>JARFJA010000088.1:27707005-28992906 GCA_036326145.1 Rhagophthalmus giganteus | reverse complement strand
GGACTGACGTGGAGAAGGGTTTCGTGTGAACAGCCGTTGCACACGAGTCAGTCGATCCTAAGCCCTAGGCGAAAGCCGATGTCGATGACGGCGCGCGAACATTTATTTATAATTAATAATAATGATAAAGTTATATATATATATATGATAGAACCGCGAACGCGTCCGACGGGCGAAAGGGAATCCGGTTCCTATTCCGGAACCCGGCAGCGGAACCGTCAATAAGTCGGGCCCTCGTGAGAGAGTTCGTCGGGGCAACCCAAGATGACCCGGAGACGCCGTCGGGAGATCCGGGAAGAGTTTTCTTTTCTGCATGAGCGTTCGAGTTCCATGGAATCCTCTAGCAGGGAGATATGGTTTGGAACGCGAAGAGCACCGCATTTGCGGCGGTGTCCGGATCTTCCCCTCGGACCTTGAAAATCCGGGAGAGGGCCACGTGGAGGAGTCGCGCCGGCTCGTACCCATATCCGCAGCAGGTCTCCAAGGTGAATAGCCTCTAGTCGATAGAATAATGTAGGTAAGGGAAGTCGGCAAATTGGATCCGTAACTTCGGGATAAGGATTGGCTCTGAGGATCGGGGCGCGTCGGGCTTGGTCGGGAAGCGGGCGTCGGCTCACGTGCCGGGACTGGGCGAGGCGATGGGGTCGCGCGCGCGCGCGCGCGCCGGCTCGCGGGGGTCAAACCTCGCGACCGCGCGCGCGTCGTCGTCGTCGTCGGCCTCGGATCCGAGCTCGGTCCCGAGCCTTGGCCTCCCGCGGAACTTCCTTGCTACGAGGCCCCGGCGGTCGGCCCTTTACCGGGGTCCGATCCCGGGTGCGCTCTTCGGCCGCCATTTAACGGTCGGCTCAGAACTGGCACGGACCGGGGGAATCCGACTGTCTAATTAAAACAAAGCATTGCGATGGCCCCAGCGGGTGTTGACGCAATGTGATTTCTGCCCAGTGCTCTGAATGTCAACGTGAAGAAATTCAAGCAAGCGCGGGTAAACGGCGGGAGTAACTATGACTCTCTTGGCTCTCGTGCCAGGCGTATAGGAACGATTTTCTGTGAGAGACCAGTGCGTTCACGAGCTGTGCTTGATTCCAGAAACGTTTTGAAAGCTTGGTAGTGTAGGTTGGATCACCTCCCCGTGGTGAGAGCTGGTAACGTTGGTGGTTCTTCTCAGGACAGCCGACGGCTAACGATCCGCTAAACACTCTGACGACTTTAACCTTTTGGTCACGCAGGCAGGAGATTGACATCCTTAATTGTGGTTCGTCTCCCGTGGCCACCGTACCGCTGGTCGTCAGGTTAAGGTGCGGGCCTTTTGACCTCCTTAACGGAAGGTGTAAAGGGAAGAGGGTTTTTTCCTAGTGCTAATAAAACCCAGGGCGATCGTCCCTTGGGCACCTCTTCCCGCACACTTGAAGTTGAGAGCACGTTAAGATCTTCCACACCATGACTATCTGTGTGTGTGGTAAATCGTTCGCCTCCGATGCCGGCGTGAAACAGCACATACGCCGTGGATATTGTAGAGGGCGGACCCAGCTGTGCAGAACGTCTGCCCTGTTTGCGCCGCTACTTTTAATACTTATCCCGGAATGCGAACACACTTTAGGAGAGCTCATCCGCTCCAGTACAACGATGACTTGGAGGCGCAGGCCGAAAATCCTTGCCCGCACTCCAGTCGCTGGTCGGATGAAGAGGTGATCGCAATGGCACGGGCGGAGATGAACTACCGTGGCCGCTTTGTCAACAAATATTTGGTTTCCTTATACCCCAGGAGGACCCTGGAAAGTATAAAGAGCAAGAGACGTTCCAACGATTACAAGTCTCTGATGGAGTCCTTGCGATCGGACGCCGGACTCGCTGCGCCTTCTACTTTGCGTCATGACATAGTAGAGGAGATTGAGGTCGAGGACGAGAGAGCTGCCGCGGTGGCCGAACCCGAGGTTATCCTGGTCACGGACGAGCCGTTGCTCGTTCCGTCTGGCTGGGAATCTTCGGGCAGGTCCGAGGCGCTCGGTCCCGTCCGACGTTTCCTCGAACAGTACTGGCGGGCCCACGAGGATTCGTGGGCTCCGGACGACATTTTATTATACGGCCAAGCGATGATGGCGACCACGGTCAGCAGGGACCTCCTGTGCGATGCTTTAGATCTTTGGTTGTCGCGCCTAGTTGAGGGTCTGGACGTCGGGTCGAAGTTGAGGAAGCCGACGAAGGCGCCCGTCAGAAGGCCGCACGAGTCCGAAAGGACCTTCCGGTTCCGTGTCACGCAGGAGCTTTTCTCGCGTGACACGGCTCGACTGGTCGAGTGCGTGCTGGACGATAGGCCGCTGGTTCCGGCGGACCTCTCTCCGGATCTTCGGGAGGCGGAGAGGGAGTATGCTCGTTTGTTCGGGCAGGTCTCTCCTCCGGACAACGTCCCGATAAAGGACCCTATGACCTCCGAGCTGACGTCCGTCATCTTTAATGATGAGGACGTGGCGTGGGCAATCAAGTCCACTAAGTCAAATGCGGCCGGTCCCGACGGTGTTCGAATCCGTCATCTCACGAAAGTGCCTATAAGACGGCTCGTCCTCTTTTTCAACTGCATGAGCCTGTCCGGTTACGTTCCGAAGCTCCTGCGTGCCTCGCGCACGGTTCTGCTACCCAAGGGTGGAGAGTCGAGGCACATTGACAACTGGCGACCCATTACTATCTCGCCCGTACTTCTCCGTCTGGTGAATAAGATCTTGGCCAGAAAGATTGCAGAGGTGATCCCGCTGCATGATTTGCAGAGGGGATTCACTAAAGTTGATGGAGTGCTGCTCAATTCGATCACTTTACAGGGCCTGATCCACGACCGCAGGTCGAAGGGCAAACCTTACGAAATCCTTTCTTTGGACTTGAGTAAGGCCTTCGACCGGGTCTCACATGGGGCTATCGTGAGAGCGCTCCGTCGCTTTGGCATATCCGAACATCTTACAGAGCTGATCATGAGCGGATACGACCAAGCCGTCACCTGCATCGAGATCGGTTGTAAGCGCTCTAGGGCCATTCCGATCCGGTGCGGGGTAAAGCAAGGGGATCCGCTATCGCCGCTGCTCTTCAACATCGTCCTGGACGAGTTGATTTGCCGCCTGCAGGAGTCGGGCAAGGGGATGCCGGTCGACGAGTCGACTAAGGTGGCCGCACTAGCGTACGCGGACGACTTGCTTCTCGTGGCGGAGAACGTGTCGTCCTGCCAGAAGCTACTTAAAATCGCAGTCGAGTTCTTTAGAGAAAGAGGCATGAGATTAAACATGCAGAAATGCATGGCCCTTTCGGTGGGGGTATTGCCCGGGAAGAAGATCCTGTACAATGCCACGAAGTCGCGCTTCTTCATTGAAGGCGCTCCGCTAAGGCAAGTCGGCCCAGATCAGTTTCTTAAGTATCTGGGCGAACGGTACACCTTCCAAGGGCGAGCCTCCTTTTTAATTACAGACCTAAAGACCTGGCTAGAGCGTTTGCGAGTTGCGCCCCTAAAACCGGCGCAGCGGCTCCACCTTATTAAGAACTTTCTTCTCCCGAGGGTGTTTCATCGACTGCAGAACCCTCGTTACACGAGGCAGTTGCTGAGGGACTGTGACAGGCTCGTGCGTATCTCCGTTCGCAGGGCATTACACCTGCCTCGGACGTGCGCCGATGCCTACATACATGCCCCCGTCCGTGAGGGAGGTCTCGGTGTAACCTCCCTGCTGCTCCAAGTCCCTTTGGTGATGAGGAAGCGGCTGACCAATATCATCGCGACGGCCACACCAGCTACGGCCGCGATCCTGGGCCTTGCTGGCTTTATGAAGCGGTGGCAGCGTCTTCAGAAGGATACTGAGTCACACGGAGGGTCCAAACGGAAAGTCCATGACTATTGGAGCGACCGACTCCAGTCCGGTTACTCCGGAAATGGGCTAAGGCAGGGTGCGCACGGCACTAGTAGTGGCGCTTGGGTGGACAGTCCTCCCGCTTTTTGGTCTGGGGAGGACTACTGCAAAGCCATCCATCTGCGGGGCAACTTGTTGCCGACCCGCGGTATTCCATCAAACCCCCCCGACGAACGTCTGTGCCGCGCGGGGTGCAATCGAGTGGAGTCGCTTTCCCATGTGCTCCAACGATGCCCCCGAACGCACTATGAGCGGATACGTCGGCATGACCGGATCGTCAATCGGGTCCGGAAGATTGCCGAGTCGAAAGGGTGGGTAGTGGATGTGGAGCCACGCGTACGCCTCAGTAATGGCGCGTTGAGAGTCCCCGATCTGGCTTTTATTAGACATGATCGGGTGACGATCTGCGACGTGGCGGTCAGCTGGGAAGGCCCCGATCCTCTTTCGGCCGCTCACGACTTGAAGGTCGCGAAGTACAGTGAGCCCCTTGTTATGGAGGCCTTAGTACGGAGATATCCGGAAAAGGCCGTTAACATCACGGCGCTCGTAATGGGCGCCAGGGGGATCTGGCCGAAGTGCAACGAAGCAATTACTCGTACGATTGCGCTAACAAAGAGAGAAATATCCAGCCTTGTTACCAACTGCCTGAATGGGAGCGTCTGTATGCACAGCTCATTCATGCGCCAGGTCCACGTTTCTTCGTCGGCACGGCAAACTCATTAATGCACGAACGTACGTAAAGTACCTTCTGTTGAGGAGTTGCATGTAATTGGTTTTACTAATCGCATGTAACTAGCCCTCTCCTCTGGCAGTGCCCGCAAACATCTTGGGCACAACGTGGTTCTCCGACGAGTTATAAAGCCCACGGGCGGCATAACACCGAGCCCGACAGTAGTGGAATCTTATACACCACTTGCTAGCGTCCTAGGATGGAGGGCGAACTAGATGATGATTTACTAGCCCCCGCGGCGTATGGCGCCCTTTGTCGCGCCTGACCCGCGGTCCTCGCCCACGGGCGGGGAGTCGTTCTCCGGCGGTAGCTGGAAGTCTGATAGCCAAATGCCTCGTCATCTAATTAGTGACGCGCATGAATGGATTAACGAGATTCCCACTGTCCCTACCCACTCACTATCGCTTGGCAACAGCCCAAGTATTACAGTCGCAAGATTTTTCGCTGCTCTATAAATTTCATCATTTTTGGCGAAAATAGAAGTTTATATTAGTGAATATTGTGCAGAGTTGTAGTGTGGACCCACCCGAAGTCTGCAAAAACTGATTCAAGCCCGACTTAAACAATTTCGGCAAAATCGAACATTTGACAACATTTGACGTTTTAGTGACAGTAGTTTTAGTTTAATTATTTTTTTTGATTATTTATATAGGATAACCCGAACTGTTCCTTTTGCAGGCCCCCCCCGAAGAATTTACATGAAAAATAAAAAGCTAAAATCTACTAGAAAAGGAGAAGACTCTCCTGAGATGAGGGAGCTAGAGGAAGTTGAATTTACAAGTAGCCCGAGAACGACCCATCTGCATACACCAGGCAATGTCTCTGCAGCTAGCTCTAGGGCTGGCTCCAGGGGCAGCTCTGTCTGCTCAATCGGCTGTGCGGCTGTCCCCTCCGGGCGTAGTCAAGCGGAGAATGTGAACACAGGAAATGCGTCTACACACGGAAGCGACAATTTAGTTGTCAATGTGGCTGCAGTTAAGAATTCGCTACGAAAGTTCATCTTCTCTGATAGCGCGAAAATTAGCAAGGCCGCGGCCGAGGTCATCCTATCAAGATTTGCGGAAGTCGAGACCTTATTCTCCCGCGAGCTTTTTAGGAAAGAGAGACGTATTGGCGAGGCTGTAGGCGAGCTTTCTGCCCGCAATAAGGTGGACTCACTTGAAAAAAGAATCGAAGGAATTATGCAAGCAAAGAAACAACAGGCAGGAGCAGTGCCCCTTTCCCTAGCAAGCACTAATACAACTGTAAAGAGCGCAGCGAAGGCGTTGCCTGAGTGGCCGGTTGCCCCACGAACGTTTGCTGTAGTGGTTAAATCCGTGAATGGAGCCGCCACTGCAGAGCAAGTCAAGGAGCAATTACTAGCCAAAGTAAGTGGACAACTAAATGTACGCATAAACGGCCTAAAGCGAATGAAAGATGGAGGTGTCCTAATTGAAACCCCAAGTGAGAAAGAACGAGACGCCATTCGCAATTGTCCGGCTTTAGGTGGAAGTGGTCTCGCCGCTGAACTCCCTCGTGGTGCGGTGCCTCGCCTTGTCGTCTTCGGTGCTTCCAGCGCCATGTCTAACGACGATTTCTTGCAGGAACTGTATGACCGTAATGTTAGTAATTTTATTTCCAAGGAGGTCTTCTCTGCAGGATCGAGAGTTGTAAGCCGTATCGGGAAGAAGGACGTTCCACAATGCGGAATAGTCTTTGAGGTGCCCTCGGTCGCCTGGCGAGCTATCCTGGTCCAAGGACGTGTTTACCTAGGGTGGAATTCTTTACGAGTCAGACAGTTTGACTCGGTTCCTAGATGTTTCAGGTGTCACGGCTTAGATCATCTAATTGCGGCGTGCAAGAAGGGTGTTGCGTGCAGGAGATGTGGAGAAGAGGGTCACCTCAAGCTGTATGTACGAATAAGCCGGCGTGTAGAATCTGTACAGAACGTGGAAGGGCAGGTAACCACGAGACCATTTCCCGTAGCTGTCCATCATACGGTGAGGCGGTACAAAGGTTTCGCACTCGCATGGGAATCAACCAAGCGTGAGTAACACCTTAAGAATAATACAGCTGAACTGCCAGCGATCATACGCCGTCATGAGTGAACTAGGTGAATGCGCTCGCCGTCGAAACATCTCCGTGGCCTTGCTACAAGAACCCGGCGTGGGAAATCCGGCAAACTAGTAGGTCTTCCCTCAGGTGTAAAAGTGGTAAGTTCGTCCGGCGAAGGTGTCAAAGCGGCTGTAGTCGTCTTCGACAGCAGCCTTGACATAATAAGCCTTTCAGAATGCGTGGAAGTCAACGGAGTGTGCTGCTGGATAAAAGGGCCAATTGGCGAAATATACATTTGCTCTGCTTACTTCTGCCACGGGGAGGATATCGAGCTCTCCCTCCAATATCTAGATCGAGTCGTTGGGCGCACGCGGGACAGGCCGCTGCTAATAGGTATAGACGCCAATGCTACCTCAGAATGCTGGTTTAGCAAAAATGTTAACCACTCAAGAGAGCCTGGCATACGCGGCAACAAACTGGAGGAATGGGTAACTTGTAGGGAGCTGTGCGTGATGAATCTACCTTGTGAGTTCTTCACTTTCAGTGGCCCTATGGGTCAAAGCGATATTGATATTACCTTGGGCAACGACCGGTGTGAGCGGCTAATTAGAAATTGGAGTGTTAAACCTGAATGGAGTGAGAGCGATCACAATGCGATCATGATCGAATTAGGCGTACCCCCCTCTGGAGTCACCCAAACAATCGAACAAACCCCCCGCTGGAGTGAAAAAGACGTGGATTGGCTTCGCTACGGTAACGCAGTTGCCGAACATGTTAATGCTGTGTCAAATGACACATGGGAGGGTATGGATTCCTCCTCGAGACAGTCATGCCTAGAAAGATGCATGAGAACGGTCAACTATGACCAGTTAACCAAAATGAACCCGCTACAATCACGGAAACGCGTATTATGGTGGAATGCGGACTTGACCAAAATGAAAAGAGATTTAGGACGTCTAAGACGCACCTATCAAAGATCGCGGCGCGGAACCAACCCTGCGACTGCCCCCGATGCTCGCAGGTCTGAAATTATGCAAAGGTACAAATCCCTCCGCGCGGAATACACCAAGACAGTGAGAAAAGCCAAATTCAATGACTGGAAAGAATTTGTCAGCGAGCGTGGGAACTCAGACCCGTGGGGCGCCGTATATAAAATATGCCGTGGGTTGCGGGCCAAGGAAGTAATGGGCGGAATTAAAATAGGAAACCACATGACCCAAACCTGGACTGGAAGTGTAAACGCTCTTCTTGAGGGTTTCTTCCCTCCAGCGGAAATCAACGTTCAATATGGGCGTCAAGGCCCATCAACCAATACCGAACTCTCAAATTTCACAGACGAAGAGCTTGAGTTTGCTATCACAAAAATCAGATTAAAAAGTGCGCCAGGATTGGATGGACTAACTGGGCGTATGGTCAAGTCCGTATGGGTCGCTATGCCCGATCGCCTGCTGTCATTAATGAACGCCTGTCTTACATCTGGAACCTTCCCTGACGCATGGAAGATAGGAAAACTAGTAATTCTCCTCAAATCGCCTGAACGCGTTAGATCGGACCCGGGTTCTTATCGGCCAATCTGCCTGCTCCCGGTCCTTGGCAAGGTGTTAGAACGCATGATGGTCCAGCGCCTGGCGCAGAAAACGCAGGAGTTTGCCTCCCCAGCGCAGTTTGGGTTTGTTAAAGGACGCTCGACTGAGGACGCCTGGATGCGTGTCCTCCAGTACGTTAAAGAAGATCGGCGCAAATACGTCCTCGGCATTTTTGTGGACTTCAAAGGCGCATTCGATAACCTGGAATGGCAATGCGTCCTTGAGCGTATGTCACTCCTTGGCTGCGACGAGATAAAACTGTGGGAGGATTATTTTCATGCAAGAAGAGTCTACGTTGAAGGCGCAAGAGACGTAGCGTGGAGAGATGTACGCCGAGGTTGTCCGCAGGGCTCGGTCTGTGGTCCTGCGGTCTGGAATCTCATGATGGACACCCTGCTGACTACCCTCTGCGAGCGAGACTGCGGAATAAGCGCGTATGCGGATGACCTACTACTGCTCATCCCAGGTAACAGCAGAGCTGCACTGGAGCGCTCCGGAACTGAACTCATGGCCATCGTAAACGAATGGGGACTCGACGTCGGGGTCCCGGTTTCGATGACCAAAACTAGCATGATGCTGCTCAAAGGGAAACTCACCAGTGCAAGAGTAAGAAAACCAAATATAAGGCTAAACGGTATAGCACTTAAATACTTGAACTGCACCCGGTACCTGGGTATCTGGGTGGACGAAGGACTAACCTTCAAAAGTCACTTGTTACGTCTGCAGGCGAAAGCTGCCAATGTGGTTAATGCCGTTAGCAGGGTCATGAGAAGAGACTGGGGACTTGGCAGGAGAGCCTTGCGTATCTGGTATAAGGGACTTTTCTTAGCTGCCGTTATGCACGGATGTTCAATATGGGCAGCGATATTAAAACACCAATATGGAAAATCCCTATTAAACGCATGCCAAAGAAAGGTGTTATATGCGATGCTGCCGATATGTAGAACGGTTAGCACTGATGCCATGCAGGTTCTCTTTGGAGAACTCCCTTGGGACCTAGAAGCCAGAAGACGTGCCACACTCTTCAGAATAACCAGGGGACAGCCGGCCGACACCCTGGACGCTATAAGAATGGACGAACGCGTGGATGATATGAAGAGTATGAAAAAGCTTTGCCTGGAACGTTTGCTAGATGAGTGGCAGAGCAGATGGGCTGAGTCCTCCAAGGGCAGAATAACTTACCGCTGGATCGGGAACGTCAGACTGGCTAGCGAATCTGAATGGCTGTGGCCGTCATTGCAGCTGGGATTCCTAATCACCGGGCATGGCAGCATGAATGAGTGGCTGTTCTCCAAAGGTCTGTCCGAAACTAGCAGCTGTGCATGCGGAGCGAGCGAATCGTGGTCGCACCTACTGGCGGAGTGTCCGCTCTACGGCACTGGCCGTAATTTGAACAGGTGGGGCATAACACGGAGCGATGGGATTCTTCAGTTGGAGGGGGCCTTGGCGAACCAGGACACGTTCTCAGAAATTCGGGATTATGCACGCTGGATATTCATCCGGCGTAAGGAGATGCAAGACCACGCTGCGACGGCAGGGGAAGATCCATAGATGGAAATACATTAACTCCTCCTTTTCTCCTTTCCTCTTTTCTCTTTCGCTTTTCAGCATCCTCTTGAATATCCTCTTGAATACATTAACTCCTCCTTTTCTCCTTTCCTCTTTTCTCTCTCGCTTTTCAGCATCCTCTTGAATATCCTCTTGAATATGATTTCTGCAGGGAGAACTTACCGCTGGTTGAAAGCCGACCTACACCTATTGCTGGTGGGGTATGGTGATTCCAGTGGCCTCTACGTGGACAGCGACCACGCAGTCCCGAGCTAGTCTAGCGGTACTTGGGGAGCAAGACCCTCAACCGTCAGGCGGGCATTGCCCTCCGAAGGCCTCGACCTAGGGTCTTATATAAATAGGTAGGCAGGGGACCCGGGTGCCCAGGGGAAGCATCCCCTCCCGGGTCATCTTGGGTTGGATTCTGCCGGGCAGTGGTTAATACTCCTGCACACGCTAAGGAGAAGGCTATACCCGGGCTCTATGCTGGGTGTTAGCTGCCGGGTGAAGCGGCGTCTTTCCGCTCGGGAACTAACCTGCTCAGTTAGTAGCAATAGATAGTAGCGACTCTACCAGTAGTAAGGACTGTCCTCTTGCCGGGACGCCTAAACTGGTACTGGCTCGGTCTCTCGTGAGAGCCGGCCGGGACCTTGATGCAGTGCATCCCTCGCCATGGGGCCGTGTCATTTAGCCTAAACGGCAGGTATGGCACGTTAAATTATTTGTTTGGTTCTGTCCCTACCCACTCTCATCGCTTGGCAACAGCCCAAGTATTACAGTCGCAAGATTTTTCGCTGCTCTATAAATTTCATCATTTTTGGCGAAAATAGAAGTTTATATTAGTGAATATTGTGCGGAGTTGTAGTGTGGACCCACCCGAAGTCTGCAAAAACTGATTCAAGCCCGACTTAAACAATTTCGGCAAAATCGAACATTTGACAACATTTGACGTTTTAGTGACAGTAGTTTTAGTTTAATTATTTTTTTTGATTATTTATATAGGATAACCCGAACTGTTCCTTTTGCAGGCCCCCCCCGAAGAATTTACATGAAAAATAAAAAGCTAAAATCTACTAGAAAAGGAGAAGACTCTCCTGAGATGAGGGAGCTAGAGGAAGTTGAATTTACAAGTAGCCCGAGAACGACCCATCTGCATACACCAGGCAATGTCTCTGCAGCTAGCTCTAGGGCTGGCTCCAGGGGCAGCTCTGTCTGCTCAATCGGCTGTGCGGCTGTCCCTCCGGGCGTAGTCAAGCGGAGAATGTGAACACAGGAAATGCGTCTACACACGGAAGCGACAATTTAGTTGTCAATGTGGCTGCAGTTAAGAATTCGCTACGAAAGTTCATCTTCTCTGATAGCGCGAAAATTAGCAAGGCCGCGGCCGAGGTCATCCTATCAAGATTTGCGGAAGTCGAGACCTTATTCTCCCGCGAGCTTTTTAGGAAAGAGAGACGTATTGGCGAGGCTGTAGGCGAGCTTTCTGCCCGCAATAAGGTGGACTCACTTGAAAAAAGAATCGAAGGAATTATGCAAGCAAAGAAACAACAGGCAGGAGCAGTGCCCCTTTCCCTAGCAAGCACTAATACAACTGAAAAGAGCGCAGCGAAGGCGTTGCCTGAGTGGCCGGTTGCCCCGCGAACGTTTGCTGTAGTGGTTAAATCCGTGAATGGAGCCGCCACTGCAGAGCAAGTCAAGGAGCAATTACTAGCCAAAGTAAGTGGACAACTAAATGTACGCATAAACGGCCTAAAGCGAATGAAAGATGGAGGTGTCCTAATTGAAACCCCAAGTGAGAAAGAACGAGACGCCATTCGCAATTGTCCGGCTTTAGGTGGAAGTGGTCTCGCCGCTGAACTCCCTCGTGGTGCGGTGCCTCGCCTTGTCGTCTTCGGTGCTTCCAGCGCCATGTCTAACGACGATTTCTTGCAGGAACTGTATGTAATGTTAGTAATTTTATTTCCAAGGAGGTCTTCTCTGCAGGATCGAGAGTTGTAAGCCGTATCGGAAAGAAGGACGTTCCACAATGCGGAATAGTCTTTGAGGTGCCCTCGGTCGCCTGGCGAGCTATCCTGGTCCAAGGACGTGTTTACCTAGGGTGGAATTCTTTACGAGTCAGACAGTTTGACTCGGTTCCTAGATGTTTCAGGTGTTACGGCTTAGATCATCTAATTGCGGCGTGCAAGAAGGGTGTTGCGTGCAGGAGATGTGGAGAAGAGGGTCACCTCCAAGCTGTATGTACGAATAAGCCGGCGTGTAGAATCTGTACAGAACGTGGAAGGGCAGGTAACCACGAGACCATTTCCCGTAGCTGTCCATCATACGGTGAGGCGGTACAAAGGTTTCGCACTCGCATGGGAATCAACCAAGCGTGAGTAACGCCTTAAGAATAATACAGCTGAACTGCCAGCGATCATACGCCGTCATGAGTGAACTAGGTGAATGCGCTCGCCGTCGAAACATCTCCGTGGCCTTGCTACAAGAACCCGGCGTGGGGAAATCCGGCAAACTAGTAGGTCTTCCCTCAGGTGTAAAAGTGGTAAGTTCGTCCGGCGAAGGTGTCAAAGCGGCTGTAGTCGTCTTCGACAGCAGCCTTGACATAATAAGCCTTTCAGAATGCGTGGAAGTCAACGGAGTGTGCTGCTGGATGAAAGGGCCAGTTGGTGAAATATACTTTTGCTCAGCCTACTTCTGCCATGGGGAGGATATCGAGCTCTCCCTCCAGTATCTGGACCGAGTGGTCGAGTGCACACGGGACAGGCCACTACTAATAGGTATGGATGCAAACGCTGCATCAGAGTGCTGGTTCAGCAAAAATGTAAATCGTTCAAGAGAGCCTGGCATACGTGGCGACAAGCTGGAAGAATGGGTAACTGGTAGGGGGCTGTGCGTGCTGAACTTTCCTTGTGAGTTCTTCACGTTCAGCGGCCCTACGGGCCAAAGCGACATCGATGTTACCTTAGGCAACGACCGGTGCGAGCAGTTAATCAGAAATTGGAGTGTTAAGCCCGAATGGAGTGAGAGCGATCACAATGCGATCATGATTGAACTGGGCGTACCCCCTTCTGGAGTCACCCAGATGATCGAACAAACCCCGCGTTGGAGTGAAAAAGGCGTAGCCTGGCTTCGCTACGGAAACGCAGTAACCGAACATATTGATGCTGTGTCAAATGACACATGGGAAAGCATGGACCCCTCCTCGAGGCAAACGTGCCTAGAGGATTGCATGAGAGTGGTCAACACTGACCAACTAATTAAAATAAATCCGCTACGATCACGAAAGCGCGCATCATGGTGGAACATGGACTTGACCAGGATGAAAAGAGATCTAGGTCGCCTAAGACGCACTTATCAGAGATCGCGGCGCGGAACCAATCCTGCGTCTGTCCCTGATGCTCCCAGGGCAGAAGTAATGCGCAGGTACAAATGCCTCCGTGCGGAATACACTAAGAAAGTAAGAAAGGCCAAATTTGAAGACTGGAAAGAATTTGTTAGCGAACGTGGGAACCTAGACCCGTGGGGCGCAGTCTACAAAATATGCCGTGGGCTGCGGGCCAAAGAAGTAATGGGCGGCATTAAAATAGGAGACCGTATGACCCAAACCTGGACCGAAAGCGTAAATGCTCTACTGGAAGGCTTCTTCCCTCCAGCGGAAATCGACGTCCACTATGGGCGTCAAGGCTCGACAACCAACGCCGAATTCCAAGAATTCACAGATGAAGAGCTCGAGCTCGCGGTGACAAAAATCAGACTGAAAAGTGCGCCAGGCTTGGACGGACTAACTGGACGAATGGTGAAGTCCGTATGGGTCGCTATGCCAGATCGCCTACTGTCAATAATGAACGCCTCCCTAATGTCTGGAACCTTCCCTGACGCTTGGAAGGTAGGAAAATTGGTGATTCTCCTTAAATCGCCCGAACGCGTCAGATCGGACCCGGGCTCTTATCGACCAATCTGCTTGCTCCCGGTCCTTGGGAAGGTGCTGGAACGCATGATGGTGCAACGCTTGGCCCAGAAAACACAGGAGTTTGCCTCCCCAGCGCAATTTGGATTCGTAAAAGGACGCTCGACTGAGGATGCCTGGATGAGTGTACTCCAATACGTTAAGGAGGACCGGCGTAAATACGTCCTTGGTATTTTCGTTGATTTTAAGGGCGCATTTGACAACCTGGAGTGGCAGTGCGTTCTTGAACGCATGTCACTCCTGGGCTGCGAAGAAATACAACTGTGGGAAGACTACTTTCACACAAGAAGAGTATACGTCGAAGGTGCAAGAGACGTAGTATGGAAAGAAGTACGCCGGGGATGTCCGCAGGGTTCGGTCTGCGGCCCCGCGGTTTCGAACCTGATGATGGATGTCCTGCTGACGACCCTCTACGAGCGAGACTGTGAAGTATGCGCATACGCGGACGACCTGTTGCTGCTCGTTCCAGGTAACAGTAGATCTGCGCTGGAATGCTCCGGGACGGAGCTTATGACCATCGTGAATGAATGGGGATTTGGAGCCGGGGTATCGGTCTCGGTGTCCAAAACAAGCATGATGATGCTTAAAGGGAAGCTTGCTAGTGCAAGCACAAGAAGACCAAATGTAAGGTTAAATGGTGTAGCCCTGAAATACCTGAATTGTACCCGGTACCTTGGTGTTTGGGTGGACGAAGGGCTAACCTTCAAGAGTCATGTGCTGAGCCTGCAGGCCAAAGTCGCTAATGTAGTGAATGCTGTCAGCAGGGTCATGAGGAGAGACTGGGGTCTCGGTAGGAGAGCTCTGCGCACCTGGTACAAGGGACTCTTCCTGGCTGCTGTTATGTATGGATGCCCAGTATGGTCTGAGGTTTTAAAACATCAATACGGAAAAACCTTGCTGAATGCGTGCCAAAGAAAGGTGTTGTATGCGATGTTGCCGGTGTGCAGGACAGTAAGCACGGATGCCATGCAGGTTCTCTTTGGGGAACTCCCATGGGATCTGGAGGCTAGAAGGCGGACCACACTTTTTGGAGTAACTAGGGGGCAGCCGGCTGGCACACTGGATGTAATAAGAATGGATGAACGCGTGGAAGACATGAGAACCGTGAAGAAGCTATGCCTGGAGCGGTTGTTGGATGAATGGCAGGGTAGATGGGTTGGGTCCACCAAAGGTAGGGTAACCTACCGCTGGATCGGCGATGTCAGGCTTGCAAGTAAATCCAAATGGCTGTGGCTGTCGCTACAGTTGGGCTTCTTGGTTACTGGGCACGGCAGTATGAATGAATGGCTATTTTCGAGAGGTCTGTCCGAGACCAGCGACTGTGTATACGGAATGAGCGAGTCATGGTCCCATCTGTTGGCGGAGTGCCTGCCAGCTGGGGGCGCTGGCGGATCAAGAGACGTTTTTGGAACTTAGGAACTACGCCCGTTGGATTTTCACCCGGCGCAGGGTGCTGCAAGATCGTGACGTGGCGGCAGGAGAGTACCCGTAGACAAGTATGTTTTATTATTTCTTATTTTATCTCTTAGGTGCTGGACCAAGCTGAGTGAACAGCAGGCGGCAGGAGAGGACCCGTAGATAAGTATGTTTTGTTATTTCTTATTCTTTTAGGTGCTGGAGCAAGTTGAGCGAGCAGCAGGTGTTCAGTAGTAGTAGTAGCACCTGGTGCAGGCTGTGTAGGTGCTGAACGCTGACG
Organism: Rhagophthalmus giganteus; assembly: GCA_036326145.1. NCBI lineage: Eukaryota > Metazoa > Arthropoda > Insecta > Coleoptera > Rhagophthalmidae > Rhagophthalmus > Rhagophthalmus giganteus. The sequence goes on along the minus strand of JARFJA010000088.1, from coordinate 28,977,470 downwards.
ATGTGAAAGTCCTTGAGAAGGGTCGGTATTAAAGGCATTAAATGTATGATATGTTACCGCAGGGAGAACTTACCGCTGGTTGAAAGCCGGCCGCCACTCTATTCTAGTGGGGTGCGGTGACTCCAGCGGCCTCTACGTGGACGGCGACCACGCGGTCCCTAGCTAGTTTAGCGGTACTTGGGGAGCAAGACCCTCAACCGTTAGGCGGGCATAACCCGCCGAAGGCCTCCACCTAGGGTCTTATATAAATAGGTAGGCAGGGGACCTCGGGTGCCCAGGGGGAAGTAACCCCCTCCCGGGTCATCTTGGGTTGGATTCTGCCGGGCAGTGGTTAATACTCCTACATACTCGCTAAGGAGAAGGCTGTACCCGGGCTATGTGCTTGCACAAGCCTGGTGTTTAGCCGCCGGGTGAGCGGCGTTAAATTCCGCTCGGGAACTAACCTGCTCAGTTAGTAGCAATAGATAGTAGCGACTCTACCAGTAGTAAGGACTGTCCTCTTGCCGGGGCGCCTAACTGGTACTGGCACGGACTCCCGCGAGAGCCGGCCAGGACCTTGATGCAGTGCATCCCTTGCCAAGGGGCCGTGTTATTTAGCCTAAACGGCAGGTATAGCACGTTAAATTATTTATTTGGTACTACTGTCCCTACCCACTATCTAGCGAAACCACTGCCAAGGGAACGGGCTTGGAAAAATTAGCGGGGAAAGAAGATCCTGTTGAGCTTAACTCTAGTCTGGCACTGTAAGGAGACATGAGAGGTATAGCATAGGTTTGTAATTTCTTGCATTGTTATTCTCTAAAAACTAGTTTCCTGGTAATTCCCGACCTGTTACGTGCGTGTCGGGCGAGGTCGTTTTATCGAGATTATAATTTATTTGTTTCTAGGCCCGCAATTCTTCAAGTAGGGAATCGTGGTGTCGGAAATACGTGTTTTCTTGTAGTTTCCGATCTGTTTCGAACGTTCACGTCGTAAAATGCGAGGGTGAAAATTTTGTCGAAAAACGACAAAATCGCAACACCCACCCCTTAGAATTTTGTCGAGATTTCTCGAAAATTTTTAATCGACGGAAACCGACTCGGTTTGTCATTTCTTGCATTGTTATTCTCTAAAAATTACTTTCCTGGTAATTCCCGACCTGCTCCGTGCCTATTAATAAGAGCAGCAGGGTTAAAACTATAAACCGCAGTTTAAATTGGAGCGTAAGCGATCGATCGATCGATCGATCGTAACCATAGTAACCGGGATTAATTATAATCGTCCACGCACGACGGATGGATGGATGCATCACCACGTTAAACGTTAATAACCGTGTCGTTTTTTATTATTAAGCGATTTGTCGTTTCTAAAATATTTAAATTTTACTAAATACGACGAACCCGTTCGGATAAAACAGATTTATCTTTTGCGCATTTTTTTTTTAATTCAAATTATATATTGACGTTTTTTTTTTCCTCGTAATTAAACAAACCTACCTAACGTAAATTCGAATCGTTTCTAAACTCTGAAATTATTAAAACTCGAACGGTTTATCACCGTCTGACGAGTTTTATCGTCGGCGGAATATAACAAATAAAAATTTGATTATATAATAATTCTTCAAAAGAAATGTTTCTTTTCGTGTTACGGGCGCATTTATTAATTTTGTCATGATGTTGGCAGTGGGCGGTCTGGGAGCGGGGGACGTTCGGATAGAAACCGTTTTATTATAATTTCTCTCGTACATCCAAAATTTTAATAGTTTTGTAATAAAATCGAAGAAATTTCTCATTTTACGCGTTTATACGAACGAGAGTCCGCGAAACACGACGTGTGTGCCGACGCCGATGACGACGACGACGCCGACGCCGCCGCCTCCACCATCACCACCACCACCATCACCACCACGCACCGTTAATTGCAATCTTGGGACCAATCAAACGGGGAATTCCGTTGATTTCAGCAAATCGTTCGCGGCGATACAGCGACAATTGACCTTTCCTCGTAAACCTCGGACTTCTGTGCGTCCTTAGCTTTACAGATAAAACGAGGAAAACGGGGAAAAAAAAAGCGAAAAAAAAAACGACAAAACGACGACAACGGCACGCGGTGTTCCCAAGCGGTCACCCATCCAAGTACTGACCGCGCCCGACGTCGTTTAACTTCGGTGATCGGTCGAGAACTGGTGCTTTCAACTTCAGTTCAGCGCTAGCTCCAGTAGGGTGCAGACGTGCCTCCGGAGCGCTCGGTTGAATTTCTTTGTTCTATTACGAATAGCAGTGTGAATCCAAAGTGTTAACGCCATAGTTTGTGCTTTTGAACGAGTGCGTGCTAATTAATTTGTTTGTGAGTGGTGGGAACTTCCCGTCATAATTACGCGTAAAACCGAGAAATCGTTTAGTGATCAAAGTGAGTGGGCCACTTTCGCTATGTAGCGACGGCTCCGCCATGGACGCTTCCAGCGCGGACTTTGACAACGAATTCGAACTGGTCGCCAGTTTAATTAAACGTAACAAACGGAAAACGAATTCTGACTCGGAACACGCTTCCAAAATGCCGAAACGTAAAAGTGCCAGCGACAAAATCGAACTTTCGAATCGATTCGAACTCCTCGCGACGCCGGAGACGCCGATCTCGGAAGTTACTGAAGAAGGTGCCGAAAACGTCGACCCCGTGCCGAACGAAACCGTCGCGTCGCCGACGCCCGACGCGAAAAAGAAACCGACAAAGATGCCTCCGATAGTGATACACGGCAAATCGGAGGATCACAAAAAATTTATCGGCTTAATTAAGCCAAGAGTGAACGGTGCGTTCCACGTCAAGTACGGACGGGACACCCAAACCGTGATAACGACTTCCAAATCGGACTACGACAGTGTGCTCAGACTCCTCTCCGAAACCGAATATCACACGTACACGCCCAAAGGGGAACGAAAAAACACCCACGTACTCTACGGACTACCCGACCAAATCGACCCGGAGGACATCATCGCGGAGCTCGAACAGGTCCACAACGTCAAGCCGCTCAGGTGCTCCAAATTCAAAAACACTTCCGCGCCCACGTACCTGGTGACCACGGAAAACAACGTTAAAACGAAGAACCTCGTCGACGCGGTAAAATACCTATGCTATTGGGATCTGACCTAATTTATGCGACCTCTGGTGACTATTCATGGCAATAAAAAGGCATAAGAATATATACACAAAAGTTGTTTTGATTTTAACAAAAATACTTAAAATGTCGTGTCACGTAAAAAATCGAAAAAAATGCTTCGTTGTTCAGTGTATCAGTGCACTAAATCATACAACCGCAATTTAAGATACAGTTTTCATAGTTTTCCAAGTGAAAATAAACGTAAGGTTAAGATCAAGAATTATTTTGGTGAAACTGTTCTTGTTATTTTGAGTCCACATGCACTTTTGATCAGTGCACGACAGAACGGGAAGCTCATTTCTAACAAGAAAATACATATTTGTTAAAATTAAATTTTGAGGTTAGAATTGTAAAAACGTACCTGTAACAGAAAAGTAGAGTTGCAACAGCATGTTTACATTTTCCTCCCAAACCTGCTGGGCACGAACAGATTATTTGAAGTACTTGACCACCTTTACCAATATTTCCATTAACGTCATGTCGAGGTCCACTGATATTTGATGTAGAAATGCAGGCCGCTTTGATCGTAATGATATTGCTGTCAGTGGCGGGTGTTTTTTCGTTTAATATTATGCCACAACTAGTTATGTGACCACTCTTCAAAATTCGTTCGGCTTCTTTGAAATTTCGCTGGTCAAGATTCGGACCAGCCCAATTAAATATTTCGTTCATCGACAGCTCCATTGTTTAACAATAACGTTACACTGTCTATTATCACAATGCAAAATATTTGAAAATGCACCAACATATGCGCCATCTTGATTAAGCTCCGCCCATAGGTCAGATCCCAATACGAAAATATCGTGGGGCCAGTACAGGAACAAAAGACTCATAGTGCAGTGTCATCGCTGTCAGATGTGGGGACACGCCGCCTCCAACTGCAACGCGCAACTGAGATGCCTAAAGTGCTCGGAAAATCATCACACGTTCACGTGCGATAGAAGTAAGGAAGTGCCCGCGAAGTGTGCGAACTGCGATGGACCGCATTCCGCGAACAGCGAAAAGTGCCCGGTTTACGTTAAAAATTAACTTGCTGCAAAAATCTGCGGCCGTCGCCACCGTCGTCGGTAAGAACGGAAGTGCGACCAGGGGCAACCAATCTCGGCCATCCCAGGCCGTCCCCACGTCGAAAGATTTCCCGACACCGAGATGGAAGGAAGCGCCCCGACCCAGGACGAACCCTTGGACCAGGATGAAAACGGAGCAACGTCCCCCGGTCAACCCAACCTCCACCCCGACGCCGTCCACCGCGATCGAGAGCGTCGATAATAATTAGGGTAAACTCTTCTCATTAATAGGGGAAATGAAAGCGTTAGATTCGTTAATCGATGTCGAAAAAATGTTGGGCCTGGTGACCGATCTCAACGTCCAGCTGGCAAGCTGCAAAAACGAGTTGGCCAAATTTTTGGCATTCAGAGAATTTTGTTCGAAACTAAATTAATGACCGACAAATTGAAAGTTGCCAGCTGGAACGCGAACGGTCTTAAGGCCAAATTCAACGAGCTACAGGAATTCTTAATCCGCTTAAAAATCGACGTATTGTTTGTCAGCGAAACAAATTTAATCCGGCATACCAAAATTAGCTTCAAAAATTACAGACATTATCTTCTCGACAGGCCAGCGGGGTCGGGCGGAGGATTACTGGCCCTAATACGCAAAGAAATTCCGCACGCGAGAATGCACGCTAATCCCTCCTGTTCCATTCAGAACATCGCCATCAAAATTAACGACTTAATCCTTATCGGCGTTTACAATAGTCCGCGAGTCCGATTTCTCCGTACGGACTTAAACATTCTCCAAAGCTTAGGACGCAAAACCCTATTTATCGGCGACCTAAACGCAAAGCATCGCGAATGGAACTGTCACCAGAACAACGCCAACGGCAACACCGTCCGCGAACACACGGCCGCGACGAACACGATCGTCCATTTTCCACCGGAAAAAAACCCATTTCCCTCCTAACAACGGCACGCCGACCACGATCGACATCGTATTGGCGCGTAACGCGAACGAATTGACGAACTTGCGGTCTCCGGCGGAATTGAGCTCGGATCATAATCCGATCGTTTTCGATCTAAGATCGCCCGCCGTAATCGTAAGGGACGCCGTTATTTTCGATTTTTCGAACGCGAACTGGAAAAGTTACCGGGAAAAACTGGACGCGTGCGTCCGAATCAACAACAACGTCAAGACGCCGACCGAAATCGACTGCGAAGTGCAAAAACTCGAAAACGCCCTAAGGCGAGCGCGCGACGCGGCCGTCCCCAAATTAAACTTAAGAAACGACTTCGTGGCGCTACCGACTCAAATCCGGGAACTAATAGCCGAAAGAAACCGAGCCCGTAAAAGATGGCAAAGATCCGCCAGACCGGAGGACAAGTCGACTACGACGAGGCTAACCAAAGATTTGCGGAGACAAATCTGGCTCCACAAAAACAGTCGTTGGAAAAAAAACTTAGCGAGCTAGACGCCAAGGACAATTCGCTTTGGAGGATGACCAAGTACCTAACCCGCAAACGGCAAGGCGTCCCGTCGATCCAGGACGAGAGCGGACTGGTCGCGCACAGCGACGCCGAAAAGGCCCAAATGCTGGCGAAGACGTTCGCTCGAAACCATCGATTGGTGCCAAACGATTCCGATCACGACGATCTAGAATCGCGAGCAAACGAAACCGCAACGACCCTACGCGCTCGCCCTCCGCAACCGCTGCGACCCAAAGAGCGCACCACGCCCACGGAAGTCCGGGACACGATCCGCCGGCTCAAAAACAATAAGGCGCCCGGAAGCGACGCCATAACGAACCTGCTAATCAAGAACGCGACCAAAAAGGTGGTGGTGCAAATACACTACCTCGTCAACGCCATCTTGACGATAGGTCACTTCCCGGCCGCGTGGAAAACGGCAACCGTGTGCCCGATCTCGAAAGCCGGCAAAGATCCCTCGCGCGCGCTCAGCTACCGACCCATCAGTTTGCTCCCGGCCCTGAGCAAAATAGTAGAACGAATCGTCGACTCGCGAATCAAAAAACACCTAGAAGCGAGAGGAGCGCTTCCGAACCATCAATTCGGCTTCCGGACGGGGCACAGCACGACCCACCTAGTGGCCAGAGTGGTGACGGACGCCATCACCAACTTTAACAAAAAACGGGTCACCTGCATGGTCCTGTTGAACTTCGAAAAGGCGTTCGACAAGGTCTGGAGACCCGGGCTCCTACGGAAAATCCAACTGGCGGCCTTTCCCGGAAACCTCGCATTACTTCTCGACAGCTACCTGACCGACAGACGGTTCAGAGTCGCTGTCTCGGACGCGAAATCGGACACCCTGACCGTCTCTGCCGGCGTACCGCAGGGCTCGGTGCTGGGCCCGACCCTTTTCACGTTCTACATCAACGACATGCCCTCGCATCCCGACACGGATCTCAATCAATTCGCCGACGACACGGCCATCTGCGCCTCCTCGCCGACTCCCGAAGTCGCACTTTCGGCGGTCGAGGAACACGCGAGTCAAATCAAAAACTACTGCGACGCGTGGAAAATCGCCATAAACGCGGATAAAACCAAGATAATTTTTTTATCGAGGAAAAACAAAAACCGACGGGCGCAACGACCCGCCCTGATAATCGGACAATCCGTGGTCCCGCGCGACTCGGTCAAGTACCTCGGGGTGCACCTCGACGAACGCCTCACGTTCCGGGTGCACGTCGAGAAGGCGATTCAAAAATCCATCATAATGATAAAGTCGCTGTACGCGCTGCTCGTCAGGAACAGCAAGGTGAACACGCGAAACAAAAAACTAATTTACACGGCAATCGTTCGACCGACGCTCCTTTACACGGCGCCCGTCTGGTGCGGTGCCGCGAAAACGCACCTGGACAAAATCCAACGCGCCCAAAATAAATCCCTAAGGCTCGTGCTCGACGAAGGCCGCTACGCCCGAATCAAGGACCTCCACGAGTGGGCGTCTTTACAAACGACCAACAACCTCATCTTGGAGCATTCCGAAAAATTTTACGAAAACACGTTAAACAGCGACAATCCCCTGATCCGGAGAATCACCGAAACGCGCCAAAACACCCTCCCGGCGGGATACAAACACAAACTTCCCTACCAACACCTTTCCCTGTTCGTGCGGAATTTCGGAGATCAGACCTCCGTCTGACTCCGACCCCAAACACCGCAATCGCCGAGGTTTTTTAGAAATATTCAATTTTCCTCGATAGCTTACCCCACTAGCGACAAACAATACATCGGACCTGCAAAAAAAATAATCATAACCGTAAACGACATCATTTAACGGAATCTTCGGCTACCGCGGACCCGGTCGTAAGATCCGACTCCCCTATTTTACGGATCGCGCCGACGCCCCGACGCCCTGGAACCTGGAAACCCCGATGAACACTAAAAGTGAGTGATGAGCCGCGACACCGCGGCAGGAACACTTGTATATAAATTGTCAAACGTATGAGAATATTCAATTTTTGTTGTTATTATTGTATTATAAATTGTATATATAGGTAAATAAAGTTTATTTGATTTGATTTGGTGCTTTCAACTTATTTTGGAGAGCAGACGACCGCCTGACTCCAACGCCCCAACACTGCAAACGCCGAGGTTTTTAGAAAAATCAATTTTCCTCGATAGACCTGACAAGTGACAAACAATACATCGGATCTGCAAAAAATCGTAAAACCGAAAGCGACATCGATTCATGGAACCTTCGGCAACCGCGGACCCGGTTGTAAGATCCGCTTCCCCTATTTAATGGATCACACCGACGCCCCGACCGCCTTGGCAAGCCTTGATGAACATTCAAAGTGAGTGATAAGCCGTGTGCCTACGGCAGGAACACTTGTATCAAAACAGTTGTCAAACGTATGATAAATATGCACTTATCTTATTGTACTAAAAATGGTTATGTGTAAATAAAAGTTTATTTGATTGATTGATTGGTGCTTTCAACGTGGTATGGCCGTTGTCGATCGATACAACGACGTCCACCGACTTTAACCATTAAAATCGCGTGCTCCTCCGCCGACGGCGTTCGTCGAATACACAACGTGCACGTGTACTCATTTGTGTACTGTACACTTGTGTACATGTGTACTGTCTATTTATTAATAATTAATAACAATTTGGCGTAATGATATAAAATGCTTATTTTTTAAGGCGAATCGTTTGATATCAAAAAAATCTCATTTGAGTGATTCCCTTGTTAAACTTATCAATATTTCACATTCCCCAATATAATTAAATAATTTCAATTAAGCAAATAGGCCAAAATATATAGCATTGTAGGCCGCGGGTCGTATGTTGTGCAGGGTTTCGCTTAAAAATGTATAGTATCTTGTCGAAGTAAGACGATTGGGTAGAATGTAAGAACAATTACATTCAGTATTCCAGCTCAAATGTTTACTGTCCGTCGTCTTTGAAATGATCTTTGACGAGTTAAATGGAGATTCTCGTCACATCAACGACGAAAATGTTGTGTTTTCATAATGTCCTCTTGAGTAAATGAAGACTCGTCGCTCCAAAGATAGTTTTTGATGAAATGTGAAATCTACAGAAATTGAGGCATAGTGGCATGTCTCCGTTATTCAAGACTTAAATTGTTTGGGATTTAAATGGATATAATCCATTTCAATTTGTTTCAATGTCCCATGAATTGTATGCTTGTACTAGGTTCTGCTTCTTATGCTTTGTTCTTATTGATCAACTGTAAGTCTCTCTGGAAGATCTGGAAGTTTCTCGTTCTGAAAGTTTTCTTTTTCGATTTAAGTCATCCGTTTCAGGGAATCTTTGTTAAACACGTCTAATAACTTTGGCATCAGGATGACGCCGCAGTGGAAACTTTAGAACATACGCCGTAGCCGCAGTATCTGATGTTTTCAGCATATCTACATACCTATTCACGATTGGAATAATATCTTTCCATAATTGATGGTAATATAGATAGCACAACAGTCATAATTGTAACTTCCGACAACTGCACATGACACCGTAATAAAAATAATCAAATGCAGTTTTTCCCAGAGCACAGGAGCTTGTAAGAGAAAATGTTTCGATATTTTCATTATCAATAAAACTGTAAGAAATGCCACTCGTAAATCTTGTCAATCTTAACTTTCGATTTCTTTTAACTTACCGATTCAATCCTTAAAAGAGCGAGCGTTACTTTTACAACACCTTGTATATTAAGTACATATTAAACTTTAAATTAGACTAATTTATCAAAATATAAAAATAAATTAAGGTTTCGCTTCAAATCTAATGGACTTAACGAAATTGTTCAGGAGAACCTTGAGCAATAGATACCTTTTAGTATTTCGTAACTCGATAAAATAAGTAGAATTAAATAGGTCTTTTCTAAATCTTTAAAATATTAATAACGAACTTAAAAAGCGAAGAATATATCGAATAATCAGTTAGGTTTATTTTATTCCTTCAAAGTCGCGTTTCTAATACACCTACAATATGTCGGACAAACGTAAGTATTTTCAAAATTGATTTTTAATTTTTAGAAATCTAAAAAAAAAATTTTATAGAACATGATCTTTTCGTATCTTCATACGATCATATCAAACCCTTATATTATATATCAAGAATATTTCAAATTTGCCCCTACAGATGCAAAGGTGGAAAGTTCGTCCCTCTAGTAATTCTCGAAAGATGCGTAGGTCTTGTCTTTTTGCTAGGAATAATAGCATACCTTGGTTGGTCTACTTATGGTAAAATTGCCTACGTATGGGATCACAAATTTCCTTCTCCAATTATATGCGATGTTATTTTCACTTCACCAATGCATTGTCTGATAATTTTTTCAATTTGCATATCGAATTTTAAACAACCCATAAAAACGTTAACGTTTTTCAAAGTTCTTAATCAAATTGACTCGATAAACTACGTATGGTCTGAATATAAATATGAAAATGTGAAGAAGAAATTTATCACAATAAGTGTTGTATTGTATTTTATTGCAACTGTAATATCAGTTGTCGACGTCGGCCTTTTCATAACGTTAATGGGGCTTAACAATATGATTTATTTATCGTGTTTATATTTTAGTTATTACGTCGTTATTTCTGTGCTGTTGCAAGTGACGACTAAAGCAGATATTCTTAAAGAGCACTTTAAAGTTATTAATTCTAGATTAAAACGTGTATCTGATTGCACAACTGTACGGGACGACGATTTTAATTTGACAAAAGTGAGCATAGTAGAAAAATCGGATTCTACTAAATTTTTAATACCTAGTCGAATAAGGCATCTTTGTAAAACGCACATTAAATTGTGCGACTTAATGGATTTAGTCAACGATATTCACGGAATCCAAATAGCCCTTCTATATTGTTGCATAGTCTCTCTTATGCTACTTTCTTTGAATTACGCATTGTGGACGAACGATATTATTAATATCGAAAAGTTTCCTGCGTTTCAAATAGTCATCGCAGTTGTAAAATTTTTGTCAGTTCTTATTTATTTCGTAAGTATACTTAATAACTTTTTATAACGCTGTTTAAAAGTTGTATCTATTTCAAGTGTCCGGCAGTAATAATAGCAAAATCGTGTTCATCTGCCACGGAAGAAGCCTTAGAGGCGGGCAGTATAGCACACAATATGCTACTAAATATTAATATAGGCACGACTGACGAAACTGAAGAGTTAATTAAAGAAGAATTAACGTTGATTATTCAACAAGTAACACAACGGGCAGTTCATTTTTCAGCCAGTGGCTTTTTTCCTGTAGATTTCACGATTGTTTATGGGCTTATCGGTGCTGTCACTTCTTATTTTATAATATTATTGCAATTTAAAGGCTCGACAAATTCTCAATAATAAACCAACATAACTTCATAATTGCAATTCACGTGTTCGCGTGCGTACGAACTATGTACTTAATAATTATCTGACACACACACACACACATGACACACACATATATATATATATATATATATATATATATATATATATATATGTGTGTGTGTGTGTGTGTGTGTCATAATGCAAAATTAGGCTTTTTATAAAATGCCTAGAGATTTTATAAAAAGCCGGCAAAACGTACAATGCAATTTTCGTTATGACTACACTAATTCAGGCAAATTGATAAAATGCCGTCAAAACGTGAACAGAAGAATGTATATCTCGTTCTGACTAATTCTTTTCAGGAATTTTACAATTTGCCAACAGCGAAGTAGTCAAAACGTGATAATAAAAATAATAAAATTACTATTTAATAAAATAACACAATGACAATAAAAGAAAACAAATCTCTCTAAATAAATCTAAATAAATACTTCACAATATAAAAATATATTAACTTTCAATTAGCTAATCTTAAAGTATTCAAATTCAGTACTCAGGCACCTGTATTTATTTTCACATTCAAGATAGGTGTATATATATATATATATATCTATATATATAAAATTCACGTGTCACAGTGTTTGTTACCAAACTCCTCCAAAACGGCTGAACCGATTTTAATGAAATTTTGTATATACATTCAGTAGGTCTGCGAATAGGTTGTTATCTATTTTCTATACTCCTAATTGCTATTGTTTAATAAATAATCTTAATTTATTAACTGCACAAGTGATATTTACTGAGTAAGCAGCGACACCTTGTGGGGGCAGACTGGTATCAGCTGATAAGGATAACTGATGAATTATTTATATACAATATTTTTTGTTATTCCAGGCATTAATGTAAAGTAACCGGGTTAGTATACATAAGTGGTACAGTGGGGAGCATTAATGCCTGGAATAACAAAAAATATTTTACACTCTATTGCATTAAGGGATTAAGAGATATGTATTTAATTTAAAAAAATCAATTTTAATAAATTAAAAAAATTAATATTTGATGTTCTGTAATTTATACATTTCGTCACCGTTCACAGCGATCCATAACTGCTTCACTTATATACCATATCCTTACACATTTACGTTTAATTATAAGCTTATTTTTTTCTAGAAAAATATTCTCTAAAATGAATTATATGACAAAACAACGTTTGTCGGGTCAGCTAGTATATATATATATATATATAATATTATTATATATTATACAATAATACAATATTATACAATATTGTATAATAAATAATGTATAATATATAATGTATAATAATAAATGTGGTTTAAAGATTTTCCATTGTGTTTTATTATAACCGAATTCTACTGTAGGTATATATTTATGAACAAAACGAAATGGAGTATTCTTTCAAAGTGCAAAACTCTAAATTTAAATATTCAAAATAAGAAACTTTGAAAATTAACTATACAAAAGTAAACAATTCCACCGTTCCTTACCTACAATGATTTGTTATTGAAGTTTAAAGTGAGATAGAACTGTTTCTTTCTTTTTGGAAGTGAAAATACCGATGGGACAAATGAAAATCCTGGAAGGATTAGTTGAAAACCCCAGAATTCTGGGGTAGCCCCGGAATACAATTACCTGTGAAGTATATTCAATTAAAAAAAACTCATTCAGCATTGTTTGCCTCTGTTGTTCGGTCTATAAACTGGTAACTTACGGGAGAGAGAATTTCTGTGTCACTTGAACTTGAAAATACAAACAAACAAATCTATGCAAACAAGGTTATTGCCCGTAAATAAAAACGATCTTTAAAAAAATTAATAGCTTAAACCGATGTCATAATTACTATAAACGATGTTTTTCCTATGTTCGGTCCGTACTTTGCGAAAGTGATAATAATACCCGAATTATATACATTATATCATAAAGTATCCGTGATTCCAATAGTCGGCGTGCATTGTATTTTAAACGCAGTGCAGTACCTAAAAGTTGCATTAATAATTTATTGCACATGTCAAAACAGAGACTCATTGTTGGTGAAAAATTAACAGAAAGGTAGGTACCTATCTAATATCAGATGAAGGGAAGTGCTATAAATACATTATGCACATTGTTTGTCTATGTGGCAATTAATAATAATAGCGAAATAATTAAAAGTATAAACTAACAATATTTTAACAAAAAATAATGTATAGTTTATATGAACCTTTTTCGAACGAAATTATCATAAATAGTCGATAAGAAAATTTAGGTGGTAAATACCGGTTTTGGCTGTGAATTATACTAAAAAGATTAGGGCGGTATATTTAAGGAATCAACAAAAGCAGGTAATTTTGAAAACGGACAGAAGAATTAAGTGCGATATAGTTGTAAAATGTAATTTTAATTTGCGACATCTAGATGCACTGCGTTTGAACATTTTGTACAAAATCTGACAGTTTTCTACCTACTCGAAAGTAGCGAGTAGTGGTGTCCCAAAACAGCGTTTCTGGTATCCCTTGAGTGTTACCGAAAAATAATATAGGGTTAGCTGTCAGCTGTTACTATATAGTAAGTGATTTAACGACAGGCATTTTAATCATTTTAATATAATGCAGTGAAAGTATGACCAATGCCATCTCATCAGCAAGAAGTGTCCCGACATGGAAATTCTGTGGTCTCAACGGCAATAAATTGCGTACAATTGTATTTGACGTAAATAATAACCAATGATAAAGTTACTTCGCTCGAGTTTGTTTATCCCTTCGTTTTTGTTTATTTTATTGTTTAGACGTACATACCTACTATTCATAAATATTTGAACCGGAGTTTTCTCGAAAAAATGTTATTAAAATAAAATAGAATAAAAAAAGTGTTTAATACTATTGCAAAGAGAAAAAAATGTTCTATCGAATGGTAGCGTAAAATTTTTAATTAAAACTTACAGTGCATTTCCTCTTTGATACAAGTACTAGGTAAGTAATTATAGTCTAAAGGAGGTATTACTCAACTTAAAATAAATTGTACACACAATTAGATTTGGTAATTTGTTGCCCTTTGCCATTGTAACAAGACAATAAAGTAATATAAAACGACAGTTATATTGTTAAACAAAGTATCATGATTCACCGTAAAAAATCCATTTGCCGAAAATAATGGCTCTATAAATGAAATTTGATTTGCAAAAGATCGAAGTTCTTCTTTATAATAACGATCAATCGATGTGTGGTCTATTGCAATTTCTGTCAGTAAACGATGAACGATTTTCCTGGATTTAGTAGCTTCTTTAATAGTAGACTCAAACTTTTTAACTATCACTGCAAACAACATCTACAAATTGTTTATTATCGACAATATTTATTTATCTTACAGAACATACCATTTGCTTTCCAGTTACGAATAAATATGATAGAGAGATAAAGATTTCAAAGCCCCGTTTTGAAACATAGTTAGGATTATGATTTGTAAGGGCATATAATACAGCAACATATAAACCAAATAAATTTAATGCAGTTAAACTAGTAATTAAGAAAAATAGTTGCATTCCATGTATTTTATTATTTAGTCGAATAAGAGCGCAAAGTTGAAAATGCACTTTTCGCAATAATCTTACAGATTTATAAGGATTATAAATTCCAGAAATATCCTTAATGTGATCCTTTTTAGCATCATTGCATGCTTTGTTTGTTAATGTACGATTCGTTATAGCTAAAAGTTTTTGATTTACGTATTTAAAATAATGTTCTAAAATGTCAGCTTTATTATGAATTATTAATAAAATATTTACCATCCGCATGTAGTTAAAGTAACCAATAAAATAATAGCTAGCACGTTTTAGTCTATACATATACAATAAAATGGTAATATCGAGCAGTGCAAACAATAGAGATAATAAAAACTGTAATATAACCATCGACATGGTGCTCTTACGTAATGACAAATATAATTTTTTAGGTAAACGTAATTCACGCCTGTCGATAAAATCTAATTTTTCGAGAAACGTTCTAACAAGATCTTCTTGACCAGTATGCGTCCAAAAAACAGAATAAAGTACCAGAACGTGTAACGGAAAAATTAATATTAATTCAAATGTATTCGGCGAAAGTTCTATTTTTGTGACGAAGTTTAGTTTGCTGTAATACGACCAAACTATGTAAGCTATAACCAAACTATTAAATATAAAGATAAAAATCTTCTCTATAATGCTCAAAGGGCACATTTCACTACCATTTTTATATTTATAAGGCCATAAATGGAATAATCGTGAAATATAATAAATGGGTTTTAGACTTTCGTGTACGTTCATGGTTTTCATATCGTTCATTGTAACTGAAAAAGCTCGAAATGTAGCGTGATCATCGTAAAACATTAAACTTAAATTAGTGTAAAAATATAAGTAACATTATCGCTGGCACTTTGATTACGTAGTCACTGAAAGCTTTATTTTGCAATCGAATTTATTCTTTCATTTTATGTTTTACAGACTTAATAAAATTGAAAAATATTTGTTTCTTAAAATCTATTTCTCACACGGAGAGAAAAATTCGCCGCGATTATGCATAATACGCTTATTCTATACGAAATTATACTCAAAAATGACCTTATTGTTAGACTAAGGGATTATATTAATAAATAATTAGTTTTAGGGCCGATCACACACACATCTGTGTTTGTTCGAACAATTGTTTCCACGGTAAATATCAGTCGGATAACTTTATCAGGAGATGGAAAGATCGGCCCATAACTTAAAAAATTGGATTACTTAAATCATATGTGTAAATTTGAACTAGCGATGAACTAATATTGGGTAAGTACGTTATAGTTTTTGAATACACTTTATCCAAATCTATATGCACACGTTTCAATTGTCTACCAAAACCGTAATATGAAATTTCCCAACAGTTCCGTGTAAAAATGGTGCGATAATTTAAAAAGTAATTGATAATACAAGGACCTCTATCCGACCGCTACCGATATCTGCGTAACTTACATTCTCGACATATCCGTATGTTGTTATCTTTATCTATCACGTTGATAACATTCTTCGCGTCCGTATGTCTATTTCGCGGCATATGCGTACGAGAAATATATCAGAAATGCGACGCTGCCAAATATTTTACGCCCATTCTAAAGCAAGTGTTGTGTCTTTGTATGTGCAGGGAATCCACTGCGAAATATGTCAAAGAGATTTAATTTAGTAGGCCATGTTGAGAAGAAATGGCAAGAAGGTGGTCAATTACTACCATTAAATGCAGTTCAAAAGGTATGCAGCGCGTCCACAGTTACTACACGTAAGCCACGCGTAGCAAGTGCAGTTACTATTGACCCTGCAACCAAATGCAGACTACAAGTGTTATTATTTTATGAGATGTATTCCGAACGTAAGTTAATGTAATAACTTGTAATAGTGGTGTTATCGAACCTTATTGTGTATAGGGATGAATGTAATGCTGAACTCATTGACAAAACTGAGCGACAAAGATTTTTACGATGGAGGTCGAAACAGCTTGGCAAAAATCCTAGATAACTGTAATGTATTATAATAGGAAGCAAACTGTAATACCAACTAGGAGCAGATCAAGGTTATCTTTTGTGTGTGTGTAAAAATGAAAAATATAATAACCAATATAATTTTAGCAAGATATTTGTATTATTAATATAAATACATAACAATAACGTAGGGTTTAAGTGGAAGAAAGACTAATTGTAGAACAATATTTGAATTGCATCATATCGCTATGACACGAGTGAGATTTTTACAAGAATATGCGGCAAATCCAACTAGCGACATTCCATTACAATATGTGTGTATTTAAACGAAACATGGATTTTTAAAAAGGGTTCCACGATCAAGTCATTCTATATAATATAATACTGTAAAAAGGTGGAAAGAATGGAAAAGGTAATTTAGAAACATATTGTAGTGATTATTCTAATGTGTCGGTTACTTTGTATGTATATTATTATCATAGGAACAGTAAATGGGTTTGTACCCGAGGCAAAATTACTATTTCATTCCAAAACAACTAGCAATTACCACGGGGAAATGAGTACTAGTAATTTTCTACAGTGGTTTGAAGAACAGCTGTTAAAGCCCTTAGAAGAACCATCCTTGATCCTCATGGATAATGCATCTTATCACAGTAGTTTGCTCGACATGCAATCTACAACGGTTATAGTTATGTAGGTTGTTTTGTGTGTGTAGTTTAAGTTTACAAGCTGTTGTCTATGTATATGCTCAGATTGGTTGTGTTTGTAGTATTTGTTACTTTTGATTTACGACATTGATTTGATTTTGATGTTTTGGTAGTTATGTAATTGATGTACATAACTGTACTTGTAATAAAATTGATACAAATTGTACAATAACACTTTATTCTGCTATTCCTAATTGTCATTAGTCTGGTTCTATTTACAAATAACCTGCATGCATATGTTTGCAATAATACACATGTAAACAAGTTACATGGAGTTTTAGTATTACATAAATTATTATAAAAGACCATGCATGCATATTCAAAGATGTACTGCTTTATATTAGTTATATAACGTTCAGTGGTACATGTTATCTTGTTTTAATACTGTAAATGTGAGCTTCCTGTGTACATATGTTAGACAAATTGATCCTGGAAATGCATGGTACCACTTTGTCAGAAAAACATGCATATAATAAACGGTTAGTTCTCAAATCGAGTAATTAATAACTACTAGTTAATTGCTACCCAATGAGGTGTGTTAATTTTCGTGGTAACATTGATTTACTATACATTCACGAACTTTGTACGTGTTGCAAGGTTTCAATTTGTAACAGGTGAAGACCCAGTGGCTTTAACCTCTATATAGGATCACCTTGAAACAAAATGCATTGCAGTGTATGTCGGTAGGAGAAGCAGACATCAGAGGTAGTCATGAAAGTGTCAATTATTATCAATAATATTGATGCTTACATGTTCTGCTTTACCAAAGGTGACGATTGAGGTTTTACTATAATTGCCCGAATACAAGACGACCCATCACTCTGAAAGTAACTCGTCTACCTAAATATCAATTCAATTATTGTATAACGTTTCCTATCTCATTCTAATAAACTGTATTAATTTTCTTTGGTATGTAAACGTGTGCAAATAACACATCGGGAAATCCACACTATATATTTGGTTAAAATCAAACTACAGTTAATACAGCAACAGCTACAATTTGTAGTAACGCATTGCCTAATAATTTGTATCGAAACATTAACATTGTTTACGAATGTGAAAATTTGAGGTTATATCTTTTGTTTACAAGCGTTAGAACAATCCGACATCACTGCGTATGACGTCAGCATCTAGTAACTTTTTATTGAGACGTGTTGCATATAGATTTGGACAGGCCGTAAGTAATTCATTATACCATGGGTTCATACCGTTCCTCGATCTCACGACCGCCGTTGTTTATTCGTTATTTGTTTTTGGCGATTAAAAGCTAAAAATAACAAATAGACGTAAATTTATTTATTTTCCTAACTAGTAGTTATCAACTATTCTTAGCTTAAATTTATAAAGTCGTAATTATTTCGAGTCGAAATTTGAAATTAATTTCAACAAGTCGCAATGTAATGACGTCAGATCACTGTTTCCGCCACTACCGATAGATGGCTACGTGAATAATTTCAACAAGTCGAAATTATTTCGCGTCGAAATCTGAATTAGAATAGACCCGGTGGATAGGAATTCGATTATAATGTAAAATAAGTGGCGGGGTTATACTGCATAAGGGTCATAATTTTCGTTACTGATAAGGGATACCCATAAACTTAACCTAAACATGAAATAAATATAAATAATACCGAAAAGAACATTCGTTACTTTTTTTTTGTATGAATTATTCAACTTTTTTCGAGTGTAGCGGTATATAACACTGTAGTTTAGACACGGACAGTAGTGAAGTTGTGAAGAAAAATGGCTTCTTTTAATTTGTTTTTATGATTCAAGCACAAAAAACCTCTATACTTTTATAAAATCGAAATTAATTAATAAACAACACATAAATTGTATACATAAAAATGTTGTTAACTAATTAAATAACAATAGCCTGTGAATTTACAAATATTTTATGTTTTGTGATTTTAATTGTGAATTCGGTAATTTTTAAACATCTAAATTAAAATTATTAACAACTATTCTTACATTTCAATCGTTAGTGTGTTTTTTGCATATCTTAATTTTTATCGTACCATGCGACATTTAGAAATATCTAACGATAGCCATTCAAATAACACTGATATCAAAGATCTTAACGAAATATGTATAATAAAGGAAGAACTGTCCGAATTTAATTTAGCAGAATGCGAAAATCTGATAAAAAATGATTTTCATAGTGACGATGAATGTCTCAATGACTTAGAACTACCTTTGAGTCCAACAAGTGCTTCTAACGAAACCTGTGAAGTTTTATCGAAACAAAATGTTACTCCAAGAAGAAGTAGACGTAAAGCGTTGCAACCACAAAAAGCGGTACACTCGGAAATTAGTCAAAGCGGTTCCTTATGTAATAGTTCGGAATGTTCCCAAGACGCTTCAGAAAATACGTTCTTAAAATTAATAGGCCATGAAAGTATGATTCTTACAAGTATTAAAACTGATTTGTTTATGTCCGATACGGAGAATGATATAGAAATACCGGACGGTGAAGATTTACTACAGGACATAGATGAAGAAAATATTTTCAAAGGGCTACAAGAAGAAACAAGTGTGTACATGATATTTTTGTTTAATTTGTACCTAATCGATGTTTTTATTAAAGATGGTCAAAAGATAAATGAAAAAATAATAGATAATGTAAAGGAAGAGTGGCGGTCACATTGGGGAGTTAAATGTAATATGTGCGAACAGGTTTTCCCGTATAAATTAGATTTCGACAAGCATTATCTTAGTAGCTATGGAATTCCTCCGGTATATACCTGTTCGTTTTGTAATAAGACTGCCGAAAAATATTCTACGTTTAGATCTCACTGTTATCGACATATAACTGAAGGAAGATATAAGTAAGTCCGTACATTTCCTATAGCTTAAAGTAAATTAATACTTTTTTATTTGTAGATGCAACGAATGTACGAAGGGATTTAGTTTACAAAGTATGTTGCAAGTACATATTCTTTCAAAACATACAAAAGCTAAACCATTTGCATGCGAAGAGTGCGGTAAAAGTTTCGTTACAAAACCTGGTCTTAGAATACACATTAAAAAACATAAAACGGAGGTTAAAGAAGATTATCCGTGTGTTGAATGTGGAAAAGTGTAAGTATAGTACTTTTATGTCTTTTTTCCTCAATTTATCGATAATTTTAAAGCTTAACATAGGTAATGTCCGTATTATACTAAAAATATCATTCTATCTAAAAGTATGAAATGAATAATGTAAGTTTTCCTATAATAATATGGTCAGAAGTGTGTGGTGGCTTTGGTCGTAGTGTTGCAAATTAAAATTGAACAATAATCCTTTGAGCGTTTTGTCCATCAATTTATTGTTGTTTAAATATTAATACATTTACTATAAAATACTAGGAGTATTATTTATTGTTTGCAGTTAGTTATATCTATTTATCAATTATATACTTGTTTACCAATAGGTTACACACGAGGGGAGGTCTAACGTCGCATATGAATGTTCACAGATTAGGAAGACGATTTATGTGCGATGTATGTGGTAAAACATTTACTCAGAAAGTAAATATGCAACAACATGTTAAACAACATACTGGTGATAAACCACATACCTGTGACACTTGTGGAAAAACGTAAAAATACCATTTATATTATATTAAGTCGATTTTTAACTAATACTTTTTTAATTTAGTTTTGCAGAAAAGTCTCATCTTGCGAGACATCATAGTTTTCATAGTAATATAAGACCTTTTAAATGTAACGTATGCCAAAAAATGTATAAGACTGAAAGATGTTTAAAAGTTCATAGTTTAGTGCATGCAGCAGCAAGGCCCTTTGTGTGTGCGTACTGTAACAAAGGATTCCTTAGTAGTACTAAATTGAAGGTGGGCCATTATTATGTGTATTATGGTTATTATTAAAATTTAATATTGTAGCAACATCATAATATACACACTGGTGAAAGACCTTATGCGTGTAAATATTGTGAACGCACATTTACAAATTATCCAAATTGGTTGAAGCATACTCGAAGAAGACATAAAGTAGATCACAAAACAGGCGAAGATCTAACACCAAAAGTTCCTAAAACGGAATCTGCTTCTAATAGTGTACCTAACGCAGAATTTCCACAGTCTTCTGAGAATCCAGATCCTTTAATGGTGGATTTTATTACTTTTAGTAAAGCCGATGAACTGTTGTTGCAACAGGGTTTAATTAATTTGCCAACTAATTTGGAAGAACGGTTTATATTTCCACAACAGTTAGATTTACTAGCTGGTATGTTTTCTAATTTTTGTTTTTTCTTGATAATATTGAGACAAATTTATAAGCAAAATTTTAGGTCGCTAGGGGTCAGCACTTCGAGAAATCTCGAAAAAGCGAATTTTCGTTTTTATTTTTTGACTCGAACACTACTCGACCGATTTTAATGAATTTAGTTTCAATATGTAGTACATTTATAAAGATACGTTGTCAATTTGTTTCCGAATTGAATTAAAACAAAACTATATTTTTTCATACCCAGCTAACAATTTTTAAATTTCTCGCCGGATTTCTGTTGGTACTACTCGTATATAAACGTTAATGTCAGGTTAAATAACAAAGGCAGTGAATGGCAGTAAATGATTAAATTAAACTAATAATATTTTAATATAAACATGTTCAAAAATAACATAAGTGGTAAAATACATGAAACTGGACGTAATTATTTATATATGTAACAGCAAGTATAATATTTCGTTACTCAAACAATTCAAAATTCCTTTTGCCTAATTTCTCACCGCTACTGACTGCAAATGTTTTCATGTGATACCAATAGAAATCCGCCGCGAAATTTAAAAATTGTTGGCTGGGATAGTGATCTATATTTTGACCTTGAAAAAAGCAATCAAAAAACCTAAATTTGTTAAATTAACGTCTAACATTATTACAGATTTTCCCAGATTAACTGACGCAGATCTTAAAATATTAACAACCAGGTGTTATCAGTTATCCCAAAGCGTTTCCTATTTTGTGGAGGAAATAGCAGATGAATTTTTTGATATAAGATATTTTTAAACAAGATTCAAGTTTAATAAAAGTCGAGGTTGGTTCGAGGCACAAGAAAACTGTTTCATATTTTGTGTTCATAAAATATGATACAAATGAAACAAGTGTTTAGGCTATAAGATTATGGATGTGTACTTGTTAAAATTGACTAAGAACAATATGGTGTTGTAGCCATGTTGTTTCCATAATTTATTATTTATCTAATGGGAGATATAAATCCAAAAATGTTTAAACCTTTTGAAAGGCTATCAACATTATTTAGTTCAGCTTTTTTTCAAGGTCAAAAACTCGCTACGAAAAATATAGTTTTTGTGACAATTCAATTCGGAAACATTCGAAAAATACATCTATAAATGTACTAAGTATTGCAACTAAATTCATTAAAATCGGTTGAGTAGTTTTTGAGTAAAAAAATAAAAGCGAAAATTCGTTTTTTTGAGATTTTTCGGAAGTGCTGACCTCTAGCGATCTGAAATTTTGGTTATAAATTTGTCTTAATATTATCCATCTATACATTATCATTCTTAACCGGTAGTAGCCTTTATTAGTAGTATTTCTAAAATATATAGGTACTTTTAATAAAACATTTTATTTACAGGTACTTCAAATAATGCAGGTTTGATCAGTCCATATTTACAAATGCAGTTACCAGGACATCAAAATGGTATAACGCAATCTATGCAAATGTCAAACCCTCCATTTAATGACTTGCTGCATTCATCGTTCATGCCACATTCGCTCCCTTGTGACTGATGACCTTTGGTTTTTATATGTCCACTTTTAAATTTTATTATTTTAATGCATAAGTTTTGTGGATTGGAATTAATTTTGACGTTAAAAGTATCATAACTATTTGTATTGTAAGTATCGTGTTATCGCACTTCATAAGCATTCCAAAAAAATGGAATATTTTATGAAATTCTTCGAATTTGTAATTTTAGACAAGAATTATTTTAAAGAATGTGATAATCGGACAGATTTGTAAATTTATTTTTCAAATTTTTGCTCGATGCTATTCCGAGTAAACAATCCGACCTTTTATAAGGTATAGTACTTTTATTAATGATTTAACACATGTGAATTTAGTTCAAACATACACAGTTGGTAATAACCGAAAAATTAACAAGTAATTAAATCAATATAAAATTTGTTTAATAATTTTTGTTGTTGTAACAAGTTAGTCAAAAATAAATGATGGAGTAAAATAAAAATGAAAAACTCCAATAAACAATATTAATACGAATTTGTGATAGGACCATCGGTGAAATAAAGTTGCCAAGTACTAACCAGCTTGACATTAACTATCACCATCAAAATAAGAAATTTTCTAGCTTGTTAAAAAGTACTAGTCATGTGAGTTACAATCATTTATGAAAGCACTGTAGAAAAAATATAACCTGTATAAGATAACTTGTTTCTAAAGATATCTAGGGATCTATTATGTAATACTTATAACAAATCTGTTTTAAAGGTCTGTTAAAAAAGCTAGCAATCGATCAAAATCCATGGCAGGGTGGCCACAGACCAGGAAAACCAGGGAATTCAGTTGAACCAAGAATTGTCAGGGAAATTTTAAGAATTCTGGGAAATTCTGATTTTGATATGATTTCATTTTAAGGTAGGCATTCTCTGGAAAGTACAATTGATAAAATACAAAAAAAATCCCAAGGTGAATATTCGAGGGGTCTTATTGACTAACAAACGGTTGTAAGGGCAAAACTTCCCATTAAGATATGTCTTAAAGGGCTCTTTTACAAATTTTTATTCAAACATGCAAGTAAAAACTTTGCCAGTATTATAAAACTTTCCGTTTTATAATATACAGGGCGATTATTAGCTCTATGATAAACTTTGGAATTTGAAAACTGATGCAATTTTATATGAAAAATGTTATATGAATGAGAGGTTTTTAAGAATTTTACATTGTTTAATTCATAAACATTTAATAAAACGTTAATTATTAAAAAAATATATATATAAAGTTACAGTTGATGTTCAAATGATGTTCATCATGGCAGTCAGTGTACTGGACCTTCGCGACCGATTCACCGAAATTTGTATTCAACCCAGTCACTAACTTGTCTTCGGTGATGCGATGGTACACCATCGTGCTGAAACGACATACATTGGATGATATTAAGTGCGATATTAAATGGTACATAAATTACCTACTGTAACTTAAAATTTAATTTTTTTTTAATAATTTTAAAATAACTTGTGTTTTGTTAAATTTTTAAGAATAAACAGTGTAAAATGTCTAGAAACTTGTTATTATCACAAAAAACAATGTTCACAGCTAACGCCTTCTTGTTTTATCATGATTATATAGCAAATTTTTAATTACAAATCTTTAAAGTCTTGCAACTTCTTAACGAATACGATTCAGACCTAGTTCGTATAACATTTTTTTCCATAAAATTGCACTAGTTTTCATCTTCCAAAGTTTATCATAGAGCTAATAAATCAGCTTGCATATCAATATAAATAATAGATACTTTTTTAAATTTTTTATAATAGTATATCTATAATAAAACAAATAAATACATTTATTTACTTATTTGTATTATTAGGTATCTATAAATATGGATTGGTTTTTTTATTTTTATATTTTTTTGCCCTATATATATATATATCAAATATCCAGGAAAGGTAAAAATTATTCTGGGTAAACTGGAATTATCAGGAAATTTTGAAATACATTTTTTGTGGTCATCCTGTATGGTGATAAAATGTTAACAGTCTATGAAAATTAACAGATTTTAGACCAGTTGCACAGCGACCGATAACTACTGAACTTCTAAACCTGAATTCTTTAGATTCTCAACATTCATTTTTATGGTGATTGACTGACAATCGGCAGTGATCGTCTGTTCTGCAACTGATCCTTTATTATTTAACCTTAACAACAACCCTTTATTTTAACAACATATCGACGCAGTTGTTTCAGAAGGGTGTAACCTATAAAAAGTAAATTTTACAGGAGAGCACATTTTGTGTCGTCGCATAGCTATAAGAAGATATGTTTGACATGTTCCGGAAATACAAATTGATTTTTCTGTTGGAAAAAATCGAAATATTGTTACTAGATTTTAATAGATGATGCCATTGCTTTAGATGCATAAGATAGTTAGAATAATTCATTTTCACAAAGTGTGGGTTATGCTCTTTTGGCAAAACGTCATCGATATAGAGCCGGTTGTATCACAGCCGATCATGCTGAACGTCAGTCAATCACTATAGAAACGATTGTGTAGACCAGAGCTGTCCAAACCGCGGCTCGTGGGCGAGGGGGCTTTATGCGGCCCGCGAAGCATTTTTCAATAAAACATAGTTAAACAGTAATAAATGTTTTTTTTTTAATTTCGGGTGCAGCCTGAGGATAATTTTTATTTTCATATTGCGGCCCTCGGGTTCCTAGAGGTTGGACAGCCCTGGTGTAGATGATATTTTCTATAGTGATTAACTAACATTCAGTGTGATTGACTGCGGTATAACTGGCGCATAGAGATCTTTCATTAAATCAGGAACAACAATAATTATTTTTGCTTCTAAAATATTTTTGAAAAACACTGCCAGCGGAAAACATTTTGTAATGTTTTAATAACTCAAAAGTTAGGGAATATAATAAAAATAATAAAATTTTCTATTTGATTTAAAAAGATTACCTATCAAGATCTGAAATTACTTATTTGCAGTGTTTTTAATTTTAATATGTTTAAATTACTATTACTTTTTTTCTGGTGATAATTTATGTATAGTATTTTTATTATCAATTGGCGCACATAACTAACCTCGATTTACCTATTTAATTTAGGTCGTTTGAATTAATCGTTGTAATAATAGCTATGTGTAATAGTAACTTGTGAATAATACTTTTGTTTAAAACTAGATATGTATAGTATTCAAACTCGGTTATAACGAGTATGGGTTTAACAAGATCCTGGATATTATGAACGTTTTATGCGCTTACATTTGAAATTGTATTCACTTATACACAGGTTTTTTATTCCCAGTTACAATGGGCATCGCTTATAATAAACAAAAAGTGGCGGTCCTGACAGTCTCGTTATAACCGAGTTTGACTATATCATTCATCTCTTCATGCATAAGACTCATATTTTATGGTTTCAATTATCTCATTTGATTTTCTAGTCAAGTAGAAATGTTAATGTACCTTCGCCAAATTAATCCACAGTGTTCTTACTAATTAGATTATTGAGTAAAATCTATATTTACATATTATTAATATTGATTCAGATCGGATTTGAAATATATGGTTTATCTGTAAAATGGTTGCAATGAAACCTCACAATGATTAGAGAATTGTAAAATCTTTGCAGTGGAACATTCTTGTTGGGTAATTTTAAATTTTATTAAGGGTGGTATTTGTAGTCATACTTGAGTATTTCCTTAAAGTATGCATTTTCATAGCAATAACAATTGAGACTTAGGTAAGGAAATAAAAGCAGGGAACGACTATAAATACCATCTTAATTTCTTATGCAGTGAAACTTCTCAATATAGGACATTCGCGTGACCAAAAATATTGTTTGTAAGTGTTTGCGAATGGGAAATACATTTCAATAAATTACACTATAAAACTATGCCAGAATTTTTAAAGGTGTCTGTTATTTAGAAGATTCCATTATTTGGAAGTATCTGTTAAGTGAAGTTTCACAGCATAACGTAAGAGTCGTCCTTTTAACAGTTTTCAGTGATTTTGAATAGAACGACATCATTTATCTATTCACTTTAATGAAATGTTTCAGTTTCATTGTAACCATTGAATGTTCAGTTCTGCTTTAAAATTAGTTCACTTGAAAATATAAAAAGAGGATGGTTAAGTTAATCAAATTGTGCCAATTGATTTACAAAAAAACTAAACTTTAAAAATATTTTTTATGTAATATAAAGTTGAAGAATGCGATAGGTGCACTATGTTAGTAGTATTTTACTTACAAAGAAAGTGCTTGGAGTTTACAGTAAAAAAAGGATGATAGTAATATGTTCTGCTTTTAGGGACCATATTATGGTGTATTTATACATTTTTAATATAATGTCTTACTGTGTCAAAAATGGAATTGATATCTACATTTTAAAATACCTATAGTCTATCCAAGCTCCCTGCCAATAAATGTTATCAGTAAAAAGTTGCTACATTTTATCCAAACCTATAAGCAATTTACATCATCGATTAAAGGTTATTAGATGATGACGTTTCTTACAGTGCTGTCGCCTTGTTCCTCGTATTTTTAGTTCTAATAAATTGTAGTCTTTTTTCATACCATCTAATATGTGCACAGGTAAATCATCTATAGAATATGTCGTTTTCTAAACTTTAAACCGAATTAGAAATAAACAACCTAGTAACTTTTTATTGATGACGTGAATTGCATATAGGTTTGGATAGGCTGTAGATGGTATATTTGTAATTAATTAGTTCTATGTTTGAAAAGTGACATATTCTATTGATGATTTACATGCACAAACCTATTGTCTCAAGAAATGTTTCCATAGCAGTCATTTCCAAGAATCGTTTATCTGATACCTAATTGTGAAATAGACCTTTAATTCTGAAATGAAGTTTAAAATAAAATCTTTAATTTTAAAAAATCATATTTTGATTATTGCAGAATATGAATAAAATTTGACAATATGTGTATTATTTTTTCTATGGAAACTCCAGGTTCTTTATTTTATTAATTAGTTTACTTGTGATTGTGTCATAAATGAAAACAATGTATAGGTACTGTAACTTATCCAAAACTTTAAGTATACAAATTAACTTGTATATATCACTTTATATTTTTCTACCACTGAATTATCATCATTTAGTCATGTTACCAAATGAATATTTGGATTAACTTGTAAGTTTTGTATAAAAACCATTTTATATTGGTTTGTTCCAACATACCACCAAACTGGCTTGTGAACAGTTCGGTACATGCTTTCAACCAATCAGAATTCTAGAATTTACTCAACTGTCAAAATCTAAAATTCTGATTGGTTGAAAGCATGTACTGGACCATTCTCGAGCCAGTTTGGTAGTGTGTTGGAACAAATTTATTGATTCTTCAAATATAAATCGATGAAAAGAAGTATTCATTTTGTTTTATTTCGTATATATATATATACTTATTGTTAGTGTAAACCTCAACACTTACAATATAGTTAGGTTCCAGGTCACTGCTGCAACTCTGTGCAGTGCATTTTTTACATACATATACAGAAGAATCTCGAAACTGTGAACACAAAAAAAAACGGGCTGTTTATCCTACCGCATCTGTTCCTAGTGAGTACTAGTGAGAATTGGAGGTGCATATTTTAGTTGCATTTATTTTAACGTTAGCAGCGTTATATTTACCTTTTCATACAAAGATAAACATATTTGACAGCAATTTTGGACATTTTTTAGTATTAAATTTTGTTAAATATTCTAAGTAAAGTTATAAAAATTGTAGTAAATCTAAAAGATCCTTCATAAATAGATTTTGCCGATCCGTGATGTGGAAATGGGCTTATTTTTAGATAAAGCTGGCGACTTCCGAGATCTTGAAGTTCTCGATAGTTTGCCTTAAGAACACCTTTATCGTCATGCACAGCTTCAAAATGTTGCACCTACAAATGTTTTTGTTACTTTATACCTACATAAAACCGATTCTCGATTAAAACATTACCTGTTGTTTCGAAATGGAAATAGTATTTGTAAATAGTGTCCAAATTACAGCTTCTGTACAATTTGGAGTTGTTAGAGACCCATTATAGCGAAAGTAACCAGCTACATCTCTGGGCAAAAAGCTATTTAATTGCACTGTATTCATCATGTTAATTGAATTTGGAATCTGTTCAACGTTTTTCATTACTTTCATAAGTGGTTCAAATTCTACATCGTCATCTGGCGATAACTAAAATACGTTTTGGGAAAAAAACAATGTTAAACAATAATATAGATATAAAAATTCTTCCGAAGGCATACAGTACAAATTCATCGTGTTGTAAATATGTACTATTATATTATGCATCTGTGTGTTCGTCAACATTCAAATACCTGTAGTGATAATATACAAATATGTACGAGGAATTGAACGTTTCGACGCCGGACCATTTCAATGCGTGACTTCGATGTCAAAATATTTAAAAAATGAGAATGTATTGTGCTAATTAGTTGTAGTATCTTTACTAATAATAAAATGTCCATTAATCCGGGTTGTACGCGAAAAAATGTGGCCATTTGCGTTTTTAGTATAAAATTTTACACAGTTGTAAGGACAAACGAGAGGATTTGAGTCGCAGCATATGAAAACGTTTCCTATAGGTAGGTATGTAGAGGGTATCTGAATAAGATCGCTGGATTTAGTTTTTAAATTAAACACATTATTTATTCGAAAAATGATAATATTTTTATTTCGTTGTAAAGTACAAATGTTTCGATTATATATGGAATAAAATGCCAGACAAATGCACACCACGGCTCTTCTTGCAAACTGTTGCTCTTTTGATCAAATTCTGCTTCCGCCTTAAGCTGGCTGATTGTGGCTTATTGGCACACGTGTTATTGTCACAATCGAACTACAATTATGCACCGATGTTATCTTAAATTTCATCGAAAGAGCAAGAGTTTGCAAGAAGAACCGTGGTGCGCATTTGTCTGGCATTTTATTCCATACATAATCGAAACATTTGTACTTTACAA
Organism: Rhagophthalmus giganteus; assembly: GCA_036326145.1. NCBI lineage: Eukaryota > Metazoa > Arthropoda > Insecta > Coleoptera > Rhagophthalmidae > Rhagophthalmus > Rhagophthalmus giganteus. The sequence continues at coordinate 28,947,653 of JARFJA010000088.1, read as the reverse complement.
TAAAATAAAAATATTATCATTTCTCGAATAAATAATGCGTTTAATTCAAAAACTAAATCCGGTGCTCTTATTGAGACACCCTTTATAACGAAAACATTCAAAATCTACTGTTTTTAAAAATTTTAATGGTTTTAAATTTGATAGACTTGCATGGATCAGAACTTCGTGTGCTGCAGCTTAAATCGTCTTATGTATTAGGCACTTATTTTTTATAACAACTGTGTAAAATTTCATGCTTTTAACACAATTATATATATATATATATATATATATATATATATATATATATATATAAATGATTTTAGGTGATAAAATGTTAACAGGGCGTTAAAATTAACAAAAGTAGAATAGAACTCTTAGTAACAAAAACAATATTTTATATTATCGGAATCTTTGATCTTTTGTGATATTTGAAATCTATATCTTCCACCATATGCGTTTGAAAATATTTTTTTGATTGTCAGAAAAACCGAGATGCTTATAGATGCTCTTTAAAATTTAAGTAGCTATGGCTTATCCAAACCTACATGCAATTCACGTCATCAACAAAAAGTTACTAGATTGTTTATTTGTAATTTGGTTTAAAGTTTGGAAAATGACATATTCTGTAGATGATTTACTTGCGCACATATTAGATGGCATAAAGAAAGACTACAATTTATTAGAACTGTCAAAATACGAGATACAAGGTGACAGCATTGTGTGAAACGTCATAATCTAGTAACCTTTCATTGAAGACGTGGATTGCATATAGGTTTGGACGAAGTTTAGGTACTTACATCAAACAAAACGCCCAATACTGCAACGCCGTCTTTATATTTTAAGGCATTTTGCAAGTTTTTATAATCAGTTGCGTAATGTACTAAATGTACTTCCAACGGAAATCTATTGAAATTATACAGAATGTGATCATTGAAAATATATTTTTATACTTACCTATAATCATCCATTGTATGTTCAGATTGCCAATGAAAATGTAAGTGATCTAGTGTGTATTCTTTAGGTAAACCCCCACCTTGAATTTTTGGCCGAACATCGTCTATTTTCAGTTCAACTGGAATATAGAGATATTTGTTATACGTAGGTAGATACACTGAGAGCTGTATTTTTTTATTAAAATTCTGTACCTGAATGTCCATTGTTTTTAACTGTAGCTTTATATACTAAATTGTAATCGCTAAAAATAAATTTATCGAATGATTCTTTTACAGCTATTTTATGGCTAAGATTGATTGGAGATTGACTTTTTCCAGTTCTGCATATGTCCGGCCAATGGTCTACAAAAAAATACGTATAATTACGTTCATATAGTTTTAAGTAATTTTTTGCTAAACATTTTTTAAATTAATTTTATTATGATTAGACAGTACCTAACGTTTTGAATCAATTACCGTTGTTTTAACTTTATAGAAAATTGTTTAATTTAGAAATGAGTTTAGTTGAACTAATGTAAGGCAGTAATAGATTAAACTTAAAAGTTAAAAAATGTCTAAAATTTTTGTTTTATCGGTGATCGATGATGCTGAAATGTGCTTTCGCTCATCACTGGCCGGCAGATAATATCGATGACATTTTGGCAAATCGTCGTAAGTGACAAAAAGCAAATTTTACAGGAGCGTACATTTGGTGTTGTAGCTTAACTGTAAGCAAATACCTCCTGGAAACCTCGTATATAGGTAATTCGGGGCACGTTTGTATCAAACAACGTATTTGTTATACGGTGCAGTCACTGGTTTGATACTAGGTTTAGATACTATCCTTGAACGAGATACGATGGCAGATATCGTAAGAACTATACGTTTGTTGTTTTACGTCGCCACAAAGGCAACTTCCGTACAGAGGATTAAACGTATCGTAACCACGTTTCGTAATTATATCTCGGAATTGGTTAAATGGTCGTTTTTCCATTATTTTCCCACTTTGTTTTTTATGGTGATGGTGATTATTGAACGTATGGCAATCTGTCACGGTTCATTGCAATTAGGTTTTTTCAAGTACGTCACGCTAACGTCACATCTAACAGCTGATCCTGGGCAAGCTGTTAGACATAAGGCTTAAAGAAAGAATGTTAAATCAGTAAATTTTCTGAAAATTACAAATATTAGGAGAAAGTAAGAGGGTAAAAATTCGAATTTTGAGTTATTCTCTTTCAGATGACGATTTGGTGATAAAATCAATATTTCTTAAACCCATAATACACGTTCATAAATTACATGTAACAATTGATTGAAAGTTTGTCTACACCGCACATGTCACTCAAAGCGTATTGTGACGTTTCTGACAACTTCAAACGTTTTAGTCGTGGTTCTTTTGTCTTCGTCCATTGAGTGTTCCTTCACGCTGCGGATTGTATTTTACATGAATTTTAAATGGTCTCGTAGCACATACGGCGTTCGTAGCGGTTAAAATACAATCCGCAGTGTGAAGCGGCCACTGGTGGTGACCGCAAGTGGTCGTGTGTGAAGAGCCTAAAACCCCATTTAACGCTGATTTTCCGAATCCTAAAAGCACTATAGATATTAACGCTAATTCAATTTCTTCTTCTTCTTGTTAGCCTGTTGTTGTCTAATGTTGGACAAAGGCTCCTCAACGTTTCTCCATATATCTTTATTTTGAGCTAATCGCATCCATGCTGAGCCTGCTGTCATCCTTTAAGTCATTCTTCCATCTAGTTTGCCACCAATCCACGGCCTCCATTGCTGTATTTATTTATTCCATCGTTCGTTGTTCTATCTCATGGTATGGCCAGCCCATCTCCATTTTAGAGATGCTACACGCCTTTTAACATTTATTAATTTTGTTTTTTCTCTAATTATTTCATTCCTTATTCTGTCCTTTTAATTTTACATTCAACATTTGTATTTCCATGGCCATTTGTTGGGCTTTAGCAAGTTTTTCCATTAATGATCGTGTTAAAGGCCATGTCTGTGCAGTGTATAAGGAAATACTGGGAACACGCATTGGTCATATAGAGATTTTTTGTTTTAAAGGTACTTTTTGTTTTTTCAGGATTTTATTTCAATTTAATCTTTGTATTTTCCTTAAGCCGTAGTTCGGAGGTCGCGGATTCCGCGTACACGGATCCGCCATATGACTCTTTCTAAATTTGAACTAATTATCGAAAGATGACGATTTGTTATAGTACTATATTCCCCTAAATTCTAAATCTAATTCAAATAATTTAAAAATAAAGTAAAACTTGGTCGCGTGTTTCCCTATCTTTATTTACTACGTGTTAATGATTCAGTTTGACGCTGTTTCATTTAGAGTGTTTCTAGAAACGCACCCTAAACGTTGATCGGGATATTACTGTACTCTGTTAAACCGGAGTTACGTAAGCGAAAAATATATACGACGTGTCGCTTCGCGTCGATGCGAACGCGTTCTTTTATAGTTTTATACGACCTCTCCACGAGAGAGTCGAGTAATTTACGTCTTTTTAACCCTTAAAAGGTTTTTCACGTATTAATATAAAAGCAGTACTCGGTGAGAGTACAATAATTTTATTCTTTTTTACCAATATTCTAATTTCTAAATAATCTTTTACTAATTTTACACCTATATTAATTTCATATCTATTTCCCATTTATATCTACATAAATTGGACGCATTCAGTCGGGCTCATCGCTGAAACAGTGGAAGTAAGCGTTGCGTTATAGTAGTTGCCGCTGTTTTAGCGCTAAGGCAGCGTTTTCCCGGCTGAATGCGCCCATTGTTTAAACTGTCACACTTGTATGCTATCTTAATTTCGTTTTGTTGTAGTTATAGGTTTTGTTATAGGGTGCAGAAAATGTTGTTAATTACGAGCATTACGTGGGCGCACACGACACAACGAACAGATTATGATTAGAATATTTAAAGTTCAACTTTGAATTTGTAATGTATCTTACTTGTTGTAAAAATGTTTCGTAGATTCGTTCATTGTGTCGTGTATTGCCCGCCCAATGCTCGTGATTCGCGACACTAATTTTACACCCGACTGTACTGACCTAATACAACGAGTGGAGTGGACTGATTATTTTATCAATATCTGACGTTTAGAGCACGAGTAATTGTAAGAAATACTTACTTATTGTTAGAATTTCTAGTTGTAAAAAATAAGTAAGTAAGTTTAAAAATTAAATGCACTTTAGAAAGTGTGTCGTGTCAATAGAATTGCACCGGAAGATACCGAACTAACTTATCGTTTTCGAAATTACAACATTTACATTATTTATCAGGATTGAAAATTGTATTTTGTTACACAACTTCGTAATAGTTAAATATGGTTTTTAAACGTGATAAATAATCAAAAGATTGTATTTTCGCGAATGATAAGTTAGTTCGGTATTTATCGGTGCAATTATCGAAAACCCCTAATAGTAGTAATATAATTAATTATGATGTAGCGGTAATGCTACAATACTTAATTTTATTAGATATCTATAATAAGAAAACCTATATACTGTCCGGTCTTTTCTTATGCGAATTTTTTTATGCTGTTAATACGGTGCATATGGTCTATCCAAGCGTATAAGCGATTCACCACGCCATCAATAAAAAGTTACTAGATGATCACGTTTCATACAGTGTTGTCACCTCGTACCTCGCATTTTTATAGTTTTAATAAATTGTAATCTTTCTTTATACCATCTAATATTTGCGCAGGTAAGTCATCTATAAAATAAGTCATTTTTTAAACTTTAAACCGAACTACAAATAAACAATCTAGTAACTTTTTACTGATATTGTGAATCGTTTATACGCTTGGATAGGCCGTAACTTCACTTTCCAATAAATTGGAAAATAATCTTGTTACTTAATAACACAAATTCTGAACGAACCCTCAAATTCTAACGTGAGCTAAACGTATGCCTGGATATCGCGAGCTGTATAAAAATTAGTAAAATTATCGTCGCAAAGTCTAATCGCTAATTATCTTGTCAGAGGAACAAATAAATAGGTACAAAACGAGGGTGCAGTTGGCGCTAATTGTTTATGAAGAACCACCACCGTCTTTACCATGCAGATATGATCCGCTGACTGATGATTTGACTATTTATATCTCTTCTAAGCGGTAAAAGTGATTTCGCATCAGTTCGCAAACGGTGTCGAATATTGTCAGATAACAATTTTACTGTTCAATAAAATTAAATAAATTAACTCATAAAACAAACTTATTTTAAGTCTTATATCAATTTTTTCAGATTTTCGAAGGAGCTTTCTAGACATTTCTGGATTTTTATTAACTTTTTTATGCGATTTTAGCATTATTTTACTCATTGACTCGGCTTCACGGGGTTTTAGAAAATTATGGAATGCATCCCTAATTTTTCAATATAATAAGTTATGTCTTTTTTGTGAGAATTGTTTATAAATACTATAAAATATATATAAATAATTATAAATACTATACGTATGATTGTTGAATGTTTACTTTAACTACTATGTATATCTAATAAGTACATTAACAATTAATATAGGTAGGTACGCAAAAATGTATACAAAAATAATAGTAGTATAGTTTAAAACGAACGTGATAACTTGAACTAACTACTTATTTACCTATATAATTTTTTTGTCGAATAAAGACATTTCATAATTGTTTTGTTTATTCAACTGACAAGAGTTAATTCATCAAGGATATTTTATATTTTGTTTAGTTAATGTACTACCTATTTATAAATTTTATGTTTTGTCGAAATGTGCCATACATCACTTAAACAAACCAATCATCAGTCTATTAAAATTGAATATTTTTTCAAAATAAATTGAACTTTATTCACGTCAAAATATAGCTAATTGCAGGCGATAAATTTTCCTAAGGTATTGTCTCATATATAGACAATTTATGGTGGTCACTTTTAATCAATTACGTCGTAAGACATACCTACTAAAGACCGTTAAATAATGCGTGGTATAAAAACAATTGATTTATGGGAAATTGAATTAAATGATTAGGAACGGTTAAAAAACTTTAAAGGCGGGGCACGAAATAAGTTAAAATACGAAAGGAGTTCAAATTTGACTGGTATTTCATTTTATTCCCACCGATAAGTACAATTTTTGAAGCAACATTACACATATCTAAATCATTTTGTAATACAGGCCACAACCACTTAAAAATACATCACTTATTGTTTTACCGCTCAAGTAAATAACTTCCTTCTTTTCTCGAAGAATAAAATTGTTTTGGTTGAAGACGCAGCCAATTTTGCATCGCATCGGTCACTTCCTCATTCGAGTCAAAACGCTTGCATTTCAAAAGCTTCTTGATTGGCCTATAAAGATGAGAGTCACTTGGAACGAAGTCTGGACGACTCCATGGAGGGCGAGACATGGAGATTGTCCAACGAAATTCAGCGAATCTGTCGTTTGTTAGTTGTGACATATATGAAAGAGCAATATCATGCAGAAGGCTAACACTTTTGCTTCAAATACCACGTCTTTGGATCTAAAGAACATACTTTCTTCCTTAAACTGTTTTTGATGATTTTTTGTCGCTTTTACACATTTATTAAATAAGAATTGAATAATAATAACACGTTGTGCAATGGAGTTAAAGGCGTCACTGGATGCTGTCGTCATTATACAGGGTGTTTGGTAAAGGTATTCCGTAAATTTGAAAACAGGTCCAGCGATGGAAATCAAACACGAAGGTTATACATATAAACATGTCGATTTAGAAGCTTTAAGAATAGATATATTCAACATTTTATGTTTTGCTTGCATTACTTTATGTTATAAACAGAAAATGACATTTAAACGAAAAATAATGTTATACGGCCTATTCAAACCTATATGCAACTCATGTCATCGATAAAAGGTTACCAGATTGTTTATTTGTAATTCGGTTTAAAGTTTGGAAAGTGACATATTCTATAGATGATTTACCTGCGCACATATTAGATGGTATAAAGAAAGACTACAATTTATTAGAACTGTAAAAATACGAGGTACGAGGTGACAGCACTGTGTGAAACGTCATCGTCTAGTAACCTTTTATTGACAACGTGATCGTTTATAGGTTTGGATCAAGTTTATATAGTTACGCTCTCCAACTACACTATATGCCTATATAGTAGGCATGTAGAAACAAGATGCTGATGGCGTTTTGGCAGAATACCGTAAGCGCCACTTTTTTCGAAAATTATTTGTTCTGACTATCTTATGCATCTACGAGCCACTTTTACAATTATGAGATAAACGTTAGATAAGCTATATTCCTGGAATAACTGATATGGAAATGTTTCTTGAGACAGAATATGTTTCTACATATGTGGAAACCCATATTTCTACGTTTGTTCGTATTTACATTTTTGTGGCCTTCACGGCTTTGATTAGTTGTCATCCGCGCTATTATGTTAACAAGCCGTTTTAAAATATGTGCAGGTACCCTATTGTTTCATAGGACCCAAAGTCTTGAAGAGAGTCTATCATGTGTCGTTCATAACACAAAGTAATACACGCGAAACATAATATGTTGAAAATCTTCTTAAAGCACCATCTAGACCCACATGTTTGTATAAGTATTTTTGCTTGGTTTTCATCGCTGGATCTATTTTCAAGAACACGGAATATCTTTACTAAACACCCTATATAACTGACAATATTGATGCAAACAAGTTGAAATTGTTCGTATATGTACCTACGTAAGCTAAAATGATTAGTGTCATGAATATATCAAATTTTTGCAGTACATCCTCAATTACATTCATTGTCAGACAGAAATAAAATGCAGATCGCAATGAAATGATCGTGAAATGCAGATCGAAATGGACTCGTCTCGTATATGTATTAAAAAAGAAATATTATTTTGTAGGTATAACTAATACGAAACAGACGAAGCTGACGTATTGCATATGAACATATGAACATTAAAACTAATTGCACTGGAACATATTGATTTTCGCATTTAAGAATAGATATATTACTATACCCTCGATTATTCTTTATAAAACTCATCTATCTCTGCTATTATCATATTACGGTTTAAATGGCTAACCTTCCGCTCGGTGACCCTTTAAAATAGTCGTTTAACAATAACAACTTGCACTAAACAATGTTGTTAATTGAAAATATGCCATACTACACAAAACTTATTGTTAGTAAAAATAAACAATAAACAAATAATCAAGTAGAACTAAACTATTTTTAATAAAATTACAAAAAATATATATAGTTAGTATGTACAGTCAAGTTCGTATGTTTTGTCCCGTCGCCTGTGTTATTTTTATAGTAAAAGGCTAAAAAAAAACGATTACTATCCGTTTTTATTTATTATCTGACGTGTCACTTTTTACAATACAAAAACAACTGCCACCCTTCATCCCCTTCGATCCTCCCTCGTCGCTCGTTGGCCTGCGATCACAACTCGCGGGATAAAATATTTGAACTTGACCGTATGTATAAAGTAATTAATGCTTACTTACTTTGATCGTCATAATGCCAATTACCGGATAAAGTTTCTGAAAATAATACAAATTAGAACGTGTTTATGAATTTGTGATGATTTAAATATAATTATATAGATATAAATAGGTATATAATCAACAACAAAGTTTAAACTTGTTTGTGTCACTTTTAATCACGTACTAATTACTTTAAATTGTTGATATATTGACAACATTTTTAATAAATAAATAATGTACTTAATTTTATCAAATTTACGCAATACAAGCGCATAATTTCGATAGTAGTTATTTAATATGCGACGTAATAATTTTGATAGCAATAAAATTTATGAATCTACAATTTTTGAAAAAAAATACATATGGTTTCGAAACAAACGCGTGCCAAATTAAATGACATTATTATAGTCTGATTAATGATTAAACTACAATTTCAACAAATACTCAAAAGCTAAAGAATAAATTTAAATTTACAAATAATACTTACTCCCACACTTTTACTATTATTATTTAAATTTGAGAATACACGCCGGTGCCAAAATACCGATGTGTTCGTGTAACAGATGAAATTTTCGCAATATAATAAAATTTATATTTTTAGCAAATTGTAATTCATCTTGTTAAACAGTTTCATAATTTCTAGTTAATAAAAATAAATTTCGCATAGTTTAATTTCACAAAAAAATATATTTTTTAATTTGAATTTATGAAAAACCTCCATAAAGTTGAAATTAAAAGTAAAATTCTTATTTATACCCACCTGTTGCAGAAAATAAAACAAGAACAATAACTGGATATTTCATATTAATTTGTACTAATTATAAGAATATAAAACTACTTAATTAAAAAAAAAGATCACAACCACTGTTCAGACGATCTATCTGAAATGATTCGAAGTCGGTACCTAACTGGAGCACCTCGCCGATAATGAATTGGCAGTGCGCCCTTTGCTTGAGTTATAATCGGCAGTAACCCATGTTGCGGGATCGTTGCTTTACCACCCACTGATTATACTAATAAGATTCACTTAAACCGAATTTAATTTTAGTGGTTATCGGATAATAAACTACACGATAATAAGGTCGCATTAACCGACATTTGAAATTCAATACGTATCTTTGTAATAACCTTACTACCCAAGGAAGTCGTTCACTGAGAAAGGAAATTTTCGGGACGCATCGATAATGAAAATGTCTTGATAATTTCCACAACATATTTTTTCGTTACTAGTATGATGTGACGCATCTGCTTGTGACAACCTTTTGAATATAATATAAATCTAATTGCTGACTCTTTTAATTAGTGTTCATGGTTTAACATTTATTCGTAAATGTGGGTTATATCGATAATAAATAAATTGTCGTATTTACCTGTTCGTCTAGTAAGTATACTTATATTGTTTCTATTAATGTTTGAAATTATTTTTAAATTTAAATTTTCTATTATAATACCTTTGTACCAAAATACTTTTCTAAATTATATACTTATAAAGCTGTTCTTTCGGCTTCGAAATTATAAGTTTAATCAAAAATTTGTGTTATTATTTTTGATCTTATTGTGGCGTATAATATGAAAATGAAGTCTTTGGAACTGTCGCGTTTTATGTTGCAACGGGTGGCATGGCGGTAATAAGATACAACTATTGTTCGCGCTTATTAACGTGGATCATTTTAGCTACATGGAATAGATACATAGAATATTAATGTTAAACGAAATATGAATACTAGTTAAAAACAGATAATAAATAGATAATGCTTATGTATTCGTAGTAATTCTTTTTAAGCTGGTAATTGCAAGAAACGTTCTTTGTATAAAAATCTCGAAGCACGCACTCAAATATTATTATTATTATGGAATTTAACTTTTTATGACTATATAATCTAAATTGGAGATGAATTGTTTATATTTTTACAATTAAAATTCAACTTCAAAAATTACTAAATTAGAAATAAGTGTAGATATCCAGGCAGCACAAACATATTTTTAAAATGTAATTAAAATGAATTTTAGATTTGTAGATGTTTACATAGATGAATAAAAATTGTCTTAAAAAGTCTTTCAAAAAGTAAAAATGTCCACATAATAGAAGTGCATATTTAAAAATGTATGTCTACGTACATAAACTTTGTACATATTCAAAACATATTATTATATACATATATTATATGTTTGTACAAGTAAAGTATTTCAATACGATATTGCTTCTGGTTTTGATGCAGTCGAGAAAGTATTACGAAAAGCAATTTTCAACGCCCTGTATCTCGAAAACGGTCGACCTTTGGGCAAATGCGTATTAAGCAAACCCACTTATTTTTCTCTATTCAATGGCTTCTAGTAATATTGCTATGTTTTTCTGAAACATCCTGTATAACATGTTCTATATTATAAAATTAATGCGAAGGTACCTAATATGAAAACCCCTTTGTTACTAACAAGTTCAAATAGAGCTTAAATGCGTAATTATCTGTCAATTCAAGTGTAAGGAGCATAAAGTATAAAGTTTAATTTACCAAATAAAGTATTTTAATTTTTACAAAAATTAATCTATAACTTATTTAAACAGTCGTAATCACTGCATTTTATAAACTACTATTTTATACATATATGTAAATAGAAATCATACGAATTCCTAATGAAAATTTAAATAATTACTTAACTTTAATTAGAACCACATTATAGCGTTCAGGGTTCAGTAAATATGCGCTACATGTCAATTTTTAAATAAACTGACTTTGATTATATGCTGAAATAAATCTAATTTCCTTGGGTAAACACGTGTTGGTAAATACTGTTTACAAAGTTATAAATTTTTCAACACATAGATACGCATGTATCTACATATAACGCCGTAACGAGGGTAAAAAACGCCCGTGGCAAAGTACCTGTGGCAAGTGTCTAACTTGCGTTCTAACTCCCCTCAACCCAAAAATAGTCCCAAATATAGCCTTAAACGTACACTCAAAAAAATATTGTACATAATATTAATGAACACCAGTTATTGACTGTTTGATCATTGATACAATGAAAAGTTTATTAATACTACTGATACACTGAATAAAATAAGTGCCTAATTATGCAATTAAAACGATCGTTGTATTTACGAATCATTTATAATTTTTTACCTAATAACTTTCTTCATACCTACAATGAAAATTTTTATCGAAATAACGAATTTTTCGTTACTTTTTAAGAATTATCTAATGTACGTTTGTAATGTACTTTATCTAATGTACGTACATTGGACGCGTTACATCGGATTTTTTTTTGAGTGTAGATGCGCCCATGGAGGGCGCCTCTTTCGCCACGCCTCGTCACGGTGTTGTCTACGTACATTAAAAAAAAACAAATTACAGAGGCACTAGGAGGCCTAAAATATAGAGGCCTCTGTTACAACGGCACTATTAGCAATTAGTAGCATATTGTACAACTGTGGCTAAAAGAATTAGGCACTGTGTAATTCGTTTGAAGATATAGTTTAATTGGGTTTGATAAATTCTACTGCTAGTTTAGTATAACTTTCATACATTTGGTGCAACGGTAGGGCGGCCGCAAGAGCCTTAAGGGGGTATTATCAGGGTCCGCCATATTGAAAAAGTATATCAAATGAAACCAACATTAATATACATTGTTTACGAAAACGAGGTATCTTTACGAAAGGTTCATGATTCGTATAGATACCTCCAACCTTCTAATTTTCAACAAACTTGTTGCGTTTTCTTAATAAGGTTAAAAAATTATTAAATTTGCAATCAAACATGCAATAGTATTTTAAAGAAATACGTCACTTCAGGGAATAAAAACCACTTGGAGTAATAGATAAAGCATAGCTACGTACTACAAACACAACGTTAACAGTTAAAAATTAACCATTTTTAAGAACAAAGGGCATAAAAATTAACCTAAATTACTATAATCTAGGAAAATTTTCGTGCTGTGTTTGTTAAGTTGAGTCAATTTGTAGTTCGGCTGTTTTTAGAAGGATGGCAGCACGTGCAAACACCAACACCAAAGGGAATTGATTAATATAAATTATACCATTCAATAGAAAATCGTAAATCGACGTATTCTGCTAAATACAACCATACATATCTTTTCTATACTGAATAACGGTGACACTTTTTGAACTTAACTGTAATATTCTTAAGTATACATCTACCCACTGCTTTGGAAGATTGATATTAGTTATTTTGTAATTCATCTTCAAATTTTGTAGATAAAAATGATTTACAGAATACATAATTATTATCTGCAAGATATCTAATACCTCTAACTTTAGAAGAAAATGGTTATATGGAATAACTGCATCGGTTAACAATTTACAAAAATTTATCGAGAAAGATCGATAACTGCATTTTGGCATTAAACTCCTATAGTGAAGTTGAATGTTATTAACATTATGTTAAAAATTAATATGATTGTGAGATGTTTACCTATAAAAAATATTTAATGTGTCATATGTTGAGGTTATGTTTATTTCTTATTTGTAATAACGTATAAATTCAACTTTGGTAATAAATACTTTGTAGGTGTTTGTTAATTTATAATGAGATATAAATAATAATATATATACAAAACGCGTGCTTTATTTTAAGGTTAAGTTTCACATTTTATTTCATTTACTATTTTATAAAAAGGCATTCAAAATAACAAACACCGTTTCGTATTATAAAATCCTGCAAATTCATCGCATTATTCATAATAAATTAGCATATTTTAGCAGGTGTTTTATTGTAACTTAAGTGACGAATATTAAATTTTAAAATACGAGATGCTATAGGGGCATGTTTTAAATTTCATTTGCCTCAAAATTCAACATTATATGTTCAAAAATAACCAAGGTGTGGCAGTAGTTGTGAGACCCTGTTTGCAGCAGCAAAATTCCCTGCTCTTAGTATTAATTCACTGTCGACAGACTAAATATTTAGGGCCAGTTGTACAATTCATAGTTCAACCTCAGATCAACTGAACTGAAATGTTATTGGTTGAAAATCTGTCAAAATTCAAAAATTATCAAATTTTGACAGATTTTTAACACATAACATTTCAGTTCAGTTGATCTGAGGTTGAACTATGAATTGTACAATTAACCCTTAGTATATTACGTTACATTACAACAAAGTTTATAATGGTATGCTTTTTCTTCACGTGCCTATCCATTAGTGGATGTTGGCGATCATACTGGCTATTTTTACTTTATTGGCAGCCGCTCGGAATAGTCCTGTTGTTGATGCAGAAAACCACGTCCTTAGATTTTTGAGCCATGAGATTCTTCTCCATCCGGGTCCTCTCCTTCCGTCGACCTTTCCCTGCAGTATAAGTTGGAGCAATCCATAACGATCCTCGTTCCTCATTATGTGTCCAAGATATTCGAGTTTCCTCCTTTTCACTGTGTTAACAATTTCCAATTCTTGGCCTATTTGTTCTAGTACACTTTTATTCGTGATATGGTTGGTCCACGATATTCGTAATATGCGGCGGTATAGCCACATTTCAAAAGCTTGTAGTCTCCGTATCGAAGCCTCAGTTAACGTCCATGATTCCACACCATACAGAAGCACATTGAATACGTAACATCTCAGAAGTCGGATTCTAATTTTTTTTATTCAATTCGCGACATTTAAATAATTTTGACATTTTGATGAAACTTGCCCTCGCCTTTTCAATTCTGCATCTTATCTCAAGCGAGTGGTCTCATTGGTCGTTTACTGTACTTCCTAGGTAGTTGATAGTTGTGACTTTTTCAATAATTTTTTGTCCTATCCTAAGTTGGCCTTGCGTTGGAGGACCCTTAGTGATTACCATGTATTTGGTTTTTTTCATATTGATATCGATTCCGAATTCTTGGCTAGTTTGTGATATTGCCTTGATCAGTGTTTGTAGACCTTTTAGATTTTCTGCGAATATTACCGTATCATCGGCAAATCTAATATTATTGAGTCGCTCTCCATTTAACAATATCCCCTCTGTCAATCATGACAATGTCATGAGCTGTGGCAAAAATTTCTTGGCAAAATGGTATGCTTGCGATAACGAAATTTAATAATGTGGTAAAATATTGTATATTAGAAAAGTTATTGGCATTATAAAGAACGTAAAGTGAAAGCTTATGCCATCTATATTTCAAAAGTTTACGGAAGAACTATGTAAAGTTTTTAAAAGTCAAAGGTCATTTCAAAGTTACTCATTTCATTAGTTATTTCGTTTTTCTCTTCTTTTGTTTTTTATCACCTTTGCAGTAACTACCGAATTAGAGTTACAATACATGGATAATATGTGCATTCGCCTTCACTCAATTCGCATTTTTTTTACATCTTGCAGCTTTACATGTTCTTAGGAATGAACTTCGCACCCATTCAAAAAATCAGATTCTTGCTCGAATTGAATCACGAAAATAGTTATTTTTAAGTCGTTAATAAGGCATAAATCGTTTTTATTTCGAATACAGTTGTTTTACGCACCAATGTATAAAAAGTCTTTTTAACTTATTTTGAACCGTAGATATGTATTATATAGGGTATAACTAAAATAACTTGAAAGTTCTTAAGGTAAGGGATTTTCAATTTTGCAAAACATCCTATACACAAACACAACATTTAAACACAGAATTACTGTTAACAACAAAATTTTAATGTTAGGTACGTACATATTTATAATGATCGTAGAAAATTAATCTTTTTGCAAACCTTAGAAATTAAAAGACATAAACAAAATTCAAATTACCTTGTTCTGAATGATTAAATTGATCTTAATTCACTATTTTTGGATTTTCTAAGCAAAGAAAGTATTTCAAACTAAAACAAACGATCCAACGGCTATGAAATGTCATCAAAATCGCTTGAAAATGCAATTGTTGAATTGCGAAACGCGTCGCAGAATTTAAAAAATATTTAAAGTGAGTGAAAGTTTTGAAGTGAGATATTTATATACTAGTTTATTATAATCATGTTTCACATAAGATGATTACGTTTTTTACTAAAAATTATTTCAATATTTACAGAATTTTTATTTTTAATATTAACAAATTATACGGGGTGTTTATAACGAAGTTCTTAATTATTGTAAAATTGCTAGAAATTATGTGCTGCAATATGCTGTATATTATTTATTTGATTATTATTTACTTATTCATTTGATCGCCATCTGATTTCTTGCCGAAAAATTGTATACAAATGCGACATTAAATAATAAATCAGTATGTTTTTCGAGGTAGTTATCTACATAAATAAAATATTATAATATTTTAGTATTGAACGAAATTGCCATCTAAGAACAAACTTTGCTTTTACTTTATAAAGGTTTCGATATGTAAACAATACTACTGAATTAAAATTCAATACGCTTGCAGTAGATGGCGGCATCTTTACAACCACACAATTCACATGTGAGTAATTACAATATATGGCCTATCCAAACCTATATGCACACGTCATCAAAAAAGTTACTAGATTGTTTATTTGTAATTCAGTTTCAAGTTTGGAAAGTGACATATTCTATAGATGAATTACCTGCGCACATATTAAATGGTATAAAGAAAGACTTCAATTTATTAGAACTGTCAAAATACGAGGTACGAAGTGACAGCACTGTGTGAAACGTCATCATCCAGTAACCTTTTATTGATGACGTGTGTATATAGGTTTGGACGAAGTGTAGGTAGTTGTAAAAACAGGAATTTATATAATTTTACATAAATATTTTACATAATTTTAACATTATGTAATTACCTTCCCACCTAATTTTTTATAATGTATCTAAGTATGATATAGTCTTTGATTTTTTTAAATTAACCGATAAAATAACTATTTACATAAGTATATTAATGCAAATAAATTGCAAATTTAAATAAATATAGTTCCATCATTCAAATATAAAATGTTATAGAATAAAGTTTAAAGTTTTTCTTTTAATCATATTTTAACTGTCGATGTCGCTTAAAAAATAGAATGCCGTATTAAAATTTTTCCATTACAATTTATCACGAGATAATTAAATAAATGTCGCGCCGGCTTAAATCCAACCATAATTTAATCTTTTCAAAGAAACTGATTAAACTTGTAACATCGACTCGTTTGTAGACTCTCTTACATAAACTTGTGATTAAAATTTAAGTTTCCTGGTGAGAAAACTTGAATTTACACCATTTCAATTTTTAATAAAGTCTTTTTAAAAGAGAATTTAAAGGCAGTTAATTAATTCAAGAGCACCTTCGGCAAATAACATAAACATCATTGAAATTCCTGGACTCATATTTGACTCCTAAACACACTGTAAAAATTGTTTATTTATTTTTAGGTGAGCAGGCACTCGAATGGTGTCAGAGTTGAAACAGGAGACCGCTTCGGATGACAACCAAAATATCTTCTGCAAATAACTCGTACAAGTATAGTTGTTCACACGCCCCACAAAAGAATTTAGAAAATACATAATTTAAGATACACTTATTAAAAATCATTCTTTGTTTATAAATTAATATGAAATGCTAAATTTTTTGAAAATTTGTATTTTCCTAAGCAAGAACTCGATTAAAATATTATTATATATTACAATCATAATACATGTACAGGTATTTACCTACCTATGTAGTATGTGCGAATGTATTATATATTTTCATTTAATACAGCTACTTAGCTGTGATCATCGTCATCCGTCACACACAATTTAACACTTAATCGTTTTTCGCGTTTTTTAGTTCACATAGATTATATTAATGAAGGTTTATACATAAGTATGTAATTCGTTTTATATTCACATTTAAGTATTTATAGGTACATTGCTATTACTTACCTAGGCGGCACACTGCCGTCATAATGTCGTCAATTATTGGTAATTATTCGTCGGCGACGTCGTGGACCCAATAAGTGACGTACGCACGACGACATTTTCACGCCGAACATTTGACGTCATTAAAGAACGTCGTTGAGACGTCTTTTTTTGGTCGTTCCAAAGTTCTGAATCCTGACTGGAAAAGTGAAGATAAAGACGTTTTGAAGCGTTAATTTAAAGCGTAAAATATTCGTAATTTTTTCTAACATGTTTATGTTTTAATCCAAAATTTTAACTAAAAAAAATATATCAATCTATTTTGGAATTATGCACTATCGCGTCTATGCGACTAATAGTAATAGTTCTATGCGTTATAAATACAGTAGTATACAACTAAACAAGTAAGTAAAGTCACATCCAGTTATTTATTCTAATTGTGTACGTCAATGGCTAGCACTAGTTCCTTTAAAGTGTCACGCCACTGTGTATACTGATCATGCTTTGGTTTACTACCAGCGGTTTTGTTAGGTTAGTGGTTTTACTTTGCAGTGAGTTCTACGTTGTAAATTTGTACATTGTAAATTTTGATATGATTTCTTAACGGTAAGTGAAGAATTAATCAGCCTATCGCCACCTAAAGTTAAAACGAATAATTTTAAATAATTAAAAAATTATAATTATACAAATTATACAATAATTATACAAATCATGGTTTTACAAGAAACAGACAAATTCTACTTATTTCTATAGGTTTTAACCTTTAGGTGACTAGGTTATCTTTGTGGCGTGAGTGACCCCCATTTCATTATTAATTTATTTAGATGTCTTTTGTTGGTGTGAAATTTTACATTGTGCGACTTTTACAACCAGCAAGCTTTTATCTAAAATAGTTTTTTTCTATTGTGCTTAGTTTAGACTTTATTAAAGGATCCCAGAACTCGTGGACACACTGTATATCTTATATTATATTTACCGCTTACATCTTATTTTAAACATATTATTGTATTACTCGTATATAATAATAATATCGATATTTGGTTATTAAGTAGGTAAATTCAAATAATTTTGTGTTCATTCTTTGATATATTAACATGCTTCGTTTAATTTCTTAGATTTAGGTTCTTTGTTTCTATCTTCATTTTTATAATAAAATATTGAATGCATTTGTATTTTTTTCATCTTTAGATGCGTCATTAATGCCTTGGGATTACGTCAATGGAACGTCAAATCGACGTCCCATTTAAGGAAATTAGACGTCTCAAGTAACGTACTAGATTGGTCATAATTTGACGTCGTTGGGCTGTGACATTAATCCGTCATATTGACGTCATATATACGTCAT
The DNA here is from genome assembly GCA_036326145.1 of Rhagophthalmus giganteus. NCBI lineage: Eukaryota > Metazoa > Arthropoda > Insecta > Coleoptera > Rhagophthalmidae > Rhagophthalmus > Rhagophthalmus giganteus. Next base: position 28,929,158 of record JARFJA010000088.1, on the reverse strand, counting down.
TTACGACGTCCCCATTGGTCCCCAAATGGCCAATAGTTGACGACATTATAACGTCAGTGTGCCGCCTGGGTAATAATGGAAGAACAACGAGTTCATCTTTAATGAATATTTTATAAAGTAGGCATCTATTACTTATTAAAGTCTGTTTAAAATTCATACTTTATACAATTCATGATACTTATATATGTATTTGTTGCTATTAAAGAAATAAAACTTAAATCCGACGTCGACGTACTTTTCTCTCAATTCATTTAACTTAAAAAAGAATACGAAGACAATAATTCTTTTATGGTATGGATAATGATGCTCCAGGTACTGCACAGGGGCTGTGTGGCCTAGAGAGTTAGTCTCTCGACTGGCCGTCTGGTGCATTCACGGCTGCGGGTTCGAATCCCGCTGCAACCATGGATGTTCGTGAACGTCACACATTATTAACCCAAAAAATCAGAAACCATAAAAAAAACTCGACTGGCTAATTGCCGAGTTATAGACCAAAGCCATTAATTAATTTAAAAAAGGTCCTTCACCCTTTTTAAATATTTTTGAATTATGTACCTTATGTATGTATTGGTTTTGTTTTTAATTGGGAACATCGAAATGGGACAATTTGAAAAGCGATCTTATTTGTCTAAGAAAAAACAAATAAGACTCAAACAACTTAAACTATTAAATCGCATTAAATATGCGATTTACTATTTCACTTTTCTATTTTATGGTTGGGGTAGATTGTAAGTAAGCTTAAATTGTTAATGAAATATATACTGCCTTCCATAGAAAATGCAACATCTATTAAATGTAAATATATTTTAATAAGTTTTAGGTGATAAGTTGGGCGATAGATATAGAATATTAAACGATTGAAATTACATGATGATTAAACAACTCTAAATCCTTCAAATTTAGTAATTCGCATTTTTAATGAGATTATCGATGTCTTCTTACGGTATGGAGTTCCAAGCAATCTGAAACTCATTTTTAAGGCGTTGTAGATCCATACAGATGATTTACGCACTCTGTGCCTATATTAGATGATATAAAGAACGGTGATATTAGCTTCATGAAAAAATCTTGTAGTGATAGCTGCAGTATCGAGTCTGACATTGTCATGCTGGAAAATGGGGTTCGTTAGTTTTTGAAGATAGGGCAATGTAACAAGTTCTAAAACATTTTGAAGAATGTAGATCTGTGTATTCGCTCTTCCTTCCAGGAATACTAGAAGGGACCTTATTCTTTTGTAAGTTGTAAACGTTCTTTTTATAATTCTTTTATAGATTTTTTTAGAAAAATCGTAATGCTAGTTTATATTTTCTCAAAAATAATACCTATTGTTAATACCTAATTATTCTGGCCATTTATTTAATTAAATGAAACATGATAACTTTATACAGAATTATAATATGTAGGTACTTAGATTTTCGTACAATTTATTTTGACCACCCACAAGTCAATACAGATTTATTACTTGCTTATCATGTTTGTTTGAGAGGTACGTTAAAATTTCTATGGCATCATCGTTTATATACATTTTTATATTTCTAATATTTTTAGTGTAAATACAGGTAAATTCCTACATAACAGCGGTATTTTTATATGAAACTCGTACGTCCAACTGGCGCCTAAAAAGTACTTTACGTAAAATTTATTTCTGTGCAATAATCGTATAAATATCATTTATCAACCGACCAACTAAAAAAACTAATCAAAATAACACATTTACTTACTTATGTAGGTAGGTACTTCTTCCTTGAATATCGTCATTATATTCTCTAACATAAGATATTTCATGCATTAATCTACGTAGCAAATGTTAATCGAAATAAGAAAATTTAACGATTTCAAATTATACTGCCGAATTAGGATATTAAGAATGTTTAACAATATATAAGATATTATTCAATTATTTAAGAATTGAATAAATAATTATAAAAAATATCTTTTTAAATTATCTACTCTGCATTAATTTGAAAGAAAACAGTGTGGAAATAATCATTTTTAATAGGAGTAAATAATATCACTCACGTATACAGGGTGTCCAGGAAATGCCGACGAATTTTTTGGGAGCGAATAAACCACGCCAAAATAATCCAATAAGTTCCTATAATTTTTTTTCCTACGGCGCTCCCTTATTGAGACATTCACCCCCAATGTTGAAAAATAAAAACAATTTTTTTAAATAGGTATATCTACCTAACATTTTTATTATTAATTGGAATTTAATAATTTTTGGTGCACGAACCAGAGGTTCACTACCCCTAATCTTTTTAACCTCAAAAGTGTTAAGAGGTTTCAGATTTTAAATGAATATGGTCCATTTTATCGAATTTAAACAAGAGTACCTTTTTATTCTGAAATGTTTGAAGAATCTGAAAATGTCCTTAAATATTTAAAAACTCAAACCACTGAAAAATTGTGAGGTTAGAAAGATTCTGGGTTGTACACTCCTAGATCTTTGATATCAAAGATACCTTTGAGGTGATATCAAAAAACCTATTCTGCTATTTTAAAGACCTTCATTTATTACGTACACTTTATCCAAACCTATATGCAATTCACGTCATCGATACAAGGTTATTAGATGATGACGTTTCACAGTGCTGTCACCTTGTATCTCGTATTTTGATAGTTCTAATAAATTGTAGTCTTTTTTTATACCATCTATTATGTGCGCAGGTAAATCATCTATAGAATATGTCACTTTCCAAACTTTAAACCGAATTACAAATAAACAATCTAGTACCTTTTTGTTGATGACGTGAATTGCGTATAGGTTTGGATAGGCCGTAGGTATACCAAAAATTATTAAATTCCAACGAAAAATAAAAATGTCATTTAAAACAATTGATTTTTATTTTTCACCTTTGGGGCGACTATATCAACAGGGGAGCGCCGTATAACAAAATTTATAGGAACTTTTGGCATTATTTTGACGTGGTGTATACGCTCCCAAGAGATTCGCTACCATTTTATAGACGCTCTGTATAAGTAAAATAATTTTAATTTTTGTACCTATGTTTTTATAAATCGCCTGAAATCTTTACCAGTGCTAAAAGAATTTTTATACATAAAAAGCAAAGCGAATATGTATACTTATTATGTTTATGACTACTTAGGTAATACAAAACACGACAACGGATGTTTAACATAAATTGATCAGAAATGTAAATTTATTCTTCTCCAGGTGTTTTATATAGGTACTAAAAATATGTAGCATAGTCAAAATCCTTCGAAGAGAGTAATCACATGGCCATTCTTGAAGAATTCCCGAGTTCTTTAGACGTACACTAAATTGTAATCTTTAATTTTAACAATATGTGTTATACAGTTATTTGGAAGAAAACCGCCACATTTGTGGAATACGTTCAGGAGTCCAAAATAAGAAAAAAAGTCCTATGAATATAGGTTTGATTCTCAGCGGTTAAGGAAATATAAAAAAATGTTCACAGATATCTATAAATTATATGATATATATTTCTAAAACAAAAATGTATTTGAAGAGTTAGTTCGTATTAACCTTAAAATTAGTAATATTCAACTTAACTACTCAACGAGTATTGGACACTCGCGGTCCGTTACCAAGAAATATCAGCTAATGAAGAATACGTTAGATACACTCTATAAAAAATGGCGACTGGTCGTGAAGGAGTGTCTGATAATGAAAAATATCTTACACATTATTACTGTCGGGGATTTCAAGTGTCCGGAATTTGAAAAATCCGTTAAAAGAAAACTTTTACTTGAAAATGGCATTTAGTTTTGATAGTTTTCGAATATTTATTATATTAGGTACCTAAACTTAATTCATACAAAATAGGTACGTATGCACTACATAGGAATATACGTGCTTATCTATATTAAAATAATGTTGATGGAATTGAGATAGTGAATTGAAACTAGTGATAATAAATCGATAAATAATAAACATTCCTTTTATTCGTACCATTTATTTTTATACGATTATATTTAAAGATTTAAATAAAATGGAAAGTTATTGTTTTATTACATACAGGTAGATATTTTATTATTACGAAGACACCATACGTGATCTTTGTTATGAGACGAGTTCGGGTATTTTATAACAACACATGTGGTTTTGGAAACTTGGCTATTTATCTTTGGTGGAATTTCTATTGATGTAATTCTAAAATTGATTGTAACTGACATCCACATCTCTTGTAATCAAAATGTTTATTTTTCCAGATAAAATACGGAAAGTGGAAATTTTAAGTAATAACAATATACAATTCATTTTCGATAATATAAAATACTTTTATGTAGTTTAATAAACAATTTTAATCGGTAAACACGTACCTACAAAATATTTTACCTATTATATTTATGAAATGAAAGACTATTATTTTTTTAACAAATAAAATTAATGAAACTGACTTTAGTTGTTAATAATATGTAGGTACATATAAGGTCCGCCAAAAACTCAATATTTTTCGATAATACTTGTATATTTAGATTGAGAAAAACTATTAATTTTTTTCTTTATGTCTTTACTATTTAAAATTATTCTTAATTATAATTAATGTTTTTTAATCTACTGATGTAAAGTATTGGGCGAAGTATTACCTGCTTTCCTAAATGAAACGCTATTTTGAAATTAATAAATTTCTATTTCTTTATTTTTCAAAATTGAGTGCAGTGTACTTAAAGTAGGTGATCTTTTGGACGTAAGCGGATTTTGTTTCTTCGCATGGGTTGTGTTTATAAAATTAAGACATAAAGTTTACCCACGCTTCAATATTCATATTTTAAAATTTTATTATGTAAGATGTTCATTAGATCAAATGAGTTTTAGAAATCTTCAAATGACCATATTGGGTTTTATTTCGGTATCGGTGTTGGAGGAGGCGTTTTAACATTATATACGATAGCTACTATATTATTGTTATTTTTTAAACGTCTATTGATATGTAGGATATGTACCTATACTATCGTAATTTAAAAGTTCACAGTTATCGCAGTTGGTCCGTATCTATAGATTTTTAAACGAATAGTTTGTAAAACGTGTAAAAACTAATAGAAAAATAACAAAACAAAAAAAATCTTTTAAGTGAATTACCCACACCTCGAAACACTATATCTACATTTTTTAATTAAAAAAAAATTAAACATTTAATTTTAACTTACAAGGTATGTTAAAGTAATAGTTAGTAGTATTATCATAACACGTGTGTGGCCATTCATTGTAGCAATTCTCAAGTGTATTTAGACAAACACTTCACATAAAATAGTAAGTACATAAATACTAGACACATGACCTTGCTTAATTGTATGCATTATGTAAGTCTCTTTAAAAATATGTCTCTTCCACGAAAAAATTCTGGATCTGATAAAATGCATTTGATTTGATCGAATCAAATTCGAATCGGAATGGCAGTGTCTTTAATGAAAAGGAAAACAAAAATATACCCTGTTTCTCTTTGTAGAAATTCAGGAAACAGGAAATTCGGTAGGCCTTCTTTTTAATTTGGAATAATTGAGCAACAAATTGTTTGACAATTTCTTTGTTGGTGCTACCATTATACAGGAATTCAACAACGATGAACGATTTTTCCTTTAAACTATCTTTGGTTGCTGGAATTTTTAAAACAGCAGGGAAGCTTGGTAAAATGAATAGCTTTCATCTATAACCGCTTCCAATGCCCGTTTCATATTTTGAGGACCGTAATTTAGCCTTAGGGCAGCACCAAGTTGCCATTTATATTTACGCGGCATCGTTTCAAATTAGCCTGCAAAACGTATTTTGCTTATTTTTATAGTTTTTTTCACAATACTGAAACGATAACGTAAATTATTTGCAAGGAATAACTATTTAAGATTTCCATGAACATATGAAATCTAAATATCCTTCGATCAACATCCCATTGACACAAATTTGCAAGTTTATCCAATTTATTGTGTTGACTGATATCGATTTGGCGCCACATTTAAAAAAATGTTCCTAATTTGTTCCGAATAGACGAACCCGTTCTAAATAGCCCCATTATACGGTACATATAATTGTGTATCTACAGTATTTCTATGTATACTTTTACTTAGTAATAATCTTACAGATTCTAGGACTTCAAATACAGATATCGTTATAATATACGTTCTTGTTACCGTACTTATTATGTCTGTTGAAAACTGTATCTCGAACCAGAGATTATTTACTACAAAACTAAGCAGTTTTCCCTATTCGTTACGTTATAGCTAAGAATTACTTTATGTAAAGCGGTATTTACATTAGCGTGGAGTCACGACTAAAGTCGACGGACAATATAAATATCGCTATTCAAGTTATTTGTGCAAAATTGCGACTAGGCACCTCAAAACATAACAAATAAGTAGGAATACTTAATACGGTGAAATCAATATAACATTCTAATAACAATAATCAATATTTGACATATCAAAATAGGTATTAGAATCATCGATACATAATGAAAAAATTTGTACATAATTAATTATAAAATGTCGAATTTGATAAAAAGTTCGCGACACCGCAATTCAAGAGAAAAAAATTACTTAATTTAATAATTATACTTTTTACAAAAATGTTCAACTTTATATCCAAAACTCGCATTTGCGTCTTAACAAATTGTTTAGGAAACGAGAAAGACGTTTATTCAATAAACTGAATTATACAAAAATTTTAAATGTTGATTTTTTTTAGGGTCCATCTTTCCATCGCTTGATAGATTTATTCGACAAATATACATATTTCGGTACAACAAATTAACTTATTACAAATAAAATTTTAGACTTAATTTCAGAACAAACTCGAACAATAAAACGAACCACAGATAAAATTATTGGTTGACTTAGTACGTGCAAAGTTGCATATGCGCACTTCTTCGATAATTTCCTAAACGATAGATAGATACATCTGCACTGTGATGTTGACAACACTTTTAAAATGAAAAGCTCTATCCATATAATCAATATATTATATACAAGATCGAAGATTTTGGGTCAGTCATATATATAGTTAATTTCTCGTGGACACGATTCCGGTCGCAATTTTGATCGTAGGAGGCTGAAATTTGGACAGCGTATTGTCTTTACGAAAAAAAAGGACGAGTTCGTTAATCGGCCAAATCGACCGACCCGTTTCAAAATGGCGGTCGTTCGAAAAAAAAATATTTAGAAATTTTAATCTCCGTTATTACTTGTCGGATCGGTAATTTGAAATGTTTTGGAATCGGCATAAAATTCTCTACCGATCATGTTTCTATAATTTTCGATGGGATGCACAATTTTCGAAATAATCGAAAAAAAGTAAGAATTACTTTTTAATGCTTATAAATTTCTCTCGTAAACATTATTTTTCAATAAATGTATTTCTTTCGAGAAAAATTAAAAAAATTGAGTTTTTTGACATGCGACATGAAAATTCGACACCGAGGCTCGCGCGCGGTCGGATATTTACAAAGATGCAACCTGATGCTACAAATGATTTATTAAAGAAAAAGTTAGAAAATGTGCGGAGGAACTCTGGAGCCCGTATGTGTTCGCTGGTCCGGTCTGAAGGTGTGTAGAATCGATCCAGACTCATTGTCGGACAGTCAGGATGTTTGGTCTGTTCCGGTGGTCCGGTCCGTTGGTGAGTAAGGGGTTTTACAATTGTGATTAATGGTAACAGAAGATTTAAGTAGGTATGCATGTATTTTGAAGAATTGCATAATAAAAAAATACATTTCTGTAATACATACCTACTATAAAAACATTTAATTAGATGATTGAATAGCTAATTATTTGTATTAATTATGTCGAAAATCAATAACAGCCTTTTTAATTTGTATTTAATTAATTGTTACCTGAAAGCAAATAAGATACAGGAAAGCAATTATAAATTCAGTTCGAAGAATTAGCGTAGATAAGATAAATACGCGATTTTGTTTTGTCTTTTATTCTTATCTGCACAATTTGCCTTCGTTCTGTTTTAAAGTTCGAAAGACGGTTCAACAACCTATAAAATTGTGTAGCCATAAAGATCTCAAAAGTCGACTAATACCTACTAAAGTTTACTTTATTAATACCTTAACCTTCAATCACTGCTTTTATGTGATGTTAGCTATTCAGGGATTTAAAGTTGTTTCTAGTGCCTTTATAATAATATGTATATGTATGTAGTTTAGATTCACAGTTTATAAAAACGTGATTGTTGGTCGAACGTAATGATGATATTTATACATATATTTATTAATATAATAACAGGAACTATTCATGCAGGAACTTTAATTTTTGTATGGCTGCAGCACCACGGCTATTCGCATATTTTGCACATTAAAAAAAATATACCTTTTGCTTTTTACAGTCTTAAGTTTATATCTTTTATGTATCGCACTATTAAACTGTATATATTCACATCCCCACTTGCTCTTAACTGTTCCAGGTTTGTTGGTCTCACTACCCCACCTATACTATTCTATATTTTATCGATTAGAATTTGTACTTTTCTGGAAATCCTATTGCAGTTCATTATACAGTGTTTATCGGTCCCTAATTTCCCATATTCACACCTTGCATTTTCTTTTAGCCCTATTTTTAGCGCATATTCCGACAACCGATTACGTCCCAGTCTCAATCTGATTATTGTAGTTACATTTTCCTTATTAAATGTTGCTTTTAAAAACGACGGTTTTACTGGTATATTTGGTTGAATTCTTTTGTAAATTTTAATTTAAAACTAAGATTGTTTTAAATTAAAATTGCATACGCAAAAACTAGTTTTTAAAATATCTTTTCCATTTAGGTCGAGGCAGCTATAGTTAAGCCGTGCTGTTATGTGCTTGAACAGTCTTCGGGCGTTTAAAACGTCGAACACGCATTTTATTCTACATCTGAAAGAACAGGAAGAAGACATAGGTTGATAAATTCGATGTTTTGGCGCCTTAAATAATTAATTGACTGTTTTAGCTGCTGTATGAGAGCTTGCGTTGTCGTGGTGCAGAACGATACGTTTTCTAGAGTTGAATTAACGAGTCCGTGCACGTTCGTCATCGATGACGTTTACTTGGGCTGCATTCAGGTTGGCGCTTACAAAGCGTGAGCTCGAACGCTGACGCTTAGAGTTATTTTCTCGTTCGAATAAGAAGTTGAAATAGTTTTGTCGTCGTATATATACATTTTAATCGTAATTTATATATAAATAAATCTACATTTATTTATAGTATGGATAATACAGTAGGTAGAAACTAGTTACAGTTATAATTTTTGATTATTCTTGTTATTAATTTTTATAGTTATATAAATATAGATATAAGTAATTGTTATTATGTAAATTATTTCTAAATAATTGCAAATTGTGAGTAGATTGTAAATCAATAACTTGTGACGAGACTTCAAAATTATTTGATTTCGAAATATAGCTTATCCAAACCTATATGATGTTCACGTCATCAATACAAGGTTACTAGATGATGACGTTTCACACAGTGCTGTCACCTCGTACCTCGTATTTTGACAGTTCAAATACATCGTAGTCTTTCTTTATACCATCTAATATGTGCGCAAGTAAATCATCTATAGAATATGTCACTTTCCAAACTTTAAACCGAATTACAGATAAACAATCTAGTAACTTTTTGTTGATGACGTGAACATCATATAGGTTTGGATAAGTTATAGGTATGTTTTTAAAATACATCTAACCTCAACTTCATAATAAAACTTTTTACGTTGTTGTAATAGTAAGTGTTCTTTTGTTGCGACGCCTATAGTAACTGCATTTCCCAGTTCATCTTGCAGTGTTACGTTTTCTATGTTATATAAAAAAAAATGTGAGACACAAACATGTGCACGCCAAATATTCTCGCGTTAGCTGATGACGTCACTATCATTATAATGAAATAAAAAAATGTATTTCTTTTGAGAAAAATAAAAAAAAGAGTTTTTTGACGTGCGACATGTAACTTCGATACCGAGGCTTGCGCGCGGTCGGATTTTTCACATTTGTTTTAGTAACTAATCACATCAATATCCAAGTAGGTACATATTTTTGCTAGCCTTAAAAATATCAAGTAGGTACGTACTGTACAGTACCTATAGTTCATCCAAACCTATATGATGTTCACGTCATCAATACAAGGTTACTAGATGATGACATTTCACACAGTGCTGTCACCTCGTACCGCGCATTTTGATAGTTCTAATAAATTGTAGTCTTTCTTTATACCATTTAATATGTGCGCAGGTAATTCATCTATAGAATATGTCACTTTCCAAACTTTAGACCGAATTACAAATAAACAATCTAGTAACTTGTTTTTGATGACGTGAATTGCATATAGGTTTGGATAGGCCATAGGTTTAGATAAACTATATATAAGTATTTTTTTGTGCAAAAATTAAATTAAACAATTGTTTTGAAAATCGTTTCAGATAAAGCAAAAGTTCCGATGCCTAGCAACGGCCAATAGATCATATTTAATTAATTATACCTCGGATAACACGAAGACGTTATATTATATTGACTATTGATAACTATAATAAAATTAACACATCATAAATTAAAACTACTCGAGTACACTTTGAATTCCTTCGGTGGTCCCGATAGTTTTAAGTGCGTAATGGCTTAACGCAATTTTTAGAGATTTCTTTCGAGTGCAATTTAACTTTTATGATGATTTCAATTGCTTAGACGGACGAAAAATATTTACTAAGTGGTTACCGTCTGCTTTAAGTCAACATTTATTTTTATTTTCGAAAACGAAATGAGTTTAGCAGTCGTCTTTATTACTAATAACTATCGACTATATGATAATACGAACTCGCTTATGTAGTCTACTATATTTCCACAATAATTAAGTATATAAATGATAGTTAAGATGTAATAAAATAATTTAAAAAGTGTATAATTGTTTAAGGTTTCCAATATACTTATTTCAAATAAAAGTGCGCAATAGAAAACAACATTTCTAAGCGGGTGAACGTGGCTTTAATAAATATAAATATGTACATTTGTTAATAAATAGTGTTAAATATTCCATTTTTAAATTCTACTAATTTTCCAATTACATATTAACATGTAATTATAGGTTTTGTAAATGTAAAATAAAATTATAGTGCAATAATTGGATTTCCATATTTATTATAGAAAACGGCGATTATAAATGACAGAATCGTATAAACTTCATTGATTAAAATAATTATTAAAACTCTTTAACACTAGATTTACGGAACTCGTCAATTTGACGAATTTCAAATTTCTTAGTTATGAAACAAAGACCATTAAATATAAATTGCTCCAAATTTATTTTGAATTTTAGTGATTTATTGGTATGAATATATTGTACTTTATTCATTTTCCACTAGCGACCCTAATTTCAAATATCCGTATGTGGGATACCAATGTTTCCGAAGACCGTCGATATGACGGGTAATTTTGTTCGTAAATCTAGTGTTTTTCACTAGGACCCCCCTTTAATTAATTAATCAATTAGGTAATTATGAGTGAGCTTTTGTAATAGGTATAAATTAAGAGGTAGGTACAGTTGACTGCTTTAATTTTGAGACCCCGTACGGTATAGAGATTGTACAACCAGCATAACTTTAGTACAATTCCCTACTGTGCATTATGGTACTACTACTAATAGAAGTAATCCTACTTGACGTAATAATTTTAAAACAGTTAGTAACAAGTGAAAAAGAACTCGGTTTATTTTATTTGTGTGTTGATTACGATGTGCTTTATTTATAATTTAAAACAGAAAATAAAATCATATAAAAATATGATTGGTTTGTTCTTAAAACAGTTTAAAAAATCACCTAACCTAAATTATCTGATATGTATTTATCTAAAAAAATTGAATAAGTAAATACCTATTAATCGGATATCTTTTCAATATTCCATTATACCTATAATTTTTAGCGTAGGTAAATGTGTGGTTGGACAGTTGAAAAAAATACAGTTTTATGTAATATAATGCACGTTACAAATTTATTGGAGTAACACTTAAGCGGACGGAATACCCTTCATAAATTAATACTCATCAATTGTTTTTTTTATCGTTGGTAACGGTATCACGTCAAAAGGCCGTCGACAAAAACGCCGTGAGTCAAAACGTCGTGGAGAAAACGCCGTGAACAAAAATGTCGTTAGTGAAAAACGCCGTCAGGTCGAAACGCCGTCGTAAAAAGGCCGTTGACAAAAACGCCGCGAACAAAAATGCCGTCTGCTCAAAACGCCGTTGATAAAAACGCCGTCATTTTCAAAAGTCAAATTAAATTAAATCTATTATTATAAGCATTAGTATATAGCAGTAATAAGTATATATTTACCTGTATTTGTATATAAATCGAAATCAATCAATTCCAGAATTTCAACAAACAGTCAGATGCGAAAATGTATTTATATATATATATATATATATATGTTATATTTGGCACATGTTACATAATTATAGTATTTTAATTCGTTTAAATCGTTGTATAAAAGCAGACATATATTCTATGCTTGTTATTTTCAATTCTTCATTTTCTCTTATAATAAGAACATTTACCACTAAGAAAGTTTGTATAAAGACAAAGAGTAGTTTTAATATTATTTTATCCAAACCATGTATCACGTAAATGTAACATATACGTATTATATTATATCTGGCACGTGCCAAATATAACAATAAGTAATCTGAATTTATACTAGGCTTATACTTAGGTACTTTAAAAGTAAGCAGGTATCTGTTAAGAATAAATTTTCGAATCTCGCTGTTTTTTGAAATTCTGGAATTGACTGATTTCGATTTATATACAGATACAGGTAAGTAGATACCTATTACTGCTGTATACTAATGTTTATAATAATAGGTTCAATTTAATTTGACTTTTGAAACTGACGGCGTTTTGAGCAGACGGTATTTTTGTTCACGGCGTTTTGACTCACGGCGTTTTGGTCGACGGCCTTCTGACATGAAACCACCTGTACCGACTCGAGCGGGGCGTCATTACTTTAAAAGCCTACTGTACAACAAAATTTAACGAATTTTTATATAGGTAGGTACCTGCCTATTTTTTAAAATAAATTCATAATAATCAAAAATTGTCGAGTTCTTAAGTAGATAGATTTGTGCTTATTATTTTATTTTTCGTAATAGATAAATAAAGTAGATGTTAGAATTACGATGTAGGTACCAGTTATCTTTAAAGTAAGTCATTGGATAAATCATTTAAATAATTTAAACAATGCTTTCGGCTAAACGTAATTGAAATAAAGTGCTGGTTATTCGAAAACAATAAAATTTCTGATGCTCGAAGGAGGGAATATATGTCGAATTATCATTACCATAATATGAAATATATGGATGTAAATTGTTATGCAAATTTTGTCCAACTAGATAGCCATAAATTGTAGACGTTTCTTGTACTGTCGTTCTAGAGCTATGCGTTTCGTATTATTATAAGTAATAATACGTAATATTTTTTAACATATTTATAAAATGTAATAGTTACAACATAAATGATAATTATAAATCTCGATGATGATGATAATAACGCTTTGCAGAATAAAATCGTAATCGAAAACTGCGTAAAATTTTGCTGGAAGCCAACCATCTAAAATATAAGATTTGCATCCAATTTTCGACAGATAATCGTTACTAATTTTAGGGTGCACTTTAAATTTCATGGAAGTAAAAAAGGTCATGCTTGTTAAAGTTTTTGTTCTCTTTTTGTGGGTTATAATAAATCTTTTCAAATCGTTTGTATCATGATGTTTTGGAGTAAAATAAAAATGATGGATACTGCCATAATTTAATCAGAATTTTACAATAGAACCGATTCCTTTCCGTTTTACTAATAGGTATAGATAGGTACGTTTTAATTTTAAGAAATTACGGTTGCGCGATATTACTTCATATAGGAAACATTAAATTTATGTATTCTGCATACACTTCGTTAGATTTTATATCGATATATGGTAATTAATAGAGCAAGGATAAATATGAATTTGCATATCACATACTGAACGTACGTTTTAAAATTTATTTGGTAAAACGCCAGTTTAACAATTAAATAGGTATCTTGTCTTTGGTATGCGATAATAATGCATAGATTTTCCGAGTCTAATTAAAGTGTTTTTAATAATAATTATGTTTAGATAAATAAAAATATAAATAATATGATCGTTTCAGTAAACTATAAATATCTATAAAAATATTACAAAGGTTAAATCGTGATATAAAGTGCAAAAATACAATAACCGTATCTATCTATTTTAATTTAGAAGGTAAAAACTAGTTTTTCTCAATTTTTGTCATTTTATAAGCAGAATTTCGAAATGTGGAAATCAGCTTACTTATACTTCTACACAAATGTATTGACATATTACATTACGAAATATAAAATCCATATTAATTTGGTTACAAAATAGTCGGCATTTTCTAATTCATAAAGAGTAATAAAAAAGCTTAAACCATAAAGTTTATGGTGAAATTTCAATAACCTATTATAAAAAACTGCGTATAAAATTTTTACAATTGGAATAATACCAAACAGATAAATTACAGCCGTTCTAACAAAATAGTTGCATTAATACGTAGTAGTTAACCATTTTTTGTCAATCGTGTTCTTTATACTTAATCAAAAAATTTAAATCATTTAAAAAAAATCGTTTAAAATTTAAGACTTTAACATTTAAGATTAAATCATAAAGAATTTATACAAAATTTAACTGCATCGTTCATCCAAACTAATATGTTGTTTATCTGTGTTTTTCTAATAAACGATCTCATTACCTACGTAGACAATTGAAAGGTTTATTACTATTAAATAATAACAATTTGATAAGTATTAATGAAGTATTAATAAACATGTTATTTTATCAATAAACAATCTTTAAAATCGTTTAAGTAAAATTTACAAACGTTTATAAAAAAGTCGTGTTGTTAGTATTAAAATGTAATTTATATATAGTAAATGTAAAAGATAGTAGTTTTAAAGTCATAGAGACATAAGCATAATTTTCGACGTAATAGAGAAGATTCGCTTGTTTAAGACAATATTTTAGCAATACTTACCTAATGAAAAGACCATAAAAAACACCAGTTGAAATAAAAAAAAAACATAGCCATATGTTGGTATGCTTGGTATGTTTATCATTTTGAGTGTCTTTTTATTGTTCTTCTATTATTGCATAAAAGACCTATAGGGGGTCGCGAATAGGTAAAGGGCCGTACACGCCAGTCGAATTGTCCTTATATAGTTTCACACTGATTAGGTATTTAACTTACATTTTTGTTATGGTTTGTATATTACCTACATAAAGTTATTGTGAAAAATATGATTGCACATTATATCACATGTTATTTATTCCCGAGCAAGGTTATTTCATATATAAAACACACAAATCATAATAAAAATGCAGGTTAAATTAACTAATTGTTATTATAAAAATATGCTATTGGTTTTTTTTTAAATCATGTCAGAAATTTAATTCTTAATTTAATTTTTTAGTAGTAATTCTTTTTTAAATATTATTTTTTATACTATTCATTTTTGACATTACTTTGACATTCATTATTCTATTCTTGTGAAACAGAGGAACGAGTTTTTTGGGTCTAGGATATTTAGGCGCGCATCTTTAGACGCAGGCTGTTTAGGCGCAAGCACTTTAGACGAAGACCGTTTAGAAGCAAAATAGTAATCTATCTTGGTTCGACGGTTAATCTACTGTTTTGAAATCATTTTTTAAATGTAAAAGTATACATCCTAGAAACTAATTATCTAATAACTCTTCCCTATATGTTAGTACAAATTTTTAAACAAAATTACTAAATATTTTTACGCTGAATTTATTTTAATTTATATTGTTGTCTCATACATTGTATTGTTTTCATATTGTTGTATGCATAAGTTGTTAAACATTCATACACTGAAAATGCAACCAGAAAACTTTGAATTATAGAAAACAAACAGTACTTAGTATTTAAAGAAAAACAACACGTATACTTATTAATATCTATATTAACTCATATAATTTTAATACTTATGATTAAATGTCTTAACCTAACTGAACCTTATTAATATGTAATAATAAGCTTGAAAATGTTATTATTTGTTAAAATAGTTTGATGAGTTCAGTACCTATATAAATTTTTACGGTCGTGATCGTTTTAAAAGAGAAATTCAAAATAGTAGGTTGATCTTTTAAAAATGATAAGTGGGTACTAACCTGGGTTTAAACGGTTGGCGTTTAAAAGTTTTTGCACCTAAACGGTCCGCGCCTGAGATTCTCGCGCCTAAATGACTATTGCGTTTGAACGGTTTGCATCTAAAAGTGCACGTTTAAATATGGGCGCCGAAATGTCCATTTCGGATTTTTTGTAACTAACTGAATTACGTTTCATATTAGTTTAATTAATTTTCTCTCTGATAACATATCTTTCTTTACTTTGTGAAATTTTTCCATAATAAATATATGATTAATTAAAGGAAAAAGAATCACGAATATTCAATATTCAAATTTAAATTAAATAGAAATGGAAAACGATGAAAACGCTTTTCAATTAATTTCGTCTACAATTTAGGAGAGTCATTATTAAGGGAAAATGTTAAAATAATATGGCAAAATAAAAAAAATTAAACTTAAACTTTAATTTGCTGTAAAATATGCTTGCTTGTTTTATGCTTTTTATGCCGTTTTATTTGTCAAGTTAAACTAGACCATCGAAAGTAAATATTATATGACCATAATTGAGCATAAAAATTTCAAAAACTATTAACATTATCTAATTTTGTCATTTTAGTCGTTTGTTTGATCCATTCAAGCCAATTTAGATCATATGAAAACGTACATCTCTGCAAAGCTTTTACTAATTCAAGATAAAAATGCGATATAAATTAAATTTGCATTTAAAATTATAGAAAAAAGTTGTTAACCTGTTCGATATTGCATCTGAAATGTATCCTCGACCATTAACTGTTCTTGGCAGTTACCAATAGTTTTCGTATAGAAAAAATTTCGTCAAGCTATAATCATTAATTTTTAACGTGCTTTAAAGAAGGCATCTTCTGTCATTGTAGGTACTTTCTAAATATTTAAAAATAAAATGTATCACAGAAGCGTTATTTACAAAGAAAATATTATTGAAATGAATTTAAATGTGATATCAGTATACAGGTTATTTCGTAAATAATGGATAACCTTGGAACTGATGGTAGATCAAATTACGACTGTTCAGTATATAATATTTTGACCTTAAAATTAGTAAAAATCCCTTAGGTTTCGAGATTTTGGCACTTTTGTGAATATCCCGACAATTAGTGTCTCGATCATTTGCAACTATAATATTGCTGTTTGTAAAAGAACACTTTCCATGTGTTATAATAACATGTTAAAAACTAACTTAAATGCGTTAATTTTTAAAATAACTGACACGTTTAGCGCAGTTCATTTTTTTGCACCATCAACGGTGAAAATAGGGCGATGAAAAGTAGGCATGATCTAACTTTGAAACATTATACGTAATTATAAAAACGTCATACCCTTTATTTAAAAAATTTACAACGTTTTGTTTTGAAGATTTTTTGTGCGTTTTGTAATATAACTCTTCAAGAGCATCATGCAACAGACTGTAAAAAACTTTATTTGCAGAATCGGTACGTATGCCGTTGCAGAACACCAACCAAAGGCACCAATTTTCGTGATATTCACAAAAGTGCCAAAATCTCGAATTCCAAGGGATGTTAATAAGGTCAAATTGTAATATTCTGGGCAGCCATGACCCGGCCTATCATCAGTTTCAACGTTATTCATTATTTACGGGAGATCTCGTATAGAAATAAGTATTTATTAATTAATTAACGTAGAAAGTTCTCTTCATCGTAAAATATATGGCATAATCTGTATCGGTTAATGGTCGAGAAAAAATACCTACTCATTGTCAAACAGACACGTTAATTGTAGTACTTTTTAAATAAAATTTTGGAGTATTGAACATGCGTCAAAGCAATGCATCGACAACAGATTTTATCTGTCATTACATTAAAAGTAATCTATAATTTAAAGCTGTCATTTTAAAATATAACCAGGACGAATCTTGTTTACGCTTGAATTATATCAATAGCGTGAAAGTCGACATTGCTTATGTACAAATTTGTGTGTTTAAATTGAAATGGAAATGGGAGAATAGTTTCCCAGAATTTAAATTTAAAGTTTCTTAATATAATAATAATTAATTGGTTTTCACGTTACATTTTTCTTTGTATTTTAATCAATTTGACGAAATAAATACACAAAAATTTTTCAATTTGCAAAATAACTTTTATTTTTTATGTTTACACCGTTAATTATAAATAATAACCATTGTAGGATAAAAAAACATATACGTAGATTATCGAAATGTCGTTATTGTTAAAAGTAATCGCTTTAATTAATAGCTAATTTTTAATCGAGTGCAGTATAAAGTGTTTACCTCGGAATCCAGTTATACGGAATTGATTTTCATAAAACTTGTTTCATTGAGTTTCTAATGGTAAGAACTAAAATGTTTACCCTTTAACAATTACCGGTTATGATTATTAATCATTTAAGATTTTTATTTTTTCATTAATCCACCTCAAGATGATCAGCGTAGTTGTTTGACCATTAAAAAAAATTGCAGGTCATGACCACTATATATTGGTAGTTTAAAACCAAAATATTTTAATTATATTTTAACTCGTTTAAAAATGGCGGTCGTTTGTGTTTCATGCTGTGCAGCAGAGGTTTGTGTTTGTAGCGGTTTTTTAAAAATACCGTATTTTAGTTATCGTTTATCGCACAGCTCTAGATTTCAAACTATTTTTTTTAGCATATTTATATAAATATGCAAATTATATTAATATAATATTAATAATATTATAATAATAATATAATATAATATTTATACAAATATTTTCATTACGTATGTTATTTTTCGTATCTTGTTTCGTTATGCCCGAAATTTCATGTCAAACTTGACAATTGCGATTACAAAAAGTTCAAACTTTAGAAAGGTAATTTTTAGGAAAAGATTAAACCATCAGCTTTCAATTTTTTTTACAAATAATTATGTTAGGGTAGTTTGTGGAAATAAATAATAGTGTCAATAATGTTTGTCCTCTTTTCAGTACATAACTATAAATGAACCCATAAATATGCGATTTTTCGCATTTTTTGTAAACTTTAGGAGTAAATATCTCTGGTGTGCTATTTGCTAAAAATTTAAACTTTTTACGTTTTAAAGTATTATATGAAAGTAAACTACAGTAAAAAGTTTGATTTACATAGTCCACTGCAAGTAAAGTTATATTGGACTAAAATTTTTAAAAAATCAGGATGTCATCTAACATATTTTTAAGCAGGATATCTAGGAAATAATAGGAAATCTCACGGTAGCGTATGAATCGCGCCAAGTTTCTATAAATTGTTTTTTACGTTGTACCCCTGCCGAGATATTCACTTCCAAAGTTGAGAAATAAAAGTCAACTTTTTTAAATAACCAGTGGTATTGAATAGTGAAATTGAAGATGAGGAAAATAAAGAAAATAAATTTTAATGTAAGTTACAAATATTATTTTTAATATTGTGAAATTTTTGTAATTGTTTTTATAAAAATTGTTTATTTATAATTTTTTCATGATTTTTTTGTAATATTTTCCTATTAAAGAAATTTCACATTGTTTTGCGATTGAACATTGAGTTTTTTAATATTTTCACTCTTTTTCGAAGAACTTTTGGATTTTCGAAATAACGGTAATTTTATAAAGTTTTCGTTCTCACTATTACAAACTGAATAAAACAAGTTTTACGAAAATCGATCCAGTATCTAGTTCAACTGGATTTCGAAGTTTTTTTGTTTTTCGTTTTTCATGTCAACGACACTGGACTATTTTTTTCAACCATAAAAATTAACAATTGCCCCGTTTTTCCATATTAACTTATAAAAAAAATAGTTGCATCGAAATATCAAATAATCTATTCTACGTACCTAATTAATTAAAATATTTGAAGTGTGCTGTCTCGATAAATTATAAATCATTTCTAGCGCCTGCACTCGACCATAACATTAATGGGCATAACCATGAATGACTTCTTAAAAACTCTTTATAAATAACAAAAACTCGGCTTTTATTTCATTTTCGAGCATTCTATAAAAAAATCGTTAATTTGCGGCGAGCGATATCACTTTAATCGTCTTTAAATATAAAATTGATATGTGCATCGTATGTGGGTGTTGTCCATTGTAAACCAAACGAGCCTTGCCGCAGTGGGGGCATAAGACCACGACGTTTGCCAGTGCTGTTTCTTAAGCTCAGGCAGTCTGCGATTGCAACTCAGTGGGTAGTTAATAACACCATGCTCCTGTCGAGACCAAGAGGTGCAGCTTTACCACGCGATTTTTCAATAAGAAACTCTCAACGGTCACGACAAATTATTATTAAAAAAAATATAGGCAACTTTGTCATTCGTAGTTAGTACATTGCGCGAACGCGGCCTTAAATAAAAATTTAAAATTTATTTATAAATCGATCGACAACTTAATTTTGCGGCAGCAGTAATTAACTTTTACATGGTGACATATTTCGTAGACGGTTAATGATACAGGACTTTGATCGTAATATTACTATTAATGATCTATCGATATCTAAACGTTTCAATTTGTTAAATTCGCAATGGGTGTTTATTGCGAATTTCGATGAGTATCGACAATTTCATATTTAACAACGACTACAATATTATAATAACATTGAGTTTGTGAATGTGAATATTGTTTAATTTAAAATGAAGTGTTGTGAAACTTGTTAAAAATAAAAGGAAAAGCGTTTCGACGCTGCACTGCTGCATCTGTGATTTGTTTTTCGCTTATTTACGTTTACATCGAGACACCCTCGTAGTGGTGAGTTAAACAAGACGTATTTACTTCTGCTTTCATCTCATTATAAATATCTTAATTAGATCTTCATCGTTTACAACTTTTATAAACTATCGCGGCATTCGTAACATTAGTTGATTAATTGTTATACGAAGCAGCTTTCCTAAGTTTAGGATGTTCTTTAAATTGAAAAACACATTGCATTACAACTTACAATTAGTTTTCGTATTTACTATCAATTAGCTACAGTAAGATTCCTGAACACCGAATGAAACTGTTAATAACATTACCTACTAACGTACATTTTCTGGAAACGCTAATGATGGTGTAATAATATTATCCAGTCTATAAATTTACATCTGGTTTTTATTAAAACTAGTTTTTTGGATGTCAATCGACACCGACACTATTGCTGTCAATAAAAGTTAAAGACATAACTAGAGAAACCTTGTATTTCATTAAGGTAAACGTGGACCGAACGTCGTTCACCATTAGATTGTCATAATGTCATTTTTTCTAAAAGTTAAGTAGTCTGATAACCAACTTTCTACAATTTTTTTCTAAATTACCGTAGGTATGACAGGCCACGTTTCCTTAAAATATTGGTCTAGCCTAAGGAAACTTTTAAGTAAGCGATACTTGCCAAAATCTATTTTGACTAAATTGTTTCGGGCCGCGTTAACGTATATATAATTTAAATGAAGATGAGTCTGGAGAACACAGTTTAAGAGACGACAAATTTATTTTCTGGCAAAAAGTTAAACTTTAACTTCGTTATTTGATTAATGCAGTTCAAATTATTATTAAAGATAAACAGAGAACAGACGCGTTTCGGTTGCAGTTGGAGAACGGATACAAAATTATCACAGTGAAAATTATATAGTGTGCGTTTCTAGGTTTTTGTAATATGGAAATATAAATAAAACGGTTTTAATTCTATTAAAATTAAGATATTTTCGATATTATTAACATTATTTAAAAGGTAGGTCTCGGTTTTATACTAATTTTTTTAAGTCGTTTATCGTTACATTAGAAGAAACGTTCGGTAAAGTTATTTTGTTTATAATAAAAGTAATAAAAAGCGCAAAAGAATAATTATACAACCGATATCTACTGTTAGGTAATACTTTATGTGAATTTTGTTTTCAATCTTTGAAACACCAACACACGAAGGAAAAAAGATAGTAGCTATTTAAATTAAATAGTTTTAAAAACAAACGAGATAATGAGAAAATAAAAATGTGTTTAAATATAATGTAATTTTTTAAAATTTTTACCGAACCTAGTACAGGAGGGGCTTTGGAGTATCAATTACAACGGTTATTAGCTTCACGAATACAGACATCCATGCCTAGCAGGAAGGTATTTTAGCGAATTTTCATAGAAAATAAAGCTATTGCAGCCTGTCCGATGACAGTACCCAGACGTGTCCTTTTGGATTTTCGACCCCTAAATCACGAAAATATAGGTCGTTCATTTTGGGTCGGTCATATATATATATATATATATTATATATTATTAATTTCTTGTGGATACGATTCCGGTCACAATTTTGATCGTAGAAGACTGAAATTTGGACAATGTATTGTCTTTATGAAAACGAAGGACGAGTTCGTTAACCAGTCAAATCGATCGATCCGTTTCAAAATTGATTTTTGAAAATTATCATTATCCTATTGAAGTATTTTAAAAAGTATTTTTAATCCAAATATTTGAAAAAGTAAAATGTCTGACTTAAGGTGGTAGTTTGCTTTATAGATACTGTTAAATACCTATAATCGATGCATTTTTGTCAAACTATCTTAAGCCGCAAAATACGCATTACAAGAGCATTTTTTGCTGTCGCGAAACCATAAACAATACGTATTACATTAAACAAAAATCGATTTTATAAATAGAAGGAATTGGATTGCTTTTATCAGATTTTAGCATATTGTGCCTTTGCATTAGATGCATACAATAATTAGAACGACTCATTTTCGATAAGATTAAGACTTATTTTTACTTTGGTAAAAAGACATCGATATTATTCAAAATGAACTTTGAGCTTTTATCTCACAAAGCTTTAATTAAAAATCTATAGCTATTAAAATTCTAGATAACAAGGCTTCATAGTGCACTAACAAAAATAAATCATGTACCTACGTACCTACTACGCTTAATTTTATGTATAGGTAGGTAATACAGTCAAACTTTCATATAACGAACTTCTATATCTAAACCTCAGATCCAGTGAGCATTAAGTCATTTTTTTAATATGCTGACCTTCTAGCGCTACACGGCTGCGGGTTCGAATCCCTCTACAACCATGAACGTTTATGAATGTTAATACTAACCTGTACTAACCAAATCTAACAAACATACCAAATTAGACTGGCTAATTGGGGATCCCAAAGTCATAATAGGGGTTATGAATGCATTTTTTATATTATTTCGTGAGTGGCATCGCTGTCATCGCCCGTTTGTGAAATACTATAAAAATTATATTAAGTTCAATTACAATCTTAATCAATCTAAATAATCAAATTGCTTGGAAATATCGATTACAAGATCTTGGTCTTGTAAATTTTTAAATTGTGACTTAACATCCTTTGGTTCTGGGGTTCAGATATATAACGTCTCCGGATGGGGTTAGAAAGAAGGAACACATTTTTATTTTTGATTTTTGAAAAATATTTATTCTACATAATCTTCCCTGATTGATTTCAAACCTTCGAAACTATTTTTACATTTCGCATAAGTTTTACCGTTAATTAGTTATTCGCTTTTTTCTGAAACTTTTGAACTTGAAACAATTTTTCACTGTGACTTTAAATAAGATCAGGTGGCATAAATTCAAAAATAAAAAAATGATTTTTAGTAACTTATATTTTATTATTTAATTTATTATTCACTGTTTTAAATTAGCAATTATTTAAATAAGACACCGCTTTGCAATTTTTGTGGTAAACACTGCGTTTTTAAATGAAAATACATATAAATACTTAAAGCTATTTCTAAATAACAAAATAAAATTTCTGTACAGGGTGTCCTCTGACTTAGCTCTAGCACCTTCTTGTATAGATTTTTGATCAATTTTGACAAAAATATTTTTTGTTTTTGACATGAATCTAACGAGTCGTGGTTACGGAAAATTATCACGTTTGTCTGTTAAGTGATTTGATTGTTTCAGTTACCTGTCATTTAATTGAGATTTTTGCTTGTTTATTGTTGTTTCGCCTATATTTAAAAATCATGTCAGTTTAATTCACTATCATGGCATTTTAGTAGTCTTTTATTCGTTTAATTCAGTTTGTATTTATGTATTTAAACAAAACTTACAATTACATAGATACATAGAAACTTCCTTATAGCAAATATTTGTTCAGGATTTACTGACTTCGTTATATACAAGTTTGACTATACTTTAAAATCGTGTCAATCGTCAAATTTAAAATTCGATTTCTTTCTCTTGAAATATTTCCAAGATTCGTATACTTATTTGTATTTATTTACAAAGTTAGTATGTACTTACTTTTTCACGAAGGAAATCCTTATTGTCTTCTTTATGTACAAATGTATAAATATTTAGTTGTACATCCTGTCTCTAATAATGAGTGTAAAATAGAAAAGCAAATTTGTTAGTTAGATATTTTAAAGCAAGCGTTTTGTGACTACGATTGACTTTTGTACGCATTATCTTTATAAAAGAAGCCTTTTTACTTCCTTTACTTTTTAATAAATCTAACAAATACGGACCCATTTTGAAATCCGTTATATTTTGAAGACGCCACGTTTACTTTTTAAATACACAATGAACTGTTGTTTTGTTTTTATTACCGTAGATCTATTCTATTAGATTCTATTTATTAATTAGAAAGTAATATAAATGCTTAGTTATACTTAAAATTCTTATTCTTATACAAACAATATATTCTTATAACTGTGTTATATAAATTGCTCTGTTTCTCAGGAAATACTTACTTTCAAATTATTCATTTCATTAATCGTCGTTCGTTCATCGCCGTTTTCATTAATTTGTCATCGCTTAAATATTACATTGGTGTTTGATTTGATTAATGGATATCATTAGCGGAAACGTTATAAGTAAAGCGAGCATTAAAAATAAACTAGCCATAGTCTAATTAAGCAAACAGAAGAAAAAACTTGTTTTATTGATTAAAGAAATAAAACATCATCTATTAATAAAATTTAATATATAACCTATCTATTGTACAGGGTGTTCAGGACATGAAGAATCTCTCGGGAGCGTATAAATTGTGTTAAAATAATGTCACAAGTTCCTATACATTTTTTTCTTGTGGCGTTTCTCTGTTGAGACATTCACCTCCAAAGTTGAAAAATAAAAAACAATTTTTTTAAATAACATTTTTAGTTTTCGTTAGAATTTAATACTCTGTGGTAATACATACGTAAAAAATGAAGGTCATTAAAATGGTGCAATAGGTCTTTTGATATCATCTCCGAGGACCCAGGAGTGCATTACCCCTGACCTTTTTATGCCAAAAGTTTTTAGACGTTTATGTTTTAAAATTTGTGAGACCAATTTTGGATTACCCAGATATTTTAGGATAAAAAAGGTACTCTTAAGTTTAATTTCTATCAAATGAACCGTATTCGATAAAATCATATATGAAGAATAAGAGATGCAGAGCATCTCAGATATTTTAATTATTTCTTCCTACGACCACGTAAATTCGCATTTCTACTCATAGCTGAACATTGGCCATTGTAAATAAATTATAGCTTCCAGCTTTGTGCAACGAAGCTTGGTTACTTAATTCGAAAGCTTAGAATATGTGAATTATTTTTGTTTTGGCTACCCTATTAACGAAATTTTCCTGAGGTCTAAGGTACTTGTAGTTTCAGAAAATAAACTTTTACATGTTAATTATCATATAGATGCGGATTCTACAGTTTTACTTCATTTATCCGAGAAAATAATTATCTGATTGTGAGATACTCTGTATCTTATTATTCAAGTGTGATTTTCTCGAATATACTTATAGTCACACCCCGAGTTACGTAACACGCGATTTACGTAAATTTACAGTTCGTAACGAGCCAACTTAAACCCCACAAAACATTTTTTTATTTAAAAAGTGAATATTTCAATTTGTTTTAATCTTTTATAAGTATATTTTTCATACTTTTATAAGTATAGTTTATATTAGAGTAAATATTTACTGTTTTATAAAATAATAATAAATAATATAAGTATAGCTCATCCAAACCTGTAGGATATTCACCGAGTACCTACATATCGACGCAGTTTTCCAAAAGGGCATAACCCACAAAAAGTAAATTTTACAGGGGAGCACATTTTGTGTCGACGCGTTGCATAGCTATAAGCAGATATGTATGTTTTGGGGAAATACAAATCGATTTTTTCGGTGGAAAAAATCGGAATATTGTTACTAGATTTTAATAGATGATGCTTTTGCTTTAGATGCATAAGATAATTAGAATAACTTATTTTCGCAAAAAGTGTGAGTTACGCTCTTTTGGCAAAATACCATCGATATTATGTAGTATAAAATCGAGAAAATTAAAAATAATAGATGTTCCAGTTCAAACTGTGCTTATTATTATGAAATTAATAAATTATTTATCGTCTAATTTTGTTTTTCGGGACTAAGGAGTGGTGAACGGGTTTTCGATCGTCTATAAGTCGAGATAGATTTAGAATTTATTAATTTTTTTAAAAATATTTTTGACACCTAAACTAATTATTATTACTTATTAAATATAGTCGAATAATCTTTATTAGCACTATATAGTTATATAAATATTTTGTATATCTACATAATTATTTCGAAGCACCGATTTTAGTGGAAGAAGAGTATATTTTTACCAAACAGTAGTTATGAAAATAATAAAGCGATCACTGACATGCGATACCTGCGTGCTGGTGTATCAATCGTCGCTCGTGTTGATATTTAGCTGGCGCTGAGCGCCGCCGCCAAAAGATTTAGTCTGTTGAATTGCCTGAAACAAGCTGTAAAGCAACGAGCAGTTGCTTATTCTTATAGAAAGTAGGTAGTCATCGATGCGCGTTTTGTAATTCATTCATAATAAAATAGATAGTTCCGAACCGAACGTATATTTACCTAATTTTTGGAAAAGTTGACTCATTATAAAATAATGTAGACGCTATCATGATACCTACTGACACACATATTTCCCAATCAGAATCATAAAAATTAATCAAATCTGTATACTCGATATTATAAAATGTTAATTTAAATTGTATCAAATATAGAATAGGTATCAAAATATGAAACACTAATGTCGAATATTAATTTTTACTGAAAGAAAGCATAAAGTATAGTTATTCTTTTCTTACAGTTAGTGATTATACAAATTAAGGTACTTTATGCCCCAAACCACTTTTTTAAGCAAATATTAAATTTAAATAAAATATCTGCATATGTATATTTGCAAAATAATGATTTGCGTAAATGTAGGTATCTACTTCGTTCGTCTTACAATGTTATTGAAAAAGGCATTTTAAAAAATCGAAAATAAGCTATTTTTGTAATAACAGTTTATTTATAAATTTATAATTAATAATTTAAATACGATTATCATGTGCCTTCTAACGCCCTAATAACGCCCTCTAAAGAAATGCATTCTTAAATTAAAACTGTAATTTCAGTAAACTTTCATCTATAACAGTTTATGAACATTTAAAAAAACGTATTTATAGGAGATCTCACAATCAGTTGATGTTATGTATGTTTATGTATGTTATTATTTCATGAACATACAAATTATCCCGAGTAACTTTCCGGTAAAGCTACTTTCACTACAGACCGTAACAAAGTTAACTACCTACCTATATACAACATTTTACACTGTAGCTTCTTTAAAAATATAATAAGATCACAATATAGGCAATTCTCCCCTGTCTAATTGTCCCAAGTATTTACATTTTTAGAAATTTTTTGAATATTTTTTCTATTAATAAAGAATAAGTGATACCGGCATTAAAAAATTCTTGAATCAATATGGAATAATATTTTTTTGAACGCTTTTTATTGTCGTGTTTCTTATCTTTTTATATTTTTCGTTGTTTGTATTGAACCCTGCACTGTATGTATGTATGTATGTATGTATGTATATATATATATATATATACATATATACATATATATATATATATATATATGTATATGTGTATATATATATATAATATATGTATATATATATATATATATATATATATATATATATATATATTAATGATATCACATAGGTAAATGAAGTTACATATTATATAATTGTCTATTTATGTATATTTATTTATATATGTGCCTACTTATTATTTGTTTTCGGCATATTTTATCATTAGTTTTGTAGTAAGAAACGTGTTAAAATGATTAAATTGTTAGTTAATAAATACCTGGTTTTTATTTTAAAACATTTTATGGTATTACCCAGTAGATTTTTAAATTTTTATTTTTGAGAAACTAATTGTAAGTGTTCCTATTCCATATTTGACTACCTTCCTCTAACACAATAAACATCTAATTTGTTTAATTTGAGATTCATTTTATTATTAAATAAAATTCATTATTATTCATATTATTTAATACCGGTATCGCTTAATCTTTATTAATAGAAAAACATTCAATAAATTATTAAAAATGTAAATACCCGAGACAATTAGGCAGGGGAGAGTTATCGAGTGTTGTTCAGTATTTTTTAAATTATTCAATAGTTACCTTAATGACGACCATTTTAATTATCTCTGTAAGGAATGAAAATCGGACTTGAACGTATTAACTTATTTTGCGCATTTTGACTCCATTAACACATTTTTAAAATATTTCCCTTTCCTTCCGAATCACTTTGTATACGAAGTTATTCACAATAATTTACAAAACTTATAGGAACCTATTTGTAAGTGTACAAAATAGGAATGGGTACCTAATATAAAAGTATTACAGTCAAACTCGGTTATAACGAGATTGACGGGACCGCCATTTTTGCTCGTTATAACCAATACTTATAATGAAAAATTACAGCTGAAAAAAATGTATTTACGTGTTATGGAAAATGAGTGTATTTTTTAATTAAGTTTTAAAAAAAGATGTCGTTGCAGGCGGTTTGTTTGTTCATGAAGTTGAATTTGTTTATATCACGGAAATTGATACGGAGAATTCCTGATATAAAAAAAATTCCAGAGTTGGTATAGTTATGTGAGCGAGAAATATTTTTAGTCGTTAATCTCAAGTGTCACGCGTCGATATTTTTCTTGTAGACGTCGTAAATCGCTTACTAGAGAGTTGGAACAAAGCGACATTCTTACACTTTTTGCTCATTATCTTCAGGAATCGAGTAGTAAATGAGAATTTGTAGCATTAAGCGAATAAAATTTCAAACATAAGCACGTAAAACGGTCGTAATATCCAGGAATTCGTTATAAGAGAGTTCGATTGTATATACCTATGTATGTAAATATTATAATATGATTCTTTAATCACTACAAGTTGTTACTTTTTTCCTCAACTTTACTATTGTAGTTTTCAATAACGCATTATTTCAAGTTTGAAATGCTAAATGGTTCATAAATTTTATAATACCTAGTTTGCATTATGCAGTTGTCGCAGGCAAGACGGATTTTATAGCAGTTATGAATGTGTAATTGCAGTTTTATAAATAAATCTTCATTACCTTCAGAAAGTATGGTCACCTACAGTAACTAAATGAAATGCGGTCACATTCATCTGCGTTTAGCTGTAGTACTTAAATCGAATTCAAAGCTTTCCTCGATTTGAAGCGTAAAATTATGGCAATTTAATAGAAGCCACATTTTCTATTTTTACCTATGTTATATTTAAAAGTTTATTCACTTTTAATATTAGTAGGTATTTATATACTACTAATTCGTATAATTTTTATCTATTAGGTACCTATAAGTACATATTGTTATTTTAGATGAACCTCTAATTTATTCGTAATCCATTTTTAATACGGTAAATTATTTCACCGATATACATAATGTCTTTACCTATATACCTATTAAAATTTTAATTAAGTATTATATAGGTACTAACGTCCAAATGACTGTAATCAATTAATAAGTACCTACATGCCTTATTAAAATTCATCAATAAAAAATCTTAATTTGACAAATTTTAAGATTTTATATCTTCAACAGAAACGATACCTATACCGGGTCTCCCAGGCCATCCGAACTACCCAATTATTTCATAAACGCGACATTTTGGAGAAAAATGTTTCGGACAAAAGTTATAAGGTTTTAAGATACTTAAGTATGGACAGTATTTTTCCATTAAGTATTTTTCCAGTTGTAAAGCTTGAAATTTCCAGTAGGTAGTGGATAGCGCGCACACACCGGCTTTACGATCGGCCGATTGAGACCATCGCGCATGAAACTGTCGGCCGATCAGACATAGTGCAAGAATGAAATTTGTAGAAGAAAATATTGTGTGTATCCATTATTTCGTGGGTGAGTAGTAAAAGGGCAATTTTCTAACAAAAACAAAAAGTTACGGATGTCTTTGTTTATCATCATACAGCGCAGGTCATGCTTTTATTACAAAAATTAATTGTTCCGAATTAATTTCAATGTCCCCCATTATTATAGACATTATGTAGACATTCCTACGCGCGCTCCCATATAAAAGTATTGCCTTTGCTCACCGATTACGAAACGGGCCGGCGTAAAAAAAACGAAGACATAGACAAGGCAGTTAGTCAGATATCAGAGGATCTACCAATTAGCAACTACAATTGTCGATGGGAAGACGAAAAAAAAATTAACAGAATACTTATAAAAGAATAGAAAACGGATTACAAAAATAATAGAAAAGGGGAATTCTACAAAAGAATTTAACGAAATATACCAGTAAAACCGTGATTTTTAAAAGCACTATTTAATAAGGAAAATATAACTACAATAATCAGATTGAGACTGGGACATAATCTGTTGCCGGAATATGCGCACAAAATAGGGCTAAAAGAGAGTGCAAGATGTGAATGTGGGGAATTAGGGAATTGTGAATGCTGTATAATGAATTGCAATCGGATTTCGGGAAAATTGCAAGCTCTAATGGACAAAATATACAGTATAGGTGGGGTAGTGAGACCAACAAACCTAGAACAGTTAATAGCAAGTGGAGACCTGAATATATACAGTTTAATAGTGCGACATGTAAAAGGCATAAACTTAAAGATTTAAAAAAGAAAAAGAAAAAAAAGGGAAAATGTAAAAATGATAAAATGTGTGGATAGCCGAGGAGGAGCTGCAGCCAAAAAAAACAAACTTAATTTACCGAATGAACTAAAAAATTCAATTATAAACGTTTTGATATGTAAAGTCTACACTGTAGACGATCGCCGGACCTAACGGCCCCGGACTTTTTTCTGTTTGACTACCTAAAAGAAACAGTGTATGTAAATAAGCGTCGGGCCCTTCAGCGACTGAAGGAGAATGTTCATACAGAAGTTAGAGCACTGCTGCCAGCGACACTGACAGCTATCACGAAACATATTGTAGAAAGAGCCCGAATTATTTGCAAGACCAGCAATGGGCGTCATTTACTGGATGTAGTTTTTCATATATAATGTAAACGAATTTTCCGGCTTTCATCTTTATTATAACAAATATAATAAAAACTGTTAAAAACAATTCATAAACGAACAAGTTGTTATTTGTTTACATTCTACCATGACTTATGGACCACACTGTATAATTACCTATACCTACATGATCCAATGTGTGTGATCCAATGTGTCCAATTTTCGTTGCATTTGCGGAGTGTATATATATATATATATATATATATATATATATATACACGTGAACTACGTCCCCTACGTTTTATTACAAGCTATAATAAGTAACTGTTTTTTGTATTTCCGTGTAATATTTTTTCGTTATTTCACTATTTCATCGACTAATTATTTTACTAATTGGTAGGTGCTTGTTAGTAATTTTTTTCCAAAGCTAAAGTTATTTTAACTAAATAAATAATTTCAGCTTTAAATCTTTAAGCTTATTTATTGTCAGATAAGTTGGAAACGACTAAAAATTTCAAAAATTGTCATTCTTCCATTTTGACTTAGAATCTGATTTTACATATAAATCTTCATTTTTTCCACCTGTTATAAAATACCCTGTATAAATATGTTCTTATTTTAATGTAATTTTATTATTGTTTTAATAACTACAAAAAGTACGATCCAGTTAGTGGTCGATGCATTTAACGATGATTTTTATTTTAATTTGAAATAAATTTTAAATTTGAGTCGTCAAACAATAAAAAATCCATTTAAATGGGAACTTTAAGTATCACGGTTTTGATTGACCGCGTCGTTGAAAAGGTTTCTTTCGTCACATTGAAATAGGTTACAACTTGTATGATGTCGACGACAACGTTAACCATTCTTTGATACTAATTTAAATTTATATATATTCATAATTAGTTAAGAAGCGATAAATACTGATTACAGATTCGACGATTTTTTACATTCTGAAAACACGTTCGCCCGAGCTATAGGCCACTAATGGGCAACGTTAGATGATGTAATAATCTATGTGTGAGAAATCTTCAACATTTAAACGTGTATTGAAAAGTTAAGGCCCCGTCATAACTTAATTTGTAATATTTAATTAAACTAACAATAAATAAGAAATTTTCCTCTAAATATCACAATGATGTTTTATTATACTTCTATTATGATTGTCGAATATAAACAAACATGGCTCGAGACCAAAATTTACTTACTGTTTAGCCTAATAAAATCTATCATTGTTCAGGAGCATTGTTGTTTTATAAATTAAATAATTACGAATTTTAGAATTTAAGTTTCGATAATGTCGAGGTAAGTACCTATAGCTTTAGTTTCGATTTAAAGATATTTCAGCTTAATTTTCTTATTTGACAACTTTTTGATTAATCGATACCTAAAAATCTTTTGAATTGACATCTTAATTACCCCATTAATTGGTTATCGGTAGCTATTCGCATATGGTCACTACTAATTGGGAAATAGAAATTTAAATATAGGATTTGTAACTATTAGATGCTTTAGATAAAACCAAATTAACTGTAATTTTATAAAGAAGTAAAATAATTTTCGTTAAATGTTATTTGTATATATATGTATACAGGGTGTTTTAGACTAACTATTTCTACTTTTCAGATATGATAAAGGTAATGTAATAAATATTTTTTGTAATAATGCCCGGAAACGCTTAGTTTCCGAGATACAAAAGGGTGTTAAAAATTTGAAAAATAACTTTGTTTTTTTCTTATCTCAGAAATCGTTTCTTTAAATAATTTGAAATTTGGTATGTTATTTATACTTTACACGTGTGATATGTTGGCAATAGTAATGATGAATCATTTCGTTCAGTGGTGAAGATCGTTACAGTTTTTCAGTTAAAATTTCCATGTCACACTGGGTTTATTGTAAAGTTGGCAGCATTTTAAAATTTTTCAGTGTGTTTTGTAAAAATAAGACCACTTACACTCTTATCGTGCAACGCAAAAATTCAATTTCGTGCGTCAATGGAAAAATGTATTTAATAATACCGTTTTTAAACTTTGGGAAGTAACAGTAAACACCAAGATAAGAAGAAAGCTCATATGGACCTAAGTTTGGAAACGCTTCGTTTCTGAGATACAAGGTGTTGAAGTGTACGAGAACTCTAAAGACATATCTCGGAAATGAAGCGTTTTCGATCTTAAGTCCAGCTTTTTAAGCTTTTTTCTTATCTCGATGCTTTTACTGTTACTTTCCAAAGTTTGGAAACGGTATTATGAAATAAATGTTTCGCACTCTTTTAAATGGGTATGAAATTGGATTTTTTCGTTTATCTAGAAAACCATGCGTCGCACGATAAGAGTGCAAGTGGTCTTATTTTTACAAAACCCACTAAAAATTTTAAAATGCTGTCAACTTTACAATAAACTTAATGACATCGAGATTTTAGCTGAAAAACTTTAACGAAATGGTTCGTCATTATTATTGCTGACATATAAGACATATAGAGTGTAAATATTAGGTGTACAACTTTGCTTCCGCCGTTTTGCAATAAATGGCTGTAGCGGTAAGTGGTAGTCGAAATAAATAGATCGTAGCTGTCATACAATAAGATTAGGTATTTGTAAATATAACGCCATCGAAATATTAGTCGATTTGTGTCTGCATCATAAAGTTATTCTCGATTAAACATGTCAGCTTACGAGCCAAATTCTCGTCATTTGCGGGAGGTTTTAATTTTCTGTTTTAATATGAAGAAATCTGCGGCTGAGGCTCATCGAATGCTCTCAAATACCTACGGTGAGGCCGCTATTAGTGAAAGAACGTGCCGAGAGTGGTTTCAACGCTTCAAGAACGGTGATTTTGACGTCGAAGACCGGCATGGCGGTGGAAGAGAGAAGGTTTTCGAAGATGCAGAATTGGAGGCATTACTTGAGCAAGACTCAATACAACGAGAGACATGATAAAGTAATCTTACAGCATGACAATGCTCGACCCCATGTTGCGAAAGTGGTCAAGACATACTTGGAAACGTTGAAATGGGAAGTCCTACCCCACCCGCCGTATTCTCCAGACGTTGCTCCCTTGGACTATCACTTGTTCCGATCAATGGCACACGGCCTGGATGACCAGCACTTCCGGTCTTATGAAGAAGTAAAAAATTGGATCGATTCGTGGATCGCTTCAAAAGATGACCAGTTTTTTCAACGCGGGATTCGTACGCTGCCTGAAAGATGGGAGAAAGTAGTGGCCAGCGATGGACAATACTTTGAATCATAAATGTATAACCAGTTTATTACAATAAAGCCTCGAATTTCGGAAAAAAACGGCGGAAGCAAAGTTGTACACCTAATAACATACTAAATTTCAAATTATTTAAATAAACCGTTTCTAAGATAAAAAAACATTATCATTTTTCAAATTTTTAATACCCTGTATTTCGAAAACTAAGTGTTTCCGGATATTATGCTATTACAAAAAAGTGTTTAATTACATGTCCTCGATTTCATCTGAAAAGTAGGGATAGTAATTCTGAAATATTCTTTTACTATCATATCTATACGAAATTGGATCGAACGAGTTTACTACTACCCGAGACACTAATTGGTTCATAATAAAAATACATATTTCCAAAGTGTAAATCTAGCATTTTATAGCTGCACCGACTAAATTTACAATTTGTTTACCTATACTATAATTGAGTATCTGTATAACATACGGATATTAGGTAATAGTATTGAAATAAAATCAGTTTAGTAACACAATAACGTAGAAATTATCATAATCGACAATTTATAATACTAAAATTCGGCAGCGCTCGCGGCAGTAAATTATAACGACTTCATTATTAAAAAAAATTTCCATCAAAATTTTAAAAGAAAATGGATATAGGCAAATATAGAAATACCCACTTCAACACGTGTAGACGGTCGGCAGACAAACCATTAGACGTGTAAACATAGTTGTATTGCAATTCGCGCCTTTGGCAATTTTTAAGATTTTTGCACAGTGATGCTTCTAATCTAAAATAACTCGAACATTTTCTTAACAGACATTTAATTTATTAGAGCTTTTTTTAACATACGTTTCGACTATTAACAGTGTCAAGTACAAAATGCAACGCTATCACGGCAACACCTTTGATGTTTTTATAAATTTAATGCATATACATAAGACAGGGAAGTCATATATCTACTAGAAGTTTGACGCACAAATTAATAATATTGGTTTAAGATTGTAGATAACATAAGTGCATATTAAATAATCTATGTTTACTGTATCTCTTGTGATTCAAATAATTGTGACGTCAACTTTAAAGATTATTCCATTTTTAAGCGTATCGTTCACGATTTTTTAGAAAATGGAAACAATCGTATTTATACCTGTACGTTACACGGTTACACGAACAGGATTGTAATTTATTTAATCAAAAATATTTTTATCTTTTCGCGGTTTATAATTTTAAAAATAAATACTTTTTGTTTCAATATCGAAAGATATCTACTTTACAGTTTAGTACCTGAACCTATACCTATTTCTGTTTTATAAAATCTATTTTTACATAGTAAGTTATTAATTAATAACTGGTATATCAAGCTGTGACGTAAAATCTACGGTGGGTCGGATTTCGAGCTTTCAATAATTTCTAAAATGGTTCGTTCCGTTTAATTTCAATTTCTAATAGTAGGTATTTAATTAATTGCTTGACATTTAATAAGCCATAAAGGTGGCACCCGTCGTCTATCAACAAATTTTCCAACAGCATACTATTCAAAGAAAGCCGCTTCACTATTTTTTATCAAACATTTATTTTTAGATAAGAATCTTATACTATGAAAGATATGATAATGCTCTTTTACGTCACTTATTAAAATCGACAATAAAAACTTTACATTGTAATAACAATTAATTATTGTAGTACCTACAGATTTTTCTGAAATTTTGTTGTAAATTGTACGATATGCATAGAATAATAATAATTTAGTTTGCCTATATTTTTCAGGAATCATAATTAAGTAGGTACCTACTTATATTTTAAAAGAGAAAGTTTTCTTTAATTTTAATGTATCTACTTCTATACAAATACACATATACGTTCATGTTAGGCAAGGATAGTCAATTGCAACTATGTTAGGTAGGTAATATACGTAGTATTTCGACACAATAATTGAAGGGGTAAAGTAGACAAAGTTGGTATGTCACAAAAATTTTATCTTGAGTAATTAACATCTAAATATTTTGTTTTCGTACTTTTTTATTTCCTATATATCTTCAATAAATGACAATTTGTTACGGTATAAATCTGTGCCAAAGATTTTAACTGCATAAGGTGATAATTTGATATTACCATATTTTCGACATTTCGACATTTTTTTGGTGAATTAGATGTATATAACACCTTTATCCATTAATACGTTGCATAAAACTATTATGATCCGTAAAATTTCACACGAATCCATTTAATTCTATCTCGAAAATGTAATTTTTTGATTTAACACATTTTTTTTTGTTATAAAGATAGTTTTATTGCTATCTCATCAATTTCCTTAATACATACGTACATATTAAATTTATTGCATACATATTTTCATGTTTTCTAAGTTTTTTTCGATATTACCAAAGTCCCCGTTAGAATCTAAGTTTGAATGTTGGACTTTTGGAAATTTGTGATCAATGAAACAGACCTTTAATATTACTTAACAATTGGCAAAGCGCGATAATATTGAAACAGACTAAAATATATTTTTTATTGATAATCTAAAATGAATTATATAAGGTTACTAAACAGTGGTAACGAGAACGATTTAAGCTCTTTAAGAGGTAAATATAGAGATAATTGAAACGTTTTTAGCAACAATTTATTTTACCAAAGGTTTTATAATATGGTGATGGTGATATTTCGGGCAAGTTTAATAATACAAAAAATGTTCATTGGGATATGAAAACAGATTTGACATGTTTAATCTTACTACCTTTTGTTGAATGTGCTCCTTTTTACTACTACTAATAATAATAGACTAAACTAATAATAGATGTTGATAGTAAATTTGGAAATAGACATTTTTAATGTCTGACGTTTTCTACATTGGGCCACAATTCTCGAGAAAACGAACTGAAAATTCGTTTCGTTTTCCCATTTTAGTAAAATAGCAAGTAGGCCGTTAATACTGTTTAAATATGCCTGTATTGTTTTTTATATACATATCTTATCGTGTTTAAGGGGTTGTAACTGTTTTAGAGTTTATTTTAAAATTATATTTCAAAGGAAGAACATTCTTTATTTAACCTAAACTATCATTAGTTACATAATAATATCTACGACTGTAAGCCGAAAATCTTGTATACAGGGTGTCCAAAAGTTCTGTCAAATGAAAACGTCGATATCTAGGATGATTTTATGTCAAATTGAGTTAAATCGTCTTTATACAAAAATCCTTCCTAAGGGAATTACAGCTCTTTGAAGATGGCGCCTTGCTATCATTTTTTTTTTAATATCTTCAAAACCTCGTTAATAACACATTTACACAATTTTCATTTTGTCGATTTGTCAAAGTCTACTCTTATTATTGATAGATATTGAATTTCGAAATATTAAGGAACTTATGTGTACGCAAGGAAACACGAAAAGTTCAAATTGATTTTTCTCATACGGAAAACGGTGCATCATACCGATAATAAACAAGAGCATCTTAATAGAAAAAACACTAAAGTTTTCATATTTGACGTAAGAAATGTCAAAAAGTCAAAGATAAAAATTATCATTTATAATGTTCGTTAGCCCCTCCCCACCCTTCAATTAAACGTTTATGATCGTAATAATACATAATACACTAATAGATTGAACATTTAAAAATTAATTAGTGTGTAAAGTTTGATCTTTTTTAATAACGACGTTTTAAAGATATTTAAAAAAAAATTATGGCAAGGCGCCATCTTCAAAGGGCTGTAATTCCCTTAAAAAAAAGCGTTTTTTTGTAAGAGTGGTTGAAATGAAATCATGAAATTAGATGTTTTCATTTGACAGGAAAGTTTCTGGACACCTTTTATATAGTGTAGGTACCTAAGTAAGTTACAAGTATGTAAATTTATTGCGTTTTAATGATATTTTTTTAACTTTGTACATAGGTACCTACAATATTTTACTACTTTATTACTTTCGTACGTATTATTTATGCCGCAAGCCACAAAACCATTGCTTGAAAAGACATTCAAGATGCTTTTTATTTGAATTTGACTAACGTCAAGGTTGAGGTTTATTTTTATTGGTAACATAATAGCAATCGTTTCATTCTTTAAAATAAAACATTGTTTCACCACTATTACTATCAAGACATTTTGCAAGGTTTATAATTTTTCTTTACAATTTTAATTAAAAAAATTTTTTTTTAAACATTTAGTAATCGATTACTACAGTTAAAACGATCATAAAATCGTCGTTTAAAAAAATTGATTAAAACAAGAGTTTTATTATGTTATTAAATAATTTTATATTGTATCAAAATGTAAAGAATACACAAATTTCGCAAAATTATTTCAAAAATTATTAGTTGTTTGTTAATTGGCTATTGCCGTTATTTGAACTTTTATTTAAATAAGGATATGTCTTGTCGTTACGAAAACCCTGATTTCTAAAAATTTACCTACATTTTCAGAGTGTTTATTATGCATAAATCATCCTTAGAGAGTTTCAAGAGTCAAGAGTTTCTCCGTATATATCGTTGAGTACATTACTAAAACTTTGCGCATCTAGAACAATAATGAGGGTTATTTGTTTATAAAAATGCCACGCAACAAGCCTATCACTGTTTCAATACAATCGGCAATGATACAGGTACATCACAAAGATTATTCACAATCAGTAAGAGCCACTGACCAACAATTATATATTTATATGTAAAAAATCTACAGTTCATTTAACAATTCGCGTTTATTCTGTTAAATTTTATAAACTTTACGTTAAATTCTAAGTGTCCATAGTTCTGTAATGAGCGGTAGTGAAAATATAGTAACAACTAATCGTCTGTATACATGTACAATATGATGGTATACATACCTTAACGTGTTATATAATATTATTGCTTGTTTTTTTCCAAGCTCTTTCTTTATTAAAATAATTGTGTTTGTGACCATAAAGAGCGCCCGTCATGGGGGCAACTATTATACTTGGCACTATTTTTGTGTCATGGGGGCGCAAATTAGACACCTGCCACGGGCGTTTCGTCACGGACGCTTCATGCCATCGTTACGGCGTTGCTTGTGACAATCAAGCAGATTAGTTGATCCTATTTTCCAACTCATATAACTTATTGATAGATTATAAAGCTTACCAAAAAGAAAAAAAACTATTTTGGTAGCGGAAGAGGTACGTTCCAAGGATATCGAAATATAGGCTCTATACAAATAAGAAAAACTGGTAAATTTAAATGTTGACTTATGATTAATTTGTCTTACGGTAGTAAATATCTATTACGTATGCAATACTACCATCAGAAAACTTATCTAACGACAAGGAAAAACATTACTAGATACTAACAGAATCTACGTTCACGATAACGTGGATTGTGTTTTTTTAGTTTCTTCTGATGTATAACAAAACTCGCATGCTTACTTACTACATATTAATTCAAAAATATTGTAAAAATTTATATCTTTATATATTTAATTTTGCGTGTAGATGTTATTAATTATCATTATTATTGTATTTGTTTAAAGAAGGCATATATAGGTACCTACCTAGTAATAATTTATAGCATGTTATATAAATACTAGAAGTATTAATTTTATGAATGACCCGTGTTTCAATACAGCCGTTTTAAATTTTGTAATAATTTTTATAAACGCTAAATTGGTTGATTCTTAACTATTTTTACACGAACCAACATTTTTTATTTTCTAAAAAATCTTGGCGATATCGATATCTAGCATCTAACAAATATTATTTAATTAAAACAGAGTTTCTTTGTGATAAAATCAAATTTTTATGTAAGTATCTACCATATTTTAAAATAATTTGATTTTATCAGTTAAATTTTATAATAGCTGAGGCACTTTCATAAACCGTTTTGATTTATAGGCGTGGTCAGGATTTTCTGATAACTAAACAGTTAATTTAAAAAGTAATAATATGATAATATTTTTAACCCGTTAACGGTTTAAAGTTATAAATGAATGTCAGGGTTTACTTATAATTTTCTCTAATCTAAATAAACTTTACCTATAATAATATTATGTGATCATTATAAATTATACTTTGATTTTTTTTATTTAATATACATTACACAGTAATCTTAAATACATACCAATAAGTAGATACTACATATGTACATAATATACAAGGTGTCTCAAAATGCGACTTCTAACGGCTTAGTGCAAATTCTCCGTGCCAAATAATGCACATCGAGGTAGGTTCGTAAATACATCTTTTCCAAAATATAGCGTGTTAAGGTTAAAAAAATAAAATAGTTTATTTTCAATAAGTTTTAAGTGGTTTGGTGGATTGAAATGTAACTTTACGAGTGTTATCGGACCGTTAAACTACTTATTATAACATGAATACGTGGTCTCTAGTTTCTTCCAGTGACGTACGGTAAAGGTCAAGGATTTCTTTTCCTCTCCTAATTTTATCGACACTGGATTAAATGTAGACATTTTTTTGTATTTTTGACTTACGCAAATATTTCTTTGTAAGAAATCATAAAATTTTGCGATGTTAAAATTAACTGTTTTAAAAAAAATCATTTTAATTATTGCCGTTTATATGGCCATTTGGTAAACATGCAAAACATTTCATGTTCATGCGATAAAACAAATAGTTTAACGGCCTTGTAAAATGTCATTTCAATCTACAGAACCACTTATTTATTGAAAATAAACTATGTATTTTATTTTTTTTTTAATTTTGGGACATCCTGTATCTATATGTATAGTTTCGGTTTCATCTACAGAAATAAATTATTTAGTGTATACCTACATTTTAGACTGAAAAATAATTGTATTACTATTAAATAAAACGAATTTGTAGAATATTTATTTAATAATTAATAGTGACCGAATTTGTTATTATGTACCTACCCTTGTGATAAGTACACAATTTATTTTACAATATTATGTTATTCATTTTTAGGGCGTGAAAAGGCTGTTTCTGGATATATTTAGGCCATAACAGCTTTTATATTCGAGGTGCATATAAATTGTATGTACGATCAACATTTTTTTTTGAAAAAAATAAATTAATATTTACGAATACATATCTATGGGTATACTTACGTAAAACAAAAAAATTATTATCATAAAATTATTTTTATTTCCTAGGTATAGAAAAAATTAAGTACTTA
The DNA here is from genome assembly GCA_036326145.1 of Rhagophthalmus giganteus. Taxonomy (NCBI): domain Eukaryota; kingdom Metazoa; phylum Arthropoda; class Insecta; order Coleoptera; family Rhagophthalmidae; genus Rhagophthalmus; species Rhagophthalmus giganteus. The sequence continues at coordinate 28,887,481 of JARFJA010000088.1, read as the reverse complement.
CTTCTCGCATCAGTAATATCTATAGATCTAAAAAGAATGGGATTATCGACGATAAAACAAAAACTGTTGTAGTGAAAACATAAAATTGTTTAGAATAACATGATTATAAATAAGTATTTACTGTTCTTTGAATATTTCAGTGATATTTTTATAGATGGGCTTTTATATTTAATCAGATATTTTGGTAATAAGCGTTTCTAAGTTTAAGAAAAGTAAAATTCTGAGAATTATTTTAAATTCCATTCGACAACATTAACATATTTTGTTTTGCCGCCATCCACTTATTAATATTACATTTTATTAGTAAGTTATATATGGAAAAAACTTTTTCAGATTATCTAACAATAAGTTACCTTGACTTTGCTTAAAAATAGAATCGATTTTTGTTTATTTTTGTTTTTCGTTAAGAAATTAATTTTATAGGTAAATTATTATACGGTCGAAATACCTAAAATACACCAATTATTCTAAATAGAAACATACAATAATTGTAACTTACAGTTTCTAGCTTGTAGTAAAATTTCACAAGAAGATATTCATAGGAGAAACTTGTTCCATAAATTACGACCATTTTCTATAGAACAACTTTAATTGGAATTTCTGTTTTAATTATTTATTTTTTCATTTAAAATTTTGTTTTAGCAACGATTTTTACAATAAAGATAAACAGTTAGTTCACATTTTATTATTAATAGGCAGGATTGTAGGTAATGTAGGTACCTAATCAAATTACATTTCGTTCTACGAACTTCTACGCAGTGTAACGGCAGTAACGTTTGTCATTATCACGTTCACTCTCAAAATGCACTTGTAAATTTGCAATTAATTGCTTTGCATCTGTACTGAACTTTGGCATTTTATTTACGGGCACGTGCTAGCCCTGTGATGACATTACATAAGCTTGACAACCTGCCAGTCGAGACGTCAGACGACCGTGAAAGGCTTTCCCCGTGTGCACAACTTTAACAACAGTATCGATAAAGTGCAAATCAATAACGTTTTACCAAAAGGGCGTAACCCACACTTTTTGCAAAAATGAGTTATACTGACTATCTTATGCATATAGGGCTAAGACATCATCTGTTAAAATCTGGTAACAAAATTTCGATTTCTTCCACCAGAAAAATCGATTTGTACTTCCGCGAAAGGTATTTCCTTATACGGTCTATCCAAACCTATATGCAATTCACGTCATCAATAAAAAGTTACTAGATTGTTTATTTGTAATTCGGTTTAAAGTTTGGAAAGTGACATATCCTACAGATGATTTACTTGCGCACATATTAGATGGCATAAAGAAAGACTACAATTTATTAGAACTGTCAAAACACGAGGTGCGAGGTGACAGCACCGTGTGAAACGTCATCATCTAGTAACCTTTTATTGATGACGTGGATTGCATATAGGTTTGGACGAAGTGTAAGTGTATAATTTTACACAATTTCATAACTGAGTGAGTGGCTGGTTAAATTATAGAAAGCCTACCTTATAGGAAATTTATTTTTCTCGTCCGTCTTCGACAAATACCGATATTATAAAACAACAGATAAATAATAATAGCAATTCATAGACCTTTACAAGAACCTGCAACAGCGGAAATTTCAATGTGCTTAATGTATAGGTAATGATCATGCGTTCGTCTAACAGCTTAAACGTCGCGACCGATATATACGTCACATTTACATAAGGGGCCGTTCATTTATTACGTAGGACGTTTTTTCATACTTTTAGAGCCCCTCCCGTCCCGTAATCGGAAAAAGTATAATGCCCCTCCCCACCCTCCATTTAATCTTACTTAGGATAAAAATATTTTCGGTACTTAATGTTAGTGAAATTAATGAGTAATGATGTTTATTTTATATTTGGAAAAATAATTAAACATTTAAACAATATAGGTACTTCAATTTGTAGCAAATATAAACATTATAATTTAAATTTATGAAAAACCAATTACAAAAAAACAAGTCTATTCGTTGCTAGCTGCCCAATGGGCTAAGAAGTCAGTCAGCCTGCCTGCGATTGCGAAAAAATAAAATCTCTTAGGTAATAAATGAAATAAATAAGACCACATTTCTAATTTGGAATCTTAACGAAATTATTTATTAGATTTTGGGTTTATTTTCGAGGCTAATGAATTTTACAAACTGCAGGTAGGTACTGTATTCTGTGATAATAAATGACCTTCCTGTTAATAGTGTAATTTTTACAAATAACGAGTTTATGCTTTCGGTAGTTTTATTGGTTTTTACAAAAACTTGCTTTTAATTGATACAACTTTTTAATGGTCAATGCGCGATTTCTGATATATTTACAATAAATGATAATCACTGTACATTTAATAAGGCATACTTATAAATTTGGGCAGATGGTAAATTTAACCAGGACTAGACGATTTAAATGCAAATTTATTGACTTCTAGAATAACCTGAATAATGGTATAATGTTTTTCACATTTTATGAAGCAAGTATGATGTTCAACCATATTATATACAGTACTTATTTATCCGCAAGTATAGTTATGTGTAGAGTTACGGAAACACGCGACAACTTACTTATAAGTTCATCAAGATCTGAGTAATATTTATTGTTATCATGTAAAAATTTTTGTACGCAAAAGCACTAATTTTTTATTCTACATTCCTTCCTACTTGTTTTTTGTAGGTAGGCATAATAAGTTTTTTAATAGATAAATAAAATTTTGTGAATAAAATTAGATATCTACTTATTTGCCTATAGGTTGATTATAAATTCAGGGCCAATAGATTTATTTCTTTATTGGCATTAGCGGAAAAAAATGAATAAATAAAAGATTTAAGTGTCTACAGTTATGAGAGATTAAAAAAAAACAACAAAATGGCTGACTTTGGGTTGGCAGAGGAGCAGAAAATACAATATTTTCTCGTTTGCTTAATTATTTCTATTTAAAAATTATAACTCAAATGTAGACCTAAAGTTGACAATAAACGTGACATTTACCTATACATAGTTAAATAAAGAGTGTGTCAGGTAAAGTGTCACTGTTCTGAAACAACTATAACTAATAGGCCTTCTATGCACCATCATAATTCGTTTTAACAGAAGGACGTAACCCACGAAAAGTAAATTTTACAGGAGTAAAATTAAATTTCGTGTTGTCGCGTAGCTATATAAGCAATACGTTTTACCGAAATTCAAATCGATTTTTCTGGTGGAAAAAATAGGAATATTGTTACCACATTTTAACAGATGACGTTTTTGCCCTAGATAAATAAGATAATCAGAATAACTCATTTTTCCAAAAAGTGTGGGTTACGTCCTTCTGCCAAAACGTCGTCGCTGATGTTTATATCGTTTCAATCATTTCAAGTCCGTATTAGTGGTTATTCAGTCTAGAAATAAACTTTGTACTTATAGTGTTGAAAATTACTATAAAATGAAATAGAGTGAAACTGATTTCACATTGCGGTTATTATAAAATATTTTTAAGAGTTTAACTACGATCGACAGCTTACTTTCGATCATTGCCGGTCCCAAAATGTGCCCGCTAGGAGACGGGCAGCAATCAATTGAATCCTGTTGCGTGAATGTATACCAACAGTAAACACCTCCAGGTTCACAAAAAGTTATGTCGTCAGTTGCAGAAAGATCCCTCGGTAACGGTGCGTTGCAAGCTCTATAAAATGTGCACCGTCCGTTTGGTGGCAATTTCGTTCTTAATCATGAAACCTACGAATTTTACAACTCCGTACCAAATCAGGTTATCCTTGAGGAAGTTAAGGGCATCAGAAAGCTAAATTTGCACGCAAGTATTTAATCTGGCAGGACATTGCAGAGGACAGTGATGTTTTAGAGCCGTTCATTACCACAGACACCATTAATAGAGAAATGTTTTAATAAAGGGCTTTTACAATTTCTAGCAAAGCAATCGGCCAGTTTTATTTCGGTTTGATTGTGCACCGATGCATTATTTGAAGAAAGTGGTATATTACTTGAAAGTTAAAAATGTGCAAATTGTGACCAAACCTGATAATTCACCAAATCTACTGCAATGTCGTTCGAACTTCCGAAAAAACTTGCTGACTGTGGCTAAATAAGGGCCATTTACAGTATAATTTAAATATTTATAAAAAGCCTTAGTTTATGTACTTTTTTAATGAAATTCTTGCTATATGCCTAGTTCTAAAAATTTCTCGATTATATTTACATACATGTGAGCAACGATAGCGACACCTAAAAAACTCTTTATGTAGATGCTTATAAATATTTGGTCGGTGGAAAATTTACATTACAATTTAGGGGCGAAGGGGATACATTTGAACACCAACATAACTGCAAATAAACGTTAGCGCCCTTATCCATCACAAGATTTCCTCATTATTCGAGTAAAAAAGTATCCGAACTTGCTTACACGTTCTAGGAAAAATTTATATGTTGTAATAAGTAAATTTATAATTTATTATGATAGGGACTTGTATTTCTGCAATGAATTTATTTTATCGAAAAATATTTTTGAATGCGTGAATTTGTTTCTAAAAAAATATTTTACTAGGCATAGGCCTAATATAACAGTTATAGAACTGTGTTATGATTTGTTCGAAAGGAAATTTACTAAAGAATCGAATTATTAAGAAAAAATAAAGGGTGTTTTAGAGAAAACATTAAATACATTGCGTTTCTTTTCGCCACCTAACACGATATCTTGTAATAGGGCCTAAGGATCCCTTCACACACACGAATCACGTCATGTCTCAGTTTCAGTTCCGTCTCCGAGCCGTCACGGTCCAGTCTTAATCATATCCACGATGCCTATTCACACGCATGGTGTTTGACTGTCGGGCGCCGGGAGTGAGACTGGCGGTGTGATTCGGAACTGCCCCGGCCGAGTATAGATAAGTCAACCCAAATTTCTCAAATGTGAATAGACCCGTCGCGTCAGACACGTCACCTCTCAGTTCCGTCTAGTCTCATTGCCAGTTATAAAACATATTTTTTCTTGTAATTTGAGTTGACTCATACTACACTCAGCCGATGCAGTTCCGCCAATCTTGCTCCCGGCGCTTGAAAGTCAAACACCATGTGTGTAAATAGGCATCGTGGATATGATTGAAACTGGACGATGTTGGCTCGGAGACGGAATTGACAATGAAACTGAAACGTGACGTGATTTTTGTAAGCATATACAATATTTTAAATACATTGATATTTTTCATTTGGCCTTCGTATTATTTTTTTCTAACTTACTTTCGTTCGGATTAACCGGATTTTCGATTTAGCATGGTTCGGATTAACGGGACTCTATTGTATTACGGTTTTCAACCGACACGACCATCGAAATAAAAACAAAAAAATAATTCTATCACACTACCAATCAACAACAACGTTTTTATTGTTGGTGCATTGTACCGGTTTCTGTGCGAATCGAGCTTCGTTGTCAGCGGAATGCGTATTGTTCGAAAACGTTCTCAGTGCAGTGTTTGGGTTTCCTTCACATTCCCGTTAGCAACTCCATACATGAAATGCATGTCCGCCTTCTCCTGATTCGCGAAACAATTCCTCCTTTCTGAAATCCGCGGTAGAACTGACTACGATTGTGAATACCAGCGGTTATTATGAGTTCACTGGTAAACGCCCTCTACCATTTCATCGCTTGAGTTACGACCATGCATTGTACGACGAAAAGTGCTTGCTTGGGTGTGTTTTATCGGCTCTTGAAGTTTGACTCAATTATTTTGAATCGCCCTATATGTTAATATAGTTTTTGTTATTTCGCGATAAAACCGTTATAATCAAATGATCATAAATTTAAAATTATCGAGTGTGTTTCTGATTTGCAAATATGTAAATCAAAGATAAAACGAACACCATCCAGCTACTTTTAAATAGGCTTTTCTAGAATTTTACTTTTCAGAAACAGAAATAGCAAAGTCATTGTTTTCTAGAAGGCAATTAAAATAAAGACGTTCTTAGAATAATACGTATTCTTCGTTTATCTTAAAAAAAAAAAAACGATTCGCTGAAATTAAATCAGCGGATTGACATACAATATTGTAACATGTGTTTTATAAAAATACTTTCTTGTATTATACTAGTTATATTTCATAAATAATGAAACATTAACTATGATATTATGTTGACAGGATAAATCAAAAATTGTGGAGGTCCACACAATCTACTTAATTATTCACTAAATTCATGGTCACACATACAATAACTTGCATGTATGTTGAGTACTTATCGACATTTCAGAGCTAAAAATAGTAGGTCTTGATAAATTACGATGTAATTCTTCTTAAAGCAGTCTAGCACCTGTAGAAATTCAAAGCGGCAACAAATAGCGTTCATTAGAGGATGACGTTCGCATAGTTGCGTGCTTATCTAAAACAATTTCACTATGCAATCGCTATGTTTATAACGGTCGTCTTGGATTTGTGATTGTAGGATACGACGGTAGAATAGGGTTGAATCGGTGGATGCTGCTATTCTGACGTAAATTTTTGGACATTTTCGTAACGTTTGAACGTTGAATATTACATACCAACTTAATTAATATTTATTTCGTATTTTTATCTCATTAATTTTTCAGGTTGCTGAACTTCTTATACATGAAGTTCGAAAGGTCTTTTTTAGTATAATTTTACACTAGCGTCATTATTCACACCATTATTAGTTTTGAAGTTTATAGGATTAAAAGACATTTTTATTTGGAACTGGAGACTGCAGTTCTTGCGAAAGAGCGTGTAGGCTTTGCTACGTGGATAAAGACCTATATTTAAATAAACGATTTTTTGTATAATTCAGGTTTTAGTTATTTATATCTATATATTTAACATACCTATACTGTATTATTTTCTAGCCGGTAATTAATTTCATCTACTGCTTTAATAACAGTTCACACTGCATCACTTTATAAAAACATAGGTTAATTATCTACCTGTATGAAAAATTATAAGTTCAGCTCAACTATAAATTAAATTTAGAACGCAAATATTAGTTATTAAATAATTAATAGGTACCTATTAAGTCATCAAGCTATTAATAAACAGTAATTAGTAATAATTAGTAAGTAGGTAAATTATTAAATCTTTCTACTTATGAGTAATTGATTGGTAGTCAAATAAAAACGAGCAAATTAATTAAGAATTTAGGTAGGTAGATAAATATCATGTCCTAGTTTTTAATTATCATCTAACAATAAATCCTTAATTTATGTGAAAATATAAGAAACCTCTACGTTCAAAATGTGTTCGACAACTGAATTAATATTATTTAGAGTAACAGTAAAATTAATAAGACATCCAACGTGAAGGAGTAATATTATTAATTTTTGTGTATTAATGGTAATATTTAAATATAGAAAACTAATTAAAAATCAATTCATATGTATAGATAAATTTTCATTCATAACATTTACTATATAAAAATAAGATTATAAATAAACTATATATATCTCTCTATATATCTTTAAACATATTACTATTTATCACGTTGTGAATTGAATCGAGAATATTTCAAATTTATTTTAGTCGAAATTCCAAATTTTTTATTTAACATATATTTGAAAAGATCGTAGCGGTGTTTTTCGACGATTAGTTGTTCTCAGAGGCAACCGTTTATATTTGCTGCGTAAATTTTGAATGAACCGAGCAGGTGTAATATGCAAATGTATTTCTCATAAAACTATGTAAAGCATTTTAGTGTTTCTATTAATTAAGGTACCTACCAACTAACTGATTTATCTATTTAGGTTTAAAGATATTCGTTCGGTCATTTTTGTATGTGAAAATTTTTAAAAAGTTGCTAATAAAAATAATACGTTTTCTAAGCGAGTAATTTCAATTTTTATGAACTTGTAGGTAAATAGTTGTTAAAAAAAATTATATATATATATACACTTAGTCACAAAAGTCTACATACGATAATTAAAACTTGAAAATCAATATACAAATAATATGATAAATGGTTTTTCTCATTAGTACCTAATATCTTGAGTAAAATACAAGAAATGTCAAAAAGAAAACAAAATTATATTGATTAAATATAACAAAATTGAAAAAACGATATAGTGATTAATAAACAGTTCAACAAAAGTCTACATACGATTTAATAACTTAGCAAAACATCGAATTAATATCGTGTAGGCCCTCCTGCAGATTCGATAACAGCCTTCAGCCTTGCAGGCATTGATGTAACAAGTTTTTCAGTTACACTATATGAAATGTTTTTCCATTCTTCACTTAGAACTTTTTATACTCATTTTACACGAAATTTCTTTTTTGCATTCTGCGCTTTAGTTCATCCCATAAATGTTCGATGGGATTAAGGTCTGGCGACTGAGGAGGCGAATGAAGTTGCTTTCTTACATGATACAATAACCATTCCTTCACTATAAGTGCAGTATGTTTTGGGTCATTATCGTGTTGGAATGTATAATCGGAACTTAGACCCAGTTTTTGAACACTATTGACAAAACTTGTTTTTAATATGTTCAAATACACATACCTATCCATAATCCCATCAATAAAATGTAATTCGCCTACTCCATTTGCCGCCATACCGCCCCAGACCATAACAGACCCATAGCCATGCTTTACTGTAGGAATAAGATGTTTTAATAGCATTTCTTCATTAGGTTTTCTCCACACTTTAGCTCGCCCATCTTTACAAAAAATATTGAACTTACATTCATCTGTAAAAATAACACGATTCCAGAAAGTTGGATCGTTTTCGTGTATCGTATAATATTTCTTTGCAAACTCAGTAATATTATTAATTTTTGTGTATTAATGGTAATATTTAAATATAGAAAACTAATTTTTAAATCGAATGTTCATATGTATAGATAAATTTTCATTCATACACATTTACTATATAAAATAAGATTATAAATAAACTATATATATCTTCTATATATCTTCTAAACATATTACTATTTATCACGTTGTGAATTTGAAGTCGAGAATATTTCAAATTTATTTTCTAGTCCGAAATTCCAAAATTTTATTATTTAACATATATTTGAAAAGATCGTAGCGGTGTTCATTTCGACGTTTATTAGTTGTTCTCATTGAGGCAAACTTTCGTTTGATAATTTGCTGCTTTGTAAATTTTGAATGATTACACGAGCAGGTGCTAATATGCAAATAGTATTTCTCATAAAAACTATGTAAAGCATTTTAGTGTTTCTATTAATTAAGGTACCTACCAACTAACTGATTTATCTATTTAGGTTTTAAAAGATATGTCGTTCTTTGTGTCATTTTTGTATGTGATAACATATTTTATTAAAGTTGCTAATAAAAATAATACGTTTTCTAAGCGAGTAATTTCAATTTTATGAACTATGTAGTTGTAAATAGTTGTTATAAAAAATTATATATATATATATATATATATATATATATATGTGGTGGTTCAAAGAAATATCTCTGTTTCTTTGAATCGTTTTTGGCGTTTTTCATTAATTACTTTGAATGATTTGAACGGAAACAAAAAATATTTATTATTTATTATATAAATAAAGGCATCAACCTCGAGGGTTATTAGCCTTGGAACAGTTTTTTTTTACAAGGTTTGTTTTCTCTTTTTTGTTTTGTACATTAAGTTAGCTATTATATTTTATTGTATAAATCAATGTCTTTAGGTATTCAATTACCCTTTCTAGATAAATTCTATTTGAACCCAGGTTGATTTTAACGTTGTTTGGCACTCCATATTTTTTTTGAAACCCTAGCAGCGCCCTCAATTTTCCAGTATGTGTTGCACCGAGATAGGTACTCCGCAAGAATCGCATAGTGGACGTTGTGATTAAACAAAAAAATACTTTCTTTATTTTTAACGGACTCGCTAACGATTGTAAATACATCATATATTTATAGTTAATTATGGCACCATGCGAATATTAAATCATTGAACAAACAACATAATATTTTATTTATCTAATAAGTTTTTAAACGTCATGAATCCTATAAATAAATATTAAACAACATCTGTAAATATAAAGTCTACGATTTGGATAACTTTTACTTATTGAAATAAATTCTAACATTCAAATTATTTACAGCATTGTATCTAATCTTAAAATTGCAATACGAATCTATTGTACGTATTTAAGCGACTGAAATTGGCATTGTCATAAAAATCACTTTCAAAAATCCTTATAGGCATGGCCTATTCAAGCGACCTGGCGATGCACGTCATCAATAAAAAGTTATTAAATGATGTTTCACACAGAACATTTTAGAACACAGATTTTAGAACATCGTTGTCAGATTTATTTTCATAATACTTCTTCATAAAGAAATTTCAATTGTCAAAATTAAAATTACGCGTACATGTGTTTTGAATCATTTTTCTTATTGGACAACAGTAAAAGACACAACGTTTATTGCAAATGGTGTCATCCTTCATAATTGTTAGGAATAAAAAAGTTAGGTTCTCTACTTTACCTCTTTATTTCTAACTAAATCATTGGTCACGATTTTTTAAATTATCTTTCCTCGACTCCATTAACGGTCTTCTACAACGTAGCGTGGAGTTGGTGTGCCATTTTAAAATCACTTTGTATAGGTATTTTTAATTTTTTTTATTGTTTGGTCATTTTCTAGACGAAAATAATTTTATTTGCTTATTTGGTCGAGTGAAAATAATTTTTCAATTATTGGTTATTCAACACAATTTCAAAATCCCTAATTACATATTTCTTTTATTTTCATTTTATTTAAATAAATTTGAATAGACGATTATTTACCAAGTAGCCAAAACGGAAATATGAATGTTTCATCTTTTCTTTATAAAATTAATATTTCTATGTGTATTTAATATTTAGCAGTAATATATATTTTTAAAGTTGTTTGTTTTTCGTAACTTTTGAGTAATATTATAACCAAACTAATAAGTTTGGAAATTTGATGGTTGCATCATTATATTCTTTGAGACTATAGAATTTGACGTATGCATTGTTTTTGTAAAAAAAAATGTTTAGTTTCTTTTAATTCTTTACAATTTTCACCATGTTTCAAATAAATGGCACTTTTGAACCTGAAATTTCAACAAAGCTAAAAATGTTTTCTACAAAAACGATGCGTTCGTCAAATTGTATGCCCTCAAATAATATAATACTGCAACGATCAAATTTCCAAACTTATTAGTTTGGTTGTAATATTACTTAAAAGTTACGAAAAACAAGCGACTTTGGTCCTTACCGCTGTCTCTTCCTAGCCGCCTGACGTAATTGGATTTTTGTTTAATAAAAACAATCATTTGCTTTATATAAGCTGGTATACGTATAAAAACATAGGTATGTTGGAAGGTACATATTTATTTATCTTTACGTGTCTTTATCTTTATTTATTTACACGTTATGAATTCTTTTATTATCTAAATATACATGTTTATATATATACTAGATATCTACATACATTATTCAACTATTTACTTCACTTATTAGTATATTATCTATCTACTATTGTTAGATGATCAAGATTACTAACGAAATATTTTTATAAAATTTAAATAGGTATATTTTATTATTTTTATAAGTTACACGTAATAATTGATGTTTCTTTAATCCATTGTCATTATAAATAGTTAACGCGGAATACTTAATAAGAAATTCTTACACGCAAGATAAAAAAACAATGCCAATAAAAGCTGTCCTTGCAGTTTACGCAAACATCCAGAATTATAATGCTCACAGATTTTAAATAATTCCGAAATATGTAAAAATTATTTAAAAGATTACCATATAACACGCAAAGGCAAGTTTTTTAGTATAGCTACGAAAACTATATTTCATATAGGGAACGTAGATTTTACCCTCGATGAGTGTGTTAACTAATATATTAGGAGCAAAAGAAATTTTATACTTAACTTTTATACCCAAGAGTTAAATATTCTCACGATTAGATGCAGTAGCATAAAAATGCGATGATGGATTTGTAGTCATTGGAAGTAGCAGTGGTAATGATTTCTGGGAAAGTATTTTTCGAAATCGAAAGGTTACCAAAGTTAGTAATCTTGAATACGCGTACTATGTAAAATTAATAAAGTCGTTTAAAACAAGATTTTTCAATTCATAATTTTTAACACGACATAGGTTTCTTATAGGTTCCTATAAATTTATGTTGACGATATATTCATCACATTAACTTGGGTCTTAAAAGTTTTTAAAGTACAGGTAACCCCCATTAAACACGGTCGTTAGATTCCTAAAAATATCGTGTTATACGAAACAAAGAAGTAATAGGTATAAAAAAACAAAGTTAGGTTTCAAAAGTTAACATTACTATTTTTTTTTAATAACCAACGATTAATAAATATGTATATTTATTAAAATAATATTGTTTTATTGAAGATTGGAAGATTTTTGCAACTTTTCATATATTTTTTGCCCTTTTAAAACGATTCAAAGTCTTTATTTTTAATTCTAGAAATATTAAATGCCATTCAAACTGTAGGACTACAATTTAATTCAGAAAAAGTAAATAATAATCAACAGTTCTTTATGAACTGCGAAACCTCGTACTTTAAAAATACCGTGTTGTACGAGAAGTTCCTGTAATTCCTGTATATACATATGTTGTTTATTGGAATGAAAAATGTACAGTAACATACGACAGGGTTCCATTCAGAGAGTTCATTCGCAAGTCGTATTTGTTCATAAGTTGAACAAAGATGTACCAAAGTAAAAAATTGCGAATTCTATCTAAAGAAAACAGCTTTAACCTTATTTCTTGTATTTTTTTTAATTCAAAAATCCTAATAAACTAAATGTTAAACAAACATTTTAATCTTATTTTGAAAATACAATATATAGAAGATGGCAGTGAGTGATAAATAATCAGAAATTTGTATTTTCTAAGGTGATAAGTAGGTTCGGTATAGCGGTGTAATTGTGTATGTAATTATGTAATGAAATCTAGAAATTCACTAAAAATTTGGGAGAGTTTACGGCAGAGAAGAGTGTTTACGAAACAAAATATATTAACGAAGGAAGGTGAATATTATTTTTGTATAAGGTAATTGCAGTATATATTTTAGAAGTTTTAACACAATCGTTTATAAATTTCAATACCTCTCTGTGCCCAGTCTATTGTTACTTCCTTTGTCTTCGTATTGTAGAAATGAAGACAATAAATATGTATAATTACAGATAAAATGCCTATATACGCTCGAGTAATATAAGTGCAAAGTATTATCGATAGGAGCTAAATGATACGAGTATATTTATTTTTGTGTTGCAGTAACTCGTCGTATTCCAAATAATAAATATTAAATTCAAGTCGAGACTAAAATTAACCTTGAATTCGTTGCGAAAACCGAATCTTAATAAAATACAAAGTATTAATTTAGAAAAAAGAAAAAAACTCTCCAGACGTCGACATTTATTTATTAATTAAACTGTTTATAAATTATGAATGCAAGAAACTTATTTTAAGTGCAGTCACAAACATAAATATATATAAATAATTTATTTAATAGTAAAATTTTTTAGTGCCAATTTAATTAAAATTTTATAAAAGGTAATACCTACCTAATTAATTTTTATATACTTATCTAGGTAATAAAAATTAATATAGGTAGGTATCGATTATCTTATGTTATTAGAAATTGATTATTAAAATAAAAAAAATTTAATTTGCGAAATATAATTAAGCAATTAATATACATTATTCAACCTAAACGTTGATACACAACTAACTAATAATAAGTGCAGTCACCTCTTTTTTTAAGGACAGTTCGTATTTTTTCTGAACATGGAATAAACAAAATCCTTACCTATTAATATTATTCGTTAAACACCAAATTTTATTAGTTCTTTCTTACTTGTTAGCATTATAGAAATACCAATTTCATATTTAATTTACCGTGTACCTATATTTTCTATTAGTATTGATTTTCTATGATTCTTTTAGGTTGTTGAAGAATATTTACAATACATTACATCAGGTAGGTACCTATGTACCTACTCCTAATATATTCATATAGTATAATATACATTTATATTTATTTTCATGTATTGTTAGTGGACGTGTATATTGATTTAAATATTACTAAATATTGCAATAACAAACATTATAAAATCAACTAATTTAACTATTCATTTATTTTTTTTTGTTTTCATTTATTCATGTTACCTTCGGTAGCCTAATCGATTGTACAAAATAAAATTTTGTCGGAGTTAATACATTTTCCAAAATGACTCTAAAACTATAACATTTAGATAAAGAGAAGTAAATATAATACAACATACTGCCCCTAATTTTGAACCTACAGTACAATAGAATTGAAAACAATGTAGTTGGTAAGTTTGGCATTGTTTTCTGAACATCCGGTATTATTTTGTTAGGTAATAATACAGCATTCGATGCAACATATTTTTTAAAATACTTACCTACCTAAAATTTTAAATCTGTATTTTCATAAATATCTTAGAAATGTAGTTAATAATAATTTGTAACAGCCTGCGGTTGTCAATTTTTTTATAAAACATGAAATAATTTCAAAAGGATTAATTTTAAAGGCAATATTTATTGGAACAAAAAGTCGTATAATTCTTCCGGGAATACAAATCAGTAATACAAATTTGGATGTTTTATTTGAAATAAGGAAGTTGGTATCCATTTCCAATATAACCGGAAGAAGTGGACATCTAAAATTATTTTAAATCGAAAGTGCGTAACCAGTTACCATCGTTTCCAAAATTTCAAATCGCAATTCTTATTACCTTTCTATATTTTTCTAATCAAAACTCGTGCTCTGTACACTATTAATTTAATTTATTATACTTATCTTTAGTAGGTACCTATCTATTTAATTATAAAAAAACTTAAGTACAAATGGAAAATTTTTATAATGAACGCTAGAACTTATTCTATTTACATGTAGTTCTTATTCTCTATAACATATATTATACATTGCATCGAAATATACTATGTTATCATCAGTCTTTACCGAGAAATAATAAAGGAAATATGTCTGAAGATAATGTTCATTTACGGCATTGTACATACCTTACGGGTACCGCATGAATTAACTGTTAAAGACCTACAAGGTAGGTTATGTATTTTACCATTATCTTATCTTTACTTTTATACAATTAAAATGTGTCATTTTTGGAGTGCTTCGTCACTGAAGATGAAAATCGGATTACGAATAAAAATGTAGTAAGAAAAAGGGCATATTGCAAGCCTAGACAATCCCTTAAATCATGATTAAATAATCTTACTTACTTCGGGACTTAAAAAAAAATCAAAAAATTGTTCATATACAAGGTGTTACAAATTAAGTAGTCAAACTCTTAACTACAGATGCTTGACATTAAAATAAACCGATTTACTTAATAAACCTATGCCTGGAAATCCATATTTGAGAGCTTCTTAACATTTAAGTATAGATAATTTTAATTTTTATAATTACATTTGTAATATAAAGTAATATGTATATTAATTAGACATTCGTTCAACTTTTGATGCAGGTACATGGTTACTAAGACTTTACGGTTATTTTTTAAATTTTAGTCAAAAACATGATTTCCGTTAATTTTTTTCTCAAAAACGGTGTTTTTAATCAATTGTTTTAAAATACAGAAAGGTTTTTAAATAAAATTGTCTAATTTACTGATATTTTTTTACAAAACGGTTTTGTCAAAAATAAAAATGTTCCAGTACCTTCAATGTTCCAAATGTACCAAATGTTCCTTCAATAATCATGTTTCTAAAGATAAAATTGTATAAAATTTACGTTGATTTATGCAACTAAATGTCGGTTTATCAATCGGTCGTTAGTTGTCATAGAAACTATTGTCAAAACAGAAAATAAACTGAAAGTTAAGCGGTAACAGGCGATTGAAAAACCGACCCTAATGGCGTGTACAAACCAAGCGAACAATAATCAACCAATAAGCTCTTGACAAATCGGTGACGCTGACCAGTTTCCGAAAAGTTATTGGTCAGTTAGATGTTCGCTTGGTCTGTACGCACCATAGTAGAGTTATAATTACTTGTTAAAAATGATAACAATAACTTTATTTGTTAAAAAGTTATCTATATATGTACCTATTTAATAAAAATATTTTTATTTTCTTAACTTTGTCGGTCAATAATTTCTCAACTATGGATTTCCGGTCATAGGTTTATTATCGGCTTGCTTTACCGTCAAAATAGTTAAAGGGGGGTTAAAGAAGGTTAAAGAGTTCGACTAGTTAATTCGTGACACCATGTAGAGTAGTACCCACCTACCTATATGAAAAAGGACATTTTCTTTCTACGCCAATACTTACCATGTTTTGTATTGCTTATAGTCGTATCTTATAATTAACCTATCACGATGAGGATTAGGATGACGATGAAGATGAAGAGAGTGACCAGAAGTAGTGCTAATGAGTAACGATTAGGTGGGCACAACTACAAGGACAAGTTCTTTTACCAAAAAGACGTTGTATGACAATGAAAATTATATTGTAAATTTAAGCTCTAAACTGAAAATATAAATTTGTAAATTCATAATTCTTTTACTTAAGAAAAAGACAGAAATTAGAAGAAATTAGTGATTCCATTATAATTATGTCGGTATATTTTATAAGTACATAATATGTATGTTGTACCTATAATGGATGTTGCTAATTCATGAGTATTTACCTACTGTTTTATGAAATTAAACGGAGGCTCTATATTTTACTAGTACCTACTTTGTAGTTCAAATTGCATTATAATTAGCAAATGCGAAGTCAGGAATGCAACATATTCTAAACAGCTACGATAGAGAATTTCATCGGAACATAAATAGTACAAACTCAAACTTTGAATTTAAACTCAGCTTTAACTACATGTGTTTTAAAGTTTAAAAAGCCACTTGTTGATGTTAGATGTTATTAATCAAGGCCGAATTTACGCGCAGCGTAAGCTTTCGATGCAAACAATTTCAGCCACTCATTATTTATTTGATCGTTACGTTTTATTATCACGAATTCCACTATTTAACTTCTTATAAAATATTAAGCGCGTATAAATATTCGTATAAAATTTCATGTTTTGTAGATTTCTCTTCGTTTCAGGCACGTCGGAATTTTATCTGACAAACTGTTCGTTAACTGTCGGTTTCCAATAATTAAACATGAGGACTTGTCTTGCTATGTAGGTTTAGTGTAACTTGCGTTTGCAGAAATAACGCAATCCGCTAATATATATGTTAAAATAGTAGATAACTGCAAATATTTATTATTACGATACATTTTATCTCATTCTGCAAGTAACCTGTTTACTTTGGAATTTCAGTCATCCACCGGATTTGCTGAGCGATTGCGAGACAGCAGAACAGTTTGTTAAATATATGCCTGAGAATTTAAAACGTATATTTCACGCCCAATGATTTAAAAAATATTATCGTATTAATAAGAATAATGTACTTAAAAATTGACACTCCAAGAATTCCTTGCCAAGAACTTAAGGTTTTAGATAGAAACGGTTACATTATTGTATTGTTGGAATGGGAACGGCATTTAGTGCACGATTATCGATAGAAATAGTTTCGAAAATAGTACCTAATTAGGTTTTTTAAAGATATCTATTGTTAATTAAATCAAATAATGCGGATTTATTAAAAGTTTTAATTTATAAGATACCTACTCGTCACAATACAATTAAAATTTGTTGTGTATATCCAAATTCTAGAAGTACCTATCTACATCAGGAATTTATTAAAAATTAAAAAAAAAACTTTGTAGATACGAGTAAACAATTAATAACTATCTACAATCAATTTAAATAACGAATTTTTTTCTTTGTACAATATTTTTATTCCCATATAGTAACAAGAATGTATTACTTTTACTTAAATATTAGTTAAATTCTTAGAACCACCTTTTAATAGAAACAAAATTTTAATAGCCCTTCGAGTAAAAAAGCATCTCTCAAAGATGCTTAAATTAAATTTAATCATTTTTAAATCATTTAAATTTAAATTTATTTAATTTAGATCATTTAAATTTTGAATTTTTCATTTCTTTTATTAAATTATTTTAAAATTGACTAATAAATAAATAATTTATTAGGTCTAGGTAGGTACTTATTTACTTATTGTTAGTTTTATTTTTTGTGTTTTATTATTAGGCCAATGAAGTTAGTCCGCAAATAGGTTGGCAATAATTAGGGAAAAGTTAGAAATTGTTTTAATCGCTTTAGTTTATGGCTAAAATGAATATCCTTGAGTTTGCCCCCTCCTCGAAGGTGAGCTTTCTGATTTTTTCGGTTTTTCATAAATAACTTCAAAACTATACTTTCCAACAAATAAGGTTTTCCGATACGAAATGTAGAGCATAAAATTGTACTTCGAAACAGTACCTACTTTTTATATAATGTATTATATAATCTAAGGACAAAAATCCTGTTAATTGTAATACTTTATATACCTAGAAATGTTATCGTGTCTAATTTTGTGTCGTGCAAAACATTTCAAAAACAATATTTTTAATATATTTTAGTGCATAGTACGTTTTAGTTTACTTTTCCCTATGCACTATTGGTTAATATATTTTTTTTATAATAGGATTTCATTGAGATACCATTACAAAATTAAGCGGTTGTATTTCCAATTAATGTATAACATATATCTAAAAAAAAATAAAGCTTTCGATTTTTTGATTTTCCAAAAAAACTTTTTTTTTATTGTTTAAAACAATAAATTTTTTAGTAACGTCACATAGTAGTGCATTAGATGTAAGCTTATAAGAAAGAAGAAAAGAAAGAACTGAAGAAAATAATACAAAATTCAGCGCTCTAAGCGAAATAGTTTTTGAAATAGAGCCGTTTAAAGGTTTAAAAACGTGATACTTATGCGTGATTTTTATAGTTTTGAAAATTTATATTTCGAAAACTATTAAAACTAAAAATTAAATATATGCAATTTTTTGTAATTTTTATGGGTAGAATAACTGCAAAATATTATTAATTTCTGAGTTATCAATGTTTAATCTATTGGTCGATTTTGCATGAAATGACCTCAATGTGAACAACATTATTCAACCATTATCAGCCTGTTGCTGTTGTAGTTTACGTTTTATAGTTGATTAATAATTTATATCAGGTAAAATAGAATTACCTTTAAGAAGGTTATGCAAAATTTTTATGATACTTTTTTACATAGGAGGATCAAAATTTCGCATGTTTATTGTGGACGCTAATAAGATACCTACTTTTAAATAGTGGAAATCTTGTAAAATTAGAATTAGTTTCACAAAAAGTTACTAACTTTATTAAAAAATGCTAAGGTGTTGAAAGGGACAAAAGAGCAAGTAATGAAAGGGGCGTGTCCTTTCGCTACTTTGTTATATTTTCTGATGTATGTACGTTTATTTTTTAAGAAAAGCCTAATAGTGATGAGTAAAATATGCAGATATGATGTATGTTATTCTAGTTTACAAGTAAAATAAAAAAGTCACAGACAAAAACAGTGAGAAAATCAAAGGGATCTGTAACGGATGCAGTACGACTGGTACATATTGCAAGGAAAATCGTCCATTAGAGCAGAGAAGTGGTAGGAAATTTTGGCATAGCCAAGTCTATGTTAGCTCGACTTGTTTTAAAGGTAAAGACTGCACCAGGCGATCCATTTTCTTATGTCCCCAACATCGGAAATAAAAGAGTATTTAGTGTGGAAAAAGATAAAGCTCTGTGTGAATATTTAAGTACTTGTTCAAACCTGACATATGGGTTAACTTATGTCCAAACTCGCGAACTGGCATATCAGTATGCTGTAAAATTAGGTAAAGTAATGACCAAGAGTAGTAGTAGTGCCAATTAGTGTCCAAGTAGTGCACGATTAGTGTCAATATCCCTGGAGTAATGACAAAAGTGCAGGAGCAGATTGGATGAAACATTTTATGAAACGCCGTAGTAAATTATCCCTTCGACGTTTATTTAATGATGATTTTGTTGTTGTGAAATTTGTAAAGAAACGATTAATGCGGTATTTTGTAGGTTAAATAGTTAATGAGTGTCTGACCAATAAAGTTACTGTGAATTTTTAAACAAGAAAAACGACAAATATCACATTAGTTATTCACGAAATAAAGACATGGCCAATATTATAATTACGGATATTATCATGATTCTGCCTCCACCTGTTTCTAATCGTGGAACTCGAAGAGTTGCAATATTGTTGTCATTTAATACCGACTGTTATTTTACTTACTATCACACACACATCAACCACTACCACACATCACTATCGTATTATTTCTAAAGAAAATTGTTATATGTTCCTTTCATTATTGGTGCTGTCTCTTTCAACCAGCATACAGCAACTTGAAAGGTACATCAACAAGGATCACTATTATAGTTTTTGTTAGTTTAGAAAATCACATTTTCCATTTTGCATTTAAATAAGATATAGATACCACCTACAGACTCTCTACTTTTCAGTAGCGTATAATTTAAATTTAAAATTCTAATAAGATCTTAATAAACGGCGTTTTTGTAAAAAAATGTCCCTCTCATGCCACCTCTCCCCCACTTTAGGAAAGTAACCAATTCATCGATATCTTGATGTGGTAATAGGTACTTACATACATACCTATAATGTTTTCTGAAGAAGCTAGAATACGGAAATTAAAAGTTACCTTGCGTATGCAAATGAAATTGCCCATATGTACGATGTGATATATTAGATGTATCAATTGCTAATTTAAATAAATAGGTAGATACGTTTAACTTAGTTACAACTTATATTAGTGAAGTGCGAGCCATGAATTAAATTTGTAATTGTTCATTTATGTATATGATACGTATAAGTAATGATCTAGTATAAATGCCTTTATAATACAAGTTTTTTGCAATTTTACTTTAAGTAGAATGGAACGAGTAGGATGTGTTAATTATAATAATTTCCAGATAACGTACTCATCCATCTTATTGCACTACAGGTAAATGTAGAATTTTAAAAAGCAGAGCAACGACGTCTAGTTGAACTTAACCCACACTTATAAAGTAATTACACATTCGTTTAACTATCGGAAATATCGGTTTAACTTTATCGGAATTTAATTAAAACGTAACTATTAAAATGCATTATTTCAGAAATCTACCTATTTCAATTCTTTACGGTTCGTTTACAAATTATATTAAAAAAAAGTTACTTACGTTACGTGTAGAAGTTTTTAATTAATTTAAAAATATAAGTTTTACGACTGTGTTTACAAATATTTTTAGAACCCACCCTCTGTGTTTTAAATTGTTTAATAAACGTGCAAGAATAATTTTCAATTAATTTTTTGTAGGCAAGTCTCGCGAGTCTGTTGATAGATTAATATTTTACTGGTTATGTGTGTCATCTTTAATTGTCATGTTAATATTTCAGCGTTATTGTAGCGACGATGTATTTAACCCTCTTGAAATATGTAACCATTAATTAACTTTTCGTCGTATATCTAATAGGATTTAAAAATAGTTGTTACTGATCATGGACAATCTTTTCGATAAGTTCGAATTTGTTTACATACAGGGTATCCCAAAATTCGATTCCCAACGACCTAATGCAAATTCTCGGTGCCAAATCATGTGCATTGAGTAAATGCACCCTTTCCAAGTTGAAAAAATAAAATAGTTTATTTCCAATAAACTTTAAGCATTTCATTGAATTGAAATAGATGAATACGCTGTCTCTAGTTTTTTTCCAATGGCGTACGGTAGGGGGCAAGGACCCCATTTCCTCCAATAATTTTGTCGACATTGACAGTGTTTGACACTTTCCAAATATTCCTTTGCAAAAAATTGGAACATTTTACTACGCTAATATTAACCGTTTTCGAAAAAAATTCCATCATCTAAACATTTCATGTTTACGATAAAACAAGTTAAGTAGTTTAACGGTCGGAATTTTGGAAAACCCTGTACGTACGTATAAAAAGAATAAGGTTTTGTAAGTAAAAGAAATAGATTGAAGAATACTTGTATTTACAGGAACTGTAAGTCTGTTTTTTACATAGTTGACAATATCTAAGCAGTTGTAATTAATCAATTGCGTGTCTATTTATTAATGACATTTTATAAATCAATATTATTGTTACAAATCTGTTTATTAGTAATTGGAAGTCCTTACCACTATTGACATTTTAACGTGTATTTTTTACGCGGTTGATTCAATTAGTCGAATATGTGCAAATTATTGTATCACAGATTAATCAAAAATAAAATTTGAACTTAATTTGAATCTACGTAGTTTACTGAACCTCCCGTTGTTGGTTTAAGCCGCGATGTTCGGTAAACTTGTACAGAATCGAATAAAAAATCAACTTTAAATCACCACCTACGCGAGCGGGTGTATTATGTTTGGATATCCTCCCTGTAGTTATCGTTTACCGACAATCACGAATGATTTTGAAAGTAGTACTCCCAAGAGACGGATTTTAATAATCTTTCCTGCTTCCTATACCTATAAAAAGAAAGCGAGCAGCTTAAGAACATATGTCCTAAATATGTCCGATAACATATCTTGTTAAAAACTCGTAACTCATATAGTTACCGATAGCAATTTATCTACCTGTTAAAAAATATTACAGGCGTCTACTACATGTTATTGTTGATTGTATTCAATTTTATTTTTGAATCGCTGTATTGTAGTTATGGATTTTTAATTAATATTAGATAAATACATACTTAATAACATTGTTGTAGTTGTGCCTAGTGTCCGTTATAATAAATTAATTCAGAAAATATCTGCAATCCCAGTAATTAGCAATTAGCATGGTGTCGCAAGTTTATTTTCTGTTATCTGAATCAGAAATATAATATGTAGAATCTCTTTCACTAATGAGTTCCAGGACGCAAAATGTTTGCGTCTAAGAGCGATTCAAATTTTATTCCAATGTACATACGTCATCATACGTTTTGGAGATGGGTGTCTATATGCTCATGAAAGTAATAACCAAAACAAGTTTCGAATGACGTGAAGTTACCTATATTTCATATGTTTAATGTTAATATTCCTAATATACATCAAAAACACTCCAAGGCTGCGCTAGATCACCCGAAAAATTAGATCGAGTACTACTTTAAAGTAGACAAAGACGTTTTTCACAGTGTTGTCATCTTTACCTCATATTTTTTCAGTACTTACTAATAAATTGATTGTAGTCTTTCTTTGCCATGTAATATGTGTACAGGTAAAACATCTGTAGAATATGTCACGTTCCAAACTTTGAACTGAATTACAAATATACAATTTAGTCATCATTTTATTGATAACGTGTATCGGAATAAAATTTAAACAACTCATATTCAGATTTTGTCTTGTAGACAAAATCGCGCCTTGTAGACACGCGGTAGAAAAACAAAAGGCATGTTATGGCGCATACAGACCACGCGAACACGCTGTTGGCGAACATCTAATCGTCCATTAGCTCTTCAGAAACTGGTCAGCATCACCGATTTGTCAACAACTTATTGGTTGATTATTGTTCGCGAACAGCGTGTTCGCTTGGTCTGTACACGCTATTACACATGTCAAGTAGAATATTGGTTATTTGTATTAAAAATTAAATAAATTCAATAGTTTTATTATTATTTACGATATGTAAGTTTTATTGAAACGTACTCTCACTTTAATTCTGTCACAAATCTCAAACAGTTTACAGTATTTTAAATTACCCTATAAAGTTTTAGTCCGGCGATCCTACTAGTTTAGTCCTCTATTTTTTTTCCATGCTTTAAGGACATAATTGAAAGGAACCGGCAAGTATGGCGTAATACCTTGCCTATTTTTCTTTTGTATCCCGCACTATATTTTCTTCGAAAATCAATTTTCAAAAGAAATCTATTGATCTAATTTAATGCAGTTTAAGTTTATTGTTAGATAAGTCTAACAATAGTCATAAACGCATTAAACTTATTGTATAAAGACTAAAAAAAGCCAGTTTTATTTAAATTGTTCAAATTCTAATAGATAACTTACGAATGAACGTACGTACACATGTTCATTAATAATTGTTGCGTATTTTATCAGTTGAATCCATAAATACGATTACTTAAATACCTAGATATTTTTAGGTAACTGCAGTTTATCCAAACCTACATGATATTCACGTCATCAACAAAAAATCACTAGATTGTTTATTTGTAATTCGGTTTAAAGTTTGGAAAGTGACATATTCTATAGATGATTTACTTGCGCACATATTAGATGGAATAAAGAAAGACTTACAATTTATTAGAACTGTGAAAATACGAGGTACGAGGTGACAGCACCGCGTGAAACGTCATCATCTAGTAAACTTGTATTGATGGTGAATATCATATAGGTTTGGATAAGCTATAGTTACAGGTTTTGATATAGAAAAGTTTGAGATAGTCTTTCAACAAAATGGGGTACTTCCACATTTTGCAGCACGCCTTAAGGTATATGTATTTGAATAATGTTTCACTTAGCAGATTGATTGGCAAAATGATACCTACGAAGTGGCTGCAAAGTTTGCGTTGCGGATACTTTTGATCACGAACTATGTCTTTCAAATCACAATAGTTGTTGCACTTCCCGCGTAAACCTTTTCTTTCAAATATTCAAATAAGAAGAAATCGGGCGCAATTAGGTCGGGTGACCTGTGGCAGTAACGGTGAATTCCCAAATCGAGAAATTTGGAAAATATTAGTTAAAATGTTTCAGGTAAGGCTACCGTCCTAAGTATGGGCACTTGACTTCTTATTGATTTTGCTATTATTTACCAGGTTTTATTAGGTACCTACAAGGTCAATAGTTAAAAGTCTTTCTTGAGAGGTGTTTTTTTTTTAATTCAAAAGACTCCAATCCTAAACGTAGGTGCAGTCTACTTAAAATTATATAAGTACAACTAATTTTTATTAAATTAAAAGACAAAATGTGTATTTATAAAAATAATACATCGAAAAATTTACTTTCTTTGAACAGCAGAAGTTAAATTATTTCATTCGTGTTTTAAAAAAAATGTTTGTAGGTAGATACATATGTACTACTTGTGAAAATTAAAAGTATTTAATTATTCTAGAGGCAGGCAACACGTGCTTCTGTCGTAATTCTATTCAAAGGATTTATAAGGTGTTGTTCAATCGTATTTTAATCGTTCCCTTCCATTTATAGGAAAGATTAGAAAATATGTCAATTTTCAAAGAACGTCGAGATTAACGACTCTTATTTTAAATTTATTTTTAAAATTTAAATACGCCGCGTTTAATTAGATAATTACGGAATACTTGGTGGTCTTTCATCACACCACAAGAGGTTGTGGTCCCACACGCGTGTATTATGGAACACACACGTACAACGTTATAGATACTACATATAAACGGATCATTTTCAATAAGAGGCGTCAGATGCAGATAAATCTATTAAATTTATCGCACAGAAATGGAAAGTGCAAATTAGATCAAACGGTACAAAGTAGTTTTATTTGCCAGTTAGATATTTATAGGATGCAAGTGCCAAGTGGCGGACGTTACACCTTATTTACTCTAGAAAGCTAATTTTATTCACTTTAATAGTCTATGTAGGTATGTTTATCGAAACTATAGTAAAAAATTGTGCAAATCTTGCCATTCTAATATTTCATAAAATAAATTTTATTGTTTTTTAGTTTTAGTTTTTACAAGTTAGTTTTGCGTGAAGTACCTACGCGACAAACATTTTACGTGTGTTTTGTAAACTTAAATCGACAATTGATTTTATTACTTATTTATTATGAAGATTAAAATACACCTACAACACTACGACATATTTACGAAGACATTTATTACATTCTTACACGAAATAGCTAGTAGTAGGTAATTGATGTTTTATGTGCAGTTATAAATCTGGTTTTATTTTCCGACTACACGGCAATTAATTAAATATTTTCGCAAATTTAGAAATTTATTTATAACGTTATTATTTGAAGAACAATGTGAAGACGTTGACGATAAATAATTGGAAAAAGTCTGTTTATTTTTACGTATTTGCTATATATTTTAATAGTAAAAACTAAATATATAAATTATTTATAATACCTAATTTATTTTCGCGGAGTAATAATTTTTGTAAAACAGACTGTATCGTTTAAATTATTGTATGATACTAATTTAATATTTTTCCTTCTTTTAGGAAAATTAATGTTGTTCGGTGTTAATAATTTTAAATTTCTTTTGCGTGGAAAACTGACTATATTATAAATGTGTATTTACCTAATATTGAAAATTAAAAAATTGATTAAAATTATATTTTATAAAATGATAGCAACTATATTGATAGCAACTATCTTATCTTAAACCGACGTCATATTGGATTTTTACATGATTAAATAGAATTTTTTCTTTTGTTTTATTAAACTTATTTCGAAACCGAATTGCGTATCGTATTTTTCGAACTTGATCGGTACAGCCAACCACAACAAAATGCACCTAGTAAATTTATAATAGATATAGGTACTACGATTTTTTTCATTTTAAAGGTTATAAAGGAGTAAAATAGAATAATTAGTATAAAATACCGTACCGTTCAATTCTGGAAATAGTGCCATCTACCAGAAAAGGGTGCACGACGTTCTTTTGTTGTTTGTCGTTTCATTGAGAGTTGTTTGTTACACCTTTTTAGTGAGGGCTCAAGTTATCCCTATGGACACAAGTAACTCGGGCGAATTTTATCGTAAAACGCGCAAACGGATACTAGTATTAAGTAGTAAGATCTAATATAAGTAATTCAATATTATTGAACTATTAAACTATTTAATTTAATATTCGATCGAATTCGGTCGATATTGAATCGACCTCGTGGACGCGCGCTATATCTATAAATAGAAAAATAAATGACATTTTCGATTCGTTGACAATAATATTATTATAGAACTTTTATTAAGTTCAAGTTGATATCGGATAAAGAATTCCGGTAGGTACTTATTTCGCCACATTATAAATGAAACCATTAAGTAAGTAAGTAAGTAAGTAGTTTTCAAATTAATGAACATACAGAACGTGTAATCGTTACTCTAAATCTAGAGAGTCATCGACAATTAATTTGCAAAAGGTTGGCATATCGCTCATAACGCCCGCAGCCTATAAAATGCATACGTTAATAGAATAATAAATTAGAGAGGATTTATTGTGTTAAGGTAAGGCGCAAGTCTAATAAATCAGGATCAAACTATAAGCTCCACGATAACCGATCAAGAGATTAAGGTGTTGCAATATGCAAGCCTACGCCATATTTAAGTTAGCATTAAGTTTAATATACCCGACGATTTTAATTTTTTATATAATATAAGTAATACACAATTTTTAAATGAAAATGCAATTATTTAACAACTGCTTCAATGCGATGAGAAATTATACTGTTTTTTTTAAATATGTAGAAACATGTTACATAGGTAGTTACTTATTTCTAAATACAACCTGTATTAAGTTATCTAGTAAATAGTAATTACATTATACATTATAAATTTATTTAAAAAATTGTAAATGGTATATACCTACATTTGTTTAATGCTGCAGTTTATCACATGCATATCTAAAACATTTTGTTAGTAAGTACATACTTACTTTAGATAATCATAAACCAATACAATTACTTATTGTATTGTATTATTACTTTATTACACTTAGTGTATTATTACTTACTACTTATTGTTAGTTAGATATAGGTATATACATTAGTTGTAGAATACTATTATACAATGCATTTTTATGAATCAACAAGGATTTTACAATAATTTTGATTTTAAATATTTTTGAGTCGTACAAACCACCGGTCGATTACTTCACTGTTTTAAAATATTACCTACCTCTTGAAAATATAAAAAATATTACTACCTGTTACATTATAGTTCTAGTTATTTTAGGGTCAAGTATAAAGACAAAGTATACCGATACGCAACCCATTCAAACTGGAGTTTCTTAAGAAAGTGTATTCGGGCCTATATTATTTATATACCTTCTATACATACTGGCTTTATTAACAAAATCCACCATTTATGGCTGATATAGTAATCTTGACCTCAAACATTAATTTTAAAATTCTAATTTAATTAAATTTTAGCTGGTGCGGATGGTATAGAGCTCAAAACATTGGCTTCTTGCCTGACGGGTTTTTGGGTTCGAATCTCCCTCTGATAATCATGGATGGTTGTATTTGCGGAACCAAAAACCGCTTCAGTTGAAGTTCCAAAGCCCTCTGTGTTAGAGTGGAATAAAAAAAATTAATTAAATAAATTTTAATAATCTAAATTAATTCTAAACTTGTTTTGACCGATTAGTAATTTAATGAACGATTGTTGCTTTTAGAAATTCATAGTTAAGCACCATGGTATAATAACTAGCGGTTTTGCGCATATTGTAGAGGGGATTTTACGTCACTCGTGATTATCCTACGTGGTTATAATTTCTATTTTTTTAAATTTTTCTACGTGCTATTATTCACGGTGGCGGAGTTGAACGTGTTTAGAACATTCGGATATCCTACCTTTAGTAATCACTGTTAAATTATTTATAATGAATACGATGTGATATCATAAAATTGTTACAACATCCCGTTACACTATAAAAATTATTGCATAATATATTATAAAAATTACAATATGGATTTCATAAAACTTCTAAAAGTAGCTTTTAATAATTATGTTCGATAATAATTTTGACGAGATGTCGTTTCTATTAAAACATATTCGACAAGATGATGAAAATGTGTTCATAAAACTATCATATTGTAACTTTGACTTTAGACAATAGTATATACTTTATATAAGTATCGTACCAAAACTCAAACACCATAACACTATAAAACATTTTCAAGCGCCATCCACATTAAATGAATAACTTATTTATAGATAGTAATTCACTATTACAATAATATATCTATACTTTTTTTTAGAAACATAAAATACGATGGCATCAGATCTGTAAATATTTTTGTTAAAAAGAAATTGTTTACTATTAGGTATAGGTATTTAGCTTCTTCTAGAATTGCTTCGCATAACAAATATTTCATTCATTTTGAATAGCAGTCAATGCCTATGTCAGTTTGAAACTGTTTCTTTGTCGGTGAAGTGTATAAGCAACAAAGGGAGATGCTCGCTCTTTTCTAACCTATACCTTCAAATAAATACTTACAGCACACACTTTGAGTGTAGGGTAGCGGTTTTTCATCGCAAGTCAAATAACTTGACAGGCTTGTTTGATGGCCGGTCAAACAAGGTGTATAGTCATTGTATATATACAGAAAACACTAATTTATCTTTAATACTATGTTTATACAAATTATCTGCTATTAAATTAACTTCTCGTGTTTAGCCGATATAGATGAACTTGTGATAACAGAACACCTATAGATATTTAGGCCATAAACTGGTCGAAAGTATGCCATGGCCACTAAAATAAGGGTGGGCGCCAGGACTACTGACTTATATTGCCCTGTGACACTTTTTTCTCGAAAATATTAGGTAGGTACCTACCTATTCACAAAATTTATAATTTTTAATTGTTCAAAGTAGGAAACAATCTAGGTACTTAATACCTTTTTAAACGAAATAGTTTCTTCGTCAACGATCAGAAATCTACGCACGTGGTTAATTTATTTATATCATTGTATAGTAAAGTTTTATTGCGTCTGGTACATTGTTCTTTACCGACAAGCAGCTTTCAAAAATAGGGGTCTATTTTAAAGCATAACCATGAACTAGACGTCATAAAATAAATACATAGATACATAGTTGAACAAAAACAATTCGGTAGGTAAGTACCTACTTATAGATGTTATTAGAAAACACCAATACAATTAAACTTAAAATGGATCAGCAAATTAACCGCTTTCTAGATAAAAGCGATTTTTCTCTTTCGACTAAATATTACCTTAATGTAAAATGCCCTTTTTGTCATTAATTGCGGTTTTAGATTATCTACGAATTAGTTAAATATGTACCTACCACGCATTAACTGAACGTAATCAGAAGTTGATTAATTGGCATTTAACGGGAATTAATTGTTTCTTGTACTTTCAGGAGCGATTCTTAAATTAGAGGTAGGTCAAGGTTTTCAAATAAGAATTTTGGAAGACCACCTACTTACAAGAAAAATGCGACATTCAAATTTTTATCGCCTTGCGAGTAGCATTTGTCACTTTTTATTAACTTGAATGTTAAAAACGTCTTATAAAATGTTCTTCAAGTTTCACGCGAAGTATTAATTTTTTTAATAACATAAATGGCGAAGCTTAAATTATATTTAAAATTGATTTAATATAATATACAATATCGATGTAATATAATGTCGTTTATTAATATTTTTTATCTAATAGGTACTTTTATTTAATAGTTGCCTATTTCGTCGTGTATCAAATGTTAGGTGGGCATAAAACAACTTCAACTCTTAAAATATGATATCAAGTCTCGGGTGTATAAAAGTCATTAACTCCGAAAAATATCCAACAAAATATTGAAATTATATTAAAGCGCTTATTCAAACAAGGCGCTTGTTTAAACCTGAATCATAAAATAGATATAGGTATACTAAAGGAATGTTACCAAAATTTAGTCACTAAATGTTCCTTTTTGTTTTTAAAAATATACTTTATAATAATAAAATAAATTTCAAACAATTTCAAAATCTAGTTCTACTTTTTCTAGGGGAATTTGTAGGGATTTTTGAAAGTATTATTTTGAATTGGTATTATTAATTTTTAATTAGCGGTATAATTTGTCGTATTAGCTATATTTACAATATTTATTACTCTTATTTACAAGTTTATTTGTCCACATGTACCAATTTCTAAACCAACAGTTTAAATTAAATGTTTATCAAATCAAGTTCATAAACTACAACAAGGCAGGTTATAAACAATTTTTAAGGGAACTAATACTTATTACTCCTATTTAACAAAATTAACTATCTATAATACAACAAACTATATCGCTAGTTAAAAATGAAGAATACCGATTTAAAATAATGAATTCCAAAAATTTCCCTAGAAAGAGTAGAACTAGTCATCTTTTATCTTCTCGCCTTTTCTGACAACGGACAACGCTATTAGATTTTGCTAAATGTGCTTGAGTACCTTCTTCTATTTATTCAATCCCGAGACTATATTTATGTCTTTTTATGACATCGAATGGGAAAGCTTAATTTATTTTTTATAATTTATTTTACATCTTTAACTTATATTGTCAAAATTTTAATGTTATTTCTTTTATTTTGTTTTAGGTAACAAGAAAACGTAATTTTTCACAGAAAAGATAAAAAATAAAATAAATAAATATTGTAAAATGACAATAATATAGGTCTGTTCCAACACACCTTCAAACCGGTTTGCGAACGCTACAGAACTTGTTTTCGACCAATCATAATTTTAAATACAACAATTCTAGTTATATTTTTGTTTTATTTGCATTTTTCAAAAATGCGTTACACCTACTTTTTGTACAATATTAATTCAATAAAATAATTTCATTTTTAAACGAATACCTCTACGAATACGAAGGCCTCTTTGAATATGGGCAAATTTGCTGCAATTGGGTAACATTACATTTGGATATTGCATTTGCCTAAAAAAATAT
The DNA here is from genome assembly GCA_036326145.1 of Rhagophthalmus giganteus. Classification (NCBI taxonomy): domain Eukaryota; kingdom Metazoa; phylum Arthropoda; class Insecta; order Coleoptera; family Rhagophthalmidae; genus Rhagophthalmus; species Rhagophthalmus giganteus. The sequence continues at coordinate 28,855,971 of JARFJA010000088.1, read as the reverse complement.
ATTTTTGTTTGACTTAAAAAATTCTTAAGAAGTAGATATGAAAATCTTACTTCGTTATTTAGAAACAATTTTCAATGTATTTTCTTCTAAAAGCGTAGCGTTCAGCACAATAGTTCGTTATATGGATTTGTATGTTAAACTATTTTACTTAAAGTAGGGTTCTGACTATAAAAGTTCTACTGTATTCATTTTTGCATAAATTTTTTTTAATCAAATTCTATTAATTCTTTATAATTAAAAGAATATAAACACCTAATTATTAATTAATATATTTTTTATTTTATTTTTTTATTAATTTAATAAATAGAATAATTTATAATTATTTTAATAATTTATAACAATTATTCTGGATTGTTTTCGTCGTCTATGCTACTGATATCCATTGATATCCGACTCCTGAGATTTTCCAACGATTGCAGTGACAATGCTTGTTTTTCTTATAAACATGGCCAGGTTTGTTGTTTCTTTTCCTTATAAATTTCATTATAACAGGCAAGTGCTTGCTGAATGAAACGGCGTACCTTCGAAGATCTACCGGTGTCTGAGTCCATATTTTCAAATTGTTGAATTCCATCATTGATTTGTACCTGTCTTTTAGCACAAATGTTTGGGTGGTTATTCGAGTTTAAAGGAGTTAAAATTTAACCAGATTTAATCGTCGTTACGTTGGATCATCATTCTGAAATATTTTTTATTGTATGAAAGATGCTGTAATTAGGTGATTCCACTAAGGGTGGTGGTTCACCTAGAGCATTGCGAAGAATTAATAATATTTTAAAAGCTATATTTTTTTCATCACAATATTTTTTTCTTTTGGAATAAAACAGTTATCAAACCAGTATTGGGAAAGTCTTCTGTCATCGATTTCCTTGAAGGCTCTTGAATTTTTAGAATTATGTATCAAAAATGTCTTCGGTTTAAACCCGGCGACATTTCCACCTAACAAAAGAGTCAAACGGTCTTTGAATGCTTTAAAGTCGGGCATACATTTAGCTTCTTTATGAATGTACGTCCACTCTGGCATTTTTTCCAAAATAGAGCGGTTTCATCGACATTGAAAATTTGCTTATGCAAATATTTATCTTTTTCAAGTATTGTTTCCAAATTATCTTTAAACTCTTCGGCAGTTTTCGAATCTGCTCTTGCTGCCTCTCCACAAATCTTCACCCTGTGGTAGTTTTTACGTTTTTTGAATCTTTCAAACCAGCTGCAGCTTGCATTATAATTTTGGTTGCAGTTATCATATTCCTTTTCTTCGAATTTTCAAAACAATTGGGTGCTTTAGTTTGGATGGTCATGAAATTAAATGGAACATACTTTTGTAATAAATCCTCCATCCAAATCTTCAAACATTTTTCCGTTTCATCTATGGAACCATTTCGTTTTGTTTTTTTTTCTGATGATCGTTGATTTTTACTAGTAGTATTGCGGCACTTTATTTTAATTCAGGGTTTAATTAAACCGCGGAATAAATTAATTGACCCAATTAACCCGCGGGTTATTTCGCGGAATCACGGTCTAATCACGTGTAATTAGATCAATTCGCTAATAAAACACGCAAAACCATGAATTAATTCGCCTAATATGGTGGTCAATCACGCGAAATCGTGTAATAATTCGCGGTTTAATTAAACCGCGAATTAAAATAAAGTGCCGCAATACTACTTTTACTGATACCGATTTTGTTATTGCTTCACGAATTCGTTCTGTGTCCTTTATTATAGTTGAAACGGTTGAATGGGACAATTTAAGTTTCCGTGACAAGTCTGACACTGTTTTGCCTCACTCGTGCAGGTTTATTATTTTTATTTTCATCTCTAAACCTATTGTTTTTCTCTTATTTTTATCATTCTTATTAGACATTTTGTATTAAAAAATTAAAGTAGAACTCCAAATATAAATCACGAGTAATGAACCGTCCACAATCGCACACGAAGAGTGACTAACTGCAGGTTGTTTACAAATTAAGGATGACGTACTCGATTGCACTTTCTTATTTAAAGCGCACGCAGGGAATATTTGACAAAAACTAAAAACAACATATTTTTGAACGATTTTTCTTTTCATCGTAAGTGCGAATGGCCGTAAGTACATTCGTAATTGACTGTATTTATAATTAGAGTTCGTCCGGTGTAGAATTAGTCCTTCTGTTCGAACCCTTATTAATAGTAGTAGAATGATATTATAAAAGGAGAAAAACACGCCACAGTGCTGAGCCGCTCGATTTTGGAGTAACTTGGAATAATTTATACTTGGCGCTCATTGGTCGTTAGGTCGAGTTCCTACACGGCTGGCACCTCTCTGATCCTATTTCTACGCCGGACGAATTCTAGGTATTATGCGACACGCGTAATTTGTCTTTCTTATTTTGTTTTCGCGTCAAGATGCTCAACGGTTTCTTTTCTGTTTTGACAGTTCTTGATTATACAGGAAAAAATTAGGCACCCTAAATTATCTATTAAACCGACAATAATCTTGATTAAATAGACATTTGGCATAATTCGATAATTTATTGTCAACCACACCTTATACAACGTACTCGTACTACGTTTTATTAGTAACTTGAAATTGACTGTAACTGAAAGCGGAATTGAAGCATTAAACAATTCAATAAATGCATAATTAATGTAATTAAAACTTAATATATTGCCAATCGTTTTGCATGCATCGATTACTTATTGTGCATAAATTTTTAGAGCAATAAAAGAAAATTTGTCCATGTTTTAAATTTATTCATCATTTTGTTCTTGTGGGAAATACAATTTACAAAAGTACATAATAATTTTCGTTTAATATGATTTCAGGAAATATAGTTTAATTATTTTTTAATCTTGACTTGAAAAGTTACTTTATACCTATTTATTTATATTATATAAAAATTGAAGGTGTTTTAGCAATAAATTATATCTATGTAATATCGTACGTATTACGTACTTGGAATTTATAATTAATAATAATTATTTAAATGGTATTAAAAATTGAAATGATAATGCTTATTTTAAATAAACCCTTGAGTATCTTTTTCTTAGCTGACAAATTTGTGTTCGCTTGACGTGACAGGAAATTAGGGAACTAATTAGTCTTGCAGTTTTAAATACATGTTAACAATGAATGTAACTAAAACCCAACATTCCAGTATGTGACCAAGAAGCCTGTTGACCGGAGGCGGACATCGCTAAATATTAGAAGCTCGAATGTCTCTCGAGTCTTCGACATTGAGTATTGGTGTACTAGTAGCCGACACGCTGTGCAGTACAACTTGCAGAACTCCAGTACCTATATATGTATATATAAAAAAAAAACTTACATAATTATAACTTACGTTTTAACGTAAATGCTAGTGAAGCAAGCGATCGTTATTATTATTAAGTATGTGTGTGGTTGTACATCAGGGTGTTTGTAAATAATTGTGTTAAGTTTTACACGAGTGCCCCATAAATGAGAGATTTAACGAGGATTCGATTCTTCACGTGATGTTAAGGTAAAATCATGTTTTATAAACCTATTTTTTCATAAACGAATTTATTGAAATTGAAACGATAAGTGCATCGTTACAATATTTCTTAAGCAAAATACAAACTGAACCGATACCTGAGTAAACAATGCACTGTTAAAATTCAAGGAAGTTGAGTTTTTAAGGGTTTGTTTGAATGCTATTTTTTTTAAGGCGTGCAAGGTTACAATAGGAATGATTGCCTTGTTTCGTCCCATTTTAACATCCTAGGACCTAGACTAACTAAACTATGTGTATAAACTACTAATTATATTTGCATAGGTATATCTTTTAACGGTGCAATTTTATTTGTGATACGATTGTTCTAACAATAAGTTCATATTTTACTAATGTGCTTTGAAAAACAGGTTATACTTAACGACGCCGACGTTTAAATGAATTTCACATTATAAATAGTTTTTAAATTTTAACACAATTTTAACGATATCTATAATAAATTAATAATACTTAATTAAAATTAAAATAACAATAACAAAATCTTATAAATTTATGGTAATGATGGTGCTGTCTAACTTCGTTTAAAATTTTATTTGTACAAAGGTAGGTTAGAAGCTGACAACTGTTGAAAACTAATATAATAAATTATACGAAAATACTAAATGCCAGTTTTATGTACTACGAGTAGTAATTTATAATCGCCATTAATTAAACATTTTGCTATAATATAAGAACATATAAAAATATCACTGTGAGACAACATAATTATCAAAACATAAATATATCAAAAATATAGTTTTGTAACCGTAAATAATAAATTTTACAATTTGTATATGCTCAACATATTTTAACATTTAGCAGTTGTAGATAGATATTCGATTTCATATTAAAAATAAAAATTTAGAAAACGAAACACGTACAAACAATAAGTAAAATCTATGGCTGGAAATATGAAAATATTAAATTAAGTACCTAAGTGTAAAATATGAAAAAAATGTAGATTTCTATATTTATTATAGATATCAGTTATATTAGGTATTTATATCTACAAAACAATTTTTTATCCAATAATCGTCTAAATTCTTTGAATACAATCAAGTTATCGTGTTATAACAATACTAACAAGACATGTAAGCAAAATATTAGTTATGATGATTGTAGGCGTTATGTTTATATTCCCACTTATATCAATGTTTATTTACTAACGTGACTAAATGCATGCATTTCGATAACAATAGAACACAAACTACTTAGATAATTATAAAATATTAACTATCCCTTTAAATAATATGGCCTACTGAAATGAATATCTAATAACAATTTAGCGTATCTCGATATCAAGGCGGCGCTGGATACAAAAGATTCACTTCCTTAAATATTAAGTGATTTTTGATTATTAAATCATTGACAACTGGATCGATTTGGTTTTACAACTGGAACATTTTAATTTGCAGATACATCAAGTTCGGATTATTTTACGAAAGTAATTTATTTTTAAATTGTTTTGATACGATACTTTTGGTAATCTTTTCTGAAAATCGCGACGCGACTTTCGTTACTTATCGTTAGTTCAAATCACTTATATTTATTAATTTATAGCTAAATAGGTATCAAGAGGAAATGGCGATAATTTTATCTAATCCCTTCGTACATGACAACTGGAATATTTAAAAGGACTTTAATTCAAATTATTAATCAATAATAACTTATTTTCGCTTGTCAAGTCTAATTTTCTAGATAGATAGAACGATAGATTAAAATATTTTATAGTTAATAGGAATAACGCCTAATTTAGTCGCGTAAACTACTTTTGTACTAAACGCTTCGTATTTAGAATTAAAAGCAGATTAAAATCGTTACTGCAATCGTTGACGTTAAAACAACACATTTTCGTAATTTAAGCAAGGAATTTCGGTGTGCATTATATAGGCACTATGTGTACTTTCCGCCACTGGGTAAAGCTGGTATATTTATCACTTTTGAACGTCTCCGTGACCACCGAAGCGTATGCATTGACAAATCTTCGACGTTCACGTGGCGCCGCGCCGTATTTAATAATGGATTGTAAAAAATTATATCCATTAAAAATAATAAAACGGCAATTAGGCAAGGTATTTATTTGAAATAGATGTATTATAATTGTTCACCTGATGCCTTATTAATTGAATAAGCGAATTATGTAAAGTAGTAAATAACAAATTCTGTTCGCGTAAAAGTGTTATTTTGTAAGCTAAATTTAAATTTCTTTTTATAATAAGTGTGGGGGGAAACTTTATTTCCGGTTGAAATAGACAAACAATATTACACTTTCTAGATAATCGTTCAATAGCCCTTAAATAATTATTACGTCTTTTTATCTCAAGTTATTATTTTAACTGATATTTGCAAAGCGAAGTTTTAGCAAAAGTTAAATAGGTATTAACAAATTCAAAATTAAGAAATATGGCTTATTTATAGTTTACGAAAAAGTTATTTCATGCCAAATCAAACAATAGTCTGAACCTCGACATCACACTGTGCAATGGTAGTACCAATAAAATTAATAAAAACTGTAAAATTTCAGATTTTCTCGGCTCATACTTTTTGAGCTACTATCTTCGAAAGAAGCAAAAATCGCACTTTGACAACATCTTTAACTCAAAAACTATTTAAACTAGAAAGCTTAATTTGGTGTTATTATCTTCTATTTTTAATGCGCTTAAATTTGATATGCAGCATGACTATGATATTTAAATTTTGTAATTTTTCAAGACCTTAAATTAATGTTTTTTTTTAAAATTTCTTTGGAAAAACGTATGTTTTAAAGACATTCATTAACTATATATATGTACTAAATTTTATAATGGGATGCCAATGAATTTTTACGGAAATAAATTTTTTTATAATATAATATACATGAAATTCGCTTTTATTGACTTTCACAATTATAAACTGAGTAATTGTGGTTTCAAAGTTGCTAATAATCTATTTTATAATTTTTGTACTATAAATAATATAAAAATAGTGGTTACCTAATATTTATCAATTTTAATAGTAAAATAATCTGCATAAAGATCGAAGTGAATCTTCATAGACTATACAGGTAACCATCCTATAACACGATAAATAAGTTCCTACAAAATGCTGTATTGTGGAAAATCATGTTATATGACGCCTTCTTAAGGGAAGGCCTTGCCGCATTTCCCACTGGGATACTGTTCAATGTAATTTTCCGACGACCACTATGAAAAATACATAAATTCGCACCAACAAATGTTACGGAAAGCTGACAATTACAAACAAATAGGCCGACCGTACGTAAAGAAACTCAATAGACAATCGAAAACGTTGTAACTCGTGTGTAATCATTGCGCACGCTACTCAGCCAATGAAAAACCTTCTAGCCTGTCATGCAATGACTACGCACAAACTGTTTTATTACTAATTGTCAAATTTGACATTTTATTATAATGTCAAAGGTACATACGTAAACGTCAAAAATCAAAATTTTGTAATAATAATACTTGTGGTCGTCGGAAAAGCATAGTATATAACACGTGCCGAAAGGACATTTCACGCTTGTCTGATTAAGTCACTTGACTTCGTCTCGTGACTCAAACTATCACACTAGCGTCGAATATTCGCCTTTCAGCACTAGTTATACAATATACTACTTTCAGCTGACTCTTTTGTAGGGACATTGTTACCAAACTTTTAAAAATTTTAATTAAAAACATGCTCTTTGAAATATAAATCTTTTAAAAAAACGTCAATTTAATTTAGAATGGAACAGTGTCCTAAAATCGCGATCAGATATAACCGAATTAAAAAAAAATTTTTTTAGATGAATCGTTGAAACATAGTAGGCCTAAAAATAAAGAAATAGAGGAATACTACAGTCCAACGTCGAGATAGAACAATTTTATTGTATCGCAGTCACAGTCTTCCGTGTTGAAAAATTAAATTAAAATTTTGTAATAATTTTTGGGAAAAACAAAAATTTGACAACGCAATCAGATAGAATTTGTTCAGATAAATGTTGTAGTTCTGTACACCTACGGAATCTGACACCGAATTTGATTTTTGAAATAGAACACTGGTATTTCACTATTTTTACAATCTACGGACCAAATTCTCGGGCGATCGACCGGTCGTCCGACTACGGTTCTAATAGATAGCCAGGCTAATTTTTAAGCGAGGATGACGTCTGGGATTTAGACGAAATAGAGGACCCCTAAATTTAGGATTTAGAGGACCCTTTGGTAGAGGGGTCTAAGATTTTCTTATTTTATCTTACAATGGGGAGGAAGGGGTCTAAAATCAACGAAATTGTGCTTACGTAATACTTACACGCTGCCATGGGTACATAATTTTTACTTATCGGGAATTTTGATTATCTTTTAACAAGGTATTTATTTATGAATTTCAAAACGAGTAAACAAGCTGCAATAAGAATGAGATAAGTAGAAGTTATACTTAAATATCGTTTATGAATTCTAGCCTTTAGATAAGTATTTGTAAGTATAGTAATTTATTAACATTCGCGGAGGTTACGTTATAGGAAACCCTCGTGTATGTTGAGACTGTCTTCCTGTGTAAAAAAGGGAGTTAGGTTCTATGAAATTTTAATTTTAGTTGATAAAACAACTGGAACAAAAAAATGTTTACTAAGCAATAATATACGTACATACATATGATATAATTACATATAGTACAGATGAAGTTTATTTGCTAATCGATGGCTGAAGATATTTGTTGATTTATGATTATTTATCAGAATAAATCTGTTCTCTATAAATTTTATTACAAGGAAGGGTCGCGGCCTCGATTCCTTTTTTGGATTTTTAAGCTTCTCCCCAGGGAAGGGTCGGTTTCTATTGCTTCTTTAACGAGTTGTTGTTGAAGTTTTAAAATTTCAATGTTCGTGTTGTTATGATCTGCATTAATATTTTAATGTATAAACCAATTCAATGCATTAGAAATTAATAAAAAAATTCGCGAATACCCAAATTGCGTCCTCGCTTTGTTAAATTTTTCCTCATTTGTAGGTTCGCTAATAGGTAAAACTCGCGAATGTTAAGGGATTACTGTATCTTAACATTTTTGAATGCTGGTTATTGGATGAAAGAATTCCCTTCGAAACCTATAGATTTTCGAAAATTTTGATTTGAAGAACTAATTTTGACATTTTAAGAAAATTATAAATTTTAGAATTTTTTAAATATTCTGAATTAAGTGCGCTATAGTTTATCCAAACCTATATGATGTTTACGTCATCAATAAAATGTTACTAGATGATGACGTTTCACGCGGTACTGTCACCTCGTACCTCGTATTTTGATAGTTCTAATAAATTGTAGTCTTTCTTTATACCATCTAATATGTGCGCAAGTAAATCATCTATAGAATATGTCACTTTCCAAACTTTAAACCGAATTACAAATACACAATCTAGTAACATTTTGTTGATGACCTGAACATCATATAGGTTTGGATAAGCTATAGGTTATATTGGTGTATAAATGTAATCCATCGATTTTGTTGCACTCATTAAGTGTGGACCAAATTTTATTTTATTCTTCGACCGTGAAGGTTCATAAAATTAATAAAATTTAGGTTGAAGAGAAAACATTTGTCTTTTCAATAAGTTATAGAAATTCTCGTTCCGCTTTTTTTACAAGCAATAGTTATCGTCAAGATCTAGGTACCTAAATAATCTTTTGTTTATACCGGAACTCAGGGCCAGAGAATTTTTGAAATGGACAACATTAAGATAAGACGGTGTAGAGATGTAAATAACAGATGACTGTGCAGGATTTCTGTGCGTTTGGCAAATTAGGGTGACTGAAACGGGGAAATAAAATATTTAGTTATAGATATCTATTCGGTATTGCGTCAAATTTATTATATTAGATATACACCAGCGCTCGCGGAGGTACACTCAAAAAAATATTGTACATAATATTAATGAACACCACTTATTGACTTTTTAATCATTGATACAATGAGAAGTTCATTAATACTACTAATACACTGAAGAAAATAAGTGCCTAATTATGCAATTAAAACGATCGTTGTATTTACGAATTATTTATAATTTTTTACCTAATAACTTTCTTCATACCTACAATGAAAATTTTTATCGAAATAACGAATTTTTTGTTACTTTTTAAGAGTTATCTAATGTACGTTAATGTACGTATATTGGACGCGTTACATCGGATTTTTTTTGAGTCTATGGACACTTATTAAAATTCGCAAAACGATTATACGAATTGTCGTTTAAAAAAATGTTTACAACAAGAGTTTATTGTGTTTTTAAATGATTTCATATTATATCAAAATATAGAGAATATAGAAATGCTGCAAAATTGTTTAAAAAATTATTAATTGTTTGTTAATTTGCTAATGCCGTTATTTTAATTTTTAGTTAAGTAAGATTATGTCTTGTCGTTAAAACCCGGATTTCTAAAAATTTACCTGCCCTTTCAGAGGATTTATTATGTGTAAATCATCGCTGCACCGAGAGTTTCTCAGTAGACATCGTAAAGTATATTTCTAAAACTTTGCGCGTCAAGAACACTAATGAGGGTTGTTTGTTTATAAAAATGCCACGCAGCCAGTCAATCACTATTTCAACACAATCGGCAATGGTAGCGGTACACCAGGAAGGTTATTTACAATCAGTAATAAATAATTAAATGTAAAAATTCTACAGTTTATTTAACAATTTGCGTTTATTTTTTTAATTTTTACAAACTTACAAAATTCAATTAAACTTAATTTCATTCTACCTCCTCCATATGGCAACTGCTATAAAACCTACAAGAATTTATATCGAACAATAAACTTGTTTAGAGGTACCTATGTACATCTCATTTTACACAATTGTTTGCAACGTACATGACATATAAAGCACCCGCACAGGCGGCCGTCGAGAAATAATCTTATTGTTATTAGAACATTACTCCCTATTAAGTCTGTTAACCTGAGTAATTTGATTACGTTTTACTTACTTTGATTTGTTTGAAATACGAATATTAGAAATGATTATAGAATATTATTAAATGATTTAATTCAAATGCGTTTTCGATTAATATTTCATAAACCGGTGTAAAATGTTATAAAATAACATTTAAAGTAAATTTTAATTATTCAATTCTGGGAATACAGAGTATCTACTTGATTGATACTGATTTAAAATAAAATTATTAATTTCGTTGTTATAATTCGGTTTATAATCACGCATATTTGAATATACTACAAAAAATAGAAGTAGGTAAACTAATGAATAATTAGGTACCTACCTAAAGGTACCTAACTAACCTATGCATTTTCGGTTGGATATAACAAATTTTTGCGTTCCTTCCATCACTTGTAGATAATAGATTTAAAATGTCGAGTTTCAAATAAATTTCTTTATATAAATTATATGCATAAATAAAAATAATCGTTTAAAGTATTCAGTCGATAAACGATTACGTAGAGAAAACATATTTTAACTTTTACTTTACCTCGTTTTTTACTTTGTTACTTTGATTGCTATATAAACTCACTATAAAATAAATTAATACTGCATACTTTATTTCGCAGATAACTTGTAAGTGTTGATCATAAATTATTGATCGCGTTAATTTATAACTGTTATGTTAGATAATCTACGGTTCTAAAAAGCATTCAAATATTCCTATAACCCTGGTATAATAAGTTACTAAGGTGGGATATCCGAGTGTTTTAGACACGTTCTACTCCGCGCAGTGACGTCACTGGCGAGTATAGCACGCGGCAATACGTAGAAATTTAAAAATAGTAAAAATTATAGCCATGTAGGGATAAGGAATAGAAATTGATTAAATAATCGATATTTCGTGGTTTTATTTAACGGCCTTAAAAGATTATTTATAATATTAACAAACACAACGAAAAAGCACAGTTTTAGTCACCAGTTTTACTCTGATTGTCAGAGTTGCAATTAAGCATCGCGCACCTCATGTTTGCGACCTAAAAACAGTTTTAACGCCGTAACTACATTTTATTATACTACGTACCCGTACCATCGGTATTCAGAAAATGTCTGACAGCGTCGTAGGTATTATTCGCCCTCCAGTGACGCCACACAATATGCGCAGAACCGTCCCGATATCTTACCTTAATAGTTATTGTACCATGTCCTATAACAATATTAAGAACGAGATTTTTAGCAGTAATTTTGACAAACTGTGTTAAACATTTAAATGATATTTTCATTATAGGAGCATAATTTTTTTATCTTTGACTTTTTGACATTTCTGTCGACAGATTTGAAAACTTTAGTATTTTTTTCTAACATTAAAGCTAACATTAACATTAAATCTTCGAGAAAAATCAATTTGAACTTTTCGTGTTTCACGAAACACTTGATTTAAAAAAATTACACAATAAGTAATAAACGACAAACTAAAATAAATTGTTACAAAAGATAATTTCAGTGTGAGCATCAGTTGTTTCAGCGCAATTACCACAATGCGCACACATGGAGCGACGAAAATCCCTATACAATAGTTGAGACACGTCATCAAGGGCGTTTTTCTATCAACGTTTGAGCCGGAGTTATGTAGGAGAAGCTCGTCGAAATGCTTATTTTATACATGATGGTGCACTCGCACATTATTCCGTAGAAGTAATAAACTACCTACTTAAGGCATGGCCGTCTCGTTCGCCAGATCTAAATCCGTTCGATTTTGTATACAATTTTTATTTAAAACAATTAGTTTACTCTGATCCTATTTAAAGGATGTAGGAATTAAAATTAACAATTAGGTAACAATTTCAATCGAGTGAGACAAGTTCCGTAGATTTATGAACGAATACCAATAAGCTCTTTTAGAAAAAGAATTCGTGTATGCGCTGAAATAAATAGTAGCTACATTGAAAATCTTTTGTAACAATTTATTTTAGTTTGTCGTTATTACCTACTTGTGCTGTTAATTTTTTTTAACCAGTATTTATCTCCGAAGTTCTATGCATTTGCGAATATATATTTATAAGACCTTTTTTTGCTCGTTTTCGACCCAACGATAACCTGGTCCGAAGTAGTATCAAGCAATCAAGTTGGGACAGCATGAAATATTAATTTAAAGAAAACAATATCTGTTAAAGAACATCAAATAAATCTAAAGACACTAATCTTATAAAACCAAAATGCAACTGCCCTAATGTAAGCAACTATCTAATGTTATAGTATATCAAGTACTCCTAATTTATTACATGAAATAACTGTTTTATGGTTGATAATGAAGCTCTAACTCACTGGACAATTGACCGCACCTATCCCGTTAAAACCAATATTCATAAATTACAGTAATCACTAAACAACCGTCTGACGTAAAATTTTTTATTTAGTAAGTACCTACATGTATTATTGTATTATTTTTTATAACAATGTTATGAAAACACATAAATTGCTAATTTTCATTGCAAACGTGCGGAAGTTAAAATATTCATGTGCTGTATATTGTAGATATATTTAAAATATTCGAATTAATCTTTTCTTTTCAAAGGATAATAAAATCAAAGTATTTGTTTTATCATTTTCTCTTAATGTGTAATTTTTGCCTTCATGGGCAAAACAAATACTTCACAATCAGAATAAATGAGTAGTAGTTTTCGAAAATTTTTAATAAGTTTTACATACTTGAATACTAACTCGATACTCGAAAAGCGTAAAAACTCGAAACTTTCTTTAGTTGAGTTGTCTATACAGAGTGGACTAAGAAGTCTGACTTACAATTAAACAAACTCCGTGTTGCATAGGAACATGAGGGCACAAACACCTCCTAGGATGCTAGAGGGCGTTATCTGTCAGCAAGTGAGTTAAGTCCCCAAGTCTCCACGACTTGTCGCCTATTGATTTCTACATGTGGGGGTATATACATAAGAAGCCTTGTTGACGGGATTTCTGTAACATCTGATGCTGATCTCGTCGCAAGAATCGTTGGGGCAGCAGCACGTGTCCGCGAGAGTCCTGGCATTTTTTACGTAACGACATGCATTGCTGCGGATGACAAGAATTTTGTTCACAAATGCAAATGATACTTGTAATTGTTCCTGTATTTGTAGCACCCCTACGGTGGCGTTTGCGACCACATGTTGTATGCCTGGCCTATCTTTAAAGTTTGTCTAAAACCTTTTAGACCGCCCTGTATTTATAGCTAACTTACAATCAGTCGATAAGTATTCCGGTTAACTTTCAACAGTAGCTAAATCAGTTACTTCTTCCTGAATAATCACTAACTTCTTCTATCATCCATAGATAATAATTCTCGAAATGCTTGTCTATAACCTGTCTTTACAAAAATGTATTATAATAAGGTATTTATTACGAGAAATGTAATTATTATCGGTTTATATAAGTACATACTACCTATTGATCATGCGTAAAATATATAAACGTAAATTGTATAACGGAAGGTACTTATAATTATTAAATTGTTATCGTTATCATAAATAATATCTGTACTAAATTCTTAAAATTTAGAGCAAATACGCACTTTTTACGTCAATTATTTAAGAAAATTGCAGGCATTTGCCGATGCTGGAATTTATATAAATTTATTAAAAGAGCCGCGATTTAACTGTGTTTTTGTATCAAATATCAGATCTTAATATTTGAAGGGTTCTGACATCTGTATTAATTTTGATCTATTAATAGTGGTAAATTTTCGAAATCATATGTGTATTTCGAATAATTTCAGGGAGCAAGTATGTAACAATATATCGTAAATATAACTAGTAATGAAATCATTCTTTCATCACGTGTTATACACTATACTTTTCTAACGATCACAAGTGTTTATTAAGTGATTCGAGATCAAGTGGACACTTGACGTGGACGTTTAACACTTTAAAAGCGACCTCAATTTAGTAATAAAGCTGCCTGTGCGTAAAAACATTGCGCGGCAGGCTTGAAGGCTTTTGATTGGCTGAATAGCGTGGGCAACGATTGCACACAGGCTACGACGTTTATTATTGCCTAACGAGTTTTTTACGCACAATCGGCCTATTTATTTGTAACGTTCAACTTTCGATAACATTTAATGGTGCGAATTTATGCACTTTTCATAGTAGTCGCTGAAAAAATAATTATCAGATATGGTTGCACAAAACTAACGCAAGTTTAACAAACGATTAATTTATTGAAGATTAAATCCTCTAATAATGCTTTCTTAAGGTAAGCGTACATCATGTTGGGCCGCAGCGGGTCGCATCGCAGCGTAAAACTCCGCAACCAATCGCTGAGGTACATTTTAAATGAGCCAATGCCGGAATCTCTGTTGCGGAGTTTTGCGATGCAATGCGGCCCGCTGCACCTCGGCATAATGTACGCTTACCTTAATTGGACAAAAATGTTGGTTGCCATGACAGTAATTTAATTTTGTTTCTGTAACCGACTCCTCGAATAATTTTTAAATCAAAACAACGCTTTTACAGTTTTCAAATGAGCGTAGTTATTTACTTTATTTTATCATTTACCGTTCAATTATTACTAATTTTTATGGAATAGTTAAAAGCAACTTTTAACGAAGGTTTGCAGTAAATCTATGTAATGTGGCATGATCCTTGGAATTTTAGCTACCGTTTTCTTTGAAAGATGTTTCATTATTAACCCAAGCAAAAATGTTTCTATAATAGGAGAGCCCCGGAAATATCCTGATCGTTGGGGCGATTAAGATAGACCATGTGCGCGGCCAGCACGATTTTCCGACCCAAATTTCCTGATTCGTCTATTATTTTTTGAGACATATGAGCAGCTAGTTAGTTTTTTTTCCAATAACATTTATTTTGGTAGATACGACTTTCTTTGCTTTCTCTTTCTAAAGTAATCTTGTAAGTACTCGGTGGGTATTTTTGCAAAGTTGCCATCATACATATTTGGATAGAGATATAAAAGGTATTATATGACATAATCAGCTGGGTTTAAAATAATTAAACGATAACAGAATTTTCTATAAAAAAAACTTTTTTCACTTACACCATTAACTGTAGGTACACGACGCCGATGCGACGTCGACGCGACGTACTAGTAAGTAATTAAAGTGATTATTAATAAAATTATACAATTTCAAGACATTAAAGTAAGTTACATAAGTTACAATTAGTAGATAAGTACTTACATAATACTTATAAATAATAACAATTTCCAAACTCGATATTTTCTTCTATATTGCAAAATTTGTAACTGTCCAGTCCAATATCGTTATTGCATATTTGTAATGCATCCCTTTCTATAACGGTATTACAGAAATTAATTAAACGAGACTTGTGACTTACGTAAGTGTCTCGGTTGCTATTAAAATAGAACCGATGAGTTATTTGGAATTTGTATGCGTATGTGATTGCTTTTATATGCCTATCTACTTATTTTAGTGAGAATAGTACTTTATAATAATTAATTACAGTTAACAGTGTATCTACTTTATTAAGTAATGAAGTATCAATATAAGTAGGTACTAAATTTTTAAGTTACATTTTCTATTTAGGTACTTTTAAAATATTTGTTGGCTGTTAAACCATTTCCATAAAATAATCGCAAACATTGTAGATAAAAGACTTATTTCTAATCACCTATTTTAAAGGTTATATTTACAAAATTAATAAAATTGTTGGACGAAATCTAAAACAACTTTATTAAAATTATAAATTGAAATATTTACCTTTATTTCTTATGGATATTCGCTAAAAGAACTCGAATTAAACTTTAAATAATTTTTAAATGAAACAAGACGAATTAAAATCATTATAAAAATTGCATATGTCCAAATAAAAATATACATAAGTAAATATGATGTATCAGTAATAAAATATTAGGCGATTATTTTGAGAAAGTAGATACATGCATAGCGACTATAGAGACAATCATATTTAAAAATGGATGCTATTATAAAGTTTGTAAAATTGAAATGTATATGGGTATGTCATAAACACGATATCAACGCTAAATAACAGAGAATAGACGAAATTAATATCTATAATATTAGTATCATTAACAACATGAATCACAATGTAATTACATTTTCTGTATGTTAGTTAATTTTCTAGATGTTTATGTCGCGAATTTAGCTAAAATCGTTTTTAATGAGTAAAATTTCATGATAGCTATATTCGTGGGGAAACATTTCTTTTTTCTTTTTAATCTAATAATTCGAATACTAATTTCGTCTGTCAAATTCGGATACACGTGTTTTTTTTATGCTACTGTGTACAGATTCACTGCGCCCTACTTTCAGTTTTATGATTCCGGAACAACCGGAGTTATGATACTTCAACGTTTTGATAGTTGTGGAAGTTCTCTTAATGTTTGTTAAGTAGATATTTTTATTTCTTCTGCTACAGTTTCCACACCAAGATTTATCGTGACGCTTCAACGATATCCTCAAATATTTTATTTTGGAAAGGCTGAACGTAGTCGAAAAATAGTCGTAGTCGTAGTCGTAGAAAAATTTCAAATAGGTGCATGTTTAATGGCTTGTTTTTTTATCTTATTATATCGATGGCGTTTTGGCAGAGTGACTTAATCCACACTTTTTGCGAAAATGAGTTATCCTGACTATCTTATACATCATCTGTTAAAATCTGGTAACAATATTCCGATTTTTTCCATCGCAAAAAAAAAACTTTTTGTGGGTTAAATTACTCTGCAAAAACAGCGCCGATATTATTATTCGATTGGCACACTTGGAACTATAATTAATTAATTAAGTATACAAAAATGTTGTTTGATGTAACTTTTTTTCGTAAAGTCGTAGAACTCCAAATGAAAGTGACAAGTGATTTTCTGGTTATTTGCATCGAATGCTGCACAATGTAAGATGCAGAAATTGTAAAGGCGATGGACTGGCATGGAACGAACAGACTGACTGACACGCCCGCTGGCAAAGTCTGGTGTAGAACACACGCATGCCGGCACAACAAATTATGAGGTTATCACAATTACCCGATTATGTCTGACACTATTGCAGCTGTTTTTGTGGTGACCGCTTCTACTACAGTTATAATCCCACATACAAACCATAAATTCATTCATTTTCGATCATCATTTATGAGATTTGTCGTATTCCCTTGGTATTTCTGAATCCAAACATGATTAGTTAACAAGTATGTATATGGTACTATGGAAATTTTATAATTTCCGCGTTAGAATTATAGAAGGACTTCCATATACTAGTATCATATTATTCAAAACAAATTAAGTTTTTATCTACCAAATATTATACCTACAAGGCGTTTTATTAATAATGCGACATAGAACTGGAGAATTCTTACCTCAAAATATGATGATGATTTAACCGAAAATACTTACATTAGATAAAATATGCTTATAAAAAATGCCTTTTCCCAATTATTTTGACAATAAGCGCATTCAGCCTGTCTTATCGCTAAAACAACGATTCAATTGAACCGCTGTTTATTCGTGCATTTTTATATTATTTTTATAGTTGATGTATGACATCAGTTGTGCCATGAGTTTATCATGATAGCTTAAGGTCGTTCGGCCGTAGTTAGCTACTATAACGAGCGCTAACTTTCCGTTGTTTCAGCGATGAGCCCGATTTAATGCGCCAATTGTTTAATATTTTTTGTAAAATTCGGCAGAACGTTTAGGGGCTTAGCATTAAATTGAAAAAGAGAGTTTCTAATTATTACAACAGGCGTACGGCAGGAGTAAAGGAAGAGTTAATTCAGTCTAAATTCTACGTCACTTTAGTATGATATTTTAATTCTTCAATGTTTTCTACGAAATAACATACTCTTGTTTCACTGCCATAAGTGAGTATTTTTAAAGATATTTGCGTTTGAAACTAGGGCTGCACGACACTTATTTCAATGTTTATTTATTGCACATTAATTTCATTCTTTGCACCGTCTTTACTCCTAAAAATATATTATTTTTATTAAATTCATGCGACACATCAATATGTTTATTTTCACTTAACTAAAAAGCTAACGTATTCCATTGCAACCCTGTAGTCCGGGAGCCAGTCATAGTGCTGGGGATGACGACCTATGTGATATAACTGACTTTTTTTTCCATTACTTACAATGCTCACTATTGAATAAGAATTTAAGATTGACTCATAAGGAAGATTAGGCAAATGAAAATCTCAGAAAAATTTGAAACTTTGCAGGATTGTAGTACTAGTCAACCCTAATCAAGAGCCGTAGTCTGTTCGTGCTATTACGCGGTTTAAGAGGGCGAAATCTACCCTTGAAAATTGAATTTTTTTTGATTCTGCTTATTATCTATGAAACAACAAGAGCTATCGCCAACAAACTATATATTTTTGTAAATGACTGTTCAAGACATACATTATGATACAAAAATTAGGGGTGAAAATTTTAAGGGATGGTACCGTGTGTTGGATGCGGACTAGTAGACGTTTAGCTTAACAATGCTGCCGTTGCGACTATAACAGTCTACAAGAAAAAAATTAGAAGCTTCTAAATTTTTCTTTGTATTTCCTATCTTTTTCTCGTTATCGTTTTCCCTCTATTGTCAATTTCCAGCGTAGATTCTTCCGTTGACTGCGAACTTGTATTATTTCGTTCGCAAAATTTGCCCGTTGAATGTTTGAGGGGAGGCCTAACCAAGACCCTAACGGAGTCCCTATTCAAGAGCCTAACCAAGCTCGATTTTCGGAGAATTTGTGTTAGAGCTTAAAGGTCCATGTATTTATAAAGAGTAAATACATGGAAAGTTAGTCGATAAAGAAATATCCTACATTTCCTCGTCGTATTAATCCTTTTAGAGTACATAACACAACACTCGCGTACTCACACGCAAAAAACCTTATTAACCGAACGAGTACTCCTCGCACACACGAAAAATACGACGCCGTAATTTAAAATTCAATCTACTGAAACAAACACTACCGCTCTGTACCACTAACGTGAAAGATCTGAAACGGTTTTGCCAGAATTCTATATATAAATGCATTTGAGTTATTACCTGGATACTAGGAAGTCCCGTTTTTATTTTAAAAACATTGAGTTGTTTGTTAGCACTCCGATAAGCTATGAAAGTAGGTGGTGCACATGTTTTATTAGTTGCTTTGTATTTTATCGGCCACATAAAAATATGATTAAACTTTTATCTGGTTTATGGTTTGTATTAGGGAAATTTTCAATGCTTAAGGACACACGAAAAGTTTTTAAATTAAAAATATAGTAAATTTATAATTATGCGATATAAAGGCAGTAAATAGTGATTATTCAAATAATTTTATTGCATAAAAAATACATAATTTTAGAATAAATTTCCTAAAAAGTACATATTTTAAAAATTTTCGGTCATTATCTGCCAATTTTTTTTATCAAACTCCACTACGACCCCTGTAATAGTTCAAGCTTCCATCGCATAAGAACCTACGCCACAACACTACTAAAATTTAAGAGATAATATGATGGGAAATATCCAACCGGTGACAGACAATTGAATTTTTGTTTTAATCATTTTTGATAAACTTGAATACTTGATAAAATTTATTATAGACTTAGAAATAGACTAAGAAGTATCAATTATTTAGAATTATCGTGGTCTGCCTCGCAAACCTGGCAGTTCTCCCTCCAAATAAATAAATTTCCAATATGTCGCCTACTGCATAAAACTAAATCGCGTTGTTTTTTTTTCAAATAATAGTTTTAATTGTCCACAAAAACGTACCCAAATATGGCAAAATTAATGGTGGAAATTTGAAGGGACGACACCCCTCAGCATTTCCATCCCTAATTTTTGTATAATAATGTAGGTCTTGAACAGCTATTTACAAAAATATATAGTTTATTGGCGATAGCTCTTGTTGTTTCACAGATAATAAGCAAAATCGAAAAAAGTTTTAATTTTCAAGAGTGGATTTCGCCCTCTTAAACCGCGTAAGAGCACGAACGGAATACAGCTCTTGATTAGGGTTGACTAGTACTACAATCCTGCAAAGTTTCAAATTTTTCTGAGATTTCCACCTGCCTAACCTTCCTTGTCAGATGATGACCGACATTGACAGTTCGAACACTTTCAATCCCCAATAGCGATGGAACGCAACCACTTTGAGCAAACTGATCGAAGTTTCATTATATGCCCAGTACCCTCCACTAATTCACCTAAAAGTGTGACTCGACACTATGACGTGTAAAATTCATCACTGGTCCTCGGACTACTATTTTCAAACGCGAATATCTTGAAAAATACTCACTTTATGGCAATTATACAATACGTACGTTATTTACGTAGAAAACATTGAAGAATTAAAAAATTATATTAAAATGACTATTCCGTTAGTGCAGTGGCGTGGAATTTGGAACGGGGACATTCCTCCTTTGCTCCTACTCTACGCCTCTGGTAATAATTAGTAACTTTCTTTTTTCGGTTTAATGTGTTATAAAGTACCTATCTAAAAATTCTGCTGAAATTTACAAAGCGATATTAAACAGTGTCAAAATAATCGGTAAAAAGCGTTTTTTAATATTTTAAAATAAAACACCCTGTCACAATCCGTAATGAAGTACCTTTCACCTAATTAAATCACCATATTTTGGGCCAAGGATTAATATTTATATTATTAACATTAATATATAAAAATCTGGTTGTTTAATTTTGTATAAAACTTAATAATCATATCATTATCTTTTTTTATTTCTTTAAATGATAATAAACATATCAATAAATTATATTAATGGCAAGCAAAATTGTGAATGAGATGAAAAAATACATGAATTGATCATAATATGATCATCAATGTAGTTAGTTAATGATATTTTTTGTTTCCCGAGGATACACATTCAGTTTTATCGTTAGACTATTATTAATATTGTATAAGTGCTAATTTACCTGAAAATGTCATAAATTGTAATAAAGTGGCAGTAATGATAGATATATTACGTTGTTGTTTATAAGAGTATTGAAATAAATAATAATATTAATGTAAAAATTACCTGTTAATAGGCAGTAATAAATAAATATTGGTAGAACGTGATTTTTAAACTAAGTTTTAGAATGCTATTTACATATTCTGTACGAAGTACATAATTATCTAGTTTATTTCAAAACTTATTATAATATTTATTTATTTGTCGGACGCGATTAATTACTGCGATCGTAACGTTATAATATGTATATTTAAATTATTCTTTGAGGACATACATTAATATAGATTATAATTAAAATAGTAATAATTCGTAATGGTAGAATTACAAGCTCACCTTTTATTGTTTAAATTCGATAAAAACGAATGTAGATATGGATAAATTTCATTTTATAAATTAGGAATTTACTAAATGGACACCGGTTAATTATTTAATTAATGTAAGTCATTAAATCGACATCTTTTTATTAAAACATATATTCGAGTACGGATCTTTATTTAACAATTACCTTTATTTAACAATTAAAGTCGTTTAAGGCAGTGATCTCGCGTCAACTTGATAATTATGTACACAATGAGGTGCGACAAGCGCCGGCGTTTATATCTATACGGAATGTTGGCAATGCAAACCGTTAATGTGCCTTAGATAGCGGAACGTAATTTACCGGATATTTTACTATTCTTGTATTATAGTGTCCCTTTTTTGTTTCAAAACTGAAAATATTTGTTTTCTACTATATAAAATTTTAGTGTAAACTGTAAAAAGTATCGTATTTATCCTTTATTGCATATAGAATACATTCAGGAACACGTTTACGAGATCAAGTTAAGAGAAAATTAACTGTTCAATTTCAATAACAGCTGACGTTATATTACGTAACACTTTATATACCTTTGTCCTACATTTATCCTTTTTTGTTAATAGTGATTTAAGTACCGACGTTTAAAATTATCTATTAATATTTTAAGGCCGGACTCACACGGCGTAGGAGGCTCACCTAGTGCGTGGGTGTCAAAGGAACGAGCTGGGACTGTCGGCAGAGTAGACACGCCAAAGAAAACTATGCAAGGCACGAGCCGTGTGAGGCAGGCCTAATATACAAACTAAAATTTTCGAATATATTTTTGGATACAAACGTCTGATAAATTTTAACCATTCGACGCAAATATCTACCTAACAAATTCGTTTCGAATTAATTTGACAAATTTCGTTAAATAATTCATTAATAAATACAAATGTCACGAAAACGAATGTTACGAATGATCAATAGCACTTGGCAATACATGTAGAAATTAAAAAAAATTATTTTCAGGCAAGCTCAATAGTTCGTATTTCGAATTTCACTCAAAATCATCATTTTTAAAATGTTTCGAACAAATTCTCGAAGTGTTAACAACCGGTAACACAAATGAATCCACTTTAACCTCAATTCAGGTTCATTGCGAGGAAAGAAGAAAAAAATAATTATTTATCGGAATTGCAATCAAACACTGCGCACCTCATGTTTATGATGAGGCATAAAAACAATTTTAACGCAGAAACTACGTTTTATTATACTTGTGAACTACGTACCTGTACCATCGGTATTCGAAGAATGTCTGACGGTGTCTGTCGATCTTATTTGCCATGCAGTGACGTCAAACAATATGCGCAGATTCGCCTCCATTGTTGTTTTGTCTGTTCACTTGTTCACTTTGCCCCATGGTTCTTTGCCCCTGCTATTTGTACTACTTTTCAGATATTTTATGAATGTATATTACAATATGTATACGTTGTTCGCGATAGGTTCCAATTTCGTCATCAATAAAACGAAATATTTTTACAGTACTAATAGATTGAAGTCTTTACTTGCCATGGTCATATGTGTGCAGGTAAATCATCAGTACAATATGCCATGTTCAAAACTTTAAACTGAATATTACAAATATACAATGTAGTAACTTTTTGTGCATGACATGCATTAGAACCTATCGTATATTGCAACATTTCAATTTAATAATAGGTAGGAAATACTTTCGCGGTTATAAATATAGTTTTAACAGAAGCAGAAAAATCCAGATTAATAACTAAGTAGTAATTGATACCTGAATGTAATTTCAGTGATACAACTTTAATAGTGTTACTAATTCACGATAAACTGCAATAGTCAGATGAACCTATTAGTGAAATAACACAAAAGTATTCTTTTAAAGCAGGTAGGTAATAATAATACAAGTGTGGAAAAGTAGATACCTAATTAATTACCCTGGCTTTAACTTGGCTTAATAGAATTGTTAACGTAAAAAAGCCGTGTTAAATAATTTCAAAAATTTTCTCCTTCATAAATATAAGTATGCTATCAATTGTAACTAGTTTTCTTTGTAGCTATAAAAGACAATAAATGTCAGTCAGTTGATTATAGATTTAATTGCGTAATTGATGACATAAAACTGGCATTTAATGGTAAAATGTATGGTTATTCTATTCTACTCGCGCATTTTGTGTGCATATGGATCTGACGTGCAGACGAGTTTTAATTAATCGAATATGAAGATAAATATTGGCCATTATAAATCAAAATTGCTTTAGTAATTTTTTGTTTTAGCAAAATTTAATTTGAAAAATCATTTTAAGACGCTCTATATAGTTGTAGATTGTAAAGTTCACGTTTTTATTTATTTAAAAATTAACAGTAAATATAAAAATAATTATAATTTAACATTAGTTAGCTTAATAGTTAAATGTATTTTTGTTTCAGTTATGGATCGCGTAAAAATGCTACGATGTAATGTACACATCCTTACACGACGGTAAGTTGAACAAGACTTACCTGTAAAATAGATATAACTTTAAGGTCCAATTTTTCATTGATCAATTAACTTTAATCATCAGGTTATCGGTTGTTGAAAAACAATTGAATACCTGCCCAGAGCAAGGTTGTAGCCGACGAAAAGAAACGGTGTTAAACATGAAATAAGCTTGTAACCAACGTCATGACGTGATTCACATGGTATTTTCAAATTTTGGTTTTGATGGTTATAACATTGTTCGGGGCGAGTATTCGATTATTGAAACCACAACTGTTTCAATAATCAATTCTATAAAAAATTCTTAAAAATTGACAATAATCGTTGATGAAAAACTGGTCTGTGAAGACACATATTGAATAGTATTTTATTTAAAGTAAATTAGGTAGGCATGTTGGGAAACAATTTTAACGATATTGTTTATTAATAGTTGTTTAAATTTAGCTAAAGTTTAGATACTTTCTTGTTTTCTATTTTGACAAGAAAATTAATAAATTTCGTATTAGTGCACTATTAACAATAAGTACCTACTAATTTCAAAATATCCAAAACCACTTAAAAAAGTGAATACAAACCTGTTTTGTGAAAATAGCATAAGGAATTCTAATTCAAATTAACGCATAATTTGCTTCCGAATCAAAGGAAGCAAAACTATACTGGACGTTACACTTTCGACGTTAGCATTATATAATTATACGTTATAATTTTTCAAATTGATTTATTGAAAACAGGCGAGTGCATATTTAGATTTAGTATCTGTCAGTACATTTTTTAACATAT
The DNA here is from genome assembly GCA_036326145.1 of Rhagophthalmus giganteus. Lineage (NCBI taxonomy): Eukaryota > Metazoa > Arthropoda > Insecta > Coleoptera > Rhagophthalmidae > Rhagophthalmus > Rhagophthalmus giganteus. The sequence goes on along the minus strand of JARFJA010000088.1, from coordinate 28,831,080 downwards.
AGATCTATCGTCTACTATTAAAGCTAACCTATGATACCAAAACCGGGTACTCTTTTGAAGATAATATTTTCTGTATATTAGCTTAGAATATGTTTATATCGCCATGCAAAAATGAGCTGGAAGATGAAGAAAAACTGGAAAGAGCAGAAAAGAAAGGCGTTAAAAGAAAATTGTACAATAATAATTAAAAGAAATGATCCTGGTGTTGAACATTCAAGCAAACAATCAGAAGAGAATAAATTCAAAAAGAAAACCTTGGGCTGAATGCATACATACGACTTTTGATCAAACAACTATTTAGTTGTACACCAAAAAGCTACAGGTTCTTATGGGAGAGCGCATACTATCGACACGATTGCACATCGACAAAATAACCAAAAAGTAGTCGAGGAAGTTTTATGATTAAAAAGTCGAATTATCGTTCGCAGTGTGAAATCCACGGTAATATACGGGTGCACGGGTACTATCAAGTAAATAATCAAGCATCGATTATTATTTTTTTATCGTCAATATAAACTAAAGGTCTCTGTTTTCCATGCTGTGATGCGGACTGGTCTTCGACTGAACAGTTGCATGTATGCGCTACCTCTGCGACTAAACTGTTTAGTCGATGGGAAATCGCGGTAACAGCACAACTCGACTAAACAGTTTAGTCGTGGTACGAATCAAGTGTATGCGCCTAGCCTTAGGTTGCAGAAAGAACACAAGAATTTTAGAATTCCCTAAAAATTTGGCCAAGATCTTTGACTTGATCTTCCATTAATTGAATGTCTAAACCGTAATAAAAAAATTATTGAAAGGGGAATATTTTGTTGTTTTAAATGTGTCCAAAAACCACTATTTTCGATTTTTTAAACGTATAAAGAAGCCTTAACCTTTTTAACCTTTTTCGTAATAAAAATGTTTAAAGGGAAAAAATATGTAGCAGTTCAAAATTTTGGTACCCGGTTTTACCCCATTTTCCCTAATTCCTAGGTATTCACAGCGAATTAATTATATATTATGATAAAACAAATTCGCGTTTTTAGCTACAGTTACTTAAAATTAGATTTATTTAATTATTGTAATTAATTAAATTTTGGGAGAGCTAAAAGGGATGAAGCACCTGGAGATAGTGCAGCCATATCTCCAAACATTAAAAAAATCAATAATGGTAATTATTTCAGACATAATAAAATGTAAATAATAAAATTAAGTAGGTAAAGATATGCGTTTTATAAATACCTACATACCTTAGGTATAAAAATAAAAAATCATACAGTAGAAGTTAAAAATTATTTAAACGTCGCCGTCGACAAAAATTCACGAGTTTGTTATGTAGGAAATTATTTAACTTACATCTTTGGTCAGAATTCTGAAATTACGTTACTTGTCTAATGTATCCTTTTATTCTAAACAATAAGAGGATTTAAAAATCTGAAGGATTTAGTGAAAGCGAGTTAAGTGGTGTAGGTATGTATATAATCTATTTAGGACATACGTTTTATAAAATGAGATTGAAGATAGAGACATTTAATTGGATCTGATAGTACATGGTATTGGTGTCTTCTACATATTTTTATATAATCTTGCGCAAACAAGGCATATCTTTTTAAGATTAAAATATCGGCGTGGTTACCATAAAATCTGGCAAATTTTGAATGGGTGTTGTAATAACACGTGAATGAGTTGACTTTAGAAGAACAAAATAAAGTGCAATTTATAAGAACCCGTAAGATTAGGTATCTATACATTATTCAAGATAGGTTTCGATGCACGTCATCACTAAAATCTCGTATTTTTACAGTTCTAATAAATTGTAGTCTTTCTTTTATACCTTCTAATACGTGTGCAGGTCGATAGAATATGACGCTTTTTAAACATAGAACTAAATTTGTTACAAATAGACAATTTAGTAATTTTTTATTGATGACGTGCTTGGAACCTATCTTGAATAAGGAATATTTAACAATACGATAGGACAAGATTCGATTTAAGATTCGTATAATTTTTATCGCTATTCGTGACTAAAATATGGTACTACATATTTCATTTAAAAGTAACTATTATACTGTTGATACCTACCTAATTCAGCTGCTTCGTGTTTAATGAACCGAAAAAAAAACAAATAAAAACTATTCTTCGCCTTCGCTTTCAATTATAGAAAAGAATTAATATTAGTTTAAGTGTTTCTCTTTTAACTTATAATGCAGTAAAATATTTGAGCCTGGCGCATCTTATGAATTCCACACCACTCGAAATAAAGGTATTATTATCAGACATTTGTCTAGCAACCCTAACATTAGTTTTTTGGATAACCTTATAATGTGTGAAAAAGGCGTGTCAGCTCCTGAGTTTTCGAACCTCTATTATTTTAGTCTAAAACAGACACCATTGTGAGTTCTCACGCAAATTAACTGCTGTTTAGCAGCCAAGCCTTAGATTAGACCACCAATGTTTACTTTTCCGCGTCTGTTCTCATAAAATAAGTTATTGAGAAATAGTCTGCCTACCTACATATAGAGATTTGTACATTTTCTATTAATTAAAGACGGGTAAACCGAAATATATATATATGCGACAACTTAAGTACGCTATTATTCGTTCTATAGAAATAATTAATTGGCTACGGAAAGTAGTTTCCATTTTAATAAATTCCCCATTTACGTTAATAAATAAAACTAATAGCTTATTTTAAATATAAAATCGTTCGCCTTTTTCTAATGAGCATATTAATTCGGGTTTCGAAGTAAATTTTCCATAATTGATAGAATAAAAATAAAAATATAATTTTTCACTAATTTTATAAGATGATTCACTCGAACGAATTAGTTTTAGGCACCAGTCGATAACGTCTATAAACCGCGTGTTAGTTCCGTTGTTGTTTTTATCTCGACTAGTATTGTTTAGAATAATCATAGACTTCCATATTAATGGTTACAAATTACTTATTTGTCCTAGAACACTAGTGATATCTAGTGTCACGCCTCACGTGTTCCATTCACTGCATTTACATATATTCTTAATTACATAAATCGATGTTATTCTATAGTTGGTTTATATCAAGCATGCGCTTTTCTAGGTAAATTATAGCAGGAATAATCAGATGAATAACATCATAGAATCAATTTCAAAATTTTTATTACGATATTGATTAATTAATTAAAATATGCCGTTCGCTATGTATATTATGTTTAGGTATTTATTTATAATACTAAAATCTTTAAACATGGATTGTCCGAAGTTATGCTCCCAAGAAAATTTCAAAATATTCTCCATTTTTATTTGTTACTAATTTTTAACTCGTGGGTTATATTTTTCTCTTTCTCTGCATAATTTTTTTTACATTTTGGATTGTTACTTTATTTCAGTTATTAATTCTTTTACCTAATTGATAGAAACAAACTGCGGTGCGCCGACGGCAGCAGCGGCAGCGCGCACTGTAAACTCTTATTAAAATAAGTATATAGAAATTCTTAATTTTTTACTTTTTTATTTTCTCCATTAGATTAAATTTTAATTAATTTAAAAAACGTTAAATTTTAGATAATAAACGTTTACCTCGATACACTTTGTTTCTTTAGTCTGGCAACTTTTTAAATCGACAGTGTACAATTCATTAGTACTGTAAAAATGTGAAGTACGAAGTGACACCACTGATTGTAAGTGAAATGTCATCATCTAGTAACCATTTATTGATGACGTGTTGAAATAAAATTCGAATGTCCTTTAGACAGTAAAACAAGCGAGAAAGTGCATTTCTCCTTCTAAACGATGCAATGTGGTGAGCATCAGTAACTTAAAAGGTTTGTTTATAACTCTATTTTGCTTAAAATGATTCATTGCCATTTGTCATTCCCATGTCTACAATTGTTTCAATTTTTTTAATCTTTTTTAATATCAAATTATTTGTAAACTACTGATTAAATACGTAAAATCGAGTTTTAAGACTTATAAATAAGGATTAAAAAAATGAAAAATTGAGTATTCGATCATTTGATATCACTTTTTCGATTTGTGGTCTCAATTTTTCATAAATTAATAAAACAGACAGTTTTTTTTTGAAATTTTATACTTGCTAATTTTAATTGCAGTATTTATTTGTAAAGTCAGCATTAAAAAATATTAATTGGATTTTCATTAAATCCTAATTTTATATTAACGCAAAATGTGTCTATGATTTATGATTTTCACACCTAAGCGTCGTAAATTTTTTTAACAATAAGACGATTAAAGTAAGGCAAGAGGGATCCCAATTATCCGTATTTTATCGTTGGATTTCCAGGTCCGTAACAAGTAATTTAAATTAAAAACGACAAAGTTTTATTTTGAAATGTATTATGTAGATAAGTACTTTGTTTATTAACAAATAATTATTATTATAATAAATGTTCGAAATAATTTTCCCCTTCTACAATGCAAGTTCGTAATTGTTTTTTAAAATATTGTTGCACCGTAACAGCCATATTCGCATCGTTGATATGAGAAAATGCGTTTCTAATAAGATTAGAAAGTTACTCCAAGAGATTAAATGGATTGAGTAAACAATTCTAGGTGGTTAAGTAGGTACTTAAAATAAATGACGTTATCCCTTATTGCGTTTATTATTCACAAATCATTGTCGTATTACTGAAATTCAATTCTAAATTATCATATTAAAATCTTATTAAAAGTGTAAGAAAATACGTAGAATATTATCGACAAGTAACTTCACAAATTATTACTTAGTTCGATCCTGCAAAAGTATCTCTTGCAATAGGTATGTCTACAATAATATAGGTTTAATATGGTCTGTTCGCACTTATTAGACTATTGTTGAGATTTTTTACTTAGAGTTGTAAAGTATTTTGTGTAATTTAGTAGCAATAGCAAAATCTTATTCTGTTAAAAACTACTCAAGTTCTAACAAATTTTATTATGTAATTAAATACAACAGTGTATGACCGAGTATCTTTTCCAAAATAAAATTAATCAATTAATGTTTACTGTTAAAAAAGTGAAAAAAATCACCCCATTACAAATATCGATCAAAAATGTTGAAAAAAAGTCTACAGCTACCTCCATATCTACAACCATTACTACAAATTTTAGACAACTTCACTTAATTAAAAATCGCAATCTGTGGCATGAGTATACAACTTCTCGCATATTAGTAGAAATATTTAAGGTATAGAATGAACAGAATAACTACCTGCGTTGATAGAACTATGTAAAAGGGAATATTTTCACATATTTTTTAAAGATAGATATGTAATTTTTTGATTTATTTTTGCCGCCAGGATTCACGGATTCCGAATTAACGGGGTTTTACTGTATATTTATAAAGAAAAGGTTGTTGCCAAAACAACAAATTCTATAATAATTAAAAAATAGGTTCTTTTCTAATAAAAATTTATTAATTTCAGAAGTACTGCGTTAATATATCGATGGCATTTTAGCAAAACAGCGTAAGCGACAAAAAGCTAATTTTACAGGAGCGCACATTTTGTGTTATAGAATATGAATGTAGAGCGCCTCCTACGGAAATAGAAATCAGTTTTTCTGGTGAAAAAAATCCAAATGTTGTTACTAGATTTTACGGGTTATGTCTTTGCCTTAGATGCACAAGATCAGAATAACTCATTTTCGTAAAATACGGCGCTTACGATGTTCTGCCAAAACGCCGTCCATATCAATAGCTATCCCCAACAGAAAAAATAAAGATTTTTCCCTATGTCGAAAAAGGATATTTAACTTTATTGCCAATTATGCAATAAGAAGAAATCTAATTTAGTTGAAGCAACAGACAGGCAGCGGTACGATAATAAGAAACACGGATTGTTCGTAAAAAGTAGATTATTCACATCGATGTCAAATAAAATGGTATATTATATTTGCAATAAGAAAGTGCCACACACACTGTGGTACAAATAGAAGTCATAATTTAAGTTAGAAGACATTCCAAGGCTGTAATCTTCAATAAATAATGCTGAAGGTTTATTACTAGCCACAGTTGTGTCTTATACATCAGGTACTAGTATAACGTTATATTTAGGACAAGGATCTCTTTAGTTTAAATAAATCTGTGTTACAATTTCTGCGTGTAAAATAACTGAAACATTGTACGTTTTAATAAGTGCGTTTGAAAGATAATCGTTGTTGACTGTACCATAACAAAGTTTATCAAAAAGGAACCAAGCGTTAAATTTCAGCAAATTCTACAAATCACTCCGAATGATTTGTAGGTACATTTTTTTTTAAAGTTTGGCGGTTGATTCCTTTTTGATAAACGTTGCATCGTATTTAATTAGATCGAGGATAAAAGTTAAACATTAAAAAGTTGTTTATAAAATAATAATGTATTAATTACTTTAGGAAACACTTTAAAAATATTGTTAACAGTGCGTACTACTATTGAATATTGATATATAGGTATGTTAAAAACGGTTCCGACACCAACTGAATATGAAAATCTATTTACCTGACAATAAGTAAAATGTATTTTATAAACCGAGCTCGAGCATTGCTTTTTTAGTTAAGTGGATACGTAGTATAATATTATATGCGTAAGATACACTAAACTTCAAGTATATTATTAAAGTAAATTGGTTATCATCAAGTATGTGAAAATGATATTAAATAAACTTCTTAACAAACACTGTTGCATACTAAGTAGGAAACCGTATCTTCAGGTTATAGGTTTACTCGACCTACTGTTAATTCTTTCCCGTTTCTCAGTATATTCTTGAAGAGTGTGGCTTCCACTTTCCATTGATGTTATCGAAATATTTTATATCAAACGACAGAAATCTTGAATATTAAACGTAATATAAGTATGTAATTTGTATACAAATTAAAAAGTTTATTAAATGTAATTAACAGTTATACTATTTTAACATTTTCGGATGCAGGAATAAGTCGTGAATGTAATGTAACATAAATTCCGGTTTTTATTGAAAAATCTAAATTGATTTCGTTTTCTTAACTTCGTAATTTGTAATGACAATTAATGTTCGTAATCATGATTACCTAATAATCATGTACAGTATACAGATTGGCGATGTAAAAGGATCTACAGATGCACCAATCTAACGGGACGATTTGTCGGGGCAACAAATTGGTAGCGACCTTCCGCTATACTTGATTAGCGCTCCAATTTATCAGTATCCTATAGTTAACCTTAGTTTACAATATTATCAAGTCCTAAAAATATTTAAAGAAAGAAAAGATAAATGTGATCGAAAAAGTACCTACATGCGGTTATTAAAACGAAAACAGTTAAGTAACGAGAGTTAGGTAATCAGCGTGTTCGTCTGATTGTTAGTTAAAATACATTCTACCGCATGGAATTAGTCGGGAATCTCATCAACCGACTAACGACGTACGACAAAAAATGTCGTACATTTTTTATTTAGTTTTTAAGTTTTTATCGGTTTAATTGGTTGGATGTCACGATAAATTGGCGTGTCTGTGGGGCCCTTAATCCAACAAGATTTTCATAAAGTTTATTTATAAAATGTATGGGTTAAATCGAATATTTTTGCAGCGATAAAAATTTATTTTTAAATTGTAAAAACCACGTGATTTAGATACAAGTAAGTAGGTACTATTTAGACGGAAAGAAATGTCCGCGCGCTCTTTTATAATTTGTTTGCGCGACTGGATACGTAAATATGTAGCTATTTTAACATTAATAAATTTTCATAATAAATATAAAGTTATCAAAAATTATATCAGTTTATATCAGTAATTAGGAAGATGCGGTGTTTCTTTTCTTCTAATCTATATAATTCCGATTGTTTCGAGTACATACTTGAAATAATATAAGAAATAATTCTTTACCCACTATTTTCTGCTTGTAAATGTGTTAGTTTAGATTTAATAGGCAGGTACAAGTGGTTAGGTACTTCAAGAACATTGATATTTATAATTTTATTTCATTATTTATATAATTTATTACAATATTTTTTAATTAATTTTTTTACACGATCGGTATTTGTATACGTTACTGTCATTGTTTGTATATGTCGTAGTCATAATGCAAAATTAGGCTTTTTATAAAATGCCTAGGGATTTTATAAAAAGCCAGCAAAACGCGAACGTTCAGTGCAATTTTCGTTATGACTACACCAATTCAGGCAAATTGATAAAATGCCGGTAAAACGTGAACAGAAGAATGTATATCTCGTTCTGACTACTTATTTTCAGGCATTTTACAATTTGCCAACAGCAAAGTAGTCAAAACGTGAGAATAAAATTACTATATAATAAAATAGCACAATGACAATAAACGAAAACAAATCTCTCTGTTAAGTAAATCTAAATAAATACTTCACAATATAAAAATATATTAACTTTCAATTAGCTAATCTTAAAGTGTTAAAATTCAGTACTCAGGTACCTATATTTATTTTCACATTATATATTATATATTATTATATTAGCTTATACTTTACTTACTATTATACTTTACGATTAGCTAATTGAAAGTTAATATATTTTTATGTTGTGAAGTACTTATTTAGATTTACTTAACAGAGAGATTTGTTGTCGTTTATTGCCATTGTGTTATTTTATTAAATAGTTATTTTATTATTTTTATTCTCACGTTTTGACTACTTCGCTGTTGTAAAATGCCTGAAAATAAGTAGTCAGAACGAGATATACATTCTTCTGTTCACATTTGGCCGGCATTTTATCAATTTGCCTGAATTGGTGTAGTCATAACGAAAATTGCACTGTACGTTCGCGTTTTGCCGGCTTTTTATAAAATTCCTAGGCATTTTATAAAAAGCCTAATTTTGCATTATGACTACGACATATAGATGAAACTAAATGCTTACCGCCTAATTTGATGTTTTTCAAACAGATACAACACACGAAAAACCTCACGGCCGAGCGATAAGTTAAATCGATGTTTTTATTTCACTTCAGTATTACATATTTAGTTTATTTTTAATTTGTTACTGTTCCAATCATGAAAAATATGTAATAAGCGCCGCAGACATTATAGGTGTTGGGAGATCCAAATTTATTTTCGTAGAAATAAAAATGCACCTATCGACTTCGATACTGAAATATTCTAATATTATTAATAATTATTATAAACAAATGATCTAAAAATTATTTCGCCCAAACAAATTATGTAAGATAGCACGGACATTACTTTCCGTCTAAACTGTACATGTAATATTATTTTTATTTTAAAAATGATTTAGGTATAACATTTTATTAAATTTTACTATTTTGGGTTAAACTGCAATACTAAAAAGAAATTACAAAAACTGAAATTTGTAATGCGTAAAGTATATATACATCTATAAGTATAAGTATATATATCATAAAAATTAATTTGTTATAGTGTTCTCCATATGTTTATTATAACTGTTTAAATCATTCTGATCGCGTATTTGTTGTTCATTTACATTACATTCAATATTATCGAATGTTCGATTTTATCTACTTAAATGTAGGTATTAATTTTAGGCGTTTTCATTGGTTTAAGTGGACAACACTAGTAAAAATAGCTAACTAGAATGAACTTCATATCATAAATCCATCGAAAAGAATTGGTGGGTCCTATATTTTTATAAAGTAATTTTTTTAGGGAAAATTGAAACCAGTAATTTGAGTTGTGGCGCCGAGATAAAATGTTTCATATGTTAATATGTATATTATATGTAGTCGATCCATTATGACCTATTATGTTACCTAACAGATATCTTGCATGGTTGCATATTGATATCAACGATTGTACACCTATCTATATATTATATAATACAATTAAATTAAAACTTATAGAAATTAAGGTTTTTTTAATATGTAAATTTTTTATACGTGTGTATATTAAAAATATCGTCTTTATTGAGTGAAAGGCGTTTGTGATACTCGATATTTTTGAAGAAACCGCTGGGAGAATATTTAACGACCCAGGTGGTTAAGATTCTTGGGTGGTTTTCAGTTACGTGATTTGTTGATATTTAAAGGTGTTGGCATTTACAACTAACATTAACTAACTTATTGTTTTGCTTGTCTTGTTTTCTTTGTTTTTGATTGTTATTGTTTTTTAAATGGATTTAAACCTTCAACTTTAGTGACGTATTAATATAAAATATGAGTTTTCTATATTTTCCTATGAAACGGCTTACTGCATTAAAATCGTAAAATATCGAAGTACCTGTTTTTCGATTATTAAAAAGGGATTAACATTTTATTTACTTATATATATATATATATATATATATATATATATATATATATATATATATATATATATATATATATATATATATATATATATATATATATATATATATATATATATATATATATATATATATATATATATATATATATATATATATATATATATATATATATATATATATATATATATATATATATATATATATATATATATATATATATATATATATATATATATATATATATATATATATATATATATATATATATATATATATATATATATATATATATATATATATATATATATATATATATATATATATATATATATATATATATATATATATATATATATATATATATATATATATATATATATATATATATATATATATATATATATATATATATATATATATATATATATATATATATATATATATATATATATATATATTATATTAATTACTATGCGTAATAACAATAAAATTGCAACTATTTACAAAGCTGTTTTATATAGAAACCTTGTGATAGGATACAAATCAAATATATGTAGTATAATATAGAATGCAAATAATAAGTACCTATAGTTATAATAGGATTCGATCTAATTTTACGGGAGACCTTGCGCAGTTTTACACTATTTTTGATGAATATTAATAAAATTCTTTTAATAGAACATTAACATAGAATAGAATATTAACATTAAACATGTACGTTATTGGTAACTACATGTCATTTGAAACTAGGTTTGGTCACTGGTTGCGTGAGCACATGGACACTCATCTCCAAAACAAACAAAGAGTGCAAAGGTCGTCCGCAAAATTAGATCGAACCCTATAGTTTAAGAATGAAAGTTTAAAGTCTCCCGGTTATGAATATGTGACGGTAGCTAGAGACAGTCCGATTTTAACGGTGATAATTAAGCTTTTCTTTGCGCGTTCTCGCGTGCCCAAGTTTCTAGTACACCTCTGAAAAATTTTGAGTTTACAAAGGTTAGGGATTATGCATTCCTGCTCCTCTAAGGTGATATCAAAAAACCTATTGTACCATTTTAAAGAACTTTATTTATTACGTATGTATATCGAAAATTATTAAATTCGAACAGAAAATAAAAATGTTATTTAAAAAAAAGTTGATTTTGTCGTCTTAACTTGAGATAAGTACCTCGACAGGGGAGCGTAATACGAAAAAAAATTGTAGAAACAAAGTTTTCTTTTAACATGCTCTATATGTCCCCGTAAGATTAAAATTCACGTCTCATTGCCATGTGACGTATAAATGCCCAAAGAAAAATTTATCCTTTTATTCCCATCGGTACAGGAGTAAACGAGCAATTTTTTGCGTTTCAAGTAGGTATTTCACACATATTTCATGGGAAATACGTTTTTATTCCTTACCTGACGACGTACCAAAAAGTGCCACCGGCTCTCCTAGTACTTGTCACTATACTACGTAATATTTCTTCTCTGAATTTTAAATTTGTATCTATTATTTTAAAATCCGCTATTGCCTTTAATTAAACAATATCTACAACAGTATTTAAACGATTTTTGATTCTTCAGCTAATATGTTAGGTAATTTTATTATAGAGTTATTAATTTTATTAAAGTTAATAATTTATATACATAATCATATTTTTAAGTTAACCGAGCTTTAAATAATGATGGCTTTCAGCAACGAATTGATGGTTACAGTATATGAATTTTATTAGCATATTAATTTTCTTACCTGCAATTATGTACCTAGTGATAACTATGTGTTGCAAGTAGGTGTTAATAAATAATGTAATTAAATAATTAATTATTACTACGATAATTAAAAATTGTTACAAATTGAATAAGTTTTACTGAAAACCGCTACTCGTTAAAAATTGCAATTATCGACTACGTCTTTTATGACGTTTAAAATATTTATTGCACTTCGTCGTTTTAATTATATCTTCACAGACATCAATTTGTCAAATATTACACAAGGTTGTTTTAATAAATTTGATTTTTTCAATTTAGGCGCTTGAATATTTTACGAGTTCACTCGTCTTCAATTATCACAATTTTTATGTGCGTATTAACGACACACATATTTATTCCATTTCAAATAACTAGAAATATAACCTTTTGTTTTCGAATTTTAGTCGACAGCATTCTCGGTACAAAACATAACGTATAGTATTTTTAATACAACAGTGTGTTAATACAGTCGCAATTCCGATAACCACTTTTTAATGTCGATCATTTGACAGAACAAAAGACCCAGACTGCACGTTCATTTTTACAGCCTATAAATCACTGTTATTTTTTCGAATCTGCAAATAAAAGTGTAAGAACAACTTCACGATGCAAAAATATTAACTATACGTCTCTATAATTACGAACTTACATATTAAAAATTCTGCTGTCAAATCAACTGTTTTGATTATTTAGGTCAACTTATGTATAAAATACTTGTTATAAAAAACAGGCTAGGTAGGTAGCTTGCATTAAAGATGATACCTGTAAGCAACATTTATTAATGCAGTCGGTGTTGTACTTTTCCATATTATCAGATGTTGTAAATCAACTCGATAATCCTTGTTTATGCTGGTATATTCCCGTAGGTTTTAAGACATCTTCCAATACAAATGTACCATAAGACTGTTCACGGGTATATCGCATATATATACGATTATATTGCTGATTGCTTCTGTTGTATCGTAAGTTTATGTCAATCGTATAACGCCCACGCGACACATTTGCTTCCCGATTCTTCAGGAAATATACAAGATTCATGTATGTAGGTAATTTGAAAAGGTTTTAAACGTGGGGCATTGTTTACGATCATAAATTAATACCGACATAAAAAAAATTGCAGTAAAACTACAAACAATAAATCAATTAATGTCGATGGTTATGTCTTCTAAAATGCAATATGTGCACCATACTTTATTTATAATAATAATAAATACTCACATAAGTTACGTGACTTTTAATAAAGCTTTCTACAATTTGACTGTCCACTGACCCTTACTCGAATGCGTCATATTGTTAGAAAAATAAATGTGTTTTATGGGTAAAACGTGTCGTTATTTTCCTTCTATCCCTTTTAGAGTTCTAATTATAACAGGTTCTTGCTGGCAGTTTTTTTAATGTACCTATAGTTGTTTTACAAATTCTTAATTTTAATTAGTATGTATAAATATATGTTTGTATGATATTAGATGGTGCCATTTAAAAATTATGCGACCAATATATGTAGGTACATACATAATATTATAACCGTTATTCCTTTAATAACCCTTATTATTATATATTATTTTTCATAAGCATTATCAACAAAATTAATATAAGGAATATTGCTTTTAAAAAGACGAAACAAATAAAAATTGTCGATTGAAGAGCACTGCTACTTTAGATTTTTGTTTCCGATTTAAATTTTTTTAAGATTTTTATAGATACCTACGACTATAATAAAACAAGTTTATTTTCAAAATCAAGAGGACAAGATTTGATCAAAAAACTCCCGGAATTTTTACGTAGGTATGTATTTCAAAAATATTTATTTATTCATCAATACTGATATGATCCAGTTCAAAATCGTCGCTATCGGATTTAACATACTTACTTATAACACTTACTCCAATATTGTTTGTGATTTTCAAAATACTTTTGAAATGCGTTTTTTTGTATAACGTTTTTCTTTCATGGTCTATTTTATCTTTGGACACAGAGGAAGAAGTCTCGGAGGCATGTTTGGTGAATAGTACGGATGAATTGAGGCTAAGGCATTATTATAGCGACGTTTTTTAACAACTTTACAAACAAATAGTGAAGTGTGAGTTGGTGTATTGTCGTGTATATCCATTGAGTAAATAATAAAATCTTAAATTTAAAAAATAAAGACGATCGTCTTTTTATCGATAATAAATAGGTACTTATTATGCCTTTGTGATTTTCAGATTTTTAAGTTTCAGATATCTATGTATGAAAATATCTATCTATAATTACCTAATGAACAACATTTATCTCATAATGAATCTTTATTTGTATTGAAAAGTTGGTTAATGTGTTCTTAAATATATTGCACGACTGTAATAATAATATATGAACAAAGTTCTTGGAATTCATGACTGCTATTTAATTTTTTGAATTATTATTGTTGTAGTAGTAAGTAATTTAAATTTGAATAAAATTTCTCACTGATCAACTTATGATCAGATTGTAATTAATGATCCTTGGGGGAGAATGGTAAATTCGTCCACAGCAATTAAATTTCATCCTGTTTGACCGTTCCCCAACTCGGCAGTCCCGGATTTAGCGCTCCCCGTCTGAACGGTGAAACGTTCGACGTTCTACGTTTCAGCGGTGACCTGTTTGAGCGATCCCCGATTCGGCGTTTTTTAGTTCAGCGATTATATAATATTAAATTATATATATATATATATATATATATATATATATAATATAATATATAATAGGTCAATCAGAAAGTCCGTGCCGTTTTGTACCCCCCAAATCTTTACATACGAATCTTCAGTGAATGTTCAATTGCCATACCTCAACGATTAGACAGATCAACTATCTCCTTCTCCCAGAACGACTTGGCGTTTTTCACGAAAAACCGCTCGGGGTGCATTTTAATAGCATCCGGATTTGAGAAGTTCTTTCCATTAAGAGAATTTTGGAAGGTGCGGAAAAAATGACAATCAAGTGTATATTACAAGTTTCACTGTAGTGTACGATAACTTATTTTATTTTTTACTACAAGATTGTAGGCTTTACGGGAAAAATGAATGAGCCAAAAAAAAGGTTCTAAATAAAGCGAGCTTTCAAAAGAGATTTTCTAAATTGCAAAGTTTTAACTCTTCAAAAAGGACTTTGAAAAAAGCAACAGGGGTTGTATTTTTCACTTGTATTTTTTTTTACTTGGTAATAGAGTTAAAAATAAAAATTTTTAAAATCGTGAAGAAACGAGCACAGGTAATCGAAATCACAGATTATTGAACCCCGAAAAATCGGCGCTCTGCTGCATTAAGGATTGAATGAAATTTATTAAACTTAACATCAACATAAACTATGAAAATAATAAAAAAACTGAAGGAAATGGGTAATTTTTTTAAAATTTGAATCCGTATTGAAAATAGAAAACATTAATATTTTAACATCAAGTTTTGTATAATATTGTCAAACAAATTCGTACTGTTTTCGAGATTCTCACTTTTGGCATGTCCCGTTTCGTGTTGATAGTTTTATATTTAAAAATACACATACATATGTACTTATGTAGTAATACATAAGCTAAAATATAATCATCACTTAATCTTTTCTTAATAATCACGACACTTTGTGTAAAATTAATAATGCAATGGCGGAGGGGGGTATTTTGTAGATTGCACTTATATTTTCTAATATTGTTTGTATGATTTAAGTCTTTATCGAATAAGAATTGCGAATTGATCAAGAACTTTAATAATGGCTTTTTAATAATTTTTACACGTTAAATAACTGTATATCTATCCACGACGTCTTGTCAATATCTACCGAATACAAATGCCTCCGACAATTTGATAACAAACATGGCGACTGCGAAAATTTAAAGTTTTATCCCCATTTATTGGAAAACCTTTTAAGTGGCAATTTAAGAAATTTATCAAGTTTTTATTTTTTGATGTAGGTGTATTTATTATCTATAAACAAGGTAAATTGAATTAAAACTTAAGAAAAACTTCAACATTCAGAATGTTTTCCATATGTAGGTTATCTATTATTATTTCCTTCCAAATCCATAACAATAAAGTCAAACGATTTTTTACTTGCCAAATGTTACACCACTATTAAACACAACTTAATCGTCGTTGTGTATCGTGTCGTGTACCAACAATTATACCTGCGTGTGTCGAGGAGTTTTTCGCTCGTTATAAATCCTAAAATGCGCTAGAAGGAATTGCATATAACTATTCTAAAACTATCATTACAATTACCTATTCGTCGTGATTTACACGTTATGATTTACGCGTACTTCTCTTTGCGTGCCGACGTTTAAGACGACGTTGTTGATTTATGGTGCCGCGCTCTCAGCTAAGCACATTCATCTTCATGGGGGTTTGTTCTGCTGGCGTACGTACATACATACCACGTTCGTTTTACCTCCATTCATCTTTTTGTCTTAGGGTTACTTTCAACACCTAAACGTTTTGGATCATAGACCCACATACCTAGTAAAGTATACTTAAAGGGTCAATGAATTCTTTTAATCTATGATTAAACTCTTATTTGAAGTTTACCGAAGCCGTAGGTTCTAGTTCGTAATACATATTGATAGATACTATTACCAAACTAATAGAAGCTCTTCTACAAAATTAAATTTTTATGAGAATACGTCGTCATCGCAAATACATATGTTATACATATTCGTACACGGAAAAGACAAAAAATATTCTTTACGAACAAGTTACTGATAAATAAAAACTGGAATTCTATAACTACTAATTGCACCAATTTATATTCGCGATTTATAAAATGCCACTAATTGCTATTAAGATATATAATAAGTACGTTCATAACACGCAACTGTAGCAGCTCCTTATTTAATTATAAACAGTTTTAGTGCGCTTTAATATTCATTTATAATACAAGTTGTATTATTAATTTGAATATGCAGACTTTTATGCTATTTAACAACCATTATAAATGATTGCGACAAAATTTAAAGGATCGCTGTTTGGTCTCATTATAAGATAAAAAGTTCCTATAAATTTATGCTCTAAAATGCTTCATTCTCAAGAAATAATAAAATATTAAAAAATGATATTTCTCGCATATTTGTAAAACCACAGAAAATGCAATTCTATGCATTTTGACACATGTAAGTAGGAGAGAACGGGGCTAATTGTTACCACGCAGTTTAAAAGTTTGCATTTTAAAGAAGATTCCACGCAATTAATTGCTCATGAGATTTTTGTCCAGACGGTTCGCGCGTTGTCAGGTTATTACAGTTTTTCTGTTTTTTAATGCGAATAGTGTTTTAAATATTTTTAATTAATTTTTTTTTCATCCAATAATCGGATAAAGGTGTCGATTAAATTGTCTTCGTTTGATTTACTGTTCTTTTAACTATAGATTATAGATCATATTTGAAGCTGATGCGATCTCATATCATTTTATATACGATGGCGTCAATCTAAGGTAGTTGTTATACGAGAAAAGGGAAATGTTATTACATTGTACCTTGTAGAAAAATAACCCTTTAAACTTAACATGTAATCTTCAATTTCAGTCATAAATCTACTTCGTCTACGAGTCTTGAAATCGCCAACTCATCTAAGCACATATCTCCTGAGCAAATTAGATCGTATTTTGTAGGGAAAAAAATAACCCAAAATTCATATGGGCAAAAAAGGAAATCGGCAGTATTAATTGATACACCAGTAAGAGAAGCAATTCGAGCAGAACGGAGGCCAAAAGAAAAATCAGAAATCAGAACATATAAAAATGTTAATGAAAAGCTTTGAAAATGGAGACTTTCAAATGAAAACTAAAAGAAAAAAGATGCGAAAAAGAAACGGTAGATGAAAAATAAAACAAATAAAGACAGCCAGTCGATCTCGGAAGACGACGACGACTGCACTGCTGTAGTCTTTTTTCTGAGAGAGTCAAAAAAAAGGACCCACCGAATGGATTCGGGGTATAAACTTCGGAATTTTCGTTGTATCTTTTAAATATTGTTAACGACATAATTGCAGCTAAAAATAGGGGAAAACTCGCGGCACTAGTTTTGATTGATTTTTCTAAGGCGTTTGACACTATAAACCATCAAATGCTGATTGAAATTTTACGTCATCTTGGTTTTGATGTGTTGGCTCTCCGGTTAATGTCATGATATTTGCATATTCGTCAGCAAAGTGTTATGTTGCGGGAAATTATATCTTCTTATCATAATATTAAGTATGGAGTGCAACAGGGTTTCAATTTGGGTCGTCTATTATACATTGACTATACTTTTGATTTGTGCAAATTTTTGTTAGCGTGTAGTTACCATCAGTATGAGGATGATATATATAGATATAGTTATTATTTCATCCAAATGAGTGATGCATGTAGGTACTTTATTAAATAAAGATATCAACAATTTAGCCTTCTAAGTCCAAAGTGATCATTTTTGGTAATACCTACATATTACTTACATTTAATTGATAGTTGATACTGGAGTAGCCTCCATCTACAAAACATTTTTTTAAGGTGATAGGATAGTTTGAATTAATGATGTAAACCGATGGACATTATATAAGCAAAAGGCGAGTACTTTTTCCGACAGCTTAATAGATACTTCTATTAGTAACAAATATTGAAAAATATAAAATAACAAAATGTGACAACTAGCTCCGGTCTCCCCTACATATTTTATAATGCGCTAAGAAAGAAGTATCTACTGAATTTGAAGATGCTATTGTCGATGACGTGGTATAGGTTATACATCGTGATTAATTTAAGAAAAAAATAGGTAGGTAAACTTTATGTTTTTAAAAGCATGTGCGATTAAGTATACAATAAAAAAGTGATATTGTTGTAAATTGATATGACGCGTCGTTTTCGAGGAAAAACAGTTTGAAATTAACTATAGATTACCTTTGGTATGTAATATTAATTTATAGATAAATAATTCTACCTAAAGTACCTAATATTCAATCTGAAATTGGTATAGCAAATATTTATGTACTTTTATTTAAATTAATTATAAAGATACCTATACTTAGATACATTTTAAAATATAATGGTCAAACCCTGATGCACTTATCGTAAAAAAATATTGGAAGTTTCAATATATTATATTTTCAATTTTATGCTTAATAAAAAAGATCAAATTCAAGTTTAAACTGTTAACATGATGGCGACATTATTTCTCGAGTGTAAATTGCTGCACATTTTATTATAAACTATAAAATATTTTTCCCATGATGTTATGTATGTAAAAATGCTAAAGTATGTATACATACTTATTAAAAAAATAATTTTATGGTGTCTTGTATATTTATATCACTTACCTACCTGTACATGCCTTGCTTATTAAATAACAGGAAATTATAAGGTATTGATGATGATAATATAACGGTTTCATTAATTATATAATTAATAAATAAAAGTAATAAAACTTCAAAACACGACCGTTTTTTCTATCGTTATTAGTTGGTAGGTAATAAATAATTAATTAGGGGTTAAGATAACGAGGTGAATTATTTGACAACCTTTACAAATAAAATTAGCAGGTATGTACATGGATTGTTGTTGTTAACTAATTTACTAATTTAACAACGAGATTACTTATTTTACAGAATTGCCTATTTTCAAAGTAAATACTGACGTAGTTCTTCAAAGATTCGTTTGTAATTCAAACAATTTTTATAAATTGGTCTACCTTTTTAACTTGAAAACGGGTTCGTGTAAGACGGTATTTACCGCACTATTAAAATCTTTTGATGGTAAACCGAACATTAAATAACATTTCAAATTCCGATTGTTTAATAACTTTACAAGATAGCCGATTTGTCTTAATACCGCCTATTCTCTAATTTCCCCCAACGTTACTCGTAGCTGAAAGCTTAAACATGTTCACTACAAACTAGACGTCATAAAGTTGTCGTACGACCTAGCCTCTTGCCTTCTATAAATAACATTACTTCCTACTTCTGTAATTGACTTTAAACTTTACCACGTGTCCGATTTACCTGTAGGTTGGATTAAAAACTTAACAACATGAACCCCGATTAACTGAAATTATTCTAACGTTAACGTTGCACTCTATCATGAATTTCAGTCATTTCGGAAACTTACGTGGGTGATAAAAGGCGTGTTTAGTACATGAACAAGACGGTAACATAGATATATAGCTTGGAACATTTAATTTCTACTATTTTTATTTTAATTTTATATGTCTGTTCTTACTTAATCGAGATACATAATAATCATTTTATTATAAAATACAGTTTAATGTTTAAAAATACTACGTAGACGTACAAGCTAGGTATAATACAATAACAATAAAATGTAGGTTATTGTTTTCCCACAAATATAATAAATTATAAATAATGCACCTACGCATACAGCTAGTACATAAGTTTACAATGCCGTATTTACATATTTAACATGAAAAACGTTTTCGAAATAATCCATACAGAAAGTGTGATAATTTCCAGATGTGTCAGATGCATTTATTGCAGGAAATCGTAGCTTAACTTTGCAATACATAAGTGCCTCGTTTGTTACAAAATTAATATAAACTTGTACTTTAATTTTACCATATACGACTGTGAGATTAAACGTGATTTGCAAAAACATTTCTTTTTCTTTTTTCAAACTATGTATTAAAGAAATAATTGCATTAATATGCTAATTGCAGCCGCCATATTAAAAACAGCTCGGTGAATGTCTGCATTAACCAATAGAAAAGATGTGGGACAGTAAAAATATTATATCTTCGATATTTTCGAAAAATAGCGGCTTGACGCTTCAAATTAGTTTCGATGAAATGTACTATTAACGTTTCGCGAAGGTAGGTATAGGAATAAAATTAAAATTTTCCAATAAAATTCGATTAATTAAATATTTATTAGTTTATATATTAAGTAGGTACCTTACTCGATGACGACATGTTTTAAAAGCGGAATACCTTGATTTCTTCAAATTATTATTTACCTACTACTCTATTTTTAATTATAAAAATATTTTAATTTTTCCGATTCTGTAGAGTTAAGAATAAGTATTCAAATTAAGAATCTATTATTCAAATTTATGAACGGATAAACTGTAACTCGTCAATTTATGTATAACTGAATCTTTTACGATAACATCTAATTAAAATAAAAAATTTTACTATAAACAACACTATAAATATCCAAATTGAAGAAATTTAATCTAGATCCATTTATTTGTTAGTAATTTTCCTGGAGTTTATATGAATATGCAAAATACAGACAGTCCTCGCTTTTACGCCAGGTTACGTATTAACAACGAACGACGTAAAACGGACGCATTTTTTCATATATTTTTATGTAAAATCTCAGATATGGAAAAACAGCATTTTTAAAGAAATGAACTATTGACGTATTGACTATTGACGTGATTGACATATTTTTAAACAAAATAATGCACACAGTAATGAAATAACACGAACAATTGTATCCGGTGTAAACATGTTAATTGTTTCTTCCTCCATACAATTACATCTGTTTGATAAAAAGTCCTCTAAATGCTTCTGTTTCGCTTTTTTTTGCTCTCGTTAGAATACGTTTCTACGGGAATATATACGAATTCTTAATATTCAACATTGTTTATATTAATTATTCTCAACTAAACAATACGCGTGAAATGATCAAAAATGATATATATTCCTAAAATTACTACTTACTTATACGTTTGAACATTCATTTATAAGATAAGACATTCACTTATAGACAAGAACAATTATTTCATCGCGTTTGTATCTTTCTGAAATGAAGTCAACGTTTTTTTTTGCCACCTTGCACATATAGATAAATATCGGTTTACATAAACAAAGATCAAGTCAGTATTTTGAGTTAGGTCATGGATATACAGATCCGTATTAGGCAATTCTTTGCGTTTCAGATTCCCACAATTTTTTTTGGGTTGCGTGCAATAGAGCTTGTTCAGATGGCGCGATTTACGCGCGTTTCGACTCGCGCAATCATGCGATATTAGAGATACGTATATTACGTCCAGAGGTTTGAGAATTGGACAAACCATTCGCTATCATAACGTATGCGAAAATGACGTCATAACAATAGGTTTCTATAGAAATTTATTTGTTGTGACGTCATTTTTGCATGTTACGTAGCGAACGGTTTGAAAATTGGACCCCTGATCCATTCGTGCGATTTTCTACTCGCGCGTAAATCGCGTGCAATACGCCGGAACCTCGACTCGCGCGCGTTGCGCCGCTGTTCGATATACTAACAACGCCATTGGTGTGTTCAGTGGTCGAGTATAGTTACAACGTGAAGACGTATTTGATTTTAGTAAAATTGGAACACGCAATTTACGTGCGAGTAGCAAATCGCTCGAATGGATCTGGACGTTATATACGAATCTCTAAAGCTGGGGACACACTGCCGACACGTCACGTGCCGTTATGGAATTTTACATTAGTACACATAGGACGACACGTGACGCATCTATTCAGATGCTCAGGCAGCACGTTTCAAATAAAGATATATTATACAGGACAGAAAAGTAAAAATTAAAAAAAAAATAAAAATTTAATATTTATTTTATTATTAGCTGCCTTTTGTATGCGATTATTCATCACTTAACATTTTAAATCTTTATTTCACTTTAAATTCTCAAAACTATCGACAAAATTTCTAACAAGCGCTGATGACAGAAAATGTTGAAATAAATCGTTCCTATGGAATATTAATTCTTACAGGTAAAACAGCCTTTTAAATTATAAAATGTATTTAAATTGTCAAAAAATGTAATAAAGATTATTCAATTTAAATTCCATAATATCGATAAGTAGTAGAAAAAATTTAATACATCAAGCGATACGAAAGCCCTTTCAAGTGTTCGGTCGTTTTGAATCCACCAAAAACTAAACTTTCGTATCTTGTAATATAAATAACTATTTCTTTCAACGTTGAGGATGAATATCTTACTGTTAACTGAGGATCGTCGAAGGAAAAAGTTTATAGAAACTTAAAGTTTTATTTTGATGTGTTCTATGAATACGTCCCCGGAAGATTTCTCATCATTTTCTAGACATCGTGTATTATAACGCCCCCAGAGAACTAAAAGGTATTTATTTTGAATTAGGGGGTGATTTCGAAAGGGCTCTGACGTTTATTGTGGTAATAGAATATAGGGGTATAGAATATACCCCTGAAATTTGATGCTTGTATCACAAAGTGCAGGGTTTATGCACTTAGACCAATAGTTCGAAAATAAGATTTAAGATATTATTTTGTAATAATTTTAAGCAGGCGTAAATAATATAAATTATTATTGGTTTTATTTGTGTTATATTTTTACGGCTATATTACACAGTATTATACATTGCATATGTTGGTGTATTTACATACTCATACATTTACATTTGTACAGACAACTAATATTTGAGCAGCTGCAAACATTAGCATTAATGCAGTTTTCCCAATAATCTGCGGGTAAAAATAAATAATAAATCCCTATTATTAATAGTACTAGGCCATTAATAATAATTCGAAATAAAATAAAAACTCTAAATTTTGAAATCAAAATGATACTCGCAAGTCGTACAATAAAGATGTAGAATTTATATAGTAGTTTGTATAATTATATTAGCACAGCTGTGGCGGTACGGAGAAAAGCAGATATAAAACCTTAACAAAGTAAAGTAATATATAAAAAATTTAATAGCAAATTTTTATTAAAAATATTTACAAATCGTAATAAATGTCAATAAACAAAAATGTTTATGTACTTATGAACCCAATTATCCGAACCCTTTAATAAAGAATGTTTATATTCAGATTATTAAAACTATTGTTTCGATGCCACCCATCAACGATAAACTTATGTGAACATAAATTTTGAATATAAACGTCTGCTTTTAAAGAAATAAGTGCCATAAATAATGGGTATGAATTCTTACCGATGAAACATTGTGTTCTTTTACTATGTTCTTTTACTATTATATAGGGTAGTTGTTCAGTAATGAACACCTTTTGTTTAAATTAATTATTAACTTTCAAAATGTGCGTTAAAAGTTTGTTTTTGTAATTCATAATATATAGTAGGTTCGACTTCATCGTACGTACGTATATACTCATATCTACATTACAGAATTAGATGGCAATGTACTAATTTTTTTTTGTTTTACAAAGGTAATATTTTAAACAAAATGGATTAATTTATAAATTTGCTCTTTTTCTATTATACCAACTTTTTATGATATTGTATTATTTGGCATATATTATTGAACCTTGGCCTGCTTGTCCACCGTTTATAATAAATAAATACTCTTAAATACATTTTTAAGTAATAAATTTTAAAAAATAATTGACTTGTTATTATGTTAACGTGATCATTTATGTTTTATCGTTTCATTTTAAACGGAAATGTTGCGGTGTATAGATGTGTAGAACTGTCGGCAAATATTAGTATAGCAAAGAAGCACAACGAACTAATTTAGGGAAAGTATTCCTTACGTTACTTACATGTAAATTATTTCACAACATGTATAACGAAAATATAAATACTTACTCTATAATTAAGTTGTTGAATGTAAGTTGTTCATTTTACAATCTTGTCAAGTTATATATATGAATGTCTATACACATGTTGCTTACTATATGTACTTTAGGTTTTTAACGTAAATTAATGAATTCTGTAAAGTGTAGTTCGGTTTACCCGTAATTGTCTACCTATATAAGTGTGACTGTCAATTAAAATAAATAAGACATATACCGTCTATTTATCAACTTTCTAAAGTCTATGAATTACCTACAACTTGCCATATTGTAGATGCACTCGATTTTTTAATTAAAAGTAATAATTAAGAACGATGAATTGAAGGTTTTAATTGAATTAGATAATTTCAAGATATTATATAGAAATCTTGTATTATTGTATGTATACAAGCCACGAAATGAAAAAATAACCAACTGCGTTAAAAATGCACCGAATAACAAAGTTCGATAAATACTTATTATAAAGTATGTTATTAGCTGCATTTATTATTTTATTAAATAAATTTAAAAAAAAATCATTTAACTATTGCGCTTTTTTATTTATTTTCTTATGCACGATAAGGTATATTTTGAAGTTATACTATCTACCTGTTATTATAACGTCCACTTTAAATGTAAATTCATATTTGGACACTTATGTAGGTAATACGTTATAGATTTACAATAATTTAAGAAAACAACTCGCTTTTGCTAGAAAAATAGTTTTGACCACCTTTCTGGTCACTTAATAGTTATTATGGAGCTTTTCTCTAGTCTTAATTTTTTTTCAATTTGAACCACCTATACACATATGTGGGTATTATCTGTTTACCATCTTTAACATATTTAATGTCTAATAATGTTTAATGTGTGATACATATTTAATGATTTTTTTTTCAATATTTGAGATTCAGCGCACTTGATCCTAATTGTTTTTGAAAAATTTTCGCCACAACTACATGTGCTCTGAACGTCAAATATTGTCAGGAAAAAATCAGATCACTCGATGTATTACTTACGATATTAATTAATTAATTATTAGGTACCTAGGTATATTTTATTAATGAAGTTTAGACAAAATACATAATAAGGTACAATACACCATAATCACTAATTAATGCAAACAATTTACAGATTCTATTTCAACCACCGTTAGGTTTAAAGGGAAAATGATTGTTTATTTTATTGTGGTCTACATTTTTTATTTGAAGTTTTTCTCTTAAACCTGCAAGAATTAATGAACTTCATTAAAAAAAAAAAAATAAGTCGCCATTTTTCAGTATGGCGGCCTTAGCACACCGATACTAGGGGGACTTTTAGTATATAGGTATTACGTATAAAGACAATTATGCAATATCCGACGTTTAATATGTCGGAGATAGTACACAATCAACAACAAAAGAATAATTAATTTATTTGTTGTAGTGGACATAATTCTTATAATATTAACATAAACTAAATCAAGTGCAAGTCTTAAATATTTAAATTTTTAGTAAAAAAATTTGAATAAAAGTTGAGTGTGTAGGTTGTTTTGGTAAACAGGATCTTGTAAAGACTGTAATGTCGTGTCCGACACATAAATTTACACCTTGCAATATCAACTTGTATGATAAATAAACATTACAAGTCATTATATCAAATTAGGTTTATCCTGCTGTGTTTTATAGGCCGACTTGAAAATATTAAAGGTCTACATGCTACTGCTCTGAATTAAACAAAAAAAAAACTTACCATACTTCAAGAAACGTAGGTATTTGATGGCCGACATACAATTTTCCCCAGTATCAACAGTTTTCTTATTATATAACATCAAACTCATCGAAATCTTTCAAATATTACAATATTGCCAATAGATTTTTGTATTATTATCTCAATTTCAAATTTATTACGTTCTTTACAAATGAATATTTACTATTGAACGTTAAGTATATGTATGTAATATCATTTTAACAATTAAGAGTGCAAATACTAAATTTGTAAATATTGTAAAACTTTATGCTCCGTTTTAAAAATTATTTATATAAATATTTATGTATTAAAACAGCACATGATTCAAACGGCGACTGCAAAATATTGACCGTCACCGGACTTCCAGTTAATTTATTAAAAAAACAAAAAGTAGACAGTGGCACTGTATGAAAAACGAAACCGTCAGTCAACCTAAGGAAATCTTGGTGCAATTTAATTGGAATTGAAAAACATCCATGAAAAGTAGTTAATTGCGAAACGCGTCAGTAAAAGAATGCACTAAATTTGATTACAATTCAATTTAATTAGCTGATTAGGTTTAATTAATTATTATTTCGGACCCATTACATAACATCCTGATGATATTTAAAGGATTTATAGAGAAATATATTCACTGTTTAAAAGAATATGTACAGTGGAACTTCTCTTAACGGACATTTCCAAATACCGAACACTTTTAAAAATCTCCGCATTGTTTTATAGTGTGTAATGTATTATATTAGCGGACATTTCTGAACTATGTCCGGTATTGATAAATTTTACTGCATTTATAAAGTGGATGTTTAATAAAGGAAGCGATGTACTGAAAAACCGTCTCTTCGGGATAATCAGCCGGACACATCCGTCAGGATAGGGTTAAGGTTGACAAAGATATTCTTAAAACGCTAACGTTTCTTTACAAATTCTGTTTTTATCCGGACAATATGTAACGAGTACGAAATACTAATTAATTACTTAAATTTAATTAATTAATTAATTTCAATCGTGTCAGTACATGCTTAGGCTGTCAAGCGCTTTTGTTTTCCCTACACCGCATTGTCTGCTTTCATTTCATTCATAAATTAACTGGATGTTTGTTAACGATTCATATTTTACGGTCGCTGCTTGGATTAATATAAGAATTATTTCCAATCACGTTCATCTTCTTCTTCCCCTTTCTTTTTAGTTATTTTCGGTCCATTTCTGAACACAGGTCTCTCATGTTAAGACTTTCCTCTCTCTATTCCGGACTTTTTTAATCCGAGTAAATCCCGCTCATCTGTTTAGGTCGCCCGTCCACAGCATGGGCGAGCGTTTTATAGTTTTTTTCCATGTATGGTCGCCATTTCAAAATTGTGTTGCTCCATCTTTCTTCCTTATATCTTGCCATGTGACCCGCGTAGTTCCATTTCAACTCGGCCACTGCTTCGGCAACATCTTTTAGCTTTGTTCTATTTCGGATCCAAGTGTTGGTTTTATGGTCTTTTAACGTTACATCGAGCATTTGGCGTTCCACCGTTCTTTATGTCACTTTCAGCTTATTTATCGATTGTTTTGTAAGAGTCCACGTCTGTGCCCCACATGCCAAAACAGGTTGGCGCAATACGGGAAGAAGGTTCCGGAAGATTAAGGACGATATTCTTGTACGAGATATCTACCAACACAACTGCCATACAGAGAATGAAACGTAGCGTAACCATGTTTCGTCATTACACTTCAGGCATTGGTTATACAGTTGTTTTCCATGATTTTCGCACTTTGTGATCTGTGGAGATGTAGATTGGTCTATGGCAGCATGTTACAGATCATGACTATCACTATGACTGACGTTTAGCATGATCAGCTGTGTTACAACCGGCCCTATGTATTCGGTAAATCAAAATGTTACCAGATTTTACCAGATTATGCATTTGCCTTAAATGCATAAGATAATCGAACAACTCATTTTCGCGGAAGATTTCCGGCACATCTTCAGAGAATAAGGGTTATAGAAGATGCTCGACAAAAAAAATCTCATTTTCGAAAAAAGTGGCGCTTACGCTGGTCTGCTAAGACGCCAACGATATTTATCTTATCTATTAAAAATTGTGTTTAGCTTGATAAAAATGACATAGCAATGTTAGTTACATGTCCACCGTTCTTAGCGCCCAGTATAAATTCAGATTAATTAAAATAAAATGTTAGATATAATTATAAATATGCAATGTGTGTCATGAATAGTATTTTAATCGTTTAAATCGTTCTATTAATACAGAATACTTGATTCTATACGTTGCATTTTTACAAGATAATAAGTGGTTTATAATTAATTTTTTTAAGTGATTTACATTTAACTACATTTTAAGCTTAAAATGTATTCACGACAAAGTTAAAGGATGATAATTAATATTATAATGTGCTCGTTATTTTCAATTAGTCATTTTTCATATAGTAAGAACGTTGGTCGCTAAGAAAGTTTGTATAAATTTGAGTAGTTTTAACATGTGTAGATCCCGATTTTAATGTTAAAACCTGAGGATTAGTTAATCATGATATTAACGTTTTTTTTAAAGGTATCAGGTATAGATAAAGTTCAATATCAATATCAAAATCAAATTATGTATTACTTACTGCTACTTTTGAACTTTAATAAGATATTGTAGCTAATTACTTATTACTAGCTATTACTTATTTAATTTAAAATTTGAAAAGGAAATACTTATAGCGTGGAAAGTTACTGCTATTCATATGAAAATTTCAGTAAATAATTATATGCGCTCCAATAGAACAAAAATGCATTTTGTTAAAATTTAAAAATGTCACTCAAATATTTGTAAATCAACGTTGTATTTATACTAACAAAAGCACGTATCAGATTTTATCTGTCTGATTTCACATTCTAATTTTGCATTACCTGCTAATTAACATTATATCAAATATAAATCGTATATTTTGTTATAAGTAAGTGTATAGAATTAAATTACGTTAAATATAAAAAAATATAAATCATCATTAAATTTGAAAGAATGATATGATATGTAGGTATACGACAGTTATTATTCTGCACCTTATAAATTATTACTAAAAACGTATAGGAATAGACACAAGAAATTGAAACGTCATTGTAAATTGTTGTACGCACTGCACGCCTTCTTATAAATTTTTACTGGCATTGTTAGCTGTAGTTACAACCACGTTTGTCTGCATTCTAGACATTAGATTACAATATATTATTAACAATTTGGATTTCCTTTTAAACCATCTAGCTACCTATGTATATAAATTGAATTAAAACACTTTTACATCAACGTTTGTGCTAATTTTCTTACGATTATAGAAAGTTGAACGACTACGGGGTTGTATTTTTCAATAATAGTTTTGAACTTACGAGTAAATTCTTCTGTTTTATTAATTAATACTTCCTGTTATGATGTAACTTTATACAAAAGCAGTAATAAGTCGTTTAGCCGTTAAGATAATTTTACCTCTTCTGATACGTTGTAATTATTCGCATTACTAGATATTACTTACAATTAAAAGTACAAAAAATCATAATTTATATCGTAGGCGCTTACGGATGTTACAGTTTATGAATTCTAAAGAAACCAATAAGAGTTTTTTAACGAGTTGCCATAATATAATCCGCTTTGCGGATTATAGATTTACAGATATCACGTTTTGAGAATTTATGACAATTATAACTGTTATGTATATTATATTATACTATTGTGCAACTAATAAATATTGATATAAAATTTGCTGTAGGTATTGTATAATAAATAAATGAAAATTTGCAAATCTATTCAAATTAATCCGTCGATTCCCGTTTCAAAGTTAGTAAACACCACTTTCAAACAAGGACATGTTAAAATTAGCTTTAAAAGTTAATCACTATTTATTATCGAAGTAAGGAATCCGAAAAATCGAAAGAAAATAATTAGGGTTAAATGTTTCTGCATTGTTTATTTTAGAAAAAAGTGTTTTTTTCAGTAGGTCGCTGTACGCCCCCGTAGGTAGCACGTGTTTCGCGAGTAAACTGATCAGATATTCTCGATAATTAAAGGTTTTCTTAGACGTTGGGATTTAATTAATTTTGTTCGAACCATAACATCTACCGTATTCCTAAATATCTCACAAAAAAATATTAAGTGGGAATTTTAATTCTTCGTCACACGTGTAAAGGAATTTAAAAACGTGACGCCGTAGTCGTATATGGAAATAACTAATATTGACTTGACAAATATGGCAGACAAGCACAGCTACTTGTTGTCAAATACTGTTATGTGAAAGTTTAATTACTCAAACTTTTATATTAGTGTCGATTACAATTCCGTTTTTAAAATCTCTTCGATCATTAAAACGTTAAAAATTTAATTTGATTATACTTATTGACTACACTGCAATGCAGCTACAAAGTCTGGTTTATCAATTTCCCACAAGAGACATCTTAAACTGTGCCTAATTACAGAGATATATATTTTAGATGTTAGTTATCATTTGTTTGTTGAATTACTGCGTTATGTACTTAATTACAATTGATCGATGCAAACGTTTACAAATTTTGTTGCAAAAACCGCACACCAACATCAAAGCATGAATGTAAGTATATGTATACTTACAAGGTGGTGCAAAAGTAATACCTTCACGATTCGAATATTCTTTTGTGTTAATTGTTTTGGTTTCCTTTTTTTGCAAAGTGTAGTAGAAGCTTAAAGGTTTTGAAAATAGAACCACATACGCTTCAAGAAAGAATTAAACCCGCTGCAATTCATTTGGAGCACGGAAAGAGTGTTGTTCGACTCAAAAACAATTTTGAAAAATATTTAACGTAAGAAATACTTCTTGTAACCACACAATATTGTAATTGGTGGCCAAAGGTCACAGCCGAATAAACATTAGAAATTTGTCTTTGCTCAAATTTGGCTATTTTTCCTCAAAAGTCCAGTGTGATATAAGTTTAATTTTAGCAAAATATTAAATTCCAAAAGTTAATACTAAAAAAATATTTTCAAAATTAAAAAATAACTTGTTACAATATAAACTATCAAGGCGTTTTTACAAAGTTTTTAACATGTATTGCGTTTTGTTAGATACTTAAATATAGGCAACAACAGTCTTGATTATTCTATGTTTTATTGTATTTTAAAATATAAGTGGGTAACAAATTTATGTGTTTTTAAAAAGAAAATAATAATTTACTGTTAGTGTACAATTGACTGCACATTTTAACAATGTCATTTATATCTACCTAATCAAAAAGAATTTTTGTGCATGTTACATCACATATCTACTTATATTTTATAATGGTAATAACATATTTCATACTTGGCTTAGAAATGTTATTCTATTCTTAAAATAAGTTAAATTATTATTATACCTGCTTAGAAACTATAAAAATACTATAAACATTTTACACCTGCAGTGTATGCTGCGAGTTTTCGTGAATATTTCAGGATTACCTGAACGCTTAGAACATCAATTTAATTGTATTATTAAATGAAGTACTTAATTTGCTCTAAAGTAAGATTAAATTTATATTGTTATTGTATTTAGAATTTGTTCATATAGACCCGAAGTTTTCCGCAGTCGGTGCCATGTACAACGTCTTGATTGACCTGCATCTGTCATTCTTATGAAAAACTCGATAACTCGAAATTAATTTTCAATAACTTCGATTATCTATTCGAAAATGCATTATCTCGAAAAATAGATAGGTAACTTGAAGTAAGATGAACCTTCCTTCAACTTTTATTTAACGAGTTTTGACTGTAATATTATATTAAACAATCCCCATCATGAAGTCCCATCTTCAATTAATTATGGTCAATAATTTTGATCAATTTTTGAGGCTCAAGATATTAAAAATGTAGGTAAGTAATCAATTTTTGATTTTTGAACGTCAAATTTTAATTTACTGTTTTAGAAGATAACGTAACTAAATAGAAGATATTATGGGTTTTGCTAATACGCCCTCGTTCCAACTTAATAGTTTATTTTCCCAACTCAAAAGTACAAAAAGTATTTTTATTTTGTCAGTCTAAAAAACAAAACAAAAATCGCACTTTTATTTCTTACTTAATAATTAATTTTGGTCCATCGGCCGCCACAACACTATCAGATTTAGACATTTAGCCACTGTGGCGAAAAAGTGTTGTACCTACTTTTAAATCTGTCAAAACAAGATTGATATGCTAGATTGTCATATTATGAAGAACTGCAAAATTTGCATTATGCAAATTTTACTGTATGTTCATCTATTATGATTATTTATGTGACATTGTATGTACGACGGCAACCTGTCGCCAGATCAGTAACAGTATATGAGGCGCGCCTACTTTATTCTTACGACGAGAACCGTGGTTATTAATTACGAGCTTTGGTAGCATTATTAATGTAGGTATGCATTTTCGAAGCGCCAAGATATGCTCAAGTTAAACCCTACTAAAGCAAATATTTTCCACTTAATAGCGTCAAGATTATAGATAAAAGACAAATGGCATCAGGAGTTTACCGTAAGCCATTAATACACTACTACAATCCATAAATTAATAATGTTTTCGATTTTTTATAAATAAGTCTTATAGCCCAATAAAGTTTATAAATTAACCTATTTATAAAATATTGTTTATAAAAAGCAAAATAGATAGAGAGATATGTGTATACAATGGGATTTTATAAATCTTTTAAATTTTACGAAATTTTGTATCGAAACATTTTTCTAAAAAATTTTGAAAATGTAGGAACCCATTCATAAGTAAGGTACGCGTTATATTAAGGTACGCGGCATCACGGAAACAATTATTTGAACAAACGTTTCTATGGTAAACATGTGTCAATTAAATTAAATGGAAGATGAAAAGATCGGCCCTTAGTATAATAATTTAATTTTCAAGTATCCACAGTCTTTAATATTTAAATTGTTTAATATTAAGTATCGAGCATCAATTTGTATTTTGTTTGATTGTTGCCGGGGTTGCTACCTTTTTCCTCGAGCAGCTATAGATAGGTATTACAGTAGAACCTCGTACCCTTCCCACATTACCTCGGATAAGCGAAAACTCGGATAACACGGAAGAAATAGAAAATTCGAAAATCTTAATTATTTTCTCATTTATTTAAGATGGTAGAACAAAATAAAAGTATATAAGTAAAGTATAAAGTATATCAAAATAAAAATAGAACGAACTTAAATTATATTATATATTTTATTTAAATTTAATTTAATCTTTGGGCTAACGTGGCTTGAGAAAGTTCGTAATAGAGCACTGTTTTAAACTGCTAATTCGTTTTTTTGCTGCAATATCTCGCCATCGTTTCATCAATAAAAGGTCACTTGCATTACTTTCCGGCTGTTCCTCGATATATGCAAGCGCTATTTCAAGCGCATTCAATCCTTCTTCGTGGCTGACTTGTGGAGTTTCCTTCGTTTCGTTGTCTTCTATATCATCTGCGATTTCTTCTCCAGAATTCACGAGATGGCCGATTTCATCGTCAGTAAGTTCCTGTTCATAATCGTCACCGTGAATCCATTCTTCAGTATTGCATCTGTCGACGTCTATTGTGCAACTAATAAACATTGATATAAAATTTGCTGTAGGTATTGTATAATAAATAAATGAAAATTTGCAAATCTATTCAAATTAATCCGTCGATTCCCGTTTCAAAGTTAGTAAACACCACTTTCAAACAAGGACATGTTAAAATTAGCTTTAAAAGTTAATCACTATTTATTATCGAAGTAAGGAATCCGAAAAATCGAAAGAAAATAATTAGGGTTAAATGTTTCTGCATTGTTTATTTTAGAAAAAAGTGTTTTTTTCAGTAGGTCGCTGTACGCCCCCGTAGGTAGCACGTGTTTCGCGAGTAAACTGATCAGATATTCTCGATAATTAAAGGTTTTCTTAGACGTTGGGATTTAATTAATTTTGTTCGAACCATAACATCTACCGTATTCCTAAATATCTCACAAAAAAAATATTAAGTGGGAATTTTAATTCTTCGTCACACGTGTAAAGGAATTTAAAAACGTGACGCCGTAGTCATATATGGAAATAACTAATATTGACTTGACAAATATGGCAGACAAGCACAGCTACTTGTTGTCAAATACTGTTATTGTGAAAGTTTAATTACTCAAACTTTTATATTAGTGTCGATTACAATTCCGTTTTTAAAATCTCTTCGATCATTAAAACGTTAAAAATTTAATTTGATTATACTTATTGACTACACTGCAATGCAGCTACAAAGTCTGGTTTATCAATTTCCCACAAGAGACATCTTAAACTGTACCTAATTACAGAGATATATATTTTAGATGTTACTTATCATTTGTTTGTTGAATTACTGCGTTATGTACTTAATTACAATCGATTGCTGCAAACGTTTACAAATTTTGTCGCAAAAACCGCGCACCAACATCAAAGCATGAATGTAAGTATATGTATACTTACAAGGTGGTGCAAAAGTAATACCTTCACGATTCGAATATTCTTTTGTGTTAATTGTTTTGGTTTCCTTTTTTTGCAAAGTGTAGTAGAAGCTTAAAGGTTTTGAAAATAGAACCACATACGCTTCAAGAAAGAATTAAACCCGCTGCAATTCATTTGGAGCACGGAAAGAGTGTTGTTCGACTCAAAAACAATTTTGAAAAATATTTAACGTAAGAAATACTTCTTGTAACCACACAATATTGTAATTGGTGGCCAAAGGTCACAGCCGAATAAACATTAGAAATTTGTCTTTGCTCAAATTTGGCTATTTTTTCCTCAAAAGTCCAGTGTGATATAAGTTTAATTTTAGCAAAATATTAAATTCCAAAAGTTAATACTAAAAAAAAAATATTTTCAAAATTAAAAAATAACTTGTTACAATATAAACTATCAAGGCGTTTTTACAAAGTTTTTAACATGTATTGCGTTTTGTTAGATACTTAAATATAGGCAACAACAGTCTTGATTATTCTATGTTTTATTGTATTTTAAAATATAAGTGGGTAACAAATTTATGTGTTTTTAAAAAGAAAATAATAATTTACTGTTAGTGTACAATTGACTGCACATTTTAACAATGTCATTTATATCTACCTAATCAAAAAGAATTTTTGTGCATGTTACATCACATATCTACTTATATTTTATAATGGTAATAACATATTTCATACTTGGCTTAGAAATGTTATTCTATTCTTAAAATAAGTTAAATTATTATTATACCTGCTTAGAAACTATAAAAATACTATAAACATTTTACACCTGCAGTGTATGCTGCGAGTTTTCGTGAATATTTCAGGATTACCTGAACGCTTAGAACATCAATTTAATTGTATTATTAAATGAAGTACTTAATTTGCTCTAAAGTAAGATTAAATTTATATTGTTATTGTATTTAGAATTTGTTCATATAGACCCGAAGTTTTCCGCAGTCGGTGCCATGTACAACGTCTTGATTGACCTGCATCTGTCATTCTTATGAAAAACTCGATAACTCGAAATTAATTTTCAATAACTTCGATTATCTATTCGAAAATGCATTATCTCGAAAAATAGATAGGTAACTTGAAGTAAGATGAACCTTCCTTCAACTTTTATTTAACGAGTTTTGACTGTAATATTATATTAAACAATCCCCATCATGAAGTCCCATCTTCAATTAATTATGGTCAATAATTTTGATCAATTTTTGAGGATCAAGATATTAAAAATGTAGGTAAGTAATCAATTTTTGATTTTTGAACGTCAAATTTTAATTTACTGTTTTAGAAGATAACGTAACTAAATAGAAGATATTATGGGTTTTGCTAATACGCCCTCGTTCCAACTTAATAGTTTATTTTCCCAACTCAAAAGTACAAAAAGTATTTTTATTTTGTCAGTCTAAAAAACAAAACAAAAATCGCACTTTTATTTCTTACTTAATAATTAATTTTGGTCCATCGGCCGCCACAACACTATCAGATTTAGACATTTAGCCACTGTGGCGAAAAAGTGTTGTACCTACTTTTAAATCTGTCAAAACAAGATTGATATGCTAGATTGTCATATTATGAAGAACTGCAAAATTTGCATTATGCAAATTTTACTGTATGTTCATCTATTATGATTATTTATGTGACATTGTATGTACGACGGCAACCTGTCGCCAGATCAGTAACAGTATATGAGGCGCGCCTACTTTATTCTTACGACGAGAACCGTGGTTATTAATTACGAGCTTTGGTAGCATTATTAATGTAGGTATGCATTTTCGAAGCGCCAAGATATGCTCAAGTTAAACCCTACTAAAGCAAATATTTTCCACTTAATAGCGTCAAGATTATAGATAAAAGACAAATGGCATCAGGAGTTTACCGTAAGCCATTAATACACTACTACAATCCATAAATTAATAATGTTTTCGATTTTTTATAAATAAGTCTTATAGCCCAATAAAGTTTATAAATTAACCTATTTATAAAATATTGTTTATAAAAAGCAAAATAGATAGAGAGATATGTGTATACAATGGGATTTTATAAATCTTTTAAATTTTACGAAATTTTGTATCGAAACATTTTTCTAAAAAATTTTGAAAATGTAGGAACCCATTCATAAGTAAGGTACGCGTTATATTAAGGTACGCGGCATCACGGAAACAATTATTTGAACAAACGTTTCTATGGTAAACATGTGTCAATTAAATTAAATGGAAGATGAAAAGATCGGCCCTTAGTATAATAATTTAATTTTCAAGTATCCACAGTCTTTAATATTTAAATTGTTTAATATTAAGTATCGAGCATCAATTTGTATTTTGTTTGATTGTTGCCGGGGTTGCTACCTTTTTTCCTCGAGCAGCTATAGATAGGTATTACAGTAGAACCTCGTACCCCTTCCCCACATTACCTCGGATAAGCGAAAACTCGGATAACACGGAAGAAATAGAAAATTCGAAAATCTTAATTATTTTCTCATTTATTTAAGATGGTAGAACAAAATAAAAGTATATAAGTAAAGTATAAAGTATATCAAAATAAAAATAGAACGAACTTAAATTATATTATATATTTTATTTAAATTTAATTTAATCTTTGGGCTAACGTGGCTTGAGAAAGTTCGTAATAGAGCACTGTTTTAAACTGCTAATTCGTTTTTTTGCTGCAATATCTCGCCATCGTTTCATCAATAAAAGGTCACTTGCATTACTTTCCGGCTGTTCCTCGATATATGCAAGCGCTATTTCAAGCGCATTCAATCCTTCTTCGTGGCTGACTTGTGGAGTTTCCTTCGTTTCGTTGTCTTCTATATCATCTGCGATTTCTTCTCCAGAATTCACGAGATGGCCGATTTCATCGTCAGTAAGTTCCTGTTCATAATCGTCACCGTGAATCCATTCTTCAGTATTGCATCTGTCGACGTCTTCGCAGCCAGATATTGTCGCGAATCGTTCCAAACAAGCTCGATTTCGACGCCAATCGCCCACAGTGGTTTCTCCGACACCATAATCGGCCGCGACATTCCGAATAATTTCTCCTTTATCTAATCTTCTTATTGCTTCCAACTTCTTCTCAACACTCACTACGACTTTTTTCCTCTTTTGTGACATGGCAATGTTCATCCATTGATTGTTGAAGACCAACTGTTAATTTTTAGCTCGCAGTCAAAGAACACACAAACCGTGTTATACAACAAGTTCATGCGTGTACATACGTATGCATGAAAAACAAAGTAGAGATCGCAAAATTCTACGCGCGTACTGCATCGGCATAGCGGCTTCGTCCGTTTTATCCGAGTTTTTCTGTATTATCCGAGCATACACCTCAATTAATGCGGAGTGCTCGGGTAAGTCCGTTGCCTCGGATAACGCGGAGGCTCGGTTGATCGAAGGCCGGATAAACGAGGTTCTACTGTACTACTAAAATCTTAAATTAGCAGTGAACAAGTTATTAATTTTTTTATTATAAAACAACATTTTATAGTTAAACTATTTATAATGGAGTTTCTAAGAATTGTGTTTCTGTAAAAGTTTTATGCAAATACCTACATTCTTAATTATTGTATAATTTGTTTATGAATACATCTTCATATTTAAAAGGCATTAATAAGCGACACAGCGCCTTCTATTAT
The DNA here is from genome assembly GCA_036326145.1 of Rhagophthalmus giganteus. Classification (NCBI taxonomy): domain Eukaryota; kingdom Metazoa; phylum Arthropoda; class Insecta; order Coleoptera; family Rhagophthalmidae; genus Rhagophthalmus; species Rhagophthalmus giganteus. The sequence continues at coordinate 28,792,908 of JARFJA010000088.1, read as the reverse complement.
AGATAATGACAAATGAATTAATATAAATTAGTACCTACAACTAATTTTTAATGCATCGGTAGACCTTGAAACGATTTTCAAAAAATTATAAACAGTGAATTGGCGTGTAACTTATGTATGTTTTGTAAATTTCATCTTTTTAATACATGTATTAACATCACGTCAGCTACACATATATTAATGAAATATAACTTGTAAGTATTCTAAAATACATTCTAATTTGCAATAAACACTGCGGGCAGAATAGAGGAGTATAACAATTTATTTATATTTGCACCGCCTTTTCGAAATTACGTTCAGCACGACTAATTGGTTTTATTTTTCTAAGGTGCATATTGATGAATCTATGTGTATCTATGTATATCATTCGGATATTTAAAAATGGTGTTGCATCGGTATACAATGTAAACCTGACTTGTAATTGTCACACTTTTGATATACAGGGTGTTACTCAAAAATAAAAGTTATATATAATCTACTGCTCAAATCTCTCATCGGGCCCTAAAATAAAATAAATGTACAATAATATGCAACATATCATTCTGAATATCTTTTGTTAAGAAAATATTTTTCTAATATGAATATTTAACGAACTAATAGGGGGCTGCTATTATCTTAATCCACCCTGTATGTACACTGGTGAAGAAGGCCGGATACCGTACGTATATAAATGTATATATCGATGGCATTTTGGCATAACATCTCAAGCGCCACGTTTTCCGAAAATGAGTTGTTCTGACTATTTTATGCATCTAAAGCTTCGTCTTCACAGTAAAACATGTTTGTTAAACTTGTTTAACTTGTTTGTACTTCTAGCTAGTCTAATTTTTGGTATGGTTTTTTAAATTTGGTTTTAGATTTAGGCAATCGGAGCAAATACATGTAAAAAATCTATCGACATCATTTGAACGGGAACGTGTCGAGTGCAAAATTAATATCGCAGATCGCGAACATTGCGCGGGAAAATTACGAACGGAATATTTTTAAAGCAACAACTTTGTCTTTGCAATTCGTCGTAGATACTTTCTGTAGATTTGTTCACTTGTTCGCGATCTCCGACTTTAATTTTGCACTTGATTGTACAAAGTGTCGTTAATCATCTGCCTAAAGCGTTGTTAAACTTGTTATTTAATGTAAAGAATGGTTAAAAAAGATAAGTGTATTAAGTGTGTAAGCACATTTATTTATTAATAATTTTTCATATTTACTCCGGTCACATGCACTAATTAAAATATGTAACTGCAACTGTTTATCATTTATACATTTTGATAGACATGTACCTGACAGGTCTACTTAGGTGTGCGTATCCGACATAGGTAAGAGAAAACAAATTGTCAAAATTAAGGGATATTCTCAACGCCGTAACGAGGGCGTGGCGAAAGAGCCGTTCGCCACGCAGACGCAACTATTTTTGGGGCACTACATTTTGATGGGATTAATAGTAGCTTAGTACTTAGCATATTTATTGCATTTAGTGAAATTTAACTTGTTACATTTAAAATTTTTGTCATTTTTGGATTAAGGGGGTGGGGTGCAAGTTAGACACTTGCCCTCATACCCTCATTACGGCGTCGGCATACTATCCTATTCGTCTAACTACGGCGTGTATTACACATTTCACATTTTTTATTGGGTGTTATTTTAATAAATATCATTTCGGCGTTTAGATTATTTAATCTTATTGCATACATCAACACCGTAATAATCTCTTAACTTCTAAACCATTAAGATATTGAATTTCGAATTATCCAGCGGCCATAAAATTTTATCAATTTTATGATTCTATTAATTAAAAGCACTTTTATTTATCCTCTTGAACGGAATTTAACACTTACATACATTAAAGATATCCTCTTAGCATACTTAATTAATTGATTCTAATGATATCTGTTAATTTAATTTGCCTTGTATTAATAAACACTAATCTTTAGTGTTCTTGTTCGGTCTTTCGAATGCCATCGATACTTTATTCGAAGTCCTTGAATAAAATAAAATTTTAACATAGTTTTTAAAGTAGGTAATTTTAGAGATTTTTAAAATTTTTGTATAAAGCAATTATATCATCGTTCTAAAATAGTTAAGAATTAATAGTATTTATATAATTGACGTATTTGCCAAAAAATTTGAAAGCAGTTTAAGGCGAATCAAATTCGTTGATGAAATTGGACCTGTATTTAAACACTTAAATATTTATTGGAACGTACCTAAACGCATTTCAAAAGACAATCTGTGGTGTTTTTGTTTCAATAGCTAGGAAACTAATATTATCGTTCGTTATTATTTCTCTTGAAAACCTTTTTTTACCATTAGGACGGTCTATACGGCCAGCCACGCTGTATGACTTTCTAAACTCAAAACTTTCACATAAATTTATCACATAAATATCAAATACAGATATTATGTAGGTACATAGTAAAAACAATATTATTTTATTAAAGTTTCTTCTTATGCACAACCTTTTAATAGATTTGTTACTATTATACTTAAATTCTATGGCAGTATTTTTTGTTCGTTTTAATAAAATTAAATGTAAATGCAAAAACGAAAATAAATAGAAGGCGGTACTTTAAATTAGAAATTTACATGAATAGTCGGAAAGGTTTTCAGAGCGCCAATCGTGTCGTCGCTGCGTAGGTGGCATCGTATCATAGCGTCCGCGAAGAGCTTCTGCGTCAGAGAGCGACAGTATATTAAAGAAAAAAAACAAATTAATCAGTAATTACAGTTTTTACCGTGCTTTAATCTGTTTTAGATAGCACAGTTGCATTTGACATTGCTTTTGAAAGCCGATCTTATACATTAAATGAAAATTCGTTTTTCTTTCTCCAATATAGAATTAATGGAGTATTATAGCAGATTAGGTACCTATTTAATATTTTAATTTGTGTTAAAAAATTATTTTTCTATATTAAACATTACCCACATTTTTTTATTGTAATCTTGCTATATAGGTACAAAGATATGGCAACATATAAAAACATTAGTTTATCGTTATGTATTTATACTGTTTAATAGTTCTATTATTTTTCTATGATTTGTAGGTAACGATCGTCATTGCGAGCCACATAATTCCCAATTAAGAAATAGTGTGGTAAAGAGATGTTCAAGAAATCGTTTCCGGAAGAATAAAGCATCACGGGCCAGCAAGGAGGGAGGGGCGGATTTTCTCTGACCCCTCAAAATCATCTCATTGCCAGCACTGGATACTATGCGAATTGCACATCTTTCTCAAATCTTCATTGCGGTAAATTTTTATAATTCATTACTATACGTAGTTTTTAAGATACCTACGACAATAAAATGATACTGCATATATTAAGTTATTAATATCAAAAAATTATACATATAAAAGAAGATAATATAAATGCAATGAAATGAAAATGAAACATGCAAATGAAACAGTTTTTATTTAACAATTATTAGGTTATTGAATCTTTAGTATCTATAAATCGGAAATTCCTTATCCGCAATTCTGACCATTTTTGTACATATGTATATTAAAATGTTTGTTTTCAGAAAACGACCTGTGTACTTATACTATTCATACAACTTGATTTATAAATTATTCATAAATTAAAAAATTCAAAGTAATTTTGAATTAACTAATATCTATATTAGATATACATGTAAACGAATAAATTATCTAAAATGGCCAGACAATATTAAACAAAATACACAAATCTATGAATACTATGCTATACTCCGTTCACCGAACAGTTGTAGTATTTACGTGATGATCGCGCGTGGTACCTCGTTGCTTAACTTTTTGTGAGTTCTAACCAATCAATATAAACGCTCGTGTTCGTGATCACGTATTTTTTGTACTCCATTTGTTCAGTGAACAGGCTATAGTATATTACATTATAATATCAACTTGCAATAAAATTAAAGTAGTGCAAATACCTACTCGAAAATAAATCGACTGTCGTTTCCGCATTCTTAAAACATCTTTATACTTTGTGTGTTAAATAAATGTAAAGTAGTAACACGTGTCTGAAGCGCGAATTTAACAAAAGAAAATAGTGTAGTAACAGAATATTTACATACAATATTAAGAAATGTATGAATCAAAGCGGTTTTTTTAACACCAACATTAATTTATTTTAAGCTAGTATTGATTTTACACATGGAAATATAATCCCAAATATCTCGTAACACATAACTGAAGCGACTGTCGCCAACTCGTAAAAGTTTCAAAATTATGCGGGGAAAATTAAACGTGGGATCTCGTGAGGACGGCACTCGGGGTTTTAAGGATTAAGTTATCGTTTTAACAACGCGACCCAACACAGAGTCACGTAATAAATACAGACATCAATTAACTTTTATCAAACAAGACACTTAGGTAGGTACCTAATTGCGCCCAATCGATGTTTAAAATTGTAAATTCAAATCAAAATCGTTCCTACCTACTAATTTTACTTTAAAATCAACGGCATTTTGGCAAAACGTCTTAAGCGACAAAAAGCAAATTTTACAGGAACGCACATTTTGTGTTGTAGCTTAACTGTAAGCAAATACCTCCTGGAAACCGCGTATACGAGTAATTCTGGGTACGCTTGCATCAAATAATGTATTTATTCTACGACGTAGTCAGTGGTTTGCGTGAAAAACGGAATTGTACGGAGGTTGTCTACTATCCTTGAATGAGATGTCATGATAGGTCAGAGTAAATACACGCATTTGCTATTTTGCGGGACCACCAACACAACTTCCGCACAGAGAATTAAACGTAGCGGAACCACGTTTCGTAATTACACCTCGGTTATATTGTTGTTTTTCCATGATGTTCACACTTTGCTTTTTGTGGTGATGGCAACGTGTCACAATTCATTGCAATCAGGCCTTTTAAGTAGCTATGTCATGCTAACAGTTGATTCCGAGCAATTTGTCAAAAATCGCATAAAATTTCGGCATTCTGCATTAAATTACTATATCAGAATCTTGCACGACACTTTATTGAAACTTTCGTAGTATTTATGACAAAAATATCTATACATATAACTAAAAATTCTCCTGAAAATTATGTTAGAAATTAAAATTACATATAATTTCATCAATAACGTCAGAAACGTCAAAACGTTTTCTATTATTATCGTTGAAAATTTTGTATTGCAAAATATTTAACAACTATTAAAACGACAGTTATGGTGTGAGTAGATGAACTTTAGAGTGAAAATTAGTTACCAATTTACCAAGTTTTTTGATAAATATTTTACATATTTTTGTTACTTGCATGTAATGATTTTTTTATAATATATTTCGATACCGTAATTTCATTTATCTATTTAATGTTGCTTTCCTTTTTATTTTTTACGATAATGTAATAGTATAGTGAATTCACTTACAGGTCATTCAAAATTTATTATGATGCACGTCATCAATAAAATTTGCTAGATGATGAGTTTTGAAAGCGGATGGTCAAAAATTGCCCCCCAGTATGCACATTTGTAATTTAATTCAAAGTTTGGAAAGCGACATATTTTTTATGCCAATTTTTTTTATTTATTTACCTACACACATGGCAAAGAAAGACTACAATTTGTTGGTACTTTAAAAATATAAAGTACGAGGTTAACATCTCTGTGTGAAACGTAATCATCTAGTAACTTTTTTTTTGACGACATGCATCGCAATTAAATTTGAATAACCTTTATAGCTATTATAGTATCTACTTTATTGTTGTTTTACATAAAAACAAAAAACTGTTTTTAATGTTTTCCTTATCAATTGTTTTGGTGAAATAACCTCTTTTCTTGGTTTGCATGTAATATCAATTTCAATTTCGTTGGTTTTTACAGCAATAAGTATATATACATAACCTATTCTTGAACATATTGTGTCTCCAAACTTACATCGGAAAGTCTTAACTTTGTGTTACTTTTAAAAATTTTATTATAGATTTAATAGCAATCCATCAATGTCTTAAATTTCGACTATTTTGAAAATGGATCATCATGGTAACACGTAAATACATACATTTATATTTCTATTATAAAACGGAGACGTAGATGCTTTTTCTCTAATTGGTTCACCCCTTTTAGCTTTCCGTTAAGTATATACGTAATCTACTTTATTTCACAAAGTTCTAAATGTTCTACACGGTGATATATAGGCAAGTTCTTACATATTATCTCTCCTTGTGATATAGTTTTGTTTAAAAGAAGTTGAATTTTCATCCTTGTAAAACGCAAATAATCCAAGAAGTAAAACTTACGGTTTAGTGTAATAAAATTTTGTCAACAGATGTCATTTAAAATGGACGAAGATTTAATTAGCAACCTTTGAATGCTCAATGGAGCACGCGTTTAAATGGTACTAAACGGTTTTGTCAACAACAAATCTTTTACTGCTTGATTAAAGAAAATCCTTGTCGCTAAAATGTTAGCGCGCGCTATAATCAAAAAGGATATTATTGAACGGTAATTTCGATCCGTCACTAATCTATCACTAATAGCGGAATCACTATACCTATAATATATAATTGTTAATATGTTAGTGATTAAAAAAAAATTGTGGGAAAACGCGCTATTTTCAATGCCATATATTCACAATGGGTCGAAATATTAAAAGAAAATAAATAACTATTCGGTTATTTAAGTTGGACTTTATCCATTATTTAACAAGTAGTACCTACCTATATATAATTATCTATAAATATTATAATTAAGTATGTAATAATTAATACATTAAAAACTTTTAAATTAATGATGAGTGATGTGTAAAAAGTAGCACATACTTACTTATCTAATTGTTGCTTGTAATTAAATTAGCGCTTCAGTTTGTAAAATGTTAAAATAAAGATAAAATTGGCATTTTAATACAACGATGGAGTGTCGAATTCCAAGTTCATCTATAACTGGTAGTTAAATTTGCTTCAGCAATTTTATAAATGAAAGTAGTAGGGGAACTTGGCAAATTTTGTGATATTAAGCATTTATAGGCAAATTTTACGTGCCTATTTACTATACCTAGGATGTTGTAAATACATACCTATGTGAATTTCATAAAAAAATTTAGGTATTAAAATGTTTGTCTTATTTTAAATATTATAATTTAAAAATCGATGTGACATTCAAAAACTCAAATTTTATGTTTTTCTTTTGTAAATAAATTAGTTGAAAACGTAAAATAGTTCAAAATAACAATAATTTAGAAAAAACGCATTCTTTATTACCTATACAATAATAAATTTTGTTAATTTATGTTTCAAATTAAGCAAAAAGTATAAAACATTGAAAATTCTAAAATAAATAAATACCTACTTCTCTTTTTTTTGCTGAAAGAAAATTAATTACGTAATAGGTACTTTTATATAAAATGCAATACCTAATTTTCCGAAAAAATTAGACACTTATAAATTGTACTTAAAATGTATTTCTTACCTTTTTCTTATCGTTTTCTCTGTAGTACCTATGTACGTATGTAGGTATATCAATTTCCAGCGAAGACGAAACATGAAATTTTAATATTGCAATACTACCTCAAAATTGCTTTTTGTTATTGACAATACGAGCTTGCAATGTATACACTTATTTTACTGAATTTCACTAATTAATTATGAACGCGGAAATGCAATCGTGAAAATGAACGTGAGATAAAAGTCGCGAAATTGGATAACTGAATATTTAAGAAGGACCTAATCAAGTTTCTATGCAAGATCCTAACTGAGTCCCTATCCAAGAGCCTAATCAAGCCCGAATTTTAAAGAATTTGTGTCAAATATAAAGGTCACGTATTTACACTTTATAAATACCTACATGAAGAGTTAGTCGACAAAAAAATCCTACTTTTGTTATATAAATCCTATTTTGAGCACTCACAACACAATACATACGCACATGTACAAAAAGGCCTTATAAACACTCAAGCACTCCACGCCCATGCGAATAATACGACGCCGAAATTTAAAATACGTACTGAAACAAACGCTATTGGTCTGAATAACACGAGCGAACTGAACACATTTTGCTAGAATTGTTCTTATAAATGTATTAAAGTCATTGAATAAAGACTAGAAAACCCAGTTTTTATTTTAGAAAGTTTCTATCCTTTGTTGGAAGTCTGATAAATTACGAAAGATGGTACATATGATCTATTATTGGCTTTGCATTTTATCAGTCTCGTAAAAATGCGATTAAACGTTTAGGTAACTTGTTTATCGATTTATACAGGAAAGTTTTTGATCTTTAAATGCGCATAAATGATTTTTAAATTAAGAATAATGCAAATTTATAGCTGTGGTAAAAATAAGTTATTTATATGATTCAATTGCAAAAAAATTCTGAACTTTATATGCTACTAAAATTTCAAATAAATTTTTAATTAAACCCTTAAGCTAATTTTTCTACAACTTATTAAGAAAAATTTTATAAAAATAACAGCAAAACGATTTAAAATAATTTTGCTCGAGTTTAGGGTCTATACGAATACTGTTGGACGATGTACAAAATAGGTGGGCTTTATTAACGTCCGTAGATGTACAAAAAAAATGTTTAAAAGTAACCCAAGGTGCAATTAGTTGATCTATAATTTTTTTAAATTAAAGCAGATATTTATCCTCTCGTTTTATCAACTTCGCAAATCAAATTGATTGTTGGTAATAGTCGCGTAACTTCTTAACTAGGTAATCTAATTAACCGCATCTCTGATTAATAGCTACAGGCGCCAGGCCGCCAAACATTTTTTGCTTTTAGTTTATAAATCGCTGTAATATCAAATGAAAATTATCCTTTTATGGCCGTTCACTAATTTATACTGCTTATATTAACTACTTTATTGATTTATTATAAATTTTATTATAATCTATTCCGACGTGGACATCATTCTGGCTATTTAAATACCTACTTTAGTTGACAATTTCTTGAAGTTTAGAATATAAATTCACGTAAAATTTTATTTCATTGTCGATATCTATGTGCGTGTTTTTTTTTAAATTTTCTGGCCTCGGGATCTGATCTCATTAGTCAAAGACTTTTTGTATGTGCAACGGCACCGGTATGCGATGTTTTGTTGGTGTTCCCCAATAGTTATCCCCCTGGATACTAATCTTGCTTTTAAGGTGAGCACACAATTACTGGTAATAATGTACCATTCTTATTTTTAAAATTACATTCACAAACATCCTATGTTGTAACGGGATTCGAACCTGCAGCCTTGGTGACCTAATAGAGTGATAGCTCACTAGACCACCGCGGTCCCAATACCTACGTATGCGTGTTTTTACAGATTAATCAAACACCTTAAACAAAAACAAAGACTTAAGGTTATAACAGCGGAAAGGGGTATTATTGAGCGCATAAACGCGCCAATTTCCTCGAGCACTTTCAAAGAAAACAAAACTAAAGAGGCAAAACCGTAAATATAACGATAAACGATGCAATCGCATAAACAAGAGCATTATTACGGCTTGTCTCCGACTTTAACATATTAATCTTATAATAAAATAGCGTTTAATAATTAAGGTAGAGGCGGTATCTCTGACAGCATCGGCTATTTATAATCAGTTCAATGAAACCGCCGAACTGAAATAGCATCTCTTAATTTAACACCGATTACTTTATCTGGCATATTGTAAAAATTGTGACAGATAAAACTTGTCCCGAGTTATTAAGTATTACTCAAAGAATGGTAATTTTAATATTATTGTAAGAATTTCTTATGAATACTAATTACGTTTTGCAGTGTAGACCTTTTGCACCTGTACACCTGGGACATTCAACATACTGAAGGGAAATTTAGGAAATTCGTTTTCCAAGACAGTTGTGTTGGTTAATTTGTTGTAGACTGTTTATTTTGGCAGTGGATATAGATACTAATGCTAATCCTATCTCATCATAATAATCAGTGTTTGAGTTATTTCAGTATGAAATGTTTCATTTACTTTAGTTGACATTATACGGTTTTGTTAGGTAATTCTAAACATCTCCTTGCAAATTTTATTTACCTGATGTATTACCTGTAATATGCAAATTAGTGGGTAAATTTACATTATTATACTTTTTCTACTATAGATGCTGGACACGAAATTTGATAAAAGTGATTAAATTAAAATTTAAAAAAAAGGAAATTGAAAACAGCCATTGGAATTTTAATCATAGGGTGATTCATAAATAACGCAAAAAATTTAAGGGACAATTTCTTGTCGAAAATTAAAGAGAGCCTTTTGTATAATTTTTTTTAAAACGTCTCCTTTCGGCGTCACGTCCCTCAAAAGGAAAGGCTAAAATTAAGTTTTCATTTTATTTCTCAAACTTTGGAGAAATGTAGAAAACTGACAATTAGGACCGGTTTTTCATCGCTAGTTAATTTACTCTAATCATCAGTCAATCACCATGAAAACAATTGGTTCAATAATTAACTCTGTTAACTCTGACCGTCAGCAATCACTATAAAAACAATTGTTTCTAATAATTATTTCTATAATGATTGAATGACGGCCAGAGTTGCCAGACTGGCAATTGAAAAACCGGCCCTAAGTAGATGATTTTTACTTATCAAAAGGTTTCCTATAGTAATATTTTTAATCATCCACTGTCCTCACTAGGAGGTGAATCAACCTTGTTGATTTTTAAGACCACTTTGGAGGGTTGAAATTTAGAAAATCTCTTTTAAAAGATCGCTTTAGGATATTTAGAACCTATTTTGGGTCTTTTATTTTTCCCGAGAAATCTACAATTTATTTTTAAATAAAAAAAAATGAAGTATCTAAACTAAGCGATCGTATATTACAGTGAAACCTGGTAAATGTATACCTACAAGTAGATCCAATTTTACGCGATTTCGTTATCCGCGTTTTCGGATATACGTGATTTCTATTTAAACGCCAACTTATATAAAATATACGCATAAGTTTCCATGCGTTCGCACGTTTTGACTCGCATTTTCTGCTTTTTCCTTTTCAATGTGAAAATGGAATGGTACCCTGCATTGGAAACGATTGTCTAGCGTCCACCGAGAGCTCCACTTAAGTAAAACCACAGTAAAACCCGTTTTTTATACTTTCCAGGGAGCTGATAAAAATAAGTGTAAATAGCAGAAAATGTAAAAAATATGTTTTAACACGAAACCAACGGAAAACAACGTAAATGGCAAGAAAACGTAAATTGCTGGAACCTAAAAACGGGGTTTTATAGTATCTATATCCAAATAAATTAATTTAATGTATGGCTGTAACTCTACATGAGTTACACCGATCATTAACTTTTGCTTATTAAATATGTCTCGTTTTACGCGAATTCGGTATACGCGGCGATTTCGTGGAACGTATCCCTCGCCTATAACGAGATCGCCCTGTATATCAATATTCACTGACATTTTATTGGTTAAATAATGGCGTTGTTCGTTCTCAGAACTTGTCAATAACTGTTATAATTTTATTCAACTAAATATTCAACATTTCTCATTCATTAATTCAAGAGCAATTTACCCTTACCTTTTGAGGAGTGTAACTCTACCAAAGACGTTTTAGGAAAAACTTTATACAGACTGATTAATTTCATTAAGAACGAACAATCGCGAAAGTAGAGATGCTAGACACCAAAATATGACGATTAAGTCCGACATGTCTTATACAAATGTCACTGGCTTAAGAGAACCAAGGTGTTCAAAATTGGAAATTTTTTAAATTTTTAGTAATTTTGAAAGTTTTTATAGTATTAACTTGAAAATTGGTAACTTTACGTTTTTTGGCAAGAAAATTGCGAATTTCAAACTTATTTTGACGTTCATCATAAAGGGCGTTAGTGATTCCCTACAACTTTAGTAAATCGAGATATAATTTGTCCGTTGAACTATGGTCAAAAAGAATTTAAAATTTAAAAGAGCGCTCTTTCTTACATAAAAAAGTGACTCTTGTTTAATTTCGATAACTCGATCGGTTTTCGAGATATTTACTATTAAAAGGTTCAATGCATTTCGTTTTTATACAATTTTTAATTTTTAAAATATGTAAAGTCGGCTATAAAGCGGCCATAAGGCCGCTATTATTATTCTTATACTCTTGTACGAAATTTATTATCTCAATATTTACCTGCTCGTGTACGATTTAACCATTTTTTATTCGATAGACAAAACGAACACTCAAACTTTCTTGATAAGATTCTTTTCACCGATCGACGAGGCGATATTTACTAGACGGTCTAATTTTTTAATTTACTAGGTGGACAAACAAAATCACTTCCACGGTCAATCCACCGACGTGGAAAATTGTCATTCAAATATTCGCGTGCTAACAGATCTTCTAGAAGCCCATTTAAATGTTGTTATAGAATATTTAAATATTATTTAGGTTTATTTAGATTTGGTGGGAGTTCAAAATGACCAAAAAAAAACCAGATATCACACCACACCAAATCTTTATCTTCAATTGGATATCAAATCTTCAATTTATATTCATTTCTCTTACTGTAAGTGAATACTCAGAATCCCACAAATGATTGTTCTTCTAATTGAAAACACCCCATCTAGTAATAATGTCGCCCCATCGCATTTATAAAAATGACTCCTTAATTTTCGACAAGGAATCGTCCCTTCGAGTTTTTCACATTAATTATTAATCGCCCTGAATATCGTGCAATAATAAGCAAAATACAGAAAAGGCCTTTTAAAATTAATATGGATAAAATATTGACATAAAAAATAAACCTCGACAATATTTTTATAACACCGTATAGAGAAAAACTAGTTCTTGCAAAAAAATGTAAAAAATATAAAGGGTGTCATTTAAAAATACAAAGTTGCATATTACTGCTCAAATCTCATTAGGTCCTGAAATAAAATACATGTACAATAATATACAACATATCATTCTGAACATTATCTGTTAAGAAAATATTTTTCTAATATGAATAATAATCGACGAATTGATAGGGTGGCGCTACTCGTTTTGCATAATAGTGTTCTCACGTCAGTATTTTTAGAATAGATCTTTACGAATGCGAAGAAAACTTCTTATAGTTTATTTGTTTTGCATTATTACATTGTTCAATATTTAACAATAATAATCATTTTTGTCGTTTTATTATAAAATATAAAAAGAAAACGTGACTGCACCTTCCTTAGACGTCTCACTCCTTTCGGCTGGTCCGAGAAACACCTGGAGGAGGTGCATCCACGCATCCTTTTTATAATAAAACTACAAATAACAACAGTGGATGGAAAGAAGTAAAACAAAAAATCATTAAATTGACAGACATATGTATAAGGTTCTATAGAATCTCTATCTCTTTTACACGTGTAAATCAATTCAACCCTTGTTAACACTCCTAATAGACACGGACCACCTAGTTAAAAGGTTCTTTAATTCTTCAGTTTTAAATCTGAGTGATTTTTGTAGACGATAAGGGGTGGTAGGGTGTCAAATTTGAATAAATATTCTTAATGGAAATGTAGTAAGTTGCGGGTGACAATAAATTTCGACGGCGTTACTTGTAAATAGACGGTGCGAATTCATTTACCGGAATGCTTGTTTGTAAATGCAGATGTAATCATGAATGCAAGACGGTTCAAGGATATTTCTATTATTACAAAATCGAGTGTTAACTGCCCCATAAATATTGCTACCTTTTTGTTAAACAAGTTTTATGGCGCAACGCGTAAAAATGTTCAACATCGTGAAATGTTTTATTCATTCTGTAGTAGCAAATGCGAAATTTAAATTTTGGACTTGACGTCGTTCATTCATTCTTCGACGACAGAGCAGGTTTACAGAAATATTGTTGTTGCGAGTTTTCATTCAATAACGGGACGAGCTTCATCCCAGTCATTGATTATAAATCGGTTCAGATATTATTCCTTTATGTAACAAAATACGTTTTTAAATCTCATTATGAGATTTTTTAAAATCTCTATTTTTCGGTAGTCAGTTAATCGTGAATGTATGATTTAACGTATATTTCATAATTTTGTACCTATACTTTGCCTGGCGAGACATTACAGTACTAGGTAAAGCCTTTTCATTTTATTGGTTGCAATGACTGCTCGTTATACCCGGTATAAAACTATTTTTCCGACGACCACTATGAAAAGTGCACAATTTCACACCAATGTTACCGAAAGTTGAGCATTACAAACAAATAGGCCGATTGTGCGTAAATAAATTTGTTAGTCAATCGAAAACTTAACTCGTGTGCAATAATTGCACGCACTACTCAGCCAATCGAAAGTCTTCTAGACTGTCATGCAATCTTTACGCACAAACTGTTTTATTACTAATTGTTAATAGAGGTCGCTTTAAAAATGTCTAAGTACCTACGTTAAACGTCAAACATTAATTTTTTTTAATAAAAATACTGTGGTCGTCGAAAAAGTATAGTGTATAACACGTGCTGAATAGTACATTGTATAACTAGTGCTGAAAGGCGAATATTTCACGCGAGTGTGATAATTTGAGTCACGAGACGAAGTCGAGGCATGGCCTTGTAGGCCATGCATAGTAGAGAGATATCTCTATAATTTGTTAATTTCATCGTATCTCCTTTTTTATAAATGTGTGTAACTATTGCTATTTTCCAATCTTGCGGTATCTTTTGCATATTCCATATTTTTAAGATAATCTTATGTAAAACTATCCCCTCCTCACCAAGTTATTTTACCATCTCTGGTATTATACTGTCTATTTCTGACGGTTTACCTATCTTTAATTTGGTTACTGCTTTCTGTACTTCCTCCTGTTTTATTTCCTCTTCCTGTCGCCCAATGCCTTGTTGATCTCTTTATTGTTTCTCTTCAGTATTTTGGTCCCCATTGTCTATTCCTAGTAGTTCCTTATAATATTCTCTCCAACTAGTTAATATTTCGTTCTCGTCCGGTAGTGTATATCCTTCTTTACTTATAATATTAATAAGTGGGTTTTTCTTTTCTTGAGATTCTCAAAGTTCGATATAGTATCTTCGCATTTCCCTTTGCATCTTTTCCCATCCTCTCTCTGAACTCTTCCTACGATTCATACGCATTTATTTCTTTTCCAGTGGCAAGGTACAAGGACGACAGTGTTTTCTTCCTTTTTACATCTTCTTTTATTTCCTCGTGCCACCATGTTGCATAAAAAATATTACCGTAAAATACGTTTTCGCGCCCTAAAAACGCCGCAAATGCGTGTTTTAGTATATTAATCGATTACTCGTATATTAATTGGAGATTCGAATCCATCCATGACAGATTCATAACATAAACCGTTGTTTAGGTTATGTTGAAAACGGAATTTTTTTTGCCAGTGTAAACTCCTCCGCTACTGCCACGCCCAGAGATCTCTCATCAGACAGACTTTAATTAAAATTTAATTTTTAAACTACTTATGTTACATTGTATGTAAAATTTCTTTTTTTTATTCTCGCCATGATATAGTCTGCGTAATATCATATAAATATACAAGGAAACTAGAATAGTGCTTTGTTTTCGTTCTTAACTTCATGTACCTACTTAAGTAGGCAAGTACCTACGTCGTTTAATAAAGTAATTCAGAACGTGTAAAGTAATTCGGATAATCGTTCATTCACAATATTCGTATAAAGATAATTACGTAGTGTAAATCTAAATCATTTAATCAACGTCAGCTGTCATGTATGTAGATATGTAGCAATCCACATAC
Source organism: Rhagophthalmus giganteus (assembly GCA_036326145.1). Taxonomy (NCBI): domain Eukaryota; kingdom Metazoa; phylum Arthropoda; class Insecta; order Coleoptera; family Rhagophthalmidae; genus Rhagophthalmus; species Rhagophthalmus giganteus. The sequence goes on along the minus strand of JARFJA010000088.1, from coordinate 28,777,319 downwards.
ATTATTTATAAGTTATATTATAATCATAATTGATTTTGCAGATATCTGTATAAGGTAGAGCAATAAAATTTAAATAAAAATTGAACACATTCAAGTTTATAATTTAATCGATACCAGAAGGAATTAATAGATAATTTTTACTACATGAGACTTTTTAAGATATCATAAGTATAAAAATAAGCTTTTACTTATTTTTCCATAAACTTGAACTTGGGTTATTGCAAGTTATTATCAATATCGCATTAAAAGCTTCTCGAGTATAAGCTTGCTGATGTATAAGGTTCCATTAGAAAGATTATACAGGCGGATTCTGCAAGATACATATTAAATGGCAACGATCTCGGCTATTCATTAAAAATAGATCCGTCTGGTGATAAAGAAAGTAAAGAAACGCAACGAAAGAGGATTCTTACCTATAAGCAACTGTTAAATATTACTTTTCAATGTCTGCTATAAAATTAGATACCTAATGGATTATTCTGTAAATATTATAAATAGTACCTATGTATATAATTAGTCAGATGATTTTTAAAAATTCTTATTTACCGAAGAGTGTTGAATTAGAAAAGGATCGAAAACTATTGGTTGATAAATAATTATTAAATTAATAACTAACGACGTATAATTATGTAAATTGTAAGCAACTGTACGTTCCAGATGAATGACCACATCAAAGTTTGATTGCATTAACAAATTGACTTAACAATAAATATTTTAATACCTAACATTTCTACGACATGTATCATTTTATGTTTAAAAGTTAAAAATTTTAATCATAATATATGTAGGTATCTACTAAATAGATACCTTTTCAAAGATAATCTGTAAACTTAAATATAAGGTGGGTAGTACGTACAAAAAAAAGAAATTGTTGACATAAATCAATATTTGATAAAAACATCGCACACCTTTGCCATAAAGTATGTTAAATATTGTTTGCATTTTTATATTGTGCACATAAAATACGAACGATGATATAACAAATTAATGTTATTTATTGGAATGAATATTGCTGAAACCCACACTAACAGATATACCATCTAATCCTGACGATTTCGCGGAACTACTTCTTAAACCGCCTCATAACCTTTGTAGGTTTAACCCGTTGTATTTGAAATTTTTGTTTGAAACATTTCTGAACATAATTTCAATAAGATTTAGGTGTAGTTCATTTTTTTTTTCGATAGTCCGGTGAAAGATTAACCCCTCCGTAAATAAGGTTTAGCCCGATTTCTCTTTCCATGTTATGAAAAGGTGCCATCTTATTACAATTTTATTATTTTATTGAATGAAGCAGAAAATTATTCGATAATTACAGTAGCACCTCCCATATCTGAGCTTTTCATATCCAAAACGGGGATGTAGAATTGTCTGGGCGCACCCGAAGTGCGCTAGATCTCCCGCAAACATTTCAGAGGATCCACTTCATAAATGAAAACAAAATTGACTTACTCTGTATCATTTTGAAATACAATCTACATATATGTATTAAGTAATTAACTTCGTAAGTCGGTAAATCACTGTATAGTGAAACTTAACTGACAATGAGTTTTTAAAACTGATATTTTTACTAGGTAGGTGCTAACATAAGATGTGTACCTATATTCACATTCGAAATTTCCTTTATCCGAAATGAATTCAGTCTTCTTTATTTCGGATATGGGAGGTTTTACTGTATTAAAAAATATAGTGAATAGTTTTACAATTTATAGTAACTTGCTTTGGAGCATTTTGTAATAGTTCTATATAGGTATATAAAAAAGTTGGTACTTACCAAAGTTGGTAGACATACCTTGGTTGCCTCAACTACCACTCAGGTGGTACCGGTAGGTACCGTACGAACTACATAAATTTTCAAAAATTAATTACTGAAAAATGCTCGAGAAGCGGGTCTTAAAATTTCGACCAGTAACATTTCTTACTACGATCTATAAGTGTGCCAAATTTCATTCAAATTGGTGAGGGGCAAATCCCTATTTAAATATTTGAACGTGTGACACCAAGTTCATGATATTAATTTGTAATTTTTGAAACGGAGAGTTAGCATGTATCACTTATGTACTATATTTTAGTACAATTACCTAATTGTAAGTTTATTTTCCAGGTGCTTAGCTTGGCTGCTGTGTTCAGCCCCGTGTGTTCCTACGAGAATTTCAACGATACTCTTGTGTCTCGTTCAAAGCGCAGTCTCAAACATCATCACGTGCACGAATTTTGGTAAGCCGCTTTTTAAGTGCAACAACGTTTCTTGAGACAAGGGCGAAGATAATCGGATTTATTGATTAAATCCGCATACTTTTTAAGTATACTGAAGTATTTTAATTTTATTTTTTTTGCACGCGGTTTAATTAATTTCCAAAAGTTATGATGGATAATAACGTTGATATTAATCATGATGCGCGGTTACCAAATATTCAATGTAATAAAAGTGCACATATCTTATAGTATTGCAGGCAACAATCTGATAATCCGAAATACATAATTAAGGTTAAAATATACTGAAAGTGATGTAGTATGAAATTGAAATTGAGTGGGTTTTAAACAGATTAACGTAAATTTGTATTTCTTTTTCTTTTAGGTACGATCCTTATTATCAACACGAAATTTCGTTGCCAGATGCCGGAAAATTGCTAAGTCCGCGCGAAAATCAAATGCTTCTCAGGCACGAAACCAAGAACAGGACAGTTGTCGATTGCTGTCCATCAGTGTTAGAAATGGTCGAGCCAGAAGGAGGTAAAAATCAAGACGATCAATATGTTGAATTATACCGCGATGGAGAAAATCGGCAACGTTTCTACGAACTATCTTGTCACAAAGACATCGTAGGAAAACCTTGTAGGTTTATGGACAAAAAATTACATAGTCAATCAAAGTGCATTCAAAAGTACAGTTATACTTATGCCCTAGTAAAGGATCCTGGAAGACACCATCATCAACGGCCTAATTATTTTCCAGCCTTTCCTTCGACAGATGGAGCGACGTTTACATTGGATTATATTCGGGTCAGAAGCGGATGTAGTTGTGTAGTTACGCCTAGTACAAAGAAAAAACGAGACAAAAAGTTAAAGAAAAGAGGCAAACAAGAAGATAGTGTCCAAACGACTCGAACTAATTAATTTACTATACCAAAGGAGTTTCAAGGAACATTTAATTTGGTGCTGTTGCATTTGCAAACTTATTTTAATGTATAAAGTTATTTATTAAACCATCGTGTATATTTTGGACTGGATTTTCGTACCATGTGTTACCACTTACTATTTTATAATTACCTACCTATATGTTAATATTTTTGTACTGAATTTTTTAAAAAATATTTGATTAATTCCATAGGTGTACATATATTTAAAATGATATTTTATTCCATAAACGCCGATAAGCTCCGATGCATAGGTAATTAAAATTTACTTAATTAGACCTTATTTTAAATTTACAAAACCGATAACGACGAGGATAATTATCTCAATAACAAAATTGTTAAATACTTACATAAATTATGCAAATAATTAACAACTGATCGTGCTACTGTATTTATTTTATAAATTGTATTCTTGTAATTGTATGGTTAACTAACGTGAACCGTTTAAAAAGTGTTGCACTTACTGTTTTTTGTACAGTTAAAGACGATACCCTGACGAAATAAAACAGTATCACGTCTGAGTTTGCTAAAATTAAATGTAAAAATAAATATTCGTTGCTGAATGCATGAACGTTTATTATCTGTAAATTATATCTATATGTAAAAAATTATATGTGCGCGCGCGCAAGTGTACATATCAATATGAATACCTAACTACAATTACACTATAAATAAACTAACTGTCAAATATAATTTATTTTCTTTATTAAATAAGTATCTGCATCTATTCTGATAATGAATTTCAGTTTGTTTGTTCTATCAAAATAATGTCAACCGTTTTAGTTAGGTAAGTATTTACAATTTAAAGGTATTGCGATATCAAAATTCTTAAACTATAGATGGTATGGCATATTAATAAATTAAATTAAAAAAAAAATTCTTAAACTAATTATCTTGGTAAATACCTACATATATATCATTAAAAACTGAAAATGAAGACGAAAATTAAAAGATAAGAATAAAAAAAGTTCACAGGTTGAAGGTGTTAATTTCTTATCGAAATTTTAGTTTCTTTGTTTTTTTTGAAACAGTAGTTATTACCTATATATAGATGAGAACTAATTGCACAGATCATGATCTTTTAGACCACAAGAATACGATAGAATATTTTTAACGTGTAAAATTTTTATCCCATTTTATCAAGAAATGCCACAACATTTCCTGCCAAACATTTTTCTTCATTAAAGCAATGTTTAAGACCATGTATTTTAGCGACATCAAATCACGACTTTTATTGTCAATTCGAACATTTTTTTCTTCGAACTTAAGAATGTGCGTCGCCAGTTCTTTCTCCATTTTTTTGCGAAAATGGGCGATCGACCAAAATACTTAGCAAGAGTAGGTCCTTTGTTTTTTCCACTAATGTGCCGCTGCAACATCGCTTTCGGAACACAATATCTTCGTGCTGCTTTATTCAATCTAACACTTGCTGAACAAACCGCAGTTACCGCCAAAGCCAGATCTGTTTCACTCCACTGACCGTATTTGCCTTTTTTGACATTTTTTGGTAAAATTTTACACTAAATGAGAATAAAGTCTACCTTGTATTCAGAAAGTCTTAAATTGAACCGGTCCAACTTTGGTAATCGAAATCGGTCCAACTTAGAGAACTATATCATTTTGCAAACAATATACAACAATCACCGATCACTTAAAAATAACTGACCGTTTTATGATTTAAATATGTTGACAATACAATAATATTGAAAACACATTAAAATAATTCTTACCTGTGTTATAAATGCACAATCTCTTATTTAGAATGTATAAAATATTACATCACATGAGAGCAGTATTTATAATCCATTCTCGTGGATTTTTTTAGACGCAACTGACTGAGGTGCTTCCCCCGTTTAGTATCGCATCTGCAGTACTATCATTTCATTACCAGATTGATAGCACTGTCGCGTTCTCTTATACGAAAAAAGATAAATGATCCAATTTAGGTGCCGGTCCAGCATACGCAACTTTCCCCAATGTATCTACTTATGTGGTTTTATGTTAATTTTTTTGTTTATATTTGGTACTTATATTTGTTGAATATATAACAAACAGGCATAATAATTATAGCTAAAACATATTTTCAAAAGTTTTGATGTTGATTCTTCTTGCTTTCAACAGGAGATTCCCTGTATGAACAGCAACTTACCGTTATATGCAACCAACAATACTTTATAGCTTACATTTTACACGCAAGATAGCGCAATTTTTCTTAAATGCAATGTGAATTGAGCGCAAATTAAATGTACGAAATAGTTACAGCTGATTTGATTTTTTATTGTATATAATATTCTTGATTGCTCAGTAAGTAAGTATTACATACAGTATATACACATGGTGTTAATTAGATATATAAAAATTAGAACTCGAAAGGTTCAAGGTAAAACGATGTTGAATTAATAATACATAACCTTACTTTAAAAGAGTGTTCTGATTTGTTTATTAATTCTGTCGATTCATAATTAATATTTCTCAATGTATCTTCTAAATAATCATTCCAGGTATATATAGGTAATGATTAAACCATGGAGTTGGTATCGACACAAGCGATGGTTGTAGAAGTTCTTCAACAAGCATCTAGTCAAAATCCTGAAATATTAAAACCCGCTGAAGCAAAACTACGCGAATGGGAAACTCAACCAGGCTTTTATACTGTATTGTTTGTGAGTACCTATTATTGTTGAATATGATTGTTTATCGATTTATTGTTATTATTGACTTTTTAGAATATAATATCTAGTCACTCGACCGACGTAAATGTACGTTGGATTGCTGTTCTATACTTTAAAAATGGCGTTGATAAATACTGGCGAAAAAATGCTCCCAAGTAAGTGGTTTTTTGTTATTGTAACAGAATAATCAAATTCAACGACATTTCCAATTCTAATTAATTATACAACAAGTATTCTGTCGAGAACTGATAAGTACAAGTAAATGCGATACCTATATTAAAATTATATTTATAATGCAAGATCTTTTAACTTGTACCTATACGAAACTATTTTAGTAAGTATCTGTTTTATCAATAAATAAGGTAATGCATAAATTATACACTTGCATTGTATTAGATGAATTAATCCTCTTTTAAAATTGTTTCGAAAAATTATTCGATGTCCAATAGTTTATATGTATACATTAATCTTTTAGTGGGATATCAGATGAGGAAAAAGCAACCTTAAGACAAAGTCTTATTAGTAATTTTAGAGAACCTGTTAATCAGATTGCATTACAATTAGCCGTATTAGTATCAAAAGTAGCTCGCTTCGATTGTCCAAGGGATTGGCCTGAGTTATTTCCAACACTATTGCAAGGTGTAGAGAACCCCGATTCTCTTATTCAACATCGATCCTTGTTGACACTGCATCATGTTGTTAAAACTATATCATCCAAGAGACTTCCTGGTAAGTTGATAATAATGTGTAATTTTGAGAATTCAATCACAGTGAGTAAGGATAAATAGATTCATTTGTATAGGTGGTAATCATTTTTATGAAAGAAAATATCTAAATAAAATCTAAATAACGTTAACTTAGATATTAATTGAAAACATAATAACTGAAATTCAAGGAATTTTCTAACTTACATTAAGTTAAAATAGAATTTTTATATTAATATCTAATGTCAACTAAATTAACATATATAGTGAAACCTTTATTAATGGACAACTCTCAACAACGAAAACCTCTCGACAATGAACCCTTTCTAGAGTAGTACGAACGCGGACATTAAAATGAATAAATTTATTTCATATTTACTTAATAAATTACATCCAAATAACGAACGTTTTTAATGTAGTGGAAATGTAACTTTGAATATTCTCTTACGTAAGCGAGCTTGTTTATTTCAAATATTATACATATAGGTGTGAGCATTTATAATCGTCTGTTCACTACAGCGAGTTGCAAATTTTGTTTATGAGAATGTGCAAATATGTAAATTCATTAAACTTAAGGATTATGTACTAATATGGCAGCTGTTAACTAAAAATTTTGAACATAAACCACCTTTTCTAAACAACAATTTTAGCTCCTATTTCTTGTTGAAATACATTTTAAATTGCATTACTTTATTGACCGATTTCACAAACGCCAGATAACTTTATTCTCCGGTTATTTCTATGGTAATGATTGTTCCAACAATCTGTTTAAGCCATTTACTACCGAACTAAATATTTAGACCCGTTTTTGAAATCGGGCATATGTGATACATTCGGAGAAGGAAGATGGCCCTGAATAAAAAATTTTTAATACTTCCAAAAAGTTTAATAGTTTCCAAAAACTCAAGGCAGTTCTATAGACTCGGTGGTGTTTGATTGGTTTTGCAAAGTTCGGAACAAAGACATTCCATTATCTGAATTAATCATTAAAGTAAAAGCTCTCGAAGCTGCAAACGAGTTGAATGTGGATTTTAAGGCATCTAACGGATGGTTAGAAAAATTTTGACAAAGACAACATTGCATTTAAATCGATTTGTGGAGAAGCAGCAAGTGTCTGTGAAAACGAAGTAGATGCTTGGATAAAAAAATTGCCGAATACAATAAATAGAGTGAAACCTCTATTTGCGGACAGTTTTCAACTGTCTCGAATTTTGCTACATTAAACGCGTGTATTTGAAAACCCTCTATTGCAGATGGGGTCACAATATTTGTGTTGCAACCCTTAATTTTAGCCACTGTAATGCAGACATTTACAAAAAATATTAGTCACAACGAAGAAACGAGAGTTGAAAATCGATAAATTGGAAAGACCGACGATCCGTTGTGCCAAGAGGATTAACACCATTGCATTTGTTGTATTTGCATTGTGTTGTACTTAACAAGTTGTAAATATTGGTTTTTTTAAGAATCATTTCCACGAACATGTATTTATCTAGGACTCTTTTTAACTTTCTACAATAATTATTATCTGTCGTCATATTATCAGGTGCGTTATTACCTGCGTGCTTTATTATAGGTATTTAGCAGTTTAAATTATTGTGAACTGTTAAAATAGGTAGATAGGTATACACATAAAAATCTAAAATCAGTTTAGTTTTCCTTCGGTATGGCACCTCGTGGGAATGAATTATCTTTAAAAGAAAAGCTTACATCATAAAGTTTGCTAAAATTGAGAAGTGTGGTGTTCAGGAGCTTTCAAATGAGACTACTTCCAACTTCATATCTCAATTGGTGACTGATTTACAGCTAGTCAAAGTTTAATAAAATTTTGAAGTTAGGCTTAAATATCTTTTTCTCCTGTGAGCTTAAAAATAAAAACAATGCATTTTTTCTATAACTACATACGTAGGATCATTAAGTATGTAGTTTTATTAGAATCTAAGTAGGTGAGGTAGAAAACTATTATAAATTGTGATGATTTGATATTGAATGACCATTGTACATTTTAGGAGACCGCAGGATATTCCAAGAATTTACTACAAATATTTACACCTTTATTTTACATCTGTGGAACAATTTCACTGAAACGTTCTTAAGAGATATTGCACAAAATTCTTTGCCCGATATCATTACTGCAAATTTGGAAAAAGCGTTACTTACATTACGAATATTAAGGAAATTAACGGTATTTGGTTTTTATAAACCTCACGAAAGTCAAGATTGTTTATGTTTCTTGAAAGTTATATTTGACAGAGCTCGAACGTCCTTAGAATGTCGTAAGTACATACGTTAACATCAAATTCAATTAAAAATTTTTATTTTTGCAGGCAAACAATTGCGCGGAAAGGGTATATATGTATTGGAGCTTTGCGAAAAATTTATAATCCATTTGACAAAAATTTTATTGAATGTACTAGATATGCATCCTTTCTCTTATGTTGATTTTATTCGACCAACGTTAGAGTTTACTATTTATTACATTTTTACTCCAACTGGAGCGCAATATATATATGAACGTTTTACTATTCAGTGTTTTAATCTTATAAAAGGTATTTTATTGTGTGCTGAATACAAGCCGGCCAAAATTATTGAAATGACTAAGGATCCGGAAACTTTGAGAGCCCATCAAATTAAAGTAGAATTTTTCCAACCGAATACCTTAACAGATATGTGCAGAAAATTAGTTACGCATTATTTTCTATTAAAACCGGATGATCTTGAATTGTGGTATGCCGACCCTGAAACTTTTGTTAATGACGAAGTCGGGGAAAGTTGGAAGTATAGTTTGAGAGTAAGTTTACAAAACATACTTTTACCGAATATCATAATTATTATTGTTAACATTTAGCCTTGTATGGAAACTGTTTTTGTTACGATCTTCCACGAATACAGGCTTGTATTAGCGTCTGCCCTCTTGGAAATGATTCAAGAAACGAGCTGTATTGTCGCTGTTAATGATTTAGATGGAATATTAAAAAAAGATGCTGTATATAATGCAGTTGGTCTTGCCGCTTTTTATTTATATGATGATGTAGATCGATCAACTTAATAGAATATTAATTTGTGATTCATAAATTTTTCAGATCGATTTTGATCAATGGCTTACTAATACGTTAATGCAAGAATTAAAAGTTAAGGATAACAATTATCGTATTATAAGGAGACGAGTGGCATGGTTAATTGGTAATTGGACTGGAATTAAGTTGTCACAGGAATTGAGACCAATTTTATATGAATGCATTATAAGTTTGTTAGGCTTCGATGAAGATATGGTAGTGCGTTTAACGGCTTCTACCACATTGCGGCACGCAATAGACGACTTTGATTTTAATTCGGAACAGTTTAAACCGTATATAGATACCGCATTTAATTTACTTTTTGGCCTGTTGAAAGAAGTTCAGGAATGCGAAACAAAAGTACTGCTTTATTAGATTATTTTTGCACATTTTATTATTTTTATTACAGATGCACGTTTTAAATGTAATGACGTTGATGGTAGAGAGAGTCGGTCAAACAATTACACCACATACCGATGCGTTAATACATTATTTACCTCTTTTGTGGCAAGAAGCCGAAGAGCACAATATGTTGAGGTGTGCGATTGTTTCAACTTTAGTACAGTTAGTTAAAGCTCTTGGATCGGGTAGTGCCGAATTAAATCCTTTTCTTTTACCAATTATTCAATTAGGTACTGATGTGAATCAAGGTGCTATTGTCTATTTGTTGGAGGATAGCTTAGAACTTTGGTTGACCGTTTTAGAAAATTCAACGACGATGACTAATGAACTTATGCAATTGTTTAATAATATGCCGGCACTATTAGGTATATTGTAGATTAATAATTATAATTTTTTTCCTTAAAATTTGATGTTACAGAATATTCCACAGAAAATCTTCGTTGTTGTTTAATTATCACCTTGGTTCACATGTTGTTGGCGCCCGAGTTAGTCATGAAAACTCAAGGGCTTCAAATTGTAACTGTTTGTGATAACTTGATGTCTGATTTGAAACTTGAAGGTATACTTATATTAACGCGCCTGATGGAAACGTTTGTTAGAGCATCGCCCTTGCTCGGTTCTCAAACTGTTAATCCTATTCTTCCTAGAATTTTCAGGTAAGTTGATTTAAAAAAATAATTAAACCAGCAACTTTAAAAATGTTTATTATTTTAATTATTAATAGAAATTATAATTTTACTCATCATATACTACATTATCCTTGAGATTGCAATAAATTGATCTTCGGTGGATTATAGATTACGTTGATCAAATTTTATTTAGCTTATGTTAGCTAAATATAGCTATTTTTAACTTTTATATAACTACCTAATTAAATGATACTTGTAACTTGTTATATGTCGAATAATATAATTCTGAAATTTTATATTTTTGTTTTGCACATATCAGCATTTAAAAAATCGATTATTAATACAATGCAAATATTTTAGTTCTATATATCAAGAAACTGATATTTCTCCGATGATTCTTTCCATGTACCTGTCAATTTTAGCAAGAATTTTACTTGCATCTCATGAAATATTTACAGAAGCAATTACTACGTTATCTCAAACTAAGCAAGATACCGAACAGAATATTTTGGGTTCAATATTGGATGTGTGGTTATCGAAAATGTGCAACGTTTCACAAGCAGAACTTCGAAAATTACTGGGTATGTAACAGATAATTTTGGTGAATTAATAAAATTATTGTATAATTTTACAGGTTTAGCTCTTGCTAATTTATTGACTACCCAAAGCAGGCCTGTTTTAGAAAGGTTTAATGGGATTATGTTAAATATTTTAGAAGCATTGAATGATGTTAGTAAAACGGACGACACTGGTACCATGGTAGACTCTTTGATTCTTGTGGACGGTCAGAGTCCTACTGATTTTTATGATGATTCAAATAACTATTACGAAACCGATCATGATCAAAGAAAAAAGCAACTTATACTTAGCGATCCTGTGCATAATATTGTATTAAGGGATTATTTTCAAGCGCAGGTAAATAATTATATTGATGGTGTTTTCGCAGAAGGATGTAACCCACAAAAAGTAAATTTTACAGGAGCGCACATTTTGTGTCGCCACATAGCTATAAGCAGATACGTTTCGTGGAAATACAAATCGATTTTTCCGATAGAAAAAAATCAAAATATTGTTATCAGATTTTAACAGATGATGTCTTTGCCTTATATGCATAAAATAGTTAGAATAACTCATTTTTGCAAAAAAATTGGGTTACATTCTTCTGCTAAAACGCAGTCGATATACATAATTATATTAGTATAGTGAAATTTCAAAATAATATTTTGTTATTTTCACAATTTTGTCATTTTTATTTGGTATCAGAATTAGCTTCACATAAATAATACATAATAATTCTTTAAATTATTTTATTAAAATAATTGTTGAATAAGCAGGAGCCGTAAAGCTAGTTTTCTTGAATACGGGTTGGAATTTCAAATCTTCACTATCGATAGGTGGATTTAGGAAAGTTCACCGATTTTAATTCACTGATGGAAAGTTCGACTTGTATTAAATATAGTGGTCCGGAAACTGTTGCAAAGCATTACTTTGGTCTCGTCATTTCTATCGATCACGCATTTAGTACATCCGTCTAGTCTCGATATTGTTTAGTCCGTTCATGACTTTCCTCGGTCTTCATAATTGTGCAGATCATTGTTGAGATTGCGTGATATTTCTTCACCTGAGGGTGAGGCTGATCTATTTTAATTTCCTACCTCCATACAATACCACTAATTCGGTCTTAGCCTTGATAATGTTTAGGTCCGTCGATTCAATTTTGATACTCACTTATGATATGCGTATTCCGCAGTCCTTATCATCCTGTCTTTGTTCTTATCTTGAATTGCAATTGCCAGGTCATCTGCGTAGGCAATCAGCATGATGCCTGGTTCTAGGCCCATCTCCAGAATTTGATTGTAGAAAATATGTCATGGTAAGGGACCCAGGACAGATCAAACTCACCTCATCTGCACTTAAATAATCGGCGAACAATTTTAAAATCGATGAATTTTCCAGTCAATGAATTGTTGTCGGCGAACTTTCTGGATACCATGATATATTAATATTTTACTGTAATATACCAATAAAAATAAGTAATAATATAAACATTCGTTACAGATACAACAATTAAGGAATCAAGTTGGACAAGCACAGTATGAACAACTACTTCAGATGGTCGATACTGACACTCTATCTCAGATTAACGAATATTACTTTCCATTATAGATAGTTACTAATCAAATATCTACACGAACCATATTTGATAGGTGCCTGTAAGTTAAATCATTCTAAACCTGTAATTTATTAAATATTACGTTAAAACAATATTTGTTAATTAAAAAAAAATCATTAGGCTGTTATATTAATTTTATGTTTTGCTTTTTCCAAAAGATATATATTTAGCAAAATTATATCAGAATTATGAAGGTTTATAAATTTTAAAGACTGAATTTGTATGCATAGTGTTGTAGAATTGCATAAACGAATTATTATAAGTTTGAAATATGGGCCGTTGTGTACTTTTATGATGATTTACTACATTTACATAATATGGTTAATTTGCATTTAACAAAATTATAATTTAAATTGGTTCTATTGTTGTTTTATTTTTTAAATACCTAAAATTTAATTATTTTAATCAAAACATTTTTGCTGGCAAATTTTGAATTAGTTAATTATTGATAATTGTTATTGTGTTTTATTATGTTAGGTTTTAAGTTCATTAATAGTTAGCTTTTATTAAAAAACAAATGGGGACAAATTATATGAGACATATTGCTTCTGAAAGTGAAAACAATTGTGATATGGTACAGTGATATGTATTTTATTTTTTACCACAAGTATGTTATAGCTTATCCAAATCTATATGATGTTCACGTCATCAACAAAAAGTTACTAGATTGTTTATTTGTAATTCGGTTTAAAGTTTGAAAAGTGACGTATTCTATAGATGATTTACTTGCGCACATATTAGATGGTATAAAGAAATACTACAATTTATTAGAACTGTAAAAATACGAGGTGACAGAACTGTGTGAAACATCATCATCTAGTAACCTTGTATTGATGACGTGAACATCATATAGGTTTGGATAAGCTATACTAAAGTTAAACAATGAAATTTCTCTATAAAATTTATGATTTAAATAGAAAACATAATTTTAACATTGTCACAGAAGGTAATATATTTCTTTATAAAAAAGCAACACTCGTGTCTTTTATAATGTGCCTAACTACTAAATCAGCATATCTACCTAAGCATATCTGCAAAATTAACCATATTTTAATAAAATATTAGTGTTCCATCACTTAACAACAAAATACAGATTGTGTAACAACTGGTAATGCTACTATTTTTAATTTGTTATTAATATCAAAAATATGGTGAAGGTTGTAGATTTCAGACCTCCGAAAATTAAAGGTGCTGTCATTGAGTGTTGTTTTTATACGATGGTTTTTATATCACTATGGACCGGTCTTTCAATTATCAAATAAATTTCTAAACGTGTCCTTCCTTGGACATGTTTGTTGTAACAATAGTTTCCAACGAAATTATTCTACGAATAGTTTATTTGGAACTTTATTTAATGATTGAAAGACCTGCCCTATAATCATTAAAGTTACATAAACTAACAATCAAATAATATTGCTCCTAATAGTGCAAGTTTTTCAATCATCATTTATCGTTAACTGTTGGGTAATTACCTAGAAGTGATTGTTGAAAAAATTGTTTCTATGGTGGTTAACGATCTTTAGAATTAAAAAATTGGACCCTAACATAATAACATATTAACTTGTATGTGTAAACGTAGCAATTCATAATTATTAAATCTGCAAAATAGTACAAAAATTACTTGAAATAAAAAAATTAATTCGTTTGCTGCATTCAAAAACTATCATAGTAAATAAAAAAGTTAATTTACAATATTTTATTTTCATTTTTAAATGATGACATACGAATATAAGAAATAAAATACCCTACAATTATTTTAATTTATACCTAAAAGTAAGTAAAACCTCGATTGGCATTTTAAAATGTTTTATTTCTTATAAGAAACTATTTTTCATTTGAAGTGTTATTTTTGTTATATTCAGAGTACGATATCCGAAAAATATCACATTTACAACACACAATGTGTGTACTTATTATAAAATTATATTCAGGTAAGTTAATGCTTCATTAATATAAATAAAATTGCTTTTTTTATTAATAAAATTCTACATATTTACCATTGATTTTGCAATGTTTATGTTATGCTTGATTTGCTACTCATGCTGATAATATTGACATGCACACAAAAACTTGTTGAATATAAACGAAATTTGTCGCTATATAATCACTTTTATAACAAGTATAAGAATATAATTTGACAGTGATTGGTTCGATAATATATTTTTTTAAACTAACAAATAATTTAACAAAATTTAGAAATAATCTTCGTCAGTCATTTCTCCAGAACCTTCGTCGTAATCTAAATCATCAATATAATCCATTAAATTTGGAATTTGTGTTTCGGTGTCTCGAAATTCTTCTACATTTTCATTTGCAAGTGGCACGTCATTTAATTTTGATGTAGTACTTTGTATTTGATTAGCTTCTTCAGCAGATGCTACATAACCCTCTAGCAATCTATGTTGTTTTAGTAATCGCTGTTTACCTTTTCCTTTACGTTTTTCCAAAGCAGATTCAAAGTCGAATTTTGGTGGCCTATATAATAATAATAATAATATATATATATACAATTAAATTAATTCTGAAATTAATCAATTATTTATTATTACGTACTTTTCACCATTAGCATAAACTTTATTTTGTAAATGCATAATATCGTGACGAACATCTGCTAATAAAAGAAGTAAAAAATCAATGGATCCTCTTTCACCTTTTACTCCTCTTGGACCACGTTCTCCTAGATCTCCTTTAGGACCTCTTGGACCAACTGGACCTGATTCGCCCTTTAAATGAGGTTTCAAGAGTGTTTAAAAAAACAGTATATTATGTATGAGTTTACTTGAGGTCCTCTTTTGCATTTACATTGTACTGATTCGTCTCCTCGCAAAGGTACGAAAGCATCAAGCATGGAATAGGTGTAGTCTGGACTATTGGAAGTCAAAATGGGACTACTACCTTCAGGACCTGTAGATATCGTATAAATAAATGCGCATAATACAAAAATAATTAAACCAAAATAAGTTAATTATGTTAAATTGTTTATTTGTTTAATTGTTTATTATGTTAATAAATTGTTAATTATGTTTAAATTAATAAGAGAAATGCAAGTTATTAAATATTGTAGAAGATTATGTACAAAAATCGTATATTAGGTGATCTTTAAAATAATTATTTCTTTACTTTTGCATGGTAATTATTTCGGAATGCATTATTTTTGATTTTATTATTAATTTATTAAAAATTTTTTGTGTGATGTGGGTTTTAAAGGATTTTTACATAGTAATACATTGACTAATAGTTCCTTTTATACTATTATATATATACATATATATATATATATATATATATATATATATATATATATACAATTAAAATAAATTACAAAAGTTCCTTCTAAAGTTATATATGCGAGTGTATTTAAAAATCAAATATAAATCCGATTTAGCGGTAATTAATTGACCTCGTCTTAGTTGGGGAATTTAGACATGATGTCTTTCATAGTTGGTGGTACTGCAAATAATAAATAACCTTATTAATGTATGTTAAGCAGTATAACCTTTAATTTCTTGTATTAAAATTGATGTGATTATTTTAAGCACATTTACTACGATGATCTGTAAGGATACACAAGGATTTCGAGGTAACAATTACAATTTAATTTTTATAATAATTTGTAACATTGAATTTGTAGCCGTTCCTATTAAATTTTCCAAAAAATGTTCGTCAGAGCATCAGATTTTTATAAAAGCACATTCTGTCCGTAACGAGTCTGAGGATAAACCAACTAATAAAACGGTATTCGTTATAAACGTGCCTCCTTGGGTTACGAAGGATAGTTTTAAAAGGGCCTTTTCTTGTGTAGGACCTGTAAAAAATGTCATATTTCAATCAAACCGAGTTCAAAAGACTGTGAAGATAAAACGAACCCGGATGGATTCAAAGTAGCATATGTAGTTTTCGAAAAAGTGGGCAGTGTTCAAAAAGCATTAGCTTTAACCAATCTAGATCCACTTTCAACAAACGATAGTCCTATTGTTACGGGGTTGCAAAAATGGGCATTAGAATATAATCAACAAATTTATGATCACCAACAATTAGAGAAAACTGTTAACGATTTTATGTTAAAATATGACAAGGAAACAGAAAGACAAAAACGCCTTGAAAAACATAATGATACTGGTAGTTGGACGGTTGTAACAAACAAAAAGAGAGCATCTACTATATCGCGTAAAGTAAACAGTGAAAGTAAAATTCTTGCGAAGACAGCTAGAAATGAAAAACGAAAACACTTAACTGATTTTTATACATTTCAAAAACGTGAATCGAAAATGAATCATTTAGCAGAAATGAGACGAAAATATGAGGAAGATAAGAAAAAAATTAATGCAATGAAACAAGCACGAAAATTTAAGCCTTTTTAAGGATAATTAAAGAAAAAATAATATATAAAATATATAAAAATAAATAGATAATTCAGAAGTTTATAAAAAATTTTGAATAATTAATTTCTATTTTGTTCTAATTTATATAGATAATGAAATTATTGATACTGTTAAAAAATGCATTGTGTAATAAGGCTCTATTTAGATAAAATATTTTATCTATACAGAAATGTATTATAATTGTAAGTAAAATAGTTTTCAAATATTGTGCTTGGTAAGGTAAACAAAAACTGCTAATTTTCTAGATAAGACATTAACTACACAAGGCTTTAAATTGATTTCATATTGTTGAATACATTTTTTCTATCACGTATTTGTATACGGTGATTTTACAATAAATTTATTAAAATTATGGATAGCTGTAATTTCTTTAAAAGTATTTTTAAGACTTTAAACTATGATTTTATAATGTTATTCAGACTTACCGGCCTTACTTACTTTATCACCATGGAGCAATGCAAATCTCAATTGTGATTGGTTGTTAGTTTTTTAACAGATCTTTAGAAATAACGAAAATGATTCATAGGGCCGAATATACATACATATTTTAATTTTTACAGGGTGGAGCCCCTTACATTTGGAGACTGCAAAAGTTGATCAGAGTCGCTTACCATTTACTCTAAATGTATTTGACAGTTGTTTCACTTAAGTCATGTCATTTTGAATATTCATTGACATAATTTTGCCTCATTATGCAAACAATTTCTAATTAAAATTTCTTTTAGTCATTACAGATAATGAATCTTTGAAATACAAACTTATTCTCTCAATTGAATTTTTATTCCTTTATTCAGAAATTAATAACATTGGCATTGTGTCGGATTATGTTTTAACAGTAGTATGTGATTAATTTTTATTTTTAATAGTATCGTCCTACATCAAAATTGTCATGATATTTGTACATTGGGTTGCCGTCTAAAGTTGTAGGGGTTCCACGTTGTGTGGCCCACCCTGTAATTAATTATTTTTAATAGGTACCTTTCATCAGTTGAAAAAATCTTATTTTTTACGTATTTCGATCTTTTTAATCCATAGGCCTCGTATAAAGTTAACGGCATGTCGAGTCGCGTCACGTCGTCATGCATAGTTTGTAATTGTTGTTTCAAAAATAATATCGAAACTTAAGAAGAATTTTAGGGAACAATGATGTAGATATTACTTTCATTAAAAAACACTAACCTGGAAAGCCCCTAGGTCCAGCAGGCCCAGGCGGTCCTGGAGGACCTGCTGGTCCGGGAGGTCCTGAAGCAAAACTTGATAACCGTATCGCCGTACTTAGAGCAGAAACCTGAAATAAAAGTTTAAATAATAATGTCATATATAAATAAGTAGCTATAATCTGTAACCCAAAGAACAACCGTTTAATAACTTTTCACAAGAACAACCGATTAATGAAACTTTTTAAAGATTTTGGAACTTATACATTTAATTAATTTGTAATGATTTTATACAGTTAATTTCAAATCAATGAATACCACAGAGCATAAAAGGTACAGATATATGTTATACCATCTAGTCACCGACTGTTTAAGTTCAATAAATCTATTTTCTTTAACCATCAATACGTCTGCGGTAAGCATCTTAAATTTACTTCCAAATTTAAACCGAATTCAAATAAAATCTAGTAACTTTTTTGAGCGATGTATATAGTTGGATAGGCTTACATATTAATTAACATTTTAATAACAATTTGGGTCACTGAAATACAACTAATCAAAAGTCTGCTTGCGACGTTATTTCTTTTTTTTGTGGATTAGGCTTCCTTCAGAAAACTTACCCAATTAATCTCCCATCATGGGTCGTTCTTGATACGTTTTTCCATAACTCGAATGGCCTGGTGAAATGTCTCATTTTCATCGCCGACTTCAGTTCACAACATCATCAACACAATTCACCGACTTCACCAATATCAGCTTTCTGATGTAATCAGGCCCGATAAAATTCCTCTTTTAAGGTTTACCAGAATCGTTACTTACATCTCATCTTCTTGTCTTACATATTAATTAATGTATAGTATGACTTAACCGATGACTGACGGAACTCGCGAAGGTTAGATAAATAACTCAAATTCAAAACGAATTTTTTCGACTGACTTGAGAGAACTAGACGTGTGTGACGATGTGTAATACCTAAAGTAACGTACATAATTCGAGCGGACGCCACCAGCCATTATCTACAATAATGTTTATATGTATCCGGCATGGTCATTTAAAATGCACCCGGCAGAGTGAGACTGACGGAACTGCGCCGAATGAGTGTAGATAAATCAACTCAAATTACAAAACAGAATATTTTTCTGACTGAGGCTTGAGAGAACTGAGACGTGTCGTGACTGATGTGTGTGAATGAACCCTAAAAGTAAGCGTACATAATGTCGAGCGGAGCGGGCCGCATCGCAGCGCATTACTCTACAACTAATCGTTGTCACGTAACTGAGATCCCGGCACTGGCTCATTTAAAATGCACCCCGGCAATTAGTTACGTTGCAATGCGACCCGCTGCGGCCTCTGCGCTCCGGCATAATGTACGCTTATATTAACTTGGCTATCACTAATTGTAAGTTACGGAAAACTTTCTGATACTTGAACCATTCTCCTTCTTTGTCCATCGCTTTCGCGAAATGTTTCATCAGTATTTATTTAAATCGTTGTAGAAAAAATTAAAAAGCGTAGGAAATTGTATACCTACCTTTGAAATAATTTTGGCACCTACCGCACTTTAATTTTATTCTGGTGAACAAATTTAATTCTAATTTTAAATACATATTTTGAAATGTTAATTTCGAATACGATTAGTTTCCAAAATAAGTTGAATTGTATTTCAACAACTTCGAAGAAGTTGCAGAAAATAAAAATTTATAGAACTCTATTTCCTGGAAAGTTCGTGACTCTCGAGCACAGCAACGTAGTGAAAGTTGAGAATTAAAAGTGGTTAATATTCATCTCTCGTAATGTGGTTTTCGAGGTAGTACATGAAGTACAATTTTTGGGTGGATGCAGCTACATATACATATATTTACTGGCGGTTAATCTTATTTTTTTGTCACACGACTAGATTAAAGTAGAAAGCTCCTGAGCTTTTTAAGTGTTACATTTACATATTACGCCTTTGGTTATTGAAATATATATATATATAATTTTTGTTTGTTTGCCATTAAATTTTTTTAAGGTAGGTAAATTTTATTTTCAAAGAGCATCATAAAAATTATCAGTTCTTATAAATTGCGTATCTCGTTATAAAATACTTAATAAAAAGCTCAACTTTAACGTAGGTACACTTCGTCCAAAGCTATATGCAATCCACGTCATCAGTAAAAGGTTACTAGATTATGACGTTTCACACAGTGCTGTCACCTCGTACCTCGTATTTTGACAGTTCTAATAAATTGTAGTCTTTCTTTATACCATCTAATTTGTGCGCAGGTAAATCATCTATGGAATATGTCATTTTCCAAACTTTAAACCGAATTACAAATAAACAATCTAGTGACTTTTTTTTGATGACGTAAATTGCATATAGATTTGGATAGGCCATATGTATTTAATTACTATCATAACCCATATTTTCTAAAAATACTTGCTGAAATATATGAGCCCATTAAATTCAAAAAATAAAAAAAGAGTTATGTACATCAATCAATTTGTTATAAAATTTTGCATCTATCAAAACTTTGTATGGTTGCAAAAGGCGCCTTTGTTCCTAGAAAATAAGCGGCAAAATCCGTGTTTATTTTGAAAGTTATGACAAGTCCCTCTTTATTTCGGTTCAAAATGCACCAATTTCGATGGACCAATGAGAGTCAACAGGAGTGTTACGTGGTTAACGATTTTTTTCGATAATAATTTATTTTAAAAAAGAATAATACTCATATGTAACTATACAAGGTGAGGTAGGTTCTTTATAAATCTGAACAAGGTATGTTTTTGGCAAATGCCAATTTATTTCCCAT
This sequence comes from Rhagophthalmus giganteus, assembly GCA_036326145.1. Classification (NCBI taxonomy): domain Eukaryota; kingdom Metazoa; phylum Arthropoda; class Insecta; order Coleoptera; family Rhagophthalmidae; genus Rhagophthalmus; species Rhagophthalmus giganteus. The sequence continues at coordinate 28,756,216 of JARFJA010000088.1, read as the reverse complement.
TGAAAAATAATCTGATAATCTGCCGAAAAGCTTTATCCATATACATAACCTACTGAAATGTCGTATATGAATTGCAAGAACTGCAATTTTAAATGAACGAATGAAAGAAAATGAAGATTTTCTATACCTGATAAACTGAGAATAGTTTTTTTAAATCTTCTGTTTAGTATACCTACTTACCTGTATGTTGTATCTATTTATTTTTATGGTCAAAATCTGTAATAACATTTACCAATACCTAATTGCGTTATTGTTATTAGAATAACCAATAATAACCCCTACACACAATCGGTCCGAACCACCGACAGCTCGGAGAAAGTGCTGTCGGCGGACAGAAATAGTTGGGACGGACGGTTTGGTGGTCAGGTGAGCCAATGATCTGACCACCGAACTGTCCGGTGTTTGTTTTCCACTCATTGTCAATCGCATCGTGTGTAGAGTGGTTCGAGTCGAATCCCGACAAGAAATACGTAGATTAAACAGAATACTAAAAAGCTAGAATATGCGGAGGGACTCTGTAGATCTCATGCGTCCGTCAGTCCAGTCTGAAGGTGTGTAGAGTCGATCCGGATGTTTGGTTTGGTCAGGTAGTCCGATCCGAAGGCGTGTAGGAGTATTTAGTGTCTTAAAATTTTCTGTTTTAGTATACTTTTATGTTGTACCCATTACTTTCTTGTTTGATATTACCGAAAATTTAATATTATCTACACAATGATATTATTTGCAACATTAATTTGTTTTAATTATTTTTCCGTTTAACATAATATTAAAATTTATTTGCAAATAGGACTAAGTCAAGTCCGAATTTAAAATGTTTGTTGCCTTTTTACCACAGAATTGCCTATCTATTTTATTCTTAATTTAAAAATCATTATTTTGTGTGCATTTAAAAACTGAAATTTTTTCTATCATAACCCATAATTTATAGGTACAAGTTAAATTTTAATCGCGAGAACGAGAACTATAAAATATAATGCAGCTAATGGAACACGTGCATCTTCTTTCGTAACTTATCAGAGGTCGAATAAAATAAATTTCTAAAATAAAAACGGATTTTTGTTAGCCTTTATGTAACGACTTTAAGGCGTTTATAAATATGATTCTGACAAAACGATGTCAGTTATTTCGCGTTATTGATACAAAGCGGTACTGCTTGTTTTAGTACGAATTTTAAATTTTGGCGTCTCATTTTCGCGAGTCCGTAGAGTGCTCGAGTGTTTATAAAGTCTTTTAAATTTGCGCGCGTGTGTTGTGAGTGTTTAAAAATAGATTATAAAAATGATTTATACGACGAATAAAGGTAAGATTTTTTGTGTCCATGTATTTATAAAGTGTTATATATGACTTTTAGCTTTAATACAAATTCTCTGAAAGTCGGACAGGGTTGGTTAGGCTATTGCGTAGGAACTTGGTTAGGGTTCTGATAGAAATTTGATTAGGCCCTTAAATATTCGTCGCGATGGTTCAATTTCTCGACTTTTACCTTACACTCGCTTTCTCGATTGTGTTTTCGCGTTCATAGTGATTGGTAAAATGTAAAGTGTTGTGCTATATTGAACGTCTATATTAGGTGAACAGAAGGAGTTTCAAGGTACTATTATAATAATTAAAGTCCCATCTTTAATCTCAGCTGAAAATTGGCGATAGAGGAAACGATGATAAGAAAAATGTAAGAAATACGTTTAAAGAATAATATAGAAACGTTTAATTTTTTCTTAAGTCTTTTATGTAATTTTGTGTAATCAATTTACTTTCAGGAAAAAATATTTATTTCAAGACTTCGATGTTTTAACGTTTTTTACTTAATTTGAAAAGTAAATTAATGAAATTCATAATTTTATAAGTAATAGAAAATATTCTGTTTTTAAATTGCTATTATTTTGAATCATTTTGTCGTTTTAACTAAATTTGTTTACCTACCGATAAAAAGCATAAAATTTAAGTTTTTGATTGTCGTATACAATAAAATTATTGTTTAAGGGCCGGTCTTTTCATCTCTCAGTAAATTTACTTGACAAATTTTTACCATAGAAACAATCGTTTGAACAAACGTTTCTATAGTAAATATGTGTCAATTAAATTAAAAGGAAGATGAAAAGATCCGCCCTTAATATAGTAAAATACTTCGTCCAAACCTATATGCAATTCACGTCATCAATAAAAGGTTGCTAGATGATGACGTTTCACGCAGTGCTGTCACTTCGTACCTCGTATTTTGACAGTTTTAATAAATTGTAGTCTTTCTTTATACCATCTAATATGTGCGCAGGTAAATTATCTATAGAATATGTCACTTTTCAAACTTTAAACCGAATTACAAATAAACAATCTAGTAACTTTTTTTATGACATAAATTGCATATAGGTTTGGATAGGCCATAGTATTTAATATTTATAGGGCCTCTTTCCGTCTCTTGATTTTATCTGACAGGTATTTACGATAGAAACAATTGTTCGAACAAACGTTTCTATGGTAAATACCTATCACATAAATTTAGCATTACTTTAAACAGTAGGCTTAGGAGTTGTGAGTTTGGAAAACTACGAATGTCCGACATAGACGGTTGTGAAAATGGAAAATTGATTAGTTCCGCAAAGAATTTTTGCTGTTGAAAAATTTATTTAAGTGCAACGTGATTTTCGAAGAAAATTTAACGTTCGCAATGTCTCTACGCGTTTCACGCTAATTATAATTAACTAAAAAAAGCCATGTTCAATTTCATCAAGCATTTAAATGAATGTATTGAAAATGATGGAGGTCACTTGAAGCACACAATATTTTGTAAATAAAACTCCTTTCCATACACCTTAATAATTAGTTTTTGTTTGATTTGTAATATTTATCAATACAATGTTATTTAGCAAATAAACTGTTTAATCCATTTTGGTGAACCCTGTATTTTGTTGAAAGTTTAAAAAGCTAAATGTCACAAAAAGGTTAGTTTAAACTTCTATGTGTGTTGACGCCTTTAATTTTTGAAAAAATTCTATTCTGACATTGATTTATGTTTATATTCAAAATCCTACGGAATTAGTTTTCTATTAATAGGAATAAAGTTACGAAAGATCGATTGCACTTTTATCGGATGTAGTACTTACCTTTTCTTGTAAAGCTTTCAGTTTATCGTGTAGTCGAACCACGGTCTCGCAGCTTGCATAACATCTATCCCTGTGAGCTGGCTGTTCTAATTCCTGTGAAGGATTTGTCGATTCGCACGTTCTGTTATCTTCTCGCAATCTAAAGTTTTCTTTGCAAGCGCATCTGTAAGTTCCCAACTCGTTTATGCACTCTTGTTCACAATCACCGTTTTCTTCTAAACATTCATTTGTATCTAGAGACAAAAGGATGCTTATTCATATTCGGGTCATTTTAAATATACAGTGTGTCCATGAAATTGTAATTGATTAAAAAAATTGATAAATATTGATATTTTTGATTTACCTCCTGCTTGACCTCAATCGTGTTTCAGAAGAAACATTTTTTTAATAATTTATATACAGAGTCTTTTAGAGGCAAATTAAAAAAAAATAGACAAGAGAAAACTCTCTCTTACTTGAAAACATACAGAAAAAGAGTTTTATTGTAGGACTCATAATTAGACGAATTTTGTAATTGTTTTGCATCGACCTTAGAGTATCGTAATGATTCATCCACATTTTTCTATTTGATAGAAAAGATATTTGATTTGTCTTTTTGTACAACAGCAAATTTGTTAAAATTTAGATTTGGACCAATCGTTTTAATTCTAAACAATTTATTTTAAATAAATTTTACTGTATATAGAAAACATACTGTATATGAATAATTAAAATCGTTTTCCACTACAACATAATTTTAGGTCAAGCACTAGTTAAATCTAGAATATGAAAATCGATTACAACACGTATACCTACAGTTATCCGTAGACATAACGTAATATATGCAGTAGAACCTCGATTATTAGTGACCCGTTCAACCATGTGTTCGGTTAATCGTGCGTACCTGTACGCGTCTAAAAACGTTAATTATTTACAATTAGTTGTTCGTGCGCGCAATCGTTCACGAAAATGGACAATTAGAATATGCAGCTATTAAATCGTCAAACACAAAGTGATGTAATCAACAGACATATTCCATTCGACTGATTTAACTGATTTTAGATAACATAAAATCACTCGATCACTTAACGAATTCTTACAAGAAATTATTAGATTTTGTATCTAAATGTCGTAACAGTTAATCATTTGAATAAAATACGCACACCATAAAATAATCTTAAGCGGTGTTTACATTAGTGTGGAGGCACAACTAAACTCAAGCATAATATAGGATCCGCACGGCACAGACTTTTACTCAGACATGTATATGACAATTTACATGATGGACGTGTTTTTCATGTACGCACAGACATGCCTTCAACGTGTGGATGAAAGAGTACGCACAGACCTTTGTCTGCATAAAAGTCTGTGTCGTGTGGACGCATGTAGTCGCACGATTATTTATTTATCGTCTTCAAATATAAGGAATAATATATAATGCATACGTTTGATTATCTACGACACAGTCAAGCGGTATTTACATTAGCGCGAAGCGACGACTTTGGCATAGAATAACCAAACGTGCGAATAACCTTGCGACGCACTTATTTACGCATGACTTCAGTCGTGACTCTACGCTAATGTAAACACCGCTTTAGTGACTTATCATTTTCAAATGTATAAAGCATGTATAAAAACATTTTTGATTGTTATTTTATTAGATTTTATTAATTTATTCAGTATAATAAATAGTAACGGATAATAATCCGTGTCTTTCGATTACCTATTTGTCTGTACCACCCCTTCTATTAGCACGGACAATCGAGGTTTTACTATAATTTGATTTGACTAAGATTTATTATAAACTAACGAAATCTTACCTACACATACTGGCTTAATTCCTTGTTTTTGATTGCTTGGGCTAAATTTGTATCCATCGAAACATGTACAAATTACTCTTTGCAAGTATAATGTACATTGTTGTTCGCATAAACTCATCGAGCAAGGATCCTCATCTTTATGAACACACCTGAGAATCAAGTTTAAATTTAATTATATTTGTTTCTGTAGATTTGGATTAATATCAATGTTCTTTAAAATGAATATTGTAAGGGCGGTTTTTGAAAAATAAACTATACAAGAATTTAGATAAAAATATTGATTTCGCGTTTAGCAGCAAAATTTGGGTATGACCTTGTATAAGAGCTTTTTTATGTTATTTTGCTTTTATTTTGTAATATTTATTAGGAGTAATATATTTTTTAGATTGTGAGAATTTTTAGTTGCGGACGTTTTATTTATTTACATGTTCAAAGTAGGTACCTAATTTTTGTTGTAAACACCTATAGCAATACATATACATAGTTAAAAGCTTAAAATGGTGAGAGTAATTATCGGAAGGATTAGTTGTTTCTACTTTAACATGTAGGAACTTCTCTGCAGTACGTACTGCTTGTTTGGCAGTATTTGGAACAACGGTTTTCGGATCAATGGAATAGAAAAAGAGACGTTAACAGAATGGCTTACATGGTCATCAAATTAATCTCGGCTAGAATTCCTTATGTAGGAATACTTGAAATGTAAGTATCTATGTTGTTATTTAACAGCAACATATCATCAACGAATGCTGAAATATTTGAGCATAATTTTTTTGCTGTATAGAAGTTGGAGGTCAGCTGGGGATGACGATTTTATTAAAACCAATAAAAATTCGAAAAAAGGACAAAGACTATATGGGAAATAATATTGCGGAACATAACAGAATGAAGCGAACCGTGAGCGTCACGTGGACATTCTGCCCAATTCATCAACATTTTGCTGTCATTTAGTAAGGAACTTGCTTGCTTATTCGATAGTTGTACAAAATGATTCAGAATTCATATTACAATGTTCTGGGATGTATAGAGAAAATGCAGTACTTAGATAAATATTTGCTTTATGAAACCATGTCCAATTAATTTTCTTTCGACTACCTACCTACTTAAATTTAATTAGTCGTTAACATTACGTCCAATAAAAAATAATAAAAGTTGTTAGTAAGGTAACGTTTTGCTAAGAGACAAAAATGTGACGAATAATATAATACTTTTTACCGTAAATCAAATAACTTTCAGTATAGAAAGACGACATATTACAGATTTCTAATTTAATTTATGACGCTTTTGAATGCTAGCTGCATGGACGACGCCGAAGCAACGTCCTAATGTAGAAAGACTTATTCTTTTAATTTTACAGAATTTAGAAATATATACTATATGTACTTATATGAATGAAACTTATATATACTATATTGGATTATTGTATGTAAATACTATCTGGCTAAAAAGTGCTGTCCCGTACCGAGTCGTATGGGATAGGTAACTTAAAAACCACTAAGAATTCAATGCCTTATTTTATGAAGGTGGGCTTAAATAGTCAATTCCGTGAAAATAAAATTCATAAAATAAGAGATTGAATTCTTAGTGGTTTTTGAGTTGTCTACCCCGTGTGACTCGATACGCGACATCACATTTTTACCAAGGTACGTCACCATGAGTTTTGGTTAGAAGAATTTTGGTCGGTAAGAATACTAACTTTCTTATTTCAAATGGAACGCCCTAATTTTAATTAATGATTTATATTTCCGAGACAAATATACGACTTTTTGTTCTAATAAATATTGCCTCTAAAATTAATCCTTTTGGAATTATTTCATGTTTTGAAAAATAATTGACAGCTGCCAGACTATTACAAATAACTACATTTCTTAAGGGTTGGTTTTTATAACTGTAGCTTATCCAAACCTATATGATGTTTATGTCATCAAAAAAAAGTTACTAGATTGTTTATTTGTAATTCGGTTTAAAGTTTGGACAGTGACATATTCTATAGATGATTTACTTGCGCACATATTAGATGGTATAAAAAAAGACTACAATTTATTAGAACTGTCAAAATACGAGGTACGAGGTGACAGCACTGGGTGAAACGTCATCATCTAGTAACCTTGTATTGATGACGTGAACATTATATAGGTTTGGATAAGCTATAGCAGATACGCTATTCTCGGAATCATTTCCATGGAAACAATTATCTCGAGAAACATTTCCATAGCAGTTATTCCAAAAATAGCCTACAATTAGCTGACTTTTATGTGATATTTGTATAATCGGCCCTTAGACAACGAACATAATGAGGAATTTTTCATCGCGTCGTGCATCTCGCCGTGTATTCAGACTCACCACTACAAAACATAAATAGCAGTATTCGGAGACAAATTAATCCAATAACAACTGACAGTTAAACTATATGCTACTTTGCGTATTCAGAATCGTTTAAAAACAAGTTTTTGTTAACCCAAGACAAAGTTTAGACTAAAGTTACTTATGGTCGATACAGTGTAAATATTTCATTTCATTTCGTCGCGCATCGCGCCATGCACCTCGTCGTGCATTCATACTTGCCGCTACAAAATACAATAAAGTTTAGTTGTATTCGATCACAGCGGTAGCACATATATTCATGTTTTTACAGTAATAGAGATTTTCCAAATGGTGATTGCTGTCCAAAAAGAAAGTCCGAATGTGAACGTGCATCCGGTAAATAAAAATCGCAGTAAACGTAGTGAATTTTATAATTTATTAACACTTTTTGGCTACTGCTTACACACATGCAAAAGTGAAGGACTTGTTTACCTTGAAACAACCAATAACAGAGCTAGTTCAGGCAGCTGCCTGCTGAAAAACGAATAATTTTGTTTACCGATGCGCGGCGAGATGTCTTCACTATGTGCATACGCATAGGTTTCTGTCGAATTATACCTACATCGCCTTGTGGCGAGGTGCGCGCCAAGACGCGATGCGCAGCGAGGTGAAATGCCTCACTATGTTTGATACTGAGCGGGCAAGATGAACTGCCTCCACTATGTGCATACTCACTCATGGGTTTCTGTCGAATTATTCCTAAATCGCCGTGCGGCGAGATGCACGTTCCGATGCGCGGCGGGACGAAATACCTTACTACGTCGTGCTCTTAATTACTTGTAATAATAGTCTGTAGCTGCCAATTATTTTACAAAAAACATGAAATAGTTCCAAAAGGATTAATTTTAGAGGCAATGTTTATTAGAATAGAAAGTCGTATAGGTAATTGTCTCGGAAATACAAATCAATAATAAAAATTAGGGCGTTCCTTTTGAAATAAGAAAGTTGTACTCGTTTCCGGCGTAACCGTAAGAAGCGAAAATTTAAAATTATTTTAAATCGATATGGCGTAACCAGTTACCATTACTTCCAAAATTTAAAATAACATCTCTTATTACTTTTCTATATTCTTCTAACCTAACCAAAACTTGTCGCGGCATACCTTGTATGCAAACGGTGCTGAAAGTGAAGCAAAAAATGGAAAATAAAAATTAATTGGCTAAGGGATAATTAAGAGGCGAAAGATCCACTGTAAATATAAATATTTTAGAATCGATGGTTTATTCATAGAATAGATTCATGATTCATGGTTTATTCATGATCGAATAGTATTGTACTAGTAAATCGAGTGAGTACTTATAGTAATTTTGATAGAATTCTTTGACACGGATAACGTTATTGCAACATTAATCCATGTTCATCCTTTCTCGATGGCATCATTCTGTCTCTGTCAGTTTTCTTGATGTATTTACATAATATATTAATTACAGCTGGATTAGACATGAGCGCACTTATTCTAATCCAAGAGATTATTAAAATTTAATTGATGTAGTCGTAAGTCAAACATGATTAGGTAACATTTATGGAAAACCGATACTCTGTGAATAATTTCGTTGCTCGTGTAGACCCGAAGATGAATTAATTTTTTTTAATGCCTTCAAGTTGTACAAGTATTAATATTTTTATAAACAATTTTATGTACCTATCGTCAAATAATAAATATGGCAGATTAATAGGAGCATTTTGGTTAAAAATTCATAAATCAAGAAGTTTTCATTGCTTTAATATAAAACATCAACGTTGCAATAATCAGACGAAACTGTAAAGTTGAATCCTTTAATATATTTCTCGAAATTTAATAAGAGCTACGTTATGACTAAATATAAAAGAAGTTCTCATCGGCAGCATCTCATTTATTTCTTGATAAGAATAAACAGCGCCTTGTTTTTTCATTCTCTCTATAATAAGAACGTTGTAGTTGTTCTAGTCACTTAAAAAAAAACCTAGACATGGCGCCAACCATAGTTAGTGGTCTTGTAAAATAAATTGACAGTGTTTTAGTATTTACAATTAGACAAGAATATAATGCGTGAAATTTGTAAAGTATAAATAGTATTTGATATAACAATTGATTTTATTTTTATACCTACTTGTTATTTATGTATTAATTAGTTACAATGTTTGCCTAACATTTAATTTTAATAAAAACTTAATTGTTTTTTGTTTAACATATAAAAATATTAGATTGTGTTTTACTTACTTACTTTTAAATACATTTTTTATTTACTTTTTAAAAAATAAGTAAGTGAAACACAATTTAATATTTATATATATATAGTTTAATTTTAATGTTAAATTATGGATAGGTAAAACTTAAACTAAGTTATATTTTTTTATTATATAATTTATATCTATATGAGTAGGTACCTAATTAAATACTAAACATTTTTTATTATCTATTGTCTTTAACTAAACGATTAATCGACTATTGTTTTAGTTTAAGAATTATATGAAGAATAAGTCAAAATATACTATTTTTTACTAGGTACCTACTTAATTAATACATAATACGTTTCATTTGTGTTCATAATTAACAAAACATCTATAATTGCTTTAATGTAGTTAGTTTCCAGAACAAAGGGATGATTAAAACTTCACCATAAAAAGATATTGGTTGTTATCGCAAGTATTACAAAAAACTTTTTCGATTAACAAAAACTTGATGTTACTACAAGATCGGTAAATTATTAACCTTTTATACTACCTTCTACCTACTTATTTTAGAATATTTTAATAAAATTCTAAATACCTACGTTTCATTTTTTTTTATATAAGTTGTTTGTTACAGAGAACATAAAACTTATTATCTTTCATCCTAAAATGTTTTTACGTTTTTATTAGAAATGGAGATGATTATCATTATTTGTAATTCATAATTATTATAATAAATAGATGAATAATTTTATATCAAGCAAATGTAAAAGGTATCGATATTATAATTTTATTATTTAAAAAAATTTTACTTTAATATTTCAGAATAAATATGCACGACGCATAATATTATGTAGATATACTTGCGCCAAACTACATATTTTGTAATTTTAATTGCTTTAATTTGCAGTTGTAAACATTCTAACATTTCATTAAAAACTAATTTGTGTAATTAACAATGAAAGCAAACATATTATCAAAGCGGTTTAATAATATCTACAAGTAAAATTCCTTTAAATATAGAAGTGAAGTAAACAAAAGTTCAGTAAAGTCTATAAACGTATAAAATTTTTAACTTAAATAAAAGGATATAATTTAAAATGACAATTTAACAAATTATCCCTATTTTATATTAACCACTAATATATTAATATTCAAATGCAATTTCGCCATCGACCCTTTTAATTGGATGATAATAACATAGTGCCTAGTCAGTTATCTATTCAGATTTTCAGTTAAAATTTATGAAAATTTGACTATGGAATTTAATAAGATTATAAACTGTTCTAGAAACGGAACCTTTCTCTTATTACTTAATGATGACAAAAATTGAGTAAATCCTAATAAACCCACGTATTTACGTGCAGCTATTTAGCTGCAATTAGAATAGAATTTCATTGTCAGCTGGAGGTGTCATAGTTAAATTTTCAAGCTATAATAAATAACTTTGCAAAAGTTACCTATTCTAAAGTGTTAGAGAATTATTAAAGTTTATTTTTTTAAATAACATGTTTATTTTTCGTTAAAATAATTTTTGTTAATTTTTTATGTATATGTTACGTACCAAGCTAGAAATTGTACATTTCGCACACTGCACAGCGATTTTTGTACCAAGCGCGAAGTGCACAAGTCGTTTTGTACGAAGTTCAAATTATTGTACTTGGTATAACGAATTTTGTACTGTTCGCGATCTGCACAGTTTTATTGTATCAAGTTGTAAATTTCAAACGCACATTCAACTCGGTACGGCAGTTTTTGTACAAAGCTCGAAGTAAATATTGTTAGGCTATACCTACAGAGTTGTAAAGTGTAATTCATAGCTGTGCCAAACTTATCGTCATTCTTATTTCAGTCATTGTAATTTGACATTTATTTTTGATCCATTTTAGGGATGTAAATCCGTTTAATGTCTTTGAAATTTGAATTATGTGAAGTGTTTAGTAAATATAATTTAGTTTTTGTGTAAAAACGAACATGAAAAAATCTTTCTTCGCTCTTTTTCGTTGAAAAACAATAACGTGTGTCATATTTTTACTGTTCTTTGATGGAATTCAATTGAACTTTTACTATAGTAACTGACAAACACGCTTTATAATTTCTAGGAAAATATTTTGTAATAATCAAAGGAATAGCGTATTCTAACAAAATAGAAGTATTTACCTACTTCTAAACACAACAAACGAATTCTCGCCCTTGTGGGCCTTCTACACTTCCGTAACAAACACCTACGATGTTACGGATTTAATAAATTGAGAGTAGATATAAATATTTATTATAATTTGGCGAAATAGAGACTTCAGGATAGCCAACCAGTTAGTATAAAACTCTACAGGCGCTTCGAAAATTTTTATTCCCGACTTTGTACAAGAACTATTGTACCAAGTTGAATATGTGTTTACAATTAACAACTTGGTACAATAAAACTGTACAGAGTGCGAACAGTACAAGATTCACTGCACCAAGTGCAATAATTTGAACTTCGTACAAAACGACTTGTGCACTTCGCGGTTGGTACAAAAATCGCTATGCAATGTTCGAAATGTACAATTTCTAGTTTGGTACGAACATATATACGTAATAAATTAAGATCTTTAAAATGGCCCAAAAGGTCTTTTGATATCACTTCAGGAGAACCAGGAATGCATTACCCTTAACCTTTCTAACTCGAAAATATTTCATGGGTTTAAATCGTAAAATTTTTAACTACATTTTAGGGTTTACCAATTTTTTTGGATTAAAAGGCACTTGTTTAATTTAGATAATATGAACCATATTCGATATGACCATAATATCTAATTAGAAATCATATCTAGGATACTCTGCATTTCTTATTCTTTATGTATGATTTAAAAAGTCTGAGAAATCCGAAAATGACTCTAAGGATTTTAAAACTAATCCTGTGAAATATTTTGGAGTTAGAAATGTTATCGGTAGTGCATCCCTAGCTCTTCCCTGAGGTTATATTAGAAGACCTATTGGACCATTTTGAAGTTTTTAATTTATTAGATACGTATCTACATCGAAAATTTTAAATTTTCGCAAAAAATCAAATGTTATTTAAAAATTTTTTCACTCTTTAACTTTGGGATGAATATGGGTGTAGGAATTTTATAATCTAGCGGGGTTTTATTGAAAATATCGAAAAATAGAAATACGGCTCAATGTAATTCTATTTATTACCAAAAGTAAAATTACTAAAAATCCTAATTATATTTCGGAAAATTAGTTCACAAATGAGAAAAAAATGAGCTTAAACATAGATCGACGACAGTGCATGTAAATAACAACAATCATTCCTGTCAACTCCCTAGACGAGTACGGTGTGTTTATGTGTTGGCATTGTGTTTTTGATAGTTTCTACAATCTTTAATCTAATTATTAGACATTTAATTTCAAAGTTATTGTGCCTATATGTCATTTAAACCAGAAATAAGTCTTAAACTTACATTATATAACAGTATATAGATTTCAAAATATGTATATAGTAATTACACCTTAGGATACCAACATTCACAAAAAAGAAAAAAATGTTGCGCATTTTTGCGCATTACTTAATATATTTTATTAATTTATTTTTTATTCTTTATGGCTTTTTTCGAAATTTTGAATAAAAACTATAAAACTAAACGTTTCCATACGGTTTTCAGAGTAGTTATGAACAAATTTGACTTTCTTTTAAAGAAAAGAACCAACTTTTATAAATTACCTAAGAAAAGAAATTAAAATATTTTTCTTGAATTTTTTCTGTTTATTTTTAGATAAATGCTTTAGAAAAATAATGCTTTTTATAACACATTTTTTTAAATAACTATTGGAAGAATTCATTTAATACCATTCAGAATTAAATCTCGCTAATTGTAAAATTCTTACACTGTGCGCTGTAGGAAAAACATTTATAGGATATTGTGACATTATTTTGACGTGGTGATATCCTGTATTTTATTTTAATAATTGCTTAAACAATACAAATACTTGAGTTTCTGGAATGTTTCCGATTTCAAATAATGTAGCATATCAAACATTTAAAAAAATGTTTCATCGAAATCGGTTATGTACTTATGGGTTCCGAAATAAAAACCTAATTTGACTAGTTGTCTGGCCAGCGACCAATAAGCGCTAAGTACGTATGGTTTCAAACCACTCCGAAATCAAGCGGCACAACACTATGTCGTGTTTTTTCTGCTCACGATCAGCAGCACTTTATTGAAATATCATACGCTTGCTATAAATAGGGGTTCAAACATCATGATTCACAGGACTAATTCTGCACTGAACGAGATCTAAATAAGTATCGTAAAACAATGAAAAATAGAGTAACTAATTGTTAATGTAATTCACAGATTAAACGCTCATTACTACAACTGTCCAGGTAATTAATAACGAGGAATATTATAGATCCTTTAATTATAAAATGAAAAATTATCTAATCATATTTTATGTAGTACTTACATAATATTCACATAACATTATCATATTTTATCTACAGAGGTAATATCAACATTTAATATACTACAAATTCTTAGACGAATAAATTGAAATAAAAAGCTTAATATGCAGGTGACATAAAAGCGAAGCTATTTACAATAGGCACATACCTACGTTTCAAATTAGCTTTTCTTTCCTTTGAAGTATAATTATAAAAAATTTAATTACCTACCTGTGAACCTAACAAATACTGAATTGTGATTGTAATGGAACAAGACGAATGCCATTAAAATACTTTCAAGAATGCAAATATCAATTAACATCAAAGAAAGTCAGAATATTAAAAGTTTCGACATAGCGTATACTGTTCGTAATTTTAGTAGTGACTACACATCTTGAAAAGCTCTAATTTTCACAATAACTGCGTAGTGAACCTAAAAGTTCTAATTTTCTTTAAGTTAACAAAAAATTATAAAAAATATTTGTTAATTTTTAATAAACCAAACGAGTCGGTAATAAAATGTATAACAATAAATCAAGAAACTAATTGAAAGCACGAAGAATATGAAAACGTTATATGTATTCTGATTATTTTATAAAAACAGCACATATGTAGGTATATAATTCATTTTAATTAGAAATAAATAAAGGTATAAAAATTTATTATAGATAGGTACCTACATTTAATTGAAATATTGTTGAGTATACCTACAAAACTTTGGTGTAATTAGGCTAGTTCAATTTAATTTTGGCATTGTGAAATTACTTTCTTGAAAGTTTAATACCGCTACGTACTACAACAAAGTACATGAAGAGCTTGACCTGAGCCTTTAATATCGTCCGTTGTTTGATTACGGTTGGGTTGGTGTGTTATATGGATAATTTAGAATCGTCACTTTTATTTTATTTGGTCTTTTTAGACAACACTTTTAATTAAAAGACCTTCAGTCGAGGTTGTTATTTGACATAAAAATAAATAAATAGTTTGGATCAGTGTAATCATTTATAAGTTTAATTTTTATATACATATCGTTTTAATATTTTCTTAAATATGCTCGTTATAAAGTATTACCATATATTTTTATTTATTTTATGCACAACTTGACGTTTATCTCTCATTTTATTAAGTACGTCAGTAGCAGCTTTGGTTTTCTTATGACTAATTCTAAGAGAACATGTGTGGGATATTATTGGAAGACTTTTTTTAAATTTGCAACAAGCCCCGCAAAATTTATGGGATCTTAATATTCGGCTTCAAGAAGCATCGAACGAGATACCTCAGGCCGATATTGATCACCTCGTTGAAATTATGCCATGACGAGTAAATAAGTGCATATAAGAAACAACGGCGTAGCTACTCATTAGGTATTGAACAACTTATTTGTTTTATGTTCTTTTGTTTTGAAATTTGAATCATTTGTATGTAGCTATTACCAATCAAGTCGTTGACAAATATTTCATAAAATGCATAGTATATAGTGCATGGTCATGGTAACAATGTCAGGACCTACTTTGCTGTGTTCTTTAACTTTTTTTCTTTCGCTTTACTTCAAAGGAGTACTATTTATATCCTAAGAGTGACTCATCTCCAGATAATTTTCGAGTATTCGATGCAATAGAATTCTTGAGAATTCTAGTCCCTATTTTATCGCACAGTATGAGTCATCAATAGGATGATTCATAGGATAAAGGAAACAACCAATCGCATGACTCACTCTTCGGTAATGGACCACGCCTTAATGGGCTCGTTACAGTATGTTAAAAGACAGTATTGTTTTATTCAAAATTACTTGTGGCCGATAGGTACTGTAAGACAATCGGGTGACCTGTACTCTACGATAAATACGTGGTAGAATCAATTTCGATTGTACGGTTTTTATAAAAAATATTGCAAAATTTTACTGGTTGTTGTGTCCTTATAGAATATACAGCGCGAGTTTAACATAGTGGGTACCTCCCCTCCCCTATTAGTTTATTGAATATTCGCATTACAAACATATTTTCTTAATAAAAGATGTTCAGAGTAATATCTTGTATATTATTGTACATTTATTTTATTACAAAAAGAACAACCTTTTCTCTATACGGTGTTATAAAAATATTGTGGAGTTAGATGAAAAATTACACTGTTAAACACTGTGATTTTGTGTGTTTCGATAATCCGTTTAGTTTTTAGAAAATAAATTATATTATTAGGTACTAAATACTTGCTAATTTTGTGTTTAACAATGCAATTTTATCATCTAACCCCACAATAATTTTATAACACCGTATAGAGAAAAAATAACTTTTCCAAAAAAATATAAAAATTATCCAGGGTATCACTTAAAAATAAAAAAATTGTATATTACTACTCAAATCTCACTGGGCGATGAAATAACATAAATGTACAGCAATATACAACATATCATTCTGAACATCTTTTGTTAAGAAAATATGTTTTTAATATGAATATTCAACGAACTAATAGAGGGGTGCTACTATCTTAATTCGCCCTGTAGAAAATTAAGATGTAACAACTAAATTAACCGCTTATCTTAAAAGTGTGTACAAGAAACTTAAAAGTATTTTCTGATTCTTCGCGCTATTTTCTGCGCTAGATTAGAAGAAGCCAGTATTAAACACTCACACCATCCAAAGCAATAAACACCTAAACGAGTTCCTGGTCTATAGCGCCCATGAATACACAAGCTTGTTACGGAGTACTGCAAACTTTTGCTATCTAGTATCAGTACCGCAAAATTAACATTGGCCGATACTGTACGATTCTCTCCTATGACTTTACCTATGTATATGTCAGTTGAATTTGGGGCTTTCGAAGAGCGTATAAAATAACTAATAATGTTACAGAACGAGAATTATTTTTTAGTAAAGATATTCAGTTTATAGTTACTGCATAATTCACTATTTTATAATCTTTCAAGAAGTTTAGAACAAACTTTAACTATTTACATAATGGAGAAAAGGCAACAAAAGAGTATTTTAGAAAATATGGTTATCAATATCTACGTAAACAAATTTTAGTAAAATTTTTTAAAGTTTCTTTGAATAAACGAATTTCGTTCACGGAAGAATTACGAAACCGCAACTGATCTAAAGTGTGTTTTATGTTAAAAAAATTAAACACATTTTATGTTTTGGTATACCTACTTATACATGTTTTAATGATCACTAAACATATTTAGTAGAGAAAATACTTGAAAATGCAAATACATAATATTATGTAACTATAAAAAAAGTTAACATTTTGATTTTATATGCGTTTATAACACAATTTGGGACGGCTTGTTTTATATACAGACACCGTGAAATTCTCTATTTTATTTTCATAAAGTTAAATAACGAAGCTTTTGTAAAATATTAAAAAGTTTAAGCTTGATAAATTTAACCGCTTTTACATAAATAACTAAATATTTTTTAGTGAACGCTATTAGTATAAAATAAAATAGAGCTTCTGGATTTAGAATTTTAGCGTATTATGCATAATCGCTACGAACTTTTCTCTCCGTGTAGCTATGTATAATAATTGAAGAATTGCTTTGCTATTTTTTTTTAATAGATACTTTGCTGTACTCCCTCGTGGTTTCACGATCATGTCGATGGCGTTTTGCCAAAAGGGCGTAATCCACACTTTTAAACAAAGACATCATCTGTTAAAATCTAGTAACAATATTCCGACTTTTTCCACCGGAAATATCGGTTTGTATTTTCGCGAAACGCATCATAGCTACGCGACGACGTAAAATGTGCTCTCCTGTAAAATTTAATTTTTGTTGGTTACGTCATTTTGGCAAAACGCCATCGAAGTATACTTGTTTCTGTATATTTTGCCGTGTTCGCTTGCAGCGTTTGTCTCCCTCTGCTTCGCATTGGGTGGCAAACGTCACATTTCGCGTTGAAATCTATTAAGTACTGATAATTTCGGGACCGATATTAAAATTTTCAATATTACATATTAGTTTATAAGTATGCAATTTTGTGAGAGAACATATAACATTATACTTAAAATATTATGCCATTTTTTAAATGAATATTTATTTTACACAACACTTTATTTTGTACTCACAATCAGACATAAAGTTACTCTATTTTTATAGAATTGCCCGGAAATATATATTATCAGCAATTAAAAATAATGCTATAGTAGGTACTTAGGTATACGTTAGTTATTAAAGACAATTATATTGATTGTGTCTGGATTAGTGATTTTCAACCGTTGCGTTGGTGTCAATTCGCATAGAAGTTTATCAGTTCTAGAGACCAGACCTGCTATTACCTATAGGTATTAATTTACAAGTACCTGATAGAAAGAAGGTTGAAAATCACTAATTTAAAACACAGTTATTGACATAAGTGTTATGTTACCTTCCAGCTATAAACGTGTAGTCGCTACAACAATGTTTTCTTATACAATCCATCCACTGTCCTTTTATATTACATTTATATCTTGTGGTAATGACATTACTCGAGGGACACTCCAGGGTTTCTGGTCTGTAATGAGAAGTAAGTACTTACAGCTTATATGAAATTATTTCTAGTAGGTTAGGTAGATATTACTTTATGTTGACAGATGTGCAGATAAAATTTAAAAGCAAAACCTTCCGACGTGAGTGGGTTCTTTAGTAGACGTAGAAATTATATCTAGAGCGCAATTTGCGGGAGTTTTATAAGAGAACTTTAAATTGTATGCAGTAGAATTTTAATTAGAAGTTTATATTAACTGTACCTATTTAAGTTGTATTTAGTAAACGTTTTCCTTACAACGCTGGTAAGAGCTACTAATTGATAGCAGCTTTCTTGGTATTAAAGTTTATCATGTCTAATTAAAATTAGAAGTCTTACACATTTAAATGCGAGCTTTTAATGGCCGTATTTTGTAAATGTTCAAAATTTACATAAACAATAAACGATAATATGTTAGAATTTATTTACATTTTGCTGGGAAGATTTATAAGGTGTAACCTCTTGCTATGTGGTACCTATGTCTAAAATTTTCTTGTAGATTATTGGTTGTTGGAATATATTATTTACAATTTTGATAATAGTTACAGATAATAATAATAAACATTAAACAAAATAATACATATTATAAGTTCCTATAAACTTTTTTTCTGCTGAGATATTCACCCCAAAATTGAAAATTAAAAATCAAGTTTTTTCAAATAACTTGGAACTAACAAGGAAACGCCGTAGGAAAATAATTATAGGAACTTGCGGCATTATTTTAACTTGATTTATATGCTCTAGAGAGATTCTCTACCATTTCCTGGACATCCTGTATGTTATCAGACTGCTATACGAAGAATTCAAGTGACGAGCTTTTTGAAATATTTATCTGTTATACCTTTTGGAAAATTTTGATACTTGCATATATTAGTAGGAGTAGGTATGAGGAATATTTGACGAAAAATTGGTGACTGCCCCCCCCCCCGAGTATAAGATATATATTTAAATTATTTCAATTAAATATTTGCTATTTTCCTCATTTGCTGTACACGGAGAGTTCCAAAAAAATACTACTGATGAGCCTTTAGTACAAGTACCACAGAATACACGGTAATAGTTTCTAAGAAAATAAGTTTTTTTTTAATTTTGAAAATAATCTTTTTTCGGAATGTATGAATTTTTGGAAGCTAATATTTTGCTAAAGTTAAACTTATGTCAAAATGAGAAAATTACATTTGAGAAAAAAAATTAGCCAAATTCGAGCGAAGGCACATTTCCAATGCTTACCTAGCTATGGCCTTTGGGATTTTGTTTCTTACTCCAATCTATATTAGCTCTGAAAAAATGAGAAAAATCTAAGACCTAAGTGCGACGACTGGTGCGTTCAATTTAAAATGGATCGACCCTATACCTACTGCGAATAAAAAAAATTCTGCGAAAGTTACAAGGTAGTGTCCACCAAAATTGATAATAGTACATCTGACTAATCGACAATATGCAGAAAAAGTTTAGACATCCCACATTGTAAGTTTACACCTTCAAAATCCTCAACCTTCATCAAAGTTAACCAAGTTTCGTTTCGTTTTGTTTTATTTACCTAGTTCGACACGAAAATATTAAGTTTTGTTTTTTTCTGACTTTTTTATACTCGATAAAATAGATTTAGATTTATCTTGAATTTCTTTTAACATTTTTTATAACGAATTTTAGATTGTTTAACTTTTTAAATCTGCAACCATTCGTTACATTTAAACTTGGAATAGGTAATTGAAACAAACGTTAATTAATGTCTTTAATTATTTTTGTTCTTTAGAATTTGTTAAAAACAATAGAATAATTTTCTCTGTTATCTCGCCGAACTTTCTCGAATGAAAACAGTTTAGTTTACAAAAACTAAACAGAAAGTTTCGTATCTACTTTCTTTATATTTGCGACTAAATTACAATAGGTATGTAATTTACAGCTGTTATTTTTATTTTTTTTTTCATTTTCTAATTACAATGTTTATTCACTATATAGGTAAGTAAGTACATAATATGCATTTTTTTATACTTACAAATGCGAAGGTCTTTCATTAAATACATAGGTGTATGAA
Source organism: Rhagophthalmus giganteus (assembly GCA_036326145.1). Lineage (NCBI taxonomy): Eukaryota > Metazoa > Arthropoda > Insecta > Coleoptera > Rhagophthalmidae > Rhagophthalmus > Rhagophthalmus giganteus. The sequence goes on along the minus strand of JARFJA010000088.1, from coordinate 28,735,841 downwards.
AATTCATCAAATTAACTATATTATTGTTGATTATTAATGTTATGTATATATACTATATTATTTCTCCGATAATCACTATGAATAATGCCGCCAGATTTGTCTGGCTTACGACACTTTTTTCTTTTAAATATTATTAGCAAGCTGTTGTAAAAACGACAAAAGGTAAAAATTGCAATTAATGTATTATATCAAAATGCAACTTTAACACTGTCTGTACCTAGGTTAAAACCGTCCTGGTCGTCTGGCAATTATTTTTTCATACTTCAATAGGTATGAAATAGAGATGATATAAATTTCAAGAGGTATAAACGAAAATTTCAAATGTATTTTCAATAGTTCAATGATAGTTCAATTCAAGTGATAGTTCGCGGGCGGAGTTACCTAATCAGGTGGTTCATTCCTCAAGCAGACTTTAAAAAAACTACCTTTCTACAAAATTTCAAAAGGTATGAACTCGGATGTGAAAATGTTCACCAGCTCTTAGTCTATATGTTTACAGTACTAATAAATTGTAGTTTTTCTTTGTCATGTAATATAATTTGTGGGGGAAAATTATCGGTAATGTAGGTCACTTTCCAAACTTTGAATTGAATTACAAATGAGGCGTATATATGAAAAGTGAGACATGTCCAAATGAATATATTTGGAGTAAAACACAAAAAACGTATATGAACAAAAATATTGAAGATATTATTACAAAACTGTAATATGTATAATATATATATGTTGTAAATGCTTCTTACTTAAACTCATCTGAAGTATTACAAATTTTGAGAATGTAGTTGTCAAGAAAACTTAAAAACAATTTTGGACATGTCGTATTTAGACGCATGTCCCAAATAGAAAAAAAAATCAGAATATAAGTAAAAAATAACAATTCAAATTTATAAAGCATTGGAATCTACCTTGAAATTGGTATTTTCCAAATTGAAAAAATTAAGAACGAAAATTTTGAACTTAAAAATCAACACTTTCTACAGATTCTTCAGTCTCCTCTGTAACGTCTTCTGCCTCTTCCAAAGTATCTTTTAAAATGTTACCTAATATTAGATCGATGTTTCAAATAATCTTGTAAAGTAGTTTAATGATTCTTCTCGGTTCCAAGAACCGAGACCATGGGAACCATGGGAAGTAAGTAAATTGGAAATACTTTTGATTTTTTTTTTAACTTTAAAAGACTACCCAAACTCAATTCTTTACATTTCATTATTCCCTCTCTTGAAAATTAACTTTTTAACTGATTTTTAAATAATAATCAAAACAGAAATCAAACTACTTATATGTTAAAATTAAATTCATTGCATACGCACCAGCAGCTGATCGACCACGTGATCTAATCTTTCACAGCTCGCCGGGTATGGTGGACATGCACAGTTTGTAATAACTTTGTTAGTGGATATGTCACTCTTTGCATTTAATCTTAGATTTTAAACTTGAATTACCGTGTCAGAAGTCATACTTTGAATGTGAAAAACTTTTGAAAACAACGCAGTTTGAAATACAGCATCTTTGCTTCTATACGCCTGAAATATGTCTACATCTAGCATCATTCTACATCTTATTGATGACGTGTATCTGAATAAACTTTGAATGACCTATAACAACATTAAGCAAATAGTTTATCTAACCCCGATAAATTACTCGGTAAATTTTATAATTATTATGAAATTTACGGCACCAAATATTTAAAAAACGTTAGGTACATATTAACAAATAAAACGACAAACAAATAACAAATATTGAAAATATAAAATATTTATCGAAAAATTTGTTTATATAATTAAATGTTGCCGGTTCCTCTATTTTTGACGTCAATTATGATGTAATATGCCTATTAAAGTGAATGTACTACATATTATACTAAAAGAACAATTAAATGTAAAAGTATGTGTTGTAGAAATGTTATAAATTTTCTTTGTAATTTGTTTCGAGTGAATAGATATTTATCATTTTATTTTTTTATAATTACACCAACTATAGGTACATTTATATTTTTTAATAAAAATGCTCAATGTCCTTTTTTTCGTATGCTTACTGCGTAATTAATTAGCTAACTTGCAGTAAAATTAAAAACACGAGCGTATTTTGTCTGCCACCATAAATAATTTTCGTGTGTAGGTACTAAATAGCTAAAGAGGTTCGAAAAACCGGTGCGGCTAGAGCAGCTTTTTCTCTACTACAAAGCCGAATGAGAATGTGAAATTCGGATCTAAGCTTAGAGACCTCGGCGTATCTCGGAAAATGCTTTACAAGAAAAAGGAAAAATGCAAAAGCACGGTAAAAATTCGCATCAAAAGGAACATACCCAGCACTTAAAGCAACATCGTTAAGGGAATCCAAGTAATATCCATCTTGAGAAGGTAAAAGCTCTTCCGTGAACTGTTCCAATTCAGTGGCGCCACCCACAATACTTAACACTAAAGTCACTAAAAAAGTTCGAATTTTATTCGTCGTGTTACTTATCATAATTTATTCGTTCCGTTTTCATAACACTGGTAAATAATTGTAACGTATTTGTTTTTCCATGGAGTCTTATTATAACGTACACAGTAACAAAGGGTCGAATTTTAGATTTTAAATAACTAACACGTTTAATTATTGGCAATTTTACATGTTTTATCATTTATTATTAATAGAACAGCAGTGCATAACACAACTATGATTTATAGTACAGAATTAATGAACATCCGCCTTCTTAAACTTTCGAGCTTGGTATAAAATTAAGTAGTAACGAGACAGCATGTAACATAATCTCAAGAGAATTCATAAGCGTTAACAGCGCAGTAATTATGTTGAAATATAGTTATACATTATACAATTTATTAAACTTGTGGTCCTCATAGGAGTGTCACTATTGGAGTGATTCACTGATACAGATGCCAGAAGTTAACGAGTTACACTTTCTGTACTACCGTGTTATTACGACTCCATTGCTATAAGTACGTTATATAATAATATTTTTTCTTTCGTTTAATGTACGTTTGTGGAACATGATAAACTTAATTTATTGATATAACTAACCATAAAAACTATAAGTAGAAATGATGTATGTCATAAAATAATGCATAGTTTAATGGAATTTTTTGCATTCTCATACAGAAATGTGTCTAATCACATAAGTAATTACCATGTTAATGTAAGTAAATCTTTTCTAATAGATATGTTGTTAAATAAATATGCTTGCTGATGTCAGCGTTGTTTTATTTTTATACTCACAAATTAAACATTTTCTATCATTAAAGTAGCTGTATACAAAAGAAAATATTCAACTACCTAGCTAATAATAGGTTATTTGTTTAGACAATAATTATGTAGATAACTACTTACTTCAAATAATTTTTAAACTATTCAATATTTTAATAAAATATTTCATTCGTTTCAGATTTCAAAATGCAAAGAGTTCTTAAAAAAACTATCAAATTATCAGATTCTCAAAATCTATGGTTGTTTTGTAATGAAGCTTTAACTGTAGACTACATCACAAATATTTCACATTGATACACTCGTCCAAACCTATATACAATCACGTCATCGATGAAAGGTTACTAGATGATGACGTTTCACGCAGTGCTGTCACCTCGTACCTCGTATTTTGACAGTTCTAATAAATTGTAGTCTTTCTTTATGCCATCTAATATGTGCGCAGGTAAATCATCTATAGAATATGTCACTTTCCAAACTTTAAACCGAATTACAAATAAACAATCTAGTAACTTTTTTTTGATGACGTAAATTGCATATAGGTTTGGATTGGCCATACATAAAAATATTTCTCGTCGTTATGATGGTTTTGTTTTACAATATTTAAGATGACGCTCGCCTATCTAGTTTTCTAAGATGGTGCAGGTTCAAAGCTTATTTTGGAGCATATCGCTAAATTACACTTTTACATTAAATCATTGTTGTTTTTCGAATATGTACCATAAATTTTCTTACAGCATGACTACATGTTTGCAAAGATAAGAAACTACGCTGTCAAAGGATGTATAATACGAGCTGGAGATTCTCATAGCTTAAATATTAGGTAAATTCAAATATTTTACCCACTACAAAATAATAGCAACTGCTTCTCTAAACAGAATAACTTTCATAAAACACTCGTCAATCGTCCAAACAACTTTATTTTTGGCATGTACACCTTTAGGGAACAACTTTCTACAAGAACACGGAACCACCTCGGTGATGATTAAATAAGAACCGAATTCTTTGAGCAGGACATTTCGGGAGCACTGGTTACCTTCGGCTCACGTATTTACCTTATATTTTTATCATATTATTATACTAATTTAAATTAAATAGGTGCTAAATTTTTATAAACATTAGTTATGGATTTTGAAATCACGTATTTAGGTCAGACCTACCTCAGCATATGAAAACAAAAGTGTATCATCAATGTATACTTCCCCAACATCACATACACATCAGAGACATGGTTGTTGACGCAAGCTTCAGCCCAAATGTTGCGAACATCACAACATGCCATGGAAAGGGTGATGTTAGGTATTAGTCTCAGAGATCACTTAACGAACAAAAGCATAAGAGAAAAGTGGAAGACGTCATGTTAAGAGTACCAAAGTTGAAGTGGCAGTGGGCGGGGCACGTCATAAGAATGGATAATGAGAAGTGGACAAGAAGAATAACAGTATGGATACTACGGACAGGGAAAATAAATATAGGAAGGCCGAGGATGAGATGGGAGGATGACTTAGCAAAAGGAGCCGGACGATTGTGGGAAAGACAAACTGCAGACAGAGAAAACTGGGAAGAAAAAGGGAAGGCTTACATCCAATACTGGACACAAGAGAGAGAGAGAGAGAGAGAGAGAGAGAGAGAAATTACTTTACTCCTTTTGTAATTCGTTTGTTTGTAAATGAACTAAATAGGTACTTAGTTTAAATAGGTACGAGTTTTCTGTTGTAATTTACTTTTAATAAAATTATTTAATTTTTGTATGCTGGGTGTGTGACAAAATTTTGCGGTTCTATAATGGGTTGCACGAATGTGCGTTCTCTTTATACCCAGTATATCACAGTTGCAGAGAACATGCATGGCAGTTCCCTGTTGCAACGTTTGTAAGTAATATCGCCAATGAATTTGCCAATCTTCCACAAGTCAGTCTGACAGTCACATGTCTTGTCAAGAAACTTGTGATGGCCATATCTAAGTTGTGACTTACTTAAAAGAAGTAGCTTTGCTTTACTTTTCTTACAAGATCTATCAAAGAATGTCTTGCTGATATTATGTTCTGGGCGGTTAGTCTAGTCTCTGATAACATAATTCCGAACTGCAATTCCTGGTATAGGTGCCCAGAGAAGAACGGAACCCTACCTAACTAGTTCATATCAGTTTAACGATTATTTATTAGAGTAATACATAATCGTATTGTTTCTTGTTATCTAGACTAAAGTGTTGTATTTTAATTTTTTTGTTTTGTTTGTTTTCTTGTTGTATTTCTGTTTGTGGCTCATTTAGAAAGATCAGAATTTAATTCGGGAATGATACTTTTCACGATTTTCTAGTTGCTATAAATTTAGGATCTGGCGCTCTAAAAGTATCTACCCACTTAAAACCTCAGTCCCTTTTCGTCTTGCTGGGAGCAACCTGTACTTGTTCTTCCTTCGCTAAATGTTCAGTTCATATATATTTTTAAATCCTATAAATTGTACAGATACTGTACCATTTACAAGTTATAAAGGAGAAATTATATTAATAAAATTGACAGATAACCTAAAAATACGATTGAGTTCGAACAGTATAATAGGTTTCCTCTATTAAGGGGTTGTATGGCATTAAAGACAAAATTCATTAACGTCGAAAGGCATTATATGGTAGACTTGATTAATAGCATAACTGAACGCACCTAAATAGCGGGAAGCAACTAATAATGCAAATACACTATACTTGCTTACTTTATTAATATGCGACCAACCTAAAAGAAGAGATATTTGAAGAAAATATCTAAATATATTTTTAATACTTGTTGTGTGCACCTATAGGTATAGACTTAATAACAGTGAAATGCAAATTTTACAGGAGCGAGCGTTTTATGCTGCGTATAGCGAAAACAAAGAATTTATTACGTTAAATAAAAATCGATTTTTGTAGTGAAAAGAATTGTTGTTTTTTAGCACATTTTAGTAAATTATGTTTTTGCATTAGATGTATAAAATAGTCGGACCAACTCATTTTTCTTTATCGATCATACTTCGATACTTTTATCATTAATTACTAAATATTACGTATAAATATACATTAAAATTCATGAAAAGTTTAGTGCTTACAACAATATTGTTTGTTTTATTTTTTAAGCAAATATTGTGCAGTTTTCCGTGTAAAATTTTACGGGAGACATTTACCTTTTTCTTATACTTTTGAACAGTATAAAATAATATAAAATAAAATTGAATTGTCGTCTATAAAACCCAGAATGAAAATAAAACATTTATTTTATAGAACAGAAATCGTAAAATTTGTATAGAACATGATACTAAAGTGTTCCTCCAATTGGTATTGGGATCAGATCTACAAAGATATAACCTTTTGAGAAGCTGTAAGAGGACTTGAAAAGGATAACATTTACTTGTTCTTACTTAAATTCATTTCAGTGTTCTGGTTAAGTTTTCTTGCTCAATTTATTGAAATTAATTGTTACACTTTTTTGTACAGGTAGACTTAATTTAAGAACTAAACATGTCGCTATTTATCAACATGTAGATAATTATGAAGTTATTTTCACTATTTAGGTAGGTACTTTTTACTATTGCGTAAATATACAATATTTAACAACATATATTTTAAGTAACAATCATCAATTTTACCAATACAGTGTGTACAAAATGTAACGTAACGTGTCAATTATCTCGTTTTCTAATACGCTTACAGGAAAAGGTCATAGTAAGAACTGTTAAGAATTTTTTACGTTTTTGAGACACAACTGTTTTGTTTACAATAAGAACTTTAAATTATTTTTAATAACTTACATTGATTAATTACAGATTTTTTTCCGTATGTAATTTTTGAATGAATAAGCTTAGGAACATGCGGTTTTCAGCGCTGAATTTTTAATTTAGTAGAGCATCGAAAACTGTAAAACCACACAGGATGTGCCATAAAAAATATTTTTTGATGCGTTCCTTCCTAATAAATTACCCTGTATATTCAAAAATATTTCACATCGATAGCTAATAAGTTATTTCCTAAAACTTTTATTCAAAACTTTTTTCTGTACGTTTATTAGAAAACGAAATAATGACACGTTACATTTTGTACTACACATTGTATGTAATGTTATCAAATAACAAAAATAATGTTATAAAATAATGTTGACAAATAACACTGTTTATGATAAAGAAGTGGAAAATTAATTGCATTTTAGTTAAACACGAATATCCTTCCTCGGACATAATATTTATTGCTTAAAATAAAACCGACTTTACAACTAGGTACATAATAATTGATGCAAAGATATTTTCCCTTAGAGCACATAATTCACGTAACACGTATAAAGATAAATATGAAATATTACAAAAGCGGTAACAAGCAACGTGAGCTTATGGTAACAGTGTTCCGAATACACTAACACGCGACAGCGGCGCTCTTACACATAAATGCTACCAGTTATAGCATTTCATTTAAATGTTTACCTACCAATAAGTCCGCATATTTAAAAATTCGTACAAAAGCGGCAATCTAAACTGAATAACTCATAGAAACTAGAACTGAAGTAATTTCAAGCTCGAACAATTGCAGCCGGTTACGAATAATGAATCCAAACTTCGACGCAAGAGTCATTTCGTTCCACCCTTCAGTCGAATAGAGGCGATTTTCAAAAATTCTTATATATAATAGTGATATCAGAATTGCTGTTATTGCAATCGTCATGATTTATCCAATTTAATATCTCGATAACTTTAGTAAAAATGATTTTAAACACTGTAAAAAAATATTTTAGACATACCTACCTATACAATCAGCTGGGACTATTTATTTAGTACAGATTGTAAAAAAAGTAACTTATATTGACTATAACTTCTTAATTAGAAGGAATACAAAAAAATGTTGAATACAAAAGTTTTCTGCCTTATCTAGACAAACATGATAATAAAATAATAAATATTGCGATATAACACTACTAAATAGAGAAAAATCGCCCTATCAAAAGACGCAAAGAAAACATGTAAGTGTCATTTAGAAAAAAAAACATAGTTTGTTACCAAAGCAACAAAAAAATAACAGTACACAAACATGTGCGTCGATACAATAATAATGTGCGTCGAAATAAACCAGGAAATTTTTGTATTTAACATTCTGTTGTAGTCCTTCTAATTAAGAAGTTATAGTCAATATAATTTACCTTTATTACACCCTGTATGTAACAATAGTCAAGGCATTTTTGGAAATTCGACTTAAGTAATTAGTAGGAAGTGAAGGCTTGGCACAGTTATAAATTATTAGGCCTTGATGATTAACATGTCAAAAGATCCCATAAATCCAGGCTGTGCTTCGGCCGTCATCGTGAGAATCAGACGTCAAAAATAAGTTTTTCACTAGAATCTTTTTTGCGGTTTATTTTACGACAAAAATACCTATACGACAAAATAAACTAGGAAAAATTTCCTACAATTTATGTTGTTATCATTTTTCTGTAAAATCGATAGTTTCGGCGTGCCAGCTCTTCAAAATTTACTCTATCGGGTAACTCGACGTTAATTATTTAGCATAGTATTACACTTTGCCTTTCGATATAAGCATGAAAATTTGTATATTCTTAAATCCATCTAGGACGTGCATTTTCAGCTAGAAGCGCAGAATAATTCCTCCGCGGACAGGAGTTATGAAGTCATAAAGTTAGTCGCCACCACTTAAACTTTTACCGGTATACCACATGAACCACTAGTTCGATTGTTGTTTTCTTTTTTAAGTGAGAAGTCTTTAGAGTATCTTTCGGACTGTAATAAAAAATTCCCGATTGTTGATGAAATACTTATTGTTAGTTGACTAACAAAAATGGTAGCAAGTGTTTGTTTTTTTGTATTGTAATTTGAAAAAAAAAGTAGTAGTATATTAATATACAAATTTTATAAAGCATGCTTTTATCGCACGAGTCCAACTTTAGAAAATGTACCGTGTAGCGGTAAGTTTTCTAAAGGACGAGTGCGATAAATACCTTATGAAACGTGTACTTTATACTATTTTTTATATTTTGCCCCGTTATGTCCTTTAAAATAAAAAAAATCGTATGTTATAAATTTAGGGAAATTTGTCGCAGTTGATGATATGTTAATTTAATTCAAAATATTAATATTTTAGGTTAGGTTTATTAAGATTTTATGTTGTAACGTTTAGGACCAGTTGCACAACGGTTGGTAATTGTTGATCGTCGGTCAGTCGTCATAGAAATGATCGTCTAAACAATTGTTTGCATGGAAATTGACAAAGGTTCTGCGGTGATCGACTGTTGTACAACTGACCCTTAATGTTATCGACTTTGAAAAATAAAAAGTAGCGTGTCGTAATGAGGTTCTTATGGCACTCGTTTCGGCGCTATAATGAGCTCATTAAAGACGCAAAATATAAAAAGTGTTTTATTTTGTCGTACGAAAAATACAAGATACATTTTCTATAATAAGTAAAATAAGAACAACTTTTACTTAAATTTTTTTAAATTCAATCAATAAATAAAAAGTTTTGCCAAAAATTAAAAAAAACAAAAAACGAATAGCGTCGTTACCATTTCTGTTAATTAACCTAAGTATTTATTAACATATTGGAATTTTTTATTACAGTCTGAAAGATACTCTAAAGGGCTCCTACTTAAAAAAAGAAAATAAAAATCGAACTAGTGGTTTCTGTGGTAGCTGGTAAAAGTTTAAGTGGTGACGGTCAACTTTGTGACTTCATAACTCCTGTCCGCAGAGAATTTTTTTTACGCTCCCTAGCTGAAAATGAACATCTTAGATGGTGTTAGCAATATACAAATTTTTGTTTGTATCGAAAGATAAAGTGTAATTTCTCTATGCTAATTAATTAACGTCGAGTTACCTGGTAGAGTAAATTTTGTAAAGCTGACACGGCTAAACTATCGACTAAAATATAAGTCGCCATTTTTAAAATGGCTCTACTATAATTATTATTTACGCTTTACTGTTAGTCATACTAGAATAATTTACTATCAAAAATAATAGGTACTTATACAGTTTTTATTTAAAAGACGTTGTTGTTATATTTACCTAAATGTTATAAAGTTAATAATGTGCCATAACATAAAGGAAATAAAAACCTCTTCAAACACACTGTAATAAAATTGTTATAGAAAAGTCTGATGGTCTATATGATAGGTAACAGATGTTGCAAAGGTGCAATATTTGCAGCGTTATTGTAAACTTAAATAAAAATAGAGCGAACGCAAACTGAAATAGTCGGACGGTATTCAGAAGTTTTTCAGGCGCTGATGATTTCATGAGCAATTTAATTCTGTAAGATACATGGACCGAATGATGCGATTTTTTTGTTGTTCTACTTTTACAGCTTTAACATCTTACTTTATTTCGTAAAGTAAACTAAGTGGACCGTGAAGATCTATGATATTCTTTTTTACTCAATTAGGCATATTTTAAAATAAAGGATTTTAAATTCACTTTGGGCAGTAAAGGAAATTTAAAAATGAAAGATTTAAATATTTTCACTGGCGTCGTTACTGTAAAATATATTTGTTTTTACATTGAAGTATTTAATGAATAAATTCCGAGCCGAAAATGAGAATTTGTACTTGTAATTAATGGAAACAATAATAAAAGGAAATTCGCCATTTCCATGAATAAATTCGAGACACTGTCTTTACATTCTATGTTAGAACTCATTGAGCTTTAGAATTCGCTAATCAAACTGATGTTTGCTGACGCAAATGTAGCATTTGATTCAGAGTTCCGTGCTTAAGCCACGCTTGAGGGTGAATATTGCTCCTTAAAGGTGGTATAGCGACACAGGTTATTGCTCGCCATATTTGACTTTCTTTAGTTAATTATTTCAGTTAATAAAACGAGGGTTGTCGTATGCGTTTTGCACCTAGAATTGCAACACGAAACTGATGTAGTTTTGGCACGATCGAAAAATCACTAGAAAACTGTAAATTGTGTTAAAAGCATAAAATTTTGCACAGGCGTTCTTCGGGACAAATAAAAAATGTTGGTCCGTAGTAACCAAAATTTTGACGTGTAGTTTAAAAACGATTGCCATTTTTTTAAATCGCTAATATTTCTTTATCTTCCTTATAAGTATTATAAGCTAGAACGGTAAATAAAGGAACATTTTATATTGAAATAAGGATAAGGAATTCGTTTTTATCCGAATAATTCGGTTGGGACAATAATTAGGCAATATAGAGTCAAAAATTTGACTAACGATAAATGTATAATTTATGATAATGGCTACGAGAAGTGCCGTTTTATACTGAATCGAAGTCAATAAATCATTTTTAAACTATTTCAAAAAATAATGGCTAAAATACTCTGCTGAATCCAAAACAAGTAAGTAGTAGAAGAAATACATGCCCCACTCCATACGCACCACTACCCCTCACAGTGAGCAAGAAGCGTGGTATAACTTGATGTAACGTGGATTAGCATGGTATTATATGGAGGCGGATCTGTGCATATTGTTTGATGTCACTCGAAGAGTAAATAAGACATTTTCTGAATATCGATGGTACGGGCACGTTGTTGACAAGTGTAATAAAACGTAGTTTTGGCGTTAAAATTGTTTTTATGTCTCATCATAAACATAAGGTGCGCGGTGTTTGATTACAACTCTGACAAATAACTGCTTTTTTCTGCTTTCCTCGCAATGAACCTGAATTGAGGTTAAAATGTTACCATTTGTGCATTTATGTTACCGGTTATTAACACTTCAAGAATTTGTTCGAAACATTTTAAAAATGACGATTTTGAGTGAAATTAGAAATACGAACTATTGGACTTACCTGAAAATAATATTTTAAATTTCTACACGTATTACCACGTGCTACTGATCACCATTGACGTCACTGCGCGGAGACGAACGTGTTTAGAACACTCGGATTTCCTACCTTGTATAGTTATTACACCATGGTACATTAGTAGGGATTGATAGGCGGTCTTTACGATTTATTTAGCTGCATCTACAAAATTGCCATCTACGTTTGAGAATGAACACGTCGTTCGCGTAGCGGTACCTTAAACCTTATTCACATTCACTTAAGCGACGTAATTTGCATGAAAAATTCAAGGAACTATAATGGTTGCTATAATAATTGTGCTTAATGGTAACATGACTTCCATTATAGTTCCTTGAATTTTCACGTAAGTTATATCTCTTAAGTGGATATGAACAAAGTTTTATTTGTTATAATTAAGCACATTTCATGTTTTCTTTAATTAAAAGCATTAGATCATTTTAGCAAGTGCAAAACTTAAAAAAGCACTAAAAATAAAGTTTACAGGATGCATCTGTTAATAAGGAGTTATATCAATATAATTAAACGTAGTAAAAGAGATATAATACTATATTCCATAAGATTTTAAATTGAAGATTTCATAAACTAAAAATTGTATCGCTTTTTTTCACACGCGACTTAAAAATCTGCGCATATCTATATACGTATGTTCGTTTTTGTGACTGATGAACGTATAACGGAAAATATAAGGAAAACACGCGAGTAAATACATAGACAAATATGTAATCTACATATTTTTTTTGTATAGCGTTAAGATAGCGATGAAAATTAAAATATTCATTTCTTAATTTTGAAAGGCTCTGATAATATTTCTAATTTAGTTTGAGCTATAATTTTTATAGTCGTATAACTTCTAAAAGCAAGAGGAGTACCTGCCAATTTTTGTATCTTGCATACCTAAGGCCCTCAACCGTAAAATGGCATAAAATCTCGCGGTACCCCTTTTGCTTTCGCGAGATACGGCTCTTCAACTGGGAATTCTTCGGGGCCGTATAACTTCTAAAAGCAAAGTAAGCATCCAAGTTTTCTTGTTTTTGTTATAAAATCTTATAAGTAAATAATATTACAACTAAAACGTGAATCCCTTCATTTACATAATAATCTAACAAAATTAATCAAAAATTGGAAATTCATTTGAGGTAGAATAGTTTTTAACTGATTTATTGTTCGGATAATTACAATATTTAATAACGATTATTCTGACACTCCATTTCGTATTAATATTGTTCTATCAACTGTTACCTCTCTGTCCTTTGTTTTTTTCATGTGACGACTTCCTGTTTTTTCTATGATTACTTGTTCTATAATAATATTATTAGGTATATTATTATTGTGTCGCTACACATTTACTAAAAAATGCGTTGATGCTTTAAACTTCGATGAACGTTTTTAACGTCAGTAAATTTCGCCATAGCTATAGAGATTATTATTTGGCAATCTTTTACAAATTTTATTTTTAAACAGAAAGAAATGTAAAATGTTTAAGAAATTAAACATTTTAATTTGCGATGAGGTACGAGCGATAGGATCAAAAGAAAGGAAAATATAAAAATAGGAAATTGTTTATACTGGGATTTTTAATTAAAATTTAAATAAAATTTTATTGCATTGCGTTGGTCATTTCGAAAATATGATTCGATAATACATTTTTTTGGACTGTAATACGATAAAAGTTGTGTTTCTGGACTAGTGATACAAATAACTGCATTACCTAATCACCGTCATTTATTCACTTTCCAATAATTGAGCCTACCTATTTACATTATATGATTTATAATATTATACAATCATTTAAAGAACTGATATAAACAATTTAAAATTAAGTAACAAAATCCTAGAAAAATTGATATTAAAACGTATTTTAGCATTTTATGAAGCATGAGTAATCTGTAATCATCAACATAATTAGAGTTAGAGTGAGTTAGAAAAAAATTACATATATTAAAAATACCTTTCATATCGCCGTTTTTCAACTTCATAATCATCCAGAGATTCTTTAAGAAAATATACTTTGATTCCAGTACAAACATCAAGGAAATATTTCTCGTAAACCACTAGTTCCATATTAAAAGGAAATAATATTTTATCTTCATCTCTTAATCGACTTAGTAATTTTTGTATATTGTCGTTTACAAACACCAATTCAGTACTTGTAAAAATTTGTAATGTACTTACAACCTTCAAAATTTTCTTATATGTTTTAATTAACCTAAAACAAACAAAATCCTATTTTCAAATAGGAAAAGCCTATTTTCGTCCTTTTTCTAAAATAAAATAGAAAATATACCAAATCAATACTGAAAATGTCTAAAAGTGAATAAGGTCTCGTTTGCAAATTAAATTTTAGAATCTCAACATGAAATAATACAAGAAAAAATAATGAAATCAAAAATGAGAATAGATTTGTTTAACTATTTTATATTTAGGTATTAACTAATTAGGTAATTTACTGTTATTCCTTAAAATATTTAAATTGAAAAATCAGTAAGTCAGAATCTGAAGTTTCTTTTCTTATCTTTTTACCATATTGACAATAATCTTTTATGTAAAAATAATAAGTTTTGTTTAATAAACAGTTATTTTCGACGACCACTATGGAAAATGTATAAATTCACACCATTAAATGTTACCGAAAGTTGAATATTACAAACAAATAAGCAGGTGGTGCGTAAAGAAATTCGTTAGAAAATCATAAACGTCGTAGTCCGTGTGCAATCATTGCGTTTTTAAAGTGTCAAACGTTAAAGTCAAAATTCGAACATCCGCTTGTTCGCGAATTACTTAATAAACACTGGTGGTCGTCGAAAAGTATAGCGTATAACACACGTGATGAAAGGATAATTCACGTTCGCGTGATTAAGCCTCTCGACTGCGCCTCGTGGCTCAAACTATCACACTCGCGTGAAATATTCGCCTTTCGTAATTAGTTATACAATATACTATTCCTCTATCGTTTTTCATTTTAATGCATACATACTTTACCTAGGTTTTTTGCCTGTTAACGACAAATAGAAATCTATGAAGTATCCCGGAATTATATGTAATACAATCCATAAAAATTTAAACCAAAGCCAATTGTTGACTACGAATGTAAACGGTGCCCACATAATATTTCCTAAAGGATATTTATGATTATTATGACAATGGTGTATAAAAGATTCCCACGTATATGTTTTAGTATATCCTGTATAGTTGTATATGGGAATTTCAGAGTCTTGTTGGCAGTTTCTGTAAATTAAAATCTCAATTTAAAAAAAAATAGCACAAAAACATTTATTTTATTTTATTTTAATTTTAAAACGTAAAATAGTTTTAAAATTCCTTTAAATTCACACCTTTACACGTTGACCACGTTGACAAGCAAATAGGTCGATCGCCTGTAATAAAACTTGTTAGCTAATGAAAAACGTTGTACTTATTCCGTGTGAAATTATTTCGTACGCTACTCAATCAATCAAAAGTTCAGGTCATTTTTATTACTAAACAGTGTAGAGAATCTGTAAATCGTAGCCAATTATGACGGTACCGTACCTATCAACACCAACGATGCAGTTATTATAGATATCGTTATCGACGTGTAATTACGAACTGAGTGAGTACAAAATTATGACAACTCGTAGCTAACAATCATAGTTTGCACATAGAGGTCTCCTTTAAAGTGTCAAACAGTAGTTCAAATACACTAGTTCATTTATAAAGTCAGTTAACTTCACAAATCAATGTCACAAGTCAATCTTTCTACAGTTTAATTATTATACAGTTATAGCCTATCCAACCTGTCTGACGATAACGTCATCAATAAAAGTTACTAGATGATGACGTTTCACACAGTGCTGTCACCTCGTACCTCGTATTTTGACAGTTCTAATAAATTCTAGTCTTTCTTTATACCATCTAATATATGTGCAAGTAAATCATATATAGAATATGTTATTTTCCAAACTTTAAACCGAAATAATCTAGTAACTTTTTATTGATGACGTGAATAGGTTTGGATAGGCTATATATACCGTTATATAGTACCTATATTGAAGTTATATAGATTGTTATATATTTTAACGCGATTCTTCTTACAAACTCAAGATTAAACACTACCAATATTACAAAGTTGTTGGTAACATTATACGAATTAAAAGTGTAACAAACCCTTTTTTACGATTGTTTAGTATTTCGCAATTTACATTTGTACGTAGAACGTTGTGGTTCCGATAGTTTCGAATCGCAAAATCGTCCCCAAACACATTTAAATTGGACGCATTTATTTTTATACTATTTATTTGAACTACCGATTCATTAGAAATAATTTTTTAAAGAAATTTGTTGAACTTGAACACTTGTGATCGTCGGAAATGTAGGTATAGTGTATAACACGTACCGAAAGGATATTTTATGCTCGTGGCTCAAAACTATCATACTCGCGTGAAATATCCGTCTTTCATTGTTAGTTTATGCAATACCTACACTAGTAATTTTTTAATAATTAAGGAAAGTGTACCTTTTTTCATGTACCTCCCATGTTGAACATATAAGCGCATTTACGCAAAAGTCTACTGGTACTACATCAGCTTTTACGTTTTTGTCACCCAACATTACTCGTAATATTCCACACCCAGATGCTAACATTAGTCCTACAGGTCCATTTATACTTGAGGTCCAGCCTGTTACAGGTTCAAGATAAGTAGGCATTACTGGAATAAAATGAATTAAATAAGTTTTAGGTATTTATTGTTTGTTAAAAAACTGAAAGTGTTGTGAAAATCTTTAGAAATAATAAAAAGGTAAATATTTTTATTAATTAGAAAAAAGTAACCAAATATGGAATAAATATCATTTGGTTTTATAAAATTAAAAATTTAAATAGGTAGGTACCCGATGAAATCAAACCGAATAACATCAAATATTTTTAAATAAGAACAGGTCCACTTGGTCATCTTTTTTTTTAGTGCATGCACAAACTCTTTTCCTAAGGCTGCATTTATGCACGCCGTTTGTGTCGTCCGTCGCAAAACCGCACGTCGTAATAAAAATTCTAAATGCACAGATTGCAATGGGTCTATTTATGCAGTCTATTGGTCTATTGGTGCCGTCGGTGCATAAATGGACCCATTGCAATCTGTGCATTTAGAATTTTTATTACGATGTGCGATTTTGCGACGGACGACACGAATGACGTGCATAAATGTGGACTAAAAGACCTTCCTATCCGTTCATAAATCCTCGGAACTTGTCTGACTATCTAATAGTATCTATATTGTTTAATGAGTAACGAAAATGCAATATAAAATAAGTCAAATACTTATCATAAATAGCTAAATATATTGCTACTGATATGTAATTAATTAAACTTACTTATAGATGGTCTAAATAGTCCTGCTGGTAGATTTTTTGCTCTTTTACGCAATACGTCTTCTGCAATTAATTTGGTGTAACAATAAGTGTTCGGAGATTTGTTTAATAATCTGAAAGAGTTTATAGATAATATGATTTTATTTATAGGTGCTTAATTTTAAAATCATTTAATAACATTTAAAATCATCATAATAACATTTAAAAATAATTATAAAATTAATATTAAATCAACTTTGTTCAATCAAGGAGACGAAGAAGAGGAACATATTATTTTGAAGATTTTCGCCCATTTTAATATTGTTCTATATTTTTCATAGTATAAAAAAGTTTAAATAAAGCTACTTATAGGTAAGTATTCAATTGTAATTTTTGCCAGAAGGGAGTTGCCTTTTTATATTAATTAAAGAAACTTTTCTACAAAGATTTGTTTCGTATAAAATAAAAGCTAGATAATAATTTAGTTATTAGTAGCAAAAGAGAAGACCATATTCATCGCTTTTCCCACCAGCTTTCTCATTAACAAGTAATATTTGGATGGCGGTTGATATTATTGAAACCATAGATAAACTGCGATTTTTATAATACATATGTAGGTAAGTATTGATATGGCACCAGCCATACCCAATTTTGGGTCAAACTATAATAATTCCGTCTATAGGCCAAACTAATTTGACTTGAAAATTGAGTTTTGCTGATAAGAATCTCTCTGGGACTGTAATGGTTTAAGATAGAAGCACAAATGTCCTCATTAATAGACTTAGGTCATTGCGTGGAGAGTACGAATGAATTTGAAACTGACTTCTGGTCTCGGATTAGTCATACGATCACTATCAACTGTTTAATGATACATACAGTAAGTCCCCTACATACGAACCTTCAAGTTAGAATTTTTCAAAGATACGAACAAAATATTAGCTTATCTTCAAATTGCGCGGTAGCAAAGCCCACGCTCTTATTACACTAGGTGTTTTCCATACTTATACCGATATAGGTACTGAACCAACTTATCAATTGAACAATACAAACTTCTGATTATTTATCAGATTTTTATCACTCACTGCCAGTTCCCATATACCAACTTACTATTGTACTTTTCAAAGTAAGATTAAAAATTTTGTTTAATAGCTAGTTTTATTGATGATTTTCTAATAAAAAAAATAAAGAAAATAAAATTAAAAGTGTTTTCGTTAATTAGAATTAACAATTTTTCAAGTTGGTGCACCTTTGTTCAACTTACTAACAAATTCGACTTGCGAACGCGCTCTCGAAACGGAACTTGTTCATAAGTAGGGGAATTATTAAACTTTTTAAAACAAGTTACCTACAGGTACAGGAAAGCTATAACGCACGTTGGGTTGAGTTCATGGAGGTGTCACGTGATACATATTCTTAATCGAATCGCGTGACTTAAAACTAAATTTATACTGTTAAGAATTTTAATAAAATTGTTGAAGTAAAAATGTTCAGTACATCAAGAAACTACTGATTCAAAATTTTTTTTTTCGAATATAAGGAGTTTTGTGAGTTTTTGCAATGTGATCTAATCGTGTCTGAGCGCTACTACTTCAGGTTTCACTAATTATTACATTGTCTAACCAATTTGTTTTTCTACACTCGCTAATTTCAATTTTTTGCTTTTCTGTGTATGCATAAAACTAACTCTATGAGTTGTAAAGGTTTAGGTCGGAGAACAAACTATTTATATTTTTTAGATACCTATAGAAATAAAAATCAATACTCGCAAAAGATCACGTTCTAATAAGAGTACGGCGATAACAATAAAAAAAATTACTTGTAGAAAATTAACTCAAAAAAGAAAAGAAAAGATCCAACAGCTTATAAAAAAACTGTTACGTCGCGTCGTCGTGAGAGAAAATAAACAATTTTCAGATCGATTTTAATTGTTTCGAATTAAAAACGGCCGGTGTGCCTAAAGTACAACACAGATTTGGAAAAATGTTATTTTAGGAAATAGTTGGTGGAAGGAATAAGCCCATGACAGATATTTTAAAATAAATAAATAAGTTAAAAAACAATTAGCCGGTGTCTTGGAATACATTTTAACATTTGTGATCACGACATATCTTACAATATTAGTAGAGGTTAACCTTTACGGTTAAAAGTTCAAGTTTAAACATTAAAGGTTTAAAGCTAAAGAATCTTTAGTTAAACAACAATCTTCTCGATTGGAAACTTTTTTAAAAATTCTAATATATACATTCAATTTTGTTTTGTTTTCAATGATATTTTGGTTTTGTGTAATTATATAGGTGCATTTTTTATAAATAAAATATCTATCCAGTTTATGTATTTATGTTTGTATGATATGTAGTCAGATATAGTAAAATATTTAATTTTGTACAGCAGCCGTCACGACTGATGTCGAGAACCGTGCTGCGCAGAAGACGCATTTACAACTCGATAATAGTGTCGCGTCAGTGACGTAGTATTATATACCTAATTCTGTTTAAAGTCCGTTATTTCCATAGGCGTATAAAGTTAGGAATTACTATTTATCGAATATACGGCAAAATAACCTGATAGATATCTTCACCGGGTATTTCCATGCACTTTCCGGATAAATTATTCTTTCGAATAAGTATCTTGTTGTAACATTTACTTCGACAATGTTGTCACATTTACAAGCCTCTTAAAGAAAGACGGCGTAATACAACTTTCCGTTAATAGAGAAAGATTACAATTTACCTATCTTAATAGGTACCTGCTATTAATTTTAGCTACAGGTAACAATAAGAGATCAACGATATAGCTAACCTTTCATAGGATCCCGAGCAAATATAAATTTTTCAATGGAGCATTATTATACAAAAAATGTGCAATTTTGGAATTTATTACGAAATAATAAAAAATTGGGGGCCTGCGGTAACATTATTTTATAAAAATGAAATAAGTACGGTAATTCATAATCGCGAATATTACCTACTTACAAGATAGATATAATAAATAGATGGTACATACTTAAGTAAACTCAAATTACAACGAAATATGATATTTGCTACGTAACATTACCAATATATCTAATTTAATTATGTTATTTATATATGTGTAAACCTATTCATAATTTATGTAAACGTAAAAGATTAAATAGCTGATCGTTCCGCTTTGTGCGCAGTTACCACTTCGGCCGTTATTCGTTGGATAACGTGTTACTCGGTGGAAAAGTAGAGAATATACTTATACTGAATTACTTCAGCAGATATCGCTTATCTATACATGGAAATATCCAACAAATAGTATTCGACACGATACTACACTTCGTCCAAACCTATACGTATTCACGTCATCAATAAAAGGCTACTAGATGATGACGTTTCACACAGTGCTGTCACCTCGTACCTCGTATTTTTACAATTCTAATAAATTGTAGTCTTTCTTTGTACCATCTAATATGTGCGTAGGTAAGTCATCTATAGAATAAGTCACTTTCCAAACCTTAAACCGAATTACAAATAAACAATCTAGTAACTTTTTATTGATGACGTGAATTGCATATAGGTTTGGATAGGCCATTGTTAACAATATCTGGCACTTTATACGTAGATGGAAATATAGGACGTAAGTCAACTTAAGTCATTTTGTTATTCACGCCTCTACGACGCTGTAAAACACGTTTCGTGCATAATCGTCCTGCGCCAACTGTCGCCATCAGTCATGACGGCTCTTGTATTTCTACTGATGTTGTTTTTATAATCCGTTCTTGCTAAGTCTGCACGGTATAAAACCAGAATTATTTCAATCTGAAATGTTTTAAAAGAAATGCGAAAAAAATATATATGCTGCTAAGTGTGTTAAATGACGACCCGTCAAAACAGCTTCGTTAAAATTGCCATGTCAAAACAGTCCAATACAAAATAACCCCGACAAAATAGTGGTTGTTTTAGTTTACATACATACGTATTATATTATACATCAAAAAATTTGAAACACAAAGGCAAGATTCGAATGTTAAAAATACAAGGGAAAAATGACGTTAACTACTGTGCTGTAGGTATATGTATACTGTTTTTACACGATGGGAAGCAGAAACGCAAAAATTTCACAAAGAAAGAGATTAAAAGAAAATGATTTGATTACCGTTTAAGTATCGTAGTACCAAATAAATACCATAAAGTGTCCAATATCTAAAGTTACCCCTATCACATTTGTTATTCCGTAACAGTTTATTATACAGTAAAACTTGTTCAAAGCGGAATTGGAAGAGACCGAATATATTTTCCACCTTGGGCAAGTTTCCGTATTATACAAAATTACATTAGGTGTAGGTACTATTCTACTGACCGGGATTATTAATTTTGTATAATTTATTCACGTTGAGCAAGTTTTCGCCTTATTCACTTTACGTTTTGAACGAGTTTTACTGTATATCTACATTTTGATTTGATGAAACAAATTTAAAAATTTGAAATTATCACCTTCTAATATTTACTGATTTTAAATATTAAACTTACCCTGGGGTTATACTGTCTAAAACAGAGTCTTCTAGTTTTTCAGTCAATTTGATAAGCAGTTCAGCCTCAATAGGAGTTTCATAAAACTTTTCTCCGATTCTAACTTTTCCTCCAGTATTTGAATAAGCCGTCGATACAAACATGCATGATTTTAAATTAGTAATTTCTTGGCAAAGGTCGATGATATTAATTGTACCTGTAATATTTACTTGAACTGCATCTTTTATTACTGCATCCATATTCAACGCTGCTGCACAATGAAAAACTATATTTACCTATAATTTATATAAATATTATTTTGTTATATTTATATATTACTATATTATTTTGTAAAATATTTTCAAGTAAGTAGATAAAAATATTGTCGTTATTTTAATTAGGTGGTAAAAGTTTTTTTATATATATAGGTAGATATACTAGTTATTATTTAACTTAATTTTAACATCTAGATTACTAAAAGGATTAATTTTATCGCTGAATTTTTTTTGCTTTATTTCTTATGAGGTAAGATTAGCTTTAATTTTAATATCTTTTTTAGTTGCTATTTCTAAGTTATTATATATTTTTTATATATATATATTATATATTTTTGTTTATCAAAATTTAATTTGATTTATACTTTCAGGGTTTCCTTTAATACATATTTTATTTGACTCTATGCTAATTAATTAACGTCGAGTTACCTGGTACAGTAAATTATATAAAGCTGGCACGCAGAACTATTGATTTTATAGAAAAATGAAAACAACATAAATTGTAGTAAATTTTCTCTAGTTTATTTTGTCATATAGGTATTTTTGTCGTAAAATAAACTGCAAATGAGATTCTAATGAAAAACTCATTTTTGGCGTCTTTTCCTCATGATGGCGGCCAAATTCAGGCTCGGCAGACCGTGACAAATTAGTATGTTTTTCAAGAAATTTAAATAAATAGAATAAAATTCTATTCAGCTTGCCACAATTTATTTCCACAATGACCTCTTAAAAACAATTTACCGACTATTTATTACGATTTATTACGTAATTTACAATATTTATATGAATATAAATTAATTATGTTAAATGTTAAAATGAAGTTAAATAATAATTAATATAAATAATAAAAATAACTGGCCAATAAAAAATGATATTTAATAGTGTCTATTTGACTGTTTTAATTCAAAATATAAGCAAATAGGCAATTATTGTTCAGGAAGAATAAAATAAATATAAATAATACCTCGTCAATAAGAAGCTGTCGATGCTTTGGCGTAAGTCCTAATCCATGTTTACCGCAATCCCCATCGATTAGGTGAGTTTTATTTAAAAAATCAGGAACTTCTTTTTTTAATCGTACAAAAACCTGTAATTTATGGTAGTATTATATTGTTATTTTATTTTACAGGGTGATTCCAAAATGGTGCACCAACTCTATAGTAAATTCTATCATTAAATAAATTGTCTGATAATTTTTTAACTATCAGAATTTTTTTACAAACTTATTTAAATTATTATATCATACCATAATACCATATTTATACAAAAAAAATAATAAACATTGAATCATAAAAATATGTTTTTATTGAAATGATTAGGTACGTACATGCTTTAAAAATTGTACCTATTCGATAAAATTTGCTAAAGTTATAGGTTCCCTATCACAAACCCGCCAAAATGCATTTTAAATTAATTTAGAAAACATTTTATAAATGATAATTTAATTTCGCAAAAACAAATTAATGACGTTTTAAAGTCATTTTTTCTAAATGTTTTGTCTAATTGTTAAAAAAACGTTTAAAAAATATTATACAGTAACGTTTATTAAAACATTTAGTGTTTTTTAAACAAAACTACTTGGTGTGACATTTACTGTTTTTAGTACATATTTTTTAAACGTTTCTTTAACGAATGTTAAATCGTTTCTTTGACAAAAAAACAATTTCAAATTAATTATGAAATGAGTTGTTCTAGTTGGAAAACACACTGTATATTTATGATTTTGCAAAAAATTTAATATTTCTAAATACTGCGTTTCAAACTGCATTATTTCCTGTAAAAACACCTAAATTCTAATATTCGTCAGTCTTACAGTAGGCACATTACTTTAATAGATATGTCTTAGGGCAGGAGTCGGCAACCTTTTGAGTCGGCAACCTTTTGAGTCGGAAGAGTTAAAAATTACAATTTACAAAATTTCAAAGTTTTTAAAGAGCCACAAAATTTTTTCTTGCCAACAATAAATAGTACTCGCATAAATAACTAGAGCCGCAGCTTCACATCCAAAGAGCCACATGTGGCTCGCGAGCCGCAGGTTGCCGACCCCTGTCTTAGGGCATTCGTTGCAGTTTTACGATATGGATTTTGTAGTAATTAAAGGAGATAAGTAACACGACACTCATAAAAATTAAATTTTTAAGGAATATGTGGAACTAATATTTAATAACTTACAATTAATGAAAACAAAACAAACATTAAAATAAACATTTTTAGGTAAGTACTTTAGTTATTGTAGCACATGTTTAAATAAAAATGAAATAGGAAATAATACTTTGGCAGTTATTGCTCATGACTGAACTAAAATAAAGAAAAGGAAAATATCAGAAGTGTTTGAATAATGGATTTTAGGGGATTTTACATTATCTACATTAAATTACAGTTTATAAACAAACATGTACCTACACAATAATATAAAATGGTACTTACGGCATCATTAAATAGCTCTTGTCCTCTTTCTGTTACGCTTTTTCCTTTTTTTTCTCTTATTATTAAATATATAGTTCCTATATCGTTGCACGTTCGTAATAATTTTTCGATTAACACTTTTCCAACAAAACCCGAACCGCCTGTAATCAATATGTTTTGATTAGAATAAAATTTTCTTATTTCACTGTTCATTTTGCGAAAAGAATGTGATGTTCAGTGTAATTGTAGTTAAGTAAATAATTGTAAACTATTTTTGAAAAGCCTCTTATTAATTTTCAGTATTACGTACAGTGAATAAGAAAATAATTATTTAAATTTGGGATACTATTATATTCTAATTGATATATAATCAATTCATATACAATATTCATATCATCATTCTTCGATATTCATATCCATTATATTTACTTAAATTAACCCATTATTGCCCACCGTACTCTTTTGAGTACACCTATTTGAATGTACAGTCAAGAAAATTCGAAATGTCTTATGGAGGTTCGTATTTCAGCTGAAATTGAAACCCCGAGACAAGACTAGGGTTCTATGATCCTAGTTGCCTAGGATGAAAATTCTAAGTGGTGTCATCACTTCGAATTTTCATCACTAATTTTGCCATACTTGGGTACATTTTTACATCGGCATACATATATATTCATAAAAAGGACAATTAAAACTATAATTTGAAAAAAAACAACGCGATGTAGTTGTATACAGTAGGTGACATATTGAAAATTTATTCATTTGAAGGAAGACTGCCAGGTTTGCGAGGCAGACCACAATAATTCAAAATAATTGATATTTCTCTAAAGTCTATGATAAATTTTATCAAAAATGATTAAAACAAAGATTCAATTGTCTGCCACAGGTTGGATATTTCCCACCATATTATCGCTTAAACACACTAAGAAAATTTTAGTAGTGTTGTGACGTAGGTTTTTGTGCGATGGGAGCTTTGGCTATTACAGGGGTCGTAGTGGAGTTTGATAAAAACAAATTGGCAAATAATGACCGAAAATTTTTAAAATATGTACTTTTTGGGAAATTTATTCTAAAATTATGTTTTTTATGCAGTAAAATTATTTGAATAATCACTATCTACTGCCTTTATACCGCAGAATTATAAATTTACTCTATTTTTAATTTAAAAACTATTCGTGTGCCCTTAAGCATTGAAAGTTTCCCTATTACAAACCATAAACCAGATAAAAATGTAATCACATTTTTATGTGGCCGATAAAATACAAATCAAGTAATAAAACATGTGCTACTTTCATACCTTATCGAAGTGCGAACAAAGAACTGAATGTTTTTAAAATACAAACAGGATTCCCTAGTATCCACGTATAAACTCGAATGCATTTATATATAGAATTCTGGCGAAACCGCTTCAGATCTTTCGCGTTAGTGGTACAGAGCGGTAGTGGTCGTTTCAGTAGTTCGAATTTTAAATTACGGCGTCGTTTTGCTCGTGTGTGCGAGGATTGCTCGTTCGGTTAATAAGGCCTTTTTGCGTGTAAGTGCGCGAGTGTTGTGTATTGTGTTGTGTTCCCTAAAAGGATTACAAACAAAAAGAATTAATACGACGAGGAAAGGTAGGATCTTTCTTTGTCGACTAACTCTCCATGTATTTCTTCTTCGTTCTTCAACCCGCGGGTTGGTTGGTAGCTTTCCATCTAATATTATTACAAGTCATTTTTTTCATTTCTCCGTAGCTTGCAGTTCCTGCGTTTTTAATAGCTTGATTTAATTATTGTAGTTTAGGCCTTCCCCTGGCCTTTTTTCCAGGTATTATTCCTTCCATGATATTTGTCACAAACTCATTGTGTCTAATTATGTGTCCTATCCGCGAATGTCGTCTATTATTTAACGTTTTTAATAATGTTCTTTCTTCCTCCGCTCTTTGAAACACCCCTTCGTTAGTTACACGGACTGTCCATTTCACTTTCAACATTCTTCTCCAACACAATGTTTCAAATGCGTTTATGGTTTTTTCTTCCTTTTTTCCTATGGTCCAAGTTTCTGAACCATATAGGGCAATCCTCCAGATACAGCTTTTTATTAGTCTTTTTTATTTCCAATTTGAGGTTGTTTTAACACAGTAATTGTTTTTTATTATTAAACATGACCTTGGCTTCTCTTATTCGTTATTTAGCATCTTCTTTACTTCTACCATCTTCTGTGAATATGCTGTCCAGGTATTTGAATTTCGGTACTTGTTTTAGAGCGTTATTTTCTATTTTAATATTAGTAATTTCAGGATCTTTGAAGCAAAAGTTTTTTGACTGTTGATTTTTAAGTTATAGTTAGTTTTTAAAATATCATCTAAATCTTTCCAATGCTTTTTTTTAGATTTATGAAGTGAAAATACATGGACCTTTAAGCTCTAACACAAATTCTCTGAAAATCGAGCTTGGTTAGGCTCTTGGATAGGGACTCCGTTAGTGTCTTGGTTAGGGCTCCCCTCGAACATTTAACGGTCCAATTTCGTGAACGAAATTTTACCTTACGTAGGTGTAGGTATGTAATAATACAAGTTCGCAGTCAACGGAAGAATCTTTGTTGGAAATTGACCATAGAGGGAAAACGATAACGAGAAAAAGGTAGGAAATACAAAGAAAAATTTAGAAGTTTCTATTTTTTTTCTTATAGTCTGTTACAAACAAATAGCAGTCGCAGCGGCAGCATTGTTAAGCTAAGCGTCCATTAGTCCGCATCGGACGCACAGTACCATCCCTTAAAATTTTCACCCCTAATTTTTGTATTATAATGTAGGTCTTGAACAGTCATTTACAAAAATAGATAGTTTGTTGGCGATAGCGCTTGTTGTTTCACAAATAATAAGCAAAATCGAAAAATGTTCCAATTTTCAAGGGTGGATTTCACCCTCTTAAACCGCGTAAGAGCACGAACGGAATAGGGTCGTTGATTAGTACTACAATCCTACAAAGTTTCAAATTTTTCTGAGATTTCCACCTGCTTAACCTTCCTTGTAAATATTCTCTGTTGCACGAGGAGCACACACTCAGAAACATATATTATGCAAGTTAATGTGACATGCATGCATGTGGTGGCATGTCATGTGTTACGTTAACGTAAAGTAGATCTGACTTTCTTCGTTATTGTTTATAGTAACTATACTTCGTCCAAACCTATATGCAATTCACGTCATCAATAAAAAGGTTACTAGATGATGACGTTTCACACAATGCTGTCACCTCGTACCTCGTATTTTGACAGTTCTAATAAATTGTAGTCTTTCTTCATACCATCTAATATGTGCGCAATAAATCATCTATAGAATATGTCACTGTCCAAACTTTAAACCGAATTACAAATAAACAATCTAGTAACTTTTTTTTGATGACGTGAATTACATATAGGTTTGGATAGGCCATAGCAATAAATATTATATGTATAAATAAGTGGAAATTCAAGTTCGGTAAAAAAAGTTCGGTGTCTTAAAATTTGCTATACGGATGGCTGCGCATTGTGATCTACATAAATGTACAGTTGTTGCTATGTAAGTATGAGTTTAATACAGATACACATATTTATATGCAGGGTTTTCTTAAATATACGATACCCACGTGACCGCGAATGTTCGGCAAACTTACACGAATGCAACTACAGCAACACGAAATATCAGTGGCATAACAATACAATTATATATAAAACAAGTACCAATTCATCTATACTTTCATATTTTTCTAAGCCAGAAAAACCACATTTAGAAAACAGTACGTGTTGATTTATTCCTTTGGCATGTACCTTTTTACACTAACTACGTTAAATAAGATTTGGTTACTTTGGTCGGTAAAGACAAACTCTACAACAATCCTATCAACCTAATAAAATTACATTTATAATGGCGGAAATTCAATAGGTCACGTGGGTATCTGATATTTACGAAAACCTAAAACCGCAACTAATGAATCTACTTATCTTACAAATATGGGTATACAAATAGGTAACAAATATGTACTTTATTCAAATAAACACAACTGTTTATGGTTTCTTATTTTATATTTCAAGTTATTAGACTAGACAGTTGTTAGATAGGGGACATTTAGCAATAACCGTTATCTATTGCTTATTTGACAATTGTTCATTATAAAGGGTGATTCTAGAATTCATATTACAAAATTTCATGGGTAAACTAACACAAGACACTAATAAAAACTTACAACAACTCGTTGTTTCATAAAGCAAATATTTATCTACTACATTTTAGAACATTGTAATATGAATTCTGAATCGCTCTGTATAGCAAACAAATGTCAAATAAGCTCGTTAAATGTTAATAATAAATCGAGCAGATTGTATGATAAATAGAACGAGGCATCAAACGAAAAATTAAACATAGGTAATCAGGAGAACGTTATTTCTATAACAACACTTGTAAACATTTGTAAACTTGTAGTACCGGTATTTTTATGAAACGAACCCCAGATGAACGGTCAATTTAATAAAGTTATAATGCGCATATTTAACCGATTTCTCGTATTTGTCGCGTTTTTTTTAAAGAGATTGTTATTTATTCTAATTGAATAATTTCCCTCATATTCGTTTATCGGCATTGTGCCCGAGGTAACTGCCCAGCATAATCCTGATCGAAATGTCAGCGCCATTCCCTATCAAATTCTCAATAGAATAGCTGCCGCGATGGCGTAGTGATAATAAAATTATGGAAATTTTTACGATTGTAGATGTTTTATTGGCAAATTTTACTTTAAATTAAAATTAATTTCTTAGTAAAGTGAAATTATTAAATTTAAAAGTTACACGCTCAAAAATTAACTGTTTTTGGAATACAGGTAATAATCTAAAAGATTACTTTTTTTATTTTATTATTTAACAATATTCATAGAACATTAAACGTTGATTTTAGTCAATGGACGCGTTCAGCCGGGCTCATCGCTGAAACAGCAGAAAGTAAGTGCTATGTTATACATAGTAGCTGATTACGGCTGAAGGATCTTAAGACAGTGGGCGTATTTAGCCGGAGAAGCGCTGCCTTAACGCCGAAACAACGG
Organism: Rhagophthalmus giganteus; assembly: GCA_036326145.1. Taxonomy (NCBI): domain Eukaryota; kingdom Metazoa; phylum Arthropoda; class Insecta; order Coleoptera; family Rhagophthalmidae; genus Rhagophthalmus; species Rhagophthalmus giganteus. Next base: position 28,706,320 of record JARFJA010000088.1, on the reverse strand, counting down.
TTCAATTTAAACCGCTGCGCTGCTTTAGAATTAAGGCAGCTCTTCCCAGACTGAATGTGGCCATTATGCAGTAACTACAAAATGAAAGTAGGTATAATATTTACTAAGATTCTAGAAATGTATTTTACTCCGCAATTTAGGAATGTAGATATGTAAGTAAAATTTGTTTAAAAATATTTAGAAATAATATAGATATTTAAAAAAAAAACAGGTAAAAAAATATTTTAATAAGTAATTATCTCGAACGAAAAAAAAACATCAGTAGGTATATTAAACCAATTATTTTAATCAACGTTTCTTAAAACTTATAATTTTATTATCACTAAGCCATCGCGGCAGCTATTATATTTCTATTCTATTCTATTCTATTCTAGCTAATCTATAGAAATAAGTACAATTTGTCTGTTTCTTGTTAAGCCATGATTTGTAAAATTATTGTAAAAACTTTTTCTTTCGGTTTTTTAATTATTTAAAATTATTCGTTTTAACTTTAGGTGGCGATAGGCTGATTAATTTTTCACTTACCGTTAAGAAATTATATCAAAATTTACAATGTACAAATTTACAACGTAGCACTCATTGCAAAATAAAACCACTAACCTAACAAAAGCTCTGGTAATAAACCAAAGCGCGATCAGTATAATAATAATTACCAATAATTGACATTATGACGACAGTGTGCCGCCTGGGTACTTTTTACGGAAATACAAATCGATTCTTCTGGTGGAAAAATCGAAATATTGTTACCAGATTATGTCTTTGATTATGTATTTTCTAATACATCTTTTTAGCCCTGGTAATGATACTGTTAATATCGAAACGTCGACTATTCACTGCAAACCTAATTAAATTCTACAAGTGAAAGGATTATAGAATCCAACGAAAAGTGTTTCTATAATAATTTACATCTACAGACGTTCAACTGAAGCTCGTTTCATTTAAATTTAATAAAAGTTCATAGTTTTAAGCGTAAAAAATACGAGGGTTTTATCTTGAAAATTAGTTTCTATCGTAGACAATAAGGTCACTAAAACATTATAAAGGATTTCAGAAAAACATATACACCGTTTGCGAGATATTTCATATCTCGTGATATCACAACATCATTAATTATGAAATATCTCGAAAACGGTGCGTCTAGGCGACTTTTACCAACAGTAACTTTTTAATGTAAAATTAAATAACCTTTCAGTTTTTCCAATTGCCATGCCTAACCTCAAAAAAGTTATCAACAAAAGTTAGCCGTGAACGTTATGTAACTAACACCCTTTATGACATACGGGAATTTGAGTACCTCCGATCGCTTCAGCTACTACGGAAGCATTTGTATACCAAACTTCAATACATCACTTGTAGTTTTGATGCAGTCGAAAAAATAATATTACGAAAAGCAATTTTCAACATTATGTATCTCAAAAATTAGCAACTTTCTGGCAAATGTGTAAACCCCACTTATTTTTCACTGTTCTATCGCCCCTAGCAATATTGCCAATATTTTTCTGAAACACCCTGTATAGATGTAGACATGTATAATATTTCTGTTTTTGTTTGTAAGTATTTAGCAGCCCTCGGATATGTTTAAAAAACAAAAACGCATTTCGAATGATTTGTAAAATATACATATTGTTTTCCTCGATTTAACCGATATAAGTAGGTATTTAATATTCATCCTTTACGTAACAAAAAACGTATTACAAAAATAGTTTCCCGTTTCTTACAACTCGTACAAATTACTATTCACTAGAATGTATTATAGACTCCGGCGCTCATTGTCAGATATTTAAATTAGGATAATTTTCAAACAACCTTGATTATAAAAGGAAAAGCTAATCGTCATAAAATTTAAACTAGAATGCAATAATAAACTTTTAGCAATACTGAATTAATTTGAAATGATTGTCCTAAAGTTCTAATGTCACGCCGGAATTGACGTGGCACCTGTTGTTTATTAATTCTTACAAATTGTTTACTGAAAATTATACAAGGACGATTCATATAATTAAAAGTGATTGAGTAGCACTTGCTTGGCCCCTTAAGTTCGTTGTTATATTTTTCCAACAAATGTCATTAACTAAACGCTGTTGATAAAGGGAGTCGGAAAATTTCCCAATAACAATTTCCCGACTGGAAAATTTCTCGTCAAACAATTCAACGAATGGAAAATTCCCCGACAGATACGGAAAAAAATACTTGATGTAGATCTTTTAATTGTCGAACCGACGGCGTAACCGACCGTTGGCGCCTTACATAAGAAAATTAGAGCTCGTTCAGATGACCGGCGTTTTAAGCGCGTAACAAGATATACAGAAGTTCCATAAGGCTGCATTTATGCACGCCGTTAGCGTCGTCCATCGCAAAACCGCACGTAGTAATAAAAATTCTAAATGCACAGATTGCAATGGGTGGTCCATTTATGTACCGACGGCACCAACGTTTGCCGCTGCGTCGTCCGAGCATAAATGGACCCATCGCAATCTGTGCATTTAAAATTTCTATTATTACGTGCGGTTTTGCGACGGACGACGCTAACGGCGTGCATAAATGCAGCCTAAGCCATTCAAATGAACTTCGCGCGTTACCATCTGAACAGCTTATGGTTCTTATGTATATCTTGTTACGCGCGTAACACCTTACAATTATCCTTTTACAATTATCCTATTTGAGGATCCTTATTCTACTTATCCTCCATAGGTACTTACTTTCAATGTAATCAAAAATATGTATGTACTTAAATATAAATCTAGTATTGTGCACTAAATAATACTTTTATTATAATCAACTGAATATAGTCACTTCCTGTAATGAAAATTTTATTTGTTAAGTATATATTCGTAATGCTGCGACAGCATTCCCAGAAAAGGAGATGAAAACGAATAGCTTTATGTTGTGGTGCCGCCTTTAAATTTTACAACTTTTTCCTTATATCTATCTATCTAATAAATTAAATATGAGGGAGCCAGCACGAAACAATGTATAATAAAAAAAATAGAAAAAGAGTATTAGATTGCATGTCAAGAACACTTACCTATTTTGTGATTTTGATATTACCTACAAAATAGGTTATTTATTTTAATTTCGTTGTTTATACTTCTTATTGATGCAAAATGCAAAAGGTGTTAAATAATAAATATGTTTAAGTATTTATATAATTATAACATAAATAACTGTATAATTATTATCGTTAAATACATTTTCTTCAATCTTAATCATTGTGATACTAAGTAAATATGCCTTTATTTCATCATTTCAATTTTAGAAAATAATGTAAGTAATCAAAGTTGTAGTCTAGTTATTTGCCCTAATTTATCAAAACTTATTTCTTGTGATTCCCTATCTGTCAACCAAGAACTTTGTCGGTCGATAGACACTCTCATTTAATGAAACCTCAAGTACTTTAAAGAGTACCTAGTAAATATTGCACTACTAGTTGTTGGTAATTATTTTAACAAGTTTTGAAATATTTGTTATAGTTTTGCATTATGCAATCAAAAATACATTAATGTTAATGCATTAAAAAATGAATGAAAAAGATTAAGTATATGTGATCGAAGATTTTAAAATGAAACTTTAAAATTAAATACTTAAGAATGCAATGTTTGTTAATATGAATTAGGAACTAGGAATTATTTTCCAGTAGATTAACGTGCTAAAAAATTATAAATCAAGATTTTCCATTTTTCACGTCAAGAAAGTTCGATGTACGGACAGCTCTAAGTTTCTCTAAACAATGCCCATTATATCGACGTGTTTTTATTAAAATTTATTATAATTTATCTATTATATCGAACTTCGCCTATTATTGAATTTGATTAAATATATTTTAATAACTACATATTATAATTTTCTTTTAAAATGGGTAACAATGAATAAGGAATAAAAATACGAATAAACTTACAAAAATTAAAAAGCACGACTTAAGAATAAATGGACCTAACTGTAGGGAAGACCAGGGACAATAGAAACAGTTTGGACTTAATTTTTTTTGCTTCACAGCTATCACAATTGTTTGATATATGTAGGTATGTATAAAGTGAATGATAGAGAGTATATACCTTCTAGTTTCTATATCTATCGTTCTGTCGACCTATAGATCGACAAGTATTATTATATATTATTATAATAATATATAATAATACTTGGGACAATTGAAACAACACTTAAATTAAATTAAATTAAATATTTATTCTAACCCAAAATAAAACATATTCATATATCATAATAATCGTAACATAAAGACAGACAGCATTAAAAAATATTTACTCTAATTTAAGCTGATGTGGCATGTACGAGTATAACTAGGGTCTACGATATTTCGGCGCGAACGTTTTGACGCAGACCCATTTGGACGCAGAAACATTTCTGCGCAAGCCCAATAGGACGCAGACATACGGCGCGAAATACATATTTTACCGAGCGCGCTATCAATTTGAAATAAATTATGTTAGTCTTTGGATGTGTTGACGCGTTAGGACTTGTTATGTACTACTTTTGTTTGTGAAGGAAATTATCTACAAAGCCGATCATTTTATTTCTAAATAAAAATCTCTTAATGTTTGTTAATGTTTAATTTAATTTAACCCATTAAAACCCCTAATTGACAGATGAAGTAATAAATTATTACTTTTCTTATTAACTGGAGTTAATTAGGCGCACAGAGGCCATAAATAACAATTTTTCAAAAATACAATATTTATTTAAAGAGTTACAAAGGTGTACTTAAATGAGTACATTGGGCATTAGCGTGTATGAGATATTTCAAAACATTCTCTTTCGATACACAATGCATTTGTTACAACTCCAGCGAACACGAAAATAACACACAATACATCATGCTTATAAGTAAAAGTACTACTAAAAAGAACGACTAGGGTCGTTCGACTCAGATCGACCCGTGAAAACGGAAGTTTAGTAAGGACCCTAATTTTTGTATCATAATGTAGGTCTTGAACGACTATTTACAAAAATATATAGTTTGTTGGCGATAGCTATTGTTGTTTCACAGATAATAAGCAAAATCCAAAAAGTTCCAATTTTCAAGGGTGAATTTCACCCTCTTCAACTGCGTAAGAGCACGAACGGAATACGGCTCTTGATTAGGGTTGACTAGTACTAAAATCTTGCTGTTTCAAATTTTTCTGAGATTTTCACCTGCCTAACCTTCCTTGTTAGTAAAAATAATTTGTATTGCATTACCTTTATTATTATTATTTTTTAATTTTATTAACCGTATCAACCATGCCGGTTATTAGCGATGGTTAAAATACAAATATAAATATATCGCCCATCGATGTCACTTGGTAAAGTTTAAAGAGGACGGTTTTTAAGAGGAAGTTTAAACTACACATTTACTTTCTCAGACAAAAACACTCTCCTCCAAAAGTAAATTTGTTCAAATCAAAAAATATTACTAACAATGAGATTTTTTCCAAAACAACAGAATACGTTGAAGCAGCCATCGTTTTTGGAGACAAAACTAAAATTTGAGCTATCTCATACATGCAGTGTCTACACAGGCGAACTCTTCTCTATTTTACAGACTTTGATACAAATTAACAAAACGAAACAACAACAGTTTGCAATATGTTCAGATTCCCTTTCTTCACTCCAATCCATTAAATGGCTATACCCAACCAACCCAATAGAAGAAGCAGTTAAATACCAAGTACATGAATCCCACAATCTCCAGAACACCCTGATCTTTATCTTTGTTCCTTCACATATCGGAATTCACGGAAACGAACACGCTGATCGTCTGGCTCGGGACGTAAGCGAAACATCACGTCCAAACTGTGTTAACCTATGTCTTGCATCAGATCTAAAAGGGCAAATCCAACAAGCAAACAATTCAACGTGGCAAAACAGTAACACCAAATTAAAGGAAATCAAAGACTCTCCCAATAACTGGCTCACATTAACACAAAAAGAAGAAATCAAGTTACCATTTCAAGATTACTCCTAGGGCATACCCAACTAACACACGGATACATCCTTAACAACGAACAACCGCCCCTCTGTAACTCATGCAACCAACTTTTATCAATCCGCCACATCATAATCGAATGCAGAGGTTTATGCGAAAATAGAGAACGAAACGCGTACGAAAGAGTACGAGAAACGCTACGAGACGCCCTTGGTAACAACATCGAAAATCTATATAACACGTTAGAATTTCTCCGAGAACTAGAAATACTACACCACATTTGAAAATTATACCTATTTTTTTGTACTAAATACCGCTAATAACCGACATGGTTGATGCGGAAAATTAAATTAAAAAAAATGAGATTTTTTGTTTTTATTAGTCTCAGCTATATGTAGCTTTCGTCCACGACATTAATTCAAAAACACCCTGTGTATAAGTACTTACAAGGTATGTATTAAAAAGATTATAGACATTAATACATATATGTATATACATAATTAATATTAAGTTTTCGATTACTAATTGTAAGTGCCGATATAAGTAACATATTTACATAAGTATAATTATATATTTTATTTTTATTTCACAAATTAATTTAATTCTATTAAAAGTGGCCGTTTTCGTTTTAATTAAGGAAATTAGTTTTTATAGATAAAAGAAAACACGCGATATTCTCTTTTAGTAAAGTCGTTGCATGCAGACCAACGAGTTCAATTAAGATAATCTAATAAATTTATTGGTGTACACTGTTGGCTTATTCTATTAACATTGCACCCAGATGCAAGCTTTAATTACTGATTAAGTTAAGATTTTTTAGGTGCGCAGCAAATGCTGAGAATATTGATTGAAAACCAACTTGTAATATCTAGAGGAAATTGAATTTAAATTCAAATAAATTATAAAATTATAACAAATATAACAATTATAAAATAATAAAATTATAACAAATTATAACAAATTATAACACAGAAACAGAAAAATGCGCAATAGTTACCTAATTAAATAATTACTTAGGGAAGAGTCGTACGGCATCGGGCACCTTAAGTTTTTCGACTATATTTTATAATAAATTTGGTAAAATGATATTGTAATATAGTATTCTCTTACACGAAGGCATGCTTTATGAATGAAGCGATATATATTTTTTTGAAATTTAATTTTAGAATGTAGTAGGGGAACACGGAACAAAGTGAACAAGTTAACACACAAAACAACAATGCAGCAACATAATATGAAATTAACCTTTCAGGTTGCATTTGAAAACGACTGAACCGATTTGGTTCAAATAATATTTTGCATCATAGTGCAAAGTTACATCTAAAACAGCGTCTTCACGGTAAAACAAATTTACGCAACAAATTTCATAAAACTAGATTTACCGTGAATGAAGACGCTTAGTAAAACGTGTTATTAATCATATGAACCAAATTAGGTAGTTAGTATTAATAATTACCGGTATTTATTACTTTGACCATCAATATATGACCGACCCAAAATGAAAGACCTATATTTTCCTGATCTAAGAGTCGAGTCCCGTCATCAGACAGGCTGCAATAGCTTTATTTTCTATGAAAATTCGCTAAAAATCTTTAAAAAAAACAAATATAATCACGTGATATTGCTGACTTTTTTCATAAATTGTTCCACTCGTTCAAGCGAACAATCGTTCGCAACCTGCATTAGTAGATAGATGTCAATGTGTGCTCGTGAATTATCATTTTATTGAAAGATAATAATTGTATTTTGATTAATCAAATTATATTTACAAAAAAAATCAGTAATAAATGTGTATATGTATTGGAACGCAGAAAACACAACAGTCTTAACTGACTATAGGACAAAATTTTGTAGATTTTGATGTTGCTAGCTCCCCAACTCTTAACTATGCATAAATATATTAGGAGTATAACATTTTATTGTTGTACGTAATTGGTTGCTGACTTTTTCTTTAACGGTCGGCATAATTCTTTACCTGCATATTATTGATTAAACAAGTTTGCATAATAAATAATCGACATCGCCAAATAAATATTTTAATGAAGTGATTAATTTTTGGACTTATGTACATTAAATCCAAACTCGGAAATTATACGGCCGAAGGCAAAGAAAATATTTTGTTTCTAAACGAAACTGATTTTATAAATTAGTTACGTTTAGGTAAAAGTAATTTACGTAATATTTAAGTATCGAGGATGAAGGAAAACTAAGGGGAAAGTAAAACAGGAAAATTGAATTTTCGTTTTCCAATCCTTCTAAATTTCAGAATGATTCTTAAATCTTCAATGACAACAGCTATTCTGAGATTTCGCGCATCAAAGGTTTGATCAGACAACTTATATTGTTCACTAACTCGACGAAACTTTTTCTAGACTTCTTCAGGAAAGCCTTTTAGTGTAGTAAAGTAAAAATTAATAAAAAAGATTAGTATAGTACCTAACTTTTGTAGCTTTGTAATTACTTCCAAAGATTGAGTGTAATTGAAAGGTACTACAATGCAGGATATGCAATTAAAACAATTCCAAAATTTTATAAAGGTATAAATACCTGATACAATAGTTTTGATAAATAAATGTTTTGATGTTTATAAAGGCAATATTGACAGTTTTGTATTTAATTAATTAACAAACAATAAATTTTCATATTTTTCATCATAATAAGTATGTCACTGGACTAAAATAATAACAACAGGCTGTCCGCTCGGCTACCAGATTCACAAATTCTACCTATTAATACTAATTTACAAGATGAATATAGTCATATGGTCAAGTTTGAACGAAATTTATATACTTACCTAATTATATATATTTTTTAAATATGCTTGTTGAAAGCGCAATTTACTATCGAACACCAACTTAATTGGTTATCGGTATAATTTATTAGTAAAACGCACTTGAGGGAAAATTAGAACAGTCAGAACATTCAATTTAGAAAATAACCCATAATAAAGATTATATGTAGGTATATATTTAGATTTATAAATGATGTTCTAATTTTATTTGTACGAATACTCGACAGACCTTATTATGTAGGTACGAATAAATTGCAGTATATGTGAAAGTTAAACTCAGTATATGACCTTTTTGATGTATTACGAACGAAAAATAAAATAAAAAGCCCGCAAAAAGATAAAGTAATGATAACGTGGTATGAAGTGACATGTAACATTAATTCACGAGCCCCACACAGAACATTCACGGAATTGAAATGTTTAAGACTTAAGTTGATAAATTTCTGCACTGGCACAATTACAAATCTGTTTCCCAATTTTCAATTTCCCTTTAAATTGTTAGTAAATCGATTTAGGGCTGTTTAGCGATAAATGACCATAAATTGATTTAAAATTGTATCAAATCAATAACTAAGAAATAAATCATTGTTTTTGAACGTTATTTACCTACATTTCATAGTTGATGTAGTTCGTAGTTAATTAAAGATGTAGGTATATTTGTAATTTTTTTTATTTATTTTACCACGACCATGTATGTATTTCGTAATAAACATTTTGGAAGATTGCAATTTTAAATATTAACTTTTGTCCACAGAACACTCATTTTCAAACGGGTCTCGCAAGCCTGTGTCGTATAAATATGTAAAACTTTTTAGCGTTATATGCTAGGGTTAAGTCAGTAATGTATACATAGGCGAGAAAATTACCTTCAAAAGTGTTGACCTTTGGAAAGAAAATTACATTACATTTAGGTACATTTTTATATTAAAACATCTACTAGTTATCGTTAGTTAATTACTATTTAAATTAGTGATTAAATTAAAAAATAGGTAATGTACCGGCATGTACCTTCTTAAATTAGTAAACAAATTGTAGGTGATAAGTATTTATTTTATATAAATTTGTTTTTAACATGTGTTGACTCTTACAATTAAGTAGGTAAGTGCCTAGTTAATTAAATAGAAACTATTTGCACGAATTTTAACTTTTTGCGGATGATAAATACGAATATAAAATTTAAGTCCATTTGAAAGCAATCGAATATTTTTTATTTCGTGTTTACATCAATAAAAGACGAGCCATCGAACAATTATTTATTATTAAAAATCTCCCAGTCAAGGCTTAGTCTGATGTTCTAACGTTATAGTTTGAAGTGTCTTTTTCAAATAGGTTAAAAAACATTCCAGAATTAGGTCCAGTCAAACTCGATTATAACGAGATTGACGGGACCGCCACTTTTTGCTCGTTATAACCGATACTCGTTGTATCCGGGAATGAAAAATTGCAGCTAAAAAAATTTATTTACGTACCTATTATGGAAAATATAAGTGCGTTTTTTAATAAAGTTTTAAAAAAAGGCGTCATTGCCAGCTGCATTAGCGGTTTGTTTATGTGTATAAAAACTTGCAGGGTTGTTACTTACAGTTATGTAGTAATGTTTTGTTCGATTTTTGACTCTTTAGAGCATAAACAAATTCATTGACATTTAAATAATAAATTGATGAAGTTAAAATGTAAGGTGAACCCACCTATATTTATTTTAAAATTCGCAAATAAGTTAATTACTTAAATCTACTTAAGATTACTTAAGATCTAAAGATTATAATAATGTGTCTATGTAAGCCTTTTATTTCTATTTACCTGGATTAAATTCAAACTATAACCGAAACTACTTGAATCAATTTCGAGCTTAGTTAATTCGCTATTATTAGCTATAACTGTTCGTTCCAAAGCCGATTGCTGCCAACCCATACATAGAGAACGTTTAACGAAATCCTTGTCTTTAACGTTTTTCGCTTTTACGCTCACTTCGTACAAATAATTTTCGGCTCGTTTATAGGAACCGAGTAATACTACTAAGAACTCGACGTGACTTTCATAATAAAAATATTTACATTTGAATATGTCGTTAAAGGAGATCATAATCCAATATTCATCGTTTCTCGAAGCTTGCTTAGTAACGAGATTAGATAAAATAATTGACGACGAATGTTTATCCTTAAGGTGTTCCTTTAGGGCGGAAAGCGTTTCCGAGACTACGCGGCACTGTTTCTCTAAAGGGCACTTGAATTCACCAAATTCGCAATCTTTACTATGTAAATACAGTTCAGAGTAAAGTAAATATTCTTGGCAGCCTTTGCAGAAATTTTTGCAGTAATAGCGGGGAGCACAATTTATCGGACTCGCACAAAGAATACACGAGTTACCTTTACAATTTTTACATATGTCGTGGCCAGAAGTACAATGGTATATTTCGTTTTTTACTATATTTAAACATTTCGCGCACTTGAACAAATTCAAATTAGAATTCGGATCTTTCGTTCCGTTTGTAGATATTTTTTTTTCTATTGGAATAATTATTATTTTGCACGAACTATTTTGAAGTGACGACAACGAAATTGTTCCTTCTACTCTAATCTTTATAGCCGTGTCAAAGCTATGCGGAATATTACTTCTTACGGTTAAAAAGAATGCTTTATTTTCATTTCCTGAAATGCTTCCTGAATATTCTAACATTGTAGGCGTCTCAGTTAGCTCGTTGCCCTTTAAAGTATAATTGCATTCCAAAGTGACGCATTCTGACGCGTCGGAAACTGCAAACGTAGTTCTCCGAGATGTAGTAGTGCAAGTAAAGTATCTTTCTTCATAAGGTGAAACATCTCCATTATCGTTATAAACGATATTTTTATAATACACTGGTTTTTGGAATATTTCTACTAAATTGTGTTTATCGGAGCAATTTAGGGCAGCGAACCGGAATGGGCATTCCAGTTCGTGATAATTAGATTGGTTTAATGCGAATTCGGCCCGACAGCCTTGTAAATTGTACCGACATGGAAAAAGGAACATTTCGGCTACTGCTTCGAATGCTACTTGGCGAACGCAATTTGCCTTTTCAAAAGGCGGTAGTATCTTAAAACACTTTCCACATATTTGATAAAAATCCGATTTCGCCATAATGGGCGTCGTGTTTAAATATCCCTCGCATTGCGAGCACTTCAATTTTTTAAGTACGTCCGGTGGCACTTTAAACATATTTAACATATTGGCGTGAACTGCTAAATTTGAAATATGAAGCAAGTTAATCAATATTGTGTCATATTGTTATCTTAAACAATTAAACGCGATATGATACTACAATTTATCGTTCTATTATCGCATTGTTTGTTTGCAAATTATTACAATATGACGAACTAAAATTAGTCCATAGGAAAATAAAATGTCTACGAATGTTTAAATATCTTTATGGCAAAATTTCTATCTGTACAAAAAAACGAATAGGTACATTCTTATCAGGTCTCGTTCGTGGACAATATTATTTTTATAGGTTTGAGGTTTAGTTAATTTAATTAGTAGATATCTATAGAAAAATTAACTAACAGTAAGAACGTTCTTAATAATATGTAGATTATTTATAGATTATAGATTGCTATTACAACAATTCTCAAGTCTGCGTAGAAATGCAGAAAAATAAATATATTGAAACCTCGATAAGCCGAATATTTCGATTACTCGAGATGGCTGTGTGAATACGAACAAAATGCTCAAATAAATATATCTCGATTACTCGACTTTCGATAGTTCGAAATTTTTTTTCTTTCCCTTCAGATAACAGTTATCGAGATTTGACTATAATTATAAGTACCTATTATACTTTAAAAAATTATTTATTCAAAATATGTCAAATAGCAATCATTAAATTAAAAATTAAATAAAATAAAAATCAAAGTATGGGGATGTAGCCTCGTAATAAGGACTCTGTTCATAATTTTCTATTCGTATTTTTCAGATGTGATGGAGGGCATGTAATTAAACATTTTTCTTTAAACGCTTAGATTCCGAGATACGTCATATCATTACAGTTTTTCAATTAGAACTTCTACGCCACTGGTTTTATTACAAAATTAGGGACATTTTAAATTTTTTCAGTGTGTTTTGTAGAAATAAAACCACTTGCATTCTTATCATGCGATATATCCTTTTTGAGATAAACGACAAAATTCGATTTCATATCCATTTAAGCATACGTCAATGAAAAAATTTATTTCATAATACCGTTTCTAAACTTTGAGAAGTAACAGTAAGCATCAAGGTAAGAAAAAAGTCGATATAGACTTAAATTCGAAAATGCTTCGTTTCCAAGATACCAATATATCTACTACTCTTTTCGTACATTTTACCACTCTGTATCTCGGAAACAAAACATTTCCGGACATTACTTTATTACAAAAAAGTATTTCATTAGGGGAGACCGGGGCTAGTTGGCATACTTTTTATAAAAGTGCCTGTACTTCTTACCCAATCAATGCAATATGAATTTATCTTATATGCATTAAAAGCCCTCCTAACGCAGATTTTTTTAATATATGTTTTGATTTTGAACTATTAATATTTAAAAAGATGTAGGACATTTTCCATCGTTTGTTGATCTGGTCAACTTGCCCCGGACACGGGGCAAGTTGTCAAACACGTCGGGGTAAGTTGGCAATCAATAATTTACGTAGAATTTCTGCTCATAGATCGAAAATAACTTTAATTTCTCACAAAAAATGGTAAATAACATTATAAAAAATAATGTTATTTACCATTTTTTGTGATTTACCATTTGACTTCTCTTATCGCTTGTAACATAACATTTTTTGGTATGTTGCCTCTATTGGTTTTCCTTTTATATGTCCGAACCATTGTGCTATGATACATACATTAAAAAATGAGTTTTAGTGATAAATAAGTTAAAAAATTAGAAAATTAAAAAGATTTTTTAGATTGACACCAAAAAATGAGAATGCCAAAATGCCCCGGAAAAAATGTGCCAACTTTCCCCGGAGGCTCATAAAAATTTAACAAAATTTTTTTTACTATTAAATGTATGTATTAAAAAAATTTTGAAGTGATGATTTTCAATCGATGCTCCTCTACAGTATACTACCTTAATTAATATGAATATTTATTTATAGAACTCACAAACTAAATTTTGAAAAGGCTGAAAATTTTTTTTCTCGAATGTGAATTATTGAATACTTACTTGCTGTCCAGACAAATTCAACTGTGAGACTAAAACTTATAGCATTTGTACACAATGAATAGTAGATGATAATCACATAAGCAGATTAGCTATATATAGCTTAGAACGTGAAATATCGAAATTTTGCCAACTTACCCCGCATGCCAACTAGCCCCGGTCTCCCCTACATACTCTCCATCACATGTGAAAAGTAGGAATAGAAAATTATGAACAGAGCCCTTATTACGAGGCTACATCCCCATACTTTGGTTTTTATTTTATTTAATTTTTAATTTCTAATCAGTGTATAACGTAACGACTGCTATTTGACAATATGCAATACTCCGGTGATATTGTATTCTAGTGAAGTGTGGGTTATGGAAATGGGAGAGAAAATTGTTAAAAAAGATATATAGGGGTATAAAAGTAAATGGGCTGTGGGAAAGAAGAAATAATCAGGAGCTGAAAGCTGTGTATAGTGAACCTGACAAAATAACAGTGGCAAAAGCACAAAGACTAAGGTGACTGGGACACAACTGTACAATGAAACAAGGAAAGTATTCGAAAGCAATATTAATTTAATTTATATTATAATTATAATTAATTATAATTTAATATTAATAATAAATTCGAGACCAAAGGGCAGTGATGGGCAAAGAAGGCAGTGATGCAAAAAGATCTGATCCAACTAGGAATCGCCAATTGGAAGGAAAAAGAAAAAAGTAAAAGCAAGTGGAGGTTAATAATTATTCAAGCTATAAACCTTCTAGGCCTTTAAAACTAAAATATATACATGTCTATGCTTGTATTGTGTTAGTAAGGTGATCACAAATACCTATGGTTGCAGAATGATTCGAACCCAAAGGCCGTTGGTTTACTAGGAGAGTGTATAGCACTCTAGCCCACCACGACCACAAAAAAGAAAATTAAGTAGGGATAACATATTATCTTTCAGTAACACCATAACATTTTGTTACATAACAATATGTTATATATTTAGTACATTTAAAAGGGTATATTAAAATACATAAGTAGTCTACCTATAAATATAAATTAAATAAAAAAATACCAAGAAACCAAAAATACTTTTAATAAAGGCGTATGACGTCATTTCCGACCTATCGCGAATGAGTCACAGTTACATTTTTATGAAACTATCTTTCATAAAAGGATATCTTTTAGATTAAAGGGCTCAATGCACAAACAAATCAAGTCTATACAGTCAAAACGTTGAAAAACATAAAGAAAACATTTAATAAGAAAAACAAACTATGCAATAGGAAATAGAGTTGAAAGGAAGGCGATGCAAAGTATTTTCTCCTAATGTTCCTGTTGTTTTTTTATTTTTATTTATATTTATTTTTATCACAGGTTTTTGACAATTAAAAAAATTAAAGAGTAGTAAAAAGCACTAACCAAGAAAAAAAAATGAACGATAGTGCTTCAACTGAAACTGTTAACTTCTATGACGCCGCGAGGTGTTGATTTACATCCGAACCACCAATACGCCGTTGACCGTGGAAAGTTCGGATTTGCTTGATCCACGGAAAACTGTCTATCGTTAAACCTATAAAAACCGTCGTTTTTGAAGAAGTACGTGTAGCCATCCGTGTATTGGAAAGCGGCATCTATGTTGTTTGGCACGCCTTGCCAATTGGAGATCGGTTTCGGATATGTATGTCCCACTGAAAGACTTGTAGAAGGATCGAATTGCCAGAATTTTGCACCTGAAAGTCTCCACTCATAAATACAAGAATACACGTAAAAATCTCCCTTTTACCTCTGAAGAAATAAATTGTTCGTTTTCCACTTTTAACGATCGCGGCATCTAAATCATCAGGAATTCCGGTAAATCCTTTTGAAATGTCCATGGGATAATCTCCGTCAACTTTTCTTCCGTTATATCGCCAATACCGTTTCCCTTTGAAGAAGTAGATTTTGCCATTTCTGTACGTGAACGCCGCATCTATACTTGTGGTAAGTCCCGGCCACCCTTGCGATATGAATTTTGGATATCTTTTCGCGACGCCATCGACCGTAAGCTTCCAATACTTGCTTCCTTTGAATATGAAGGTTTCGTCATCGGCAGAATTGAAGATGGCGTCGACTCTGGAATTTTGGCAAAAATGGGGTCTTCGTCGTTTTCGTAGTCTTCATCACTGTCATCGTCGTCCACACCGACGTTCTGCGTTTTATTTCCGTAAAGGGCTTGAATGCCCTGGATGTCGTCGGTATCTAATTGGATGGTGGGATTGTAACAGCGATAGAACGGCACCATCACTGCCGATCGAACGTCGGAGCGACTAAGTTCCAACGAATGTCCAAATTCGTGTGCGGCTATTTGGTATAAATTCGTTCCTCGGGAGGAATTGATGCTCCACTGTTCTGACGCATCAAAATGAACGTCACCTCCAAACATCTGAAATACGACCGTCGTTCATTTATTTGGAATATTTTTATTTTGAGAACTTACGGGGAAGTAAGCGTAGGCCAATGTGCCTGCGGGTCCGTCGAACCGATCGTTGTGTTCGCCAGCTTCGAATATGATTTCGATGTCAACGGGAAGCTTCGATGGCCTAAACGTTAAATCGGTGTATTCTGTCCACAAGTTGAATGCGCGAGCTATTTCTTTATCTACTTTTTTTTTGGGCCAATCGCGTTGGATACTTTGCTATTTTGTAAGTTAAGTTCTTCATCTTCCAACTTCCTCCTGTCGCATAAATACTATAAAAATTCATTTGTAAAGTGCGAAATGCGAATATTGATGTGTAAACCATAATAGACAGTGATTTAGATTTTTTTTTTCATAATATATGGTTATATAACCGCGCTAGTATTTTGATAATTTCCCAAGGTTTGTCGGTTGGGTGCGACAGTGTGTATCAATTTCACTTGTAATTGTTGGGCATTAAATTTTTTAAATTGTAATTGCGAGATGGTTTCGTTTCAGGTGGAAAATATTTGTTTTTGGTGGGGGTCAAAAATCGCGTTGAATTCCATTGAAGGAGATGGGTAATCCAGACCATCGAGATACATCCGAAATTGTGGCAGAATAAAAAGATCCGAGGAAATTTTAAGCTTCTTTTTATGTGGACAACAAAGCTTTCCAAGACATCTAACAATAAACAAAATCAGGGCCAAATATTTAATAATCGGTTATCGTTAAGCGTTGAGCAACTTTCATAGAAATTATGGTTGACCGATTGTTAAAGTTAATCGGTGACTGAAAAACTTGAACTTGTTTAATTTGTAAGTTTAACTATATAAACTATTTGATGAATATATTCTCGTGCTACTTCTAAATGAAATGAACCGCATCTCCGAGAACAGCGATCCAAACATTTCGTAGCTGAAAACGCACAACGAGCGTCCCACACTTAACGCCACTGTGTTTACATCGCTATGTTCCCGTTATAATACCGAATTAACAATAAATAACACACATTCTTTTATTATGACTACATAATTTTTTTTAAATATATTACCTTACCCTTCAAAGCGCTAAAGCAAACTAGAGTCGCTTCCAGCGTCCACTTTGTCCTTGACTCTGCATCTAGGCAAGGACATCTCTGTCATCGTTTCCTCGTTCAGTTCGCCTAATAAATTAAATAATTACATACCTATTAAGTTTGCGTTGAATAAAAATTAAAAGCAGATGTCGGCGTTTGTTTTATTAATTTGAGCCTTCACTAAATTATACAATTATTGATAATTACGTGTAAACAATGCCTTTAATAAACGCCGTAAGGAGGGTATGGTAAAAGAGGTGCCCGCCACAGGCGCACTTGGTTTGAGGCTATTTTTGGTTTTGGGGGACACAAGTTAGACACTTGCCACGGGCGCTTCATACCCTCGTTACGGCGTTGCCCACAATCATTGGCGTACCTACTAATTAAAATTGGGCGTGTTTTTTAATTGTACCACTTGTTCGAGAACGAAACGTTTGAACATGCATACGATTTGCTCGGACAGCACAAGAAATCATTCCATTTTAAAACGCGCCGGCGCGCGCAGTTCTTCGAATAATTTAACCTAACCTATACATCGTCAATGTTATGTAATTATAAGTAGCATAAGTAGTCCTCCTCTGTTAAACACTGCAAATCATATTTTAGCGATATTTATTAGTGTAATTTTAATAAATTTCTGTTTACTGCTCTTACCTTATCAGCTGTCGTTCTGGTCGCCATTTTGATTCGTCTTGTATTACTCAGCAACAACATGCACAACCTCGCGACATCGTGTATTAAAATGCCGTTCGAGAATACATTCGAACAAACTGGAGTCATTTCCGAACACATTAGAGTATAGGCGCTTGTGTAGTTTAAAAACGCGTTATTTCCTGGTTCAAGTAATTGTCCGCGCAATTAAAAAACACACCCATTAATTTTCCATTGGAAAACTCTCCCGTAACTAGCAAGCCGGTGAAACTTTGGCGTTATGGCGTCTGTTAATATTTTTTTATCCATCAAGTCATTCGAACGAAACCTGTTTTTTATATTTGTCTTCAGGTAACCATATTTCCATAGATAATTCTGCAAAAAAGGGTTGCGTCAATAATTTAATACCTAACGCAATAAAGTATCAGAGAGAAAGTACGAGGCGCGTTTTTTAAGTAAGTACCGTTTTGGAATTAAAAAAAGACGTGCAAAGATATCGCAATAATTTTATTTTTACATGAAAGCCTGTACCTTAATCTACTTTTCTACATAATTTCCGTGAATATTGAGGCACTTGTCATAACGTGGCACCAGTTTTGAATACCCTCCTCATAAAATTCTGCCGCCTGACTTGTTAACCACTGTATCACAAATGTTTTGACTTCGTTATCGTCTTGAAGATGCTGACCACCCAGGTGTTTCTTCAAGTGCAGGAACAAATGGTAGTCGCTGGGCGCCAGATCAGGGCTGTATGGAGGATGATCTAGAGTTTCCCATTTAAAAGATTTGATGAGATCTTTGGTCCGATCATGTGCACAGTTTTTTGGGACAGAAAAGGAGTATTGCTAGTGGAGTTTTTGCCTCGTAATGAGACAATCAATGCAGCGTCTTATTGTGAGACATTGAACAATCTGCGTCGTGCAATCCAGAACAAAAGACGTGGCAAGTTGAGTAAGGGTATCGTTTTGCTGCATGACAATGCCCGTCCACATGTGGCTAATCGGACCAAAGATCTCATCAAATCTTTTAAATGGGAAACTCTAGATCATCCTCCATACAGCCCTGATCTGGCGCCCAGCGACTACCATTTGTTCCTGCACTTGAAGAAACACCTGGGTGGTCAGCATCTTCAAGACGATAACGAAGTCAAAACATTTGTGATACAGTGGTTAACAAGTCAGGCGGCAGAATTTTATGAGGAGGGTATTCAAAAACTGGTGCCACGTTATGACAAGTGCCTCAATATTCACGGAAATTATGTAGAAAAGTAGATTAAGGTACAGGCTTTCATGTAAAAATAAAATTATTGCGATATCTTTGCACGTCTTTTTTTAATTCCAAAACGGTACTTACTTAAAAAACGCGCCTCGTACTATCAGTTTAACTGTAAACTGACAAGAAACACGCTCGAAATTATTTAACTTTAATCCAAACGTATACTTTACGAAAATATTACATAATTAGGCAGGTACATAATTTTCGTGATTTGCGAAATCGCGATTCGCCTTCTAATACCAATCGATAAATTAATTACGTGATTTGTAAAACGGTTATTGAATGAATTAATCAAAGTATACACATAAGTAATAAGTATACACATACGCTTTTCGTAAGTTCAAAATCTCGTTTCGAAGAAATGTGATTAACGCCACCTATTTCTTTCCATTCTACAATTTTTTCGCGTTAATCGTGCCGATAATAATGGCCCGGAAAGCGGATAAGATATTGAACTAAAGCGGAGTGATCAAATTTAATGACAACTTTAACTTTTACAACACACAGTATAATTACTTAACTGTTTATTTTTCGTTTTTTACCGACGACCCACCTTCGAAATGCGAAGATCGACTTTTCATAACTTCCTCGATGAGTCATCTTTCTTTTGTTTTGATTTCAACTCATTTATGTCAACAATAGGCGATCGTATTGGCGAAAATATCGAGTAGTTCAATTTGTTGTTTTCGATTGTTAGAAATTATGTAGAAAAATAGGAATGTAGTAAAACTGGAAAATCAGTAAAATCCACTTTTTATTCCGATTACCCAAATATATCGTTACGAAAGCACAGTACATACAGTGACCGGCATAAAGTTGGACACAAATGGAAAACTTTTTTATTCGAAACTCACAAAATTGTATTCTTCATAAATACCTCTGAATAGTTCCAAATTCGAAACACACATGTCAAAATTTGAATATAACCTTTCGCATACGAGGGACGTTAAAAAATACGAAATTGGCTCAAGGGTAAAGTACCCTTGTTTTTTAAAATACACAAAAATGTTATTTGGAAAAGTTTCTTAGAATTGTAAGAAGATATCAAATACAAAATACTAGTTACTTTTTTTTAAAAATATTTATACTTTTTGGGCTATCTTTTTATGTAGAATAACATTGTATCATTTGAATGTAATTCCTTTTTTTTGTTTTTATTAGGTACTCAATAAATTTTGTCTGTGTGTTCTTTTTATGGTCGAACACAAAAAATTCAATTGTTTTAGCGTTAGTTTCAATTATAATAATTTTCTAGTTAACAGGTGATCGAAAGTTAAATTCGATAGTACATTTTTATATTACCCAATCAACTTTAAATAAATGTGTTTTATGTAATACATACAGGGAAATGGAAAAAGTAGGCCAAAAAGAAAAAAATAGTTTAAAAAAAATGATTTCTTGCAATTCTAAAAAGCTTTTCTAAATGACATTTTTGTGCATTTTCAATTAAATAAGGGTACTTTACTCTTGAGCCGATTTCATATTTTTACGTCGTTTGTTAACGAAAGGTTATATTCAAATTTTGAAATATATATTTTGAATTTAGAACTATCAGACATTTTTACGAAGAATAAAATTTTCAGAGAAATTTTAAATAAAAATGTTTTCCATTTGTGTCCAACTAAACATATTAACGTATTTTTCTCTTCAACTTGTATGTTCCGGATAAGCGATGCGCAAGAGGTTTTTAGAAAAATGGTCGTAAACTCACCATCGTCTCATAATTTTGCGAGTTCATGATGTATTTCTTTCATTAGTTAATGGATGTTTTAACTGAACCAAGCATAAAAAACTTAAAAGAATCATAAACGTTAATAGGTTGGCCATAGTTTTTATACAATATATTTAATTAAAAGTCTAACTTATGGTTGATAACGTCAATCTTAAACTGATAGATTTTTCTTTAAAAAACCGTATCTACGTTGACATTTTATTATTCAATGACCTCAGCAATTTTGTTTTATTTTCGTAATAGTTCAAAGCGGAATAAAATCAAACACGAGTTAAAACTTCTGTTTACGCATTTTGTTTTTAAAGCAAACGACAATAAAATTGATCACATTTTATTACGAACATGATTAGCATTTCTCGCACTGCTGCACAGAATACCGTTTTTTTCAAACGGTAGTGTTTACGCCGGTTCTATTGTTTTAACATAAAAAAATGAACAAATAAAAAAAAGAAAAAAGAAAAATAAACACTCACCATAGAGGGCAGGGTGCGGAGGCGACACAGAGGAACAGACGATGTATGTTCCCTGCAGAGGGCGTAGAGGTAGATAAAGGAAGGAATATAGGGTTTACACAAAATTATTATTGAAACTTATTTATAGAATAGTGGAGGGAACCTTTCTTATACGGTTTTAATACTATACTGTTTATCGAAGGCCAGTCGCTGTTTTGACTTTTATTTATATCTGCGATACGGCTCATCCAGGCAGCGTGTGAGAGGAATTTTTGGTACCTTAAAAAATTTAAAAAATTTGTAGAACTTTGGATTAACTATTATATTTTAGATCTAATGACATTCCAATAATAAAGTTGCAGCAGGTTATCGAAGACCATCAGATGTAGAGATAGATGAAATTGACCTCCAAATGATACGTTGATGATAATCTCCGATAAGTTAAACGTGTGTTATCTTAAAATTCCGACAGAAATCGCTGAGTTAAGTTAATGCGTCACGGCACCAACCCCTATCTTTCACTCCTTAAAATCCGTTTAAAACACGACTAGGCTAATCAACGTCCTTAATGGAAACCAACAAAAAGAACGAAAAACTGATAACAAACACTGTTGACTGTTAAACTGTTTACACTGTTAAACACTGTTTGACCGTCGCTTGCAACTACTCAAATCGAAAAGCCTACTTTCTCCAAAATTTCGTACGATAACAACGAGCAGATTTCGATTCAAGGTCTTTATGAATATTCGATACAGACATCCTTATGATTAGACCACACACACAACACTCAA
This sequence comes from Rhagophthalmus giganteus, assembly GCA_036326145.1. Taxonomy (NCBI): domain Eukaryota; kingdom Metazoa; phylum Arthropoda; class Insecta; order Coleoptera; family Rhagophthalmidae; genus Rhagophthalmus; species Rhagophthalmus giganteus. Next base: position 28,684,035 of record JARFJA010000088.1, on the reverse strand, counting down.
ACACCTAAAAATAATTATATATAAAATCCAATAAAATTAACAACATAAAAATGTAAGCAAAATTAAATAAAAATGTATCAATTTTTTAAAACAAAATAAAGTTCTTTAGCGTGTCGAAAAACGAAGTCGTTACTGTTGCGTTGTTCTTCTAGTGCACCACGGCTGCGGGTTCGAATCACGCTGTAACCATTTGTGACGTTTGTGAATGTTAATTAATCGTAACCCGCACTAACCAAATAATAAAAGTCTGTGATCAATGGGCAGCGATCCCAATATCATAAAATATTACAAATTAAAAAAAAAAAACTGTTGCGTTGTTAACTGTGACTTTCGGCGAGTCATGGGGTTGCAATTAATAAAATATATTTATACCCCAGTATGCCGACAGTATTTAACTATCTCAGGAAACAAATTTGTTGTGATAGGTCAATGTTTTGAAAATTTACTTTTGGCTCAGTTTTCGCATCAAATACGTACCCCACCATTCGACGGGTAATTCTATGGTGACGGTTGGTACATTTTGACTTATTTTCTAAACTTTTAAATATACCTCTGGTATTATAAACGGTTTACATATAGTAAATATGTCTTAGTTTGACTATATACCTGACTGTTTTCGAACATTATTAATTAATAAATGTAAATTTTTGATAATGATTATGTTAAATTCACATTTGAGAAAGTGCGGCGAGTGGGACAGTCAACCCTACACGGTTGAATTCACTGTATGTTGCTTTTACGTCAGAAAAGACGAAAAACTGTTGCAAGGACCAGTTACATTAAATTATAAAAACAGTGTCAAATTATATGTAGATATTTCATATTTTAATATTTGAAAAGAGTTAGGTACATACATATAGCAAATAAGTAAGAATTTGAAATATTTATGGAAAAGTAGTTTTAGAATTAGGTAGTATTTACGTAGTTTTTAACTATAGCACCTAAGTATTTAATTTTATAAATTTACAATTACCTACAATATTTCCATTTTAAACAAATGCTGAAGCCAAATTTCTACCACAAACTTGTTTTAATAACAAATATAACTAACAGCAAAGCAGTAAGTACATACCTAAAAACTTAAATGTTTAATACTTACATATCTAAATACAATGAAACAAGACCGATATTACTCAGCTATAAAGTTAAAAGTAAAGGGGGCCATTAATTCTGCTGTAGCAGAACCTAAGTTTCTAGAAAGTTAACTTTCGTTACTAAACAATTTAATCATTACTGTTGAAGGCGGTTTCTGAACAGAAGTTAGCCATTTCTCAAATAAAGATCCGGTTTGTTATAACTTTCTAGTTTAATTTAATAAAAACTGTAGTTAAAATATTTGCAAAAAAGTATACTAGGTATTATTTAAATGTTGTTTTTAAAATGTAGGTAGGTGTACCTATTATTTTAAATACTTATACTATCTTAATTTGTTAAAACAACATTTTTGAATAGATATCTATAGAAATAGTATTCAGAAATAAAAAAGTCGTTAAAAAATTTGTAAATATATACATATGTATATATAGGGTATCTAAAAATAAACACCCTGTGTGTTAATTTGAGTAAGACGCCGAGTGTTTGTTAGTCTTAACTGCAGCAATGCGTATAATAAATTGAAAATTTTTAAGTTAAGTCGTTAATAAGTTATTTTGAAAAAAAGTATAGTGAGAAATAGATAAGTTGTGGTAAATCTGTGGTCAATTGTACCTTTCAGAGACACCCTCGTGTGGAGAACAAATTAAATTCTTCTTTAGTATAAGTACCTACTTAATTGCAATATTTTGTTTAGAATGGGCATTTCTATTTATCTTACTTACAGTTAGTATTTTTTCGTTGAATTATTTTTAGGGCTTTATCGTAGCATATATGCTTAGTGAATGTAGAAATAATGTTCGTTGCGTGTTGAAGGGCTCTTCTCAGTTTCCTTTTGCTATAAGTACTTATCTACGTTAACAAAATCGCGGGAGTTTTCAAGTGAAGCTTTTATTGATGTTATTAGAAAATATCTTATTACCTACATGCATTTCTTTTATTTTAATGCAAGTTAAACGAAAATCGGTATAATTAATTCTTTAAATATTACGAGAACGTGGTTTAAATAATTTATTGAAAAAATATATTTACCTACAATCGGCATGAAAACATTGCAATCAGGTTTTAATACTATTTTATTTATAATATAGAAGACATTTTATATATACCAGGTATCCCGTAAATAATGAATAACATTAAAACTGGTGATAGACGCGCCCTAATTCTTGAACCATTGAAACCAAACGTTGATGGCTGTTTTATTTAATTACTAATTAACGAATTATTATGTTAGAAATGTGTTCCTTATCCATATATTACAATATTTTATTTGCCTATTTTAGATATCTATAATAGTTATAAAATGAATGCTCTAATGGGCATTAAAAACATGCAAAAGAGAAACTACTACTATAGGTATAATAATTATTTTGTGCTGTTGATTGTTAAACGGAACGTTTTAGTTTTATCGGATAATTAAATAAGCACACAAATCGATAACAACACCTACAAAATTTTAATTTAATTTTACTTAAGAAATAGGTATTTACTACCAGCTGTATGAGTAATTAACAACTAATAAATTACTAGATCAAAAGTGAACTGTCGTGTGGAAGTATTTTAACTTCGACGCTTTATAAAGTGATTAATGTTTGTAAACACAACCAAAGTTGGGCTATTATTATAGTTTGTTATGCGTATGAAGCACCCACAAAAGCATTTTATATCTTCATTATTGTATATACGTAACCCTTAACGCAGTGCTATAAATTTCCAGCTTGTGCATTTAGAAAAACATTTTTTAGATCGTTCACGAGTTTTTATACAAAATTCAATATTAAATAAATCCCATGAAATAGGTCTTAAATTGTTAAAGAAATATGGGTAGGTATGTATCGTACACGCCGATTTTTTTGTATGTTGTATTGATCTTTAAGTGTTTATTTGCAGATATTTACGATAATAAATATATACAGGGCGATTCCAAAAGGGCGCACCAACTCTACAGCACATTGTAAAGTATTTTAAGTATTTATGTACGTTAATTTCAGTTTGATTTACAATTAACCAACGTATTTTTGTACTCAAAGTTTCTTTTAAAATTATTTAACAGCTATCATTTTCAGAAATAAATAGCGATGTAATTTAAAGATACGCGAGACCTTCTAAAGTAAGAAATAGCAAATAAATAGATAAAACGGACAATGGCAATAACTTCGATTTGTTCCTTTTATATTTTATGAGGACAGGCTTTTTCTATAAAAGCCTTTCTAGTGTTAATGTTGATAAATGTTCGTTTTATTTTTTTAAAGAAATATATAGTTTGATCAAACAGATTGAATTTTTATGGGTATCTATAGTTCTCGATTCGTTTAAAATGCGCACCCTATAATTAGATTAATACCTAATTTATTTGTATACTGAGCACCAGTTAATCAGTTCTCTATGGAATAAAAGAAAGTGGTTTATTGACGATGAATACCATGCATATACTTTCATTATGACACAGGGATCTTTGGCGGTTCAACTTAGAAAGTACGTAACACGGTGATAAGGAGAAGTGACAAACTCTATACTGTAGGTAGATGTACACAAAACGTATGATTAAAAAACCCAAAAGCTGTAATTCAAAATTTTGTTTTCGAATTACTTACAATGTTTTAAAAGTTTAAATTTACACTTAGGGCCGATATTTTCATCTTCTATTTAATTTAATTGACACATATTTACCATAGAAACGTTTGTTGAAACTTTTATAACGTTGTATGTAGGTATTTCGAAAAAAATAATAATCAAAACCTGATTAGTTATATACTACAAGTTTTGATATTTTTAGTCATATACCTATTCAAACGACCTGGCGATTCACGTTATCAATAAAAGGTTATTTGTTGTGTATAACACAAATTACTGCGTAAACGGTTTAAATTCTTTATTTCTATAATTTCGTTTTCTGACAATTCATTTTATATGTCCGTATTTTATTGTATATCAACATAAAACAAAACGTAAAATAACTTAAAATATTATCATTATAAGCAGAATAAAGATGTGGTTATTTAAATTTTGTGATTAACTATATTTTTATTTCTTACAATAATTGGACGTGGAAAACATTATTGACGTTCTAGTGCTTAATTAAAAAAAAGATTTAAGTAAGTAATATAAAAAAATTGTAAAACACAAATCTCATCGTAAAATTGTTTAAATAATTAAATAAAAATGAATTATTTTGCTAATGTAAAATGTATTGTAAAGAGTGAGGAAATGTGTTAAATGCTCACTGATTGATGTACGTGTCACAATTTCGCGATTGAACGCCTAAAGTAGTTTGAGTACTTGAAAGTTCTTTATTGACAGCCTCTCCTTTTCGGGTCAAGAAGTAAACTTATGAGGATATTTTAACGATAGATACATTTTTAACGGAAATAATGCTGCCTGATAGACTCATTTTAGCGGTTCTGTTCTAATTCGCTTCTGTAATCAACGATTGGATACATTTCTTTTGAAAGTCATCGCATTAGAAAATTGAATTTATCATTGGTTGATCGATTGCCTTAGAGCAGATGTTGTTGCTAGCACGCTAGTCAATAGCAATTTTTTGATGTATTGGCGTCAATAATTTATATCATATAAGTAAGTAAATAAAATTTCTTTTTCTACAATCATGCAAAAGGTAGGCCATTTATTTAATAATTTTCAAGAAAACTTCGCTGCGGGTTCGAATTCGCTACAACCATTGATATTTGTGAATGTAATTTAGAAATAAGAAAAGCAACGGCTAGTAGGTATGCTACCGTACCAGCATCGGTGCTAAACACCTAGTAAACAAGTGCTGGACACGATTAATTCTCCTGGGGAACACCATCACACAGCCCATACCGACGGCGTTGCTAAATATATAGATTGAAAAAAATGTGCGAATAGCCAGGGAGCTGCAGCCATAAAATAAAAAAAAAGAAGAAAACTTGACACATTGATGTCGATTAACTCAAAGGGAGTCGTGGGAGTTTAAGTACGCTTAATTATTAATCAGCATCACCTGCCATAAATTTTTAATGCGTTTATTCTTTTTATTATTTTTTTCTGTTTATGGTTTTGGACTCGCCAATTAGTTAAAATGGAATGAAATTAATTTCTAAATCTTGTTAGTATTACGTTCACAAACGCCCACGGTTGCAACGGGATTCGAACCCGCAGCCGTGAATATGCTAAAAGGTCAGTCGACAGGCTGACTCTAACGATAAAAATATTTAAAATATTTTCTATTTATTATGATAATTACGAAAGTAGGTAGTGTGTTTTTTGAGTTGAATGGCAATGGATTTTGGGTTTGAGGATACCGTTGGACGGATCTTCCAAAACTGTATTTATCGAACCTTGTGCTGCCGGATAGTGCCTTTTGAAAAATTTTACTTTTCGGCAAAAAACTAATTTCAACAAATTTGAAAGCTCCTAGTAGCCCAGTCACATTATTATTCGTCTGCAGAAAAATTCCTACCTGGCTGGATTTTTGTATACACCTAAATATTGGCTTTTTAAATAATCTCTTAAAAATCCCCATCGATACTACGTGTACAAAGTTATTTACAGCATGCGAAAGGAGCAATTAACAGTTTTTTTTTGCAAAATTTTGATTTTTCACCCAGGATTACGAAAATGCAATAACATATAGGGAGTTCTCTTTGAAAATCGAAAATTGGTGTCACTTCTGGCCAAACCAGAAGTTCGAAAAATCACACATCATGTCAAAATATGGCATTTTGCGTCTTTATCAACCGCGCCGAGTTCCATTTCGATAGTTTGAAAAACAAGGAACAAAAGAGTGTTGCTAATGATCTCGTTAATACCCGGTATAGACAATTTCAAATATTTAGAACCACTGAATGTTTTAACAGGTAAGAATTGTTGTAAGCTATTTTAATCTCTACTGCCTTTTAAGGATGAATATTGTAATAAACAACTTAAATGAAACAAGAATTTTAGTGGATTTAACAAGTTTTACAAGATATCGAGCTTATCCTTTAGAGCAGTTCTAAATTTAGATAGACTTTATTTTATGTGCGTAGTACTGTAGATTGAAGAAGTGTACCATTATTCTTTCGATGAATTTTTGTGAAAGTATTTTAAGACGCAAACTGCGCATTTTAAAGGAGCAAGCATTTTGTACCGTCGCTAAATCATGAACGATACGTTTTAGGCTAAACAAATATCGATTTTTGTAGTGGAAGGAATTGAAATTTTTTATCTGATTTTAGCAAATTGTATCCTTTTATTGGACGCATAAAATAGGACAACTGATTTTCGATACAATTGCGTCTTACGAATGAATACCTCGACAAAAAGGTGGGTATCGATATTTTAAGTTGATTAAAATAAACAACATTATTATACTCGTATGTGTATATTTAAAATTATTCAAGTAAGTGGAACACGTTAATCTATTAATAATCTGAAATAAACAAGAACGAGTTCTTTTCCTTAACGTTCGCACCCTTTAATTCATCGAACGGAACGGACCATTTAAATTGATTACCTAATCTGTTTAAACAATAATGTTTAGTTGGAATGTGTTGTTTTTTTCCGATAACCTGAACTTCGCAGTTAAAATTTCTTTCTTTAGGGCCGCAAAAAACGACTCTCCATTCAACGTATATATCAGTAGCAAACGAACTACAGTAGAACACTCCGCTGCCATTCATAATAACGAAATTTGAACCTCTCGGGAAATGTATCCTGGTCATGGTATCGTATATTTTAGTGGAAGGATGCGCAATTCTAAAATGAGTTCTGATATCAAGATATTTACCCTCATATGTACAAAGCTCACATTTATATATGCAGTAATCACAATGAATTTCATGTTTACCTATTTCGTTGTAACTATATTTCCCCGAACACCCTTGTGCTTCGTATCTACACGTATAATCCAAAGTTTTACTATACTCCTCTAAATCTATGTTCCTTAATTCCGTTATATCTTGATTACATATACTGCAGGTGTCACATTTGCAATTAGCGCATACACTATGACCTTCTGGACACATATAAATCGGCGGAACCATTTTAAATTTACAATTCGCGCACATAATCATTTCTTTTGAAAAATTTTCATATTCTTCGTCCGATTCTTCGATATATTTTAACGCAGAGTGGAATTCCAAATCCTCGAAATATTCGTGAAAACTTAATTTGTCGCCGTGGCCGTCGACTGCGTCGAATTCTCGATTATCGAAATCGTTATCGTTATTATTTTCGGGATCCGAACAATTCAAACTTGTTACGTTGGTAATTTTTCGTACCGCAGGAATTACGTCGGCGTTGTCGACAATTTTTCCCAAGTAGTTTGGAGTGTCTTCAACTATATTAATTTTAATATCGACGTGCTCTATATTTTCAGTTTTCGAGATCATCCTGATTGCTTGAATATCGACTTCGATGCCGTTAGTGGTGTTACGAACGGGATTATAAACTTCACTGGAAATTTCGTTTACGAATGCAAACATTCCAGTTATGATTTCGACGCCATACGTAATTTTTGTAATATCATCGTCTCTATAATTTAGAAATCGTAGATGTACGGTGAGTTTCATTTCCTGTCTGGAAACTCTCGTTTGAACAAGAAACAATCGACTGTCTGATACGATAAGTCTGTTTTCTTCACTATCCCGATTAATGTTAACTTTTACGATGGTCGAATCCATTAACAATTCGCCGTGTGAAGTGTGAAAATGTTTAGCGATGTCCGATATATTGCCTTCCCATTTGCAATTACTCGAGGATGTCGAAGGACATAGATAAATTTTCTCAAAACCGTTCGTGATCAAAGAACTATTTACCGTTTCCATATAACTCTAGATAATTTTAAATTAATCCAATATCTATCTAACGACATCACGCTATAACTTACCTGCATTATAAAATATTTATAAAATACGACACGTACAGGTGGTTTAATGCCACACTTCGTGCAAATATGGGCGCAAACGACAATTTAAAACATTTTATCTTTCTTATCTATTCCACGTAAAGGTCGTACGTAACCAAATGCCGCTTTCACTTAAATATAAGTCCTTATCAGTTACTAGATAATAAACGAGAACAGTCTCAACTAAATATAATCAATACTTACGAATTTTAAAAATATATATCTGCATATGTGCATTTATCACTTTTAAGAGCCTTCACCTTCAAATAATGTTTATTTCATAGACATACAATTATACATAGGATAAAAATTAACTGAAGGTAATAATGACCTCCAATGCAATACCTAGGTATCTACTTAATAAGGAAATATTCTGAATTAAAACATCAAACGTTAAACACCTGGATCTGTGATGACAATAGATTACGCATTACTACCAAGGTTAATTTTAAATTAAACTGTGTTTAATGAAAGGGAATGCATTACGAAATGGGTAATGAGAAATAGGGCCACAAAACGCGTGCTTGGAGGGTATTTAGTGAAGTTTAATTACCTACATACTAACGTTAGTTTAAATATGGGCCGCATGTTATTTAACGTGAGTCTTAATTATTTTTTAGTAGCAAAACTAACAATATTGTTAGTTTATATTGTATTATATTTATATTATTATATTTTTATTGTATACTAGCAATATTGTTATATGACCAATTTCTAGAATAAATTGCCCATTTTATTTTGTTTGATGCGACTTTAAAAAGAATTTAGAATTTGATTTATTTATACCGTTTTATTGCTAAAATGATAAGACGTGAATAAAGAAACTTTGTGATAATGTTGATTGGGAAAAATTCGACCCGATATCGATACAACTAATATTTGAGTTGACAGTTGCCGCCCAGCAGCGCTTTTAACATTTTGCCGCTCTAGAGTACAGTAGAAAGAGATATATATAGACGGAACAACTCCATTTGAAATTGAGATTTTGATTGTTGAATTAATATGGCGGTGTTGGCCGCACTTACATGTAAATCCGATAGATGGCAGTAAATATTTTTGGTGCTTGAAACGATAATTAGTGTTTAAGGGTGGAATTCATAGTCGTTCCTTATCTTGAGTATTTCCTTAAGGTATGTATTTCCCTCGTAACAACAATCGTTTCTAGGAAAAAAATAGTGACTTAAGGAAATACTTAAGGTAAAGGACGACTATAAATTTCACCTTAAATCGTGCAAGGTTAATTTTGTTCTTTACGCTAGTTTACAGCGACCACGGTTTATACTTGACAATTTGATACTACAATAACATCGCATGCGGCGATTTCTAGAGCTGCTGCCAACTTTATGCATCTGATTTTAAAAACATGTTACAAAAATATGCTAATTGTCTCTACTGTATGTTTCCATTTACTGCGTCGAAAGAGATTCCGTTTTCCACATAAGCAATAATAGTTAGCCTTATCAGGATGTTTCATCATCTGTTAGACACACGAATAGTTTTAGTTTATTACAATAATAATAATAAAATCTACTTTCGATTTAAGTCGTCAAAAAATAGTAGTGCTTTTACCGCTTTTACAGAAAAACAAATTCATGCACAAGTGGCAAGAATGCACTTTCCGCTCTTAACATTCCAATATATTAAAAATTATCCACGATTATTACATATATAATATATTCGTTATTTAGCTATATCCTCAAGGCAAATGGTATACATTATTCACTGTTAGCAGTGAATTACGACATTCGCCTAATGGCTCGTGTCGTAAATATGACCCTCGTGAATAATAACCATTATTACATGCTAGTTGTGTAATATACTAATTTTCTACTTTGCGTCTATAATAAACTCATTGGGTTTGTTCCAACACACCACCAAACCAGTTTGCGAGCGGTCGGGATATAGTAGAGCATCGATTATCCGGATTAATTGGCTCGGAATAGTGTCCGGAAAACCGATCTTCCGGATAATCGATTAATACTTCAAATACAACACTAAATGACATTATCATATATGTACTTTCTATTGCTATTGCTTATTTCACTAACACGTTTCAAATTTAATTATAGTAGGTAAATAAAAACAAACATATTTCACAGTCTTTACAAACAAAAAACTTACATTGAATTCAACATAATAAGTACCTACACTTCGTCCAAACCTATATGCAATCCACGTCATCAATGAAAGGTTACTAGATGACGACGTTTCACAGAATGTTGTCACCTCGTACGTCGTATTTTGACAGTTCTAATAAATTGTAATCTTTCTTTATACCATCTAATATGTGCGCAAGTAAATCATCTATAGAATATGTCATTTTCCAAACTTTAAACCGAATTACAAATAAACAATTTAGTAACTTTTATTTGATGACGTAAATTGCATATAGGTTTGAATAGGCCACACCTACAATATTACGTAGTAAATAATCTGAAATTTCTGATTCAAAATTTTTCAGATGACCGATTTCCGGATAATCGATGTTCTATTTTATTTGTACGTAGTGCATTTAGAAAATTTCGATCGATTCATATACTAACGTAATACCAAAACCGTGTTCCATTTCGTAATAATAGCCTTTATTTTACAATATGAGATGTTAGAACGTTTGACAGTTTTGACAAATCACTATTGCACCATTCCAACGCAACACAGTTCCAAACCAGTAGGTACGCATACGGATAGATACAGTAAGTTAATTAAATAATTAAAACTAGCACGGGTAGGAAATAGTTCCATGAACGATTCACAAATTCTGTTTGAACAAACCCATTTGTATATATGTCCGTGTCACACTATCACTCAGTTTGTCAAATTAGACCGATCAGGTTAGAGTCATCAAAATAATTTGGTCAAACTTTCTATTTTTTGTATTGGCACCATAATGGACTATGCACACGTGGGTGGAGCTTATCATTTACCGATGCCAGCGCTCGCGGTGACGGATTGAGGAACTAATCACCACAACTTTTTAACATGTTCAATGGTTAAAATCTAAATATGAATATAAATGAATATTGAATTCGAGCGAATTTTGTTAACAAATAAACATACGTTCGGTGCAATTAATAAAAAAAATTAAAGGTCACCAGGCGCTTATAGAGCAAACAGTTACTGAAAAATAGTCATTTAAATGTTGGCCGTACTTCTCATGGTGTCCTTGTCCCACTATTAAATTTTTCGGTTCATAATCTAGAAGTATCATTAATGCCATATGATGATCATCGGTATTACCAACCACAACAAAACTCATTTTTAGAATACACGGATTGTTTACACGAAAAAATATTATAAACTACTCGTTTCATAAGGCTTTTATCGCACTCGTCGCGGTCCGTCGTTTGGAAAGCTAGTCGCTATGCCTCTCGTTTTCTAAACTTGGACATGCGGAACAAACACACGCTTTTATGAAACTTATTCTTATAATATACATACTAGGTATTTCATTAATCAACGGTAATAATAAGAATAAAAACATAGAATTTAATAATAATTAGGTAAGTAATTAAATCAATAAATTTGACAATCTATTTAATAAATTAATAAATTAACAAATTCTAAATTCTAATGATGCTAATTAAAATTTTTAGTAGGTAATATACAGAGTGTTTGAAAAATAAGTGTCAAGTGTTAATACTCTAGTATATAACACTCGAAAATCATTTTTATTTTAAAACCTTTGTAGACCTAAGAGCACAAATGAATGATAAAAGTGCAAAGGGCGTTACATTATGTAGTACAAGAGCAACTTTTATCCAAGAATTGTGAAACTTTTATTGTAATTCCTTATGAAGCTTTAAAACTTCAAAGCGGTGAGGCATTATCTTTCCGTAAATATCTAAAGTCTGTGAAAGACCTACCCAGCTTTAACAACGCTAATTTAAAGGAAAATGCAATTACAAAAGCTGTTTTCGTGTATACCGCAATCAATTAAGCTTATGGATTAAAAACAGATCCTTTTGCTTCTTCGGTAATTTTTATAACATTTTGTTTTCTTCAAATGTCTGTGTAAGACTTATCGATATAGTAACGATAACTTTCAAATTAATATTTTATGATTTAATAAATATGAATTGATTTGATGATTTCATATAAACTTATATAATTTTTCTATTTTATTCAAGTTGTACCATTTAATAAATAATATTAAAACATATTTGAAAACCAAGATATAATTAGAATTGCAAAATTATACGTGATATACTAAGCATTTCATTATCGAATGAAGGTAACTATAGCTATAAATAGAACCCAACGATGTTAAAATATAATTTCATAATTAATTATGCTTTCGACAAACCTATTTGCGTTAATTGGTTTATTTAATCTTATACCAATTATAAATCCCGCTTCTTATAATAATTGTAGAAAAGTATCTGGAGGTAAGTTTAGACAGTAACATTAAACGCTTATGTATTGTGGTAAATAGCAAAATTACAAATAAGACCAAGTTTCAACAGCTTAATACATCGGATACATAAAATTATTGAAAGGGTATTTTAAAATTATTATTAAAAATCTTATATTAAGTATTTAATTATTACGTTTTACTATTTTTTATCTAACAATAAGTATTTCCCACCGAAAACGTCACAACTTAAAAACATTTCATTAGACAACAATAATATTTTATTATATTTTGTAGATGTTTTGCTGTACGAGCGAAGAATTAAGCAAGAAGCTACCAATCACTTTTTATTTCAAAGAGTTATGTTTCCAGAATATCTCTTAGACACACCGAATCCAAGGAATAGAACAATTATAAGTTGCATTAAGTGTAAGGATTTACTCAGCACGGATGAAGGAACCAATTCAACTAATAGTGAATGTAAAATTCAAGTAGGCGGCGTTGGCCATGTATTCGTGATCATTTCTTTAATTTCCCCGAGGAAACGTGGTTTCGATTACGAAATTAAAATTTATGGACGGAGCAGCCAAAAACAATCGAACGATTTTTAATATCCATTTATTAAATTATACAGGTAGGTAGATATTAATTGTAAAAATTAATATAACTTTAAATATAAGTTTGTACAATAGAGCAAATTTATTTTAAACAATTTTTAGAAAGGTATAGAACGCAGCGTTAATGATGAAATATTATATAGGGCGCTTCAAGATTAACTGGAGATTTATGCCCTTCCGAATGTAGAAGTTAAAATTAAATGTTTTTTTCTTTTTTCGAATTTGAAAGCGTTTAAGTTAACTGAAGCTTGTATAAAGTGACCTTGTATAAAAAATTTCTGGATGTTATACATATTTAAACAAAGTAAAAAAATATTAGTAAATAACATAATCTTTGGAAAGATATTATTTTTTATTAGTAATTAAATGTACCTACCTAAGTATAATTAAATTGAAAGGGCGGTTGCGATATAAAACACGTTAAAGAAAAGTGGTGATAATCCACATTTTCAATCTAGAAAATTTTATAAAATTGTATCCTTATAAAGGTAGAGAGAAGAAGCAGCTTTACATTAATCCGCAAGTTCGTTTCAAAGATATAAACGTCGAGAAAGCGAAATCCAATTCATCGTACACGCATATTCAGACATCAAGCAATTTTCAAGCAACCGGGGAAGAGTATATTTGAAATAACACTTAAGTAATTCCCCGTTTCTTAAATTATCAGAAACTTTAGTCAGTTCAAAATAAATAAGAGCTCACAATCAGTAATGTGAAAAATACGTAAAGAATGTATATTGACTAATAAGTCTTTTACAGCAGCTACAAATTGCATAATTAGATTTTTTATAGGTCTAAAATTCGCGAGTTTTATTTTTTGTTTGTGTAAAATAATCGTCTTTAATATTTTAGCATGAATTGTATACTTATATAACAATTTAAAGGGCGTTTAATGACTTACATTAACTTACTAAAATACATTCTCTTTGAGGACTCTTCCTTTTGTTTTAGTTGCTTTATTATTAAGATACGGGTTTAAAGCTATGACGTACAATTGATTTATTACCCTTTCTCATAGTGAGTCGACATTCAAGTTGTAAACAAAATATATACTCTAACATCGTGTCAACACATTGCGTTGTCTATTTAAAGCTATTATATTAATTCAAAATTAACGAGAATGTCAGTCTTATTATTATTAAAACGCAATTAACTTAAGAATTAAAAAGTTTAAATAACTTACTTATTTTAATTATGTATAAACTGTGTTTAAATTCGTACGTAATTGCCAAGTTTGAATTTTCTCAAAATTGTAATTACAACCTTTTTTTTAATTAATATTGTAAGTAAGTAGTGGTCCTCCAAGAACAAAATAATTAGTTACTTACCTAATTGCATTTTGTTGAAAACAACATACCTTTAACTGTGTACATACGAGCACATATAAAAGATAGTTGTTGTATTATCCACAAATGTTTTACATTTTATTTTACGTTTCGTGTTCTGTTCTTATACTCTTAGGTATAATTTTAATTACATTACGCGAGTTTACTCGTTTACAAATGGGGAATTATCAAAAACTTTTAAATTGAAAAATACTATTATTAATGAATTATAGATGCAAAATAATATTTCTCAGCATGTTTTTAAACAAAAAAATTACAAATAATAACGTTTAAAAACGATTTGAAAAATACCAACAATTTGTCGTCAATTTAAATAGACTAGAAACGAGTATATCACGTAGCGGTGGGAAACCCAATAAGAACGTATCTCCATGCCATGTGACATAACAAGGTACAATTAGAAACGAGAAGTTAGTGATCGATAAGTGGAAGTGGCAACATTACGTCATAATATTAATGCCGCGAAATAATTTGTAATTCCTTAATTTTTTATGCATTAACTATACGCCTATATCAAAAATACAAAAAAAAGTTTAATTATTTCCCTAGATTTTAATTTTTTTTAAAATCATGATAATTCCCCATTTACTCGTTGCTATCAAATTCGCTCAATATAATATAGCCTCAACGTGTTTGAATGAGTTTGATACCAGTAGTAAATTCGTAAGTGAGTAAACTCAATCAATGTAACCGAACTTCTGTATGGTCTGGTTCTGTACGGACATTATATGGCACTTCCCATATCCGAAACAAAGATGTAGAAGTGCCTGAACGTAACTGGGACGTACTTGGTCCCAGCAAAAAAAAATCAGAGGGCCTAATTCACAAACGAAAAAACATTGATTTTTATATTTGATGATTTTTGGTAATAGATAGGTAAGTACATATACACTAAATAACGAACGAATTAACCGCGTAAGTCGAAGAGCCACACCATAAAGACATACATGATGTACCGTAAATCATGGATAACCTTGGAACTGGTGATAGACCAGGTCATGACTGTCCACAATATCACAATTTGAACATAGTAAAAATCCCTTGGGTTTCAAGGTTTTGGCACTTTTATAAATATCAGAAAAAATTGTATCTTTGGTTGATGTTTTCCGTACCGTTTCTACAAATAAAAGTTTTTTAACATTTTTAAAATTAGACTAAACCAATTCTTAATTGACTAAGATTGGTTAATTGATTTATCGCCAATACTAAGGTTATCCATTATTTACGGGACACCTTGTGTAGTCGAAGTTTTCTTTATCCAAAATGAGTTCGGCCCTCTTTATTTCGGATATGGGAAATTATTTTTGGTAACTTTACACTGTTCGGGGTGCGTTAGTTCGAGGAAAATTAAGAAAAAAAAATTAGGTGAAATTAATTAGGATAGATTAATTTCGTTTTCAATAATATTGTGATTTGAAGTTTTCGAAAAAATATTGTTATATTTTTTCTTTTATAAAATTTAGCGTATTTATCGTTAGTAAATAAGTTCATTTAATTATGTGGGTTATCTGAATTAGAAGTGCCATCCTTCGTAACACAATGTTGCCCTTATGTTAGACGAAACTATGCATAAAAGTAACCTTTACTGGACGACCATTTTCAGTTAATTACTGAACTGATAAATACCTGTTAAAGTATCTAATGTCGTGCAGGTAATACTACTTCAAAAACACCCTATAATTACTAATTTAAATAAGAGGTGCTTTTATTCTTTTAATTAGATACCTATCTACTATAAATTTATTTAATAGTTCTATCTTTGAATAAAATGAAATTCTCAATATAGATTTCTTGAAAACGAAAATTGATCCATAGACCATTGTTTCCTTTCTCCAGTTATCTTTATTTATGGCATTTGAGAGAAAATAACTAACAAAGGAATCTCTAGAGATTGCGATAATGTAAAATTGATTATCTGTATTAACATAATTTATACGTTTTTATAACAGCCGTAGCCGCTTGCATGATGTTAGGTACAAAATAAAATTCAATACTGAATCCGATTCAATTCCATTTACATAAAATATAGAAACAAACTTTATAATTTAAAAATAAAAATAAGAGCATGAAATATTCACATGGAAGCAATTTTAAAAATCAAATAAGACAATTTCTTCACTCCAACATGTATTTGTGAGTTGGCAATAATCGTAGGCTT
Organism: Rhagophthalmus giganteus; assembly: GCA_036326145.1. Taxonomy (NCBI): domain Eukaryota; kingdom Metazoa; phylum Arthropoda; class Insecta; order Coleoptera; family Rhagophthalmidae; genus Rhagophthalmus; species Rhagophthalmus giganteus. The sequence goes on along the minus strand of JARFJA010000088.1, from coordinate 28,667,603 downwards.
TCTCATTCCCATAGGAACACTTGAATTTGAGGAAATCGATCCCGTGACGCTGACCAGACGCGTTCTGATCTGCGGGGATGCGATTACGAGGTTTGGTTGTTTCTGATGCTTACAATACAGTCCCGACACAAAAATCTTAGAAACAACAAATACCTACAACGTTCGTTGTTCGACCTCAATCTAACGCAACTTTATATTTTGTTAACTCGGAGATAGGTGCCAGTAATCTAATACCGTCTGTGTCAAAAAAACAATAACTTAATAATAACATTATTAGATTAATAAAAACGAATATGTTTAATAACTTTATTACTGTAATTATTTGGGAAATTTCGCGATCAACAATTTTATAAAAGTTTTCCAGATATCACTAGAAATACGGCGCTTATTAATTTTTCGTTATTTCTTGAAACATGTTATCTAACAAGACCCATTGGGAATTATCGAGGTGCAGGAAGCAGTTTTGAAAGAAAACGGAAGTTGTTTTTCGGTCTTGGCAAAAGCATAAGAACTGTACTGTTATATTTTTCTAAAAGGCAGTTGTATATTGTGGATAAAAAATTCTCGACAACGACGAGTACAATTTTACGTGTTCATTTTTTAAAGTTTGTGTTAAATATTTATGTTGAACAACAAATCAATACACCGTTATTAGTCTTGTTATTTTTTATGGAAAAATTACAATTCTTAAATAATCGTATTATATTGATCGCGAATCAGCATAAAAATGCCGCAAAAAATTCCATTGTACACTCGTTATTATGCCCGAATCGAAAGAAATGTTGGACCATAATTGTTTTGAAAAATCGTTGTAGGTATCCGGATAGTTTTAACGTTTTCGAATATTTCATAAAAAAAGTGCGTTTACTTTTGATTCTAGACATATTTTTTATTATGCTTGACATGTTTAAAATACTTACCTATACAGGGTGATTCGGCTAAGTGTGTACAACATGTATGAGAACAAAATGCTTTTTATTACTCACGAGACGTTCGCTGCATGCGCGAAGGTGTTCAAAGTTGCCATCATAAGCTGTAACACGCGTTTGACATCGTTGACGCATGAAATCTCACCGCCGAATAACGGCATTTACCGCATGTAGATGGCGTTTCCGACCCTGCATTTGAATGTAATGTATAAAGTAAAAGAAAGTGCGACAAGACAAATTTATTATCAAATGTACCTAGTGTAAATACACGATTATAGAATAAAAACGGAAATACTACCATTTAAATTAATTCAGGAGTTATAAGTATCAAACGTTTGTAGACAGTAAATAAGACAAACGAGGGGCTAAACATAAACCGGCTTCGTTCAGTTTTGAGGAAAATGAGTTTGGTACATATTCCTGTGTAATTTTAAGTTGGAAATCATCTTGTGCAAAAACCGCCCCTTTAGCTCAATACTATCGATACTAGAGTATATTTAGTGTTTGCCTATTGCTTACTATTGTGCAATAACCGGGCAAATTCAAGACTTAAAATATTAAAATTTGTCGTGGAATATACATATAAATATAGGTTTTGTTAATTACATTCAAAAAATTAATAAAAAAGCTCATTTTGAGTATTAAAATTAAGTTTAAAAGTAGTTTTGCTATAAAATGTTTTTTGTCTTTTCTGAACATTTTGATTGAATGAATTTAACTGATTTATGCATTGGACCCTTCAAATATAAATACATTAGTGATAATTACTTAAAGAAAAGTGATTAGGAGTCGTGGTAACCGAGTGGGTGTAGCGTTCGTCCAGTTAACTAGCGGTCGGAAGTTCAAATTCTCCTGCAACCATGGAGGTTTGTAAATTCTTATAATTAGTTTATATTAAGGAAAGGAACGGTCATATTGCCAACACTTGTCAGATCACCACAGAAAACAATGCTCGCTTCGGTTAGCACCTGAAAGACGACCACTGGAAAACACCGCGTGCGGTTTTATTTCGAAGAAAATAATTGATAAGTTTGTGGTCAATGGGCTGTATTCTTGAGACGTAGTCTCATAAACTGCACAATTTATCTGTTTAATCGCTCCGCCATTCAGCCTACTTTAAATAATTTATTATTACTTAATACATTAGGTAATTTACCGATATTAATGATTTCCAAAATTTTCTCTCTCTAATTTTAACGCAAGTTTTTACGAAAACTAATGATCTAATTGTTAGATAAAAAGAGTGCACGATGTTTCGATAGCACTTTGTTTGATAATTGCGCCACTGTTCCGTTTAATAAAAAATACAAGTGTGTTACTATGGTGATCTGACAAGTGCTGGCAATATGACCGTAAACATATTATAATTTAAAATGTAGGTAGTTTTATTTTAAATTTGTAATTTTATTACATTATAATATGAGATTGGAAAATAAATTGAAATCATAATGAAGCGTTTTAATTATTTTCAAAATTCTGAACTAAATAACGTAGGCAAAAAAACATAACAGAATATTCGAGGGTGGCCCTTGTATATATATACAATTTTCGAAGCATTATATTTCTGTATACATATAAAGGTTATTTTCTTATTATGTTGCTTTTTAGAAAACATCGTAAACAGTTTTCCCAAAAACATTCCTCGTAATTCATTTAAAATGAGAGGCGTTTGAGAGAATCTATTGTAAATTGTCTTATAGTATTCAATATTAGTTTTTTTTTGCGTGAGTATTCAAAGAGCGGCGAAAGAGGCAAAAACAAATTCCTTAAAATGGACTTAGAAATTTCCACGGTTCCACTACTTTCAAGATGATTAATGATTGTGTGTGATCATGACTAAAGAGCTTAGGACGATAAATCCTACCATTTTTCTTTTGGTAAACTTTGATTCTCCTGGGATACGGATTGTAAAGTCGAATGTGCTTCAAACTTTTCAAGTTGATCAAGCAACAAACTAGGATGTAAAGGTTTTATAAATGTTAACTTTGGTTTCAGGAAAATGCACTCTTTCAAGTTAGAAAAGAATACATAATACTTAAAGTTTATTTTCAAGTAATTGAGGGGCGACTGCTTTCAAGCTATATCGATTGCCGATGAAACTTTGCTTTCAGTAAAGTGTTTTTTTAAATGCTTTCAAATTGTTATAACAGCTGCATTGATTCGATCATATAACTTACTACGTATAATAATATTATGTGGTGTGTATGTACGTACCTAGAATAACAACGGTTAACAACTTACGTCAGTCATATTTTATATACAGTAGAATCTCGAAACTGTAAACACAAAAAAAAACTGGAGCTGCTGATCCTGCCGCATCTATTCATATTAGTGGAATTAGAGGTTACGTATTTTGGTTGCATTTATTTTAAAGTTAGCACACAGTTAAGAATAAAAATAATACCATCAACAGTTTTTATTCAACTGATAAACACATTTTTTAAAACTATTAGTACATATTCAGAAAACAAATAAACAACTATTCACGCTACGCAATATAAAATGTTTAGTGTTTACGTTAACGCATTATTCACATTAATGCATGTTCACAGTATCGCGATTCTACTGAAATTGACTTAATAGATTATAAATAAATTGTTATTTATCGAAAAATTCGTTATGTATTATTCACCATTACACTTAACATATTTCGCAGTTAATATCTTTTTTCGACAAACTAAAATACTGCAGCATAAAAATAATAAATTGTTAAGCATTTACGGACTACGATATAATCTGGACAAAAATATTTCGTATGCTTCTGGGAGTAATATTCTGGAAAGCGTCGTTTAGAAAGGTTAACAAACGTTAATTTAAATTTTTTTGTTGGATATAGGAAAAAATAATATTTTAGTTTTTATTAGTTTTAATTAGTTTAAGTTAGAAGAATTTTTGTATTATTTTAATAGTCTGATGAATTCTTGTATTAATTATTGCATTCATAAACCAATGCTTAATCGGCCCGAATATATATCTATCACTTTAAAAACAATATGTACGTTACACTAAAAATACTGTAAGGTTAAGCAGAATAACGTCTAATTTTACTATAACGTTATCGTTATTTTAACATTATGGGATAGATACTCGGACTAATTATTAAGATAGTATATATTGTAACGTTTATTAATTTATTTCACAAATAATTAATATGATCACTAATTTATTTTAATATGTATTAAACATTAACCGGTTTATATCTGTTTATTTAGCTACCGAGCACGATTATATTGATATCTAAGTTTAATGTAGAACTAACATCGACTGATTCATAAATTTCTTCCAAGCTGTTTATGGATAATCTGTTGTCTACCTCGAAACCTGTCGATGAGACTAACAGTAACGAAGCACATAATTCACAATTTTAACATATTCCCGAGTGTTCAGCTACAATAACTGCATGAATCACATGCGACTCATAATAAAACTGTCAAATGACATTCAAATAACCGATTTTTATATCACCACACTTTGTTCGATACCTACATTATTTTTAAGTTAATGTTAAAAGATAAAATTTAGAATTAAAATCAAAACCTATAGTTTGTCTAAATGTAGAACTCCGATAAAGTATTAAGATCAATAACTTGTAAAACCTGTAAAATCTACTAAAATTCTTGTTTTATTTAAGATGTTTATTGCAATACTCGTCCTTAAAAGCAGTATAAGAACAATCAGAGAATTATCAAAAACTTTTAAATTGAAAAAATACTATTATTTAAATGATCATTGATGTGTGTGCATTGGTGTAAACAACACATTATGTTTTGAACAATATGGTTTATTACACCCAATTTAAATAACATACAGAGTCGTACATTCGACTCTAAACTTGTCGACTTCTCGAATGGTGCACAATGGATAGGATATGCGAGGTGGGAGCAAGACGCTCGCTCGCTCCCTTCGGTACAGTTCTAAATACAATATTGATTAATTGCTTAACATCTTTAAATAATTGTTCGATAATGTTTAATACATAACTAATAACTATGCTATAGCTTATCCAAACCTATATGATGTTCACGTCATCAACAAAAAGTTACTAGATTGTTTATTTGTAATTCGGTTTAAAGTTTGAAAAGTGACATATTCTATAAATGATTTACTTGCACACATATTAGATGGTATAAAGAAAGACTACAATTTATTAGAACTATCAAAATACGAGGTACGAGGTGACAGCACTGTGTGAAACGTCATCATCTAGTAACCTTGTATTGATAACGTGAACATCAAATAGGTTTGGATAAGCTATACTCGCTGATGCATTTTGGAAAGGCGCACACTTTAGAAATAGCACGCATTTTTACACCTGATGCTATTTTTACCGACACTGTTCTCATTAGTTTATCAGGACCTGGATATGGAACAACGATCCTTGCCGGTTCCCATTTCAATGGGTGATAAATTGTCTTCTATGAGAAGCACTAAATCGTTGAGTTGAAGCGGTTGTTCCGATTCGGTCTTCCATTTGCTTCACATTTGAAGATGGTTAAGGTACTCCTTCGACCATCTTCTTTAAAACATTTGTCGTAGGTATTCCATGTATTGCCATTTGGATAATGTGTTTATTTTTAAATGTGTGGCGTCCGGCTCCAGAAACGAAGTTATTGGCTCGCCAATCAAAAAATGTCCGAGAGTCCGTATTGTAAGGTCATATGTGATAACGGATAATTGTTTTAAACGACCACCTACTCTCATTAAATCATCGCTGCCTATAAACGGATTTAACGGCAACGGTTTGCTATTACGACCGACGCATTTGTTAACTTTTAATGCTGCTAGTTTTTAGGAAATTCTCGTTCCTGTATAGATTTAGAATTTTGATTTCCGCTTGTTTTTGTTCTGCGTAAGTTAAATTAATGTTGTGTTTGTTTTGTTTATTTTTACAGTTATTTATAAATCTTAGGATATAGCTTAATGTACGTATGATTTTGTAAAAGTTTGAATGTTGTTCAAAGTGTTCTGTAATGTAGTTTGATTTAACTGTTTGCGTTATCAAGATAATTGACATTATGATTTCTGCAGATTCTAACTCGATGTTGAATTTGTTGATTACAAGAGTGTCTGATTTTGGAAACGTTGGATCTTCCCACCATAATTTTGAGATCTTTAAAAAAATGGGTGTTGTGTCACGTGATCTGAAATCAGCGAAATTTTATTTAGTTTCAATATGGTGCCACTGATTTAAATTTGTGTGGCTTTGTATTTCCGCTACCCTGTTCGCGACAAACGTTTTCCAACGGTTTGGAATAAGACAATCGTCGAATCAGTCCAATAGTGAAAGGAATTTATGTTTAGGCAAAGACTTGAGCTTACTTTTGCATTAATTTTGATAATAATAATGCTGAAGATAGCTCTAATTTCGGTATTGATATAGGTTTTAAGGGCGCGACCCTTGATCGCGCACAAATTAGTTGACTATCTTAATGAGTCGTACAGTTGAACTAAAGTGCTTAAAATTTTGTGTTTGGTAACATTACTTTGTTTAGAAGCTGGCTTAACTAAATATTTGAACTGGTAGTGTACGCAGTTCCATGTAATTACTAATATTTTCGTCTCGCGTTTATGTAAATTCGTAACGTTATCGTTATTTTTATCGTAATTCGGTATTAACTGGGGAATGTTTGTTTGATACACATTTTCCTATCTGAAAGCCACCACGATCTAATAATTTGATTAATTCAACTCGTAACTGTTGAGCACTGTTTATGTCGCTTGCGCCCGTCAACAAATCGTAGACATAAAAGTCTCGTTTGATCGCGTTTGAGACTAATTCGAAATTATTCTCTTCGTCCGTTGCGACTTGATGAACTATCCGTATGACTAAAAAGGAGCACTTGAAGTGCCGTAAGTGACAGTTCTTAGTCTATACTCTTGTATTGGTTCGTTGTTATTGTTACGCCAAAGTATTTGTTGATAATCACGATTCGCTTTGTTTTACAATTATTTGTCTGTACATTTTGCAAATGTCTGCTATTAACGCTATTTTATGCGTCCGAAATCGTAATGATATTGAGAATAGGTCTTCTTGAATTATTTTACCTACCATCAACGTGTCGTTAAGAGATAATCCCGATGTGAATTTCGTATTAGTAAAGAACACTATGCGAATGTTATCATTTGACGCTTTGAAAACTGCATGTTGTGATAAATAAAAGGAATTCGTTACGACAATTTTTTCCCGTGGAATTAATTCCATGTGATTTAAAGATAAATATTCCGACATGAACTGTACGTATTTTTCTTTCAATGCAAAATTTTGTTAGAACGGCTTTCTAAGTATTTGAAACGTTTTAAGGCAATGTGTTTCCATTGTCCTAATTCCGAAATATTTTCTTTGAAAGGTTAAGCTAACGATATATCTGTCGTCTTAATCTCTTTTAAAGGTTTGGGCATAATGTTGCTCGCAAGCCGGTTCCTCCGATGACAAGTGCTTGTCGGTATTTATGGATTGTTCAATTTCGAAGAATTTGCACAGCTGACTTTCTAGCTCTTTGTTACATATTTCGGTTGAACACGAGAAATAGCTAAATTTACAATTATCGGCTTAAGATTACCTCCTGTTATATGACCGAGGGTTGTTTCTTAAAAGTAGAGTTGGTTTTTTCCAAAATGAGTTTGACCCGTTTTTATTATTTCCCAGAATAAACCTGCTCATATTAAAATATCTATTGGAGACGAAATGTAAAAGTTATGGTCGGCTACATTAATTTTTTTAATTTTCGGGAATATATATTTGTTTTAATTCGATATTTGATATTTTATAAATTCGATTATTTTTGATAAGACTAAACGGTCTACTGTTCTTTTAAACTCGTATTGTGTTTTATGATTGTGTCTACGTTACTTATTCCGATGATTTGGTAATTTATAGGTGTTAATTTCAGATTAAATTTTTTGCACGTTCAATAATTGATCAAGTTATTTTAGCTACCCGCGTCTAATAAAGATCGTTGTTTTTCCGAAATTATCGGCGACTTCTATTAATGCCGACTTCCGACTCCGATTTCGTTACGTTTTCGTTTTCATACGTATCGTTTGCATTGCCAGCGGACATTTTTACCGGTTTATTATCTGCACTAAGTTGCGTATTACCTACATGTAATAATGTATTATGATTATTATCGCAAATTTTACCGAGATTTTTCGACCTACAATTTAAACCTTTACGATTGGGTTTTAAGCAAATTGCGCACAACTTTAATTCTGTTACACGTTGCTGTCGATCGTTTATTGACAGTGATTTGAATTTTTCGCATGTGTTGGTCTAATGTGCTTCACTGCAGATGTTGCATTTGATGCTTTTATTAGTCGCGATTGAACTATACGCCTATGTCCTTGGTTTTGAATACGTTGTTTGAACATGTGAATGTTCGTTACTGGATTTTTTATCAAACTCGAGAGGTTCTAGGGTTTTTGATCGTGAATACACGAATTCGCAAAATCAGTAAATTTAGCAGTCTTCCTTGTTAATGTTGCTCCCATTCTCGTTTGGAAGCAAAGTCTAATTTTGAAAATACTGGATGAATTAACAATATTATGGTTTTATCTACTAGCTCGCGTAATGCTTGTGAAGACGGTTTCTTATTTATTTTATTTATATCTTATTTAGAAATATTAATTTCCTTTAAATTAAACAGCGTATTTACGTGATCTTTTATAATCAGACCTTTATTGCCGTACCGATTTATCAATAATTCGATTGCGATTTTATAATTATTTTATAATGTATCGATTATTTTTGCAGCTTCACCCACTAAACATGATCTAAGATAAAGAAGTTTTTGAAGACTTGTTAATTTAGGATCGCTGTCTATCATCCCAGAAAATGACTCGAAAAAGGAAGATCATTATTCTCGATTTCCTGGCATCTCGGAAGTGATAACGATGGCAGTTTGGTTGAAATAACAAAGGGATCCAATAATTATTATCTTCTTTTGTTTGTTTTTGTGGTTCTGAACGAAATGATTGACGATTTTCCAAAAATAGATGTGTTTCTGTTTTAGCATTGTAATAATTGTCATCGAACTCGTCACGATCATCTGATAGTTTAGCATCGAGCGATTCGATCTGATATTGAATTTCTTCGCAAGTATTCAGCATTTGCGAAAAATCTGATAACCGTTCGGCGACATTTATTCGATCCGAAGCCTTATTTTTAATGATTGAACGAAATTATGTAATTTTCGTTTTTAGCGTAGCCCGTTTTAAAATTAGCGGCTCTATGTTAGACGTGGCCATTATATTTGATGTACAGTAAGCGTTATACGCTGTACGATTAAATTGAATGAATGAAAGGATTGGATTGGAGACTCATCGACACTTACGTTGCCTGCGGCCTCTTTTGATTTTGTTGTTAATCGATCTACTTTTCGATTAAGCTTGATTACGATGAATTTTATCCGTGTCGAAGTATCATTATGTGTGCGCGTTGGTACAAACAACACATTATTTTTTGAACAATATGGTTTATTACACACAATTTAAGTAACATGCAGAGTCGTACATTCATCTCTAAATTTATTGACTTCTCGACTGAATAAACTCAGTAACGTAGAAGTTTTAATTGAAAACTGTAACGGCATCACAGTTACTCGAAAACTAAGCGTTTCCGGGCATTACTTTATTACAAAAAAGTGTTTAGTTACATCTCCTCCATCACAACTGAAAAGTAGGAATAGTTATTCTAAAACACCCTATATATTACAAAGAGTATTAAATAGGTAAATAAATATTATTTCTTAAAAACATTATTTTGACGTCTCAGGAAAATTTATATCATTTCCTAGACATCCTATATTAAGTATAACACTCGTGTTCGTGAAGTTAGCAGCCACTTTCTTGAATATTTTTAAAATCCGAACGCTAATCGTCAGTAAGTCGTTAGTAAGTATTTGTAAGTCAAAAAAATTCGTTTGTAAGTTGCATCCAAACGAGATATGTAAGCCCTACGTTTACTTGTCGCAACTCGGACGAGGGATATTTTCATTGGATGTGACTTTACATACACTTCGTCCAAACGTATATGCAACACGTCATCAATAAAAGGTTACTAGATGATGACGTTTCACATAGTGATGTCACCTCGATCTTCGTATTTTGACAGTTGTAATACATTGCAGTCTTTCTTTATGCCATCTAATATGTGCGCAAGTAAATCATCTATAGAATATGTCACTTTCCAAACTTTAAACCGAATTACAAGTAAACAATTTAGTAACTTTTTTTTAATGACGTGAATTACATATAGGTTTGGATAGGCCATATCTATTTTACCTACCTACAGTTATATTTTTCAATAAATTTAGTCGTTCTTATTTTCACATAAAAACATTAAATAATAAGCTGCTTACCAAAATCAAGTTTAAAATACACTTACATAATTATTGGAATATACTTACTTTCATACTAAAAATTAAGTTGTGCGCTTTCAGTAAAAACCTGGAATACAAATTTATTTGTTTGTGATCTCTCTTTCCTATGATAATATAGTAAGTATAATTTTTTCACTTGCGGTTTAGGGCTGTGTCGTCATCAATATTTTTTTAAACTACGTAACTTTTAAGAATGACAGCAAAAGTGAAATTTTGTCCGTTTTACGAACAGAACCGTTATCTTTATAACACAAAAAAATGACATTAGCAATTTAAAATTTACAATTAAACAATCTAAAATTACTCTTAGAAAAGATAGTTACTGAATATTAGTAATTGCTGAATTAGTGATAGTCAATCTATAGTTACAATACCTATTAAATAAATGAAGAAAAAAATTATATTGTATACAATAATTCTTACTAATGTTACAGACAACTGCCATTTATTTTTGACACAATTTCTATTGACTTCATTCTTTCTCTTGAAACATGAATATCTCTGTCACCTGCGACTTACAAACGAATTTTTTTTTTGATAAAGATAAAGGTAACGATAAAGACCATTTTCGTTCAATTTTGAAAAAAAGTGGCTTCTGGATTTTTCTTTTGAAGCGCGAATATCTCCGTCACCTGCGACTTACAAACGAATTTCTTTGACTTACAAATACTTACTAACGACTTACTAACGATCCAGACCATTTTCGTTTATTTTTGAAAAAAAGTCGCTGCTGGCTTTTTTAAATGCGAATATCTCCGTCACCTGCGACTTACAAACGAATTTTTTTCACTTACAAATACTTACTAACGACTTACTAACGATCGAGACCATTTTCGTTGTTTTTTGAAAAAAGTGGCTGCTGGCTTTTTTTTTAAACGCGAATATCTCCGTCACCTGCGACTTACAAACGAATTTTTTTGACTTACAAATACTTACTAACGACTTATTAACGATCGAGACCATTTTCGTTGATTTTTGAAAAAAAGTGGCTGCTGCCGGGAAGTTAGCAGCTGATTTTTAAAACATGATTATCTCGTTCGGATGATACTTACGAACGAATTTTTTTGACTTACAAATACTTACTAACGACTTACTGACGTTAGCGTTTGGATTTTAAAAAAATTCAAGAAAGTGGCTGTTAACTTCACGAACACATAACACTCCCCGAGTATTAAAAGGGAGTTATTTTAAATTAGGGAATGGCTCCAAAATGGCTCTAACAGTTATTGTGGTTAGTATGGTAAATAAAATATAACCCTAAAATATCATGCTTGTTTCACAAAGTGCAGGATTTATGCACTTAGAACCGGGATTATTATGCATGCATATATTTAATTGAAGTTGAATGTATGTGAAACAATAAAACTGTTCACTTTTCAGTTATACAAACTTACACTTTTTGTGTAATATGTGGGTAAATTAAGGATTGTTAGTATTTCAAAACATTTATTTATCTACTGCATTATTTGCTGTTCGTTGACCTCTATAAATTTTAGCTTTCACCACCAACGTATGTGGCGTGGTTGAAATAAAAATTCACGGTTTTACAGTTTAATTTCAATTTAGAATTTTTACCATCTTATACCACTGACCGTAATAAGAAAGTGATTTTAAAAAGAACATAACGTTAAACTTAAGGTCACTTACTTTGACTTGAACATCTTTACCCGAAAGCTTCTTTTTGCAACTCTTGTTAAGTTTCAAAGTCATTAGTAGAGAAGATCTGGAATAGTATTTTCAAACGCTTTTCATCAGTGTGACGGTATACATTTATTTTAAAGTCTGTCAGTCAAAAGGGATAACTCGTGCTAATTGCAAGTAACTATTACCGCACAAAATCAATGACTACCGTTAACAGACGTTGTCGAATTTAATATGTATTTAATTTTTTTATGTTTTTTGTTTTTTTTTAATTTCTTTTATTTTGAGAGATTTTATCTTTCCAATGAATTTTATATACGTATAAAAAAGATATGCAAATATTTATGATTGTCGCATATATATATATAGACTATATCGAGTATATATATTTGACTACCTACTATATATATATATGGATATATATCGAGTCAGTATATATATATATATATATATATGTGGTATATATATACTATCTAGTATATATATATATATAGGAGTGATATATATATATATATATATATATATATATATATATATAGATACATATATATATATATATATATATTAAACTATGTATATAATACCTTATTAATGTCGAATTGAAATGAAAACAATTTAATTTATTGGGGGCATCGTCTGTGTATAAATTGTGCGTCGAAAAATGTTTAATGTCCAAGTTTCTCGATTAACTTTTTATTTTGCCACTCTTTACTTAAAAAAAAATTTCGAGGTATTCTTAGTCCTTGTTCTAAATTTCCCCCTTTTTTAACTAAATTTAATACTTTCATGCAATTGTAATTATTTTGCTAACAAAGTGAAAATAAGGCAACTGTGTGGGGGTAAAAATACGGTGCGGTTAGTTTCCTGATTACCTACCTAATATTCAAAAATAAGGAAAATTTCGGAACTTACTATCAAAACTGCAGTAAGCGCTTTCGATGTTAGTTTTTATGGGGTTTAGTTGATGTAAGTTGATCTCTTTAGACTTACGATTTGTTGTTAAGCTAAAAAAGAAGGCTAGGCAGGTGAAAATCTCAGAAAAATTTGAAACTTTGCAGAATTGTAGTATTAGTCAACCCTAATCGAGAGCCGTATTCCGTTCGTGATCTTACGCGGTTTAAGAGGGCGAAATCCACTCTCGAAAATTGGAACTTTTTCCGATTTTGTTTATTATCTGTGAAACAACAAAAGCTATCGCCAACAAACTATATATTTTTGTAAATTGCTGTTCAAGACCTACATTATGATACAAAAATTAAAGGCGAAAATCCTAAAATTCCTTATAAATTTCAAGATTGGGTGGTTCGGGTAGTCTGGGACACCCTGTGTGTTCATAACAATTATTTTTAAAATTCAGTCATACCCGATAATTTTATTATTAAATAATGTATATGAGAAGGTATATTAATTAGAAACTATGTATTATACATATTATGAAAGTGGCAACCTTGCTGTCATATTATTATTAGAGGAAGTTTACAGTACACTAAAGATTAATTCCAAAGTTCCTGCTACCAATTAAAAGCTTATACGATAATTTTAGGTTTACTATAAAAAAGAAACCCGCATTACTCATCATCTAGAAAATAACTTATAAAAATAAAAAAGAACAAGAATGGTCAACATGATGTTGGAAAGTAACGGTAGGTGCAGCACAAGTGACCAATTATTACATTTTAATATGACAATATGACAGCATGAACGTTAAAGGCGAAGTTTTAAAATGTGATGGTGTATGTTACTGAACAAAACAGCAATTTTCATAAACAAAGTTCTTGGCGGTTTAACTTTTAAAAGTAAAAGGAGGTATGTTCTGGATCCTGAAGACTTAAGTTTGTTAGGAGTACATGCCAAACTTTACAGTATAAATATTTATGCATTGTTTGAAGAAGGTAATTTAATTTTCAACATTTTCAGCTCAATACTTTAGTCTCAGTTTGTCGTTTGGTAGTAGACACAATAAATAGGATCAACATGCATTACGTACATACGTATTAATTAAACAGAAACTTATTACTATTAATAACATCAGAACACAATATCGATTTTATGTAAAGACCCGGAGCACATTAGCAAGAAATTTGGTGCAGGCAACATGTGCAAATAAATGTAAAATAAAAACGAAACTTTAATTCGATTTAATTAAATTGTGTAAGTCTATATGTAGCTAATTATAGGTAATGATAACCTATAAGTATATATTTTTTCTATTACTAGTTGTAGTGCTATCTACATACATTTTGTATTGTATCGTCTTTATCTAAAAATAGTTTTCGCAAATTTAATTCCTGTCCTTTTTGTGAAGTTGTAAAGATGTACTACCGAAAAATTGCAGTTTCGTTATTTGATATTTTTGTACTTATACGAAAAGTCAAAAGGATCGCATACACGATGATTCTTAATTTACGGAGGAGACTAAAAGGACAGCTAGAGAGGGTGGTCCAAATAAGGATTGTTCTTAAATAAATTTCGGCCAAATTCAGCAACCAAAAATTAGTTACAGTAGGTTAACATTTTCATAAATTAACGCTCACTTATTGCATATCGCTTGTGTTAATGAGGAAGAATTAGAAACAATAGCAATTTATTTTTTCAAAATAAATGACATAAGTAGGCACTTAACAAAACATGTACATAATAAACTGTTGGAATTGTTGACCACGTTTATGCACATTTGCGGACGGTGCCGAATCCAACTTTCTGATATTCGTAGAAACCGTAAGTGCTCTGTAGCAGTGTTGGTTCGATGGCATGTACCATATTTTTGACGTATTCCCATAAATAATAATCAACTTGATTGAGATCAGGACTGGGTGGGAGGCACGGAATAAATCCGCCTCAGTCGATCCATCTTTGCGGAAAGGTATTGCCGAGATAATCTCGTTTTATTTAATTTATATTTAATTTTATGGCTTTTAGTTACCCAATAATTAGCCAGTCTATTTTGATATGATTTTCGGATCTTATTTACATTACAACCGGAAACGTCCATGGTTGCTGTAGGATTCCAACCCACAGTCATGAGTGACTTAGCAGCGTCATAGCTGTCTAGGCCACTATATAGTGATAGGTCTATGAGAAAAAAGCTGCACATTATAATGAAAGTATACCACTTTACAAGGTGACTTCTTATTGTTAGACAATTAGAAGTGATTTTAGTCGCAATAACTCAAATTTCAGCCCTTAGGATTACAAGATTGCGGACATTTTGTAAGTGTTATATGCAAACGGTTGGGCTTACAAACTTGAAATAGGACTCAAATGAATTCAAAATAAGAGGGCTTTAATTTTTACTATACATTATCTTAATTGCACACATCCGGTGCTGCACAAAACAATGAAAACCTGAAAAACTCGAACAATTTTTTTCTCTGGTCGTTTAAGCATCACTGATATTGCAGAACACTCGATGTCAACCTTTTTGGGAAATTTACCCGAATCAACCACGTGTGTGTTGCAGAAGATTAATATTATGATTAAAGATTACTATCTAAAATGATTATTACTTGTATGCTCTTCAAGGGAATAATGTTTCTCTAACAAAATTTCAAATTTTTAGGAGTCGTGTGGTCTAACAGTTCAACTTAAAGACTGGTCTAACGCCACACGGCTGCGGGTTCGAATCCCGCTGCAACCATGGACGTGTTTGTGTATGTTAATAATACTACTATGTATTAACCAAATCTAATAAGCACACCAAATTAGACTGACTAATCAGTAGGAATTTGTCACAAAATTTAAAAAAGTACAATTTTGAGTGTTTTTTTGTATTTTAACAGAGACTCTTATAGATAGTCTTTAGTATATTTTCGTGTGAAACATTACCAAACCTATTATTTCCACTCATTTTTTCACTTACAAAACTACCGCAAACGTGTAATGTCAGATAAATTTTAATATTTTTAATGACTTTATAGTTCGACACTCCGAGGTAAAAAAACAAAAAAACAATTAAAATTTTGTTTGAGTTTTTTAAGTTTTCCTCGTTTTGTGCGGCACCGGATTTGTGCAATTAAGATAATATATAGTTAGATCCGTGTTAAATCTTACACGATAAATTTTGAATTTGCATTCGCCGCTCAGTATTTCGAGAGTCTGTAACGCATACAGTTTGCGTGACGTCACTCGTACGGTGATCTTGGTGAAGTGGGACCCGGGTGAGGCACCGCACTAAGAACCAACCGTCCGACATTGACGTATCATCGAATCTAACAATATAGTAAAAATTAAAGTCCAGTTATTTTGCTTTCATTTGAGTCCTATTTCAAGTCTGTAAGCGCAACAGTTTGCATATAACACAGTTTGTTTAATATGACTGGCTATACTTACTTAAAATTCAGTTTTAATCTAAGTTTTTGGTTCACTAGACTTACAATTATATGAGAAGTCACCGTGCAAAGTGGCATGCTTTGATCATAAATTACAGTTTTTCATCAATTTTTGGTTCATAGACTTACAATTATATGGGCCCCTCTTTAAAATATTTAAAACATCAGTAATTAATAGCATAGTTTGTAATGAATGCTCATCAATTAAATTTTAAACTAAACTACATTTTAATTTACTTTAATTTAATTTAAAATTCATTTAAGGTATTATGTTTATTTTGGCCCTTCGGTCATCCTTTCAGTTTTCTTTGGACGTTAATTATCGTGTATAGATAATCGCCTGTTGAAGCAATAGATATAATAAACACAATTTTATTAAATATAAATATTCATCTGACAATAAGTAGGCAACAGCTGTTTGTTAACCTTTTTCAAAGAGATAATAATCAACTTTATAAAGAACTATATAAATTTTAGTAAGTGGATAGTATAGATTATACCGAGTAAAACATTTCATATATAAACATGTCTTAATTTCCAATAGGTGTACAGCTATTTGAATATTACGCATAAAAAGCTTTACAAAAGGAATGAATGAATGATAAATAACATATTGATTGCATTTATTGACCATTTAAACGATATTCCTATTCATATTAGGGGAACGGCGTAATTCTGTTTGATGGGTATTTGAACTTTTTTTAGATTAAGAAAATTGGACCAGTTTTTAAATTATTCGATCAATTTTAATTAATAAAATACTGCTATTTCAATTCACTTACGTATGGTACCTTAAATCAAAAAGAGATCGATTAACTTTGTAAAACTTTTTTTTTAATTTAAATTAACCCAATAGTTTAAGTACTATAACTTAATTTTGTTAATTACAAGAGTTCAAAGATCCACAAAAAAAGTTAATTCGTTCAGATACTGACAATGTAAGTTTTTTTGTCAATAATATTTCGTCTACCTTCTAGCATTTTCGTTTGAGCACTTTTTTGAGGTATCCTGTAACAAGGAGTTTTTTTAGTTACCTATAGGCACATTAATTTAAAGGTATAATTGGATTACATCAGACTTCTTTAAGCCTATATTCGTATGTAATATTTATTTTTAATTTACAATTTCGCCAACAAAGTAATTTATGGAATAAAACAATCGAATATTAAAAAGTCCCCGTGAACACAGAAAAAAGCGTGCTCACAAGGTTGATACAACGCAAATGCCGTAATTATTATAAATATTTAATTTGCAGCACAGGTGTTTATTGCAGTTAACTGATTTCAATTCGATTTTGTGAAGTTATATTCAGACGCTACAAAATGGAAAACGGAAACAATAGTAGAAAATTTAATTAAAGTTTCAATTTGGCTGAATAATGAAAACGTAAAATCAACAATGTCGTTAATTATTTATGTAGCACATAATTTTATATGATTAGTATATTATGCAGATTTCGGCATTTAGGTACCTACCAAAATATCATTAAGTAATGTAAGTAGGATTAAAAAAAAGATTTTATCATTTCATATATAAATAATTAAATATTGTCATGTAAGTAATTAAACAGATACACTTCTTCCAAACCTATATGCAATCTACGTCATCAATAAAAGGTTACTAGATGATGACGTTTCACACAGCGCTGTCACCTCGTACCTCGTATTTTGACAGTTCTAATAAATTGTAGTCTTTCTTTATACAATCTAATACGTGCGCAGGTAAATCATCTATAGAATATGTCACTTTCCAAACTTTAAACCGAATTACAAATAAACAATCTAGTAACTTTTGTTGACGACGTGAATTGCATATAGGTTTGGATAGGCCATAGGACCAATAACTAAAACAAAAACAAAAAAACGAAACGTAAGTACGATCTTTTTATTTACAATAATAAAAAATAAATCTAACATTTTAAAATGTAGCAAATAATAATGAAAGCGGATAAAACTCCTTAATTCTAAAGACATAGGTTAGTTAAGGCAATCGAATAATAGACACAATTTTAGCAAATATAAATATTTATCTAACAATAAGTAGGCAACAGCTGTTTGTTAACCTTTTTCAAAACGATAATAAGTGAACTTTATTAAGAACTATGCAAATTTTAGAAGTGATAGTATAAATTATTCCGAGTAAAAAAGTTCATATATAAACATGTGTCTAATTTCCAATAGGTGTAAGATACAACTCTGTTTGAATAGTACGCATAAAAAGCTTTACAAATGGTATGAATAAATGAATGATAAATAACATATTGATTGCATTTATTGACCATTTAAACGATATTCGCATTCATACTATGCGATTAATTTAAAATCTTAAGGTCGGTGTGGTTTAATGATATTAATTATAACAGACTGCATTTTATTAAATTTAACAAGTAATCTTGGCTAACATATCGTCTCTTACTTCTTATATGATGGTCAGGCATATTACTACACTATATGCGCATGGCCATTATGCTGTTCTGTGGATCTTAACACTCTCAAGATAATTTACTATTCATGGATAATTAACACCCCCACTCCTTGAAAGGTGTCTTTCAAAACAACATAGTTTTAGTTATACTTAATGCTAACAAATAAACTGAATGTAAATACGGAACATAATAATATTGCAAAATAGAAATTTTAACTTTCTTAGCCCATTCATCACTCACTGGTAGCACTCGTAGTTTCACTGCACCTGTGGCAGTCTTTACGAGAGCGACTTTCGGGATGCCATCTGCGCCGTGATGAAGCTCCATGACTTTGCCTAGCGGCCATAGCATCGGCGGTCTCTTCGTTCCTTAATAATACCATGATGTCGACCGTTAAAGCTGGTATCGCCTTACGCCATTTGTTTCACGGTTGCAATGTTTGTAGATACTCGTTCGTCCAACGTTGCCAAAAATGTTGAAACAATTGACTGATTTTACGACATCGACTGAATATATCGGCATGGGTGCTGCTCACGTCTTCTTGTGGTAGGTATAGTATTTAATGTTTCTCCAATTAAAAAATGCACTGGTGTCGAAGCTTGCAAGTCTTCTGGATCGCTGGATAATGGGGTAATGGGTAGGGAATTTAATATGGATTCTATTTGTACAAATGCTATTGTTAACTCTCAAATATCAAAGTTTGATTACCGACAATTTTTTTTAATATTGGTTTTTCCGATTTAATAGCGGATTCATACAGACCACCAGAATGAAACGGCCTGGACGGTATAAATTTCCAATTTATTGAATTTAGTTTGAAATAAGCAGAAAACGGAAAATCGGCTAATAAAGTTATATTCGTTTTAATTCTCTGTTCGCTCCTACATTTGTACAACGTATGAGTGAGTACAACGTCTTGCAAATAGCTCTTCGTCCTACGAACCTTTTAAACGCATTTTAGAATTATAAAGTTGTTAAATCAGAGAACACTTTTAAGTGCACTGCTTTATTAGCAAAACAAACGAATAATCATAAATAAGCATTAACAATTTTTCGATTTCTAGTCTCCATCCTTGATTAGGAATGGGCCTACGTATTTCACGTCTGAATAGGAAAAGGGTTTGGAAGGATGCAGTCGTTCAGCTGGCAAACCTCCCATTAATGGTACGATAATGTCTCTTTTATACTTAGCGCATATTACGCATCTAAAAATGATTTTCCTTACTGTACTACGACCGTGAATTGGCCAAAATTTTCTACGTACGCTTGCAAGAGTACCTTCTACCCCGATGTGTATGTTACACTTGTGTTCGTGATCTATCATTAGTATGGTAAATAAATTATTTTAGGGAATTATGATTGGATGTTTACGATCTACACTTAACGAGACCTTTTTTAACCTACGCATCATGCATCAAATCGTCTTTGTCAATGAATGCATTAAGTGAAATGATTTTA
Organism: Rhagophthalmus giganteus; assembly: GCA_036326145.1. Lineage (NCBI taxonomy): Eukaryota > Metazoa > Arthropoda > Insecta > Coleoptera > Rhagophthalmidae > Rhagophthalmus > Rhagophthalmus giganteus. Next base: position 28,647,445 of record JARFJA010000088.1, on the reverse strand, counting down.
CTGTTATTCGCTAAGGGCTTCGCGGTCTTTAACGCTTTCAATTCCGTGTTATAACCTTGGATTTGCGTTAAGTGGGGTTCACGAAATTTTGTTGCAGCAACTTTGATGCTGCAAGCAATTGCAAACATGCTCTAAATCTGTGCAGTAATTGCATGCATTTTAATAATTTTCTAATTGCAAACTATACCTAAAGAAACACTCGGTAAATTGTACCAAGTCAACTAATTTTTAGATTAGTTGAATTGCATAAGTCAAAAAAAAACCCTAAAAAGTATTTAACTAGGGTGAAGTGGGGTAAGTGCGTTTTGGGGGTAAGTGCATCAGTTGCTTTTTAAATCTCAACCACTTATAGTACTGTGGCGGAATCTGGTGCTCATCAAAATAAGGCCTTTTCTTAACACATTCACTGCCCACAACGCGTGTGGTGCGTTCACCTGTACGACGGTGCGATGCCCACGCCGCTCTACGCGCGTTGTGTGTCGATTTGAATTAAATGGTGAGTCAAAAGGTTGGGCACAGCTGGAATCGTATGAGTATGTGGTGGGGCACTTAGTAGTGGTTCAGTTACCGGACGAAACGGATGGTTGCAGGTTCGTACATGCGGTTTTAAAATTACGCTGTTTTTAGTTAAATATTTGTGTTGTGGCGCTTTAAAGCGTAAGTATTGTATTTTACATATATAGATTGATACTTAGATGTTTAAAATTAACATAATGTATAATATGCAAGGTTTTTCAAATTTAGATGTTACTAACTATGCGTCGACAGGTTAGATGACCGCGCCAGGCGCGTTGCTGAGCACATGCTGTGTGCATATTCAAACTTTTTAATATATTATGGTTTTACTACAGCTTGCTATGGAACAAAAGCCTGGGCCATCAAAGGAGGGTGAACCCCAACGAAAAAATTAGATATGACCCATACAAACATAGACGATTAACAGACGAGGAAATGTTAGCTCTTCTCGAAGAATCAGATGTAGACGAAGATCACGTCGTAAATGGAAGTGACGACGATGAGGACTTTAATCCTACCAGTGATTCTGAAGAGGATGTGGAACCATCACCTTCACCACCAAATACACCGGTTGCTAGTACTTCACAGTGGTCATACCATGAAATCCCCAAAACTGACATCCCGTTTACAGGAGTTCCAGGTATTCTCGTCAATGTAGGGGGAACAGAGCCAGTTGATTATTTTAACCTATTAGCAACAGAAGAGTTTTATGACTTTCTTTGTACCAAAGCTAACGCACATGCTGTGGATTTACTTTATAAAAGCGAAGGAGAACAATCAAGGATTAGTCGTTGGAAGGACATAACTATTGGTGAAATGAAAACGTTTCTTGGTCTCTTATTTCATATGGGAACGATTCGTATAAACAGAATAAACGATTATTGGAAAAAACACTATTTGTTTAACCTTTCAACTTTTGCAACATTTATGAGCCGAAATCGTTTCTTACTGATATTGAGATCGTTGCATTTTGAAGATATGGAAAACCAACCTCGCACACAAATGGGAAAAATACTACCCCTTGTCAACTTTTTCAACAATAGGATGCAGGTTCTTTATTATCCGGGCAAAGAGTTATCTATAGACGAATCTATGGTGCTGTGGCGGGGAAGGTTGAAATTTCGCCAATATATAAAAGGAAAACGTCACAAGTTTGGCATAAAGTTGTACATCCTATGTGAACCGAATGGGTTATGCCTCAAACTAATTGTATATGCAGGAAGCGCTGATACCCAATTATCTGGCTCTCAGCATACGGAAAAAGTGGTTTTATGTCTTCTCCAGGAAAAATTGGGTGTTGGGCATTCAGTATATATGGACAATTTTACAACAGTGTGAAGTTAGCTAAAGACTTATTAGATAATAAAACGTATGTTACGGGAACTCTGAGAGCGAACAGAAAAGGAAACCCTAGTGAAGTTGCTGCCAAAAAGTTAACGAAAGGTGACCTGGTTGTTCAATTCAATACAGAAGGAATTTGTGTCATAAAATGGAAAGATCGCAGAGAAATTTTAGCAATTTCCAGCGAATTTAATGGGCAAATGGAGGAAGTTACTACACAACGTGGTCAAGTATTGATGAAACCGAAGCTGATCAATGAATACAACAAATTTATGGCAGGAGTTGATCACTGCGACCAACTGTTGTCATATTATCCATGTGAACATAAGACTCTAATCTGGTACAAAAAACTAGCCATCCATATATTCCAGACTATGCTGTTAAATTCATTTCATTTGTACAAGAAAGGCACTGGCAATCGTAACAGTTTTTATGAATTCAGATTAAAAGTGATCGAGAAGTTGCTTGGACCCGCACCGCCAGATCCAATACCTAAAGTAAAACTTCAGCACCTCCCGGAGTACTGTCCAAAAGGAGAAAACGGAAAGGCTAAAAGAAGAAGATGCAGTGTTTGCTGGAGCGATGGCCAAAAGCGAAGGGATTCCGTTTACTATTGCCCTCAGTGTCCCGGTGGCCCTGGACTCTGTCTTACGCCATGTTTTAGATTATTTCATGCAAATAAATAATGCCTTGTATTACTTTTTGAGTTTTATAATTTTATGTTGTAACTTGAACTTTTATTTTTTTATAACAATATATTTGTGTTTATAATATAATTTATGAGTTAAATAAAAATTCTAAATAAAATCTTTTTCACCACAATTTGCCTACCCTATTTATAAAAACGCGCCTAGCACGGTGATGGGCACCCAGCATCATATATCACTTACCCTGTGCCCACAACGCGCCTGGCGCGGTTTTGTTTTTTTTGCATAAAAATGTATAGAAATCTGTAATAGAATCAGTTTCAAACCACAATTTGCTCATATTATATTTTACATATAAAAAAAACACGGGTGGCACTTGACGCAACACAAGCATTTGGCGTGGGCAGTGAATGTGTTAATGTAATGCAGATCCCTTCATAACCGATATTGACTTAAGCAAGAAAAGATGGCCACCGGACAAAGCGTCAGCTGTTTTACTCGTGTGTTGAATGCGTTGATGTTGTGAAAAATATTTGTGAAATTTTTGCCCAGGTACGTATGTCATAGCTACATGTTACATTTATGAGTTTTATAGTTAATTAAGTAAGAACAAATACTAAATTGTTTTTATTATAACCCTATTTTATTTGAAGAGGGTAGATGCATTTTCCTCAAATATTTTTGGTTTAAGGGAAGTGCACCCATTTGTAGTGGGGAAAGAGCACCTAGTAGGTGCACTTGACCCTGCTACTGAGGTTGTTTGCTGTTTGTACCTAGGCACTTTTTGTTATAGGTAAAATGGTTCGGGACTACAAACGTAAAACCACTCGGGCCGCTTACTCGGCTGAGGACTTGAAAACCGCGGTGGAACATGTTACAAGCGGAAAATGTGGCACACTACGTGCTAGTAAACTCTTCAAGATACCTAGAAGCACTCTAAAAGATCACATTAAAGGTCGCAGAGGTATAAAAAGCTCGACGATGGGAAGACCTACAGCCTTAGCAATCAAAGATGAAGAAGCTCTTGCAAATGGACTCAAAAGTCTCGAAAAATGGGGTTTTGGATTCAGCCGCAAAGAAGTCCTAGAAGTTGTGGGCAAATATGTTACACACAAGCAGCTCAAGACTCCATTCAAAAACAACGTACTTGGTGAGGATTGGTTTTTAAAATTTAAAAAAAGACATAATTTGTCAATTAAAAAACCTGAAGCGTTGGAATACGCCAGAAAGAAAAATACGGATCCTTTTCTAATATATCCATATTTTGAGTTGTTAAAAAATACAATTCAAGAACTGAACCTTCAAGATAAACCATCTAATATTTGGAATATGGACGAGACAAGTTTTTGTAGTGATCCTTCAAAGACAAAAGTCATAGGTGAAAAAGGCCATGCTTGTACTAGAATCGTTTCTGGTCCGGGAAGAACGAACACCAGTGTCCTGTTTGCTGCTGCCGCAGATGGACAAAAGGCGCCACCGTTAATTATATATAAAGGAAAAAATGTCTGGGACACCTGGATAGCAGATACAAATAAAGAATACCCAGGTACGACATATGCTGCCACACCTAACGGGTGGATGGAGTCAGAAGTTTTTAAAAACTATTTCGTGAAAACTTTCATACCCTTGGTAGAAGGAAATGGTCCTATATTAGTTGTATATGACGGCCATACAACTCATATCGATATTGATGTGGTACAAGCCGCAGTGGAAGCGAACATAACCATTCTAAAGTTACCGCCACATAGCAGTCATCTTCTGCAACCACTTGACTTGGCGGTTTTCAAATCTATTAAGGTGGCGTGGGATACATTACTCGTGAAATGGCAACGGAATCATGCGGGTCAGAAATTACCGAAAAGCAAGTTGGCTGAAATGGTGGGACATATTTGGAAAGATGCCGATCCAAAAATTATCTGTGAAGGATTTAAGAAAGGTGGCATCTACCCCTACAATTGTGATGTTATCCCACAGGAAAAATATGACCCACAACACATGAATCGGTTGAAAGCTCAACAGGCGATGAATACTGGCATGTCTACAACAAATGAACTTACACCCCCAATAATACAAAACGGACTCGATGAAAACGTAGAATTTCTAGAACGAGGTCCACCAGAACATACCGCAATTGATTCAGAAGATTTCTCAGTTACAGAAGAAGTTCTAGGACTGACTGAAAAGGAAACCGCTGTTACAGAAGATTTGTTGGAAATGGAAAATAATCAGGACGAATCGTTAGCATTTGAGGTGGAAGAAAATATTCAACTTCAAACAAATGATGTAACAAACGAAGTAGAAAATAATTCCAACACCCCAGTAGATTTAACAAGCGCAATAGAAAACCAAAACCCGCATACCTTTGAAGAACTTTTACTGAACCTGGTAAAAGGCAATCAAACTAATAATGCACCGAAAAGATTCAGGAAGAAAGTATGCCCCGGGGCCGAACTAATAACAAGCGAAGTCGTAAGAAGAAGACTGGAAGAAGCCAAAGAATATGAACTGCAAAAGAAGTCCGGTGTTAAGAAAAAGAAACAGATGACTACCAAAGAGCCAAAAACTAACAAAGAAAAGAAACCAGTCAAAGATAAGCAAACTAGTCGTGCGAAACGTAAAAAAGTAAATGTGCAACATGATTCAGAAACGGATGAAGATCAAGATTTACATTTAGATGACGAAGAAAGCGATTTTGAAACACTTTCTGAAATCGGTGCAGAAGCAATAGCTGAGACACTCGAGTTTGAAAGAGATGAAGTTAATGACAAACAAGTTGGAGATTGGTTATTGGTCAAACTCAATTCTGAAAGAAAGACTTCACAATATTTTATAGGAACAATTGAAAGCATCGATTTGGAAACAGGAAATCCAATTGTAAAATTTTTGCGACGAATTAAATCGAAATCAGCGCCTTCCAAACCAACCTTCACATGGCCTGATGTGGAGGACATTTCAGAAATTACCACAACGGACGTTATTCGTGTGTTACCTTCGCCTAGCGTGGGAAGAAGAGGTGAAATCAACTTTCCCGTCAGTTTTTCTGGTTATCCTAACATAAATTAGTTTTAAAAAATTATTTCTTCAAGTGTTGAGTTAAATTAAAAGTTTATTTTTCATCTGTCATCGTATTATTTTTTCGGAATCCACATCCACATTGCAGTTAAAATTCATTATTTTCGTAACCAATTGATCAATTTAAATGCAGCAAATATCAAAAGATTGAGAAAAATTTTAAGCTACTCGCACTTGCCCCATGCATTTCTCAAGCAATGAACGCGAGAAATAATCCACTGTGGTGCGGTTGCCCCAAAAAAGGGGTAAGTGCATCCACTGAGTTGAAAATTTCAAAATTAAATGCCTGGACGGTATTAAATTTTTAAAGCAGTTTTTGACTCTACAATATGGTACACCATCATAGAAACTATGTGTATGCAAAATGTTTGTCTTCTATTATTATAGGGAACAATTGTGGAAGAGATTCAATTTAAATTTTGCACTTTCGTGGGTGCATATACCCCACTTTACCCTATATGCATCAAAATTGCATTAAAAAATTTGAGGGGCGCCACCCCTCAAATTTCCAGAGGATTGAAAAAGAATTAAGTAAGTTTTCTAATCGACAACGATTATAATTATCGTAATAATCGATAGTTTTTTTGTTTAAAATGACGACCATCAAGTTGAAAGCGGAGGAAATGGGTTGGCTACATTATCAGTCGAAGGGGCCGCGGTCTGCGTAGCCTCCGCGGCCGATATCCTTCAAAAAGAATTAATATTGAAAGTAACAACATACTGACGATTGTGGGTAGGGCGGCGAGCAAAATTGTTAAAGAAATTCGCCGCCACCTTGCCCATAGACTGCATTTATGCACGCCGTTGGCGTTGCCGTCGCAAAACCGCACGTAGTCATAAAAATTCTAAATGCACAGGTTGCAATGGGTCCGTCCATTTATGCACCGACGGCACCAACGATTTGCCGTGCGACATCTGAAACTTTCAGTCGAGTGACGCTGGACAGAGCAAGGAGTCGTCGGCCGGCTCTATTTGCATTGGGGTTTATGGAACCATTTATGCACACGCACGACTTCGACTGCCGTCGAACACGTGGATGCGAGGCTGCCAATTTTTAGTTCTGAAATTTTTGTTCCGTTTATCATTCGTATTGTATTAAGAATATTTTCTTAAACCAATATAAGGGTAGTTATACTGAGTTTCTACCTCGCTTTGGCGGCAGTCTTTGTGCCGTCGAACGGCAAAAATTGTGCTGCCGAGCGGCATATGAGCCACCGGACGACTAAAAAGTGCTATGCGGTTTTGCGACGGACGACATCAACGGCGTGCATAAATGCAGCCATAGGGCTGTCGGTGCCGGTGCAAATTTACAGGAAATTGTACATACACTATTTTTACAGCACACTGACAATGACCATGTGGAAAGACAACCAGAATTATTGACCCCCAGAAAGAAAATCTAGCCAGAAAATTATGAGTCCACCACTCGGAACTGGGAAAACAATTAATAGTAAGTTTAATATTGTACAAAATATAATCGATTAATAATTATAATTATGGCGGCTAAATGAAAACGAAAAAAAGGCGAAATAAAAAAAAAATGAATGGATAAAAAAATTATTATTAGAGAAACCTATCAAAACTCCAAATGTAATTTAGTTATCTTGTTAAGCAATTTTTAATAAACTTATTTTGATGATAAACGTTGAGATTGGTGTTCCATAAATTGGTGACCCCGACGTGATTATTTTTTTTTACGAAATTGGAAGGTGAATCTCTGTCGGGAAATAAGGAGACCGTAGGCATAAACAGTGACAATAGAAATTCCACAATTCTGGCGTAGAAACGTGAACGTTTGGTTTCTTCAGGTTGAATCTCAATTTTTGACGGCCCAAATTACGAACGAACACACTAAATACCATTATGCCCTAGGTTCACTGGATAAGGAAGTAGCAGAATCTTTCTCCGATTTCATTTGAAATATACCGGAAGAAAAATCATACTCCAAACGTAAGAAAAGACTTATTACGGAATTCGCCGATTCTGATGAACGAAAAACAAAGATGCTTTTTAACCAAAATAGAGTTGGGCGATAAGAAACCTTCAACATTATGTCAATAATATTGGATTTTCTATTGTTATAATTTTTATTTTGTATTAATAATTAATCACTTACACAAAAAATAAATTTAAAAAATCAATAATCATTATCATTGTGACTTTCTTGAAGAGAAATATTTTGAATTTTCCGCTCCCATAACTTGTAGTTAAATCCTAATAACATCAAAGAGGCTTTTCCCTTCAAAATGACCTCGGAATTTACCTACTTAACTATTTGTTTGGCTGTGTGCGACGAACAACGAATTTCTAGTAAATGCCCCGAAGGGGTGGGCTTTTCTAATGTCCGAGATTGTACATTCAATGCTGATAATTTTGAAGTCTTGGATTACTTGCAATTATTTTTTGATAATAACCTACAGTCCCCGATAAAAGAAGTATAGAGGACATTGATTTTTTTGGTATTACATCAAAATAAATGCAAAAAATTATCAACAAAATATGTTTAATTAAATACAGATATACTAATATGCGTATACGCAGATTAATGTACATATTAGATAGGTATACGTATAATAATTATGTAGTGCAGTGTTTAATTTGGTGCATCTTTACTTTATCATTTTAGATGGGTTTAGAAAGAGCATAGAGATGTATGATCTTATTTATAGTGAACTAATCGTCGATGGCGATAGTAGTAATTTAAGAAAATATTACTACATAAATCGTACGGCACTTTTTTAATAGAGAAGATAGAAAGCAAAAATCATTTACTGCGAAATTGCTGCTCGAGGGTGAGAGAAATTAATAGAAGAAAAAGTAAATCGAAAAATCTGGTAATCAGTCCTTTTTTTACGAAATACACTTTTAAAGAATATAGACTTAGAAGTGCTGTAACAAAAGTTTCAAGTTATAGAATATTAGAAGCGAACGAGAACCTCTAGCGAAAAAGCACTGCACTTACTCTGGTCATATTAAATTGTGTTTCACATGTGTTTGGCGAACACGAGAAATGTGTAGAAATGCGTTATTTTCTATGTAATTCCGATATAAATGAAGAAAATTTTATACCTGCGATGAAGGACTGCGGTATGTATGAAGATATCATAACTGCGTTGAATAGATTAATTGGGCCTCGCCATCCAACTGGCGGCCCATCACGATCGGATCGGCCGTCCAGCGACTTTTACACAGAATCCTGGCTCGCAGACTGTCATCCGTGGTTAATCTCAATTCCAGCAGCGAGGTTTTACCACACAAGACGGTGTCTTGTCTAACGCCCTCCTCTTAACCACTACATCCGGTCAAGAAGGCTCCAGGGCAAGTCATACAATGTCCTTTCTTTGGACTTACGAAAGACCTTCGACACCGTCTCGCACGACTCCGTTAGACGCGCACTGTTCAGATTCGGCGTCAATCGGAGTTTGGTCGCATATATTATGGATACTCTAACTACCGCCCACACTTCCATCTCCGCGGGCGGGTTTTCCACTCCAAAAATTTGGCTCCGAAGAGGAGTTAAACAGGGGGACCCGCTGAGTCCAATTCTCTTCAATATAGTATTGGACGAACTTATACAGCGGCTTAATTTAGACATCCGAGGGGCTACTTTAGGGCCCGACTTCAAAGTGGCTGTGGTAGCGTTCGCGGACGATCTGCTGCTTTTGCAGGACCGCGACGTCGACATGTCTCTACGTCTCGTCGACGTAACCACCAAATTTCTGTCCGCTAGGGGTATGGCGGTGAACCCGAGCAAGTGTGTCTCCGTTTCGGCAGCGTGCTTGCAAGGGAAATCCGTCATCCGCACCCGCCCGATATTTTACATCAGCGGGCAGAAAGTCCCAGCCGTCTCAGATCTTAATACCTTCAAATATCTGGGACATGAGTACGAGGCCAAAGGCATTTGGAAGCCAACACCCTTTAACATCTTGCGTTGGCTTAACAACTTAGAACATGCCCCCCCTCAAGCCATCACAAAAGCTCACACTTTTAAAGCAGTATATTCTCCCCCGACTCTTTTACGGTCTTCAATCAACCCAAATTTCCGCTAAAGTCCTTTCCGAATGCGACCGCCTGGTGCGGAAGTCTGTTAAAAAATTCTTACACTTAAACATCCACACGGGTGACCAGTTCCTTTATGGATCTATCAAAGACGGGGGCCTCGGCCTCCCGCATCTTCGGAGAATTATACTTTTTCTGTTGCAGAACCGCGTCCGCCGTATTCAGAGTGGCGACGACCAGACTATTAAGGACCTGCTTGAGGTCGGGCTTCTTTCGTCAGTCGTCTCGGTAAGCTCAGTTCGCTGGGGGACCCGAGACCGTACTGGCGCGAGGAGGTCTCCACAAGGGCCTACAGGGGGCCATCGAGGATTCGGCCAGTCGAGGCTGGCTTTATGCTCCGCCACCGGCCTGGACGGGCCGCGATTTCATTAGGGCCATACAACCGAGGACTGGGAATCTCCCTTGCCTTAGGCTCCCATCAACGCCTAGGGAGCAAAGATCCTGCCCGGGCGGCTGTAGTAGGATTGAATCGCTTTCCCATATCCTTCAGGCCTGCCCCATTACGCACCATGGCAGGGCTGGGCCGTCACGATGAAATCGTGCACAAAATTGCCCGAGCCGCACGTAAGAGATGGATTGTCGAGGTGGAACCCTATGTTAGACATCCCGACAGGCAGCTGTTTAAACCGGACTTGGTGGTCCACGTCGAGAAAGACCACTTGGTCATCTCCTACATCCAAGTGTGTTGGGAAGGTCCCAGAACACTATCTGAAAGCTGGGACCGGAAACGCTTGGTCTACGATAATCCAAAGTTCCGGCATGCAGCTGCAACGAAGTGGCCAGGTTCTGTGCTGAGCTTCCACCCAACCATTTTGGGGGCTCGGGGGATCTGGCCGCGCTGCAACTCGTCAACCACCGAGGTTCTCCGCCTCTCCCCACAACTACGAGCCAGTTGCGTGTCGTCCTGTCTTCGGTGGGGCAGCACCATGCACCGTAACTTCATGGCTAGCGTATAGCGGCAGCAAGAGTTTCGCCCTCACCCTCCAGTTGGGGACCCGAGCACCAGGGCTCCCAGCTTCCAGAGCCGTCTCCCATCGTCGGCGCATCACGGCCCCGGACCCGTCCAACTTGAAGTGTGTCCAGGGTTGGGTAAAGAGCTATGTAGTGCGTGCGTAGTGCTTCGGTACTGGTTATGGGCTATGTAGCGCTTAGTTTGTTGTAGACTAGCTGTAGTAGTAGTAGTAGTAGTTGTAGCTAGGCTAAAACTTCACGGCGGGGTAACACCTATAGCCGAAATGCTTTGTACTTAAAACATAATAAAGTTATTAATAGCCAAATGCCTCGTCATCTAATTAGTGACGCGCATGAATGGATTAACGAGATTCCCACGGTCGGCTCAGAACTGGCACGGACCGGGGGAATCCGACTGTCTAATTAAAACAAAGCATTGCGATGGTCCCAGCGGGTGTTGACGCAATGTGATTTCTGCCCAGTGCTCTGAATGTCAACGTGAAGAAATTCAAGCAAGCGCGGGTAAACGGCGGGAGTAACTATGACTCTCTTAAGGTCTAGCAGCCTTAAAGCCTATTTCCGGAATCGGACGTGTTCTACGTTCCCGGGGTAGGTTGGTCGGTCGCCTCCTAGTGGCGAGAGTCGGGTACTGTGCCGAATTCCTTTGATCGTGATATCATTGGAGAACGAGCACTGCTAAGACCGTCCGCGAAGGGGGCAACTAGCCCCTCTCCTGTATTGGTATAGTTAAAGACAATATGAAAGCAGCCTCGGACCATCAGGGGTCCGCCCCCGTCCCTGGTGGAATTGACAGGGGGGCAAGACGACGACCACGGCGAGAACTGGCTGACGATTTGGGGCCGTCTGTCGATGGACGGCTCCTCGGACACTGACGCTGGAGGTTCGGGTCGGCGGGGGCGCTTGCGCCCTCGTCGCCTGGCCTCCAGCGGAACTAATATAGAGATAGAGGGTCCTTCGGGACCCCCGGGCCCGCATGTACGGGCGGGCCCATCACATGCAGAGGACCCTTCGGGGTCCTCTTTTTATGCGACAAGTAATGGAGAGATTTTTACGGCACCGACGGCTTTGCTGGACCCGGCGGCCGTCGGCGAGGAGGGGTCGGGCACCACGATTTTTATCGATAGTCCTGTGGGGGGTGGCCGCAGAGGGACCCCTCCGCCCCCGCAGGACGCACAGGAGTCCCGACATGGCGTACCTACGGGTACGGCCAATTCTGACCTCGTCCGGGGTGTCGGTGTGGTGGTGCTTCCTTTCGTCGAAGGGGCCTGCTTGTTGTGCTCCCGAGACGGGAGGGGCACCTTCCACCACCTAAGCCTTGGGGACGAGGTCGCTCACTATAAGCGCTGCCACCCCGACGTGGCTTTGACTTTTAAGTGCTCGAGTTGTGGGACGGCGAGCTTTCGGAGCCTACGTGGTCTCCAGTGCCACATGCCGAAGTGCGGTGGCCCGCCCCAGGTAATTCTGGACGGGGTGCCGTGCGAGGTGTGTGGTGCTACATTCAAGAGCCGTCGGGGTGTGGCAACCCACAAGAAAAGCGCCCATCCTGTTGCGGCCAACGCGGCAAGAGGCGCGAGGGACGGGGTGGCGGCGCTTCCCCGAACGTCCCGACACCAGACAGGGCAGCCATTGGCCGACCAACAGACGTGGTCACAGGGGGGACCCGTCTTCAGTAAAGCGGACATCGAGCAAATGCTCAAGTTGGAGGTCCAATGGCTAGGCGACAAACGTATCGCCAAGAGGATGGCGGGAGTCCTCAGGGACAAGCAGCCCAAACAGCTGCGAGACAAGAGGGCCGAGCCCCGCTACAAAATGTGGCGGGAGCAGTACCTGGCGGCAAACCTTGCACCGACGCTCGCGTCGGAGCCGCAACCGGTCCATCAGGGGCCAGAGGGCGAGGACCGCGAACGATCGGAAGATCGGGAACGGCCGGAAGACGGGGAAGGTGCGCGAGTGCCCGAACCGTCCGAAGGTCGGGAACGATCGGAAGAGAGGGAGCGGTCCGAGGATCGTGAACGATCGGAAGATCGGGAACGACCGGAAGACGGGGAAGGTGCGCGAGCGCCGGAACCGTCGGAAGGTCGGGAACGGTCGGAAGAGAGGGAGCGATTCGAGGATCGTGAACGATCGGAAGATCGGGAACGACCAGAAGACGGGGAAGGTGCGCGAACGCCGGAACCGTCGGAAGGCCGGGAACGATCGGAAGAGAGGGAACGGTCCGACCCCGAGGCTCCTTCCGGGATCAGACCGCACCCGGTAAATACGCCCCCCATATTGGCTCCGGCGAATCTGGATGGAGAGGACCCGGAGCCAACTCGAAGGGACTCCGTACCCGACCACGAGGCTGCGTGGAGGGAGGGATAATCGCGGCAGCCCTGGCCGCAAAAGATCCTAAAATGAAGGCCTACCCCGAGGAGTCACAGTCAGCCATTAAGGCCCTCGAAGACGCGATCCGCGAGCTTGGCCGGCCGGGCGCTTCGGCGTCGCAGGCCGAGGTGGATGCCATCTACCGCCGCGCCACCTCCCATATGCTTCCAGCTAATGGGGGGGAAAGGATCCGGCGTCCGAGGGGGTCACGGTCCCGTCGTGGCACTCGTCGACAGTTTGCCTACGCGAGGACGCAGGACTTTTACAAGTCCTATCCAAGTGAGCTCGCCCGAGCTGTCCGGACGGGAGCGGACTGGCTGGTAGGGTCTTCTGGGCCCGACCTGCTTCCCGTCCAGGACGTCACCACGACGTACGAGCGCCTATGGGCTGCTAAGTCGACCGTACGTCTCCCTCCCGAGCTGTGGAAGAGGACGGACGTTCCGCTGGGGACGGCGGACGTCCTGACTCCGATAACGGCGGAGGAGGTGTTGGGCAGAATTGCCCGAGCGAGAAGGTCCAGCGGCACTGGCCCGGACGGCGTGAAGGCGAAACACGTCGCGGGTCGGCCGAGCGCGGAAGTCCTCCGCCTCCTGTACAACTTCATGCTGTTGGCAGGTAAGGTTCCCAACGATTGGAGGAAAAGCCGGACAATACTGGTATTGAAGGACGGGAAACAGGGCGGGCTTGTCGAGAGCTACCGCCCTTTGACCATATCGTCACTTCTGAGTCGAATGTACTTCGGTATACTAGACCAGAAGCTTCGTGCCAGTGTCCGGTTTTCACCCCGCCAGAAAGGGTTCGTGTCTGAGGCGGGGTGCTTCAACAATATCCACATCCTCAGCGAGTTGCTGAAGCACTCGAAGGGCGTCTCACAAAACGTGGTCGCAACGCAGTTAGATATTAGCAGGGCCTTCGATAGCGTCCCGCACGCTGCAATTGAGGCTGCGTTGCGCCGCAAAGGTCTGCCAGAGTCGGTGGTACGCTTGGTGGCCGATGCATATAAGGATGTGGAGACGACGATCGAACTGGGTGACCGCAGTGTTAGGGTGGCGATTCGTTGCGGCGTGAAGCAGGGGGACCCTTTGTCGCCCTTCCTCTTCAACGCCGTGATAGAGCCGCTGCTCGAAGCACTGGAAAGTAAGTCCGGGTATCCCGTTGGGGGGGGTACCTCGGTCGCCAGCCTCGCCTTCGCGGACGACATCATGTTGTTCGCGGAGGACGTACCGCAGGCCAGGGGTCAGTTAAAGATGGTGGAAGAGTTCCTCGGGGATTTGGGAATGACTCTGTCGGCGCATAAATGCGTCTGCTTCCACCTTAAACATATTAGGGATTCTTGGTATTTAACTGACCCAGGACTTACGACATTGAATGGAGACGCCGTCCCGTATACGGGGCCAGACGGCAGTCTGTCCTATCTGGGTGCCAGGGTTTCTCCGTGGGCTGGAGTCTCGCTGAAGGGTTTCTCGGAAGATTTCTTCGGGGCCCTGAGGCGGGTACAAAGGCTCGCATTGAAGCCACACCAGAAGGCGGACTTGATCACCCGCTACCTAGTGCCTCACTACCTGTATCAGCTGGTGATAGCAATCCCACCGGCAATATTTGTGAAAAAGTTAGACCAAGAAATACGGGTAGTGATCAAGGACATTTACCACTTGTCGCAATCCACTGCGAACGGATTGCTATACTGCGGCAAGAGAGACGGAGGACTAGGTATCTTGAAGCTGCAGAATGTTGTGGCTAGCGCGACCCTGAAGGCGGGGCTCAGGTTTCTGGCAAACCCGGACCCCGTAATACAAGCTCTGGCGGTTGGCACGCACTTGGAAAACCGTCTCGAGCGCGTCGCTAAGAGCATAAGGCTCACCTGGCCGGTGTCCGAAAATGACATCCGTATCTTTAAGACGTCGGCCAGGAAACAAGAGCTAGCAAGGTGGGCAAGCCTAGGTTCTCAAGGCAAGGCGGTTCAGGCTCTCGCCGGCGACAAACTTGCCAATGCATGGCTTTCCGACAAGACCCTACTAAAGCCATGCCGACAAATCACGGCCCTACGTATGAGAACCAACACATGTGCCGACAGGGTGGCCATGAGTAGGCACACGCCCGGCGCCGAAGTCTTCTGTAGGAGGTGCGGCGAAAACCAGTTAGAGACGCTGGCGCACATCCTCGGGCAGTGCGTACACACTAATCCCGCGAGGATCAGGCGGCACGACGAGATCCTAGATTTCGTCGTGCAACACGTAGCAAAAAGCGAGCCAACGGCGAGGTTGACCAGAGAGCCTACTGTACGGCTCGCCTCTGGGAGGTGTCTGAAACCGGACCTGGTGGTACAAAGCCAGGGAAGGGTCCTTGTGGTCGACGTTACTGTCCGCCACGAGGATAATGACTATCTCTCCAGGGGTAGGACGGAAAAGCTCGATAAGTACTCTGTTCTCCTCCCGCACCTTCAGTCTAATTTAGGGGTGCAGACTGGGGAAGTCCTACCCATCGTGGTAGGAACGAGGGGGGCGATGCCCCGGGCGACCGTCCAGGCCCTGGCGGTGCTTGGGGTGTCGGACAGGAAATCGTTGCTTACGATTTCCTTAATGGCTCATCGCAGCTCCATCGAAATGTACCATACATTCATGGACTACGATGCCCCCCTCCGCCGTCTCCGACGGCTAAGACCAGGGTGGGAATCTCGACGACCGCCCTGAGTCTCGATCGCTGGTGCGCGTAGCCCTTAGAGCCCCAATGTGACCACGTAAACCGATCTTTTATCCTGGTTACCGCGGGCACGACCGCGGTATCCATTTTACTCTATGTATTATTTATTATTTTATCCATAGACCCACGGCTGGTTCGCCGTATGTGTTTTAACATGTGAGCGTAGCTACGCGGTCTGCGTTCGTGGCGGTCCCGTTAGCCCTATTGGGCCGCCACATGATGTGTTATGTGCGTCCGTGCGGCGGCTCGATTTTTGGGCCGCCGCAGTTGCCTGTCCACGCCTATGTCTTTATGTCCGGGTACCTGGTGTACCTTTGTTTTAATTATATGTAGTGGCGTGTCTATGTGTTTGGGGCCTAGGTGCGAGTCGTGAGGGCACGGACATCCACGGATAGCCCACGGCGGCGGGTCCGAGTGGCGTCTTTCGTCAGACGCCGCGAGGTTGGGCAGCTTCCACGAAGCCTTTCCCGGGCGAGCTCGTTCTGGGTTCGGCTGATTGCCTTCCCCCCTCGGGGGGCCCGTTCATGCTAATTCTTCCACGCCACGCTGAGGTGACCCTTGGAGGGGACGGTGGTTTCGTACCAGCGACGCTTGATACGTCTCCGGTAGGCGGGTGGACCGGGAACACGGCCAATTTAGCCTGTTCCCGAAACAGTTTATTACATGTGGACTCGAGGCCCACATGTCCCGTGCTCTGTGCTAGGAAGTCCCGACTATATTAGTGGGCGCAGTACGCGCGCACGACGGGCCCTGTGATGACGGGTTGAATCGTTAACGCAGGACATATGTCGTGTGAGCAGCTAAGCCGACCCCTTTTGGGGTCGGCCGGGTTGAACGGTAATTCTTTAACCAGGCAGCCACGTGAATAGGGCATGAGGTCGCGGGTCAGGCGTGCGCCAGTTCATGGGGAAGGGTGCCGTAGGCATTCTCCCGCTGGCGCTCGCGGGCCCGCGCACACGCCCAGAGTGGCGCTGGGTTGCTATAGACGGTTAGGTGATGCAACTCAGGGGTTATCGAGTCTAGCCAACCTATACTTCCGCCTAGTAGCTAAGGCACGCATATATAGGGGGCATTACGGCCAAAAAGTGCTATGGGAGGCATCACGCGCGCCAAGGCGGCTGTGCGGTGACTCCCGGCAGCTGGCCGCCACGTGTCTAGTGCTCCCGCACTTTCGGCAGAGAAGACCCCGTATGTCACACTGCGACACACGGTGGTTCAGTGAGAGACAGCGATGACAGCGTGGTACCGCGTCATACTCTCTGATGGCAAAGGATTCCCATCCTACATAGAGCCGACCATGATCCAGGATGATCTTCGAGGCACACAGTGGCACCCCGAAAACCACCCTGACACCGCCTGTCCCACGCGAACGGGGCACCCGGCGGGTAACCCTGGCGGTATCCATGAAGGACTCCCGGCTGAGGCTCGGCACATTACGCGCGTACACCTCGCCGAGAAAGGCCGTGTCACTCATCGCGGTTGGTATACCGTAGGTGTATGAGTATGAATATGACTATGAGTATGAGTATGAGTATGGCAAGGTCGCTTGCAAGCCTTCGCAAGCAAGCTCGGGACATGCCTGTAAGGCGTCCCGTTCCATTGCCGTGGGTGTTTCCACTAGCACACCACCATTTCGCATGCGCTTCACGGCCCGGACCCTAAGATCTGCGGGCTTCCTGACGCGGTCAAGAAGCGTGCGCTTGACCTCATCCGTCGTGGCAACGCCCTTGGTAGAACGAACGACCAGAGTATACCTAGGGTGGAGGGTTGCTAGTTTCGCTCGTTTCCGGGTACCAGCAGGGCCATGGCTGACGATGGCGGGTTCCGGCGGGATGGCCATTTGCTTTTCCGGCTTGAGGGCCAGGGCTTCCTTGCCGGGAGCGCCGACTTCACGCGGAACTTGGACGAGAACGGTTTCTCGGAACATCTCACCTACCTACAAGAAAAGACCGATCGGACGATCAGCTGCTTCAGGCGTGTCTTACGACGCGACTGGGGCCTGGGCAGGCGAGCGGTGAAAACTCTTTACCGCGACCTGTTCCTCTCAGCGGTCGTGTTCGGGTGTTCTATATGGGGAGACGTCCTTAAATGGCAATACGGACGCAGCGCCCTAAATGCATGCCAACGCAAGGTGTTGTATGCCTGCCTGCCAATCTGCCGAACGGTTTCCACAGATGCCATGCAGGTCCTCATGGGCGAACTGCCCTGGGATCTCGAGGCGCGTCGAAGGGCCACCCTCTTCAGGGCGGCCCGTCGGTTACCATCCGGCGGCTGGGAGGGCATCCTCGCCGATGATGAACGGCGCGACCTGGGCAAGGCCGCGTTAGCAAAGCTATGTCTGGAACGTCTACAGGCGGAATGGCAACAGAGATGGTCCTCGTCCCCTAATGGTAGGATCACGTATCTGTGGTGCAATGACGTCACCTTGGCATCTTCCTTCACATGGTTCCACCTGTCTCTTTATTTAGAATTTCTGATAACCGGACACGGTAGTTTAAACAGCTTCCTCTATCAACGAGGACTGTCTAGTTGCGATCTTTGTACTTGTGGTGAGCCTGAGACTTGGTATCATGTGCTCTATCAATGTCCTAACTACGCCAGCCGCCGACAGTTCCTGGTGGCGGCTGGCATTACGGCTAGACCAGTTATTACTGGATGAGACGCTATTTGGGAAAGTCCTCGCCTTTGCCAGGGCATGTTTTTACGGCTGAAAAGCTGGCCAGTCATATTACTGGCTAGGCAGTGTCAACTGCCAAATGGGCTCTTCTTCTTCACTGGGCAACGGCCCCTTCTGCGCCTGTCTGTGGCAGTCGGGACCCATCCCAGACAGACAGAAAGCTCAGAAGGCACTGGAGGTGGCACTTGGCGCACCCCTGTCGTAGGTGGCCCTCCCCGCTCTACGAGTGCACTGGAGCGGAGCGACACCTCTCCATCCTAACCCGTGGAAACCGCTATAAGTTCTAAAATGAACAAACTAAGAGTAGAAATGAACGACGAAATGCGACGAGGGAAGCAGTAATAATATTAATAATGGCAATAATAACAGTAGTATCGGTACTAGTAGTACTAGTAATAACAGTAATAGTAATAAAGGAGGATTGTTTAAGAGGCACACATGTGCCAAAGCAAACATGGGGCCTACCTGGTCTCTTAGTGCTATTGACGAGTCGCTCCCGGCTTCCTCTGTCCCTATGAACGTGGGACCAGGGGCCACGCATGAGGTGCGCGATGAAACTAGAGTGGTCCCCTTGAGGACCACAATTAACAACGTTTAATCGCCCATGCAACCCCTACACGGTTAGTGGTCATGGGTCGAGTACGATATTAATATCGCGATGGGTAATGGCAAATACCCATGGGTTACTACGAAACTGTGGGGTCAAGCACGACTTGGCGCTCAGTGACGACAAAAGCTAACTGGTCGCTGTTGGATGAGACGTTGCCTGGCGGGGTCCTTGACTCTGCCGAGCAGGTTCTTACGGCTGAGAAGACTAGCCAGTCACTGCACTGGTTAGGTGGTGTCAACCGCCGAATGGGAGCCGCTGGGTAACGGTCCCTTCTCGCCTGTCTGTGGCGGTTGGGACCCATCCCAGACGAAAGGCTTTGGGGGTAGCAACTCCACGTACCCACAGCTGGCCTGAGCAACCGGAGAGGCAAGTCTCTCAGCTCACCCGCACCTAGGGTATAATAGGTACTGCGAGGGACTCGGGGTGCCCAGGGCTTATGCTCTCCCGAGTCGAATTGGGTTGGATTCGCAGGGGCAGTGGTTGATACTCCGTATGCTGGAGAAGGCGAGCTTGTTTCAAGCAGCCGGCGGGCGTAGCGGCGCATTATTCCGCTCGGGTGCCATACACCCAAATCTGGCAGAGGATAGATATACTCGCGGCCACTAGTACGATGGAGCGGTCCCCTTGCCGGGATCCCCTACACTGGTACGTGATCACCCGTCTCGGGGCGACTTCGGAGGGTGATGACCATACGTGACCGTGTTCGTAAGCTTTTTGAGGCAGGTAGAGCACGTTAATCGGACCCGCACTCTATGTCTAATTAAAACAAAGCATTGCGATGGCCCCAGCGGGTGTTGACGCAATGTGATTTCTGCCCAGTGCTCTGAATGTCAACGTGAAGAAATTCAAGCAAGCGCGGGTAAACGGCGGGAGTAACTATGACTCTTTGGGCTCTCGTGCCAAGTGTATAGGAACGACTTTCTGTGAGAGTTTTAGTGCGTTCACGAGCTAGACTTGAGTCCAGAGGCGTTTTGAAAGCTTGGTAGTGCAGGCAGGATCACCTCCCCGTGGTGAGAGCTGGTAACGTTGGTGGTTCTTTTCAGGACAGCCGACGGCTAAAGATCCGCTAAGCGCACTGACGGCTGTAACCTTTTGGTCACGCAGGCAGGAGATTGAGATCCGTAATTGCGGTTCGTCTCCCGTGGCCACCGCTGGTCGTCAGGTTAAGGTGCGGGCCTTTTGACCTCCTCAGCGGAAGGTGTAAAGGGAAGAGGGTTTTTACCTTGTGCAAATAATACCCAGGGCGATTGTCCCTTGGGCACCTCGTCCCGCACACTTGAAGTTGAAGCACGTTTAGATCTTCCACACCATGACCATCTGTGTGTGTGGTAAATCGTTCGCCTCCGATGCCGGCGTGAAACAGCACATACGCCGCGGATATTGTAGAGGGGCTGACCCGGCTGTGCAGAACGTCTGCCCTGTTTGCGCCGGTGTCTTTAATACTTACTCCGGAATGCGAGTGCACTTTCGGAGAGCTCATCCGCTCCGGTACAACGAAGACTTGGAGGCGCAGGCCGAAAATCCTTGCCCGCACTCCAGTCGCTGGTCGGATGAAGAGGTGATCGCAATGGCACGGGCGGAACTGGACTACCGTGGCCGCTTTGTGAATAAATATTTGGTTTCTTTGTACCCCAGGCGGACCCTGGAGAGTATAAAGAGCAAGAGACGTTCCACCGATTACAAGTCTCTTGTGGAGTCCCTGCGATCGGACGCCGGACTTGCCGGACCTTCTACCTTGCGTCAAGACATAGTAGAGGAGATCGAGGTCGAGGACGAGAGAGCTGCCGCGATGGCCGAACCCGAGATTACCCTGGTCACGGACGAGCGTTTGCTCGTTCCGCTCGGCTGGGAGTCTTCGGGCAGGTCCGAGGCGCTCGGTCCCGTCCGACGTTTCCTCGAAGAGTACTGGCGGGCCCACGAGGATTCGTGGGTTCCGGACGACGAGTTATTATACGGTCAGGCGATGATGGCGACGACGGTCAGCAGGGACCTTCTATGTGAAGCTTTAGATCTTTGGTTGTCGCGCCTAGTGGAGGGTCTTGACGTCGGTTCGAAGTCGAGGAAGCCGATGAAGGCCCCCGTCAGAAGGCCGCACGAATCCGAGAGGACGTTCCGGTTCCGTGTCACGCAGGAGCTTTTCTCGCGTGACACGGCTCGACTGGTCGAGTGCGTGCTGGACGACAGGCCTCTGGTTCCGGCGGACCTCTCTCCCGATATTCGGGAGGCGGAGAAGGAGTATGCTCGTTTGTTCGGGCAGTACTCTCCTCCGGACGACGTCCCGATTAAAGACCCGATGACCTCTTCGCTGACGTCCGTCATCTTCAATGATGAGGACGTGGTGTGGGCCAATCAAGTCCACGAAATCAAATGCGGCCGGTCCCGACGGCGTTCGAATCCGTCATCTTACGAAAGTGCCTGTAAGACGGCTCGTCCTCTTTTTTAACTGCGCGAGCTTGGCCAGTTACGTTCCGAAGCTCCTGCGTGCTTCGCGCACGGTTCTGCTGCCCAAGGGCGGAGATTCGAAATGTATCGACAACTGGCGCCCCATCACGATCTCGCCTATACTCCTTCGCCTGATGAATAAGATCGTTGCCAGGAAGATTGCAGAGGTGACCCCGTTGCACGAGTTGCAGAGGGGGTTCACTAAAGTTGATGGAGTGCTTCTCAATTCGATCTCTTTACAGGGCCTGATTCACGACCGTAGGTCGAAGGGCAAACCTTACGAGATTCTATCTTTGGATAAGGCCTTCGACCGGGTCTCACATGGGGCTATCGTGAGAGCGCTCCGTCGCTTTGGCATACCGGAAAATCTGATCGAGCTTATCATGAGCGGATATGGCCTCGCCACCACTCGCATCGAGGTCGGTTGTAAGCGCTCTAGGGCCATACCGATTAGGTGCGGGGTGAAGCAAGGCGATCCGTTATCGCCGCTGCTCTTCAACATCGTCTTGAACGAGTTGATTTGCCGCCTGCAGGAGTCGGGCAGAGGGATGCCGGTCGACAATTCGACTAAGGTGGCCGCACTAGCATACGCGGACGATTTGCTTCTCGTGGCGGAGAACGTGTCGTCCTGCCAGAAGCTATTGAAAATCGCAGTCGAGTTCTTTAGCGAAAGAGGCATGAAACTTAACATGCAGAAATGCGTGGCCCTTTCGGTGGGGGTATTGGCCGGGAAGAAAGTATTGTACACTGCCACGAAGTCGCGCTACTTTATTGATGTCGCCCCGCTAAGGCAAGTCGGCCCAGATCAGTTTTTCAAGTATCTGGGCGAACGGTACACCTTCCAAGGCCGAGCCTCCTTTTTAATAACAGACCTAAAGACCTGGCTTGAGCGTTTACGTGTTGCGCCCTTAAAACCGGCGCAGCGGCTTAACCTTATCAAGAAAAATCTCCTCCCGCGGGTGTTTCACCGCTTGCAGAACCCTAGTTATACTAGGCAGTTGCTGAGGGACTGCGACAGGCTTGTGCGAATCTCTGTTCGCATGGCATTACATCTGCCGCGGACGTGCGCCGATGCCTACATACAGGCCCCCGTCCGTGAGGGATGTCTCGGTGTGACCTCTCTGCTGCTCCAAGTCCCTTTGGTGATGAGGAAGCGGCTGACTAAAATCATCGCGATGGCCACACCAGCTACGGCCGCGATCCTGGGCCTTGCTGGCTATATGAAGCGGTGGCAGCGTCTTCTGAAGGATACCGAGTCTCACGGAGGGTTCAGGAGTATTGGAGCGACCGACTCCAGTCCGGCTACTCCGGAAATGGGCTAAGGCAGGGTGCGCACAGTACTGGCAGTGGCGCTTGGGTGGACAGTCCCCCCGTTTTTTGGTCTGGGCGGGACTACTGCAAGGCCGTCCATCTGCGGGGCAACTTGTTGCCGACCCGCGGAGTCCATCAAACCCCCCCGACGAACGTCTGTGCCGCGCGGGATGTAATCGAGTGGAGTCGCTCTCCCATGTGCTCCAACGATGCCCCCGAACGCACTATGAGCGGATACGTCGGCATGACCGGATCGTCAATCGGGTCCGGAAGATTGCCGAGTCGAAAGGGTGGGTAGTGGACGTGGAGCCACGCGTACGCCTCAGTAATGGCGCGTTGAGAGTCCCCGATCTGGCTCTCATTAGGCACGATCGGGTGACGATCTGCGACGTGGCGGTCAGCTGGGAAGGCCCCGATCCTCTCTCGGCCGCTCACGACTTGAAGGTCGTTAAGTATAGTGAGCCCCTTGTTATGGAGGCGGAGATATCCGGAAAAGGCCGTTAACATCACGGCGCTCGTAATGGGCGCCAGGGGGATCTGGCCGAAGTGCAACGAAGAAATTACTCGTACGCTTGCACTATCTAAGAGAGAGATATCCAGTTTTGTTACCAACTGCCTGAATGGGAGCGTCTGTATGCATAGCTCATTCATGCGCCAGGTCCACGTTTCGTCGTCGGCACGGCAAACCCATTTATAAACGAACGTATTTTAGTACTTTTCGTTGAGGGGTGCTTGCGATATTTTTACTAATCGCATGCGATAGCCCTCTCCCCTGACAGTGCCCGCGAACATTTTGGGCACATAATGTGGTTCTACGACGAGTTTTTAAGCCCACGGGCGGCAAAACACCGAGCCCGACAACAGTGGAGACGCGCTACCGTCCGGGATGATGGGCATTTATAGATGATAATCTACTGGCCCCCGCGGCGTATGGCGTCGCTTGTCGCGCCTGACCCGCGGTCCTCGCCCACGGGCGGGGAGTCGTTTTCTGATGGTAGCCGGAAATCTGATGGTGGAAGTGGTTGCTCTGGTCACAGTCTCAGGACTGTGTCTCCTTAAGGGCCAGTGCGCATCACTCGCCCAGGGCGACACATAAAGGCGCTAACAGAGCCCGGTGTAGCCAAGACCGTACTCGCACCTTCTCGTGGTGGCGCTAATCTTGCAGACGCGAGGTGGATCGCTTCCTGCTGCTCGGCGGTTCAACCCTCCTATTCCTATTTCCTTCCCCTTCATCTCTCTGCCGCCTTGCAGCTTTGTTTCAGGTCCGGTGAGAGTTGTCTCCCCGAATCGGTTAACTTCATATGACATGGGTAGTAAGAAATTAGCCTCGGATCGAGGGGCGGACATGGATCCATCCGCCCCGGGACCTTTTGGGATCTCCCGTCGCCGAATACGCACTGTACCTTACGTTCCACCCGCTCCCGCTTTGGGAGCAATACCGAAGCATATCCTTCTTAAAGCTTCCGAACCGGGCCCTTCTGGACTCGGCCCCTCTGGGACGGCCACATCTTCTTTAAAACACGGGGTCAAGTTCACTTCTGGCCCCAAGCCGTCCCAAACCTCCTTGACCCTGGTAGCATCTTCTCGCTTCGAGTGTGATCTATGCCAGAAGAGCTACGCTTCCCGGGCCAACCTGGCGCGTCACGTGAAGGACTGTGGTGCCAGGGACCGCTCGCGCTGCCAGTTCTGTCCCATGGCCTTCCCAGACTTCCCGTCCGTGCGACAGCACGAACGTCGGGCGCATCCAATTGCGTACCGGACAGATCTGGAAAGTAATCCCCCTGCCCTAGAATCAGAACTAATGGCGACAATCGCAAAGATTGAAGCCAGGAGTAAGAAGGGAGCCCCCTTTTTTCGAGAAATGGTCGCCGCAACCGGGCTGACTATGCATCAGCTCCGGCATAGGCGCGAGAAACCGGAGTATAAGAAATACTTAGAGGGCCCGCGAGGGTCAAAAAGGCGCATCGCTTAAAACCTTCCACAAGCGCGCGCCTCCACCCGGTTCTCCTACACTCATCGAACCAGCCTCTTCCAGTGCTGGTTGCACCTCCCCGTTTCCGGTTTTCTCGCCGCCCCCTCCCCCGCGGCCGTCATCACCCCCATCACCCGCTGGCGCCGAGGCCTTCCCGGCCACCCCCGCTATAGTCCTTCCTTCACCTCCGGCTGATATTCCTCCTTTAGGCCCGCCGTCGTTACCTCTCCGGCTGCTCAGTCCAGGGGGAGCAAACGACACCCCAGCTCCCCTCGAGTCCATAGCCCCGCGGCCGTGTTTGCGCCTGTCGCCGGTTGCGGCTTCTCCGCAATAGCCGATTGGGCCCACTCCATCCCTGCCCGTGGCCAAACGCAAAAGAGGGCCTCCAACTACATCTGGCGAGGCCCCGGCCCAGAGAAGGAGAGTGATCCCGCCCAGTCCTTTGCCCACCCCATTCGCGCCCCCCAGGCCGATTTCACTTCTTATGCGGAGCTTGAGCGACCTATCTCCGTCGCCCGCACGAACTCCCTCTATGCCCCCAGTAGTTTCCGTCGAGGAGACGGCCTTCCTTTCCCAGCTCCTGGCCCTCATGCCCGACTTGGACACGGAGACCAGGCAGCTAGCACAGACCGCCCTCTCCGGTTCCGTGGCCGACCTCCTGACCATCTTGGAGGTTTGGCTTCAAAGCTCGTTTCCTGAACGCGCTCGGACGCGTGCTAACACCTGCAGAGACCCTCCCGCCGTGCCGCCACCCTCCACCCGCGCTCCTACTCGTCGCCAGGAGCGGGCGGCTATTTACAAGAGGGCCCAGAATCTCTTCCAGAAAGATCGCTCCTTTCTGGCTCACTCTATCGTATCAGGTACAAGGTTCGACGCATCTTCTATTACGTCTCCCATCGTCTCGGTGAATGCTACTTTTAGGCCCATCTTCGAGTCTGCGGTTGCGGACGATGAATCCGTCCAGCCCCTTGAGATCCCCTGCAATAACGCTTATTTCCCAATATCCAAGCAAGATGTGCCCGAGGCCCTTTCCGGCTGGCGCAATTCCGCGCACTGTCCGGACGGGATCTCGGTTGCTTCCGTCAAGCGATGTAAACCAGCTTTGCTTGTGACCCTGTTCAACATCTTACTATACCGAGGTATCGTCTCGCTCTCTTGAAGAGCTTCCCGGACGGTCCTAGTGTATAAGAGCGAGGATCGGGCCTCGCCATCCAACTGGCGGCCCATTACCATCGGATCGGCCGTCCAGCGTCTATTTCACAGAATCCTAGCCCGCAGACTGGCGTCCGTGTTAAACCTTAATCCCCAACAGCGTGGCTTCACCACTCAAGACGGTGTCCTGTCCAACGGCCTCCTCCTTGACCACTACATCCGGTCAAGGAGGCTCCAGGGCAAGGCCTATAATGTCCTCTCCTTGGACCTTCGCAAGGCATTCGACACCGTCTCTGATGACTCCATCAGGCGTGCGCTGGTCAGAGTTGGCGTTAATCCGAGCTTGATCTTATATATATATAATGGAAACTCTAACTACCGCCCACACTTCCATCTCCGTGGGCGGGTTTTCCACCTCAAAAATTTGTTTCCGTAGAGGAGTCAAGCAAGGGGACCCGCTGAGTCCAATCCTATTTGTTATTGTATTGGACGAACTCATTCAGCAATTAAACTTAGACCCCCGAGGCCCCAATTCTAAAGTGGCTGTAGTGACTTTCGCGGATGACCTATTACTCCTGCAGGACCGCGACGTAGATATGCCCCAGGCTATCGACGTGACCACTGAATTTCTGTCCGCTAGGGGCATGGCGGTGTTGCAAGGGCGATCCGTCGTCCGCACCCGGCCCATATTTTACATCAGCGGTCAGAAAGTTCCGGCCGTCCCAGATCTCTAAACATTCAAATATCTGGGACACGAATACGAGGCCAGAGACATTGCGAAGCCAACACCTTTCAACGTTCTGCGTTGGCTAAATAACTTGGAGCATGCCCCCCTCAAACCGCCACAAAAGCTCACGCTTTTAAAGAGTTACATCCTCCCCAGACTCTTCTATGGTCTGCAGTCCACCCGAATTTCCGCTGGGGTTCTTTCTGAGTGCGACCGCCTGGTGCGGAAGTCTGTCAAAAAATTCTTGCACTTGAATGTCCACACGGGTGACCAGTTCATCTATGGATCCGTCAAAGGCGGTGGCCTCGGCCTCCCGCATCTCCGGAGAATTATACCTTTTCTGTTGCAGAACCGCATCCGCCGTATTCAGGATGGCAACGATCAGACTATTAAGGACCTGCTTGAGGTCGAGCCGACGACCTCTTTCGTCAGTCGTCTCGGGAAACTCAGTTCGCTGGGGTACCCGAGACCGTACTGGCGTGAGGAGGTCGCTACAAGGGCCTATAGCAAGGGCCTGCAGGGGGCCATCGAGGATTCGGCCAGCCGAGGCTGGATTTACGCTCCGCCACCGGCCTGGACGGGTCGCGACTTTATCAGGGCAGTTCAATTGAGGACTGGGAGCCTCCCCTGCCTTGGGCTCCCGTTAACGTCTAGGGAGCAAAGATCCTGCCGGGGCGGCTGTAGCAGGATCGAATCCCTCAGTCATACCCTGCAAGCGTGCCCCATTACACACCATGGCAGGCTGGGCCGTTACGACGAAATCGTGCGCAAAATTGCCCACGCCGCACGTAAGAGATGGATTGTCGAGGTGGAGCCTTACGTCCGACATCCCGACGGGCAGTTGTATAAGCCGGACTTGGTGGTCCACGTCGGGGATGGTGACTTGGTCGTTTCCGACATCCAGGGTTGCTGGGAGGGTCCCAGAACGTTATCCGAAAGTTGGGACCGTAAGCGCCTGGTATATGACAATCCAAAGTTCCGGCATGCAGCTGCAACAAAGTGGCCAGGTTCCGTTCTGAGCTTCCACCCAACCATTTTGGGGACTCGGGGGATCTGGCCGCGCTGCAACTCGTCCACCACCGAGGTTCTCCGTCTCTCCCCTCAACTGAGAGCCAGCTGCGTGTCGTCTTGCCTTCGGTGGGGCAGTACGATGCACCGCAACTTCATGGCTAGCGTGTGGCGGCAGCAAGGGGTTCGCCCTCACCCTCCAGCCGGGGACCCGACCACCAGGGCTCCCCCGCTTCCAGAGCCGCCTCCCGTCGTCGGCGCATCACGGCCCCGGATCCGTCCAACTTGAAGTGCGTCCAGGGTTAGTCAAAGTGCTATGTAGTGCGTGCGTAGTGCTTCGGTGCTGGTTATGGGCTATGTAGCGCTTAGTTTGCTGTAGACTAGCTGTAGTAGTAGTAGTTGTTGTAGCTAGCTTTAAACCCCACGGCGGGGTAACTTCTTTAGCCGAAATGCTTTGTACTTAAAAGTATTTATTCGTAGTTAGCCGTAGTAGTATTTGTAGTCGTAGCTAGCTTAGACCCCACGGCGGGGTAACGCCTTATGCCGAAATGCTTTGTATATATAGCTAAACAAAATAAAAGTTATAAGTAGCCAAATGCCTCGTCATCTAATTAGTGACGCGCATGAATGGATTAACGAGATTCCCACTGTTCCTACCCACTGGCCCCAGGGGTGTCGAGAAGTCGCCTCGTACGCGGGTCCGTGCGCGAGGCCTCCCGGTGCTTGATACCGGGTTGCCGATAGCTGCATGGACCTGCGTGCTGTTGCGATTTGGTCGCCCCCAGGGATTAGGTTGAACACCTCGCATTCATTTGCTTCGGTAATTCCTAATCCGAGCTCAACGGTGGACCTCCTCGTGGTGGGGCTGGATAGGCGCGGTTCTCGTCCGTTCTGCTACGGCAGCCGACGAGATAGTGCTGAACGAATCACCACTCTGGCGGGCTTGGCTTAACCGCCTGGCTTAGACCCTCGGGTCGAGGGGAAGGCCGTGAGGCATAACCCCCAAAATCCCTAAGACTCTGGTGAGTAGCGTGCCTGTAGTCTGCATGGTCGGCGGGAAGGCCGGCAGCAAGCGCACAATTTCGGGGCACCTGGCGCACCCTGTCGTATGCAGCCCTCTCCGTTCTACGGGCGCACTGGAGCGGAGCGACATTATTTCGTCCCAACTCGGGGGAATTAATATGAGATTCAAAACAAATAAAACTGAGAGAAAGAGGAGGAGGATTATCGAAAGCGATAAGAGCGACGAAAGCGATGAGGGAAGTCGTGACAGCAGAATGATTGAGGGGCATGTAGGTGCCGAAAGCGAGGACATGGGGCCTATCGAGCGCCCCAATACCATTAACGAGTCGCTTCTGTCTTCATCTGCCCCCGTGTACGCGGGACCTAATGCAACGCATGAGATGTATGGTGAAGCGAGGGTGGTCCTCTCGAGGACCACAATTGACGAGGCACTGAAAGTTCGCCCGATGACTGCGCCTTGTGTTGCGTCAGAAGGAAACACGGGCATTTCAGAGACTGGTGCCCAACGCAAGAGGAGCACTGCTCCCCTAGACGAAGTGGCACCGCACTGCCAAACTCTGGCAGGGCCTGCTGCTGGCTGCGACACTGTGCCCACCTCTGTGAGTAACAGTGATGAATGCGCTAAGGTCAACCTTGACCCGGGCATATTCGCGAAGCTAGCAAGTGTGAAGGCATCCCTCCACAAATTTATATTTGCGGATGGCTCCAAGATCAGTAAGAGCGTCGCCGAGGTCATCCTTGATAGCGTGACTGAATTGGAAAGCCCATTTCTTACTGCTCTCGCCCGCCGAGAACGTGAGAATGCTGAGCTTCATGCTTGGCGTGAAAGTGCGGACGCCCGTTTCCGCACTCACAACGAGAGGCTAGATGAGCTCCGAGACGACATTACTGCTCTGGCTCTCCGAGTTCCGCGCGAAGTCGGCGCTTCCGGCAAAGGGGCCTCGACCCCCAAGCTGGAAAAGCAAATGGCCATCCCGCAGGAACCCGCCATCGGCAGCCATGGCCCTGCTGGTACCCGGAAACGGGCGAAACTAGCAAACCTCCACCCTACTAGGTACGCTTTGGTTGTTCGTTCTACCGAGGGCGCTACCACGGCCGATGAGGTCAAGCGCACGCTTCTTGACCGTGTCAGGAAGCCCGCTGATCTTAGGGTTCAGGCCGTGAAGCGCATGCGAAATGGTGGTGTGCTAGTGGAAACACCCACGGCAATGGAACGGGACGCCTTACAGGCATGTCCCGAGCTTGTTAGCGAAGGCCTGCAAGCAACCTTGCCGGAACCTAAACCAGTCATACTCATCACCTACGGTATACCAACCGCGATGAGTGACACGGCCTTTCTCGACGAGGTGTACGCGCGTAACGTGCCGACCCTTGGTCGGGAGGCCTTCATGGATACCGCCAGGGTTATCCGTCGGGTGCCCCGTACGCGTGGGACAGGCGGTGTCGGGGTGGTCTTCGGGATGCCGCTGTGCGCCTCAAAGATTATTCTGGATCATGGTCGGCTCTATGTAGGATGGGAATCCTTCGCCATCAGAGAGTATGACACGGTGCCACGTTGTCACCGCTGTCTCTCACTGAACCACCGTGTGTCGCAGTGTGATATACGGGTCTTCTTTGCCGAAAGTGTGGGAGCACGGGGCACGTGGCGGCCAGCTGCCGGGAGTCACCGCACTGCCGCCTTGCCGGGCGTGATGCCTCCCATAGCACTCTTTGGCCAAAATGCCCCCTATATATGCGTGCCTTAGCTACTAGGCGGAAGCATGGGTTGGCCAGACTCGGTAACCCCTGAGCTGCATCACCAAACCGTCTATAGCAATCCAGCGCCACTTTGGGCATGTACATGGGCTCGCGAACGCCGACGGGAAAATGCTACGGCACCCTTCCCCGTGAACTGGCACACGCTGGGCCCGCGACCTCATGTCCTATTCACATGGCTGCCTGGCTAAAGAATTACCGTTCAACCCGGCCGCCCCGAAATCGGTCAGCTAAGCTGCTCACACGACATATGCCCTGCATTAGCGATTCAACCCGCCATCGCAGGGCCCGTCGTGCGCGCGTACTACGCCTACTAATATAGTCGGGACTTCCTAGCGCAGAGTACGGGATATGTGGGCCTCGAGCCCACATCTAATAAACTCCACCACTACGGGGTGCGGGCATCTTGGCGACCGCATCGGCGTGCCGTTGCGTGTCGCGAGAGGTCTGCACCAGATTGCAATTGTATAACACAGGCGTGATTATAAATGATGGGAGTAGTGATGCCCGATACTTGAGATCGGCATTCCTGCTAGAAAGGAAATGTAGGCACTGAGAGTGCGAAAATGAAGGCCTACACGCACAACCTTCACTACTACGGAGTGCGGGCGTGCCGGTGGCCGTGCCGGCTATGTCGATGCGTGTCGCTGGAGACCGCACCAGATTCATAATTGCACAGCATGTGCCCAATGATAAAACTCTATTGGACTCGGGACCCTCTCTTAGTGGACGGTCCCGCTGCCAATACCAACTAATGGATCTATGTCCGCTAGTTGTCCCGGGGCTTGGTTTCGTCGTCCGGCTCGGGGGATATACATCCCCTCAACAAAGCCCAAGGTCAAAGTGAGTCTCGTGCTGAGGACCTGTATGGCCGGCGGGTTAGTCGGTCGATAGTGAGCTACCTCGGGGCACCTGGCGCACCCCGTTGTATATAGCCTTCCCTGGCCTAAGGGCGCACTGGACTGGGGCGACCTCATTTCGACTCAACTCGTGGGAACGCTATGAATACAAAAATGAATACTGATGCCATGATATCTATGGGCGCTACAAGCGCGGAAATAAATAATAGAAGTAGGAATTTCCTGAATTCCGAAACTAGCATTAACGTTGAAAGACAATATGTGGGCGCCGAGTGCGCGGAATTAATTGAAGTTGGTAATACGGAAGTAAGTGAGGATAGGTGGTGGAATGTAGAAAATGCAGAAAGTACAGAGGATGTAGTAAATGCAGAAAGAGGAGTTGGGGAAAGGCGTCAAGCGACGCAGGAAACCACAACAGTGGTCGACGCTAGGACAGATCGACGGGCGAACCGGCCACCATCCCGTGGACTCCGGGGGCTAGTCCTTCTGCAATTAAACTGCCAGCGGTCCTACTCTGTAATGTGTGAACTGGGCGATACTATGCGGCATCATCGAGTTTCGGTTGCATTGCTGCAGGAGCCCTACGTGGTACATGGAGCGGTCGCCGGCCTGCCAGGTGAGGTGCGAATCTTTGCTGCCCCAGGCTCTGCCCTTGCGGCAATCGCAGTCTGGGACCCCAGTATTAATGTCGTCACCCTCGCGGTCTGTACCACAGAGGATGGGGTGTGTTGCTGACTGGGAGGACCTTTTGGGGAACTCTACGTCAGCTCCGTATACTGCCGCTTCCGAGAAGATCTCCGGGTCTCTATGAGGTACATGGATGCTGTGTTGGCGGTCGCTGCCGGGGCCCAAGTGCTCTTCGGCATCGACGCCAACGCTGTCTCGCCGATGTGGTACAGCAAGCGGGTGGACTACCACCGTCATACTGGCAGGAGGGGTGCCATCCTCTCGGAGTGGATCGCTGGCCGTAACCTTACGGTGTTCAATCGCCCATGCGGGCCCTACACGTTTAGTGGCTCGCGGGGCGAAAGTGACATTGATATTACGATGGGTACTGGCAATACCCATGGGTTACTGAAACTGGGAGGTCAGGCACGACTTGACGCTCAGTGACCACGGGATTATACTATTTACATATAATCCCCTGCGGGTTCCCGAACCCCGGTTGCCGCCCGATCACTCCCGCTGGAATGCCCGCGGGGTTGACTGGGCCTACTACACTGAGCGGCTCTCGACCCGAATTACGGAGGTGGACCCAATTAGCTGGGGCGCCATGGACGTACATGCTAAACTTGAGCGTCTCTTGAGGTGCATTGTTTCGGTCAACGATGACGTCTTGGGAGTGGTCCGACCTCCTCGCACCAATCAGAGGGGGTCGGTTTGGTGGAGCGCGGAGCTCACCCGCCTGAAGCGGGATGTTGCCCGTGCGCGCCGCTCATACCAGAACGAGCGCCGCCGGCAATCCCAATCAGGCACAACTGGGGCGATGATGGCAACCCGCCTCTGCTATGCGCGCCTGAAGGCCGAATATAAGCAACGAATACGCGAGTCCAAGCAGGCCAACTGGCAGAATTTCGTCCGAGAAAGGGGTAATCTCAATCCTAGGGGCGAGATCTACAGGATTTGCCGAGGGAGATCACGACGTGAGGTTCTAGGGGGTCTGCGCCTTGGCGATAGACACACCCGGACCTGGCGCGACAGCACCGAGGTTCTCCTGCAGCGCTTCTCTCCCGGAAGCCGAGCAGCCGCTGTCCCGAGGCCCTACCTTGTGGCCCCCCTCGGGATGCAAATGTCCGCTCGGAGGATGGCGGATTCGATTGGGACGAGCTGGACCTGGCATTCGCCAAGGTACGGCTCAACAAGGCTCCTGGACTGGACGGCCTTACCGGTCACATGGTGCGTGCCCTTTGGACTGCTGCTCCTACACCGGTTCGTGACCTGTACAGTGAGTGCCTGCAGACCGGCGTGTTCCCGCAGGCTTGGAAGGATGCGCGCTTGGTCGTGTTGCTGAAATTCCCCGATAGAGATCGGGCGAACCCTGGGTCTTATCGACCTATCTGCCTTCTCTCCAGCCTGGGTAAGATCCTCGAGCGCCTTCTCGTGCATCGCCTGGAACGGCTGGCTGCGACATCCATGTCACAAAGCCAATATGGCTTTGTGCGCGGAAGGTCTGTTGAAGACGCTTGGGCTAGCGTTGTGGGGGCCATTTCGGGTTCCAACGCTCGCTACGTCCTGAGTGTCTTTATTGACTTTCGAGGCGCCTTCTCGAATGGCAAAGGGTGATACAGCGACTCTCCACGCTCGGCTGCCCGGAATTGCCGCTGTGGCGGGACTACTTCCGAAATAGAAGAGTCTGTGCGATGGGGGCACAGGGCCACCAATGGCGCAACGTTCGACGGGGATGCCCACAGGGCTCCATCTGTGGCCCCTTCATGTGGAACCTGCTGATGTCCGACCTGTTGGATACTCTCCAGCGAGACGGTATCACAGTGGTTGCATATGCGGATGACCTGCTGCGGATGACAGTCGTATGATTTTGGAGACGCTTGGTTCCCAGCTTCTCGAGCTGGTGGTCACCTGGGGCGGCGAGGTCGGAGTCGGCGTCTCCACCTGTAAGACCTGTATGATGCTACTCAGGGTACGCATGTCGCCCAATCGGCGACCCGCTATCCGTCTATGTGGAGTGCCGGTGCGTTATGTACAGAAGGTGAAGTACCTTGGTATCTGAATAGGCGAGGGACATCGTTTCTCGGAACATCTCGCCTACCTACAAGAAAAGACCGATCGGACGATCAGCTGCTTCAGGCGTGTCTTACGACGCGACTGGGGCCTGGGCAGGCGAGCGGTGAAAACTCTTTACCGCGGCCTGTTCTTCTCAGTGGTCATGTTCGGGTGTTCTATATGGGGAGACGTCCTTAAATGGCAATACGGACGCAGCGCCCTAAATGCATGCCAACGCAAGGTGTTGTATGCCTGCCTGCCAATCTGCCGAACGGTTTCCACAGATGTCATGCAGGTCCTCATGGGCGAACTGCCCTGGGATCTCGAGGCGCGTCGAAGGGCCACTCTCTTCAGGGCGGCCCGTCGGTTACCACCCGGCGGCTGGGAGGGCATCCTCGCCGATGATGAACGGCGCGACCTGGGCAAGGCCGCGTTAGCAAAGCTATGTCTGGAACGTCTACAGGCGGAATGGCAACAGAGATGGTCCTCGTCCCCTAATGGTAGGATCACGTATCTGTGGTGCAATGACGTCACCTTGGCACCTTCCTTGACATGGTTCCACCTGTCTCTTTATTTAGGATTTCTGATGACCGGACACGGTAGTTTAAACAGCTTCCTCTATCAACGAGGACTGTCTAGTTGCGATCTTTGTACTTGTGGTGAGACCTGAGACTTGGTCTCATGTGCTCTTTCAATGTCCTAACTACGCCAGCCACCGACAGTTCCTGGTGGAGGCTGGCATTACGGCTGGACCAGTTATTACTGGATGAGAGGCTATTTGGGAAAGTCCTCGACTTTGCCGGGCATGTTTTTACGGCTGAAAAGGCTGGCCAGTCATATTACTGGCTAGGCAGTGTCAACTGCCAAATGGGCTCATCTTCTTCACTGGGCAACGGCCCCCTTCTCGCCTGTCTGTGGCAGTCGGGACCCATCCCAGACAGACAGAAAGCTCAGAAGGCACTGGAGGTGGCACTTGGCGCACCCCTGTCGTAGGTGGCCCTCCCCGCTCTACGAGTGCACTGGAGCGGAGCGACACCTCTCCATCCCAACGAGATGAACGACGAAATGCGACGGGGAAGCAGTAATAATATTAATAATGGCAATAATAACAGTATTATCGGTACTAATAGTACTAGTAATAACAGTAATAGTAATAAAGGAGGGTTGTTTAAGAGGCACACATGTGCCAAAGCAAACATGGGGCCTACCTGGTCTCTTAGTGCTATTGACGAGTCGCTCCCGGCTTCCTCTTCCCCTATGAGCGCGGGACCAGGGGTCACGCATGAGGTGCGCGATGAAACTAGGGTGGTCCCCTTGAGGACCACAATTAACAACGTTTAATCGCCCATGCAACCCCTACACGGTTAGTGGTCATGGGTCGAGTACGATATTAATATCGCGATGGGTAATGGCAAATACCCATGGGTTACTACGAAATTGTGGGGTTAAAACTTGGCGCTCAGTGACCACAAAAGCTAACTGGTCGCTGTTAGATGAGACGTTGCCTGGCGGGGTCCTTGACTTTGCCGAGCAGGTTCTTACGGCTGAGAAGACTGACCAGTCACTGCACTGGTTAGATAGTGTCAACCGCCGAATGGGAGCCGCTGGGTAACGGTCCCTTCTCGCCTGTCTGTGGCGGTTGGGACCCATCCCAGACGAAAGGCTTTGGGGGTAGCAACTCCACCTACCCACAGCTGGCCTGAGCAACCGGAGAGGCAAGTCTCTCAGCTCACCCGCACCTAGGGTATAATAGGTACTGCGAGGGACTCGGGGTGCCCAGGGCTTATGCTCTCCCGAGTCGAATTGGGTTGGATTCGCAGGGGCAGTGGTTGATACTCCGTATGCTGGAGTAGGCGAGCTTGTTTCAAGCAGCCGGCGGGAGTAGCGGCGCATTATTCCGCTCGGGTGCCATACATCCAAATCTGGCAAGGATAGATATACTCGCGGCCACCAGTACGATGGAGCGGTCCCCTTGCCGGGATCCCGTACACTGGTACGTGATCACTCGTCTCGGGGCGACTACGGAGGGTGATGACCATACCATCCCGGGTCAATGGTGACCGTGTTCGTAAGCTTTTTGAGGCAGGTAGAGCACGTTAATCGGACCCGCACTTATGGTCTAAGGTTAAAGTGCAGGCATTGGATCACCTCAGCCGTGGTGTTGAGCATGGTAACTTGTCTGTCCAGTGCATGCTCGAGCAACTGATTCACGCAAGCGACTGGGTAAACGACAGGGATTGAGACTAATGACTCTTCCACTACTGGCGATCGTTAAGTGTGGGATCGCCTTCTTGCCTCCTCACGAGGCTGACAGCACAGAGGCGTTTTACCTTGGCATAGTAGCAGGGCATGATCCCTGGCCCTGGTGAGAGTTGGAACGTTTGGTTCTTTCCAGACATGACCGATCGTGCACTGTCGGGCTAATCGCGCCTCCGACTTGCCAGGCGTGAAACCTTCGCACCATCGCTCGTGGATAAGTAGGGGCTTGACCCGCTGTGGAACGTGTGCCGCTGTAATGAGCGGTTTTACTTTGAATACTTACCCAGGGCGATTGCCCTTCGGAGAGCTCATCCGTCTCCCGTACAACTGAAGTTGGAGCGCAGGCCGAAGATCTTGCCGCACCTCCATCTGTGGTCGGTAAAGTGATCGCAGATGGCACGGCGGAACTGACTACCGTGGCCGCTTTGGATATTGTGAGGGCGACCCTGGATAAAGGCAGAGACGTTGCCCGTTCAGCTCTGGGAGTCTTCTGCATCGGACGCCGGACTGCCGACGTTCACTTTCGGAGACTCAGTACGAGGATCGGGTCAGGACGAGAGACTTGGCAGGCGATGGCCGAACCCGAGATCCCTTGTCCGACACTTTGCTCGTTCGCGGTCGGCTGGGAGGTCTTCGCAGGTCCGAGGCGGAACTCGGACTCCCGTGGCCGACGTTTCCTCGAAGAGTATCTGGTTTCTTTGTCCCACGAGTTCGCGGACCCTGGAGAGTAGTTAATACGAGCAAGGCGTTCGGCGACCGATTCAGCAAGGGATCTCTTGTGGAGTCCTCTCGATCGGACGTCGCGACTTGGAGACCTTGACCTTCGTCGAAGTCGTAGGAAGATCGAGGTCGAGGCACCCGTCAGAAGCGCCGCACGATGTCCGAACGTTCCGAGTTCCTGTCACGGACGAGCTTTCTCGTTCACGCTCGAGCTGGCGAGTCGTTCGGGCAGTCCAGGCCTCTGGTCCCGGCGGACGTTTCCCGAATTCGAGGACTGGCGGGCCACACGAGTATCTCTTTGTGGCAGATCTCCGGACGATGACGTTCCGATTAGAGGTCAGCATGATGGCTGACGCCGGTCATCTTAAAGGGACTGTTGCAAGTCGAAGCTCCTTACGAAATCTTTGGATTGTCGCGCCAGTCCCGAGGTCTTCGAATCCGCTTCGGTTCGAAAGTGCCTGAGGAAGGCTCGCCACTCAACTGCGCGTCAGATGGCCGGTCGAAAGCGTCTCTCGAAGGGGGCCTCCGATATTGCGGGGTGCCTTTCAGCGCGACGGTTAATCCTCGCTGCTCTTCAAATGGGACGTGATGTGGGAAGTCCAGAACATGGGCCGTCGACAACTTCGAAAGTCCGAAGACTCGTATCCGACGCCGTACGTTCGCTCCTGCGTGTTCGGACGTTCTCTGCCCGGAGATGCGAAATGCATCGACACTGATATCTGCCATACAGCCTGATGAACAAGATCATTGCCAGGAAAATTGCAGAGGTGACCCCGTTGCACGAGTTGCAGAGGGGGTTCACTAAAGTTGATGGAGTGCTTCTCAATTGGATCTCTTTACAGGGCCTGATTCACGACCGCAGGTCGAAGGGTAGACCTTACGAGATTCTATCTTTGGATCTTAGTAAGGCCTTCGACCGGGTCTCACATGGGGCTATCGTGAGAGCGTTCCGTCGCTTTGGCATTCCGGAAAACCTGATCGAGCTAATCATGAGCGGATATGGCCTCGCCACCACTCGCATCGAGGTCGGTTGTAAGCGCTCTAGGGCCATACCGATTAGGTGCGGGGTGAAGCAAAGCGATCAGTTATCGCCGCTGCTCTTCAACATCGTCTTGAACGAGTTGATTTGCCGCCTGCAGGAG
The DNA here is from genome assembly GCA_036326145.1 of Rhagophthalmus giganteus. Classification (NCBI taxonomy): domain Eukaryota; kingdom Metazoa; phylum Arthropoda; class Insecta; order Coleoptera; family Rhagophthalmidae; genus Rhagophthalmus; species Rhagophthalmus giganteus. Next base: position 28,609,395 of record JARFJA010000088.1, on the reverse strand, counting down.
TCGGGCAGAGGGATGCCGGTTGACAATGCGACTAAGGTGGCCGCACTAGCATACGCGGACGATTTGCTTCTCGTGGCGGAGAACGGGTCGTCCTGCCAGAAGCTATTGAAAATCGCAGTCGAGTGCTTTAGCGAAAGAGGCATGAAACTTAACATGCAGAAATGCGTGGCCCTTTCGGTGGGGGTATTGGCCGGGAAGAAGGTATTGTACACTGCCACGAAGTCGCGCTACTTTGATGTCGCCCTTAGGCAAGTCGGCGTATTTCAAGTATCTGGGCGAACGGTACACCTTCCAAGGCCGAGCCTCCTTTTTAATAACAGACCTAAAGACCTGGCTTGAGCGTTTACGTGTTGCGCCCTTAAAACCGGCGCAGCGGCTTAACCTTATCAAGAAAAATCTCCTCCGCGGGTGACCTCTTCACCAAGCCTGTGCAGGAACCCTGACTAAAGTGCAGTCGCTGATGGCACTAGCTACAGGCCGCGATCCTGCCTTGCTGGCTTATGAGCGGTCGGCAGCCGTCCTCATACAGGACTACCGAGTCTCCGTGAGGGTTCAGGAGTATTGACGCTCGACTCCAAGTCCCTTTGGCTATGCCGGAAGACTGGGCTAAGCATGGGTGGCACACAGCTACGGGCGACCTGGCCTTGCTGGCTTGAACAGTGGCGCCGTTTCTATGGTCTGGGCGGACTATCTGAAGGACCGATCCACTCTCCGGGGCTAAGGCTTGGTTGCGCCGACCCGCGGAGTCCATCAGTCCCCGTTTTTGTCTGGACGAACTCTGTGCCGCTCGCGGGCAACTTGTAATGCCGACCCGTGGAGTCGCTCCTCCGACACTCTGTCGCGGGGATGCAACGCTCCCCATGCTCCCCCGAACGCACTATGAGCGGATACGTCGGCATGACCGGATCGTCAATCGGGTCCGGAAGATTGCCGAGTCGAAAGGGTGGGTAGTGGACGTGGAGCCACGCGTACGCCTCAGTAATGGCGCGTTGAGAGTCCCCGATTTGGCTCTCATTAGGCACGATCGGGTGACGATCTGCGACGTGGCGGTCAGCTGGGAAGGCCCCGATCCTCTCTCGGCCGCTCACGACTTGAAGGTCGCGAAGTACAGTGAGCCCCTTGTTATGGAGGCCTTAGTACGGAGATATCCGGAAAAGGCCGTTAACATCACGGCGCTCGTAATAGGCGTCAGGGGGATCTGGCCGAAGTGCAACGAAGTAATTACTCGTACGATTGCGCTAACAAAGAGAGAAATATCCAGCCTCGTTACCAACTGCCTGAATGGGAGCGTCCTTATGCATAGCTCATTCATGCGCCAGGTCCACGTTTCTTCGTCGGCACGGCCTCCTCATTTAGCGAGACCTTAATTGAGAACTTTTCGCTGAGGGGTTGCATGCTTCTGTTTTATACTAACAGCATGCAACTAGCCCTCTCCACTGTGCAGTGGCCGCTAACGTCTTAGGCCTGTGATGTAGTTCAGCCGATACGTCTAGAAACCCACGGGCGGTATAACACCGAGCCTTGACAATAGTGGAAATCTTGTTAATCACGTGCTAGCGTTCTGGGATGGATGGGCATTTGATAGATGATGATCTACTGGCCCCGCGGCGTATGGCGCCGCTTGTCGCGCCTGACCCGCGGTCCTCGCTCACGGGCGGGGAGTCATTTTCCGACGGTAGCTGGAAATCTGATACTCGCTCTGTCACAGTCTCAGGACTGTGCCTCAAAGGGCCAGTCGCATCACTCGCCCAGGGCGCACAAGCGCCGGTTGAGCCAAGACCGTACGTCGCACCTTCCTCGTGGTGCGACTATCTCTGTCCAGACGCGAGGCGGATCGCTTCCTGCTGCTCCGGCGGTTCAACCCTCCTATTCCGTATTTCCTGCGGCTTCGTGCTTTCTGCCGCCTGTCAGTCTTCAGGTCGCGGCTGAGTCTGTCTCCGCAGCCGATCCGGTTGACTCCTTCGCTGCCCGTGGCTAAGCAGGTAAAAAGGGCCTCCGGACTTCGTGGGGCGGAATGGATCCATCCGCCCAGAGGACCCTCGAGGTGATCCCTGACGACAACTCGCAGTGACCTGACCTTTGCCCACCCGCTCCCGCCGGGAGCACTCCTGGCATCCTCTTAAAGCTTCTCAAGGCCGGAGCCTTCTGAGACGGCCACATCTTTCTAACACGGGGTCAAGTTTTTCTGCCCGAAGCCGTCCTCACCTCGACCCTGGTAGCATTTCTCATTCGAGACGGCTTTTGTCCCAGGCTACGCTTCGGCCCAACCTGGCCGCACTTGGAGGACTGTGGTGACCAGGCACCGCTCGCGCTGCCAGTTCTGCCCATGGCTTCCAGACTTCCCGTCCGTGCCGACAGCACTGAACGCCGGGCGCTTGCAATCGCGTACCGGACAGATCTGAGAGTAAGCTCATTTCCCGCCCAGAATCGCAGCTAATGGCGACAACTCGCTGATTGAAGCCAGAGCAAGAAGGCCCCTTTAAGAGACCCTCGCCGTGCCGCAACCGGGCATGACTATGCATCCTAGCTCCGGCATAGGCGCGAGAGCCAGATATAAAAATACCGAGAGGGCCCGTGAGGGTCAAAAGGCGCGTCGCTCAAAACCTTTCAAAGTGCGCGCCTCCACCCGGTCCTCCTATTCGTCGAAAGACTCGACGCCCATCCGACGACCTCGCCTCCCATCAATTTGGTGGACGACACTTTCAGGCCCATCCTTGAGTCTGGGGTTGCGGACGACCCGTTGCCCCTGGCCGGAAACTTTACATCCAGTTCCGGCCTTCGGGCCAACCGCGGTCCGGACGTATTTCGGTCGCTCAGTCAAGCGATGCAAAACAACTTTGCTGGTGGCTCTTTTAACATTCTGTTGTACCGGGTGTCGTCCCTGGCCTTCTGAGACGGAGGGCTCCAATGCACCATCCGGATCGGCCGTCCAGCGCTTACTCCATAGGATCCTCGCCCGCAGACTGGCGTCCGTGTTGCGCCTCCATCCTCAACAACGAGGCTTTACCACCCAAGACGGTGTCCTTTCTAACGCCCTCCTCCTCGATCATTACATCCGATCGAGGAGGCTCCAGGGCAAAGCCTATAACGTCTTGTCTTTAGACCTCCGCAGGGCTTTCGACACGGTCGCTCACGACTCTATTAGGCGTGCGCTAGTTCGATTTTGTGTGAATCCGAGCCTGATCTCGTACATTATGGAGACGCTATCTACCGCCCACACTGCCATTTCCGTGGGCGGGTTTTCCACCCCCAAAATCTGCTTCCGTAGAGGAGTCCGGCAAGGGGATCCGTTAAGTCCATTTCGTTTTAATATCGTATTGGACGAACTCCTTCAGCGGCTGAACCAAGACCCCCGAGGGGCTTCTTTAGGGCCCAATTCCTCTTCGAGGGAAATGGTTACTCTGGTCGCAGTCTGACGACTGTGACTTCGCAAGGGCCAGTTCGCATCACTCGCCCAGGGCGACACATAAAGGCGCTAACAGAGCCTGGTGGAGCCAAGACCGTACTCGCACCTTCTCGTGGTGACGCCGATCTTGCAGACCCGAGGCGGATCGCTTCCTGCTGCTCGGCGGTTCAACCTTCCTATTCCTATTTCCTTCCCCTTCATCTCTCTGCCGCCTAGCAGTTCTGTTTCAGGTCCGGCGAGGGTTGTCTCCCCGAGCCGGCTTAATTTTGTATGACATGGGAACTCGAAAATTGGTCTCGGATCGAGGGGCGGAGATGGATCCATCCGCCCCGGAAACCTCTAAGATCCCCAGACGACAATTACGCAGTGTACCTGACCTTCCACCCGCTCCCGCCTTGGGAGCACTACCGAAGCATATCCCTCTTAAAGCTTCCAAACCGGGCCCTTCTGGGACGGCCACATCTTCCTCTAAACACGGGGTCAAGTTTATTTCTGGCCCCAAGCCGTCCCAAACCTCCTCGACCCTGGTAGCATCTTCTCGGGCTTCGAGTGCGAGCTCTTTCGGAGGTCCTACGTGTCTCGGGCCAACCTGGCACGCCACATGAAGGACTGTGGCGCCAGGGACCGCTCGCGCTGCCAGTTCTGCAGTAGGCTTTTTCCAGACTTCCCGTCCGTGCGACAGCACGAACGCCGGGCGCATCCAATCGCGTACCGGACAGATCTGGAGAGTAAGATCCCCGCTCCAGAATCGGAGCTAATGGCGACAATCGCTAAGATTGAAGCCAGAGCAAGAAGGGGCCCCCCTTTTTTAAAGAAATGGTCGCCGCAACCGGGCTGACTATGCATCAGCTCCGGCATAGGCGCGAGAAGCCAGAATATAAAAAATACCTTGAGAGGGCCCGTGAGGGTCAAAAAGGCGCGTCGCTCAAAACCTTTCAGAAGTGCGCGCCTCCACCCGGTCCTCCTATTCTCGTCGAACCAGCCTCTTCCAGTGCTGGTTGTACCTCCCCGTTTCCGGTCTTCTCGCCGCCCCCTTTCCCGCGGCCCCCATCGCCATCATCACCCGCTGGCGCCGGGGCGCTCCCGGCCACCCCCGTTATAGTCCTTCCTCCACCTTCGGCCGAAATTCCATTATTAGGCCCGCTGCCGTTGCCCCGTGTCGTCGTTACCTCTGAGGCTTCTCAGTCCAGGGGGAGCAAACGATATCCAGCTCCCCCTCGAGTCTTTAGCCCTGCGACCGTGTTTGCGCCTGTCGCCGATTTCGGCTTCTCCACAAGAGCCTATCGGGCCCACTCAATCGCTGCCCGTGGCCAAACGTAAAAGACGGCCGCCAACTTCATCGGGTGAGGCTCCCGCCCAGAGAAGGAGAGTGATCTCGCCGAGATTAGATCTCCATCCCAGTCCTTTGCCCACTCCACTAGCGCCCCCCAGGCCGATCCCACATCTCATGCGGAGTCATAGCGACCTGTCATCGTCGCCCGTTCGGACTCCTTCTTCGCCCCCTATAATTTCCATCGAGGAGACGGCTTTTTTCCCAGCTCTTGGCCCTTATGCTCGGTTTGGACACGGGAACCAAGCAGCTGGTACAGACCGCCCTCTCCCGGTTCCGTTGCCGACCTCCTGCCAATCTTGGAGGATTGTCTCCGCAGCTCGTTCCCTGAACGCGCTCGGACGCGCGCAAATACCAACAGAGACCCTCCCGCCGTGCCGTCATCTTCTACTCGCGCTCCTAGTCGTCGTCATGAGCGGGCGGCTACTTACAAGAGGGCCCAGGATCTACACCAGAAGGATCGCTCCTTTCTAGCTTTCTCCATTGTGACGGGTACACGGTTCGACGTGTCTTCAACTGTGCCTCCCATCGTCTCGGTGGATGAAACATTCAGGCCTATCTTCGAGTCTGCGGTTGTGGACGATGAACCCGTCCCGCCCCAGCAGATCCGCGTAACAACGCCTTTTACCCTATTTCCAAGCAAGACGTTACCGAGGCCCTTTCGAGTTGGCGCAATTCAGCGCACGGTCCGGACGGCTCCTCGGTTTCTTCCGTCAAACGATCTAAACCAGCCTTGCTTGCGACACTTTATAACATTGTGCTATACCACGGTATCGTCCCGCCCTCTTGGAGGGCTTCACGGACGGTTCTCGTATACAAGAGCGGGGATCGGGCCTCGCCATCCAACTGGCGGCCCATCACGATCGAATCGGCCGTCCAGCGACTTCTACATAGAATCCTGGCTCACAGACTGTCATCTGTGGTAAAACTCAACTCCCAGCAGCGTGGTTTCATTACACAAGACGGTGTCTTGTCTAACGCCCTCCTCTTAGACCATTACATCAGGTCAAGAAGGCTCCAGGGCAAGTCCTACAATGTCCTCTCCCTGGACTTACGCAAGGCTTTTGACACTGTCTCGCACGACTCCATTGCACGCGCACTATTTAGATTCAGCGTTAATCGGAACTTGGTAACATACATCATGGAAACTCTAACCACCGCCCACACTTCCATCTCCGTGGGCGGGTTTTTCACCCCTAAGATTCGGCTCCGAAGAGGAGTTAAGCAGGGAGACCCGCTAAGTCCAATCCTCTTTAACCTAGTATTGGACGAACTCGTACAGCGGCTCAATTCAGACACCCGAGGGGCTACTTTAGGGTCAAACTCCAAGGTGGCTGTGGTTGCGTTCGCAGACGATCTACTGCTTTTGCAGGACCGCGACGTCGACATGCCTCAGGCCGTCGACGTAACGACCAATTTTCTGTCCGCTAGGGGTATGGCGGTGAACCCGAGCAAGTGTGTCTCCGTTTCGGCGGCATGCTTGCAAGGGCGATTCGTCATTCGCACCCGCCCGATCTTTTACATCAGCGGGCAGAAAGTCCTAGCCCTCTCAGACTTTAAAACTTTTAAATATCTGGGACAGGAGTATGAGGCCAGTGGCGTTTCAAAACCAACACCTTTTAATATTATGCGTTGGCTCAACAACCTGGAACACGCCCCCCTCAAGTCACCGCAAAAGCTTACGCTTTTAAAACAATATATTCTCCCTCGACTTTTCTACGGACTACAATCGACTCAAATTTCTGCCAAAGTCCTGCGACCGCCTGGTGCGGAAATCCGTTAAGAAGTTTCTACATTTAAACACCCACACGGGTGACCAGTTCCTGTACGGATCCATCAAGACGGGGGCCTCGCCTCCCGCATCTTCGAAGACTAATACCGTTTCTGTTACAGAACCGCGTCCGACGAGTTCAGAGTGGCGACGACCAAACAATTAAAGACCTGCTCGAGGTCGAGCCAACGGCCTCCTTCGTCAGTCGCCTCGGTAAGCTCAGTTCGCTGGGGGACCCGAGACCGTACTGGCGCGAGGAGGTCTCCACAAGAACCTACAGCAAGGGTCTACAGGGGGCCGTCGAGGATTCGGCCAGTCGAGACTGGCTTTATGCTCCGCCACCGGCCTGGACGGGCCGCAATTTCATCAGGGCCATACAGCTGAGGATCCGAATGAGATTCTATCTTTTATAGAATGAAAACTTGTAAATAAATAAAACTGTAGGTATGGCAAATGTACCTACATATACTTAATTTTAATTGTAATTTTGAAATTAGATCTTTTTATACAATATTATAAATGGTTGGAATTTCATTCTTTAGAATATAAGAAAATACAGGAGTTTAATTTTGATTTTAGTTTAAGATTTTGTAATAAGAATTATGAGTTCATTTTCGGTATAGGTACGTTGAATATAAATATTTCACAACTGTAACAACCACCCCTCTAATGGAGCGACACAGCGCGCCCGGAAAGCGCCGGCGCGCCTGCTCCATACGACTTGGGATATTCCGTTTTAGTTCGCTTAACCAAAAACCTTTTCTTTGTTAATGTATTGCCACGTGCATCAAAAATGACGTTGTGTTATCTAATTGAATGTGCCTGTTAAAAATAAAAGCTTTTTTGTCTTCAATATTTCACGAGTCTTTGAATGCACCTGTTTGCCTAATACCGGGGAGGGGATCCCACGTTAAACACAAAACAATCTGAATTAACTTTATTCTCAGTTACAAAAAGTTGCGCCCAACGTGGGGCCTCCCCAACAAATAAATTCAGAGACACGTAATTAAAAAATAATAATAATAAAATAAGTGTGTGTGTACTCCACGACTTCAACACGTTTTGGAAAACAACGTAAGCGTTTCGCATCGAAAACCGCTTCTACGCTGTAGGACGTTTCGGACTACCTGCAACCGCTTGCGTTATAGCAAAAACCAATTGCATCGCAGTCACCCAACCTCGTCACTCGTAGGGTACGAAGAGATAGCAAACACGGTGAATCGTAAGTTTTTATCATATTCTAACAACGTGGAAGGTCGAGGCTCGCCTTATCTTCTACGCTCGCGTAAAGTGATCGCCCCGAAAAATAAGATGTCGGTGACCTTAATGGACGACCAGTTCCTGGAACTCCTGTCGCGTTTGACAACGCAAAATATGGTCGCGGTCTCCAATAATCAGCCTGCTACCGCCGATAATAGTTATTCGCGTAGCGGCAATTTCGTAAATTGTAATTCGCGTTTCGATGGGTCGTCTAAAGCCGACGTTAATGCGTTCGTTGACGCAATCGAAGTTTATAAAGATTGCACGGGCGTATCCGACGAACATGCGTTAAAAGGGTTGCCGATGTTACTTGACGGCTTCGCCGCGACATGGTTCCAAGGCGTAAAATGGACAATAACATCGTGGAAAGAGGCAACGGACTTGTTAAAATCGACATTTGGCCCAATCAAACCACATCGCGTATACCGCGAATTATTCTCGCAGGAACAAGACGCCAAGACAAAAACGGATGTCTTCATCTGTAAAGCGCGCTAGGTCCTAGCCCAACTACCACCTGGTACATTAACGGAACAAACCCAAATAGATATGGTGTACGGTTTGTTACACCGACGTATTCGCGAAAAGGTGCCGCGTGACAAAGCTGACACTTTCCAGCAACTCCTAAAACAAGCGCGTCTAGCTGAAGTAACGTTCGATAGTTCGTTCGACTCCAAACCGAATCCCGAAATTAAGGACACGAAAAAGAAACTCTGTTCTTACTGTAAAAATCCCGGTCACGTAAAAGACGAATGTCGTAAACTCGCCAAATCTAAAGCTAACGGAAACAACACTGCACCGAGCTCGTCCTTGACTCGTGCCCAAAGCACACCTAAAGTACAACCGGCAAGCAACCCTAACCCCAATACGTCCGTAATAACGTGTTATGGGTGTGGTGCTGAAGGCTACATTAAAAGCAATTACCCTAACTGCAAACCCAACGTCACAAGCGTCAATAATGTCGAATTCCTGTACAACACATTCGATGGCACGGACCGCCCTGTGTCCCCTCGTCCCATTGTGTATCAATGGCCACATCGGCTGTGCGTTCGTTGACACAGGCGCGAAATCTACGGTCGCCGGCTCTACGTTAACAAAATTACTGACAAATGACGGCGTCCCATACAAGGAAGAGGTACTCGTCATGACCCTCGCCGACGGAATAAGGCGTGAAGTGCAAGCGAGAATCTTTACCACTGATGTCATCATAGATCACAAAACCATTACCACCCGTCTCATATGTCCCCGACCACGAGAAGCAGAACGCTCTTGGGAGTGGATTTCATTCAGAATGCCAATATCGTCCTGGACCTACCCAACAACCAATATTATTTTGGAGATGATCCACTAGAGGTATTTGACTTCGCAACGGACGTCGAACCGCGTAAATGATGTTCAATTTGAAGACCTTCAACTGAAGCAGGATGGTAAGGGGTAGTTAACCGAAATAAAACCACACGTACGCCACCAGGATGGACAATTGTACAAGCCTGACCTGGTGGTACACGTCGCACACAACAACATCATCGTGTGCGATGTCCAAGTCTGTTGGGAGGGTCCGAGAAGCCTGTCAGAGTCCTGGGATCGGAAAAGGCTTGTATACGATAATACCAGATTCCGGGACGCAGCATCCAGACGATGGCCCGGCTCCAGCATCGCATTCCATCCTTTGATGCTGGGTGCCCGGGGTATTTGGTCACGCTGCAACATAGAAACCGCGCGGGCCCTCCAACTAGGAAAGAATATAAAGTCCAGCATTCAACCTAGACGGTGAGCAAAGAAATCTATTTAACGCGGTCTTGATCGAGTTCCAGTCAGTCTTTCGGCCTTGCAGCAAACCGACCTCGTTCGCTGAACACTCCATAATCTTAACAGATGATACCCCGACTGCCGTCCCACCGTATAGAATGTCGGAACCAAAGAAACAGCTTCCGCCAGGAATTAGACAAACTACTTGAAAGCGGTTACGTGGAAGAGTGTGAATCGCCATACGCAGCACTGGTTGTCCTAGTGCCAAAGAAGAACGGCCAGGTTAGGCTCACAGTCGACTATAGAGCACTGAACTCTGTGACACGTGCCGACAGGTACCCTCTTCCTCGCATCGATGACATATTGCATGCCGCCAAAAGGACCAATTACATGACGACGCTCGACCTCCGAGATGGATATCACCTAGTGAGCGTGAGGGCCGTCGATAGAGATAAAACTGCCTTCACAACCCCGTGTGGAACCGTTCAGGTATACCAGAATGCCTTTCGGCCTACACAATGTTCCAGAGACTAATAGACCGATTCCGCACCGGACTACCATCCGTCTCCCTCCTGGCATATTTGGATGATTTAATCATCATGTCCTTCAGTTTCCCTGAACATGCCGAAGATCTCAGGAAAAACTTCCAGTGACTTGATACGTTCAACCTCACGCTGAACAGGCCCAAATGTTCCTTTCTACGCAAAGAAGTGCATTATTTAGGACACGTATCCGGCCCCACGAAGAAAAGATTTTTCGACTTACGGAAAAACCTTCGGAACCAATTAATCGCGTAAGTAGAGGTAGTCGCCTGCAGAGGTAAGAGGTAAGTAGAGGTAGTAGATTAGTCGCCTGTAAGTATTTTTATACAAATCTACATATTTATTTTTTATTACTCTGAATAACTGTATTCGCAAAATGTTGATATTATAATGTATAGATAAGTTTAATTTTTCTAATAGATTCCTCTCACCATAGGAGGCAAATAATTTGCCAATTAGCTATTGGGGGTCAAACTATAGGGCAGTTGCAAAAACGCATTTTACATTGTAAAAACTGCACCTATAGTTTTAGACTTCAACCAGAGGTAACGATTTTAATTGGTACCAATGACATATTACGGGTGAGTAAATATTATACATATAAGTAATACTGTAAATCTATTATAAACATAATTTGTAGAATTATAGATACTCCATCATGAGAGTCGGAATGATACGAAGATTATCGACTCTTCACTTCCTGAGAGTAAGAATTAGAATATGTACTATTCCGCCGATAGTACATGCTACTACGGAACAAGTGCGCACTTTAATGAAATATAATAATTTCGTGTTTAATTTAAAAAGAAACAGTAAGCTTACTAAATGTTTAAATGACACGGTCGATTCACACGTATTTACTTCTAGGTAGGGTCGAAGTAATCGACTTCTAGTCGATGAGGGCGGCTACATGAATTTCTTTGTGAGGTAAGCCTTAATCAAAATAAAGTAAGCACATATCGATTACATAGTAACATCTTTTACAGAGACGGCATTCACCTCAATTATTGTGAACTACAGTTACTTAACATTTTATTAGAGTACCTACCCTCTACAACTTCCTAATTTCTCAAAAATCTATCCTTACGATCCAATTCCATACATACATCATCCTACATTAACTTCCCATCCCCATCCATTTCCCTTTTACCTGGCAAGGAAAAGCTCAACACCTACTCGCGGTCCTTACTGTGCAGTAAAAATAAATGTACTCAAAAGCACATATTATATTTTAACTGGCTAGCTTGAGCAAAAATTTGAAAATCGAAAAACCCTGAAGCTCAATTCTGATTTCTAGCCGCTATTGTTGTGGGACGACCCACAACCATTGTCCGATATTGGGCGTCAACATTTAAACCAAAAATTAAAACTTCCAACAACCAACCTGCTTTTCATTATTTATAAAAAATTGATGTAAAAACGAAAATGATCATCAGAAGTGATTCTTAACGGCAAGACGTGCTAAAATTTCTCCAATTTATTCAAATGATCTTTAAAAACTCATATTGAAATTTTAAAAAATTGCGAAGCAATTATTTAATTAAATAATTTAATTTAATTTTAATTATTTTATTAAGCAAAAGAGCACGTTGTGCCGTAGAGGGAATGTTACGTTACCCACTAGTTATTAATTTGCAAACTTTGGTTACCCCAGTTTTGAGTTATGATTGCAGTAAAATTGTACTTTTTACACAATCATTAAGGGGTAATATCACCTTGTAATTTTTTTTTTTACATTTTTTTTTTAATAGTTCAAATGCTCTTTTGGGTATCGGAGAATGATACCCACAAGGTTTTATGTAAGGGCGAAACCTTTAAGTGGTCCAAAAAGTCTTTTTTCCGAGTATAGTCACAGCGCCGTTTTGTTGTTATTCGCGCGCGCTCGAATGCAGTGCAGCATAGGTCCTTGTTCTTTTTTAAACAAATGTTACCGACTGAAAATAGTTCGAATACACTAAACTGTAGTAGCAGATGTCTCCACTGCTCGAATTTTCAAGCTTGAATGCCAGATGATTGCACAACATGGCGTTTTGTTTATGTTAGTTAATAACAAGCGTTTTTGTTGTTTGAGTACTACTGTCAGTGTTTTTCATATTATTTATGTGCGAAAATGAATAAGAGTCAGTGCTCATCCCGGAAAGGAACAAAATCTTGTTCAGGAGCATCAAAAAAGAGAAGTTTGAAAAGTCGTAATGTGAAAAATCGGTACATGCAAGAGCTTGCAGCTGAGAGCGTAGGCACCTCCGCGAAAAAATAAGGTTATCAAAAGATAATTATGAAATTGACTACGATAGCACCTTTGGGTATCGTATTCTGTGCTTTGCAACAGTATTCTCTGCATTGTCTGAAATATTAGTTTGCCATATGTGCCATAAGCCAGTGAAATTCACAGAGGCAACTAAACAAGGTCTGGGCTTTAAACTCGTCGTAAGTTGTGAGAACTGTAACCCTGTATATATAAATAGTTGCCCAAAGATTCAGAATAAGGCGTACGAAATAAACAGAAGAATTATTTTCGTGATGCGCTTATTGGGCATTGGTATTAATGGCATAAAAAAGTTTTGTGCATTTATGGATTTACCGCATCCAGTTTTCCAAAAAAGCAACACTGAAATCGTAAAAACTATTCATGAGGCTGCTGTATCGGTTTGTTCTGTTTCGATGAGAAATGCCGCAAAAGAAGAAAAAAGAGAATCTGTTCTAAAATATAATAGTGATGGTATTACAATCTCTGGCGATGGGTCCTGGCGTCGTCGTGGTTTTCATCACTTTTGGAGTCACTTCGTTTATTGGATGGTTCACTGGGAAAGTAGTTGATGTTGTGGTCAAAAGTAAGTTTTGCAAAACATGCTTGTTGTGGAAAAATAAGGAAAACACTGCCGAATACGAGGACTGGAAAAAATCTCACGAGAAAGTATGTGAGTCAAATCACGAGGGGTCGGCTGGAAAGATGGAGGTGGATGCGGCAACTGAAATGTTTGCTCGTTCAAATGAAAAAAATGACGTAAGCTACATCAATTACATCGGTGATGGTGACTGCAAAACATTTAAGGCTATTGTTGAGGAGAATCCTATGGTAATGAAGAAAGAATGCATTGATCACGTCCAAAAAAGAATGGGCACTCGGCTCAGAAATTTAGTGAAGACGACGAAAGGTTTAAGCGGCAGAGGAAAATTGACAGGCAAGTTAATTGATGAATTGACAATATATTACGGGCTCTCTATTCGCAGAAACTGTAACTCCCTAGAAGATATGAAGAAAGCCATTTGGGCAACGCTTTATCACAAAATTTCTATCAATAAAAAGCCTCAACATCACTTATGCCCTGAGGGCTCAGTCATGGTGCACTTGGCAGTTACACAAGGCAAGTGGAAAGAAAATAAGCAGCTACGAACATAATCCTCCTATTCAAACTGAAATTTTTGAAGCAATAAAACCGATTTATGAAGAATTGAGCAGTGATAAGCTGCTGACACGTTGTTTGGGCGGGTTCACTCAAAACTCGAACGAGAGCTTCAATGCATTAGTGTGGTCTATGGCTCCGAAAACTGTTTCCAGTGGCAAGACAGTACTTGAAATTGCTGTGGATCTTGCAGTTGTCTATTTCAATGATGGATTTCATGGAATCATCAAGTCATGAGAGAATTAGGCATAGTAATTGGACCGAATTGCTACAACTTTTGCTCCGAAGCCGACGCCACGCGCATCACGCATTCTGAGCGCTCCCTCTCTGCAGAAGCCCAAGAAGCCCGTAGAGCCTCACTGTCTTCAAGGAAAGATCAAGAGCACGAAAATATGAAATTAGAGGGTCAACTCTACGGCGCAGGCATTGCAGATTAGAGGTAAATAGAAAATTTCATTGCGATTCCAGTGCATGAAACTTTAAACGTGTTTTACTGAGAACTATGTTTTTCAAGCTGGCCGGACAACTAGCGACTACAGTTATTGACTAGCTGACTCTGATTTTGGAGTTTAGCTTGATATTTACATTCTCTAGTGAACATCGTATGATTTTTTCGATAAATTAAAATTTGCCAATTTTATAACCGATTTCCGGCTGATTTTTTCGTTAAAAACAGTACTTCTATATTAAAGATGACGCTATTTTTCGAAAAATTAAATTTTTAAAGAAATCCTACGATGTTCACTTCATTTTCATATATATTTTAAGAATCTCTCACATTTATTGTTCTAGGTGCAAAATTGCGACCGCAAGCTGTCCGGCCGAGGAGGTTATACAAAAAAAACGGGTGTTTTTACAAGAGATGCTCCGCCGCTATTTTGTTATCGAAAATTGAAAAAAAATTTTTTTAAGTACCAAAAAAGTTGTACAAACATATATGAAAAATAAAATTTCAATATATAAATCCGTTTCTCTTTAATGAACTCGATAAAATGGCCTTTGATTAAGTGCTTACAAGGTGATATTACCCCTTAAGGTTTTTAAAGGTGTTATGGAAATGATAGATTTTTTCAAGTATTTTTCTGTGAATCAGAACATTGTAATCTATGGAAAACGTAATTTATTTCATAAAAACATCAATCTTTTTATTTGGACCGTACCACCTTAACACGCTAGAATTTCTTCGGGAACTCGAAATGCTACATCACATTTGAAAATCATACCATATTTTTATTGTATTATACTAAATATTAAATACCGCTAATAACCGACATGGTTGATGCGGATAATTAAATTTAAAAAAAAAAGTCAAATAGGATGCTTGATGCAGTATTGGACACGTTGTTGATAAATTTTTACAATAGGGTGACTTGCCCAATAAAAGAACATGCCCAATAAAAGAACACTTTGCTGATAAAATTATTATGAAAAATTACAAACACTGTGAAATACCCTTTTTTTTGTTTGAGAAGAAGCAATAATATTTCAGCTTTATTTTTCACATAATTTTTTTTATAAAAGTTTAAATTTTCGCGGTAAATAAATATTGAATATCTACGTTTTGGAGCGCCTCGCTTATTTCGTGGTCGCTACTAAGAGACACGTGCAACAGAGAAAGTGAGTTTTATGAAAAAACAGCAATTCAACGACAAATCGAGTTGGTAAGTATTATATATTTAGATTCTACATAAAATTACGATAATTTTAGTATAAGAATCATGATCTTAAAATATGTACAATTCACATAATCATGATGTTCGTTTACTGGTATGATTTTCTAACCTCAACCCAGTAAAAAAACAGGCTTTTATCCATGTGAATCAAATTGATTTTAAAATTGATTATAATTGTTTTCTAAATTACTGTGATTCAAATGACAATTGAAACTCGTGTATCTTTTTTTGTTTCAGATTTTTTGTTTATTATTCTTACAACTTCATTGCTTCATTCGTGTTTATCAGCAATGCAAGAGATGGTATGTAATAAATGTATTATATATATTGCTATTCTTAATGATGTTGAGCAAGAATATATAATAATATATAATAATAATAATCAATAGAAAATAGATGAATATATGCATATGTTTTTCCATATTTCAGGAGCCTAAAAGTAAACGTGTATATAAAAATCACAAGTATTCGACGACAGACTTGCATGAGGCTCTAGAGAGGATAAAAGGAGGAGAAAGTTACAGAAAAATTTCTAGTCAATATAATATACCTAAATCTGTATTATTTACTAGAGTTAAGGAATTACTGCCACTAAATGTAAAAAAAGGACCCAAGACTAATTTAACAGAAGATGAAGAAAACCGTTTAGAGAAGTGGATCTTGGACAAAGCTCGTTTAGGATTTCCTATGCATCCAGATGAAGTTAAAGTGGCTGTAAAAAAAGTTTTAGATGATACAGGAAGGTGTACAGTATTTCATGATAACAAGCCAGGAGACAAGTGGTTGTTATTGTTCTTAAAGCGGCATCCTGAAATAAGAAAAAAGAATACTGAAGTTATATCTAGAGGTCGTGCGTCAGTTACTGAAAATAAATTAAAAGAATGGTTTAGTGAAGTAAAAACTTATCTACAAGAGAATAACTTGTCCGATGTCTTAGAGAGACCCGAGAGTATTTTTAATGGTGATGAAGCTGGCTTCCAACTTTGTCCTAAAAGCAGTCGCCTTCTCGGATCAAGAAAAGAAAAAAATTTTTACGAAATATCTGCTGGCCACGAGAAGGAAAATATCACGGTACTGTGCACATTTTCTGCTGCAGGTGCTTCTGTACCGCCTATGATAATGTTGCCATACAAAAGAATACCGGTACACCTATCACAATCCATTCCACATGAGTGGTCAATTGGACGGTCTGAATCTGGCTGGATGGTATCTAGTACCTTTTATGAATATATGGCGAACGTCTTTTATCCGTGGTGTGTGAAGAATAAAGTGAATTTTCCTGTTATATATTTTCTTGACGGTCATCAGTCTCATCTGTCATTGGAGTTAAGTGATTTTTGTAAAGAACATTCAATTATTTTAGTGGCACTTCATCCCAATTCTACTCACATCACTCAGCCGTGTGATGTCTCCATATTCAAAGGTTTAAAATGTAAATGGAGAGAAGTAGTCCAAAATTATAAATAAGAAACACAAACTTCGCTGACAAAGGCTAACTTCGCTGCATTGTTTAAAAAAGCTTTCGATCAAATTAAAGTTGAGTCAATTAAAAATGGCTTCAGGAAATGCGGATTATATCCTTTCGATGAGAATGCAGTTAATTACGATCAGTGCATATCAACTCGACGTCAACTAATTGATTCAAGAGATGCAACTGAAGAATTTCCAGTTTATACACTAACATATGATGATTTAATTTCAACCAAAAAATTTCTTTATAATAATATCAAGAAAGAGGAGCTCCAAAAATTTATTAATATCAGAAACAGCAATAAAACTTGCAGTGAATCAACATATGTATTATGGAAAACCTGCATGGATAATCTTCAATTATTTGAATTGAGTAATGAAGAAAGAAATACAAACAATGATGATAGAAATTCCATCACTTTGGAGCCTCCACAAGTAAATACTGAACTCAGTATAATAGATGATGATTATATCGATAATATATTTGAAAATGAAGCCAATGAATTTGTTCAATATACAGATGAAAATGTGCATATAGCAATTGAAGAACAGGTTAACCAACAAAATTTTGACATACTTGATATTCCTATAATTAATTCTTACGAATTAGATTGTGTGAATGACATATTAAATAATAATAATAATAATAATATTGAAAATTCAAAATCTGGCACTGTTGAAAGCAGTATATCTGAATTAATAACTGATGTGCACAAGATTAGTGAAAGTGGTAAAAATTTCATTATCAATTATTCACATAATAGTAATAAAAATATTAAATATTTCATTTTTGTATTTTTTCAGATGCTTTAATCGATACAGATGAAAAAAGTTGTCGATCTCCAACTTCACCAAGTAATCCGAATAGTATTTGGGAAAAACACCTTTCGTGGCCATCAAGTACGTCAAATAATAAAAGTCTAAAGATAGAGGGACAATCTTTGCCACTTGTTCTCACAGGATCAAAGTTTAGAGATTATCAAATCCAAAGAAAAAAAGAAAAGGAAAAGAAAGAGTCCGAAAAGCAAGAAAGAATTTTGAAAAGAAAAATTAAAAAAGAAGAGACTGAAATAAAGAAGAAACAATTAAAATTAGAAAAAGAAAATAGGAACGAAGAAAGAGCTAAGATTAAAGAAGAAAAAATAAAGGCTAAACAGATTAATTTAATTAAAAACAGAACTCCACTCACTCCATTAATTAATCAGCCCATGGATTTGAGTTTTAAAACATAAATAAATGAATTTTATTCAAAATATTTATTACTTTTTTATTAAAACTATTTGCCCTCGTTATTTTATCCCTGATTTATTGACCATAACAATATTTTATAGCTCTGTTCTTTTATTGGGCGTCTGATGTTCTTCTACTGGGCAAGGTGTTCTTTTATTGGTATTTTGACGCTTTTTTCATATTTTACTAAATTACTAATGTTCAACTCATTTTTAAAGCATAATTCTTTTTTCACTTGATTCCTCATATGTTTCCGAATACAACAAAAAAAGTTTCAAGATGAAATGATAATTAGGCTTAAAATAAGCGACTATAATATATAGACATCTCCTTAACCGTTCTTTTATTGGGCAGTTCACCCTAATCTTAATTTGATTTTAAAGATCGTTAAAATTTAAAGTTTTTTTTCATCATTTAGAAAAAACATTAAGATGATTACTATTAAGTGGTAAATAAAAGTAAATCAAACACAATTCGTATTCCTTAAGTGGCCAATAACTGTATACCTATCCTATGAACCTGTTTGTAACCCTAAATTTTTTAATGCGCGTAAACGTTTGTTGAAATTATCGATTAATGATCTTAATTTCTTGTGCGATTCTCTAGCAAGCGTAGGTAATTAAAATATTGCCTTAACGTGCGTATTAATATTAATTAATATATGTTAACTTTTTGTTTTCGTATCTATTCCTTAACAACTCCCGCGCTAATTTGTAATTTGTTTCGAATATCTCTTAACGAATTTAGTAATTACGCGACTTCGCCCTTAAGAGTAGATTTCAAATAATAAAATCGTTGAACGCGCGTGATTGCGTCGTTTTTATTAATGGCCGCACAAATGTTGCTTGGAAATTTGCCCAGCAATCGTACTGTCCTTGGAATTCAAGAGGCTACAGGGTTGTCAATTTAATTAAGAAATTTACTTGTGTAATACCCATTATTTTTAACGTTCGATTCGTAGGTAGAAGACGCATTTGTTTTTTTCCTTTATGATTTTTTGCCTTTTAAAACCAATTTTGAAATATCTATTCACAAATTTTATACGTTCAAGTGTGCGATCTTTGTCCGATTGTAATAACTGGATAACCGGATCTCACCTTGAATGTTATCGTACGCCGCGCCGTCCACGCATCCACTACTTTGGCTAATCTGATTTCTAACTCGGCAATGTCGCCGTTGTTAATTTCAATACGTGTTAACAATGCATTTATTTGTGTACGATTTCAAATTTGAGATTGCGGTAATGAGGAATAATTTGGTAATAAATAAGGAATGACTTACGTGCAGGCTTCGTTCTTGCTTGTACGTGGTGCGTCGTTGATTCAAGAATTGGTGCGGCCGATGGACCAGAAATGGCGTGGTTTAATGATCAAATAATTATAGCGAACTGCATCACATTTTATTAAATTTAACACAACTTCGGCTAACATATCACCTCTTACTTCTACCGTGTCTTACTTCTATATGGTGATCATGCTTGGTGGCCATGCATATTACACCGAATGCGCATGATCATATGCTGTTCCATGGATCTTAACACTCTAAGATAAATTTATTGTTCATCAATACTTAACACTAGATTTACGGACAAAATTGCCCGTCATATTGACGGGTCTTTCCGTTTGGTATCCCACATACGGACATTTGAAATTAGGGTGGCTAGTGGAAAATTAATAGAGTACAAAATATTCATAAATATAAATCACTAAAATTTGGAACAATTTATATTTAATTGTCTTTGGCACATAACTATGAAATTTGAAGTCCGTCAAATTGACGGATTTCGTAAATCTAGTGTTAACATAGGTAGGTACGAAAAATAAAAAAAATTAATTTAATCGTCGACGTAATGTATTGTTATTAAAGTAATTAAGAATTGCAACACGTTTCCTTTATAACATCTAAAATAAAAAGTTGCTGAAATTAATTCGAAAGAAAACTATTTTGTTCTACGACCCCCTATGAAAAGACATATTTCGATAGTAGGCATTTCCAGCGAAAACGTGATTTCCGTCGCCGTCGTTAGTTTTCCTCTCTGGTGACGAAAGTTAATCAGCACATCTAGTTGTTGGATGCCACTTGTTTATTTGAAGTTTAAAGTTTACCGTTTATTATTGAGACCTGTCACTATTTGTTTACATTACGTTCTTTTTTTTTTCAAAAAAAAGGTAGGTATATGGCACAAGCGAGGTCACAATAATTAACATAGAAAATTCAACATTGTACAGACGCAATTTTTTGTCGGTGTATAATTTTGGATACTTTAGAAAATAAACTAATTTCCACCGATGAAGCTTCAACATCTTTAAGGGCTGGTTTTACAAACATGATTTATACTACAGAATAGATAGATATTCCTGGAAAAACTGCTATGGAAACATTTCTTGAGACAATGGTTTCCATAAAATTTATTCTAGAAACAGCTTATCTAACAAATATCTCATAATTGTAAAACCGGCCCTAAATCGAGTTATTCTAATATAGCTCATACGATTTTATTCTTTCTGATTATGTACAGGATGAAATATCAACTATGCACCAAAAAAATCGATAATTTCACAAAAGTTTTGAATTAACTTCAGAAACCTCATGAAAATCGTAATCAAAATAAAAGAATTGGCTAAATTTAAATTAACTAGGTTACAAAGAATATACTAATATAAATGTGTAGACATAAATTTCCAGTATTAACGGGACTAGTTTAAAAAACTAACAAAACACAATTTTCCAAGATAGGCTGCTGTGATTGCATATTTAACTGTAGTTTTTAATTTTAAACAACTTTTCTTAATAACCATTTTTGGTAGTGTCAAAAATAAAGGTACTTTACTCTTGAGCCAAATTTAGCTTTTCGATAATACCTCGTGCGACCGATAAATTTTGACTTTTGATGGTTGTATTTTAGGTTTTAGACCATGCACCAACTATTACGAGTAAAATGTTTTGAGAAACCAATAATAAAAATATTTTTTATACGGCGGTGCAGACTTTTCGGAGGACACTGTATACTAACAATACAAAAAAAGAGTTGTTTTCTTTTATCCACGTATGTATACGTATGTATGTGAACGAAATTATAGCTAGAAACTAATACGCTTATTTTTAATAAATTTAAATTTACCGCTGTCCAGCGGCAAGATCGAAAATAGTTCTAATGTAATTGTGTCTTATGTTTCTACTCCTTCTAATTTCGAAACGAAGTATAATAATATTGAAATAAAAGTAAATCATTATTTCAACTTTTTAATACATAAGAACATTACGCACGAAGACGGTTTGTCACCGACTTTCGAAAACACCCAAAAAGTGTTCGAATAGCACTTTTATTTTACGACAGGAATTTTTGTAAGCGCAATTTAAAGTAGCAAAAAGGAAAATCGATATCTAAGAAGTCTAAAGTTTTTAGGGGGCATACATATTATTGTAGGAAGGATTAAAGTTATAAAAAGGGCGTAAAACAATAAAATCTCTACGACTTTGCCATGCCGAAAAATAAATAAACCGTTAGAAGATTTTTTCATAATAAAAATGTAAAATATGCTTTGACTATTATATATCCGCTCCACCCTCGTAAAATTTAAATATTATTTTCTTATTTTATTATGTAATAATTTATAGTAGCCACTTGGACGACTTTGAAGTGTTGCTGATTCAAAAATACTAAAACGTTTTATTGTTTATTTGGATGATGTTGAACTAAAACGTTTGTTTGTCATAATATAATAATGATAAAATGTAGTACGACAATACATTGTCTCTAAATATATGTACAGTAGGGTACAGAATTAATGTCGCTAATCGCGAGCATTACGTGGGCACACACGGCACAACGAACAAATTATGATCAGAATATTTAAAGTTCAACTTTTTAAATACTAAATACTTTTCGTAGATTTATCTATTGTGCCACTCGCCCAATGTTCGTGATTCGCGACATAAATTTTGTACGGGACTGCATATATGTATATCATTTTATATTAAATATAATTTTTTAATTTAAAAGAGCATTCAATACTTTTAATGAAAATACGTATAAGAGGATCTTACTGTCGCGAGATACCGTTATAAACGTAATTTAAAAAAAACAGTACATTAAAAAAATGCAGTTATAATACATAAACCAGTCGTCCTCTCTTTTGATTGCCGCCGGGGAAACGGTTCCATGTCAAAAGGCCGTCGACAAAAACGCCGTGAGGAAAAATGCCGTGGAGAAAACGCCGTGGAGAAAACGCCGTGAGGAAAAATGCCGTGGAGAAAACGCCATGGAGAAAACGCCATGAACTAAAATGCCGTTAGTGTAAAACGCCATCAGGTCAAAACGCAGTGGTAAAAAGGCCGTCAGTTTCAAAAGTCAAATTAAATTGAACCTATTATTCTAAGCATTAGTATATAGCAGTAATAGGTGTCTATTTAACTGTGTTTGTACATAAATCGAAATCAGTCAATTCCAGAATTTCAACAAACAGTGAGATTCGAAAATTTATTCTTAACAGATACTTGTTTATTTTTAAAATACGTAAGTATAAGCCTAGTATAAATTCAAATTACTTATTGTTATATTTGGCACACGCTAGATATAATATAATATGTATATGATACATTTACGTGATACATGGTTGGAATAAAATAATATTAAAACTACTTTTTGTCTTTATACAAACTTTCTTAGTGGTAAACGTTCTTATGATAAGAGGAAATGAAGAATTGAAAATAACGAGCATAGATGAAGTTGTCTGCTTTTATACAACGATTTAAACGATTAAAATATTATTCATGATACACATTGTATATTTATAATTATGTAGTATGTGCCAAATATAACAATAAGTAATTTGAATTTATACTAGATTTACTTTAAAAGCAAGTAGGTATCGGTTAAAAATAAATTTTCGCATCTCTCTGTTTGTTGAAATTCTGGAATTGACTGATTTCGATTTATATACAAATACAGTTAAATAGATACCTATTACTGCTATATAGTAATGCTTATAATAATAGGTTCAATTTAATTTGATTTTGAAACTGACGGCGTTTTGACCTGGCGGCGTTTTGAGCAGACGACATTTTTGTTCACGGCGTTTTAGTCACGGCCTTTTGACGCACGGCGTTTTTGATGACGGCCTTTATCCACAGCGTTTTGACCTGACGGCGTTTTTGTCGACGGCCTTTTGATGTGATACCCTTAGCGACCATTCGCCTTCTCTTTCGATTACCGCCGGGAAAACACCGCTACCTCGAAGGAGCAAAAAGTGAAGAATTCCGAAGCTTCCGGTAGGATCTCCTCGACTTTTCCTCTGACACACCGAAACCATTGCCTTTACAGGAAAATGATTAAAACATAAATTATAGGAAATTTCCTTTAGTTTATTTTTCTACATAAGTATTTTCGTCCTAACATAAACTGAAAAGAAGATTCTGCAGAAAAACTGTTTTTTAAAACCGAATGGTGTTAAGAAAATTCTCAAAATGTTAACTCAAATTTAAAGTCAAAGGCCAAAGACCGCCAAGTCTCTCCTTTGTTGGCGCAACCACGCGACCTGCTTCGCAGGTTGACTGGCTTGCGATTTAAAATCTCACCTAAGAAATACTGGCAGGTGTGCTTCGGTCGGTGGTCGTGCTCGTGCCCTTCGCACCTGTGGACGTGCCTAACCTAAAACGGAAAAAGCGATTAGATTATGTTATTACCTAACCTAAACGCTGACATGCGGCGGAAGTAAAGTTCGGTATGTCGAAAATTGTTTCCGCGTTTTCCCGCGTTGTCCCGTTTTCGTCGATTTCTTCGTCGAGATGTCAAATAGTGCGAGGAAACGCGCACGGCAAGTATCCTACTGTTTTCTGGTAATTTTCGTCACCGGTTTCGTCCCGTAAAAACGCCGTAAAACCGACAATTTTGGAAATTCCCGCCCGAGGTGACGTTAAAGTCGAATGAAAAACAATCGAAACGTGACTGCGTAGACCCTCGGAAATTTACATTTTTCGACTGCTTAACGCGAACGACTTCTAATGCCCGGTAGCCTAAGATCAACAAAAAGGTCCAAAGTCGCGATCGCGACCATCCACAACCTTCCCGACGCTCGATCCGCTCGTCAAAAAATCCCCCCAAATCGCCTCGAAAACCTCGCTTTTTCGGATCGTGGCCGGCCGTTATGCATTTTATAATGTAGTAATACCTCCTTTAATTCCATTTAGCTTATTGTTCGTGAAATTAACTGAAAATATTATTATTATTTTGTATTATTGAAAAAGTATTATTTTGATATCGACATAATATACTATGTGATTACTATAGGTATAATTTTACTTGCACTAACAAATACTCTTGTAAGTATTTCATGAATGTAAAAAAAGTTAATTTTGTTTTTGGATTTACTTTACTTTTAACCTTTAAGTTTAACGTATGTACTTACCTCATTTTTTTAGTTCATCCGCCGTAAGACCCTTCACAAACGAAGGTTTTCCTGTTATTGGGGTCGTAGCAAAAAATAGTCGACGTTAGATTCACATAGACCACACAAAGATTGATCTTCCCAAAACATTTTCAGTGTAAGTATTGTTCAACGTTACGAGTCTGTCTGTCAAACAGTTTGTTTATTTTAGCATTAACGTACGTTTGTCTGAAAAATTCGATAGATAATAAAGTTTTCATATCCATTACTACAAATTAAATTTACATTTTTTTCGCTATGTTTATATTTACTTCACTTGTAGAAAAAAAATAGATTTGTTTTGCGTTAAATATTAAAATATAGTAAGTAAAATATTTGTGTCTCATTTTAAACAATTTTATTTGCACTTCTTGATTTTAAAGTATAAATTATCATTACTTACTATTAGTTCGGTCAATCCGTAGATAGTAAATAAGATAAGTTACAAGATCTCTGATGTTTGTATCCAGTCTTAAATAAGCATATTAAACTCTTGTGGTTAATCACGTCTTTTCTTTTATAATCAACACACTACGTGTGATAGCACCCTTAGCGATTTTCAAAATGGCGATCGAATACAACAGCCCTAATCTCAGAAACTTACTTTTACACTCACTACCGACCCCCCTACAAAATAAAAAATCGCTGCCTACCCAAAGTGCACGGTCTCATGCAGGAATTGATTGTAGATACTATATTCAGACATACGTAATCTCGGACATATTGATAATATCTAAGTTCCTAATTATGGTTTAATCATGCCCAAAATACTAAAATCATATAAACATTAAAAAATTAGTAAAAAGGTAACGTTTTCACATTAGAGGTAGGTACGCAGATATTTAGAATACAAATTTGTTATAAATTTGCGCTATAGAATTGTCGGTAATTAAAACAATTCAAAGAATTTGATGTTACATCGAAAAGAGTTTCAAATATGGTTCATATCGATATTACAGGAATTTCCAATATACGGCGTTCAGATTTATATTAAAATTTAAAATTTATTTCTTTTACGATTTTATTTATGGATGTTGATTGATTTTTCAGTTATTGTGGGTAATTTAATTATCTATTTAAATCAATAAGTACTTTTAATTTTTAATTTATTAAATAAATAGTATTTTATACGTATATTAGCATCTATAAAACGTATATAAATGCGTATAGAATACGTTTTCTTCAATTAATCTAAAAGACGCATTAAGTAAATCATATAAAAGGCGCATAAAATATCATTAAAATAGAATAGTATTTAAAACGTCTAGGGCCAGTTGCATAAAGCAAAGTTAACTTTAACAATGTAGTTAATTACATGTTTCCGTTGTCAAGTGTTGCATAAAAGTATTTAATACCACTTCAACTGACCGCATCGTTAAATATGTGAAGTGTATGATTAATTCAAAAATGTGTTGCATAAAACTGAACGTGTCGTCAAATGTCTAGTTAACTGCAATCAAACTAATCGAGCATCGACCTGTGATTAAATCCATCGTCAAATTATTTCTGGCATTTAAATTGCCAAAATTATAACTTTAAGATAAGAATTATCATGTAAACTTATTATTTATACATCAATAAATACATTACACATATATTAGAAGTTAAATACACGTCAAATTGTTCATAACTATATCAAACTATGATGAAGAAGTTGTTTTTCCTTGGTTGAAGAGGGCAGACGTGGTATCACAACCACCGAAAGCGTGAAGAAATAAAATATTTTCAACTAGTATTAAGTATATTTGAATGATTTGGTAGAGTATAACCCTTCTGTTATTTTGCCTCTTCCTGGTTTTCTAAAATAAATGTTTTGATAAGATTGCAGATAATCCTGTTAGCAGAACCAGTAAATCGATATCTTCGCCCACGATGCTATAACTACATCAAATTTCAATTTTCTTTTAAAATCTCCTATTATTGTGGAAAGTAGTAAAACGAGTTAGTAACATTTAATGCCTAATTAATAACGATGATCAAAACTGGGCGTTTTGAAAATTTTTAATAAGTGGTTCTACTTTAAAGCGCTAATTACCCCGTGTGCAGCCTTAAATGCATAATTGTCTGTATACACGGGGTTAGGTTAAGGTTGAAAGAAAGATTAATGTCAGTAATACATACATACGTCCTAACACATCCGAAGACTAACATAATTTATTTCAAATTGATAGCGTTCTCGGTAAAATATGTATTGCTCACCGTAATGTGCGTCTTATTGGGCTTGCATCAAAATTGCTCGCGCTGAAATGTCTCTGCGTCCAAATGTCGGGTTTACTATCTTACCTGGGTAAAATGTGTTTAACACTTAAATCATTTGTAAAATGCTATAGTTAAATTTATTTTAAATTATCATTTAAAATTAGTCATCGAAGTACAGTAAATAACTGAAAATGTACAACTTTCATAAAAATCAATAAGAGAAACGACCATTTTTATTTTATTACTTGATGTGCTTTCATTTCGATCAAATTTCCTTTGTACCTACCGTAAATTATTTATACGCAAAATTCAATTTAAATACCTGCTGCAACGATGTGTATTAAAGGGAAAGTTGTAAATTAGGTCGATTTAAAAGCACATGTTCGGTGTCGATCTAAACGATGCACGAAAGCGTGCAGCTAAACGATGAAATTATGCAGTTTGTGTAGCTTGCATTTAAAAGCGAATGCGCTTACAGCTGTAAAACGAGTAAAAGTGGAGATTGGAAAGCTAGAATAAATTAATGTAACCTAGAGTGTGGTAATTTAAATTCACTTAGTTTCCTTTAGTCATTAGAAAAGTTAAACGATGCCGTAACATAACGAATCCAGGCAATGTAGAAAAACTCGGCAGTTACACGGCAAGATATTCCATCTAGATTTTCTATTTCTAATTTTTATGTTCACAAACATCCATGGTTGTAGCGGGATTCGAACCCGCAGCGCTAGAAACCAGTCGAGAGACAGGCTATCTAGACCATTCAGGTCCCAAAATCTACAAATAGAAAGTGAATACAAGAAACGAATTGCTCGTTCACATTGCCTTCACAAAAGTACGTCACGACGACTTCAAAAGGACTTTACGTAGTACCTACTATTGTCAAGAGAGCCGAAAAGTGAAATGGAGTTTGCGGTGGGATTTTAAACACTTACTTTGAACAATGCTTTTTACAATGCCTTCTATGGGAAACATTCAAACAACTATCCACATACATCGAAGATTGAACTTTTTTATTCGGAATAGTCCTTAGTACCACCTCCTAAAATATTTATTTTTTCTCCTGAAACACCCTGTATGTATAAAAACTGTTTATGTTTAAACATTATCACAACATATTCTCTAGTTTCAAATCAATTAACTTCTTTACTACGAATTAAATTAGTTCCGTGATTATCTCATCTGGAGCAAGTGGTCGATTGTTATGCAAACTAAATTGCAGCTTCGGTAAACGCTAAAGCAATTAAACTATTTATGCACATGCATATACTATTCATTTACCCACCCTTTGCGTTCTATGCATTAAAACTTGCTTCTATTTATCAACGAAGCAACATCAACTGTTACCGTAAAGTAATTAGAGGAATCAATATTGAATTTTTACACGTTCTTTCTATTTTTAATTTGGCTTTTCAGTTTAATAACTTAAAAAGGAGCTTTATAATAAAAAGAATAAGAAATTAATAGGGTATTTCGATCTTCTACGTTTTATTAATTGACGGTATTTATAATAATTAGGTATGTAGATAATTAAGGTTGTAAATTATTTGTGCCTAATGAACCCAACAACTTCTAAATAAAATTTAATCGATGTTATTTGTATTATTATTATTATATTTTTTAAACGCGTTTACTTAGCTTTTTTAATGCGTTTTAAATTTAAAAATCATACGAGCAGGAAGGTGTCGTCTATCTAATAACTTTGTTGTTTCAGAAGATGCTTTAAACTATCTCATCTTGATACTTTAAAATAGTAGAACACTAATTAACTATATCTACTAATTCGAATTAGGGATAGCCCGAATAATTCAAAATTTAGATAGTCGTTTTTGTATTAAAGATGTGACTGAAGTACTAATACAGTTTATTTGTAATTAATTTGTTTACTATTTACGTACTATTTAATTATGTACTTAGTATACGAATCTGAAATTAATTTAGTGCATATACATATTTAATAAAATATCTATTATATTGATTGAAAAAAGTTTTAAAAGATTTTTGATATCTATAGACATTTATCTTAAATTTGTTTCACTTAGAATATGTAGTATAGCTTATTCAAACCTATATTATGTTCACGTCATCAATACAAGGTTACTAGATGATGACGTTTCACACAGTGCTGTCATCTCGTACCTGGCATTTTGACAGTTCTAATAAATTGTAGTTTTCTTTATACCATCTATTATGTGCGCAAGTAAATCATCTATAGAATATGTAACTTTCCAAACTTTAAAGCGAATTACAAATAAACAATCTAGTAATTTTTGTTGATGACGTAAATATCATATAGGTTTGGATAAGCTATACCTATACAGTTTAACAGCTTTTTATGTTTCCGATGCCATTTCATATCTCCTTACGTTTGCTGTAGACTATGAATTTTTAATAATCTATTCATCCATTATATTCTACTACTCTGGATCAGACATCACGATTTAACAATTTTCTGACATTTTCTTTATAGCAATCTTCATATAACTACATAAATCTATCAAATAACTATACCTAACATGTGATATATCCTTATAAAAAGAATTTCATACAGTTTTAATGCATACGATCCATTTAAAATTTCGAAAAAAATCCCTATATTTAAAATATTTGATGCTAAATTGTTTTCCTGAGATTTCGTAAAATAATTGAAAATGAACAGTCGAACAACTTTTGTATATGTATGTATGATATTTTTCTGAAATTCTTAAGGTAACCGAAATATCTGTGTTGTGACACAATAAATCAAATAAATGTGTTAATTGTGATAAAGAAATTCAACAAAAATTACATATGTAGGTATATATTAAAAATCTAAAACAAAAATCAAATACAGTACAGTCGAACTTCTGTAACTCGAACTTCTATAAGTCGAATTTATTTTTAAAGAAATTTTATGCGTCACATCGTGTTTTACCTTAAAAGTTGTTTATGTATCTCGAATTTCTTTAAATCGAAATTTTCTATATTACTCAAAGTAAAATTTGGCAGTTTTGAAGCAGATGAACTTCCTTAACTCGAATTTTTATATTACGTATTTTTGTTTTTGTGTACATTTTTCCATAGTTTGTATTTATGAGCTTCCCATCGCAATATTAACATTGCTCTTAATGTTTGCTAATGACTGGGCTTCCCCAAGTACCTATTTAGCTATCCTCGGATTAATCGCAAGTGAAAGCGAACGGGTACTTTAAGACTTTTAATATTGAAATACTTCAAAAGGAGAAGGCAGAGGGACCAAAAATAAGCATTTTTTGTCAAACGTGTTTTTTCTGTTTAACACAGCAAGAAATACTACTTATTGTTGGTATTCTCTACAAACGATCCCTCCGTAGATACCGATGATGATACTGTAAAATGATTGGTCAGACCGCTTAGACGTATGATGTTTAGTTCGTTATAATCGATCGGACCTGATAATTTTGCGGTTAAAAGCGTTCGTTAAAGCCGATCGTTCGCTATAAATGTGTTTGTTATATTCGACCATGAAAAGTACGTGTTTAAACAAAAACCGATTTTGTATTTCACATTTTGATCGTTAAAACCAAGCGTTCATTATAACTCGGGTTCATTATAACCGAGTTCGACTGTACTTTTACGCTTATATTTTAAATAAACGTATAATTAATTATTTTAAATTAATTAAATTTCATTAGATGTACCTACCGTTCAAACTGAATAATTTAAAATAAATCGTGAAAGGGTTTTTAATTAAATCACTTCACCTTTAAATCTCGTAAGAAGCTTTTTGTTTGCTATGAAAACATAATTTGAAAAATCTTTCATCATAATATTTAATTACTTATTCTACTGAATTCTTTTTTACCGAGAGTAATTGAAACTTAATTTAACGTTTCATTTTCCAGACAATATATTGGACAAATAAAAAATTACATAGTTGTTTTTAAATATTTTTACTGCTACACATTTTCAATTAGCGTTTCTTATCATGTTAACTGATAAAAAACTATATGTACATGTATCTGTACAAATAAAAACACAAAATGCTCTGTGAGAAAATTAAAAGAATTTTAGTTTCTCACGAAAATATGCTTTCTTGGTGAACAAAAAATTTAGGTCAATCATTTATGAAGGAAGCTATATAGAAACGGCAGATTAATGGTTCTCATTTTAGGTCTTATTGTAATCGAGAAAATATTAATGAATGTAGTATAATAAAGGGATTATAAACTGTATGGTTCATTATGTGTCGAGGAAATTCCATTCGATACCTTGAAAAGATGAAATACAATTAATATTATATGTATTTTACAATAAATGTCTGCCACAGTAATGTTTATTATACATACTTATAAATATAAAAGTAAAGTAAGAATACCTACATATTCTTTAATTAGGTAATATGTAATCGTATAAATACATTATACAGGGTGATTCATAAATATGCGAAAAAATTTAAGGGATAGTTCCTTGTTGAATATTAAGGGGAGCCTTTTATATAACTTTTTTTCTAAAACGCATCTTTTCAAAGTTACATCTAACAATAAGGAAATGGTAAAATGTTCTTGAATGAATGAATGAATGTTGAATATTTAGTTGAATAACGTTATACCAGTTGTTAACAAGTTTTGACAACGGACAACCCTATTTAACCAATAAAATAATAAATATTGATATGTTACAAATTTCACTGAATGGCCTATCCAAGTGTATTATAAACGATTCACGTCATCAATAAAAGGTTACTAAATGATGACGTTTCGCACAGTGCTGTTACCTCGTAGCTCGTATTTTTACAGTTCTAATAAATTGTAGTCTTTCTTTATACAGGCTAATATGTGCGTAGGTAAATCATCGATAGAATGTCACTTTTTAAACTTTAAACCAAATTACAAATAAACGATCTAGTAACTTTTTACCGGTGACGTGAATTGCATATAGGTTTGAATAAAGTGTATCTAGTGGAAGATCGCCTATTTTATTTCTTTACTCAAAAACTGTAGGTTTCTCGTGAAAAATGAAAGATCCAAAAAAGGTTCAATATAAACTAAGCTTTCTAAAAATATTTTTTAAATTGCAAAATTTTAACTGTTCATAATTTTTTTTTAAAATCCAACAGGGGTTGCAATGATCATCTGCCTTACGGAGGTAGGAGTTGATTGGAAATATTACTGCAGGAAATCTTTTGATAAGTAAATTTATCCACTAAATGTCATTAGTAGTTTTCGTGGGAGTGTCGTTGAGTTTTTTTTCCTTGGTTTTTGCTAGGATCGGCAAGGGAGCTAGTTAGCCCTGTTGGGTCAGCGTTTCGTACCCGATGGGCGCATAGGAAGCCAACGTCAGCAGGTAACCCCATCATAGTGATAGTAAGAACGTTAAGGTATCGTGTTTTATGTTAATTATTATCTTTGTCTAAATTGCATTGATTGAATTTTGTGTGTTCGATGTTTTATTGTTTATTAGTAGAGGACGTCGAATTTGGAATCATAAGCAACAGTAATAATCGCGATTGTTTTGATTTAAATTAGGTAATTTTAACGATTTATTGATTTTGTGTTTGAGAATTTTGAATTTTATTATAGGTATGAAAAGGTTTTAATCGTTTTATTTATTTAGTAAGTATTAGTTATTGTACTATCTGGTCGAGGGCCATATATGTATATAAGACAGGTAGATTACAATTGACGACCCTGCCAGGATTCGATAAAACGCGTTAGAAATTAGAAAAAATAATTTCAAGAAATACTTTTATTTCTTGGTAACAAAGTAGAATGATGTGTTTTTATTAAATAAGCTAGTTATGCGTCATTTCATTTCTGTCGAATACAAACATCGTTCAAATGTAATATAATATTTTAACGGCGACGCGACGGCGAAAGATTACGAATTTGAAAATAAACTTAGAGGTCACCTCTGTATAGTTATGTATGGTTGTTTTTTGTAAAGTAAGCGTATAAGCAATTTATTTCAGAACAAAATTACAGGAAATAAATATTTGCTAAAGATGAATTTAGAATTAATATAACATTCCGTACATGTGTGAATCATACGTTTGGGATTATAAAATAAATGATTTTGTCGGCATAAAAATGAATAGTAAAGTTAATATGGACAAATCCGAAATTTTTCGGATTCGTCGATATTAATTAAAGATACCGGAGCGACGGCAAAAGTTGAGGTAGAAAAAAATGAAAGGAATGATTCTCTAAGACAATTATTATTGCAAATGCAAGGATAAATTTTAGGACAAATGTAAGAAGGGCAAAGACAAATCGCAACAAGCACAACCACTAATCTCACTTGAGACTACTGTCCGTCCTCGTAATACCTACTGCGTATGGGATAAAAAAGGGATATAACATACATAGATGTTTCAAAATATATAATTTGAGAAATCTATTAGTTAGAAGCAAGGAGACAAGTATGAGATGTTTTAAACAATTTGCTACGTGCCATCACAATAATTATAATGAATATGTGAACTCTCATACTCACAGAAGAGATCCGTCCTCAAAGAGACAGATTAGGAGATTTCTCATAGACGTCGCATACAGTTTTTCAAATGCGCATTTATGTACTTTTGCAAATATCTCAAAAAGTACACGCACGAGATGACTAGATATCGCCGAGAGAAATTGTATGCAGTGGGTGGTCAAAACTTGAGGGTACGTAAAAATGCTCCCTAAAGGAGATAGAATTCCATCAAAAATTATCAAATGCTCAAAATTAAACACGAGGGTGTGTTAAACTGCAGAGTGAAGAGGTAAATATCATTCTAATTTTTTGTAATCAATTGTCAATGTTAATTTTAAGCATTTGATAATTTTGATTTTAATAAGCATAAAAACAATAGTGAACGTGCCAATTATCGTCATTTTATCTTAGGAGGTTCAAGAGATTAAATAAAAACCATTTTCAAACGGACATTTGACGGAACTCCCATCTACTTTAGGGGGCATTTTAGAAAAAAGAAATATTGAGATTTTCGCCATGTTTTGACTTGTTTTATGCGTCCTCAAGATTTGGCACCTATATATATATATATATATATATATATATATATATATATATATATATATATATATATATATATATATATATATATATATATATATATATATATATATATATATATATATATATATATATATATATATATATATATATATATATATATATATATATATATATATATATATATATATATATATATATATATATATATATATATATATATATATATATATATATATATATATATATATATATATATATATATATATATATATATATATATATATATATATATATATATATATATATATATGGCCTGTATATTAAATTAATGGCGGCTCAGTTTTATTCAAGCCTAATTGCTCAGAACTGTTCGATTTTATTTCGCATAGAATTGTGTCTGTTTGTTAACGTTAAAACGACTAAGTTCAATTTTCAAATAATTTGTTTTAACACCTCAACCCGCTACGTTATTATTAATTATTTATTTCTGTTTATATTAATGATCGCGAACAGGGAACTACAACGTACAACAGCGTTCTCTACATAATTTTCTTTCTTTATCCTCTTTGTTAAATAAATATGTTTTGGTTTGATGTTCGCAGGATGTGAAGAACAACAAACGTAAGCTAACCTAAATAAGGGGGGTTAGAAAAGGCAAAGTATTATATAAATGAATAATGAGCACGAAAGTTTCGTACGAGGTAAACAGATGAATTGTTCTATTTGCATATTATGTGAGAGTTCCTTTGGGAAAAATAGATATGCACGTTTACTACTAAATTATTATTATGAACTCCTATTACACGTAGGCATTTTACATAATTCAAACAAAAAATATTCACGAAATTTTGTTAGAACATACTCAATTATTTATATTCTCAGTCGCGAAAACGGTTAATTATAAATAGGTAGATACAGATTGGTAACAGTTTTAGAGTAAATCCCTTGTTATTTCTACAAAGGTCAGTAAATTACCTATGAAAGGTACAAATAAAAGGCGACCCTCCTCAAGAAGACGTTCTACTCCATTTATTTCGCGAAAAACCAGTAACGCCTTTAATGGTAAGTTAAAAAGTGTTTTCTAAATAATGAAATGCTTACTAAAGCATTTGTAAATTCAGTAATAAGAATAATTTCGTTTTACATCTTATTATAACGCAAAAAAATCAGTAACTATTTATAAAATAAATTAATGATAATAAGAAGATGCCAAAGAAAATTTCGGTTTTATTAGCAAAACTGTTGTCGACGCCTTATCGATTATCTACGTGATTAAATAAAAACTCCAAACAATTTGTTTTTTACAAAGAAAAAGTTAATTGTAGGTTATAGCGTGAAAAATAAGATATTATAGGTAGGTATTACTTATCGACATCACCCCGTTTGGACGATCCCCGATTCGGCGTTCCCCAGTTCAACACTCGCGTATTTTTTATACAACGTAATATGTATGCGGTCATTGTCGTCAATGGTCGGCCAATATCAATATAGACCAAGCTTTTTAGCAAGTATTCGAAATAATAATATGATATATAAATATTCTCAATTTGAACCGACCAATATTAATAATGGCCACTTTACTGTGATCAAAAGACAACTTAAACAATGTAATGAACCTTTTCTTATTAACTTTTATATTTTAATACAAAACAAAAGTAGAATGAAAAGGTTAATGTAGACGAGACAAGTTTAGACTAGTACTAAAATATGTACGTAACCGTCGAAATGAGTAATGCCGAATCGGGGATTGCTCAAACGGACCACCGCCGAAATGGGGATCGTCCAAATGGGGATCGCTCAAACGGGGTGAAAACCTACCTACCTATTAAAAATTCGAAGTTAAAAATTTATTAATATGTAGCTACACTTTTTTATAATCTAATATGAAAGCAGAATACTGATAAATATATAACTTTGAAATTGGACAAATTTGCACTTGTGATTACGTAATATGCTCGTACTTACTACTACAGCGTTCTCATTTAACAAATGTAACTGCATTTGACTAGGAATTCACACCACGAATATGCAGTAAATCATAAAAGTTGCAGCAGCCGCATTGATTCATAAATGAATGCAGTTTTCAACACTTCTTTTTGTACAGACCATTCATCTTTTGAAACTCTGAATGTGAAATTACTTTTATTTTTGTTACCGAGTATTCAATTGCCTCTACTGCTATAAATTTCCATCGTTTTACTAAAAGAATGAATGACTGAACTTTTAATTTAGTAACCTCGTTGATAACCCGCTTCAACGAGAGGACAATTTGTATTTTTAAATATTTAATTAATAATATCAATGATTAAAATATAATAGAATTAAGTAATAAAATTTCTAAACTCGAACACTTTTCAACGCCACGAAACGTCTAACCGTTCTGTTTTATTTTTACAATAATTAGGTATAACTATAGTTTATGTACTTGAACGACTAAACAAAATTTCTATATGTGAAAATGCGTAGAAAAAATGTTTATTAACTAACTTGTAAAACTAACCGAAACTACAGCATACATACATACACTGTTATTTCTAAAGGTCGAAGAAAGATAGAAATAAAATTTAAGAGTATTACAAAATAGCTTGCAAGGTAAAATAATTATTGAAACCTAAAAATAAATACCTTAAGGTATAAATTTCATCCTTAGTAACAAAAATGACGTATTTTGTATTATATTCTACCTTTACTTAACTACGCAAGCTACAATTTTAGACCTTTAAGGTATAATAATATATCTCAACTGGAGTTTGACAAACTCGACTTATTGTTGTGGAAAATCTAGTTTTAGGTTGACGTGTCCTTTTGCCACGAAAAAACTGGAATTATTAGAATATTTATTTTTAAGTAAAGAGGTGGCAAAATAAAAAGTTAATCGATCAAATTTTGTCTCCTTGTCAGTCTAAATTGTTGCGACAATCAAAACTTTGAATTTCGTTTTTTATCCGTAAACGAATGCATCGAAAAAGTAAAATGTCTCAAAATAAGAGAAATTAAAAAAATTAAAATTCTGAAATAATTTTTTTTAACACTTAAGTAAAATGCAAAGTAATACTGCTGCCGCTGAGACTGCCACTTGTCTGTAACATATTATAAGAAAACATTATTAACTTCTAAATTTTTTTTGTATTTCCTATCTTTTCTCGTCATCGCTTTCCTTCTGTCGCCAATTTCGAGCGTAGATTCTTTCGCTAACTGCGAACTTGTATTGTTACTACATACATATACCTTCGTATTTCACTGTATTTCACCAACCACATTGATCGCGTAAACACATGTAAGATAAAATTTCATTCGCGAAATTGGACCATCGAATTTTTGAGGGGAGCCCTAATCAAGAGCCTAACCAAGCTCGATTTTCAGAGAATATGTGTTAGAGCTTAAAGGTCCACGCATTTACAATTTATAAATACATGGAGAGATACTCGACAAAGAAAGATCCTACCTTTCCTCGTCGAATTAATCCTGTTTGTTTGTAATCCTTTTAGAGAACATAACACAACACTCACGCACTTTCACGCAAAAAGGCCTTATAAACCGAACGAGCACTCATCGCACACACGGATAATACGACGCCGTAATTTGAAATTCGAACTACTGAAACAAGCACTACCAAGAACGAGAATGATCTGAAACGGGTTTTTCAGAATTTTATATATAAATGCATTCGAGTTTATACGTGGGTACTAGGAAATCTCGCTTTTATTTTAAAAACATTGAGTTCTTTGTTCGCACTCCGATAAGTTATAAAGTGAAAGTAGGTGGCGCACATGTTTTATTAGTTGCTTTGTATTTTATCAGCCGCATAAAAATGCGATTAAACTTTTATCTGGGTTATGGTTTGTAATAGGGAAATTTTCAACGTTGAGGGGCACACGAATAGTTTTTAAATTAAAAATAGAGTAAATTTATAATTTTGCGATATAAAGGCAGTAGATAGTGATTATCCAGAAAATTTTAAACTGGTAAGTATATATATATATCTAATCAATTTCTTTATGGACACGATTCCGGTCGCAATTTTGATCGTAGGAGGATATTTGGACGTTTTCTATACGAAATCGAAGGACAAGTTCAGCTGACGAGTCTGACGAACTTACTTTTGCAGTTGCTATTTATACTGATAAAAATAGAATATATTACCTTTTATTAAGGTATGCAATTCGCCCCTAAGGTAGAAACTGTACGTTCTACCTTATTACAAGGTATTATAAAAATCCTTAAGGTGAGATATAGATAACACCTCTAAAGGTAGAATAATCAACTATTAGAAATTACAGTGTACATATAAGCTACATACATATAGATACATATAAGCTTTCACAGCTTTTACAGAAATACAGTGGATAGTTTGTTTATAGTGAAAATGAATCATATCGCCTTTCAGTTTCATTTTAAAACGTTTTAGCTAAAATATTTTTAAATTTTTACTTAAGTTAGCAATTTCTCAAGATTTTCTTTAACCGGCAGTTTTCTTCAAAAATAAACCTCTTAACAGCTTTCATTGTTAATTATAATTCCTTTACCATAAACTTTTCGAATATTATAAAAATTGATTAAAATTTTAAACTAAAATTAATATTATCTATATACCCCATAGGGGGAGCAAAACTTTTGAAAGACTGTGTACGTACATACGTTGTAGGTTGCAGCAATATTTTTAATTTAAGCTTAACCTAGAACTTATTTTTTAATCTAAAATAAAAATTTAATCATCATCGCCGGAAGCGCGTACTAAGTAGTTAAGTAAAGCCAAATTAAAATGACAATTTTGTGTTGAAATGTAATAAAAAGCGATTTGGTTTCCCGTACAAAAAATACAACGATTATTAAAGCGGTATCGTTTACGTGCTGCGCCTCTAAAAGGTATGTTTAAATTTTTATAAAATATGTATAAGGATCTATAAATTAAACTTGGTATTGTAATTTCAGTAAGTTGACGTGAAAATTCTCGTAATATAAATATAAACTTTAATATAAGGTGCTTTTTAAATATTTATTGGTAAAAGTGCGGGGTAACTGTACTGTTGATAATAAAATTCTAAATAAATAAGTATAATATGGTGGAGGTAGTGTTTAAGTACGCGCAAAACGTTGTAAATCTCTCTGTAACAATTTTTTTTACGTTCTCTCGTAAAAATAGTTAATAGGTACCTAATAATGGTTGAAAGGTGAAAACAGTAGACAACGCTTTTGTTTAATTAGTTTAGGAGTTAACTACTTTTCGTGTAAACTTTCATGTACGCGCAGTTTGATTTCAGGTAGATACTTGTTAAGGCGAAAGGGGACGGCAACGTGTAACAAGTGTGCAACAAAGACACATATATCGGAAAAGTATTTAGCGATTTATTCGCAAACGGCTTAAGCGATTTTTAATGTAAAAAATGATTATATTTTAAAAAGATAATAGAATTTGCGCCACGGTTTTACATTTTTGATATTTATTTTCGTTTTCAAAATATTTTGTCTAAAAAATTTATTAAACAAAAATTCAAAAATCTGAGCTCCGACGCACCTATAGATAGGCGTCCTAAATATAAACCTTTTTTTATTTTTTAATTGCGACCAATAATAACGCCCGAAACAGAAATTTTCGTTTTTCTTTGACAATTACGTGTCGCCTGCTATCAATAACATAAAGTTACGATAATTAATCGGTCGGAACGGTATTCCGAGAACTAAATACCTTTTGTTTTCTTTTATAAATTAGGTACTATCACCAAGTATGAGTAGGCGCGCATGGAGGAGATTTTACGCCGGTCGCGATTCATGATCGGTGTACGAAAAAGAAAGAGTGAAGTTCTCGATGAAAGAGTACGCGCAGACCTTTGTTTGCACAAATATCTGTACGATGCAAGTCTGCATAAAACTCAACAATATAGCTAATTCGTATGTAATTTTGTAAACAATAAAAATTTAAATACCAAACCTCAATAAAATAATTATACAAATCCACATAATCAAACACTTTACCCCAAAACTTACTAAAATATTGAAACATACCGACATAATTATGAATAATCACAAATGTTTTATAATTATTTATTAGCAATTATTAATTAGAAGTTATTGTTCCTCTGGCTCCCGAATTGGCATATTTCTGCATTTTCGAGGATCTACAATTTCTAACGCTAAAACTTTTTCAAAAAAAATTGTAATTTCGGTAACATTTTGATACTCCAAAAATTTTCATCTGGATAAATTCGTTCTACAAAAATATCTTTTGGAGTCCATACTATAAAAGTTCGTCCATGTTAAAATATCCACCACCGATAGACATGATTCCCCAAACAGCACTATCAACCACTGAAAGTTGATTTATTTTATATTCAGAATGATTTGCAGATAGTTTTCTGAGTTTGTGTTATATTTCGGCGTCGGTGTCGGTTCACTTGTTACTTTTTTTTCTTCTTTACAATATGGACACTCAAATTTTAGATTCCACACAAGCAACTGTATTTTCCAAGATATCAATCTAAAATAACCCTTGGAACTCTCAACGCACGTTCTTTGGTGGTTTTCCAATGCTCTTATTCCTCGTAGAAAATGTTGACCGTCTATTATAAATCGACCATTTATGGAATTAATGACATGATCCCGACTAGGATCATGAGAACCAACTTCAATGTGTAAGTTGCCAATTCTTTAATAAAAATATATTACTAGATCCCATAATAAATATTTAAAAATATACATAATTTAGAGATCTATTCTGTAAAGAATTCGATATTTTGAAATGTCTTTTAAAAAACTAACAACCAATCAGAATTGAAATTTTTATACACTTTTATAGATACTACATTGTAAAAGAACTGTACAATTAACAGATTTACATAATATGTAGACCCCATACCTTATGTACCGTTATGTATATCTATTTATGTAAATTTATATGTATGTATACCTAATTATTTACCCTACTATAGTTCTAGAAATATTTTGCTGTTGCCTACAACATGCGTTACTAGTATTTTTTATAATCATGCTAATAACGATATATCCTTATAACTGAGATGAAGTAGAGTTTATCAAGACGGTATAATCATTCTCAAAATTATATATGCTAGGATCTGCTTGCTGCGAACTGCTTATATTAAAAAAAAGAGTTTGAATTTAAATTATTAACAATATAACATTGGACATTGAGGGTTTAGAGAGGAAACCAAATAACTCCATGTTTGCTCTCATTGGAGATAATCAATCGTGTATCATCATTAATGTATCAAAACATCGTTTGTAATTTTACTACAGTAAGTATAGGTATTTGTTCAACGTAAAACAATTGTAATAGTTATTTACTATGTTCCATTCGCCATCTTATAGCGAATACGTTATATAAGTGTAAGTACCTACATCATGAATTTCTAAAGACGATTCGACTTGATTTATTAACTTACGAGTTATAAATACCTAGTTTTATTTAGTTTTAAAATATTATGCTAATCGCATTAGCTAATTGTACAAATAAACGAACAGTAATACGAGCACTACAACGTGATTAGTCCTCCGATTACAGAATCGACCGATTATATCGCACTCTTATCTTCCTGGTAATAGGCGGTATGTAATTGTCAAAGAAAAACGAAAATTTCTGTTTTGGGCGTTATTATTGGTCGCAATTAAAAAATAAAAAAAGATTTGTATTTAGGACACCTATCTACAGGTGCGTCGTAGCTCCGATTTTTGAATTTTTGTTTAATAAATTTTTTAGAAAAAATATTTTGAAAACGAAAATAAATATCAAAAATGTAAAACCGTGGCGCAATTTTTAATAGAATTTGAAATAAATTTTATTTTTGAAAATAAAAATATCTAATTCCGTTTGGATTTAAACAACTAAATAAATTCCGCGCCATCTGTTGAATGCGAAACTCACTAAGAGGCCGTCCCCTTTCGCCTTAAGGTGCACATTCAGTTCAACATTTTACTACGAAAGAGCAGGTCGCGCACAAACGAATTCGCCAAGTCAGTACTTATATCTCCGAATAGAGATCAGAACCAGTCGAACATGTTGTTTCCTTTTCTTTTGTACAAAAAGAAAACGAAGCGACATGTTCGGCTCGTTCTGTTCTGCTCGGTATTAAGTACCGACTTGCCGAATTCGTTCGTGCACGATATGCTCTTTCGGAGTAAAATGTCCCAAGTGAGCACACGTACCTTAATAAATTAGCCCAGTAATTTTAGACATAAAAATGACCAATCTGCCGATAAAATCCCAGTTAGCTGGATTTTTGTATACACCTTGATATTGATATTGATCCACTGTTTGATATTTAAAAAAACGAATTAAAAGTCCCAATCGATATCGTACCAGCGTTGCGAAATATTCTAGGCCAAAGACCACAAAAAATGTTTTTTCTTAAATATCTCGCTTCCTATGGCCCAGTAGAATAGGAGCATTATTGTGACCGTTAAGAATCTTTTTTGTGCAATTATTAAAGATTGTATTTAGCAGTACGTCTGGTGCTGGTGGTAGTAATGTCGTTACAGGCTCCAAGGAGTATTTTTTTAATACCAAACTCCAAGTTTGTAACTGGTAATAGATGATCTCCGGGCCACAGGAAGTGAAATATTTGAGAAAAACCATTTTTTGTGACCTTCGATTTCGAATATCTCGCAACGCCGCGCAGACATGATATCGATTGGGGCTTTTCATGGGTTTTTTGAAAACATCAAAATAAAGGTGTATACAAAAATCCTGCTAACTGTGATTTTTTCGGCAGATGAAACGCGCTGGTATAAACAACACATTATTTTTTGAACAATTGGTTTATTACACACAATTTAAGTAACATGCAGAGTCGTACATTTGTCTCTAAACTTATTGACGACTTGACTGCTGCGCACTGAATAATAAAAATGCTAGGTGGGAGCGAGACGCTCACTCGTCCCTCTTCGGTACAGTGGATCAAACACTGGGCTAAGATGGTCTACGTGTATACCTATGTACATACAAACCACACGCCACATGATCTGAATTTATATCGCTTCGCCGCCATATTAAATTGAATATGGTAAATCGTGACTTTTAATCACTTGTAGCTCAACTATTTATTAGCCTTTTTTATAATATAAGTAAAGATCTCATTTGTTACTTCATTTTTTGTTATTACGTCGGAAACTCGAAGGTTTTCCAGGAGAATCGGAACAACTCAATTTATGGTAAGTACCTAATTTTTACCTAATTACCTACTTCTTTAATTATTGATTTCTGGTGCAGAATATCGATTTTTGTCACAAATAACAAAAATGTAACGTTATTTAGATTTCCAATAATATAAGTATTATCAATCGTTTTTTTTAAGCTATGTTTTTAATAGTACCTATAACATTTAAAAGTCTTAAAAATATTGAATTTTTGCTATTTGTTATCAAAATTTCTAAAAATAAATAATTAAGTAGGTATATACGCCATACAACAAATAATTTATGATTGTTTTATCCCTGCGCACTCGTTTTCAAAGCAAAAACAGGTGAAATAACCCGAAAGTAAAGATATGTTCCTTAAATGTTCCGGGGACATGTTGCGGGACAAATGTTGCGAAACATGTCCCCTAGTGAATTCGTGACTTGATTTATATACATCACCAAGAACGAGGATGCTAACCCGTGATTACGCTCACTTTTTTAACACGTTTCATCGCGCACTTATCTTAATTTTGGTATACTTGGTACTATCTCACTGCGTACACTGTTTCTTCTTTTTTTTGGCCGTCTCATACATACATATATCTAATATCATTTATATCATCTATAATAAAGTTCTGATCCTTCGTTTTAATATTATTGAACATTTTTAAACCTAAAACACCGACTCGTCGACTTTCTTATTATAATTTAAAATAATAAAATTGATACACGTATAAAATTTAATTATTTTACCATCCACATCACACTATTTCATAAATGATCGAGTTTATTAATTAATAACAAGGTATAAGTGCAATGAAAAGGTAGATAGATGAAGTCATTTTCCGTTAGTGTAGATGATGTGAGTTTAGACTAGTACAGATGAGGTAAGCTTAGGTTAGTGTATAGATATAAATCGTTTAAGTTGATATGTAATTAATATTTTAAACATAAAATATACGGTTTTTATACTTACATCCAATTATTATTACTAAATAAATATCTTTTACTAAAAGTGATGCAAATTTTAATTATTTATTTATCGCCGATAAAATTTCTAGCGATGAAACGGTCGACGATGAATAGTCCCGACGATGAATTGACGGCACTGAATTGTCCTAGGTCTCAGACATAATAAAAAATGAGGTCTTTGATGTATTAAAAAATGAAAGTTAAACTCGGTTAATTAATAGCTGATGTGAGCTATAAATGAAAAAAGTCATGATTTGCTATATTGAATCCAAAATTCAGTTTACGTGATCTGTAATTTATACGTACCCAAACCTTATAACAAGTTGAAATATTGTATAAAAGTATATAGTATTAAAATATCGAGTTGATTTTACTATAGTGTAGAGGAAGAAACGATCAAAATAATAATACGACACTCGCCTGGCGGCTTGTGCGGCAATTCATGTTTGTTATATGCTAATACAGATAAGGTTTTAATAAAACTTACAATTAAATGTATCTATTGACATTTTATTTAATAATTACAAATATTTAAATTGATTCTGGCCATATGAGAAAAATTGAAAAAGTAGTAGCTCGTCGGATCCAAGGTAATAAATAGTTTGAATCTAACTTGAAACATCATGTTTCATCCTGTGATCATCACAGGCATATAAAAACTTATAAATAACTCAGCAATCAAAGGTAGTTCAAATGTTTGTTTTTAAAATTGTGCGAGACCTACCTCTATAATTTAATTTGTAAAAATACATAGACTTCGTTAAAGGGCAGCAAACTTGGGAGTAACTATAGTTCTGAGAAATGAACTGAATCAATTGAAAAATACCAATTTTTCAATAACTCTATTTTATATCTCGCATTAATACCCGTTTTGAATTAAATTAATTATAA
The DNA here is from genome assembly GCA_036326145.1 of Rhagophthalmus giganteus. Taxonomy (NCBI): domain Eukaryota; kingdom Metazoa; phylum Arthropoda; class Insecta; order Coleoptera; family Rhagophthalmidae; genus Rhagophthalmus; species Rhagophthalmus giganteus. The sequence goes on along the minus strand of JARFJA010000088.1, from coordinate 28,564,975 downwards.
AATTAAAATTAAATCAATATTTATGTTATTGTGATAGAGAATCAAATTTATCTTTACTAGTTTACTTACCTATATGTATGTATTTATAAATTAGCAACTATTTCAGACTTCAATTAATCTTCCAACGCTACAATAATTGTGTTTAGTTATTATCCTTTACAAGTGTAGATTCTAGCCGTAACCATCCGTAACGTAAATTACAAATTTGTTATGTCATTGGAACAAGATACAAACGCAGTTTAATTTCGAGTACGGTTTGAAAATTATAGGATTACGTAATAATAATGTGGTTTCATTTGCCGCAGAATAGAATTTTCCCTGAGAATTATGGTGTAATCAAACACGGTTTAATGTTTTGTTTAATCAAGAACGAAATGAGAAACTTCTATTAATACAACCTGTGTTTATCAAAATTAATTTATTTTATATTGCTTCATTAATACTGAAGCAGTATCGCACTTTTATTGATGCATTTTGATAATGACGTATCTAGATTTAACACACAAAATTGTTGTTGAAAGACAACGACGGAAGTTTTGAGAACGTTGGGGTTGGTAACAGTATTGCATTGACTTTCATTATCCTGGATGACTGCTCGGCTGGTTAAGTTGATGAGCGTTTGTAAAACCAAAGTTGTGCGTTTGGATAAACTACGAAATTTCTGGAGCAAAGTTTGACTAGTTGTTTCACCGATGTTAAAAGAATATTTTAGAAAAATAACGCAAAAATATATTTCTTATCTATTAAAATCAGTAGGTATCTAATCACTTAAAATTTACATTTTATAACTTTATTTATCTAACATGTTTATTTTGTAAATCAATTTTTCGCGACTTTATCTATAATTAAAATTTTAAATTAACTAATATAACTCTTAATGTTGATAGTAAAAAATATGAAATTTTTGCAAGCTATATTTTATCGGTTTATTATTTAATTAAATTTTATTTTATTTATTAAAATTATTTACCTGCAACTTTCTTATTAGATCAACAATCATAATAAATTAAATTACTCTACTTTTATAGTTCATTAAATTATAATAAATACGTTAAATCATTTCTTGGAAAGTAAAACACGATTAAATTGTTGCCCGATTTTCCTACTTTAATTATTTTGAATTATATTTAGTAAATATTGAAATTGAATACGTTGTAATCATTAAAATAATTATATAAGTATTTAACGAAAGAGATTACGCAAATATCACTGACACTTTAAATTCCAATTAGACTATAGTCTAACAAGTTAGCAAGAGCTCAAAAGTTCTTGAGGGCTGATTAAATTCTGAGGCGTTGGTTTTACAATGTGGTGTTCTGTGGAAAGCCTAACAAATTACACCGAGACGACTGCTGCATACGTAGCGGTAATTAAAGCTACATGTACGTAAGCAAGAATTAATTACAAATTATTAATTACCATGGAGGTTAATAGGATTTAAATTTTTTTTACGTAGACAGCCAGGCTTGAATTTTTATCAGTAGGTAGGTATAGTGCAAAATGAATTTTTAAATCAATTAAATTCTCAAAAGAAATAAAAATGTAACGAACATGATTTTGACATCTTATTTATAATATATTTATCTATATATACCTACTGTGTTATTGGTGTTCAATCTATTAAGAATTGGATGGTAGGACATAATCATTGTAACAAATAGTACTATAATTCTGCTATATAAATAGCAGTTGACGTGTCATTTTTGTGTACTTTATTATTGATGAAGCAGGTATCAACTTTAAACGGCCTATACCTCATTATATTTTTAAAGCTGTTGTTGCGTAATCTGCCGACAAAGGTTCCAGCGTAGGCGATTTTCGACGAAATCAGGACATGTGGATAATGATCGATCCCCATTTAAACAGCATCGAGCAACGTGTCGCAACGCAGTAATACTTTTTTTAACGGACACTTCGAAATAACGAAATCTTTCAAATATCGGACATTACAAAAATTACCTGCATTTTTATACAGTATAATGTATTTCCCATTAGTGAACACTTCTCAATAACGGACAAATTGTGTACGGTATTGAGAAATTTTACTGTACGTATCTTTTTTGTTTTATTTAACGTTTTCTGTAAATGTTTCATGTTTAATGTTAATTTTACTTTTGTTTGGAGATTGTTACATCATAATATAATTCTAGAGATAGGTACCTACCTGAGGATACCGTTAATTTTATTTTAACCTTAATTTATCTTAGCCTGTAGTTAAGAAGATTAATGTAGTGCATTATCTCATCCTTGTTAATAAATCTTACTCCTTATTTTAGTTATCGCCACGTCTCACCACATATCACGAGTACCACCAGTACCACCATCACGCAGTATTATCACGTTTATTTTCAAAAAAGTAAGGGGCAATAATTCCCTTGTCCGGAACTGCAGATTGAATGGTTGCTTTAAAATTGTGTAGCGGTTGTTGATGTAATTCCCTCGGGTTCTCTGAAGCCCAATAACGAACATTTTATTCATTTACGTAACTTTCTGGATGAAAGTGGGCATTGTTGTTGAAGAAAATGTTTTCCATTTGCTGCAAGGCGCGCTGATTTCCTGACCAACGTTCCTCGGCTACTGAATAATCCTCCGCGGTTGCCCACATATTTTTGCAAAGAAATTAAAAGAGTCGTTTTTGAGATTTTCAAAAAAAAAACGTTCTTTTAAGGTCTTTAAAAATTACAAAATTTAAGTATCATAGTCATGTTGCATATCAAATTAAAACCCATTCAAAACAAAAGAGAGTGATACCAAATGAGCCCTCTAGATCAAATAGTTTTTGAGTTACAGCTTTTTAAAGAGTTAAAGATGTCAAATTTATGCGATTTTTGCTTCTTTTAAAAATCAATAGTTCAAAAACTATGAGCCCAAAAATCTGAAATTTTAAGGTCCAAAAATATTTTTTATTAGTTGATTTGATATGGAATAACTCACATACGAAAAAAATATATAATTAACCCAAACTCGACTACATTCTTTATAATTTTTTAGGTAGGTTTGCTATAAATGACGCTTACTATTATAAATAGCACATTTTGCAATTAATTTTATTTTAGTATTTATGAAATTAATGTTTTGAAGAGTATGGTGACAATAGTTAAAATTTTCTTGCCGTTAAAATATGTTATGTAAGAATCTGACAAAATTTGTAAGACCACGCTATTTAAATCAAATACTATTAAACGTTCGACTCGCTACGAAATAAATCTTAGGCGATCGTTAAACTGCCTGAAGCCGACTAAGGATTATATCAATTATAGTGTCGATAGATGTATAAAAAGTAAACCATATTATTATGGAAATCGCACAAATTACGTTTAACTATTACAAGTAGAAGTTTAATGGAGTTTCAATATACCTATTATTTAAAACATTGGATTAAACCGTAAATACGTTTCCGAAACTTTGTAATCACTTTAAGTAATTAGAGGAAAGCGTCGTGAAGAGGATTTCTAATGAAAATGTAAATTCAAATCATGCCGCATACCCGAACATATCATATCCATATTCTTATAGGTTTTGAACTGATCTACTTTCAAATATTGGATAAGTTCAGATGCAAAGAATTTTATTTTTCACACGGGTATTTTACAAAAAGTACTACATCCATCTATACGGATTCCACGATATTCCTTTATCATTCAGATTCGATTATTTATTTGATATATAGTAGAGAGGCTTATTGTCTTTGTTATAAATGGATTACAAACCGAAATTCCTTTTTTTTTAATATAAATTAGAGCGATTGCAAAATAATTGTTAAAGTATTTGTTAATAATAAATAAGTACCTGTGCATCGGAATGTCTGATTTTAGAAAAGGCTATTAAAATAGAAATTAGCTTTATAAAAGCTAATCTAGTCGTGTGGCGCCAATATGAACACCTATTTGTTCACCTATCATGTTGAAATAAACGAGAATTTAAAAAGATTATCTTTTTTCATATTTAAAATAATTAAGATATATATCTACAGGTAATATACTAGATCGTTGATAAGTACGGAAACAGTCCGTTATTTTCTAAAGTAAGATAACTAGCGCAAAATGTGAAACACAAAAGTTTTAGGGTTGTTTAAAATCTATTACAATAAATAAAAATTAATTATACAGGACTGGTCACAAAGTCGTGGCAAACAAAGTTGCTTTTTTTAAATAGAATACCCTATTTCCAATTTTTCTCGAAATTCTACAAATAATTCATATAGCACACCATATACCTAAATTTAACCGTCTTCGTCGATATCGTATTTTCTGATCAATGTACTGAAAATGTCTTGTTTATTAAAACTTGTTCTTATACTGTTATATATATATTTTTTAAATATAATACAGGACCTTTTATTAACAAATACAATTTTTTGTTTTTTTAAATTTTGTTCAGCTTTGTTGAACAAAATGCTTTTTTATTTTCTACGAAATAAACCAATAGATAATTTAATAATAACCATATAATCTACCTTGTATAATTTTCATAATAAATATCCATCATTCGGACTCTTTTGTGTTGACTTTGAGTAAATATGTAGTAAAAACTTTCAAAACTCGATATTTCAAAAACGGTTAAATTTAAATATATAGTGTGCTATATGAATTATTCATAGATTTTTGAGAAGAATTGAAATATTAAGTAATGTACAGGTTGTTCTATTTAAATAAAGCTACTTTGTGTTACCACGACTTTGTGGTCACTCCTGCATAAAATTTATTTCTTTATTGTAATAGATTTTAAACAATCCTAAAACTTTTGTGTTTAACATTTTTTAATATTTTTAACAATTTAATAAAAAAAAACGTAGATAGCTTATTAGAAAAATGCAAATAAAAATTAGGTATCTAATTTTTTTTTTAATTTTCCCTTACTATCAACCTATCAACTTATCAACTATCAGACTATCAATCTTTCGGTAGAAATTTGGATTACATTCATATTTTATGTTGCTGCTTTCTTAAATATAGGTACTTACATGTTAACTAAATATAATTTTTAAAATTTATTTATTTCTATTGTTTTGCATCTTCTACATACATTATCTGATTTTATATAGTTTGCTTAAAGTAATAGTTTCCCAGCTTCAAATATATTTATGTATCATCAAAATAGAAAACTGGATACGCACTTAACTTCCCTTAATATCCGTTACTGTTGGGTATACGTCCTATTCTATTAATGGAACATCGATAACTCAAATAAAATGTTCTTGCTGTAATAACAATTTCTTTCGGGAAAAAACGTATTTTTGTTTTTCTTGAAAAATTTAACACGATATTTCAATTTAAAGTGCGGGCATTTTTGAAATGTGACAAGATTTACTTCTCCGATTGTTTTGCTCTATAAAACCCAAAGTTCTTCGCGAAGCGAGAAATGTAATTTTATATTATATAAAATTCGATATCGAGGAGTTTACGAGTGAAAGTGGAGTATTTATGAACGCTTTAATATAGATCCCTCTATCATTTCGGTCTTAATATTCAACATTTTTAAACTTTCAGTTTACTTAATTACTAAAATTTGATATTTCATACGACTAATAAGAATTGGCTATTTGCATAATTTAGAAATCTTTCAAGAAATTGAATACATACAATGTATCCGAAAAGTACGGCTAAATAGCCTCATTGGCAAAAAATGTTTAAAAGTTGTATAACATTTACGTCTCCATCTTATGAAAAGATTTAATTCTAATTTTTTCGAAAAATAAAAGCGCAACGAAAAACACTTTAGTTTTCTTAAATGGTAAGGTAGCCCTACTCATTTGATAGAAATTCTTTTTCTCTTTTCAACGATGAAAAACTTTATCGCCCTTACATTAGTAGGTTTAAAAAAAACCGAAAAAGTGTGCTTTCAAATTTATTTTCACTATCAATATGAAACTGTAGCAAAATAATTAATAAATTCAAATTTTTGCACGAAAACTACAGTAAATGTTCAAATTGTGCATCACTTGTAATTAAGTAATGAAGGGGTTAGAGCTGAAACCACACAAGTAACAAAAACTTAATGTTGATTTATAAGCCTTTTAGGTTTTTTTTTAGTTTATAAATTATTGTTCTTTCAATTGAAATTTGATAATGTAATTTATTTTCTAGGGTTATTAAAAATTAAAACGAAAATAAAGTACTTAAGCACTAGAGTATGACATTTTTCGAAAAATATATTTTTTTAGTGATATACATTAGCACAGTTTTAATTTTTTTAAATATCTTTGATAGTTTTCGAGATATTGAGACGAATAACGTAAGATAGGCTATTGAGCCGTTAAAAAATATGCAATGTTTTTATCTTGAGGAATTCTATAGCCCTGCCGAGTTTCTGAATTTTGCGTTGCCTGTGGTCCGTTGTAAGTGCACTTGGGTGATTTTAGAATCAAAATAATCTCAAGTGTTCTTTCCAATGATTTTTCCTGTCGATTATAAATGGCACAAAAATCAGAATAATCACTTGGATTGTTTTATTGTTAACAAAATTAAATTTCAATTATCGAATAAGATGCTGAAGTCATTTTGAACTAAAAATGCACTTAGGCGGTTTTAACTCTAATTACTTCAAATAGTAAATTCGTTGTTCAAATCCGTTAATGACATTTCCAATCATTTCAGGCTCGAGAGCTCCTTATCTCTACTGACGTGATCTTTTAAATCTTCGATATTCTCAAGTTTGTTAATCACGTTTTTATCGGTTATAGTTTTAGTTCTACCCATTTTTTACAAATCCTTAACATAACCGATCTCTTCAAATTTACGTAGAATTTTATCTACAGTTACAGACTGAGAAATTTTAAATTCCAGATACGAGTTGTTGAACAAATTGCATACTTCTTCCTGTTTCTTCCTTCTTTCTCCATATATCCCAACATCATTAAAATTTCAATACGATGTTTTTTAGATAAATGAGTTATTGCAAATTTTATTACTCTTAACCCTTAACCTGATGTCGTGGGTTTCATTTATAAGTCTTCAGTAATCTCTTTCAAAGTATTATTGATCTGGTGGCCGAATATTCTGATAAAAAAAGAACAATTGAAAGTAAACGTTTGTCTTTAGAAAAATAATATTTACGTAGGAGTGTTTTCGTTTAGATTAATACTGATCAATATCTTTATTACACGACGTTAATTAAACGTGTATAACGACTAATAACAGTATTAATTTATGAAATTACATAAATCTGCATTAAGCATTACATAACAGGTATCAAAAATCTTATTATACACAAATAAAATGTAGTTTGTCTATAATAATATGGAACGTTAGCCTTAACCTAAAAACATTATCAGAATTTCCTATAATATTCTGTTTTCTGGCTTTAATGCGCTTAAAGACTTTACTGGCCCTTTATTATATCAAGGAAATCCTGTAATTACACATTTTACAAGGCCATAGGTTACATTACTTTATTAATTATTAAAGCTAACCTGTTGTGAAACTAGTGGTCTGAAAATCAATTAACCGTCGCGCCGTGTTTTATTGCAATACCTATCTTATTATAATATAGCGATTATTTAATGAGAAATTCGTATTTTCTGTAGGTAATTATTATAAAATAGTAGTACTTACTTATTTGTAATATTATTGATCAAACTTTTTATCGTATTATAAATAATTCGGAATTTTCGCTAAACCGGTACAGATCCTCCGTCCCATAAATGTCGGATTACAGATTATGTTAACGGAGTTGGACAAAGTCTCGTCTGAAATTGGTTGAACTTGAATTTAGCAAAAACAAAAGTCATATGTAGTAGAACTTTACAACAACAAATAAAAGTTAGAGATCAAGAGTTGGAAGATGTTAGCAGTTATGTGTATTTGGGACATACGATTACTCTCAGAAAGGAAAACCAAACAAAAAACGTTTACAGAAGAAGATTAGCAAGGGTTACTTTTGGAAAATTAATTAAGACATTGGAAAGAAATAATATACCCATGCATCTCAGATCTCGTGTACCTATTTAATTAATACGTCTTGTCCGTTTTGACATATGTGGCATAGACGTGAATTCTTATAAAACAATCAATGAATAAACTGAGAGTGACACAAAGAGCGACGAAACGCCAAATGCTCGGTATAATGTTAAAGGACCGTAAAATCCGAAATAGAAGAACAAAACTAAAATGTGTTGCCGAAGCAGTAGTCGAGTTGAAATGGAACAACATGGGTCACGCGGCAAGATATAAAGAAGAAAGATGGGTCAACACAATTTTGAAATGGCGATCATATATGGGAGGCCTTCCGATGCGGTGGTGGCGGACAGACTACCTGAAAACAGTGACAGGATCGGGGAAACCCAGAATAGAGGAAATGGCTTGACACGAGGGAGGCCAGAATCCATTCAGAAATGGATCGAAAAGAAATTTGTAGAGAACATATTGATAAGCAATAAATGTCAATAAATTAGAAAAAAGAACAATTATCTTTAAATTTGTTATCTACTATTTATAAATACATATTTAACTTTTTTTTTAAATTATTAAATGGCAATCATTGAAATGTTGGCGTTTGTAAATATCACTTACTGTTAAAAATAATAAAATTCATTTAAGATTTTCGAACGAATTTGAATAAAATATTACTTCGTATAATTGAGAAAAGGAAACTTTAGAAACGAAGTTGTAAACAGCTAAATCAAGCATTCAAAAATAAAATATCTAAGTTAAACAATATCTTAAATTTGTTTACCAACAAGTGCCGCTTACTTATATTTATTTGAAAGCGACTTGCCAGTTTTCGGGCTTCTATTCTCAATGGTAATATAGCTACTGTTCCGAGTTTCCTTCGCGAACCGGGCTCGTGGGAGGAACTCAACAAAGAAGCAACCCTGCCGTCCTTTAGGAATATAGGAACTAAATCGTGCTTCTAACAACCGTTTCTAAACCAAGAATTAAACGCTAAGCATCTAACGCGATGTATAAAAGTTATAAACTTTTAGAATGTCGTCGATGGAATTATTATTATAATTATTATATAAATGGTAATATTACGCATAATTAATGATACCTATGTAGATATTTTATTTTGATGTATAGTCGAATGCAAAATTAATTTTACGGATCGTGAGCATTGAGCGGACACACACGATACAACGAACCAATTATGTACAGAATATTTAAAGCAACAATTTTGCATTAATTGTAGTTCGTCTTACTCGTCGTAAGTACTTTTTGTAGATTTGTTCGTTATGCCATTTACCGCCCGCGGAATGCTCGCGATCCCCGTCATTAATTTTGCACCCGACTGTGAATAAGTAAACATATTCTTTACCTATAAATTTAAACGGATATATGTTTACATATTCAGAAATAGGTATTCTGATAAAGTAGCTCTTTTATTCAAGTTTAACTGTTCTATAAATTGATCAAAAGTTGTACTTAAGGAACGGTTTGTGTGAGGGAGTTTTTTTAATATTGAAATTTATAGGAAAATTTGGTATTCAAATTCTTAAAATTAGCGAAGGAACATGATCGCTTTTATTAAATTAAAAATCACTTATAATTTGCTTTTTAAAGCATCGTTTTTGTTTTGTTTACAACACTGATTTTTAACTACATATTTTGTATAACTGTAAAGCTCTATCTGTAGAGCTTCTAATGTTTGCATATAATAAATCTCAAATAATTTTCATTTATAAATATAAATGCAAGCGTGTGATTTAAAAATTTATAAGTACGCTTGAACTTGTTTAATTCTACAGCTAGCGGCGCTAGCATAGCTTGTTATACATTTCATTGGTGCAACGGCAGGTCGACCGTAAGAACTTAAAATGGAGCGTTTGTTATGAGACGCCTATATGTTTAAAAGCTGTTAACCGTATTTCCACTTACATTTTTTACTTACAATCAGCAAGTATTTTTATTTTAATTTAAGCTATTCTTTAATGTTTTCGCGTATTCTTTAATACAATATTAGTTGTTTTTGTTAAAATTACTTTATTCTGTGCTAATTTGAAACTAAAAAAATTAAAATTTTAATGATAATTACAAAAATAAATCTTTAGATTCAACTTTAAACTATTAGAAAATTTGATGCAAAATTTGAGTCATATCGAGTTGGTTTAAGTTGTTTTCAAATGCAATCGCAAATTGCAAAATATACGAAAAATAGATACTAATCTGCGACCTTAAATAAAAATAAAGAAGTTAAAAAATCGATTTTATGAAAAACTTGTGTATGTTTATTTTAACATTTAAGTTATGACCTAATTTTTAATAACCTACTAACCTAATAACTTTAAATACATAATACATAATACCTAATACCTAATAACTTTAAATTATGTATTTAAACAAACTATTACATAAATAGAATAAATAATATTATTTTTCATCTTATAAAATTAGTTACCTATATTTTTCATTTTGTTTAATCTTACTTTAATCAATTAAATATTCTAAAACAATATGCGGAACGAGGTGTTGGTGTTGTTTAGTTTTGTACGTTATTCGATGCTACAACCAAAATAAAATGATTGCCACATTCAACTTTGGTTAGATAAATTATACATTTATAAATAATCCCAATGAGCCCAGTTGAGTGTATGAACATTATTTTACGTAGCTTACACAATTTCCACGTTCGGAATTAACGATTATAATTCATATTTCTATTTTCAAAGTCACGTTATACGCTTCATACGTCATGTTTAACCTGTTACTTGACGCGTTGGTGTAGTATTTTGTACATCACTTTGATTTAAATGTAAAGTCTGTCTAAATGAAGAACTCCGCTAAAGGATCAAAACTAGTAAAATTTACTAAGATTCTTGTCTCATTTAAGTTGTAGTTATTTATTGCAATACTCGTCCTTAAAAAACATCCTGTTTAAAACATTCAGTGGTTCTAAATATTTTAAATTAGACTGCGTCCAGTGTAGAAATAGGATCGGGTAGGTGCCGGCCCGACTAATCGACTAATGAGCGTTAACAATAAGTATTTCTGGTTTCAATCCATTCCGAAATGTGTTTTTTTTTCTGCTCACAATCAGCCTTTTATCACAATATCATGCGCCTGCTATTAATAGATGTTCGAACGGAACGATGGTCAAGACTAATTCAACACCGGACGCAGTCTACTTCTATTTTGTTCATTTACTAGTTTCATAATTTGACAAAATTTGGTATTACAATTTAGATTTGGTAAAATTTAGAAAATCTAAAATCACTTTGAGGATTTATAAATTCACGGCTGTAGTACGTTGGAGTAGAGCGAAAATTTTATAAATATGTTTTAATTTCCTGCGCTCGATTTGTAATTTTCTTATGTAAGATGTTCTTCTTTTAAGCAAAGACAATGCGACTTAAACCTTTGCTCGTAATATCATTTATTAAACAGGTGTGTATGTGTTACTATGCAAGTATCCGTTCGTTCAGAGTAAGCTTGTTACTGCGTCATAACAATTACTTCATGCTACACGCAATGCGGGATAATGTGAAAGGTGCAAAGTGACATATTGTTTCACTTTGCCCCGTATGGTGTCACTTATCTGTAAAACAACAGTAAAATGATATTTAAGGAACTAAAATATAAATATATTATAAAGGAACATCGACGTCGTTAAAAAATATATATCTGGGGCCAGTAGCACAACAGATGATCATCACTGATTGTTGCTCAATCGCCGTTGTCTAAACAATTGTTTACATGGCAATTGTCAGAGATTTAGCGGTGATTGGCTGTTGTGCAACTGGCCCATGGTTTCACTTTGTTCCATATGCAAACCATTGTATTTAACTCTACCCTGTCTGTGGGGCAAAGTGACATTTTTTAAGCATGTTTTTCTTATTGCGATACACTTCGCTGACTATTTAAATAAGTAAAAAGAGTTACAATTACTTGACTGTATCTTATATTGCCTTTAAGGACGAGTATTGCAATAAATACATAACTTCAATAGAACAAGTACTTAATGGCTTTTACAAGATACTGATTATAATTATTTAGCGGAGTTCTATATTTAGACAGACTATAGGCATACACAGCCCTACGTTTTTTACGCATTACTATCTAAATACATACCTTAATAGGTATTGAAGTTTTTCTATTGTTACATACGAATTATCATTAATAAAATTAAATAAAGATCTTATAATACATTATCAATAATCATTAACGCTAAATACATTAATTCACAATAATAAACGTTAAAATATTATTATACTTACATATAAGGAGAGAGTATCAGTTAAACAATGAAAAAAATTAACAGATAGAAATCATTGTTGAAAAACTTCGCACACATCAAAGGAACTGTTTAAAAAATTACATTAATAATAGTTTACAAAATACATCGCGCACCTACTTAAATTAAAATCTTAGTCGTCTTAATTTGGGGGTTAAGTAATTATTGTAGTTTATTGAACATGCATAACTACTTGTTGATAAAAGTGAAAGCTAAAATGCAATTTTAAGTATATTAGTTATGGATTAGGTATACTTCGTCCAAACCTATATGCAATCACGTCATCAATAAAAGGTTACTAGATGATGACGTTTCGCACCCCCTTGTCACTTCGTACCTCGTATTTTTACAATTCTAATAAATTATAGTCTTTCTAGTCTTTCTGCTATCTAATATGTGCGCAGATAAATCATCAATAGAACATGTAATTTTCCAATCTTTAAATCGAATTACAAATAAACAATCTAGTAACTTTTTTTTGATGGCGTGAATTGCATATAGGTTTGGATAGGCTGTAGGTAATATTTTCATACCTAAATTTTTTCAATTAAATAAATCTATAAACTTCCAATAGTACAAAAGATTGATGTATAAAATCAAACATTTATAAATATTCTAATTAATAATTAGATGCTTATCAAAGCACATCAACTGAGCTCTAACGTACTTTTATCGAATGGAGTGTACGTATTGCTCACAACACATTTACTTGAACGAGATTAATTGTGTCGGTACTTGTATCCAGTCCCGGAAATTTATTACAGAATCAGATTAACCAAAACAAATTTATCTTGAAGTCTGGAGTGGCATGTCAAACTGCTTGTGCACAAAATATCACAACCAATTTCAATATATCTATGTACTATTTACAATAATTGCCACGTTCAATTAAGACGTTTCGCCTTTTCAAATGATATTATTTAACTAATACTTTGGGATACACAAAATTAACTGTGATCAATTTGAGGTAACTATTAGTTATACATTGTATATTAGTTTGTGTTTAGAAGAAACGAAAAACAAATTGTAAGTAAGATATAATACACATTTTCTTAATTCGTTTATTGTTTTCCAAATCTATTTCTAAAAATAACTTTAAAGTTGCTAAATTTAATGTTAATTGTAAATGTTACCTATAATTTTAAGAGTTACAATTATTATATAGGGGAAGGCGGACTGTAACTCGTTATATAGTTGAATGTTGACAATTGTTATTCGCCGGCTTTAATTTAAAAATTAGTGATAACAAAATAGGGATTTTACAACAATTTCAAGGTAGGAATAAGCTAATTACCTACCTGTCTATGGGCTAAAGGGCACTTGGTAATTATATTTGTAGATACGTGGCGTTGTAGAAAAGTAATGAGACCGATTTTTTTTAACCATAAATTTAATTATTAAAATAATTAAATTTTACTTAATTTTTATTTTTAATTTTATTCAGTGCCTTACAGCACTGCTACGAGCAATGGAATTAACACCTCCGTCGGTGTGTAACTGGCCAAGGGAACTACTTCGAGGGAGACAACCTTGATTTGTAAAAAACGTGAATTTTATTATTTTTACAAATCAAGGTTGTCATTTTTGAAGTAGTTCCCTTGGCCAGTTACGTACCTACAGAGGCGTTGGTGCCATTGTTCGTGGCAGTGCTACAAGGCTTCTGCTGGAATGCCTTTTAGTTCTTCAGTTACACTCTTCTGTATAAATATTATCCAAAAACTAATTATAAGATTTGACGAATAGGAAGGCTAGAGAACCACAGAAATGTTTTTTTTGCTAAGTTCAAATTTATACTGAATCTCTGACCGGGGTTACCTTAACTGTCTTGTAAAGGGGGAGGCAGCAGCGTTGTTGGTTCGTGCGCAGCCTTACTAGTCTCTTTACTTTTCTGCCTCACCTCGTATGTGAGCAAAGCTTAGTGATGCGATACTTATTGAAATAATGACAAAAACAATTTGTTTGTGGCCTCTTTCAAGACTAGCCATCTTACACCAATAACAACTTACAACTAGGATCGGGTATTTACTGTAGTAGGTATTGTTTTTTTAAAACATAGTTTTAAGTACCTACTATGGTATAATAACTATACAAGGGATGCGGATCTGCGTATATTGTTTAACATCATCCGAAGAGTAAATAAGGCCGTCAGACACCGTCAGACATTATGCGAATACCGATGGTACGGGTACGTTGTTCACAATTATAATAAAACGTAATTTCGGCGTTAAAATTGTTTATGTCTCATCATAAACATGAGTGCGCGGTGTTTGATTGCGATTCTGATAAATAACCGCTTTTTTCTGCTTTCCTCGTAGAATTGCGAACCTAAATTGAGTTTAAAGTGGATTCATTTGTGTAATCGGTTGTTAACACTTGAAGAATTTATTTGAAACATTTTAAAAATGAGAAATTTGAAATACGAGCTATTGAATTTGCCTAAAAATAATCTTCTAAATTTCTACACGTATTGCACGTACTACTACTCTCCGGATGACGTCACTGCGTGTTGAACCTGTTTAAAACACTTGGATATCCTATCTTGTGTAGTTGTTATACGATGGGTACCTACTACGTTTATAACTTTTTTGTCAGTTTTTATTAACCTCGCTAACTTACCCGGTCTTCCCGTATATTGTGTTATTTACGTACTTACGTTACGTGTATGTAATACAAACATTTTAAATGACACATTTAAAACTTTAATGTTTAAGTAAGTAATTTACTTACTTCCGTCTGTTAGCATAATTCACCGAATTATTTGTAAATTTATTTTAAGGTTAATTATTTTATTGTATGAATAAGTGGATGTTATTTTAAGGTGTTTTAATATACACAATTACAGTTTGTCACTTTTGTCTTCTATAAAGTAGGTAAGTACGTAACTTGTAACTTTCAACAATTTATTCTAGATATTATCGCTTAGTATATTCATATATTTAACCCGTGTCTACCTTTTTCTGTTAAAAAGCCATAAAGTGTTACGTTTCAAACCACATTCGCGAGAACTAAATAAAATATAGGGTGTCGATTCAAAGAAATTGAGCCAGTAATGTTTAAAGCTTTCTGAAACCGTTAGGTAACTGGAGCTAAAAATTTTATCCTTAAAATTGTTATTCAAACTGGAGACCAAAAAACATTTTACGTATTTGGTGCAGCATTGTAAGTCATGTTTTACTAGTTGGCATACGAATGTATAACTTTCAAGTCAAAGTACTTTACGGACGTGCGAATTTCAATTTGTAGGCGACATCCGATTTTATTCACGCTTCAATTGTGCCTTTACAAAATCTAGCACTTCACAAAAATGCATATTCTGTGACCTGGAATTACTGTAAATTTTCATAATAAATTCAAAGTGTGGAGTTGAATATATTATTTTACTCTTCTGTTCTTTCTTTTATTTCGATAGAATTTAAAATTGTAAATTTAGAATGTAGGTAAATGAGAAATAATATTTCGAGTAAATAGGTAGGTATATTTAGTTAAGAATTTCCTTTTCAAATGAGCAATTTAGATAAAACACGAGTAAATATTAAAAAGTGTTTTATTGACACAAGCTAACGAATACATGATGTGTATCTGTAGTATACGGAGGTGTCCCAAACCTCCCCCCCCCCAACTACCTAATTATTTCGTAAACGGGACGTTTAAGAGAAAAAATATTTCGAACAAAAGTTATAGGGCATTTCGAATACCAGGTCTAATCACATAGGTCATACATCCACTCACACACACGCGCGCGCATCTCCACGCGGTACAATTTGGGTAATGGTAATGCTAGTGGTACCTATTCGAAATTTCAGGCCTCATAAGTCGAAAATTGCTTAATGGAAAAATACTTTATTATAGTATTTTAAAAAGCTCTCGAGATATGCTATGAGTACTATATGCAATGAAAATTAGGGGATTTCGTTTAAAAAATTAAAGGTGACCTTGAAAACGCTGTTCAAAATCATATCGCTATCTGATGCATCGTTTAAAATCCTATAACTTTTGTTCGAAACAGTTTTCTCTAAAATGTCGCGTTTACGAAATAAGTGGGTGGCCTGGGTGGACCCCGTATACCTATGTATATGAACAAAAATCTTTTTAATTATTAATCAACTACTTTTGAAAATATTTTTTATTTAAGTTGTTTATTTTGCCATAAAAGTATTAATTTATAGTCACGTGTTCTAAAAATCGTACGATTATACATAAGTAAGTACATACTTAAATAACTGAGAAAGTTTATATAGTTATAACTGTTTGTATGAAGTTGTTTATTGTTATGTAAATGTAACTAACTTTAGTTTCATCGAGAGAGTTTAATTTCATTGTTGAAAATAAGGAACTGTAATTACAGTAAACAGTAAACATCACATTTCGTAACACCTGCGGCTATAAGCGTTAAACCTTGTAGTTTTGTTCTCGCCTCCGCTCCGTTGCCTTTTTTATACGATTTACCGTAACATTGCTATTTGATTTATGATAATCTATTTTTGCGTTTTCATTGGCCGTATTCCAGTGTAGGTACCGTAAACATACAGTACACATCAGTTGGAATGGTCGGTGCAGTCGATACCGTGGTACAATTTTATTCAAGCATTTTATTTAGTGTAATAGAGCTGTCATTGGTTGATATTTGAAATGTTGCGAAATATGATTGGTCGTTAGCAAATAAGTGAAATAATCAACCGAAAAATGCAATAATGTGTATTATAAAATAGTCGTGAAGAAAATTACGTTTATGTTTTAATTTTAAATAATGATAATATTGAACTTGTCTACTTGTAACCGCATTTATTGTCTGTAAAAATTGTCAAATAAAATTAAAAAATACCGTGTTAATTAAAATATTGGATTTATACGATGCATTAATTAAGTATAGTGACACAAAAACGCACTTACTTATAAAAAATAATATACGATTCTTAATTAATTTCCACTATAACGACCGGCTTTCGTTCATTTCGCAACCAAATTACGAAATTTATTAGTTCTAAGTTATTTTAGAAACAGGAATCCATTAAGGATGTTGAAAGTTAAAAGCAGTCTGGATAGGACGCAAGAGCCGCAAAAAATATTACACGAAAAAGGCGTGTAAATATAAAAGACCGAATAAGTCGTTATAAGAAGGAAGAAGTTACAATAAAGAACAGGAGGTAAGAGGGAATAATAAGAGATTTAACCAAAAAAAAATTATTATCTTGCATCGTGAGGAATCTCATTAAAGACAGTATTCATTTTCTTGTAAAATTTGTCTGATCATTATTTTCATCTTTTCATCTTTTCACCGTATAATTATTTAAAATTTTATAAGTTGATTAATTTTACTTACGATTTCAATAAACAATTATCGATCTAATAATAAACAAGTATATAATTCGTATAATTAATTATCTTGAATGAAAACTTTAATGAAGAAATAAATTGAACTTGCAATTTTAATTTAAAAAAGTTTGGAAAAGTCAATTTGTAAGAATCAAAAAATTTGCGTTTACTTACCAAATACCTTTCTTTAAAAATATCAATATGTTCAAGTTAAGCGTTTTAATATTAAGGAAATTGCTTTTAGGTAGTATAAGTAGTTGTCAAAACTTGAGTTGTGCATATTTTTTATTTACATAAATATGAAACATATTCATGACACAAAATTCTTTATTGAACGCACTATTTAATGATTTACAGTTGCTTATTATTAAGTAACTTTTTCGATACACTTGATAAAAGACCAAGCTATAGATTACGCTCTATACTTTATATTGAAGTTGATGGAAAAGCTGTTTAGTAAATTAAACTTGTCTCTTTGATTAGGAAATTGCTTACTAGTCTGAAAACGTATAAAGAAGTAGGACATGTTTTCAAACTTTCGTGTGAAATTAAAGAGGTGGAAATTATTAATCGAGCTTGTTTAAAGACTGCCATTAGAGTTTTTCATCTAACAAGCGTTTTACGCAAAATAGTAGGTAACTACCCGTTTTAATTGAAAAAAATTAACCGATCAGTTTTAGCATAAGTAATATAATAAGATTAAAAAAAATACGAACTAAGAAAATACAGGGCGATTAATAAATTATGCGGAAAACTTCAAGGGAGGATTCCTTGTCGAAAATTATGAGGAGCCTCTTATACATATAAAGTTTTTTCTAAAACGTCTCCTTTCGGAGTTACACCCCTCAAAAGGGTTTTTCATTTTATTTCTCAAACTTGGAGAAATGAAGAAGAATGACGTTTAGTAGATGATTTTTACGTATCAAAACGTTTACTATAGTAATATTTTACAAGAAAGTGAAAATTGCAACCCCTGTTGGTTTTTAAGACCTTTTTGAAAGGTTAAAATTTTGCAATTTAGAAAATACCTTTTGAAAGTTTCATTTATTTAGTGATCGTGCTTTACAGTGAAACTTGGAACCTATCAATATTCCATGATATTTTATTGGTTAAATTATAGGCAGATGAATCATTTTTAATCGACTAGAAGTGATGATAACAACTAGTAGTCTGTAGTTTTTCGCATTATTTATGAATTACCTTATATAGTCACCTAATGCAGAAACTTATTATGTTATTCACAGTACCTACACGAATTTATTTTTATAAAACAAGTTTTTTGTGCGAATAACGAAACGCCGCAGCCATAAAAAAGCAAGTTTTTGTAGGTATGACTTACAATGTGATCTCATATAAGTACTTTTGGCGCTGTATAATTTATTACAATTAGTTCTTTGGACTGTTTACTTTTACTTTTAATTATTGGTATTTTAAAGTAGATAAACTAAAGTTTTATATTTTTATAATAATATTTCAGGCAATTCTATTCAGTTTTGAATAGATTGCCACACTTCATCTACAAAATTTTCTGTCCTATACATTAATTTAAGAAATAATAATTTCCATAAGGAGCGTCAAATATTTTAAATGCGCTTCGGTAGGCTATCTAGATCGCGTGAAAAACGGATAAAGTTAGCGAGCCTTAAAATTATCACATTTCAAAAACAATGTTCCGTTTATTATTCATGACAAACTAAACAATTTATTTCTGTATTCCAACTTATGCATTCTCCACCAACACAGAACAATTCGTGTTGACCGCTCGAATGTAAGTAAAGGAATGTTATCCGTGTCGTGTATATCGTTAAGTTTACAAAATAAAATTAAAGAACATAAAATTTGCTTGCGAGCGAGGAATTCTTAAGGCTTGACGTTTACTTATGCAGTATATGTTGAAAACCGACACAAAAGAATAGATAAATAACGTGAAATACGGCATAAATGAGAATTAACTCGAAGCTGTCAAGGCGTATACAAGAAAGCACAGAGCAGTTACTTGTAGGAGGCGCCCTTAAAACCCAAGGATCTCCGAGATATAACAGATAAATAATTTTATTTTTGTGAATTTCATTTCATAAATAAAAGTAGACGTTAAGCTCTATTCCAGTATCTATGTAAAAAATACAAAATTCTGTCTGACAAAAGGACTGACAGTGCAGTAGGTAATACTTTTCTTATCGGCGAAAACGTAGCGACAAATTTATTTAGTGCGTTTTCTGAAGTTTTTTATACTTCGACATTTTTCAAGTTTAGATATTCAAGTTGCTTAAAATAATACTTGTATAATTTCGATGCACCTGTAGAAAAAATACAGATAATAATTCGAACTAATGGAGCGCGTTTTCCTTTAGTCGAAAAAATTTTCAGAAGTAAAGTAAAGAATTAAGGGGTTAAAATGTGTTTTCAGAAAACCAAACTGCTAGCGTAACTTTTCAAAAGCGAAACGTTGTCTATTTTATTTCCTAAAACGGCAGAAAAATTGTTATCGGAAATATAAATAGTGGGAAGAAATGGAAAATTTATAAAATATTTTAACCCCGATTTTCTATTTAGGTTGACAGACGTAATGTCGCATTATTATAAAATATACCTAAATGCGGTTTATTCAAAGTTCAAAGTTCTTCAAAGCTCATAACGTCATACACATTTTATTAAATTTGTATTTTTTTTATTTCTTAGTGTAACATTTACATCTTCAAATGTGCGAAATAATAGGTATATTAAACAAATATCAATCAAATATTCATGAAACCAAAATATCTAGGTGTAAGGTTTAATAAAATGTGTATCATGAGCAACACGTTTTGGAACAACCTATTAAAATTTTTGTAAAAAATAAATATGCCAAGAATAAATCGTTTTATTTTCTTTAGCACGCGTTCGTCTCTGCGAAAAGTGAACGCAATTGAAATGATTGATAAGTTGCCTATCTTCGATAACTTGTAAACAGAGCATGGTTAGATATTTCTAATGGCACAAAATAAATAATATAAATAATGTAGATATTTATTTATTATTAAAAACCGTAGATACAATAAGGTCTAGTTGAGTTTTGTTAACGTTTTCCGTTACGCGTGATAAGACTTTCAAGTCGATATTTGTTTGTAGGATGTCTCGAGATGATACTTTACACTGTAGATATTTCAGAGTGATCTTAAATATGACAGAAAAGTTATTAAATATTTTTTAAAGCAACGTCTGTGTGTCACACTACCCCATCGAATTGTGGCGAGCGTGACTATTTGGAACCAGAGGGGTAAGTGTATAAATTTCAACAAAATCATAAAACTAAATTTTTGAATATCTTTATTGACAAAAAAGTTACAAACTTTCAAATATTATAAACGAAAAGTAGCAAAATCAACTTGGAAATGAAAATTACTTCTTTTACCTCCTAATAATAACTTCTCAAAATTGACGTTCGATGCAACAGAGTCAAATGACAGTCTGGTTGTGTCGACAATCAGGTCATTTTCAGTGTTACTGTTATATGGTCCATACCACGAAATTATTAGAGAAATTGTAACATTTTAGAGATTGAACAGTAAACTGTAGTCTTTAAACTCTATAATATTGCTTAAAAACCCAAACTTACCGTAGATTTGACACTGATCGCTCGTTTTTAAAATATGGTACGGCTTCCTCATTCAACAGGAGAGTAAAACAACCTTTATCAACTATTTTTGTTACTTTCAGTATTACAGATTTTTTCTTTAACCACGTATTGGGGAGTAATTAAGACTAACTTCTATAAGGTGACGATTAGGTTGGCTTCGTGGTTGTTGATTTAAAAGGATTGTTCACACTTATCTGAGTTGATCTTGCGCCCTTGAAAATATTGTAAACATTTTATATCTCGAAATTGAAAAATAGTTTCGCTATTCTTACTTTTTGGTATTAACAGTGTAAATGTTTTTTTTAAACGTGATATTATTGTTTTATAGTTTTTGTTGATAAAAAAAACAGTTTTATACTGATATTTTAAAATGCATTTTATAAAAAACGTTTTAGTAGTTCAGCATATGTGTTACATCATTTTCTGTAATCGCAGGTTATAGGAAGATACGAGGGGTGTATACAGATTATAGAATTATTTAAGATTACCACATCTTTTCTTTATTGGTCACAAATGCAATGAATTCGGTTCCATTTTGCCGGAACTGTTATAAAAGTCCAACTGCGTCTTGGGGAATAATACAAAATAAAGTTATTATTATTCTGCTTAGATGTTTTTATAACAGTGTTGTTATTGTTCTCTATAATACAAAAGGGATCTAAACAAAATTTGTTACGGTAACGAAAACTGGGTAGGCAATACAATCACGTTATCCCATTCGTATAGAAGTATTAATAGAATATCCAAACTAACTCGTAAAATCGAAAAGTTATTTTTAATACAAAAATAAGATTTCTTACTAGTAAGAAAAGTAAGCGTTCTTAAGACTAGTAAGTATGAGTTTTAAAAATATTTAAGTGATTATTATAATAATTAACTAAATGTAAAAAGTAGGAATAAGAAAACAAACAGTTGAAACGAAATTTACCCACGGTAAGTATTTATAATAAAATAAAACACAATTATTGCTTGTTACTACTGAAAATTTACTATTTTTTAGCAATTATTTCAAAAAATATGGGAACGTACAACAATAGTACAACAATAGATAAGTAAGTCTTCTGTAGATAAATCTACCTCAAATCTATTTTTTCCATAGTGTCAGAAATGAAATGGAATATAATCACGCAACTATTAATCAAGAATTTGAAAAACCTGCATCGTACCGTCGTTTGCAGATCTACGAATAAAGGAAGAAGACGCGTTTTAATCGATGACTTAATACATATTGAAATTCTTATTGTTATAATATTTCTACTTCATTATTATACTCCGATTATTTGTTGGAAAGCTACATTTTAATACAAATAAAAAATTTAATTTACTGATTATGAGTACCATAAAAAAAGTTAGCTATGTTGTATAAACATGAATTCTAATTTGCTTCGTTTTTAAAGTATAGGTTGTTAAAGATTATCGATTTATTTGCCTTTCTTTATATCTTCTGAATATTTCATATACACATATTTCAAAAGAACTAGGTAATTAAGTATTCAACTAAAATTTCAAATAGTACCTAATTTAAATAAATAGTTCAAAAGATATACCTATATAAGTAAAGTTAAAAAAATATATACATTTTAACACTGTATCTTAAAAACGAAGAAAATTGGTGGGTTATACATTATATAAAATAACACCTAAATATTTAAAAACGTTATTTTTGTATTTACAGAGTAATTTATTAATAATTGGCAATCTCGAAATTAGAGATACTAGCACACTAAGTTTTATACCAATGTCGTTGGTTCAAAAGGTACAGGATGTTCAAAATTGAAGGTATTGTATATGCAAAATTGACAAATACTGACACAAGCCTACTTAAAAAAAAGAATAAAAACAATAATAGTGGCCAAGAATTCAACTTTGCATATTTTAATAATTGAAAATTGCATATAAGTAGAAACGAAATACATTGAACCTTTTAAGAACAAATTCTCGAAAACCGATAAAGATAACAAAATTAAAGAAACGAGATTTTTATGTAGAAAGAAACATCGTTTTAGATTTTTGATTTATTTCGATCATAGTTCAACAGACATAAAAATTATGCCTTGATTTACTGAAATAGTAGCGTATAACTAGTGCCCTCTATGAGCAAATAAGTTAAAATATGTTTTATATTCTCAATTTTTATGCCAAGAAACGTAAAGCTATTAATTTTCAATTTGATACAATAAAAGCTTTCAAAATTATTGAGAAATTTCAAAATAAAATTCCATCTTTACATACAATTGTTTAAAATTGTAAAACATTGTGAAATGAAAACGGAAAGAGAAACGATTTAAAACCATATAAAAGTAAAAAACTTAACTAATTTAACTAATACTTCATTTAATTAATTAAAATGTTAGTGCAAAGAATAGTTCAGCTAATAATTTCAACTCCGAGAAATCAACTTCCAAGATTCTAATAGAAATAACAACAATCAAGGAAAATCGAGGTACGATATTTCAACGTTAGTTAATATTGCAACAATAAACCAAGTAAACGCGAAAAATTCGAAAGTTTAGAAACACCGAACGAAGTATTATTGACTATCATTTCAAGTGACAAAAATAGGGTAGCGAATAGAATTGTCCGTAAAAATTAAAATTACATTTATTAAATATTCAGTGAACGTAAATTAGTTGGAATAAATTTAAATTAATTGTAGTAGGGTTTAAGTGTTGTTAATAGTTAAAAGTTGACTATTATTTTATTTTTATGATTGTTATTATAATTAATAATTTTTTAAGAATAATTATCAGTTCTTAAACACCTGTACAGACATTTACATGGTAATTTTTTGTTGTTGTTGTTAATAATAAACAATTAATTTTTTTGGTTAATTTGTTTTTGTGTTAATTATTAATTTAAAACGATAGAATTTTTCTTGTTCAAAAGGGAGTTTTATTTAGATAATAGTATGAACAATAAAGAGAAACCGATCAATCCCCCAGAACACACGTTGAAGATTGATTTCAACAAAAAATTAGTTGCATCCAACGCTTATTATCTAGAATTGAGCACTTACTTACGGGTTTAAAGTTGGAAGACGAACAAAATTATGAAAGTTCGACAAAGCACTATATTAGTTTATAATCTCTCGTTTTCTTTTTATTTTATTTTGATAGTGAGATTAAATAATATTATAGACTATTTGAGAACGTCTATCAGTGTCAATATGAAATGTTTATTGTATGAGAAAATTTATTGAAGTGAACTTGTGCTTACGTTGCTTACATATATCATTAATAAATGTGGTTTGCTCCGTAGACGTTGTAGGTATACACCTAGACTAACACAAGACGTGTACGTTACTTGTACGTTATTTGTTTACAATACAATATATATTTGAAATAGACGCAAGCGGTAATAATCGAAATCAAATAAAGTAACCGAGCAACAGTCGAAATATGCATATTATTATAATTGTTATTTTCAGTTTCACTTCGAATTTTTCATTTAGATCAAAATTTTGTATGCCAAGCGAATTTTATGAAATGAGAAGAATTTAATTAACTGGAAAATCTGATGTCCAATCTACGTGTTATCTCGAAAATTCCGTCTAAATCGTTCGATAAGAATGATGCTAGGGTCTGCAAGTTGACATGCGGTCTTCCGCTTTTCGAGCTTTGCTGTAATTACTAAGGAGGCCGAGCTGTTCATCAAACTGTTTACACTCTGATTTAGTGCCTTCAAGTGGCTATAAATGTTTACTAGGGTATAAATTGAACAGCTCGTCCTCCTTGATCCCTGACCGAGCATTAATCAGATTTAAATGAGGAACCGCAGAAATTAGTTAAGTACTTACAGATAATCGATAAAAGTTCAACCGAAAAAAGAATAGTTAATTAACTTTGAAAAAGTTACTAAATTACAGCCGGAGTTATTTTGTTTTCTTTATAACGGTAAATAGATCGTAACTTTAATTAAATTTGTTTAGCGTATAAACATAATTATATGTATACTTTATTTACATACAGGGTGGGCCACACAACGTGGAGTTATTCTGATACTGCAACTCAACAAGCAAATGTATATGAAAAGTTGATAAATATAGGTTTATAAGTAATAAAAATTGATCAGATTATGTCAGGTATGGTAGAGATTTTAACATTCTATGATCAATTTTTATTTTGAATAAGTATTGTGTAATGTTGCCATGATATTTGTATATTGGGTTGCTGTATGAAGTTGTAAGGGGTTTCACGTCGTGTGGCCCATCTCGTAAAGCAGTGATGTCGAGCACGCGATCCACAAGCATCCAAAATGCGGCCCGCGTCTGCGGTTTGAAGCTTGAAGTTAATTTTGTTAATTAGCATATATGACGTGAAGCTAAATTATATATAAAAATTATATAAGAAACACATTTTTATAAGAGATTTTTTGTCTGCGGCCTACAAACTCTAAGGGCCCTCGCAGACTACAGACTTTTTATCGGCCGATAGTTTAGTCGGATTGGGCCGCTAGCGCGCACATTGAGCCAATTAAACAGTCTGGTTGGTGGTGAGTGCGCAGACCTGCCAACAATCGGCCGATTATTCTCCAACAATTTGCTAGTTGGTAAGCTACTTTAGAAGAGAGCGATCGCGAATTGATGGTTAATAAAATGTTGTCTAGAACTGTTATCATTGCTCTTATACAACGGAGAAGAAAGATGAAGAAGAGAAACAGAGAGTATTGGGTGCATCCCATCTACAGTAACAGATTATTGCAAGGAAAGTTTTACACGATCCATTCTAAATTACTGAATTTCCCGAAAAAGTTTTTCGCATTTTATAGAATGAGCATAACCAGCTTCAATGAACTTGTTAAATTAATTGGACCAGCAATAGCGAAGGAGGATACAAATTTAAGACTTTCTATACCTGTGGAGTAGAGATTGAGCGTTACGCTACGGTAAGATAAACCACAAAATAATACTATTTATTATCTTTTATTATTAAAGTAATATCTATAATGTCTATCGAGCTATTAAATTCTTTACAAATCATGAATTTGCGAATCATCTGAAAAATGAGAAAAATACGACTGGGCTGTATCGGAATTTCCTGGTGATGGCGTGTTCGAAATATTCTGAACCACAGGCAGATTGGGCGATGGAGTAGAACGGGGTGTATAATTGGAAAGCTGTAACGATTGTGGTGGTGGCAAGACGTTATTTCCTCGATGATATACGGGAAAAGGTTGCTGCATCATGTTGTAGCTACATGTTGATTGAGTAGTCTGAACACGCCTGGCTAGTCTTATTTGTTTAAATATATTAAGAATAGCAATCTTAGCATCGAGTTTTTCTTCGGCGGTACAATTCTGTAGTGAAGGTACAAGAGACAAAGCAAAGTTTGTGTCTTCGTCAACAGGATTGGTTTTATTTAATGCTTTTAGTAATGCCTCATCCAAATCCGTTTGCTTCGCCACAATAGTTTTTTTCTTACGCCGAGGGATGGGTGTGGAAGTGGAAGGACCAGATTCATCGTTGTCTTCATCATCTTCTTGAATATCATCCACTTCCAAGTTACCTTCCGTTCGCCGATTTTCGATGCAGGGAAGTAAAAATAATAGTTGTTCAAAATAGACGTATTTACGCCTCTTGGTTGCAGCTTGTCCCGATTTTGTGTTTTTTTGTGTATTTAATTCCCTACGAAAGCAGGTTCGTAAATTGACCCATTTTTTTTGCACATCGTGACCTGAAATGTTAAAATATAATAAAAATACGTGCCCGGATAGCTCAATAATAAGAGCGCTAGACTTGCGTCAAGCAAGTCCTCGGATCGGATCTTTTGGTAAGCACGGAATTTTTTCGCACCTTGAGATCGGTATGAGTCCCGGTGACCATTCATCGTTGGGCACAAAATTAACGACGACGACGACGACAAACAATAAAAATACATATAATAGATAACAAAATTAATTCTTTACAGATATCTGGCTACCGGAGCTACTTTCAATACTTTGTCTTTTGAATATCTGATGGGAGCCTCTACGATACGAGGTATTACTAAAACTACATGTGAGCAAATATGGAACATACTTCAACCGTTGTATATGGCAACCAAACAAGAAGATGACTGGATTAAAATTGCTGACGAATTCTATAGTCGCACAAATTTTCCAAATGTCATTGGAGCGATAGATGGCAAGCATATACGGATGATACAACCAGAACATTCCGGATCATCATATTTTAACTACAAAAGTTTTTCTCTTGCGTTTTAATGGCTTGGACAGATGCAGATTATAAATTTGTATACATAGATGTTGGTTCTTATGGAACAGCTAGTGATTCAGAAATATTTAAAACATCTGAAATGGGTAAACGGCTTTCTGATAGCCAGCTTAATATTCCCCCCGGAAGGCACTTGCCCAATGATGATGACGGTAATGTCATTCCATTCTCTGTCGTAGGCGATGAAGCGTTTGGACTTGGAAATCACATATTACGCCCTTACGCAAAAAGAAATTTAAACTACACCAAACGAATTTTTAACTATAGACATACAAGAGCTCGACGTATGGTTGAATGTACTTTCGGCATTCTCGCAAACAAGTGGCGTATTTTTCACCGACCAATTGATGTGAATATCAATTTCTGTGTTCGTATTATTAAAGCTTGCTGTGTCCTCCATAATTATGTACGAATCAAAGATGGAGTAAAATTCACAGATACTCTCTACAACTGTCCCATGAATATCTTAACGATAAACGAAAACAACCGAGGAAGGAATAATATGAATAATGTGCGACAGTACATGTCGTCATACTTTATTTCCCCTGAAGGCGCTATTCCGTTTCAATATGACAAAGTGTAATAATAATTTAATTATAGGTAAATAAATACACATGTATCGATACGTACCTTGTTTTGTTTTATCCTCGACACTAAGCTGATTCCAATCAGGAACAACTGCTTCACAGACTTCCACCCATAGTTTGGTCTTAAGATTCGTATCAGAGTACTCTTTTAAGGTTTTTTTATAAAGTGCGGGTCTTTTTTCAATTGCTTCTATCAAATTTACGATAGACGTTTCGACAAGCAGGGCCATCATGAAACATACACGCACGCAGTCGCAGTCGGCTAAACAGACTAAACAATCGGCGAGTGTGCGCGCGTGGATTGAGCGCCATACTGATTAAGCAGTTGGCCGATAGTTGGCCGATAGTTTAGTTTGAAGGCAATTGTGTAGACCATCAAACTTATTTATCGGCCGATACTGAATCGTTATAATGTGCGCACTTGCATACATCTTAATGGTAATTAAACACCCGACTAAACTATCGGCCGATAAAAAGTCTGTAGTCTGCGACGGCCCTAAAACTGTATTTAGTGGCCTCCGTGCTTATATGAGCTTGGCACCATTGATGTAACATAATAGTTGAACAGCTGAATAGCTTCAATATGTTCTTTACAGAAACGCTTCAAATTTAAACGTCGGGAATAGGTCTGTAATGCAGACGAATTACCACAGGCTTGTTTAAATTGCGTATATTAACTACATTTTTATAATATTAATGGAATCTTTTCAAATCATAAAAAATACATAGGTATTCTAATGTCAATTTTTGAAATAAAAAGTGGAATGATAGTGAGTTACAGAGCAAAACATTTTGGAATTTATTCAAAACCTATCAAAAATATCAGAAATTTACTAGATAGGTGCTTATAGAATATTTTTTTTTTTAGAATTTTGGAAAATCGACGAATTATTTTTTTCTTAAAAGTCCTTGGTCGTAGAAGTTATTGAGAATCAATGAAATTCATATACCTGTATCTACCAGATATTTCGAAATTAACGCATAGGGAAAGTACGATGATATTATGCAATAAAAACTGAATAAAAAGTTCTTTTGCGATTTTTCGATCAGACAAATACTTTTCTAGCTACAATGATTTAAAAATCCGAAAACGGCAGAAAACAGTCTTTATTTTCAATTTTTAAATGTACGAGTCAAGTTGCGGATTTATTGTGATCAGAAACCGAAAGTTTTTAAAACTGTTTGAAGAATTATCGATTTTAACTACTATCTATTCTTTTTTACTTTAATTTTAAACTTTAATTGTAACTGCTTTTTTAATTTTCGACTGGTTTATGTATTTTAATTCTGAATACAAACCTTTTTTTTATTTTGTTCGTGTAATTTTATATTTATTTTATTTTTGATTTTCTTATAAATTTCGGATTTATCGCGATTCTTCAATCGTATTTCACCACAGTAAATCGAGAGTTGACTGTAGTTAAAATCGATCAATAAAAAATTTTAAAGCCAAACAAAATACAAGTTAAATTTATTTACATTTGTTCATAATGTTCACAGTCTGTTATTAAACATGCTTCACCATCTTGTTGCATTACTCGAATCGAGTTACGTATCATCTCCGGTGTTTATTTCCTGCACAGTCTATTATAAAATAAGAAAATAAATAATATCGATTATATTCGTAAAGACCCTATTTTACCTACTTTTCAAATTTTTAAAATCACAATAACTAGAAAAGTATTGACCTAATCGAAAAATCATAAAGCATCTTTTCAGGTATTAAGAGTTTATAGAATAATATTCTACTTTCCGTATGCGCGAATTTTGAAATACCCTGTATGTA
This sequence comes from Rhagophthalmus giganteus, assembly GCA_036326145.1. Taxonomy (NCBI): domain Eukaryota; kingdom Metazoa; phylum Arthropoda; class Insecta; order Coleoptera; family Rhagophthalmidae; genus Rhagophthalmus; species Rhagophthalmus giganteus. The sequence goes on along the minus strand of JARFJA010000088.1, from coordinate 28,535,294 downwards.
TACTTCTACAAAACAAATTAACAATTTTTTTTTTAACATTTTGTCAGTTTTAACCTAAATATTACCTAATCGACCCCTAAATATGAAATAACCACTGACGCTTTTTGAAAAAAGTATTTATTATAAAAAACAAACTTGTTATTCACAAAAAAAAAGTTTTTATATTTCAAGAGGGAATACAATCCATCTTTCGGTATGGCAGCATACCAAAAGATTGAAGCTTTTATTATTAAAAAAACGTAAAGGATGAAAGAGTTAAAATTAAATCACCATGTACCTATACAGTAACAGTTTAGTTGGTCTTCTAAAAAACTAGGTAGTATTAATATTTCTACGACCAATAGTAAAGTAATAATCGTAATAATCGTTTAAATTGTTGAGAGCCAGAAAAATACAGCCAGCGATAAATTAAATTAAATTGGTATGTTTTACGTACCTAGGTACTTCAACATGGAAAAATATAACATAAGTCGTACACGTGTAGATATTAGATTGACTAGAAGTGCAAAAGAAATAATCTCGAACCTTTTCGAGAGTTTTCAGAAATGATTAAACTTACCGACAACACTTCGAGAGGACATAATTATTTTAGCACTGGGGAATTCTCCCGGATCCATTCAGACATTTATTTGGTCATTATATCCGAATTCCTATGGGTAATTCAAAGTATTATTCGATGTACATAATTGCATTAGATAAGTATACCTATTAATAAAACCGGAATAAAAATTATAATTAATTTTATCTGAAATAGTTTTTGTAGTAGGTACTATGTTAGTTACTATAGAAAGTATATTTTTTCATTAGCTTTCAGGAATGTAGCCCATAATCACAAACTGTTATTAATGCAACGACATCGGTATTCGGAGATGTGATGTTTTCGCAGCGGATACCCAGCCGAATAGAGTGATCTAATTCAACACTTGTTTTCTAAGGCTGTGGTTACAGTGCAAACTACTTTGCGCGAACTGTGCTTCGTCCGAATTTGCCCAAAGAAGACGTGGTTTCTTGTTTTTCCAATGTTTGCGCGATTCAAAACGATTCGATCTAAAATCATCGGATGCAGGTAAAAAAGCAATAACGAACGATTTGCCCGACTATTCGCTTATTCTGTAACCAGTTGCATTTACTTTTGTGGGTTTGTTTGTTTGTTCGCGAGAATTCGGGCGACTTCTCGCAAAGGACAGTTCACGCGCTGTCGCTTTCACTGTAACCACAGCCTAAAGTGATCATAAACACCGGCGCGGCGATGATGCTGGTAGAAAATAATACGTGTAGGTGCCTAGCCGGTGTTTTCCTTTTTAAAATTGAATGGTATTCACACGCGTCCATGGTTGCAAGAGGATTCGAACCGCAGACGGTTAGTTTATTAGCAAAGCGTAAAGCTTTTTAGTCCTTCACGACCCAAGAGAAAGTAATTCAAAGTTATACAGGGCGTATTTATGAGTTGACATTCTAAACAGATAATAGATGTTTGACGATAGTTTCATCGGTAACGGCAGATAACCGCCGAATTTTGAAAAATGCCTTTTTGCCGCCATTTTGAAAGAAATTGGCAACTTGTGATATATTATTGGAAAGGAAACTTTAAGCTCTGTTCGATTGTCTGACAAAATATACCAAGTTTTCGACTTGGATCTATTTCCGGAAAAACCGGAGGTGGTTTAATTATTTTTGGAAAAAAATGAGTTTCGATGACCTACACCTTTAAACCAAATTTCGAATTTTTTAATTAAGACAATTGGACGGAGCCGTGTAAAACGATTTCGTTGTCATTCGGTATATAAGAATCGCTTTAAAATTATTGTTTGTTACATGTTTATGATGAAAAGTGTTTGCATATATTTATTATTAATAAAATAAAGTTAAAATGCAGTAGTAAACATATATTTTAGGATTAATTTAAACACAGCAATTTTTCAATGATGTCCGTCTTCGTACGTACGAAGGGGAGAGTGGGGCGACAACGCTTAACTAATGTTGGATACCTAGCTGGCGCTAAGTCATTCCGGGAAAATTTATAAAAATCGTGGAATATATTCTTCAAATCTTTTACTTCAAAAATCCAATAACAAAAACTAAATAAAAAAATAAATCAAATTTGTATTAACTTTTAAAGTGATGGGGGTCTCACTCCACTGATAGGGTGAGACCCCCTACACACAAAAATATAATAGAAAATACAAAAATTTCGCAATGAACGTGAAAATAAGCACGTTTATTTACTCACAAAACATATAAAAGAAAATAATAATAAAATTAAAATAATAAACACTTCTCTGCTGAAATTACCTGCTGCACTATACTAGTTTCAACGGTAACCAGGACACCTCGTCCAGCTGATGTCAGAACTCCTATCTGTTTTTCGCCCCTTCGAGCCAGTACTTTAGTTGGTTTATTTGGGACAGTTGTGATACGTCGTCTGATCAGAATTTATATTTTTCGTACTGGACTTTTCACAAATCAAAAAAGTTTCCAGCATAGCTCGTGCTATAGACGTGTTTTCTTAAAGAAAATTCTGTGGTAGTCTCTTGCAAATTCGTACAACCGATTTTTATCAGCCATTTGATATTCTCCAACTTCTTTTTTGGAGTAATTCATAAGTCAACCTGCGGATATCTGTCAGTGTCAAACCGAAGAGTCTTCTCATCCATAATTAAGATACATGTGTTGTTTTAATTCCTCTTCTTGTTCTATTATAAATACAATTTTCAATTTTTACACTCACGACAATTTTGCTTGACGATTCTTTAACTGATACGCCACTTTTCATTTTTCTCATCTTTCAATGTGCTGCGAGGAACGTTAAATGCTTTTGACGCATTTATTAAACCCATTCTACCTTCCGTGACCTCTGTTATGGCGTTCGTCGTGCTTTCTACACTCCACGACTGCCTGTTCCTCGTCCTTTTATATGTTTGTGGAATACCGCAGCCTGAAACAAACAACATATATAACCTGGATCGGATACCTAGTTTAGATTAGCCTGGATGATTTCGTCCCACGCTCATAGTTTGTAGAAGCATTCCATTGTTAGAAACACTGTGCTCGTGAGGCCCGATGTATATAGGCTAAATAATTCGTAATTTAGAATAGAATACAAATATGTACTTACCTTTAACTTTATGTCTTTGTATTTAGTGTAAGCATTAACTGAAAACTGTCAAACGTTGGACTGTCAATTACTAACCTAAAACTAACACCACACACACGAAATAAATATAATTGCTGCCGGTTTGGCAATGAGCACTTGACGTCGTCATACAGTAGAAGGTATTTTACCCATTAATCGCCAAGCAGTGTCAATAATCAAGCTAAACAATGCCAGGCGGTTTCGCCTCGCTATGCCATCTCACCCCACTCTCCCCCATATTCAATTTAAACTACATATCTATTTTCTTATACCTATGTTTTCAGGGGAAAAACAATTTTATAGCTGCCATAACGCTGACTATTATAATTTACGATTACATTAACATTTTAATGCGATTACTCTTCTACTCGATATATGTAGGTTTTTTTTATTAAAGTTATGTTGCTGTTTTGATGGATTTATTTTCAGTAAAGAAAATAATGTAAAACATCAACAAAACAAATTACATTTTTAAATTATAATTCCTTATATTATTATTATATTCACAGATGAACTCACGCGATTCATAAAGGATACGCACATCACGAATTTTCATATTTACGCTGAATCTCAAATATACGGACTACGAACTGATGTGGAAACGGTAATAAATCAATAACAAAGTTGTGTGTGAAAGTATTAGGTCACCAACGTTTTTCATTGACAGGAAAATACAAGTAAGACAAATGGTAGAAGATAATTTCTAATTAAATTAGGAAACTGACTGTGCGGGTTACGTCAAATATACTGTCGCAGTACATACGTTGCCCGTTAAGGCAATTTAAAGCAGATGTTCATTTAAAAGGTCGCTCAAATAATTTTTAATATTTTTAATGTTATCGAATCAAAACTTGCCACGGCGAATAAATCTATTGTATATCATGGTAGGTATATATCTAATTATCGTTCAAATGCAAAATATGTTACTCAAACTCAATATGTCCTTATTTAAAATTAATGACAATTTTAAAAGTGCCGCAAACGCACTTTTATTATTTTTTAGGTCAGCTACAAGCTTCAAATGATTTAGCGATTCCATTAATCATGTATAATAAGAAACCATTTATTACAACTCTGTCGTGTTCCAGATATAATTAGTTGGCATCTATGCATTATTAAAGTTAACGATAGTGTAATATTAATAATAAGTAGATAACTACTATGAAATTGAATAAAATTTATTAAAATAGAAATTCTAATCTCGTTTTAGTGCAACATTTCCAGGTACTGAATGATTACTTAATTGTAGCAGTTCAATTTAATAATAGGTACCTATTTTAGGTTTTATTGCTTTAAGTTTTAAGGGACGATAGAAGTAGATGTTAATTTTGGCGATATCTAAAATTAATAATATTTTAAATAAACTTTTTAATTTATATCACGAATTAACCGATTTTCTCTCTTTTTAAAGCACCGGAAGAGAATGCGTTGTTAGGTACCTACCGTATTATTTTATTTTATTCGAAAACCGCAAATTAATCGATAAATCACTCGGAAATCACGACACGTTACTTTTGAAGATGCTGTTATAGAGTTTACTTTGAATGTATATCGAAATTCCCTTGATAGTGATACTGACCTAATAATAGTTAATCCGCCACGCAAGACGAGCATTTTAACTGTTCTTCCTGCTTGCCTATACTTCGGTAAGAGGGAAACAGTTTTTTCCTGCCGCTCTAAAATGAACACATTACAAATCCTCATACTCTTTTTCCTCACAAAGAAAGGATGGCCCGTAACACATCTAGCCGGTTGTTTATAGTGTGCTGCAGTATGTATAAATAAACAAAGGACATAGACATTCTAAATTTGCATTTGAATAGGATTTGTATTTTACCTAAAAGAGTATGTAATACAAAGTGCATGTTTAATTTCATATTCTTACATAGGTTTCTGGTCGATTATTTTGAAATAGTGTAGATTTTTATTAGTGTGCAGATTTCAGTTCATTCGAGATTTTTTAGACACTATCATTTACATCTCTTTCGTGTATATTACGAAACCCTAATTTAGCTCTTTGTATGTATTATTTAACAAAAGTACTACTGTTTATGAAACTATTTGGCTACTGTGCAAATTATTTTGTTTTTTACCTACGTAAAAACCGAATTTTTTGCGATTTTGTAAAAACTTTTTTAGGGTGCAATGATTTTATTCTTAGAAATAAGAATAACTGGCAATTAGTCGATTCCAATAAATTATACGTGTTAATATTTTAGAAATATAAATATAGAAATGTTTTTTATAATCCATTTATAAAAACCAGTAAATGAACACTTATCGTTCATTCACTAGAAATTGCGTACTTATTACGTTTCAGTCAATGAACACTAAAAATTATAAGTATCTTCGAAAATGTTTCTTATATACTTTAATTACCCACATATTTACATCAAAGAGTCGCTATAATTTGATTACAGTGTGTTAGCAGTATTTTATACGAATTATTAGCTAATGATGTAATTTAACTTGTTTTATGGTGCCTTCCCACGATCCGTAGTGGCGCGGGCTGTGTCGCCAAAGTAAACGCCGTGCGAGAAGCAGGCGGTCCGAGGTGGTGCGTATGCGCCCGTGATGGTCCATCCGATCCGTGGTGAGTCGGTATCTTTGTACTATAAAGCTGGGGACACACTGCCGACACGTTACGCGCCGGCATGGAATTTTGCATTAGTACACATAGGACGACACGTGACGCATCAAATACACTTAGTAAATAGTAAATTAGTATATATAGAAAATAGTAAATAGATAGTAAAGACAGTAATAGTAATAGATAGAAAATTCCTATATATTTACTTATTATTATACTTTTTTGCACGCCGGCGAGTAGAAATCGGTGCCATAATGTTACGTGCGTAACGTGACGTGTCGGTAGTGTGTTCCCAGCTTTAGCAACGCATACGCGCCACCTCGGGCAGTCTGCTTCTCACGGCGTGCTGGCGCGGGCTCGCATTGCGTTTGCTTTGATGGCGCGGCCCACGCCACTACGGACCGTGGGAAGGCACCCTTAGGCTAGTCGCATACACACAACTGTTTAGTCGAGGACCAATCCGCATCGCAGCATGGTTAATCAGAAAGACCTTTACTTTACATTGAGGATAAAAAAGAAACAAGAGATGCACGTAATAATAATAATAATCGCTGCTCGATTATTTAGTTAATAGTATGCGTACACACTTACACTGATCGATAATTGTTCGACTATTTAATCAAAAACCTCCTCGACTGCTTTTTGATTATTTTATCGATGTGCAATCGTATCGATAGTATGCGCTCTCCCATAAGAGCATGTAGCTTTTGGGGCACAACTAAATAGTTGTTCGATTAAAAGTTGTATGTATGCGCCTAGCCTTACTATTTTTATCGGCGATTAATATATGTTTAATGCAGTATTTCGTGCATTTGATGACGTAAATAAAAATACATATAAGTAGTTATCTACAAATTAAATAAAACAGCCGTCGAGAAATTAAAAATATTTAATAAAATGTGTCGTCATGATCAATAAAATTTGAATTATTTTTAATTAATACAGTTTGTTAATTTTGAACAATATAATAAGTAAGTAATTGTTTGTAATATTACTTAAATTACTGTATTTATTGCTTGCGCTTTCTAATATTATATTACTTATTACAAAAGTAATTAATTTTTGTCAACTGTACCTTGTAACTTATCTTTCAAATGTGTGATTTAACGAGAATTCACTGAATATGCATGTACATGATATTAAAGGGCATAAATTATAAGATGCAACGAACCAATTAGTTAGGTAAGCAAAGCGCTAATCTCAAGAGGTTTTAATTTTCCTTTCAACTCTGAAAGCTTCTTTAGATGCTTAGTTTGGATCTCAGGGATTACCCACGTCCTACGTATTAATGTTTTGAAACTGTCCTATCGATTAAAAATAAAATATATTTGACATACGTTCAAGTTTTATGATATAGTATTTGTTAGTTAATTACCTTCCTTTTTACTCGTACTAATATAAGAATTCGTTAAAAATGCATATAGATTGGATTGATCGACGTTTTTAGTTATTTTAAATCGATTTTAAATTATTGTTTACAGAAAGAACTTATTTATTACGATAACGGTACGATTGTTAGGTGTGTACATCATTCAACAAAACTTTATTCTAAAAGAATTTTCTATTTTCTTATATGTACCTACCCGATTGCAAATTAGGTAAGTATAATTATACATACCTACTTAAACTTTTAGTATGTTTATAATTTAAGTTAATCTTGAACTACTTGCATTATGAAAAGCGAATGTGAAAGTCTTGGGACGACTGTTGAAGGGCTTGGGTAAATTGTTGAGTTTTGGGTTTGCTAGTTGGTTCCCAACGTGGTCCTCAGGTGGCTGATTTGTGTTTGTGAAGTTAAGTTTCGTCTCTAGAAATTATAATTCTTCAATCCTAAATAAAAAATCCTAAATAATAAAATTCAACTTTCATTAGGTATAAATAATACCATTTCTATCTATTTGAAAATACTATAATATAACCGCAGTTTTTGTGTTTTTATTACCTACATATCATATTGATTATATAAGTAATATAAATAAAATGCAAGTTAAGAAAATATGAATAATAATAATAGAGAAGGTAATAGGTAGGTGCTTAATTTTTCATTTCCAATAACATTTATGAATATAATACTACTCAAAAACACAGTTGTTTAAAATATTGGATTTTTTAATAGACGTTAAAGTCGGTTTCTATTGCAACCTTAACTACTCAAGAAAACTGATTGAAAAAGTAACTTAAATACCTATCTACCATTTATACTATTAATTTAAACAATTAATCATTCTGATTTACTAATAGCGTTACTAGTTTGTAAGATACTTATGTGCATTATTTTGCACTTTTGCTTTTTTAAAACATTAGATAAGTATATTATTGCACGTGTTATTATTGCACTGCACGTGTATAGACCGTTCAAATTTTATTCTGGAGAATTTTTTGAATATCTCTTCAAATAAGTGAATTGGATTTATAGAAAACTTTTTATTATAACTTTTTTATTAATTAATAAAAATCCACGAAAATTAAACTAAACTATCATATAAGGTCTTGCCTCTCATATATGTACATAAATATCGTTTTCCGTTTAATAGATTTTGAATAATCGAATTATGAATACAAGCGTTTTCAAAATACGGGTAAAAACATGTTTTTTTTTGGAAATTTATGAAATTCAGCATATTTATGTAGGAATAAAGTGGTTTAAAAAATAAGCAGGTAGTTGGTTTGAGTGAAATCCGTTAGGTACTTTTCGAAATATGAGTTTTCAAAGTCAAAGTTTAAAACTTTTTATTTCTATAATAGTAGTAACCTTTTCTTGATGGCATGCATCGGATTAAAATTTGAATAGCTTTTGAATGGCAACTCAGTCGAGTAGCCTGAGTATAAAAGTCGCAAAATTTTTTGCTCTGCAAGTTTTAATATTTTTTCAGCAATAGAAGTGTAATATTAGCTAATACTGTGTGGAGCCGTAGTGTTGATCTGTCTGCAAGTCGTGAAGCCTTATTGGATTGTTTCTGGCCCGATTAAGACAATTTTTGACGAAGTTATATATCTGACAGTTAAAGTGAGTAGTTTTAGTTTTTAATTCTTTAATAATTATATAGGATAATACGAATAATAGTAATATTGCATTAACAGTCCATGTTGTAGGCCTACCCTAGAACTTCTACCCTAGGACTATGAAAAGCAAAAAGCAAAAATCCACGCTAAAAAAGGTAAAAGGGAGGACACACCTGAGATGAGAGAGCTTGAGGCGCAATGCTCACGAGTAGCCCGAGGACGATGCGTTCATCACCAATGTCGAGTAATGTCTCTGAAGTTAGCTCTAGGGCTGGCTCCAGGGGCAGTTTTGTCAGTTCAGTCAGCTGTGCGGCTGTCCCCTCCGGGCGCGGTCGTGCGGAGAACATAGGTTTGAGAAGTGTGGCTACGCGCGGGAGCATGACCTGATTGTTAATGTGGCTGCAATCAAGGATTCATTAAGGAAGTTTATCTTTTCGGAGAATGCTACAATTAGCAAGGCTACGGCCGAAGTGATCCTTACGAGGTTCGCGGAAGTCGAGTCGTTATTTTCCAGAGAGTTACTTAGGAAAGAGAGGTGTATTGGCGAGGCTGTGGGCGAGCTTGCAGCCCGTGACAAGACGGATATCTTGGAAAAAAGGGTTGAAGAGATTATGCGTGTGAGGAAGCAACAGGTAGTAGCAGTGCCTCCTCCCTTGGCGACTACAAATGTAATTGGAAAGGGCACGGTGAGGGCGTCGCCTGAGTGGGCGACCGTCCCGCGAACGTTCGCTGTGGTGGTGAAGTCCGTGAATGGAGCCGCCGCTGCGGAACAGGTGAAGGAGCGACTGCTAACCCAGGTGAGTGGTCAATTGACCATTTAATTAAATGTACGTGTAGCTAGCTTGAAGCGTATGAAAGATGGTGGAGTTCTGATTGAGACCCCAAGTGAAAGGGAACGGGATGCTATCCGTAGTTGCCCAGCTCTAAGTGGAAGTGGCCTTACTGCTGAACTCCCTCGGGGTGTGGTGCCTCGTCTTGTTGTTTTCGGCGTTCCGAGTGCCAGGACTGACACTGATTTTTTGGGGGAATTATATGATCGAAATGTTAGCGATCACGTTTCCAAAGAGATCTTCTCTGCGGGGTCGAGGATCGTCAGCCGCATTGGAAGAAAGGATGCCCCACGATGCGGAGTGGTCTTCGAGGTGCCTCCGGTCGCCTGGCGGGCCATCCTGGCGCAAATATGAGTCTTCTTGGGATGGGACTCTCTACGAGTCAGGGAGTTCGATTCGGTACCCAGGTGTTTCAGGTGTCACAATCTGGACCATCTGGCTGCGGTGTGTAAGAAGGGCGTTGCATGTAGGAGATGTGGGGAGGAAGGTCACCTCCAAGCCGCATGCAAGAACGAACTGGCGTGCAGAAATTGTATGGAGCGCGGAAGGGCGGGTAGCCATGAGATCATCTCCCGTAGTTGCCCGATATATGATGAGGCGATTCAGAAGTTCCGTGCTCGTATGGGTATTAATCAAGTGTGAGTGATATTTTGAGGATAATACAGTTGAATTGCCAACAGTCTTATGCTGTAATGAGCGAATTGGGTGAATGTGCCCGCCGTCAAAATATCTCTGTGGCCTTGCTACAGGAACCTGGTGTCGGGAAATCGGGTAAATTAGTAGGTCTTCCCACAGGGGTACAAGTGGTATGCGCATCTGGTGAAGGCGTCAAAGCGGCTGTGGTCGTCTTCGACGACAGCTTAGATATAGTGAGCCTATCAGAATGCGTGGAGAGTAATGGTGTGTGCTGCTGGATGAAAGGGCCGATTGGTGAGATGTACGTTTGCTCGGCCTACTTCCGTCATGGGGAGGACATCGAGCTCTCCCTCCAGTATCTGGATCGAGTGGTTGAGTGTACACGCGACAGGCCAATATTAATAGGAATGGATGCGAACGCTGCATCAGAGTGCTGGTTCAGTAAGAATGTGGACCGATCAAGAGAGCCCGGCATACGTGGTGATAGGCTGGAGGAATGGGTAACTGGTAGGGGGCTGTGCGTGCTGAACTTGCCTTGTGAGTTCTTCACGTTCAGCGGCCCTATGGGCCAAAGCGACATCGATGTTACCTTGGGCAACGATCGATGCGAGGAATTAATTAGAAGTTGGAGTGTAGAGCTTGAATGGTGTGAGAGTGATCACAATGCGGTTGTAGTTGAACTGGGCGTACCCCCTTCTGGAGTCACCCAGATGATTGAACAAACCCCGCGCTGGAGCGAGAAAGGCGTAGACTGGCTCCGCTATGGAAATGCAGTAGCTGAGCATCTTGATGCTGTGTCGAATGATGTATGGGAAGGCATGGACGCCTCTTCGAGGCAGACATGCCTAGACGAATGCATGAGACTGGTCAATATTGACCAACTGACTAAAATGGACCCACTACGATCACGAAAGCGTGCATCATGGTGGAATGCGGACTTGGCTAGGATGAAACGGGATCTAGGGCGTTCAAGACGTACTTATCAGAGATCGCGGCGCGGAATTAATCCTGCGTCCGTCCCTGATGCTTACAGGACAGAGGTAACGCGTAGGTACAAGTGCCTCCGTGTGGAGTACATTAAGAAGGTGCGAGAGGCCAAATTCGACGATTGGAAGGAGTTTGTTAGTGAACGTGGGAACCTGGACCCGTGGGGCGCAGTATACAAGATATGCCGTGGGCTGCGGGCGAGAGAAGTGATGGGCGGCATTAAGATAGGAGATCGTATGACTCAAACTTGGTCTGAGAGTGTGAATGCTCTACTGGAGGGCTTCTTCCCTCCAGCGGAAGTTGGTGTCCGCTATGGGCGTCAAGGCTCGGTAACCAGAGCCGGATTTCAAGAGTTTACAGATGAGGAGCTCGAGCTTGCAGTGGCAAGGATCAGACTCAAGAGTGCGCCAGGCTTGGATGGGATAACCGGACGTATGGTCAAGGCCGTATGGGTTGCTATGCCGGATCGTTTGAGATCGATAATGAACGCTTGTCTAATGTCTGGGACCTTCCCCGACGCTTGGAAGGTAGGAAAGCTGGTGATCCTTCTTAAATCCCCCGAGCGCGTCAGATCGGACCCGGGCCATATTTCATTTGTATGAAAATTTATTTATGTTGTATATATTTGTGGTGTATTTAAGTCGAATTTAACGTTAATAAAGCTTTTATTAGATTTCACTTGAATGTATTTAGACGAGTTTCTCATTGGTTTAATCTGAATACACAAGAAATTTTGTTAATTATACATAGCACGAAATTTTAGGAACTCTCGCTGTTTTACTTTCACGTTGAACTAAATGGTTTTGGCATATGGTCGTTGTTTTCTTAACAATATCGTGAATTTCAGCATTTTCGTTTTTAGTCTCTGTAAAATTACTACAACTAGGAATTTGTAAAATTATTATACACGGCATTAATTATCTACTAACATAAGTAGTTAAATTAGTAGATTTCCAGTTTTATTTTAAACTTATTTGTAATTTTATATGCAGATACACTTCGTCCAAACCTATATGCAATCACGTCATCAATAAAAGGTTATTAGATGATGACGTTTCACACAGTGCTGTCACCTCGTACCTCATATTTTGACAGTTCTAATAAATTGTAGTCTTTCATTATACCATCTAATATGTGCGCAGGTAAATCATCTATAGAATCTGTCACTTTCTAAACTTCACACCTAATTACAAATAAACAATCTAGTGACTTTTTATTGATGACGTAAATTGCATATAGGTTTGGATAGGCCATAAATTAATTTACGCGTGTAATTAGGTATTTTCCAATGCAATTTTATATTTTCTTGTTATCGAAGTAGAACAATTTTAGAAACAACAGACACTCCGATGTCGATGGCCTTTATTGACTGTTGATGTAAATAACATTGAAAAAAAAATAACCAATCTTAAAAAAAAGCAGAGCAAAAACTGTTTAAACTGCCAGACTACCTTTATTCAATTATTTTGCAGTATAATTTTGTACTGATTTAAGATAATTTGTAATGCTAAATTATTAACTAAATTACTGTTCCAAAGGGGTTTTGATCATTATTTATTTGAACAAAGTTAATTCCATAAGTTATATATTGTCAATCCCATCAGCTGCGGAATAACCTTCTTATGGGTGGATGATATTGTCAAAGTTGAATGTTTTATAAAATGCTTTTTTTTACTTTTCGTAAAGGTATTTCAAGGCGTTATGATACTTACCTAATAAACGATACCTACTTCTAAATAAAACATTTCCCATGCTTTTTACGTAACTATTAATCAAATTATAGCAGTTTGTAAAAATGTGCGTCACATCACCTCTGTTTAGTAGGTATACGTATATTTTACAACATTATGTATTTTTATTATTAGAAGTAGGTACCTTATTAGATTAAAAATGATACCTCGAAGGAAGTTTTTATTTTTTTCCTACCAAACACGGGAGTTTTATCTACTTTAAAAGTTTTCAGGTTTATTAAAATATATTTGTTGGCAAACTTTCAATGATAAAGCTAAGTTATTCGAGTGGCAGGATAAAAAATTGCATATTAAGTAATTTGAAGTGAAAGACGAGATAATCTAACATCTTGCAAAAAAATTAAAAATTAAAGTCTAAAAAAAGATAAGTATAAGAATAGTGACAGTTTTCGTTTTCGCTATTGTTTGTTCTATATTAAAATAAATAAATATATCATAAATAAAATAAATAAAGTATAAAAAATATAATAAATAAATAATTAAATATTTGTTTAAATTTTGAGCTGCAGTAAATATAATAAAATGATAAATATATATGTAAGTACTTACATTGAGTTAATACGTATTTATAATATACACGTTGTGTTTATTGATAAACAATAATAATAGTTACACTTTTAAAACATAACAAGTAGGTAATGTCTAATATTAAATGTCTATTATAGTTATAGTAAATTCGGCGTGTTTATTTATTAGCGATTGCAATAAATTAATTACCTGTCTAGATTTAATATTAAAACATTTTTACTTTAGTACTACTGAAAAAAAATTGAAAAAAAAAGTTGGAGACAGGACATTGATCTACGTTTATGGTAACAAGAGAAACATTTAAGACACAATATTTTATTATTTTGCTTTTCCAAACATCGTTAGACCCGACACAAGTTACCCACTTCACAACGCATGATACCCGTGTTCACCCAATCGTAACGTCGTATTTCAGCTTCCCCAGTATACTCCATCTTTATAAATAAGCTGGTAGTCCATCATTCACGATTCTCGTTTTGATCCTATAAAAGTTCTAATACTCCGGGCGTTCTTCTTAAAACAATAAATTAATTACTTAGTTACCTACTTAGATATTATTATACGGCAACGCCTCTAAAATAAGAGCATAATGAAGGTCCCCTTTCATTAAAATACTTAAAAATTAAAGAATTATTTAGATATCATATGTTGTACCTATTTAAAATAAATAAAATCTAATTAACTTCTCTTGTTAGTATAGGTATGTACAATACCATAAAACTTGTCGATATTAGAAGGAAAAACTATAAAAACTTTGTATTTGCAATCGTAACAGATAACTAAATTTTATTGCAGTTTTATAGGTAAAGTAAAATCTAGAATGTGTTCTGAACGAGGTAATTTATCTAACAAGTTGCTAGTTTTTGGTTTTTCTAGTAAAAGAATTTTAATGATTATAACCAAACTTTTTTAATATCGTTATACTTGACCTAACAAATTTGTAATTTCTCACGCATAAATCCTAATAATTCAAGTTTAATTATTAATAATAATTAAACAAAAATATCTTTCAGATTGAAGTATTCCGAACAAGACACCGCCGTTAAAGTAAGACTTTCAATTTTAACCTTTGTATCTCGTGAAATCTAATAAATACAAATTTTGAAATTAAAAACATCCTTGTATCCAACAGTTCAATTTATTCGATCACAAACAATAATATTTCTTACCTTTGAATTTGTTAATTTTTTTATTTAAAATAGGTACGATACTATTATCAATATGTGAATTGTACGAGAGAGCGGGGCCAATTTGTCAGAAAGACACTTTTGACTATTGCAAGTTTGAATCGTCTAAATCTTTCTTTGAATGTATTTTTCCCTTTTTCACTAACAATTTCATTAAGAAATACCTATACTCTATTCATGCAACCTATGCAGTAAATTTAAACAAATGCGGAGAACGCATGATCAGGATGTCACCCTGCGATAACAATATGTCAGACAGAGTCGAATCTACCCATGAATGTGTGTGTTACGGGATTATGTATGTACATAGCGGGTATGTATATAGTACATCCTTTTTTTTTGTTAGTAGCACACCCCAAAGGACACCAGGACCGCCGTTAGGCATTACTTCTAGTGCCCCCCGGGACATCCATGCCTACCAGGGGATATTTCACCTTCCGTACCGGGATTCGAAACCCAGGACCCGTCAGGCGAGAGGTTAGTCTCTTAACCACTCGACCACCGAGTCGGCTATATAGTACATACTACATATTTACATTATAACGATTGTTTATGTTTACTGCTCGGCGAAAACGAATAAGGCATAGTACTTCTTAATCTTAATTTTATCTTGAAACCTTTTTGTCGACCATGAGTTTGCAACATTACCTATACATCTCTGTATTTTACATTAACTACCAATCGAGGTCAAACATGCCATTCATTTGAGTTACTTATTCAGATATGAAAAATAATATCATTTAGGTATTTTTTTGAAATCAACGGCGTCAGCGTAACAGTGACTGTTAACTCGGAACGTTACATTCGCATGCCTAACAACTTACGACTAGAACTGCGAAAACGACAAATAAAGGTAAGAAATGTTTATTTTCAGCAGAATGGTGCCACTGCGCATACATTGGAAGTTCTACGAAACATGTTCCCTGGGTGTCTCATTTTGTGTTTCGGCAATATGCTATGATCCGCAAGGTCTCCTGACTTGTCATCGTGTGATTTCTTTCTCTGAGGTTCTTGAAGGACCATGTGTACACGTACACTTATATACTCCATATGTGTGTTAAAAGTGCTCCGATTGATCAACAGCTGTTGGCCCAAGTGATGGAAGATTTCAAGCGCGGGATTGAAAATTGCATTTAAGAGTATGGTCGTCATCTAAATGACATTATTTTTCATGCCTGAACTCAAATGACATGTCTTAAACTTTAGTTTTGTAAAAATAAATTAATTTTAAGCGGAAAATCTACGGAGTACTATTTATTTCAAAACCGTCCGACTCTCGTCGGTCACCCTGTATAAAGAAATTATTCGCTTATTTCAAATTTGAAGAAGATGGATTTTTTTTTCTATCCAAATTGCTTTATATTAGACAAAAAGTTAGAAATTAGACTACTTTCTTATTTATATTTGTAATCAAACAAAATCAAATAAAGTTTTAGTTTCCTCTGTTTATTTATTTACGTTAACGTATAAGTATATTGATAAAATTTTAGGTAGTAATTACATAAATTTATGGATACAACAAATGATAACAAATAAAATTTTATATTTTAAAAGTAATTTATATTAGATATCATACAATTAAATTACGAAATTGTATTAATTGTAAATCGATTTCTTTGTTAAGTACGGATTGAATTGTATGATAAAATACAAGTAAGTAGTTCAACGTTAACGGACATTTTACATTATTTTATGAAAATTACTAAATAGTAACCAAATACTCGATATACTGCTGTTGAAATTGGAACTACTCCAGCTAAGGAGAATTTTATTAGTTTAGCACTAGCAGTAACGGTAGCAATTGGTGCGTGAAGATTATACCGCTAGATATGCAAATCGAATGTTCTATTCGCAGGACAACAAACTGTAGTTACTATGTAGGCAAACAGGTACCTATGTAATATTATGTATGTTATGTTGTAAGTAATCATACAGTTAGACCAATTACAAAATAAAATTTATAAAAAATACAGTACTTACTTAACGAATCGGTTTTGTTCTAAAATTTGTTTATATATGTATGTAACGCACAAACAGTTGAGATTTGTTCTTTGTTTTGTAAAAGAAGCTCATAACAGTTTAATTATCTATCACTGTGATTAGTATTTCCATTCAGCGCTGGTGCTGTTAATACTATAAGTATATAGTATTTATTAATTGAAGATATCCGCAGTAATTCTTACATTATGTGAAATATTTATCTATAGTTAAGTTCAATTTAAGAAATAAGAACTTTTTATGTAAAACAAAGTATTATTTATAAAACTAATGTAGGTAATAAATTTGTTAGGTTGGTACTTACCTACCTGTTAATTAATAAATTAATTAATTTAAAAATATATTTTTTTCTTTACAACAGTAATTTATTTCAAAAAATAATTTCAATTTTTTATTTTATTATATGACCGAATGAATTAACGAACCAATGTATTTGAATAGCAATATTTATGTATTATACTATAAAATAAAACTTTTGTAAAGCACCTACCTATATTAAAAATAAATCTCAAACGGTATGTGCCCGATTACTGTTTTTGTTCAAAGATATATCTATACTGTATATTTACTTATGCAAGTATTTTCGGTAACATAAAAATCCTAATTTTTCCTTGGGGATTTTAAAATGACATGCAATATATTTTCGTTATCTTTCTGTAATAGCTTGACTCAAAAAATACTTTATATAATGAGGTCTTTACTTCGTTAAAAGTCGTCATTTTTATTCTCCTGACGCATGGATAATATTTATCTTTCTAAAATTGTATCAATAATCGGGAATATAAATAAATGTTAATAGTACATTTTACAATTAAAATGAAAATTAAGCGTCTTTAAATTAAAGTTGTTTTATGGAAGGTAATAGGTACTCAAATATGTATTAAATTTTCGTGCTTAATTGTAAGATAAAAACTTTGTTTAATTAATAGTAATTAAGAATAAACCTACGCATTTATAAGTGTTTTTATTATTCTAATAGGTACTTAGCAAAAGTTAATTTGATAATATTTTTATTTTATTATAGATATACCTACTTTCTTCCTAATTAGATAATATACGTACACTCCTCATATTCGAGTCTAACGTAGTAACTAAGGTAACATTAATTTTTAACATTTTTTATAAAAGATTTTCTTAATGATCTTAAAAATATAAGAAACGGTCTTTTGCTTTTCAATGCTAGTAAAAACTTAAAACATTTTGAACGTGTATGACGTAATATAGAGTAAAATCGCTTAATATCGTTTACTAAAGTTCAAATTTATGTTAAAGAAAGAGAAATTAAGATTTCAAACGTATTCGCAGAGGAACATTACCTAAAAAATCTAGCAACGATTCTGTATAAAATCGAATTAAGATGTTGCTATTACACGCACTGATAATTACATACGGCCTATTAATGTAGGTATCACTTATTCATTTATCGAAAAGCGTTGTTGACAACGATTCTATCGAATTACCTAAGTGAGGGTTATCGTGGATCCACTTATGAGTATTGTGATAATTTAAAATGCAATCCCTTGTAAGGCAACACTCTTCAGTAAACAACACTGTCGCAAAAAAATTATGGTTAGCGTTTGCATATCTAGAGCTGTATGCTGCAGCAATAACAATTCAGAACCGTATTAACACTTTTTACATTTCTACATTAATTTTTTATGGGCATATACGTAAAGAGAGCCTCGCCATATTTTGGTTTCTGTTTTAGTGTCATTTCAACTATTGCCTATTACCGTATTATCTCTTATTCCAGAGACACCCTATATCGGATGTCTTTAGGGATATATTTTCAAGTAAAGTAGCTGTAGGTATAATATTCTTATAGTATTACCTATTATATATTTTTTCTAATACTCTTAAAGTTATTACTTTGTTTTTTAGATACACCAAGATGCCCCGAAGAAGTTCTTAAAAACAACTTATTACTAGAAAACCTTATATGTGACTTGAAAAGTTTTGCTGATTCATGTTCCTTCTCCTCTATATTTATATTATCGAAACCCTTCGAAACTTTATATAGCTATTTCAACCTGGGCATCTTCTAAAGTTCCCCCTTTTTTACGATGACGACATATGGAAATCCGAGTAATGTATACTCATTCCACTTTCATCTCATGCTCGCTGATACAAAGAAATACCGTGTTTTATGCAAGCGTCGTGCGTTTTCAAGCACGATAAATCACACAGTTTACATTCAGAAAATTAATTGCGGAAGCAGCTGTAAGACTATGCTACTTTTCAGATTGTAATTTAAAAGCTTTTACTTAAATTGGTATGAGAATTTCGTAGTCCTTCTTTGATTTGTTCCACAAAATGCATGCCGTTAACGATGTTCAAACACAATATAAGCGACTTTCATTTTCATGTAAATACAAACCTTTGATTTCAATATTTAGGAAAATACTTGAATGTCTATTTAAAATTTTAGATAATCTTTCAACTAAAAAAAATTTTGCTTTTCGTTTTATTATTGTTTAAATTAAATTCGCACAGAATAGCATCTATATTATTATATGAGCGATTATGATAGTCATTTACCAGGATCCAGTAAATAATTATTATAATCGTGAATATAATACTATGCATTTTATTCCTATTAAATTATATTCCCATTATTAACATTTTTTAACAAGTCAAAAGTTAAATTTTCCGTGTAAATTGTTATTTGAGCTGAGTCAAAGTTAGTGATAATCGTGGACAATTTAAAATAGACCTTCGATATTGGACCAAATAATAGTAAATTATGAATTTTTGGTTTTATGATTGTTAGAATAATTGTAATTAATTGTGTATATAGCTATTACAAAGTAGCAGCTACCTACTGTTATTAATTGAAATAATGCTAGTGATGAGAACATAATTTTGTAATGTTTATTAAAAACGTTAGTTAATTTATTTATAAATACAGGATGTCCTATTTTTGTTGTATTTGCAAGGTATCTCTGTTATTACAGAATGATATAGAGCTGCGGATTCCACATTCCTGTCCTACTTTTCTGTATCGATTTCAATGGTCAAATTAAAAATTACGTGTCACTATTTGATTTTGAGTTATAGCCGAAAATTGGCTTTTTGACTATTTAAAAAAACTTTTATGTCTTATTCCGTGTTTACAATTTGAAACATTTTATCAATGATCTTAATCTATTTTTTACAGTAGAATACAGTTGTGTGCTTAGTTTTTTTTTCTATTGGAGATTTCTATTTTCTATTCCATTGGCACCATTTTGGAGTTATAACACAAACTTATATTTTTTTAAGTGGCAACCATTATGGATTTTGGCACCTTTATAGCGAACGTTTGTTAAGCTTTTCAAAAATATGCGACTCGATGTATTTATTATAAAAGATTACGTAATCATTAATGTTTAAACTAAATTGATTAAATTTGGCGTCTATATATTTATGGAACAAAAAAATGTTGTATTAATCTCGTCACTACCACACTATAAAAATTTCAAATTTAAGATAAATAATATCACCCTTGTTGTGTTAGGATATATGCGAGCTTACACTCGCTTATACTTAACTTTCTATCATTTTGTAATAACAGACATACCTTGCAAATATAACGAAAATGGAACACCTGTACAGTTAATTTTATTTCGGAAATTCAGGATCATATTTTTTACGAGAGTGAGAACCGAACAGGACACAGTAACATCTTATGGAACATCTTATACCCGTAAACTTGTTGCACCTGCAGTCCAAATAAAATGTTCTGCCTTTGAGTTTGAAAGCTTAAATCTTTAAAACAGAGGAGCCAAATTGTATAAAATTTTTACCAGGTATTCATTCACTATTTGAGATTGCACAGTGACAATTTTAATTTTGTACGTAAATTAAAAATGACTCTTATTTATAAAATTATACATATACTATTATATACACGGTCGAAGACTTTTGTATTTGAATAAAATGCAATTGAACGTATTACCAAAACAATTTATTATAGAATGTAATACGTACAGTATTCGGCGTGAAAAATACCCCATAATTTATTATGCAACCATTTGCCTAATTTTATACGATGTAAGTGTAACCTTTTAAATATAAGTGCATATTCGAATAAAATTTTATTTATTCAACTACACATGGTATATCATAATAGTTGGATTTTTATAGAATTAAGTTTTCGAGAAATAATTATTCTTTCGGTATACCGACAAAATATACCATTCTTACTCAACAACGAAATGAAATTCTGTGCGCCAGACGTGCCAAAAATCAAATATGCGACAACAAAGGACTGCTAAAAAGTGGACGAATTCGATCTTTTAAACCGAGAAGTAAACGCATTAAAGGGTCGCAGCTTTAGTCCGGTTTCATTTCATTACAATGTGCGGGAGATCAATCCAAACATTTGTCATTCTAGTCGTGTCGGATGAGGATAACTTTCGTTCTGACGTCAACTTATGAAAATGTCATATACAGATATGGATACGTTTATTAAAATATTGATAACAATTTGATTGCTTTCTGATATGTTTTGAGAGAAAGAGTTTACTTTTATGTTGGAAAGTATGAATTTTGTTATATGGCTACCAATAGAGATGGAGTTCTGACTGACAAAATTACAAGCACCATTGACGAGAAAGTTATCTCAAAATACATTAAAATTCTAGAAAACGTATTTAGTAAGTGAAGAAAGTAAACCTTTTATGTATTTACAAAATTAATGTTTAGTGACTTAATGCAATACAATAAATTCACATTATTCGTATACAATAAATACGTTTGTTCTAATAAAAAAATAATCTTGGCAAACTTTATGAGTGAATTTTGTGGGAAGGTATGTATTTTTTTAATTTTAAGATTAAATTTGTTGCTTCTTGAAAAATAAAGTAAATAAATTTGTAGTTTTGGTTCACTTTGAATATTTTATTTTCTCTAATATCGATAGTATTTAGCTGGCGTTATCTGGTCCACCACCTGACAAGTGACGAGGTAATGTTACCCAAATACTCTCGAAGTCATAAAAACTTCGACGGAAAAATTAGCTAGAGTATAAAGAACAAGTAAATTCGATTTAAAAAAAATATTTTAGTGCTTGGTCAACAATTGATTGAAAAAAATAATAAGACTAAAACAAACCAGAAAGGATAAAGAAATCGAGAAGACGAAGGAAAAGTAGAAAACGGTCAAGAAAAACAAACACAAACTCAATACCGTTTATCTACTTGTTGAGAATTCTTACATACTAGTATTATAAGTATTTTGTCAGTAATAGGATTTAATAAAAGAAAAATAGATTGAAAATCTTATCTGCTGCTTACTACATTTGCACTAAGAATATTTCTAAGTATGTAGATGAACTTATCTTAAACTTCAATACATATTCAACATTTCAGTCAGTATTTTTTATACAATTCTCAAAAATTATTTTCTAAACATTTATTAACGTATTTCACCTACAAAGTGTAAAATACATTATTGAATAACATCGACATTAATTTATCATGCTTGAAACAAAATAATGAACGTTGATCTTAAAGAACAATTAATATTAAATATGTGATATGGCCTATACAAGCTACCTGGCGATTCACGTCATCAATAACTTGTATTAATTTATCATTATCAGCTTTTTTACATTTCCAGAGGTTCCATAGATTTCAAACATCTACACAGGTCAAGCCAGGTAACCTCGCAGGAAAAGACACAAGGGATCTAGGACAATTCCGTTCCGCCAGTTTATCGCGGCCGTTTCATCGCCGTCGATTCATCGTAGGCCGTTTTATCGGTGAAAATTTTATCCTCGATTATTTTATCGCCGATAAATAATTAATTAACACTAGATTAACGGACAAAATTGCCCGTCATATTGACGGGTCTTCGGAAAAATTAATATTCCACATACGGATATTTGAAATTAGGGTGGCTAGTGGAAAATGAATATAGTACAAAATATTCAAAACCAATAAATAACTAAAAGTCAATATAAATTTGGGACAATTTATATTTAATTTTTTTTGTTTCGTAACTATGAAATTTGAAATTTGTCAAATTGACGGGTTTCGTAAATCTAATGTTAAAATATCACTTTTAGTAAATGATATTTATTTAATAATAATTGATTGTAAGTATAAAAACTGTATTTTTTATATTTAAAACATTAATTACATACCAACTTAAACTATATACTAACCTAAGCTCACCTCATGCGCACTAGTCTAAATTCACCTCATCTGCATTAACTTAAGTTTATTTTATTTGTACTAATCTATACTCACCGCATCTGTACTAGCCTTTTCGTTACACTTTAAAATAATAAGATAATCGGCGATGAAATGACCGACACTGAAATAGGTCGACAATGAATTGTCCCCTACGATACATCGACGGCGATGAAACGGCTGCAATAAACTGGCAGCGATGAATTGTCCCATTCCGGAAGAATTACAAGAAAATAAACATTTTCGTATAAAATTGATGTGTACGTCAAATTCTATAACTTAAAATAATATATTAGGTGTACAACTTTGCTTCCGCCGTTTTGCAATAAATGGCTATAGCGGTAAGTGGTAGTCGAAATAAATAGATCGTAGCTGTCATACAATAAGATTAGGTATTTGTAAATATAACGCCATCGAAATATTAGTCGATTTGTGTCTGCATCATAAAAGTTATTCTCGATTAAACATGTCAGCTTACGAGCCAAATTCTCGTCATTTGCGGGAGGTTTTAATTTTCTGTTTTAATATGAAGAAATCTGCGGCTGAGGCTCATCGAATGCTCTCAAATACCTACGGTGAGGCCGCTATTAGTGAAAGAACGTGCCGAGAGTGGTTTCAACGCTTCAAGAACGGTGATTTTGACGTCGAAGACCGGCATGGCGGTGGAAGAGAGAAGGTTTTCGAAGATGCAGAATTGGAGGCATTACTTGAGCAAGACTCAATACAACGAGAGACATGATAAAGTAATCTTACAGCATGACAATGCTCGACCCCATGTTGCGAAAGTGGTCAAGACATACTTGGAAACGTTGAAATGGGAAGTCCTACCCCACCCGCCGTATTCTCCAGACGTTGCTCCCTCGGACTATCACTTGTTTCGATCAATGGCACACGGCCTGGATGACCAGCACTTCCGGTCTTATGAAGAAGTATGAAGATTCGTGGATCGCTTCAAAAGATGACCAGTTTTTTCAACGCGGGATTCGTACGCTGCCCGAAAGATGGGAGAAAGTAGTGGCCAGCGATGGACAATACTTTGAATAATAAATGTATAACCAGTTTATTACAATAAAGCCTCGAATTTCGGAAAAAAACGGCGGTAGCAAAGTTGTACACCTAATAGTAGTGCAACGATCAAATTTCCAAAATTATTGTTTTGGCTGTAAACATTAGCGAATGTTCCGTAAAATTTGCGAATTTGAACCTTAAAGCGGGCTACCCTAAGAGGCCTCAAGCGACAAAATTTAATTTAATTTGTAAAAAACGTATTGTAGAGGTAGATAACTATTTATACATTGTCGACCGTATAGTAGGTATTATAAACAAACATTTCAAACCTATTTTTTTTTAAATAGTTAGATACTTACATTAGTATTAAATAGTTCTACAACTGCAGAAATTGCGAATTTATTTATCTGTAACAAATTTGCAAATTTGCAACATTTCACCTATTATTTGAAATCGTCCTACAAAACAAATATATTCCGTCGAAAGTTAAAATTTACAAGCCTATAAATTCGTTTGACGGCGGTAACCTTTGTAGACATTCTAATTTATTATTGCTTTTTAAGATTTATTTTTAAGGGAGCTATTACTAAATTATTATAAAACAAGTAACATTGTTAATTAGCAAACTAATGGAAATTTAATTAGAATTATCTGGATACCTACTTAATTAGTTAAATTAAATTATTGTAATAATATAATACAGTAGTATTTGGATAGTAGAAATGTCCAAATTGTAGCCGGTCGAATCCTCAACTTGATATTAGGCGACAGAATTGTCCACGAGATCAGTTTATATCAAAATTGGAGACACGGATAGAAACGGTTCTGCCAAACAATAGAAACGATGCATAACGCAAACTAGATTTGCTGGTATATTGTATAGATGTAGATAATAATATTGTGTTACTAATCATTGCCGAAGTCCTTTTGGAATTACTACGCTACTGCAATGTATACCAAACACCGCATGATAACACCATAATCTTAACAAATTATTGTCAAATACAAGGAAGGCACAAGCGTTAGCTTTTAAAAATCTGTAGGTACTTATAAAGAATGTTTAATTCGTTGCATATCAGATTTACTTCTCGTTACTAATTAATATTCTATTTACTGATCTTTTAAAAACGTTTTGTTTGAACACTCCGTAATTAAAAAAATGAATAATTGTTGTAAAAATTCATTAAGGCGTTTAAAAATTCTTTGGAAGTGGGATGAAAATTAAAAATTAGACCTCGAACAAAACTTTATAATTTAAGGGCTTTAAATCGAATTATCATCTGTTCATGACTTTTAAAACGCATCCACCAAGTAGCTTTTAAGTTCCCTATGTGAAACGAAGCTTATAATTTCAAACGATAAAGATTTTTTTTTAATACAAAATGGTACGGCAAAAGAACAGTAGGTTTAACGAACTTGAAGAGAATGTGATGTTTTTTAAACGATAACAGTACAAATTCAAATAATTTTGCAACAGAAAACTGATATTACAGAAATACTAGATATTAAATTTGCTCTATATTGTTATAATAACATGGCATGAAGTTCAGTGCATTTTTTCCCAATATAAATACGTTTTAACGAAGAAACTACAAGGATTTTTGTTCGAAATTTTAAAACGACTTTTAATCAATTGTAAAATGTTTTTTAAATGATATTAAAGAATGATTGTTTAGCACAGATCATTCAAATTTTATTCCGATGCACGTCATCGATAGAAAGTTATTATAGATCGTACTTTTGTAATAGGGTAACTAAGTACACTTTTTGATTTTTTGTAATATAGTTTATTTAGATGTAGTAGAATATAGAAATATAGATATTTTAAATTATAGCGTTATAATATTTTTGTTATTTGGTTTTGAAATACAAACTATTGCACCGCGACGTTTAAAATAAATATATAGGTAGGTAATATTGAGGTAATTAAATTAATAATTAATATTAACCTCGTAGTAAGTAGATATATACGACGTATCTAGGTATGATTTTACTAAACGTAGGATGATAGATCATAATGTTAAGAAGTACTTCTTAATTTGTATCAAAGTTGAAAGTTTGTAGGTATTTCTGGAGATGATTTTATGACATTTTACTTTTACAGTTAGTCGCTGCTATGTTGAAAGCCCATTTAATCTGATCGAATAAATATAACCTACATAAAACGTGTATCTTATCAAACAGGCTAATACATTAAAAACCATTTCAAAGGAAAGCCTTCGTGTCGGCCTATTTACTTAATACGAATATGTTTAGTGAAATTAATCATTTGTATTAAGTGAGATTTATACTTGTAATTTTGAAGTCGCTGCAGTCGCTTTTGAGTCGTACAGAATCGATAATATTCACATTCATGGAATTGTGATGCATGATATGGCGAGTTTACTTCAAAAACCCGTTAAACCCACATTAGTAATTTTGTAGAACAATGCAATTTAATCGTTTCTTTTTCTTGTGTAAAATCCCGTTTTTGATTTTGTATCAAACACCAATGTTGTAGGTACTAATTTTCCTGGACTAATTGTTTTTTGTGTAATTAAAATATCGGTTATAGACTTATAAATATTAAAAGTTTCACTTTAAAATTTAAAGAGTTAGGTGCTATACCGCAGAGCATTTTTACATTTCAACAAAATAACATTTTTATTATCGCTAATTGTAAGGTATCCAATAAAATTGAAAAAGTTTGCTTCTGCTGTTTAAACAACTTCGATAAAATTAATTTTAGATGATTTAAAGCTTTTCAGGGCAATAGGTATGTCAATTATTTACGAGCCGAAATATACATAGGATACCTATCTGACGTTGATATTGTTACGATCACTTATTGAATTATCTTTAATTTGAAAATATCACTTATATATCTAAAAACGTTGGTACAGCTTTAATAAATTAAGGAAATATGCATATTTCATATAAAGGATTAATTGCAATAGTCGAATAAATGTTTCGTTTAAATCGCATGATACTGTAAGTTAAACGAAATATAGGTATGTAAAAATAATTTAGAACCTCTATTGGAAAACTCCCCAAAGAGCCATTAATATTATATATTCCCGTACTTCGATTATGACTGTACGCCGAGTTTTTAGTACAATCGAATTTTATACCACCAATCGACCGAGCTAACCGGAAGGTATGGATTACTATTCCAGTATATCAGCACGTTGTCAGTCGCGATGGAGCTAAATGTCATGTTTTTATGAAGAGCCATCTGTTATGATTAAAATTTAAAATGATGGACGGCTAGTATTTTACTTTCCGTTTCGGCTAAATAATTAAACGGAACGGCAAATATTTAAATGCAGAGATATAATTAATACTTCATTAGTAACTTAAACATTAAACGAATTCCTCGCAAGAAGGGAAACGAAAAAATATGGAATTCGTAAATAACGAGCAAAAAGATAAGGCGTTATTATACGGCTAATTTCATTATTTGCCTTTAATCCCTTTAATATTAATAGGTATATTTTCAATTATTATTACTAATTCTTATGTATTTTTGAAATTGTGACTAAATATTATCTACCTGTAATATTGCATCTGTACATCTTGGTATAGGTAAGAATACATAGAAGTTCATTTTGTTTTTCGATTAATTGTTATTAAATCGGTTATTTAAACCGTTATCATTACGTTTTTGTGAATATCTAACATGATTTTCAACGTTAAATAACTAATACGAAATAAAATGTTCCATTAAAAAAAAGAATAGAACACGTCTAATAATGAACAAAGCAATTAGATCTAATAACCTGACTTTCTTTTGTGATAAGTGGTTCGTGAGGTGAAGTGAGAAATGCCAACCTGAGAAGAATTCGTAAATACCGAATTATTTATAGTACCGCTGGTAATGAATTATTGTTTAGTAAATAACAAAATTATATTTTTATTATTATAAAGATTTTTCAATAATGTATGATTAGGTATAATATCGTTTTAATGAATTTTGTCGATAATTAATTATAAAAAGTTCTACCTATAATATAATACACATATGAATGTATTTTTTTAAATGCTGCGTATACTTATCTTGCTTGTTTTTTAATTTTGAAAACGCTTAATTGGAAATGTACAAAGCTGCAAAATTGTTTTAAATTTTGTGCCTTTATTAACAAACGAATTTAAATGACGAAATTGTTACGGTATATATTTTAAGTATTGCTCTATAGGGTGGTAGTTCAATTTTAGGAAAAATCGTACCGAAGCAGAGATTTTCAAAATTTAAAAGTGGAAATAAAATTTTTGAAACTACCATGTTAGTAGTATTGCGGTTGGGACTTAACAACATATATTTCCATTTTTTTTTTGTCTTTTCAAATAAGTTCCCCTATAATACTGTTTGAGGACAAGCAGAAACTAAATCCAGAATATCCAAATTTAATTCGAAAACTTTTAGTCAATTAAACAGATACACTGCTAACGCACGGCACGTGTCTTCAACATTCCTTAAACCTATATTATAGGAAAAGCAGTCATAAACGTACCTCTAAACGTGTAAAGGGACTTTTTAAAATATTTAGAAGCCAGAATACCATAATATGAAAATATTGCAAATTTTTGTTTATATTCACTACCTACTAACAACACGAATACGCAAGTTAACGGTGACCGACCCCTTATAATGAACAATACTGTTAAATTTCCCTAAAGTAAAATTCGCCGTTTCCTCAAAATTACTTCTAGGAATATATTATAACACATTAGTTTCCATGTTTAAAGTGTTAAGTCTCTGAGAATTAAAAAAAGCTATTAAATTAGGTACTTAATTCCTGTATTCTAAATTCTACTATGCATTTACTTAATTAGCAGTTAGGGTAATAATAGTTTTTAGTGCAATGAAAAAAAACATTCACGTCAATCTTTACAAGTGGTAACAACATTTTTATCAGCAAATATGACATTTATGTAAATTACAAATGATTGTAGGCGACAGAACTAATTAAATTCAAATTAAACTTGTAACTGATGTGGAAGATCTGATTGAATAAATGCAAAGCTGCTATCGAATGTTTGATAAAATGGTATATAGAGCAAAGAGAGGCGGCAGAAACGCCAATAAATTTTCACTCTCTGGTCGCCGCGAGTGCTGTAAAAGAGCAGTAACACAGAACCTTTACTATACGTACTTTATGGTGTCGTGTAATGTTGGTATTATTTCTACTTAGTTCTATTTCACGCTTCACTAGTTTTCGTCTTGTTTAGTTCCTGTCTTCAAATGGAAGGTTTAAGAAAGATTTTAACTCATTTCCTACACGATATTCTTGAGAAAGATTTTTTTATTCTAAGGTTCTTTATTCTAAGTTATCATACTTTTTGAACACATAAATAGGTAGATATAGATATTTTTATTTATATAAAAATAAAAAAAATAATTAGATACCTATTTATTTAGTCAACGTTTTTTTTTTAATATAGGTGAATCAGTTTTGCTTCATTCTTTTTTTTGTGAAATCTTAGTTACGTCTTTTACAGCAGTTACATTCATTTTGTGTTTAAGACGATTGCTAGTACATTTATGTATACATAAATCTGCAATTTAAACACGAAAGCCAGTTTTTATTGTTTTAAATAAAAGTGAAATGGACCATTATCTGGTTCGTAAGTTAAATGCTTATCTTCGTCCGCATTCGAATCTGTAATATTCAGTAAACTGAACGATAAAGATTTTACTGCATTTTAAACCAAATTTCTCATGAACGAATTCCGAACGACACCGAACCAAACAAATTTAACATATAAGGCTCCGCGCTAAACGTTAGTAAAAGTAATTTAGGTAGGTATGGTTTGAGGAATTTGTAATAAAACTTTTTACTTTTTTCCATTTTAGATCGAACGACTACAATGTTTTCGATCAAACTAAATGGAACAGGAATCTTGGCGGCTATGTATAATTCAAAAATTTAGGAGCATTTGTGAACGGGGCTAAAATTCAATTTACAAAATTTCAATACTTCACACATTTCAATCGAATTCTGCATTGGCTTTAAAGCATTCCAAATAAATTAGTTAGAAAGTACTTCAGAGCCTATTGGTTCGATTGGCGTATTTTTATTAGTTTCTTTTGAAGTTTATTTAAATTAGTTACTTACACTGCAACAATATGTTTTTTTAGTTCAGTAGCTACGTTAACAAGCAGTATTTTTTTATTCAAGTCTATGCACTTCTATAATACTAATCTATATACTTATATACATAGATATATGTAGATATACAGTAGATGTTCGGTTATACAAATCAAAAACAATTAGGGGTGTTCACATACTTAATCGAAAGGTGTTTTTATTTCTATCATTAAACAATTACAGTATATTAAACATACAAACTTTTTTGTAATGCCTTTTCACTGTATTTTTGCAATACATACTAGCAAATTATTTTCTGCCCACGTTATGCCTATGCGTTATTCAAGGTTGGTTCCAACACGTCATCAATAAAATCTCGTATTTTTACAGTACTAATGGATTGTAGTCTTTCTTTGCCATGTGTGCAGATAAATCATCTGCAGAATATGCCTTTCAAAATAAACTGAATACTTTAAACTCAATATTTCAAATATGTAATTTAGTAACTTTTTATTGATGACGTGCATTAGTACCTATCGCTAATAACGTATATGTACCGCGATTGTGTCATTCTACTGTAATCGATTGTATGATTATATTTAACTGTGTTTAATCAATAATGGAAAAACTTATTACTGCATTTACGTATTTAATTTATTATTTAAACCTATTTGGAAAAGCTCATTATTACACAAGAAGTTTTCTAATAAAGTGCATTATAATATTTTACCTTATACGAGCACAGTTCCGTAACAAAACTGCGATCAACTGTCGATGTTAATATCAACAGTACATAAACATAAGATCATTTTAAATTAAAACAAATCAACAAAATATGAAATAAATAAAATAATAAAATCAAAGTTTGAAAATCAGTGTTGTCTTCTATGTTATTTAGAAAAAAATTAGTTGGTATTTCATTTTAATCGTTAGTATCATAGGCGCTGGAGCTCATCGTAAGTTAATTATAAGACAGGTAGGTATATCAAATTTTGTGTGGCGAGAAGCATTATGTATAGAAACAGGTCTCTAACATTAGTATCACATTCAGTAGATTCAAAAGCTCAAACGTGAGATGAATGAAGTCAACTTTCCTTAGACTCTCTATTCAGTAACGGATAGATAAATGTATAGATTTTATATCACGATCATAATTAATAGTTATACATTATCACTATTCCTTGTGGTAAGACATTTTAATTGAAATTAGATTATTTTGAACATCACTTGCATTTTAGTATTATCATTTATATTAGTTGTAAAAATGTTATTTTAAATTAAATTTTATTAAAACATATATTTAGGTAGGTATCTTTTTTTAGTATAAACATTTTTATAATTTGCTTTAAATGTTATTTAATTATAGATATCTACTTACTAATTAATCGTAATTGTGCCCCCTCGGTGGGGGCACAATCGCTCCCATAAGGAGAATGTACTTAAAAAATGCAAACGTACACAGTATTAATACTACACAAACGTCGTTCAAGTGGTAATATGTTTAATCTTTACTTTCATACACATGTGAATAAAAAAAAAACAGTCCAACAAACAATAATACTGAAAATAAAATAAACAGTGAAAAGATCGATTATGCCCCCATAATGGGGCACAGCCTATTCGGCAAATTTCACCAAGAGAATGACAATTGTCGATTGTCATTTCCGTAACTTTTGTATTAATTTAAACAGTGTAATTAATACTTGAGTAAATTCTTATTACTCTTACATACTGCTCAAGTATGACATTAGCACCGTATATGCGAAGAGCATATACAAACTTATTAATTATTTTTAAATGTTCACTGCAATTGTGAAAAATTCAAATATTTTCTAATTCCATGGTACAGAGCCACTAACACGACAAACACAGGGCGGCCATTACTTTAGTTGAACGTTTGTGATGTAAACGTTTACGGTGATGCTACGGTAGAAAATGTGTTTTGCTTCCATATGCGGATACGCCCCCATTTCTCCTAAATAGATATAAGTAAGTATTTTTAATATTTTAGTTGTAGATACTAATTAAAAGCAATTAAAAGAATTATAGGTGTCACAGTATCTCAAGTCAATATAACAATATGTAGGTAGTATTTACGACAAAACGTTGATTAAAAT
This sequence comes from Rhagophthalmus giganteus, assembly GCA_036326145.1. NCBI lineage: Eukaryota > Metazoa > Arthropoda > Insecta > Coleoptera > Rhagophthalmidae > Rhagophthalmus > Rhagophthalmus giganteus. Next base: position 28,503,282 of record JARFJA010000088.1, on the reverse strand, counting down.
TTGAAATGTAGAAGGTAATACAAATTAGATATATCCGTATAAAGGTTATTCAAATTTTATTCCGACGCACGTTATCAGTAAAAGGTTACTGTTGTAGATGATGACGTTTTTATAGTATTAATAAATTGTACCTAGTTTTTCTTTTCCAATTTAATATGTGTGCACGTAAATCATCGGTAGAGTATTCGTATGTAACTTTCTAAACTTTAAACTGAATTTGCAAATATACAATCTAGTCATCATTTTATTGATGACGTGATCGGAATAAAATTCGAATGACTTATAATATGTATGTACCTATCTATATTTTTTAAATACTTACTAGATACTTATTTTTGTAGTGGTAAAATAATTGTTTAACAATTAAAATCTTTTCTTTGATAAATAATTAATTTACCTTAACTTATTTTTGAAAGAATGCTGTATCTGCATGACTAAAATTTACCGTGTAATAAATAGCAGTTGTTGGATCTAATAAATTCCGAAATTTTATTAATACATTTTTCAACTGATTTACACTTCCTTTTTGAACACGCAATCTCCTGTCAAAGCTATATCTTTCTGTAGACCTCATCTACTGTGCGTGAACGGGTAAGGATATAACTTTTCTTAACTTTCGTATGCAGAAATTGGATAAAATATGAGATGCTCGAAGGCATCGTTTTATTTCAGGTACTCACTACTTTTCGTTTACGATTTATTTTTTTAAATAAGTTAAATATAGGTACCTACTATATTATCTCTAGCAACCACAAAAATATTTTTATATACAAATTAAATTAAGTACAATAATAAACAACTGTAAAATGTTCAGTTATTCTAATGATGAAATCATTGATAATAATTTGCTTTTCATATGTTAGTCTAAATATGTTGTCAGTCGTGCCGTCTTTACTCACAGAAAATAAAAGAAAAAGAATATACTTATATTTTTTTTATTAAGGTTTTTTATAATCTCGGGAACGCTGCCCACTGATTACAGACTTTTGCATAGAAAAGTTAAATAAAATATTATAAATACCTACTTACAATTAAACTATTTTATATACAGAGTAAATTGTACTATTAACGAGATCATATAGTTATTTTTGTAGTTAAACGCAGGTATTTACGCATAATTTCAATAGGTAAGCACATCTTCGGAATTTTATATAATAAGTGATCATAATAAACCATTGTTAATAATATTCGGAGCTGAACGGGGATTTCGGTATTCGCTGCAAGTAGATTAGAACGGTAGGCTTATATCCTAAATAATTCTGATTTTGAAATTCGATAGAATAATTCAACGAAAAATTTAGGTCAGCCTGCATCATGATTATCGTTAAACGAGTCAGACAAAATTATAATCGACTAAATATCTTAAATTAATAAATTATTCTTTTAAGTCCCGATTACCTACTGTAAAACGGGGTTACAGTGAACAATATTTTTACATTTTGTTTAATAACATCTAAACACATTTTTTATTGAAACTAAATAAAAATATTACCAAATATACATATATTGGATTATAATTCAACAGTATCGGAAAGCTGAAAAAAGTAATGAAGTGTTTATTATTACTCCATGGTTGGGGCAATATTAAACAACTGCAATCATTGTTTTAAAATTCAAATAGAATGGATATTTGCTCGAAGTAGCTACGCCACTGAATCGAACGTTACAATGGTAACAAATCTTGATATAAACCTATCTAATTATAACTACATAAACATTTTAGTAATTATAAAACAAATGTATAATAATCAGTGAAAAGGGGATAAACATGTATTTTTAAACATTTTAGCCTACTGTGCGCCAGTAGCTAGTAATCAGTGGCGTAGCCAGTAAAAGTGATTGAAAATACTACTATTCAGCATCGGTTTTCAACTGGGACTGGTAGAAGCCTTTTCAAATCTGCATAATTAACGAGTGCTACATCCTCTTTTTAAAATATCAAACAGAAAGAATTGTCAATCATACAAATGTAATATAGGCACTAACAAGTTTACCTCTGACCAATGGACGAAAGATTCGGTTTGTATTTTTTTCGGTTAATTTCAGACACAGGTTTAACGTTTTTTTTAATATCTGCTAGTGTTAGTGCTTTATGAAACTTACAATTAGTGCGTAGAAAAGTGCAACTTTACAGAACAAAATAATATAGTAGCTAATATAAAGCTCTATTAAAATCATAAGTAATAAATTAAGTTAGAAATAAGCTGTTAGTTAGTCTTTAAAGTCTAGTTGTTTAAAATTCCTCAATGACTCAAGTCGTTCCACCCAGATCGACCCGTGAAAGCCGGACTTAAGGAACCGAGTAGTCAAGAGTTAGAATTGCACTTTTACAATTCAAAATAATACGAAATTGCTAAGTTATTTTAAAAAAAGATATTGAAAGGAATTCTCTTAAATAAGACAGTATGAAAAGAAGTCATTTCGAGGTCAGATCGACCTGCTGTACTTCATTAAATAACATGGTGTTGATATTTTGTACCGTATTTTCTAACGAATTAATTGTTTCCTTATTATATCAGGAATTAAATAAGCGGGTCTCGTATTAGGTTCCTTCGCCCTGTATTTTTATAAGCGCGTTTTAAAACTAAATGACCAAGTGTGTACAAAAATATTCCAACACCGTAGATACAAAATTGCAAACGAAAGCAAAGGAAGAAAATACAATAGCATCGCGCAATAAAGAAAGGTTTCAAACGTTTACGGCACCACGCCGCAGACGACAAAGGGTATAAGCATTTTGCATATTTATAAACAGAAACAGAAGTGTGGAACTCTATTCAATAAAATAAACGTTATTTGAAAATAAAATAGGATGCTAATTTCAGTAAATACGTTTCGTACAATTAGGAAGATATTTATAAGAATAGTTTTTGTGGTGGTGCTATTAAATTCGTTTAAACATCAACAGAACTATCACAAATACCTACTTGATTTTTCAGTTCGTAAAATTTAAAATTTTCGTTAGGTGGATTTTCTTGTCAAAATCTGAAAATTAGATGATGGTCTATTCAAGGTATAATTCATGCAAGTTTGGAATTTCTAATCCACTAACAAAAGGTTTCTTTGTTTCAAAGGATAATATCACCATCGTGTCTCTTTGAAGTGACGCGGTGTTGTAGAATTTCTCGACATTAAAACATCTATAGTATTTCCATTCTAATTGTTAGTCGACTACATAATATAGGCACTATTAGCGTACGTTGTAGGTACGTACTTGTTTACATTTCCTAATTTAACTTGATGTGAACGTTGCAAGTGGCGCAAGTGCAATTTCGTCTTTGCTTTACAGGAGTAGTGTAAGTTTACGTTTGTTATTGTTTCTTTCCGCCGATAAAGTATAAGGGGATGTTGTAGGAAAGCTACAATTTTAATCCGGAAATAGTCAGCTTGTAATAGCAATACTTTAGCTAGCTATATTTTACTCCAAACCAGTCTGTTATAGTTATCCTTTAATAAAATATTTATTAATCGATAAATAATTAATATACAAAATAATTAAAATCAACATTTGAAACGTTAGATTGAAATGGAACTAATCTTTATTTTAATTCAAACGCGTCCTGTTTTGAGATTGCTTTTTCAATTCAAGAACAGAAGCAGGTACGTTGTTTGCTAGCAACATGTTTGTTAATATCGCATATGTGTATTTAATATGGCTATTTAATCATCTTATGACTATTAAAAATGCATTATTGGTACACCTTTTCAGCAGTTACTAAGTAGTAATATTATCATTAATTAAGTAGGTACAGTCGAAACTCGATAACTCGAATCTGAAGGGAAAAGAAGAAAACTTCGAGATATCGAAAGTTCGAGTAATCGAGGTATAATTACTTGAGAATCTTGTTTATAATTCATACAGCCAGATCGAGTAATAGAGATATTCGACTTATCGACGTTCGAGTTATCTTGGTTCCACTGGTATACGTTATGCCGAATTTATGAATAGGTACTCTTTCTGCCGATTTTATGTAATAAAATTAATTTTAAAATGTTCTTTATAAATTTGGCAACTTTAAAGAAACGCGGTAAGTGGTACTATTTTTCTCGTTCCATAGAAGAAGATTCGTGTTAAAAATATTCATCATGTTTCTATTTTCTTTAATATTTGAACAAACGAAATTTTTGAACATTGTAGATGTTGTAAGTACCAAATATACTTTGTCTCACCGAAAGTAGACTGCCAAGTGGCCGCATATGTGGATAGTACGTGACCGTGAGCGAACAGTGACGACCGTGAGCGAATCGAAAGTATGAATCGGCCTTAACTCGTTAAATTCTACAAGTAATTTATAAAATTAGGTGTTGTTCTTATTGGTTAAATTAAACTTTGGTAAATCTTTGTCTTTTATTTATAGTTATTAAATATTTATGTAGGTATTTTTTTTTAATTCATATGTTTCTAAAAAGTTATCAAAGTTCAACATAGTTATTCTTTAGTTACAAAAATGAAAGGTAGAACTATAATAATACAAAGGCAAATTGTTTTCAAAAACGAAATGATTCGATTAACTGGCTCGATTGTCAAGCAGGACGTCTTTCACGTTACCCGGAGATTACTCGGGGCTCACAATCTCTTGTAAATACAACAGTCGACGAATTCCCAAGTTAAAAGCGTCGTAAAGAATATTGAAAAACTAAAATTTATAGAAAATTAAGTTTCTGTGAGGGTCGTGAAATTGAAGTACCTAATAAAATTATTTTGTATCATTTTTACAATTCCCGTTTTTTTTAGTTGGCGAATACAAACATCACAATGACGTAATCGATGCGAACAACAACGGGGCACTGGTCGTTAATAATAACAAATTACATTTTTTGCGACACATACTCGTAAGCGAGCACACACTCACGCACACAATACAATTCTCATTATTAAATAAATATATACGGAGTGATTTTAAATGATTGACGAAAAGAGGGAAATTTTAAATGAAGTTTAGGGAATTTACTGATTTTATGTTCTTCACTAGGCATTGTTAAAGTTTATATGACAGTTTTGCCATATTCGTTGGTTGTCTGTAATTTTGTGGTTCTTATTTTCCTCTGTTTAAATTTATTTATATTTTATTGGGTTGTCCATAAAAACCGTTTTTTTCAGGGGCTCAATTCTCAAACAATTCGCTATCACAACGTATGCGAAAATGACGTAATAACAACGGATTTCTATAGAAATTTGTTTGTTGTGATGTCATTTTCGCATACCTTATGATAACGAATAATTTGAGAATTGGACCCCAAAACTATTCTACATATATTACCTTGTTTAGTTGATTGGCAAGAATTACGATACATTTTATAGATTAGAAAATAATTTATTTTCAATTATTGGTACACCACTGGAAATTATGGGGATATTGTTTTTCAGGAATTATTAGTACTAATTACTTTATTTTTTATATAATTCTGTTATAAAACCTATCGTTTCTCCAAATTATGAGTTTATTTATACAAAAATTAAAACAATAGCAACCAATATACTTACATAATTGAAATTATTTTCAAAAAAAGGAAAACGATTTTTGTTGAAATATGGAATATATAAATTATCTACATACTTATAATTTGCATTAAACTTGCTTTAGTATTTAACTTCAAAAGTTTAATTGCTTACAATATTATTAACGAATTTCAGTTAAAACAACTTTAAAAATGTTAAAAGTATTTTATTTACCTCCTGACCGCCATTTTATCGCTTTCAAAGTTTTTCTTAGAAAGTGCGTTAATCACTACATTATTCAGACAACAAAAGGGTTAATTAAGCTGTCCCTTAGTGAAAGATGGTTGTGGTTCGTAAATTAACATTTTGCATTGTTTCTTTAGTGCCGGAAATTAGGATGTCGATTTGGTGAAATTCTTAACATAAATTGCTCTTCCGAGTTGTAACGGATTTATCTTATCTCGAAATGTAGTGTAGAATATCTTGGAATTATATCCCTAAGCCACTTAAAATTTCGGTTAGGTAGGTATTTACTTACATACATATGTACTGCATGTTTGTGATAGAATCTATGCTATATTAAAACCTATCTAGGTAAAAGTCGATATTCGAAACTGCATTATTATGTAAATGAATAGTCATAAATCTTTAACTGAAAAGATTAGATAAGATAAGTTTCATTATATAGTGCATTTTAAGAAATATTAATTTTAAACAATCAAATACTACGTAATTATATCTAATAGTTTAGGTGCTGCGATCTAAGAAACGCCATTAACCGAAAGATATCGTTAAAGTATTTACGTGTATGTATTTACTTGTAGGTCATTTAAATTTTATTCGGATGCACGTTATCAATAAAATGATGACTAGATGGATATTTGTAATTCAGTTCAAAGTTTTAAAAATGATGTATTCTACCCATTATTTACTTGCACACATATTACAAGACAACGAAAGACTACAGTTTATTAGTAGGGGAGACCGGGGGTGGTTGCCACAAAATGCAAATATTTATTTTTAAATTTTTTTATTAATTTCTAATTAATTTTTTCATAAAGGATTGCAATTGTGACAACCAACCCCGATGCCGGGGTTGATTGTCGCTTGTATTTCAAACGGAGAAACAAAAAGTAATGACATCAAACAATATGTATTTATTATACCTACTACAAAGTTACAAACGAATACTCAAATAAATTGTACAGAAAGAATTTATAAAAAAAATTAAATTATATGTTACATTTCCTTCACATATAGGTATTTTTTGACTACATAAATAGGAGTATTACTTATTATACTTTAAATTTTTTTTTATAATTTTACGAAAATTTAGATAATTATCTAGTAAGTAGTAGATATTCCATAGTAGATACACGTATTTCTACATTTGTGATAAATGTCGCTTAAAGTACAAATTTCAGATACTCTTAAGGGGATAGTAGACGGATTTGCAGTGTTACTTAAAACTTAATAAATCTAAAAGATGAACATCAATGAAACTTTTTTTTTATTATAAACGTGATTATAAAAGATTATTCTTGCTCTTACATATATTATTTTTTATTCAAAGTGATAAACAAAAATAATAGGTTTTCCGGTATTTTTTTGAAAAATAATTTCAATATTCACTTGTTCTTTTTGCAGTCGTATAGACGATAGTGTTTTTCACACTGAGAAGTAAAATCAGCACGTACACTTCGACAGTTTCGTATTTAGAACGGTTTTAATTAATGTTGTTAATAAAAAATGTAGTTTTTCGGTGTTTAAATCTATTTGATGAGAGATGAACTTCTGAAGTTTTAATATAAATTTCTAGTAACTATAACACATACTTTAGAACAGCAACGGTCATCTAAAACAATTTAGAAATTAAGAAATTGTTGGTATATTCTTATTATTTTAAAAATATTGTCTTTCTGAATGTAGAGAACCAAAAATACAGCGTCAAATATTTACCTGCTAAATAATACTTCTAGTTATTTGCATAGAAACTGAAAGCAGGTGTTTCTCAGAAGATTAGCCCAACCATAAATATCGAAAGTGGCATTGTTTGGAATATGTCAAAGAAACGAATAATAGTAAAATAAGTAGAATTTCTGCTTTACAATTTGTTTTGTCGGTAGGGACTTAGCTGATGTAGGTATTTTGTATATACATAAAAATGTTAAATACTTAAAAATGAATTTTTAGCGAATTTTCATAGAAAATATAACTATTGCAGCCTGTCTGATGACGGGACTCAGACGTGCCGTTTTGGATTTTCTCTGATTTCGATCCGTAGATTACGAAAATATAGTTCGTTTGTTTTGGATCGGTCATATATATCTATATATAATCAAATTTTGTAGACACGATTCCAGTCGCAATTTTGATCGTAGGAGGCTGAAAGTTAGATAGTGTATTTTCTTGAAGAAAACAAAGAACGAGTTCGTTAATCAGCCAAATTGACCGACCTGTTTAAAAATGGTGGCTAATCATAGATTTTAAATTGATTGTAAGTTATCTCCGTTATTAATTATTTGATCGGTAATATGAAATATGTTTTGGAATCGACGTAAAATTCTCTGTCCATCATATCTCTTTATAATTTTTGATAGAATGCACCGTTTTTGAGATAATCTGGAAAAAGTGACACATTTTTTTAAAATTAATAGGTAAAGAGATTATAAAATATCGTACTATATAACTGCCTTACTTATTGTGGTTTTTATTATTATCTGTTTTCTGGTCATCTAAAATTTATACTTTATTGTTTTAATTTAAAAAAATCGTAAATTTTGAATTAGTTATATTTACCTCAAGAGAAAAAAAAATAAAATGTTAATGTAAAGTATGTCGTGAGAAAATTACGCTTATGCTCTTTAGTATATTGAAGGGGAACTGGCAAGGAATCCCAAAAAATTGTTAAAAAGTTCCTCCTTGACCGTTTTCGTCGATATGAAGAGGTAAAGTTGAGAATTCAACTTCTTCTTTTCTGCAAATTTTTTAAAACTAATATTTCTCACGAAAAGCTAAAGTACCTTTATTGTTTCATGCCAAAGTAATTCATAATAATTGGTGATTAATTTTTAAATCGTATTTTATAAATTGCCAAATTTTCATCATGATAATCAAAAAATGAATCTGGCAACGATGTTAAAAATAAATAAAACGTTACCCACTTTGCTTTTTCGTACATTAACAAAATCGGCGTTTTGTAGGAATCTTTATTTGAAATATTATACCTAACGTGAGTTGATAATCACAAGCTATCGAAGTATGACAAATTAAGGTATTTTAACAGTTAATCTCACAATAGTTAGGTAATGCAATCTGAACATTTTCTATTTCACTTGATTCGTTATAAGTAGATAGAGAGAGTAGATATTGACTTATGTTAATAATTTATTATACTCCCTCTGTCCCAAATTAATTGTCACATTTGACTTTTTTCTGCTGTTTATTGACAAATACAATTTAATCCTGGAAGTAATATTCTAAAAAATTAAGTACCCAAAAAGAAGTTATATAATAGGCTGGTGACAGATTGACAACTAACAAAGGTTTGAAAGTGCACCCACTGCCACTTTAATTCGATGTGATAAGTGCCCAAATTGAGTGATTCGTCAAGAAGATTAATTAAAAAAAAAGGGAAATGAACAACACTACTCGAAATGCAGTTCTTCAGTTCTTCTTTACCTGATTTTGTGTGCCTAATTTTTTCGAAATGCGACAACTAATTTGGGACAAGATTTAGGCACCAAATCTGACAACTAATTTGGGACAGAGGGAGTATTAGATTTACATGTTATTTCATCCCATACCTAATTAGCAAATGACCCTCAAAAATATTTAAATAAACTATAAAGATTAGTTTGATTTTATTAACATTTTAAGAGTTTCTGTTATAAAGACCTTTACTGCCGGATATATGTATTTGAGATGTGGCCAATTCTAACATACAGTTTTTTGCTAACAACTTTGTCAAAAGTAACAATAAATTTTTAGTTATTTTTCCCATATCCTCTGAAGGGTCTTCTGCAACGTACTGGAAAAATTATGCGTCATTTTGTGAACACCCTGTATAATAGTTTCGTCGTACCTATTTCCAATTTCAATTATGTATTTGATGTTTTATAATTTTATAAGAAACTGAAATGACCAGTTTATTGAAACACAACGATTTAGAACAATGGTTCTCGAGTCGTGAGGCGCAAAATAACAAAAGGGGAGTCGCGAAGACATTTTAAAAAGACAAAAGCATCAGCAGCAAAAAAAGTAGATATAGAAAAAAATATTCGGGCCCCAAAAATCTTTGAAGGAGGGACGCGATTAAAACTGTTTTGGAAAGTTGGGTCACAAATACTAAAAGGTCGAGAACCGTTGGGTTACAGTATTGATATCACCGTGGGCACCAATGCTCGGTAATACTTTTGTATAATACTAATGATTGTATACTCATAACAATACATAATCCTGTGAAATAAACAGGTAAGACGCGTCTTCACGGAACGTTTGGCCTGCGGCGATATCAATGCATAATATATAAAATATTAGAACCAATCATGTTGTTTTTGTAATAAATAAATTTAAAAAAAATGCAACATTTATTAGCGAATTTTGCAAGTTATTGAAATTCTTTGCTATGTTGAAGTCGACTTTGTAAATCGACAGCAGTTGAATAATTCTAGAATCTAAAAATACATTTACCTACTTGTAAATACTTTCAGTAACAATGAGAAGGGATTACGTTGGGGACCCATTATGCCTACTTAACCGAAACCTTACTACCTGCTGTTTTTAGAAAATATCTGTGTTAAGATATTAGAAATTTTGGTTGCCTATTATTACGAAGGATCGGTGGAACTACACTAGCGACATCGCAATGGCAATAGTTTTCAAAACTTCGTCTACTATCCCATTAAATAAGAACCGAGTGGATTTAATGCCACAGATAAGATCGCATTATCTTTATAGTAATGCTTATTATAAATATAATTATAATAAGATTCGTTAAAATTATTTGATCTTCTAATATGAATTTGAAATTTAATGTTTATAATTTAAATATTATTTACAAATAATTATTAGAATGTTTCCTTGACACCTAACGGTAATTAGGGTTTTGATTATAAATACATATACAAGGTATGTCACGACGAGTTTTGGTTAGAAGAATATAGGAAAGTAATAAGAGTTGCGATTTGAAATTTTGGAAGTAATGGTTACTGGTTACACCCTTTCTTTTAAAAATAATTTTAGATTTCCACTTTTTCCGGTTATACCGGAAACGGATACTAACTTCCTTATTTTAAATGGAACACCCTAATTTTTATTATTGATTTGTATTCCAGAGACAATCGTATGACTTTTTGTTCCAATAAACGTTTGTTTGTAATTGTCAACTTTTCGTAACATTTGTTGGTGTAAATTTATGCACTTTTCATAGTGGAGGTCGAAAAATATATTTAATACGTATCAACTCAATAATATTCTTAATTAAACAACAAATTATATATTTTTGTATATGTTATACCCAGAATTTTGTTTTAAACTCACATTTGAGTTTAAAACTTTTGTAGGTAATAGAATAAAAAAACGCACTTACAAAAAGTATAGTCTAACTGAATTTTTTCACTCTTTTCAAATATCTAAACAATTTTAAAAATTTTGATAACAAGGTGTTATTTTGGGAGTACGAGGGTTTATTATTGTTTTTTAAAGCCGGGCCTGGATATCAATTTTGATTACTATACTAGACGACTGCGTTATTGAAACAAAACGCATCTACCAAAAATGAAAACAATATTAAGAATGGTTCGAAACTTAGAGCTTATGAAAGAAATGGGCAAAATCGATAAAACACCCTGTATTTCGGTTATTGGGTATCTGAGACCCAGTAACCATAGGTTAATTGGAATCGCCTCCGTATTCTCTATTTATAATTAACATATCTACATTTACCTATGAAACACCCCGTATATAAGATAAAATTGATTTAAATGGGACGTAGATAATGCTGCAAAAGAAAATAAAATTTTAAAACGTTCTATACGTAAAATTTTGTTGATCTACCCATCATATCTCAAGAAAATTAGGTTTTTAAATTCATTTAAGGTAGGAACTTAATCGTCCTAGAAAATTAAAGTACCTACTCAATTTACATTTTTATAACATTCTATGTAGTCAGACCTAAATACGCGCTTTTTGCGCTAGTAGGTAATAATTAGTTTTACAAATATGTTGCCCCAGTATGTCGTCTATTTTGTAATATAATTATAATATTGTACTATTTACTTATATATTGATATTATAAAACATGTATTAATTATAACACGTTTAACGTTTTTGTTGAAAAATTGTTATTAGTACGTGCGAGTAGTAGGTACTTAACTAAATACAACGTATTTATAAGATGCAAAATTAATTTACAGAGTAATACGATGTCCAGAAATTACATTTTATTTTTGCAGATTCTTGTTTTTGCTTTAATCTACTTATTTAGACATTATTAAATACGTGAAGATACTTAATCCTGAGCTTAAGATTTTGCGTACCTACCTAACAGTTTAATCTCTACCTGAATATTTAATGTTGTTTTCATGAATTCATTTATTCTTAAGTTGTAGTATTTTTGTTCAGATGAAGTTCACTTGGTACACGTGATGGCATAATTATTATAAAAGTATGGTAATTGTCGTAAAGTAGTTACTTTAATAATGATTGTAATACCAGTACATATTAAAATTAAGTATTTTTCTTACCTGACAGACGATTTCAATCTCATGGTTACTAAAATGCGATCGGTAAGGAAAAATGCTTACCTTCTATGACGCACAGATTAAAATTGAAAATATTTGTTTAATTAGTTATATACATCATAACAATGTAATTCAGTCAATTATTTAATCTGCACATTAGCTAGATACAGTAGAATCTTAATTATCCGAACTCCAGATATCCGAAACTCCAATTATTCGAATCGCTTGTTCTTCTTTTATTGTTAATTTAAATTGAGAGTTTCTTAATTTGTTAATTTATTTATGTGTTTTTAGTCTTTTCGTTGATTTAAATAAGTTTATTTCGTATTAGTGTATTTTTACGTAACTACTTAAATAAAAATTTGAAATTTATTTTTTAAACTGTGTAACATTTAATAATAATTACTTACGTATTTGGTCTATAGAAAAGGGACAATCCGATTATCTATTATATCTATTATAGAAATACAAAGTTCTGATTTCTGAGTTTGAAAGCTTATATTTCAAAAATTACCTAACGGATTTCATTCAAACTAACTGCATGCTAAAGATATTTTATAAGATACTTTACTTACATAAGTATGCTTAATAGCATAATTGTCCAAAAAGGCTTTAAGTTACTATAGCAAATATATGTTTTAAAAAATATGATTTTTACTCGTTGTTTAAAAACGCCTGGATTCGTAACTCGATTATTCAAAAAATAATAAACGGAAAGCAACGATATTTATATGATTAAAAAACGTATTCAGAAAACGTATGAAAGACATACACGAATTAAATTTTGGTGTAATACTGCTTATTCATCGGAAAGATGCTTATACATAATTGTATTTATAGAAATACACACTGTAATATATAGGTATGTATCGATGATTTATTGCCCATGATTTATTGTAAAATGAAATGACAGTCGAATGCATACTTTCAAGTTGTAAAGTTTAAATAGATACACCTGGAATAAATCTGGAAAGGTCGAAGTATCGCTAAGCACGTCGAAATTAATATAATGAATACACTAGTGCTAGTACACAGCATTATGTCATGCAGAATCTTGGACGATGAAGAAGATAGATAGACAAAAAATTAATTCTTTTGAAATGAGTCTTTTGGAGACTGTTGAGAGTAAAATGAACCGAACATTGCACCAACGAATCCGTAATGTATGAAAAAGGAACCTCTCAGCACAGATTAATAAGTGTGATACAGAAAAGAATCTTAAAATATTTTGGTCATGTTTCTCGAAGGATGGACGATAAATTATAAAAAATTAATGGTACAAGGAAAAATTGATGGGAAACGCTTAAGAGGTAGATCGTCAAGAAGATGGTCAGACGAAATAAAGGAATTAACTGGAACAGGAATTAGAAGAAAACAATATAAATGCACAGGATAGGAAAAATGGAGAAATATAATCAGGAACCATACGAATACTTAGACGCACAAATCACGTGCTAATTTGGTGCATAAGTACCTACTTTAATTATGACTTCTTAAGCAGGAAAATTCGACAGTTTTTGTAAAATACCTTACATAATCTCTAAAACAACTTTACGTACAAAACTGAAATTTTCACTGTGCAATCTCAAATAGTGAATGAATGCTCAGTAAGAATTTTATACAATTTGGTTCCACCGTTTTTAAGATATAAGCTTTCAAACTCAGGACATAGAACATTTTACTAGGACTGTTGTCATAATGAACAATCTTTATTCTTCGTTATTACAATTTATAGATATCTAATAGAAGTATTAATATTATTTGTTTTGTTCGACACTATTTTCATCCCTTGATCATTTATTTTGTTCAAAATAAAAATATGGATATTGAAATAATAATTAATAGGTTTTCAATATCACGTCAAAAATTTAAAAATTGCCAAGCGGAGGAGAGAAAGACTAATATCTAAAGATTTGCAATAATATCTCTAAATTAAGGAAATTTCAAATTAAAATGTAAGTAGGCACTAATTGTACCTAATTGATGATTTTTGTTAAAACACTTTTTTAGAAACACCGGTTCTGACTTATTTCCTTGTTGCCTGTGACCACAGAATTTGAAGTATTTCGTTTTGAAAGTTTTACGGCGGTCGCCTAAAAAGTTGTTGACAAAACGCAGATGAGTGCACTTGAGCAACTCGATAAGCATTGAAGGAGCTTTTTCACTATATCTATTCACTGTTCTCTGTCATAATAAAACGAATTTTGTTTAACTTAATTACTCTTATTTAGGTACATAAAATGAATATATACATTAATAAATTAACATTTAATACAGTTTAATGTACAAAACATTTCAAAGAGATTTGTAGGTAACAGCGGACTGCATCTTTTTTCGATGTATTAACATTAGAATTTATGTAGTAACAACGTTTGAGTATTACTGCAAATATTTCCAGTAGGTACTCATATTTAACTTTTTAGCGGAAGAGGTTAATGTATAATTTCTAAAAATTATTATTTACTTAATTTAAATAAATTAATAACATTCGGTGATGTAAGTACTACTGATAATAGCACAACGGTTCCTCGAGTGTAATGTGCCCGTACGATATACCTTTGCAGCTAGTTATTATAATAAAATTTGGTTAACAAAATTTATGTATGCGGTATACGGATTATTTCATAATTTATGCATTATCTTATCAAAAATTCAATCTATAGGTAGTATCGTCTTAGATACCTATTTACTTAGAGAATTAAGGGTAGAAACTCGTTTACGTTGGGTGCGGATAAACCATAAATTCGTAAAATATAAAGCTGGTGCTTTTATTACATCTTTACTTTATAAACAACTTTGTAGAATTCCGTGACGAAAAAGTAGGTACCTAACTATACTTTCGAAAATAATCCGTTAAAGTACCTATCTATACCTTACCACGCGGCCTGATAATTCATATCATCAGTAAAAAGTTACTAGATTGTTTATTTGTAGTACGGTTTAAAGTTTGAAAAGTGACGTATTCTATCGATGATTTACCTACACACATATTAGATGGTATAAAGAAAGACTACAATTTATTAGAACTGTCAAAATACCAGACACCAGGTGACAGTTCTATGTAAAACGTCATCATCTAGTAATCTTTTATTGTTGATGTGTGAAATTTGAATTTTATTTTCAAAAATTTTTTCTTAAAAATTTATTTACGAATTAAATAATTTTCTATGTAAAGGAATAAATTTTATTTACTAGGTAAAATTATAAAAACTAAACGATTTAAATAAATTATTTAAAAATGTTGTTTTGAACAGATGACCGAAAATTAAAATTAAATTTGATATTGATAAACGTGTGTCAATCACAATAGACGGACAACGTCTCGCGAGCAGACGCGCGTGCACTTTCCTATCAATATAAGTACATAAGGAACCGACTTGCAACTGCAGAAACAGGAAAACTTTTATTCACATCAGTATAATTTATAGTTTCAACGTGAACGGTTGATTCTCGGCAATTCTTATTATGTACATCATAAACTAATTTTTCGTGTTTATCGCGTGCCTATTATGCGTGTGAAGGTGTATTTCGATTAGCGGTGTAATAAATTTTTGTGCAAATCAACGTTTAAATGTTGAACTTTTATGTTACATAATACCAGGAATTCTTATTTAACAAAAATTTGAAAAAGGTAGGTACATACTTACTTAATATTTTATCTAGCTAGCCTAGTATTTTCATAATTTGATGTATTTCAAATACTACAATATTTAAAAAAATTGACTAATTTAAATAAATTTTAGTAATATAATAATAATCTAGGTAATCATATTTTTTATAAAACGAATATTCTTATTTCGTTTCTAGTTAGTAACAACTTATAACAAGTATGAAATTTTTTTGCGAAATTTTTTAAGCAACTAAAGTTCACTAAAATTAAGTTAGGAGTGATAAACATTCTCTCAAAATATTACTTACTTAAATTGTTCTGTATTTAACGAGATAAGAACTATCTGCACATGCAGATGAATTATCATGCAGGTAACTTATTATATTACCTTCGTTTTATCGATTTGTTCTGCATGATTAATTTTGAACCAGAAAATCGTTTTATTACAGAAAGTTTTTAAATAATTTGCCATTTAATCATATTTTTAACGAATACCAAGGTATTTCAGATAGTTTTTGATTTTCCTGCGCTGTCTGTGCGCTGTGTCACCGATTTCGTAATTAATACTAAAGATACTTTAAATTAATACAAATATAAAATAATTGTTATACAGTAATGTCCCATACTTTTGAGTGCATTTGTCCCATTTAACAGGTATATTTTTATATTTTTTTCAAAAAGAAAATCATTTCAAAAACAATCAGAAGGCTTAGATCCACACTTTTGCCCCACCCTGTATGTTATTGCTAAAGTCAGAAATGTAGCCAGTTTGCAAATTGGTCGGTCACTATGAGATTTCATAATACATAAATTTCGGCCCGATCCCGATTGGTCGATTCAAATATGATTCGGTATTAGTGAACTATCAGAGTCAACGGAATGTCTTACTAAGGACCGATTTTACAATTACCAGATAAGCGTCAGATAAGCTATTTTTGGAATAACTGCTATGGAAACGTTTCTTGAGACAATGATTTTCATGGAAATTGTTCCGAGAATAGCTTATCTAACGTTTATCTGATAATTGTAAAATCGGTCCTAAATAGAATCGAACATTTACTGGCGACCATGCCGAACTATCGAGGATTCCGGACAATCGAGTTTCAAACTATTGCGGTCTTACTGTCTAGTGATTGGTTTTATCTTACAATTAAATTGAACGAACTTTAATTTGGTATCGTTGCTATGGCAACCAATTAAATGTTTTTAAAATATCTACTTATTTTTTTAATTACTTACATATTAACTTTATTAATAATTTTTAGTACAAGATGAAATATTTATAATATAACAAAAGAAAATGGTCAGGAAAAATAAAAATTATTGCTTTTATATTTTTATATGCATAAATAACTATATTATTTTAATAAAGGTAGAAATAACTCAGAAGTATTTATTATACACGAGAACAAATAAATAAAACCAACGAAAAAAGACAGGTAAAGGTAATCAAAACAATAATGGGTTTGATGTATTGCGCCGCAACAATCTCTTGCTATTATCTACATATAATATTAATACTCATTTATATCTTAAAATGAACGTAGTAAGTATCGATACAAAATGTATTATATATTTAAGTACATATCTAAAAATTTAGTAAATAATAAAAATATACAAGATGTCCCCAGAACAAGTTTGTGATAGGCATAATGGACCAAAAACTTCATCGTACAAAAAGATGTATTGCTCCTATTTATAAAATCTTCTGTCTGTCTCAAAAACAAAGTTTATCAAGTTAACAGTCAATGTTATTATACAGGGTGTTCAAAAAATTAATTTTGTTGTGTTTCCAGGTAAATTAATGACTCAAAATCAAATATATTGACTTTATTAAGTATGACTTGGGAGTTAATTGCCAGTCTCAATTATTTAATTGTTTGTTAATATTTTTAAATTACAGTGTTAATTGTAAAAAAATATAGATGACGGAATGCATCTTATCGATGTGTACAAGAACAGTTTTTTTCAAACAAAGCCTACGTTTCGATTAGAAGTATTTCTAAATTAATTTCTGAATTTAATACAACTAGATACACATTACATCACCGGTTACGTCGGAAAGACCTCAATTTTAACTCAGAAGCGCATTTTTTGTAACAGTTTTAGAGATGTAGGCCTTCGAAGTTTAATAAATCAGTTTTTTCCACAGCACTCTTGAAAGTAATAGAAGTTTAATTAATGAATTATAACAAAAAATCGATGAAGAACGATTATTTTTCATTCGATTGCGATTTAAAGTATATCGTTAGATTTGTATTGAATTGAGTAATTTCGAAAAAACTGTTTTGTTCAACTTCGAAGGCCTACATCTCTAAAAATATTACAAAATATGCACTTTTATAGTTTTTCTGTCCTTCCTTAAGTTAGATTGTTTTTAGTCCGACCGCGGCATTCTAGATGCACAAATAAAATTGTCAAAAAAAATCAAGTAGGCTATAAAAACTTTTCAAAATGACGTAATTGTTTTAAAAAGCGATAGAGGAGTTCAAAAAATTCAAATAATATACGGAGTTTTATTTAAAAATCGAAAGTTGAGGTCATTTCCGGCGTAACCAAAAGCGTAATGGTAGTTATCCAACAGTCAAAATATAGCACCCATATACTATATTACTCGTACAAAAGTTCAGACTGATACCTTTTTCACTTTCGAAAATAAAGATTGCCTAGCGATTTGAACAAAACTAAACTAAAAACATGGACGATTACTTTGGTCAGTACGATCTCTGGACTTTAAACCGTTTGATTTTTATTTTTTGTGTCTGTTAGATCCCAAATGGTTAACATTTTGTAGAAGATTTTGGACAAATTTAAAAATTTTAACCGGAACGCCACAAATAAAATTCAAATGCAAAAGCAGCATCGGAAAATTGGAAGAGTGGATTCATTCAGACTTAGGTAATTTTAGATGGTAGATCGTTTGATTTTCACTTATTAGTTTACCGGTAGAAAAATTTAATGAGATAAAACTTTGTTTTTGGAAGAAAATTAGAAGATTTTATAAGGACATTTTTTCGTACAATGAAATTGTTATTTTATTCTTATCGTAAACTCAATCTAAGTAAACAACATGGGGAATTACGAGGAAATATTTACTATTTTATTAAAAAGGGAAGTAGGTAATATAAATTAATTTGCAATGTGGCTTGTCGCTCAGAGGACACTCGGTATTTTGAAAATCTAAACTAAAATAACCATTAATTTTCGTTATATTTCGAATGAAGGGGATTAGGTAGGTATATGTATGTTACTATGTATAATAAAGAAACAAATTACTGTTTGCTTAAAATACCGTTGTTTCTAACTTGCGAAAGAAAGAATTCTACGTACAACAAGGCAAATAAATAAAATATCTTCTTGGTCAATCTGAAACAATTGCATTAAGTTTACGGCTAAACCTCATATATCTATCAAAGAATCACTAGAGAAAGAACTTATAAAACGTTAGTCAAAGCAACTCTGACCCGAAAAGAAACCCAAATTAATAATTCACGATGCTACTAAATATTTCTGTTCTCTAAAATATTCACAGACACCGCAAAAAATAGCCTAATGCATACATATGTAGCAGATACCTACCTAACGAAAAAAATTGTTACATATATATCTGTAACATTCAAATAAATTATTATAAATTCTAAATACATATATGGTAATTACCAATAAATACCTAAGTGTGTATATTATTATTTAATTAAGCAAGTGTGCGCTTACGTTTCCTTTCCGAGTAAAATAGCGTCAAGTTTAAATTTTTTAAAAGTTTTTTCTCAAATATTAGATATTTGATAAACGAGAAGAATTACGATTTTCGAATGTAGGTATACTAATTGCAAGTTTTTTTTCACAATTTTGAAAACAATAGTTAGATTATAAAGTAGGTAATTAAACAATTTATTATAGAAAATTAAAAGTTACCTCTTTCGCTAAAAATTGAAGTTATGTGCGGATTAATGTGCAACAATCCTGGCCAATGGGTACCTCTCCGTTGCTAATAAAATTGATTCTGTGTCGGGTTAAAAAAACAACATCGATAACTTGTAGATATCACTACTATTTACATATTTTATATACAGAATTTCACAAAAGAAGGTCGAGTTGGTCACATCACGAAATTTTCGGTTCTATTCGTAGTTTACATAGATTATCGGCACACACTATTATTTACTTTGAAATGAATCAGAAACTTATAAAGTAATATCACTTTTTAATTGTACGTTACGATTTTGATAAAAAGTTTCGTTTATTTAATACCCTGCCATCCGCAAACGGTTTATTACAAGTTCACACATGCACAATTATTTCATTAAGTGATAGCGAACTTTAGCAACCCGACTGCGACACATGATTGTGTAAGAAAAACCGGCTGAGCCTGTTGATGATGATTTTGCACGCACTCCGTCATCGGCCATTACACTACTTGCTATAACAACTGGAGCACCAGCTGCGGAAACACTAGACACTTCCGGAACTATGCACGCCGTGTAGTTGTCCATACCCTGACAGCGCTGTGTATGCTCTCCTAAACACGCACTGTAAGCAATTGCATGCGGGATGTAGCTTTGATCGAATGTTCCTGTAAACAGGGTTGTAGCTAACGGTCCTAAAGCATATACTGGAACATCTTCGCCACCGTGCGTTGCCCATTGTCGGGGTACGGCTGAACCGTGGACTTGATTACGGTCTTCGTTTTGCGTAGTCGTATTTATGGGTACGGTGCGAGGAGTGCTGTATCCTGGACCATTTCCGTATAGAAGACTGCTGTAAGGTTGGCCATCTATATCTGATACTTTGCTGTCAGGACCTGAAACAATATCGGACAAACAATAACAGATTTTATGCAATTAATTTAATTTTAAAAATGATGGCTGATTACACAATGCAGGTGTGTTGTCACCCGACTGTCCGGCTACCAGTGGAAAATGTGTGAATACCAAAAGCTGGAACTAGGAGGTAGTACCTACCTATAATAGTCTAATAGATTAAATAGATCGAAATGAACGAATTATGGCGAGAGGTTCGAGACCATCGTCTCATGCGGGAACTAATATTGGTGAAGAATATATATAACCAACACAGTAGACTCAACTTATTACCATCACGTTGGTGCGTGGCGTTTTTCATATACTCACAAACTATCAAGAATTCCAAAATACAAAAGAATGGAAGTTATCAGTATACAGGGTAATTCAAAACTCTTAGGCTAAACATTAAGGGGTAATAGAACATATCTAAACAAACACTTTGCGTCGTACGATGCCTGGTCGTAACTGAAGCGGTGAAGCGCTAGAGGGCGCTTTCCAGAGAACTCATAATAAGCGCTGGCTTTCACGCTTGTCCTCAGTTGTAACGTAGATTTGATGGAATCAGGAGAGAAGTCCATAGACTGTACCGCGAGCGTTTTCCGTTAAGACGTATGTCGCTGAAAAAGGAGCCTGTTTCGCACAGATACCGGTGTAATCTCTAAAAGGTTTTAAGATCTTTTTGTCTTGTCAGAAAGCGCTCCCGGTACTGTTTTTGGGCTTTTCTCGCATTCCCGTCCACACGCCCGCCTTCTGATTCGTAAAGAATCCACCGTTTTTGAAATTGCGGTAAAACTGACCAGTGAGAAAACCAACGCTTATTATGAGTTTATTGGAAAGCTCCTTCTAGTGAAAGATGTTTTTGAATTAATGTCGCGAAAAAATTAGGGATAAGTACGATCAAAAGGAACAAAAAAATTAAATAAAAAAATTTCTAAAACAATTTGTGAATTATATCTGAGCAACTTAGTTCAAATACGTAGGTCAGTCAGAAAGTAAGTTTAAGGGTCCGATTACGAGGGGAAGGAGTGGTCAAAACAAAAAAATAAGGTCATTTTCGGAAAATTCAGACATTTTTTTATTTTTCTACAAAATCGCCACTTCTATCAATACATTTTTGATACCTAGTAACTAATTTTGAAATTCCGACGTTGAAATGATTTCCGTCCAGTTTTTTGAAGTATGCTGTGACCGCTTCGGTGATGTCAGCTGTTGTATCGAATCGTATGCCGCCAAACGCTGTTTTCATCGCCGGGAACAGGTGAAAATCACTTGGGGCCAAATCGGGGGAATAAGGCGGATGCTCAAAAAACGTCCCATTTAAATGAGGCCAATTTTTCTTGGGTTAAACGAGCAGAATGCGGACGAGCATTATCGTGAATGAAAAACACTTTGCTACTCAACAAACCTGGCCGTTTATTTTTGATTGCTTTTCGTAAACGATCCAAAACACCACAGTAGTACTCCGCGTTGACAGTCTTGCCTTTGTCGAGGTAATCAATCAAAAGAATACCCCGATAATCCCAAAACACAGTCGCTAACACCTTGCATGCGGAGAAAGTTGTTTTGCATTTTTCGGCGGTCGGCCACCTTTTGGTACCCATTTCATTGACTTGGCGCGCTTTGTCGTGGAGTTCTTTTCTTCCATTTAGGTACGCTGTGCGCCAACGTGTAACCATTTGAAGGCTCATACACTGCTCACCGTATACAGACGATAATTCTCTATAAATTTCACTAGCTGATAATTTTTTTGCGGTCAAAAAACGTATCACACTTCGCGGTTCACATTTGGACGCTACTTCTATCGGCGTCTCCATTTTAAATCGTCGTAAAACACACAAAAATAGACTTATCGGGCTCGGCGATGCGTCAAACTGGTTAGAATAGATGAGAGAACAACCTCCTAAAATTTCGTTAGTTTATCTTTTCACCACGCGGAGCGCTGCCACCCTTAAACTTACTTTCTGACTGACCCTCGTATATCATCTTCGTCAGTTTGTTAAGGATTGCTATCGTCAGTTCACTTTTTTGCAGCAAGTTCTCAACGATTAGTAATCAGTAATCTCGTATTAATGTGCTTTTTTAAAAATTAGGTAACATACATTTAATATTTTACATTATTTATCTTTCAAAGTGTTGTTATTATCAGTATCCACTACAACTTTTCAACCACTATAGCAATATATACAGTACCAGAGTACAGTGCATAATACCACAAACCATACACAATAATATAAGTTTATAAGTTCAAGTGAACTTGGATCCTTTTCGCTTTGAACATTATGAACTTGTTTACGTAGTAGGTACCTATATTTGAGGCTTAACAAAATAATGTCATTGCAAGTTGCAAAAGCATTTATTTTTTTTTATGCCACCAAACAAATTAGATATTAATCTACAATTAGCGCCACATAATTCAATTTTTCAAAAATATGTATTTAAACCCCTAAAATTATTACAGAATTAATTTGAAATCAAAAATTAAATGCAAATGAAAATAAAGCTGTAATAGTTCTATCTAAAAGAAGTAAATCAAATACCCGGGATCGTTATTTTGGATAATTGTTTAATGTGATGCATCGTTATAAGTATATGACAAACATGATTAGATTAAATTAAAGTAGGTAGGTACATAATTTTATAAATAAAGTTTCGCATTATTTCCGACAATCACGTAGAAAAAAGAACGTTCTATTTAGCATTTACTTTGGGCGCATAACAAGAAAAATAAACGACTAGGCTTTTGCTATCTAATCATTGTAATATGTTTGTCTGGTGAATATAAAATATTTCAACTGTGTACGTACTATCGCATTAAAGACCTACAAGTTTGTAAATAAATTGAAACGATATTTTAAACTCATCTAATTTTTTCAATATGAAATTCTAAACTAAAATTAAACTTTACTAAAATTAAAGTAAAATTAAAAAATAATAATTTAGACGTCAGTCAAAATTAATAAAATGATATTTGAATTTTGAGATAAATGTACAAAGTGATTCCAAAATAGCGCACCAACATTGCAGTACGTTGTAGGGAACCATTAATGGATCAAAAAAATCTTATTGTTAGTCAATAAACTAGTGAGAAATAAAGAGACAAAGTAGAGGGAGGGACTTCTTTATTTTTAGTAATTTCGAAACATGACATCATTTGATGTAAACTTTATGTGTCTTTTATTGTTGTCCAATAAGAAAAAATGTTCAAAACACATGTTGTAGGCGTAATTTTAATTTTGAAAATTGCAATTTATTTATGACAGTGTTATAAAAATAAATTTGGTAACGATGAAAACAGTAAACTTAACCTATAGATATTAGTCATTTTTGACGACAATTTAATGACATCACAATTATTTGATTTGTTTATTTGATGTTTCAATTTATTTTTTAAATTCGTTTCTATAACAATATTAATAATGGACTTAATACACAGCCATTTACCAGACATGTTGCCAAATGTATCACTCAATTTTTACGAATAATATAAAAATACGGCAAATAGAATTTTTTAATTATTTTTCCTAGGCTCCATTAACAGTTCCTCTACAACGCACTGTGGAGTTGGTGCGCTATTTTAGATTCACTCTGTATAACTTTTACGTTCAAAATAAAATAAAATAAAAATAATAGATATCTATCTAACAAAAGTCCATATTTGCAGATAACGATTAATTTTAGTTATTACTAATTATAAGAAATTCAACGTAGTTAGATACGTAAGGAATTTATATTTTTAAGTACTTAAGTAATAAAACTTTTCTTATTGATTTAATAACAATTAAGCCCTTATTGTAATATTAATCATTTATTGCCCAAATACGAGTATTAGAAAACAGAATTGAAAGTGATATTGAATTCACTGTTGTTTGTTTCATTTAATAGGGTCCTTCCACAAAATTGAAATGCAGTTATTAATAATAATTCATGAAAACTTTCTTGTTATATCGAGTAATAACGCTATTTTAAACATGATTTATTTAAATTTAAAAATTGTGCAAGGAGCCTATTCATATTAAACATTAATTTTTATTTATGTAAATTATTATCGCAACTGTTTTTTATGTACAAGCATTTTTAAATTAAAAAAGAATTTAACGATGCACTTTTTATTTGAATGAATTTTATTTTGAAGTATTTTAAGCGCGATAACGATTTTTTTCCTGGTCTCACTTCATCTCTTTCTCGTTTAATTAACTTCAAGATTTTTATTATTCGTAAAGTAGGTACATTAATTTTAGTGATAATTCAACGTCTTAATAATATTACCGCAGGTAAAGCAGCATAATTGGTGATTCATCAATTTCTGATGTCAATTTATCTTTTTCAGATCATTTTACTTCCACTATAGATTTCTGCAACATTGTTCGCGTTAATATTTATTGACCGAAGTTGTTTATTTTATACAAATT
Organism: Rhagophthalmus giganteus; assembly: GCA_036326145.1. Taxonomy (NCBI): domain Eukaryota; kingdom Metazoa; phylum Arthropoda; class Insecta; order Coleoptera; family Rhagophthalmidae; genus Rhagophthalmus; species Rhagophthalmus giganteus. The sequence continues at coordinate 28,478,278 of JARFJA010000088.1, read as the reverse complement.
CGTCAGCAATATAAATTATCGATTTTAATAGATAATTTTTAACAATGCAGGTAAAAGATCGTTTTTAATAATTTCCGGGTATTGTTTCGGTTACTTTTTAGTAAACCCTTTATATCGGCATGTAGTTGAGATGTTAAAAATGTTAGTCAAGGCTTCTGTTTAATGAAAACGGTTACAAAGTGATAATTATGGACTTGCTACTCTTTGTCATAAAAATTTTTAATTCAGAGCCTCGTAAAAAGCGTCCCACAATTTTTTATAGGTGGCGGTGAAAATAATTTTAGGCCTTTACTTTTTTTCAGAAATAGCTCGGGAAATTTAATAGATACGTGCTTACGTGGTACCTAATTAAATAAACATTCGAGTGTTACAAGTTACGTACCTACATACAATACTTATTGTTGGATTTAAACATTTAAAAAGCTATCCGTAATAGTTACTTTTAATAAGTGCAGAGTCTAATCTAATCAAAACGTTTGAAGTTTAGTTATGCAAATCTAAAACGTTTCAACTTTTAAAGATATCTTTGTAACTGTTTCGGTTGATCGGGCAAAAAAATTATAGGGCGTTTGTAGCATATAATCCAATTAATTAAAGTAGTCGTGACGGAATTAATGGAATCAATTGAAGTTCTTTTTAGTTCCATCTCACTTTGCGCAATTTTAACTTTTTAATTTTATTACTTTTCACTTTCGACGTTAAATTTTTATATGCGTTTATCACGTTTTCTATTAAAAATGATGATACGTTTAATTAATGCTTATAAATATTTCTAATAAAAAAATTGTAGGTACGAAAGCAAGTCCGAGTTGATGAAATATTAAAATGCTGGATGAGACTAGAGTAAAAACTTGAGACAGCACAAACTATTAATCAAGATAAACCTGGTTTACCCCGGATTTCGGGATGAACAAGATCTATTAGTTATATTTTCCTCGTCTCTAATACCTATACAATTTGGCGTTATTAAATTAAAAAGAGTAATTATTGTCGAGTTAAATGTAATTTTACCAAGAATAGGATGTCCTCTTGGGGTTGCTTGTCCTCCCATCGTCAATACATGCGAATGATCCGACGTTACAACTATGAGAGTTTCCGTCGGATTCACCATCGAAAGTGCCGCAAGGAGAGCTGTTTCCATGGCCAACGTTTCGTCCAACGCTCTATAAGCATTATTGTAGTGGTGAGCGTGATCAATTCTGCCACCTATAAATGAAACAAACAATCTAGACTTATCTAATTGAATTACCTACCTATACAATATCCAAATTAAAGATCGTAACTTTTTAACTAGGTATTTAATATTTTACTATACTTATAACATTGGTTATTTAAACATAAAATGTAGCCGAGCAAAAAAATGGAGTCGCGAAGAAAAAGAAATATTTCTGAGTAATAATTTTTTTTGTGTTATTTTATGATCTTGGGATCGCTGCCCATTGGTCACAGACTTTTATCTTTTTATGTAAGTATATGTTGTTAGTACAGGTTACGATTAATTAACATTTACAAACGTCCAGTCTATAGTTGGCAGCGGGATTCGAACCCGCAGCGGTAGTGGCGCAAAGGCCAGTCAAATAACTAACTCTCTGCGTCACCACGGCTCCGTCTGAGTAATAATAAAATATGAAATATTGCGAACAATTTAGGTCGTTTGAAAGTGGTTCTAGGAAGATTTTCGGAAGGTTTACATGTTAAGCCTCATTTCTAGGAAATGATTACGCGTGCACTAAGTGGAGGTTTGTTTCGTCGAACAACTTTTCAATTTAGCTCAGTTGCTCTTTGAATTTGTGGGGTAGAGTATAGCTGCATACAATTTTACAATCGTTTTACGATAGCGTTAAATTTAGTTGTTGTCGAAAATTTTTAAAATTATTTCAATTCAATATTCTTTATTTTTTTCATTAACTATACCTACACGGAGAGTCTCGAACAAATATCACCGATTAACCTTTAGTAGGTACCTCTTCCACATCATACAAGTACTACAGAATTTGCGATAAAATTTAAATAAATTTATTAAAAAATTTTTGGAAATAATTGTTTTTTCAGAATATGAATTTTTGGAAGCTAATATTTTGCTAAAGTTAAACTTGTATCACAATAGACATTTGAGAAAAAAATTAGCCAAATTCGAGCAAAAGCACATTTCCAATGCTTACCCGGTTATGGCCCTTTAGAGTTTTTAAAAAGTTGCAATTTTTTAAGTTAAATTACAACAAAAACCTGTGTTACATTAAATCATCTTAAATGTAAATAAAACAAAAAATAACAGATTTTTCAAAGTGATCCTACTTTTTTCCTTGGCAGTGTATAATTTTGGACAAAATATGTAATATAAAAGGCTTTCTAAAATGTGACAAGCATTTTAATTAACAAATTAATAGAACAGTTGCCGTAAAAGTACTATGTTAGTGTCAACAGAATCAAGTTTAAACTATACCCATATTAGTTGTTTATCAATTGTACAATAAGTCTTTAATACGAGAAGCAGTGTTCGATCACAGGTACTATATTAATCTCAAATCTCCGATAATTAACCGTAAAGGATTGCCTAATAATTGAATAGAGAAAAGCTATTAATCTTATAACAAGTATAGTCTAAATTTAATTAATATCTACATAGACATATTACCTTACAACATGTATACTCTCATAGCAAACTAGCGCTTTATTAAAATAATTGATTGAAAATACTTAGAATGCGGCAAACTTAATTTTTATGGTAGAATAATAATAATAATAGCACGCCCCAGAGCAGAGCTTTTCATGGCTCACTTAATCCTTTTATTACACTTTATTCGTTTATCGCCCATAACAGCTTTTATTTAAGCATTATTCTCATCGGAAGTAATGAGGTGTGGAAAGTCAACGTTTTATTCATAACAATTAATTTTAAACGGCGACGATGTCAAGTATCTAGTATCAACGATTAGTTATTTGCAAAGGCAACGCCAATAAGTAGGCATTAGATACTTTTTAACAAAGGTATGTATCGGTTACATTTTTCAATTTACAATATGCGCATTGAGAAATATGTACAGGTAAATTTTTTATCTTGTCTTCTAAAGAATGTTTAAATTGCATTAATAAATTAAGCGTTTATCTTAAGGTTTGTAGCAGCAGACAACGCTAATATAAGTCATAAAAAGCAATTAACTCTACCTCTTTAAGAAGTTCATAATTGTTTATGTTCTCTATTACTTTAGTAGCAGATTAAATTTTTCGTCGTTGCATTCCATCCCCATTCCTTTATGAAGATTTTAGTTTATTCGAATTCACATGTTTATATTTTATCAGAACGAATCCTTTTCAATAACATATCTAGGTACTTGTAAATCAATTTATTAATCTATGTTATTCAAATTTCAGTAACTTGTTTATTAAACAATCAGGATATTTAAAAATTAACTTGTTATAATAAAAAATATTTATATAGGATTATACGAATTTCTGTAGGAAAAACATTTCATTTTTTATTGTTATGGAATTGATCGCTTGGCTTCAAATTTCCATAATGTTAAAACTTTTTTTATGTCTTTTACAAGAAACAAACATTTTGATTTATTTATAAAACAAAATAAATTTACCGTTCCACATCAAAATCATGGGAGCATTTCAATATTAATTCATCCGACTACGTATAAGTAATTTAAAATAGGTTCCACTGCACGTCATCAATAAAAAGTTACTAAATTATATATTTGTAATATTCAGTTTAAAGTTCTGAACTTTATCCAAACCTATAAGCAATTCACGTCATCAATAAAAGGTTACTAGATGATGACGTTTCACACAGTGCTGTCACCTCGTATCTCGTATTTTTATAGTTCTAATAAATTGTAGTCTTTCTTTATTCCATTTAATATGTGCACAGGTAAATCATCTATAAAATATGTCACTTTCTAATCTTTAATCTTAGTTACAAACAAACAATCTAGTAACTTTTTATTGATGACGTGAATTGCTTAAAGGTTGGGATAGGCCGTAGATATTCTACCGATAATTTACCTGCACATATATGACATGGCAAAGAAAGACTACAATATTTATTATTATATAGTTGAATTAACGAGACGATTCACTTACGTCATTAATTTGTAATGACATCACAGTTTTCTATGTTTATATGACATCTTCTTGGTATAGCGGTTGACATGTTTGAGGTTATGTTATAATTTTTAAACGTTTAAAACCAGTGTATTCACCGTCGGTGTCGTTAATTTATGTCAGTTGGTACTTGTCATACACTTGTATGTGTCAACTGATATGAATTAACGTAGACGACGGTATTCGCGATAAATCGAAAAACATGCTCGTAGATTTATAAATATTATGGAAACACGTTAGATACGTAAGTTTCGTAAGCAGATCTTAAGGAATTAAAAAACCCTCGTTTCAAACTTGTTCGTTGTTTTCACGAAAATTATGACAATACAAACAATAAGTAATTACTGTAATATTATGTATTACGATCTTACAATTCAACATACTTTTATGACATATTTTAAGACAAAAAACTTTCTTTAATGGTTTTTTACAATTGGCATTACGACTTACCAAGTAAACGTAAGACGTAAGTGCATCGTCTGGTTAATCCAACTATACAGGGCGTTTCATTGATGACGAACCAGCCGGCGCAGGGTGATAAAGGTCCTCGATAAGCATCGATTTGACACCCATTTGTTGGTTTAAGGTAAAGGTAAGCCTTATTATTCCGGGACGAAGCGGGTCGCATCGCAGCGCATAACTCTACAACCAATCGTTGTCACGCAACAAAGATCCGGACATTAGCTCATTTAAAATGCACCCCAGCAATTGGTTGCGCTGAAATGCGACGCGTTGTGCCCCGGCATAACGTACGCTTACCTTTAGAAGTTGTTTAGGTTTTAATGTATTTTTTGCTAAACTCCGGTTTGCTCACAAATACTCTTATTCTGACACCTATTCTGGCTCAACTATTAGTACTAGTGCCATGATTTTTTTAGGTGATGGTCTTAGACCAATAATGGAACTATCATCCTAAACAATATTTTTTTATACGAACAAAAATGTACTTCCACATAAAAATAATCTTTTAAAAATTTTATTAAAGCAAAACTTATTCCTTAGCTTTACAACACTCTAGCAAAAAATAAAAAGATAGAAAAAAATCGGTATCCATCTTAAAAATTTCTCTACTTTACTGGCAATCAACCGTAGAAATTTCATTTAGATAGCCCGTGAAAATTTGTGCAAATTGAAAAAGACGAAAATTACACTTTTTAATTTTAATCGAAACATTATTGAAAAATTGAGAAAAATTGTTGTGGATGTCATTAGTACTTGCAATTATGATCGGTCAGCGTTGTTAACATGACATTTATATTTAAAGAAAATATTATAGTAACCTAAAATTGTAATATTGTTATTTCGTTTTAAGTCCGCGAAAGAGAAAAAGGTTAGAATTCTTCACGACTCCCACTAGACGCGTAAGAAATAAGAATCGTTTAAAAAAAATTCGAACTCTACTATAAATTATGATTGACGCTCCCAACATTAAACTGAACGAGCTCTAGTTCTTTAACACCCTGAATTTTTTGTCGTACAATAGATCAAAACATCACTCAATACATTATTTCTTAAAGAAACATCTTAAATGTATATGTATATTATTATTGTAGAGGACACTTTTAAGTCGAACATAGTGCACAATAATTTATTAAATTGTCTTTTACAAGAACAACGTTCAATATTTATTACAAAAAGTTTTATTTCGAACAAATTTAATTATAGATAAAAATTAGCGTTATTACAATCAGAGTTGACAATCTTACTCGAGATAATTAATTAAAAATTGATCGAAATTGTTTGTTTAACAGGATTTTATTTGTTTCAGTGGATACTAAGTAAACTTAACTACGTCTTTAACGAGGCACGTTTTTTAAAATTGCATTTTCATTGTTCTATTCAAGTCCCCTTTTGTACTTTTATTACCGTTCTACCAATTAACGAATTAATTACAAGCTATGTTCGTCTATTTTAATGACATTGGGATAAATACTACGGTGGAAATATATTTTTATGAGTGCGGTTTGAATATATAACTCTATTTTATGGGCAATGAGGCGCAATTTAAAATTGGTTATCGATTTTGCGATGGAAATATTTCATCAATGTCTTTCACGTAATTGAAAAACTGTTATGGTAATGAGCATTCATCTTAACAATGAAAATCGATTATAAATTCTAGGTATAATTTTCTAATTATACTTTGATGATTGAATATTAATACTAAATTTACATAAGCTGTTATAACTGACAATGACAATCGGAATATAAATTTTACTTTCATTATTTGATTGACAAGTTATAAAGGTGTTGACAAATTTAAGTATTTATACAGTATCTCCTATATTAATAGGTAAGCCCACTACCTTTCTAACCCTTATAAAATAATTTACTGACGTGCATACCTATTAAATGAAAGCTCGTTTATAAATATACACGAAGACAGTATGGTGGTTGCATCAGTTTTTTCGTCTCGTTTTTTTGAAAAAATGGCAACTTTCGCAACGTTTTATTTTTAATTTCGGATCTCCATAATTTAATAGAACGTATAAGTAACCGTTAGATAGAAGACGATTAATACTTCCAGAAAGCGTTTGGTTGCCACCCTCTGCCCCGGTTCAAATCCGCGGCAACCCTTTTTTAAATTAAAACTTTTCACCCAATTAAGTACCTCCATTGAATAATTAATTAGTCGAGTCAATGAACGTTTTTACGTCGAAACCTACAAGAACAGAACCGATTTTGATGAAACTTTTTATAAAATGCTTGTTATAGGTAGGTACCTACTACATTATTTAACCTTTCGTTAGTCTAGTCGGGGTCTGACAAACCCCAAGTTCAGTTTATTCTAATATTATTTTAAATAACATCCGCAAAATCGTCATGTGCTGAGTAGCTGTTGTAAATGTTTTAAGTTATACGTTGGTAAAGTAATTTTTTTCTGGGAAACTCGAAAATAGTGAAATTTACAGGTAAAAGTCTATGAGATCCCATCAGACTAATGACTAACGTTTTTGCTGAACCACATTAAGTGTATGTTAAGTGATTTTTGTTATTTAAACTATTCGTATTAAACAGAATAATGAGTTATTATGAAGCTGAGCAACAAAGATTTTATTATAGTTGCGAGAGGAAGTGGCGAGTATTGTCGAAATTAAGTTAGCAGAGGACAAAATACAAATATACATATGTATTTGTTCAGACTATCAATCACAATAAAATAAAATATTCCTATACATGTGTTAATAAACAATGTCAACACTAGAAAAGGTTTAAAATCCATCAATTAATTACAAAAAGAAAGATATTAGTTAGGGGTATGACAGGCCCGGCAGACTAACGAAAAGTTAAAATATTTTTATACTTAGGTATTCGTCTTATCAAAAAATCGTAAAGAAACTTTTTATTCAGTTTTTATTCTATAATATAATCCTGCTTTGCGTATGCGCGAATTTCGAGGCGCCCTGTAGACACGCTGCGTCGCGTAGGTATTAGATAATAAACGTTTGCCGTTTGACAAATAATTATTCAATCTAGACTAAATTTTGTGCTTATTTGAAACGTAGTAACCTAACGATTCTGAATGTTTTAGCTCTCTAAATTTAATAGTTTCAATTCTAGAGCAGTTTACTCCCCGGATTTCCTCGCGTCAGCGGAAGAAATCGTTCGTCGCAAAGATCGTTTCAAGAAAATATATTTCTTAAAAATATTTATTAAATCATAATTAATTTTTTTTATAAGTAATCTCTGACCCCTGAAATCCTATAAATTTAATTTTCCTGGAAATTTTTTTATCAATTACCTAAGTACACAAAAAAAATTATTTCTTGTAACTCGAAACTACTCACAAGACGAAAGAAAACTACTGGTAAAATTCAAAACAAAAATTAGGTACCTACTCAAAATTCTAGTAATTATATAGAAAATAATAAAAAATATTGAGATTCCTGTAAAATGTTGGAAAACATTTAGAAAAATCTCAATTCTGATAATGAATTTGTAATCGGCGACGCAAAAATGACGATTCCATGAAGATAACAAACCTATTAAAAAAATGCTATTGTTTTCATTGCATTGCGTTGAATTTTCTATTTCATTGTATTGTAAAATTGGTTTTCCCATCTAAAGATCACGCACCCTTTCCAAATGATCAAAAAGTAAAAAAGATTGTACGATATAAAATATGTTTTTAATATAAAATAATTATCCCAGGCAATGTCTAACAAACATACATAATGTAGCTAGTAGAATTACTGTATAATCCACTTTATTAATTATTACTCAGCTATTATTCTTCATGCCTACCTAATTAAATTATGCACTTAAAAGTGTGAATATTAGGATTAGCCACAGGTTAGGTCTAGATATTAGCAATATTATCTTTTTGCCATTTATCAATGTAGAATCCACTTACGTAGAAGCTTTTCTCTCATCGTTCTTTTTGTGGGCTATAATATTTTATTTCGTTCCTTATATGAACTGAAGTTTGCCCACCTCATTGATTGTTTTTCCGTCTGAGAACGAAATCAAATTAATCAAACCATTGTTATCTGCGTATTGTACTAATACATTTTCAGTAAAACAGTTCACTAATGAAATATTAGGATTTTCATTAAAATGTAAAAATTAGCGGCTCATAATCGATAATTACAATAAATTATAATTTATTTAAGATTTTTTTACCTTCCTATTCATATGATAAATATCATACCTGTTTATTGCACAATGAGATTAATTGATCAATCATTGCTGTCGAAATGTATAAAAACTAAATACGTACCTATAGTATAAAAAATGAGAACAAACACAGCCAGTATAAAATAAGTATGTGAGAAAGTATAACACAAAACAAATCGATAATATTGAAATTGGAAAAATATAGACACGAAATGTAATTTAAGTGCGCCAACTTTAAAATTACGACTCACACAAAATTCGAATAACGGAAATCTTGAATACATGTGGGATCTATATTGTAATAATAATTTATTGAAACCAAAATTTAGATCTACATCCCGCACAACCAACAAATAGGACGCAGAGGAAAAATATTTTCGCTTCAAAGCTCTAAGTTTTATTTTAAAATAATGTTTTAAAAATGATATACGATACTTCTTGGACAAAATTGACGGGTTTTCTGTGTATAATCTACTTATTCAAATTACAATAGTAGGAATTTAATTTTTTAGAAATTAAAGCAGGTTTTCCAAACTAAAAATTTTTGTTCATAGGTAGATATGCCGGGTGGCCACAAGACCGGGGTCAAGTTTATAACTCTTATATTTATGAACCGATTGTTTTGAAATTTGGAACATACCTACAAGACATAATTTCCAATTTATTGACGTATAGTGTTAAAAGGGCTTCTGGTTTCCACTGAAGTGACAACAAATTTTATTTTTGAAATTAAACACCCTGTATATTTTACTATTTTTGGAATCTACAGTCCAAATTTTATCTAATTACGTTAACAAACTTTCCTTTTTCTGAAAAATAATTTCAAAACTTTTAATTTTATTTTCATGACAGAAGACTGTGACTGCGATAAAGTCGTTCTATCTTGATTCTATTATCCACCCAAATAACAATTCTTTATAGCAAGTTATTATTAAGTGTTTTATGCGCCCAGAAATTTTAAAAATCTGATTTTTGACAAAAAGGTGAATTTTTAACTGGAAAGTAAATGGGCCACCCGCATTATTAGATAGAAGATGTTTACGCGATTACAACGATATGCGACGAGTCTAGTTTTATTTTCAGTTAAAACTAAATGTGTAATTCAGAAATGGGTACATTTTGCTTTTTTTGTAAGTAGGTATTTTTCATTACCGGAATGTATTTGTTGTTTTGCTTAATTGAATTACTAACATAGCAGACCTGGAAATAAAGAAATACTTATAGTCTTTGCGTGCCAACGCAACGTCGGGATAGAACACAGCCTTCTGTGTTAAAAAATAAAATTATTGTTGAGAAAAACGAAAATTTGGTAACGTAACCAGATATAATATGATCTGTAGAGTTCTATAATAGTAAAATATTCAAGGTGTTCTATTTCAAAAATCTTTGGTGTCACTTCTGTCGAATCCGGAAGTCGACCATTTTGACACTATACGTAAATAAATTGAAAATTATGTCTTATATATATGAATATATATATATATATATATATATATATATATATATATATGTTTCAAATTTCAAAACAATTGGTTTATAAACTTGGCCCGGGCCTCGTGTTCACCCGGTATGATTGGTTTTTTCTTAAGAAATATAGATATTATACTAATCGACATAACTTAATATTTTTGATGCATTTATGAATTATTATTCCTAATTAAGTAACGAAGTTAAAAAGAGTAACATCGAGATATTTTTTTTTATTAAAACGACAATAAATGCTTACGTTAGATAAAATGTTTAATTATAGATCATTGCGAATTTCTGTTTAGGCAGATACCATTATTTGATGTACCATTTGTTTTTTAAATAAACACCGAAATAACCCTAACGAGTTTAAATTACATAATCATGTTCAACACACTTACCCTCTACAAACAAGAAGAATCCTTTGGGGTTTTTAGCCAGAACGGAAAGCGCTGAGCGTGTCATGTCCGCTAGAGACGGATCTCCGGTTGGACCAGGGTCACGATCCACTTCGAAATCCATATGGGAATAGGAAAATAACCCTGAGGACAAACAAACATTGATTATTCCACAGTGATTGATAGGTGTATTCTGTCGAGCGTATAGTCAGTATTACTATAATGTATGATTTATCGTATGCATAACGATAACGTGTTTATTGCACACTACAGAAAAATTCAAAAATTTGTTTGATTTTTTATAGATATTACTGTAGCCGCATTGCCGTTGTCTATACATAATAAATGACCAGAATTAACGATTAAACTTTTAGTTGTTCTACGGTTTTCCTACAGTTTAATTTAAAAATATTCAATTTGTGTGGACGATGTAAAATTGTGAATCATGGTAAAATTGTTGTAGGTATCTGAAAATTGTAATAAAACATCTCTTACTCGAAGTCATGAGATATATATTTACTATCGCAACATTTTTATCATAAACAAAGTTATGCATAGGCACTATTTATCGTTAGTAATATTTCCCAACGGCCAAGGAGCGAACAAATTTGGAAAGACGTGCTTTGTTTGCGATTCTACAAAAACGGATCGTTAATATGAAAAGGGTACCTTCCAATATATGCACCAAATAAATCACCATGATTTATAAACAAAATTTGCCTTATATTAGAAATGTAAAATTTTTAGAACGTTCAAAATGAACGAATTGTCGCGAAACTTTATATTAATCGACATACAATTTCACGAATAAGGACTTATAAGAATAGGTTTTTAAACGGATCGAACAACTTTATTCATAAAATATTTTAGTTAATTATAAATACGGATTGCTTAAAAATAACACCTACAAACTTACAATAGATACGCGAAACTTTAAGAAAAAGGTTTATATAAACAGGGGTTCCCGAATAAGGTGTGCGAAGTTTATAATACCCGGGAAAGAACTGCCTTAGTGCTAAAACAACGCCGCGATTCGATTGAACTGATGCCGACGTTTATTTGCGTTATTTTATTTTATTTTTATAATTGACGCATGATATCAGTTGCGCCACGTGCTTATGACAATAGCTTAAGGTTGTTCATAGCGTTTAAAATGATACGAACAAAAATGTAATTTCTAGGTTTATTGTTTTATTTGTAATAATTCGCGTTTTTGTATATTACTTAAGGATGAAAAACATTTTAATTATTTTTAATGATAACGAAAATAGGTTTCCAATTTTCCTACCATTTCAACTCGGACATAAAATGACTTAAATTAGTCATATCTATGATATAGGTATATATATATTATATGCTGGACAAGTAAACGTAATGCACTTAATTTTATTTATAGTCTCGTAATTAAATAGTTTTTATATTGATTTACCTAAATTATTACAATTACTATTGAAAATTATTTAAATACGAGACTTAAGTGAATTTGCGTTGTTATTATTAATATATTATTATGCATAAAGGTCATTCCAATTTTATTCTGATTCACGTCAAAAGGTTACTAGATAATGGTGTTTACGCAGTGATGTCGCATTTTTACAGTACTATCAAATTGAAATCTATCTTTGCTATAATAATATAGCAATAATATAATACATATAAATGTATGTGTGCAGGTAAATCATCGATAGAATAGGCGTTTTCCAAACTTTGTATTGATGACGTACATCGGAATGAAATTAAAACGACCGGTTAGTTGTTTAAAAAATAAATAAAATAGAAGGCGTGCGTGAGAGTGACAATTTTTCGATTAACATTTTTATCAACATAATTTATAAATATTGTGATTTTTGAATCTGCGTTGTTGAAGTTGAAACTGCAACTATTATAGTGCAGCATATTAATAGTCATATAGATACTCGCATAGCACGGACGTTTAAAAGGCTACCGGTAAAGTTATGACTCATACCTTTGGGCTATGAATCGAATATTAACTATATTTAACGTAGACAAATTTATAAACAAAATTTTAGGTTGTTAGGGTTTAACATTTCTGAGAAATCTAAAAAAAAAACGAATTTTCGTTATTAGCGAATGTTCATAGAAAATAAAGCTATTTTTTTGCTCAAAAACTACTCAACCGATTTTAATGAACTTACTTGCAATATGTAGTGAATTTATAGAGATATTTTAAAATTATAAACTGCCTAATATATATTATATTATACCCAAGACTCAATTTCCTATAACTAAGCAATTTTTATAACAATAAAATATATTCAATTCGGTGCGCCGACGTGTCGTGACGCTCCGGTGCGGTAGCAATGCCTCAAAGATTAAGTGATTCGTGTAAAGAAGTGAATTACCACTGCATAATAATACGTTTCTACTATTTTTAAGACCAAAATGTTATGCACTTTTATAACAATAAATTAAAATGTAGATACCTGGTATTTTACCTGGTAAAATTCATAAATTATGCGAAAAACTTCAAGGGGACGATTTTTGCCGAAAATTAATGGCAGCCTTTTACATAAAGTTTTTTCTTAAAACGCCTCCTTTCAGAGTTGCGTCCCTCAAAGGAGGAAAGGTAAAATTAAATTTTTATTTTATTGAATGGCATTCTGAATGTCTGAATGACATTTAATAGTTGATTTTTTCATATTATCAAAAGGTTTCCAATGGAAATTCATCTCCAATTTCTACAAGGAGGTGACAATTGCAATGTGTTGTTTTTTAAGATCTTTTTCAAGAAAAAATGCCTTTTAAAAGCTTGATTTATTAAAAAAAATAATATTGTAATTTTTAATTTTAGAACATTTTAATTAATTTTCTTAATAAATAAAGTGAAACAAGTTCCTAGGTAATCAATAATTAAATTAATAAATCAGAAAATAGCAAACAAGTACACAAAATAATTTAAAAAAAATTACAGGCATTTTTAGCTGATTAAAAATGATTCATCTGCTTAATTTAACCAATAAAATATCATGGAATATTGATAATATGCTCCAAGTTTCACTGTAGTGTACGATCACTTATTTTATTTTTTTATTCAAAAACACTGTGTTGTGAAAAATATAGTTTTTGTAATAATTCAATTTTGAAAAAAATTGATAAAATACCTCTATAAATGTATTACATATTGCAACTAAGTTCCTTAAAATCGGATGGGTAGTTTTGAGTAAAAAAATAAAAATAAAAATTCGATTTTTTTTAGATTTCCCGGAAATTCTGTCTCCTAGCGATTTACAATTTTGGTTGGGTAATATTAAGACAAATTTATAACCAAAATTAATCTATAATCTATATGTTAAATATAGTTAATATTCGAGTCATGGTCCGAACTACCATTCTTAATCGGTAGTAACCTTTGCATACTTTCATTTACTTGTAACAAAAGTAGAATTTTAACAACTTACTTACTTAAGTAATGTAAAATTTTTAAATGTAAGTACCTACAAAAATATTTTTTAGGTTAATTGTGAATAAATTTTTAATTGAAAATAAAAAGAAAGTCGAGATTTTTCTCCAGTGCAATCGATCAAGAGAATATACTGATGGTTTATTTAAAAATCAATAGGTTATGAAGTAAAATTCCTTTTTAACTTAACAAATTTTTAGTAAAATTTACATGTTGTGTTTTGTTGCTTCATCTCGTCTCGAACAGATCAAGAACATTTTCTCTGGAATAAAGCGTTCTAGCGTTCATCGTAAATCTTCTTATGTTTTTGTATCGACTCAGTATCTAAATTATTTAGTAATTTGGAGATAAAAGGATTTTCACTTGAGCTATTCTAATCGTAAGATTTTTACATAAGCACAGAAAAACCAAATACGAGTACCTACTATCTTAAATAAAATATACCAAAAAAAATTAAATAAGTACCTAGTGTTAATAACGTTTAATTTTATCGGAAACAAATATGTAATTTATTATAATTTAATAATTATAACAATTAATAAATATAATTTCTAATAGGTTATTAATTATAAAACTTTACAGAAAATTCTTTCTAAATTAAATAATAGATTCTAAATTAAAATAATTTTCTAAACGTAAACGTCAATATAGATTGAAAGAGAAATCGCACTTATTCTACACTGTAACAAATCCTAAAGCTCTTTACGAGTTTGTGCTTCAAAGAAAGTTTCTGTCTATCGCTATTAGCTTCGCGAAAGTTACTAAAAACGTTTGATCCGCATTCGAGAAATACAACGTTTATTTCAGTATACGTTTTCCTTTTACAAAAATCGTCAACGTATATTACAATTCCCAATCAATATTTGCCTGTGCCAAGGGATTATAAAGTACGAATCATGATTTCAACGACATTAATATTAATTTCGTTAAAAATGCCTCGAATAAAAGTCGTTTTATCGAATTTATACTACATTTCAAAGTTACATGTTTATTTTATTCTTTTGATGAATTTAAATGGTTATTCATTTTTAAATTTAGAAAGGTTTACCGTTTCTTTTTAATAGGTAATTCTAGACAGTTTGTTTTTACACTGTGCTATAAGTATATAAACAGAACATTCTTCATATTCACAGTTTTATTTAATTTTTATTATATTACCTACTTAGGTACCTATTTACTATAACATTAATGACCTTAATAGACGTATGAAATTATAACAGGTACTGAGACGCAAGCAAATATTTGAGTTACACCTCTCATTTATAACAATCACCCAAGTTGTTACATTTCACTGCTTAATTCGATTTCTTACTCGCCTTCTAACAATGCGGCAACGCAACAGTTTGTTTGAACTTAATTATATTTGCGCTGTAGCAGAAAATAGATATTCTCAAAAAATATTTTCCTTTAAACCATAAATTACCTGTAAAAATGCCAGTGTAGCAGTAACCTCTGCTACACGAAAAGAATTAGCCACCGACTCTGAAAATCGTCTCATTTATAATACTTACGTTATTCAATTACAATAAAATATTGCTTATTAAATTTTATATAATATGTATTTTCAAAACGTTTACGAGGCACTTACCTTCGCAAATAATGTAGGTAATTTATAAATTATCATATAAGTTTTAAGACGTATGTGTGCGATTACAAATCTGTAATGTTTACAGGTCACTTAACATGGAAACGTATGAAAACGTCGATTGTGATTGGTTGTTAATTTTCTTACAGATCTATAAAAATTACAGATTTGTTACAGAATAGGCCACTAAATAAGCAAGAAGAACAAAACAAAAATAAATTAAAAAAAATACTACGATAAGATGTCCAGTAATTTAAAGATTTAGATAATAGCTGTTCTAAATACCTTTCCTACGTAGTTAAATTTAAAAAAATAAGAAAATTACTTATTTAAAATCTTGAAACTCATTAAAAAATATCACAACTGACAATTTAGAAAATTTTACGGTAGATAGTTATTTTGAAATTAGGGTACCTAGACATTTCGTTTCAAATTTTTGAATTAGGCAATTGAATACAATGTAGATACTTATATATCACAGCAGATGCTCTTTAATCCGGAATTCTACGGTTCGGTACATTCTGTAATCTGTTCACGTTCGGATTTTTTCGGATGGATTCGGCTTTTGTAAATAGTGTGTTTTTTAGTAATACAATTATTAGTTATTACAGTTACAGTTATTCAATTAAATAAATATTCAACGTTTGGATTTAATTTTGTTCTCTGTTTCTCTACCCCGCATTTGCTAGAATGACGAAATACTTTGTAGAATATTTATATCATCTGCACAGGTTTAGATGTGCATAAATGTGAAGAAAATTAGAATGTGAATAAAATACATGTTTTAATTTTTTAATGATTTATCTTTGGTATTGCCGTTAAAACTACATATGTATATTAACTTCGGTAATCCGGCATGGCCGTTGTACCGAATCTGTCGGATTAAAGAACGTCTACTGTATTTATAAAGCGGTTTCGTGATCTTGAAGCTTAACGAGAAGCAATTTCGAAATAATATGCTCTATATTTCAAGAAATTATACGATATAAAGAGCACGCATATGTAAAATATTCCATTTCACAATCACCCTAAGGCTTACAACATTTTTATCAAATACAGTGTTAATAAAAGTAGATAATTAATATTTTAGTGCTTACTATAATAAGAAACGATTATGTTAAATTGTAATAACGAAGGAATACAGTTGGGTGCATGAATGCAAGTAATAAACGGGCGTCAAAAATATTTTAATCGTATATTTGCATATAAGAAAATCTTCTTGACCGAACAACATCATTTTAATTGCTAGATATATTATGCTGTTACAATATAAGTAATGGAATATTACTAATTTGTTGGAAACAAATATTTTAAATAACTCAAATGAACCAGTTCCTCTTATTTTACGCGAATAAGTGATACCTATATCTAAACATATCACGAGAAGACTTTTGAGATTGTGACACACCGAGTTGATTTTTTGTTTTCCTTTTTTTACGCAATAACAATAAAGTAGCTTTATTCCTGAAACAGTAATATCTTTTATTGCTAATATAATCAAAATAATACATGACAGTGTAAAACATATTCACATTATTTTAAACCTGGACCAATCCACCTCGAGTGGTCCAGCCCAGTTGCTTCACCATTTAAAAAAAAATATTTTTTTGCTGGTGATGACCCTTATATGTTGACGATTTAAAATGGACAGTTTAAAGGGGAATAAGTGTCAGGGTTATCAATAAGAGCTCAATTGTTTATTTCCACAAATTACCTTAACCTACGCATTCGTAAAGTAAATTGAAGGTTGATGTTTTAATTCTTCTCTAAAAATCGCCCTTCCGAAGTTTGAAATTTTTTTAATCGCAAACGCAAAGTTTGGTATTAAGTTCCGGGCATAAGGTAACAATATAGGAAAAATAACACAGATACGTGATAAAAATGTAGTATAAAATGTGCCAAAAATAACAGTTTTAGTTGCAGAGCTTAGTTACAATCTGTCTATGGTATGGGACTGATTGAGCGCAGTATAAGTGTGTGTTTAGCGCATTTGGTAACGCGATGCATGTATCTAACACCTGATTTTGCAACAATATTTAGCCTACAATATTGTTGAATCAACAGAAATGTTAAAGTTAGTTTTCTTCCATTGGTGTCACCAGATACATATGCCGGGTTGAAGCAGGTTCAATACAACATCCACACAAAAATCCATATACACTTCCTAAGGAAGCCCGAAATCCTAGGATGGAAAATTTCCCGTTACATCTGTACTTCACTTGGAAAAGCCCAATGCATTCAAATTTTTATTGTCAAACCTGCCCCATTGCGCGAAAACAAACCATAAACAAAATGTTAACCTTATATCAAAAAACTTACAACACAATGTGATTAAAATAATCTTTAGGTGATAATGTATACTTCTTGCATGATCTTACAATCAACGACTATACAAGGTGTTTTTGAATTGATGTCTCAGAAAAAAGCTACGGGTAGGTCAGATTAAAAAAACAATAAAAAACCTAATTAAAAATTTTTCCTAAAATTAATAATTTTCGAGTTATTGCGATTATTAATTCAATAATCGCATTAGACCCGGTTTTACAAACATGTTTATGCTGCAGAATAGCTATTTCTGAAATAACTGCTATGAAAACGTTTCTTGAGACAATGGTTTCTATGAAAGTTATTCCAAGAATAGTTTATCTAACGTATATCTCATAATTGTAAAACCGGTCCTTACTCCCCTTTATAATCCCTATATATCCTCTTAGATTTTTAAGAACTCAGAAAGTGAAACTGACTGTCTATCCAACAGCTACTGTGTTGACTTTGTGCACCGGTAATACTTGATGCTAATCTACATGTAACTTTCTTCCGCGACATCAATTTAAAAACACCCTGTATAATGAATGTATTATACAGGTCGTAAACTTTTCTACCGGGCATAAGATAACGACAACAACGCCGAGCCGCGAGGCTGACCGACCGAAGTCGTGGTGGGGTACGTGTCTCGGTCGATCCAAGCTTCAAAAATCATTCTGAGAGTAACAACGAACGACAAATCGTTAACTTTGTTTGTAGTATCTAATTCTCAAAATGCATATTTATACCGTACCAGAAAAAGTACAGATTGTTAAATGGTGCTACTATCAAGGAAATTCTGCGGCAAACTGTATAAATCTGTTTGAACTAACCTTTTTTGAAGGCAGGTAAACTATTTATGACATTATTAATAGTTTTGAAAATTCTGGCTGTTTACTCAAGACTGTTCAAAATGTCATAACAAACAGGCATCTCAGATTTTTTTATTTTATTTCGAAATTAATTTTTATTTTGAGTGTTTTTAGAATAACAACGTTCTTTCTTTAGTTTTATTCAGAGAAATCATCCACAATAATCATGTTCATTAATTTTCATTCTAATTAATCTGAATAGCAACGACATTGTACGTGTTGTTTAAATAAACATTAACGATACCTTTACCACTTTCAACAAACAATTACTAACGCACTAACATTTTCGCTTCTACTTGCAATACACGTAATGCGCAAATCTAAACGAGCCCTCCTACCAGACGATGGCGAACATCAGTGAATTCCCATGGTACAGTAACTGGTTCCCATGGTACCCATGGTAACAGGTAAGATATCGGGGCGGTTCTGCGCATCGAGATGTGACGTTACTCGTGAAAATATTAGAAGTCTGACGGTTTCCGAATAGGTACGTACTCTCACGGATGACGTCCTGCGCGGATTGAACGTGTTTAGAACATTCGGCTATCCTACCTAAGTAAGTTTACTATACCAGAGTGAATTCCAAATACGGAGGCGCTGTTGCATTTTGCCTCTCTCGATGTATCCATGTATCCTATACGCGGTAGAAAAATTTACGATATATATCTTATCAATTTCAATTCAAAACAGATTTGTTCTCTGCTACTAAATAAAAACGTGATCGATCGCCGCCATATGCGAGTACTACAATGTATGTAAGTACCTACCACCTAATGGTTTTTATCGAACTGAAAGTGTTGCAATAAATTGTTATGAACATTAAAGGTTCGACGTTCCCCACTATCTAACGTAGCCCACTCTCTCTCCTACAGTAAATATTACTAGAAGAATAATACGAGTGCAGAAAAGTTGTGAAATCTTAACAAAAATCTGATTGTGAATCATATAAATTTAATTAAAACTTGGTTTAAGTAATCGCAATATTTGTATAGGTACATAAACGTTTACATTTATTTCCAGTTAGCCGAAGTTGTTTGATATACTTAACTTTAAATTCTATATAAGAAATTTGATAACTTTTTTAGCTTATTTTCACAACTTTCTAAATGTAGCGTGACGTTAACTTTTTTAGTAGACCCTAAATTCAAATTACACGTGAACTTTATCTCGAATAAATTTTATTGTTACGTAGTTTCCGTTTTCAAAGAATGCTGCCAAAAGGTGAATTAGTTTTCTATAAAATGCTTTATTTAAAAGCTATCTGTATCAATTTAGGGTTAAAAAATAGATCTATTGAAATTAATTTATAAAATAATTTACTATAAGTCGGTTTTTCAATTGCTAGTTAACTCTTGCCATTAGTCAATCGCCATAGAAACAATTGTTTCAATAATCGTTTTTATAGTAATTTACTGATGATCAGAATTAACTAGCGATTGAAAAACCAGCCTTATGTGATATAAGATTATAATGAGAACACTAGTATAGGTACTTTAGAAGATCACGAAATAAAGTTAGGTATGTACAGTGTGTCCACGAATGGACCTAACTATTTTTGTAAACTTTTTTATTTATCATTTTTAGAGAAAAAGTCATTCTTTATAAGAATTTTGCTTGTTGTTAGTGTGAAAAGTCTTTAGCCATAGTTAGAATGCCGACTTCTACACACGTTTCTATTGATTTTCTAAATTCTTCGTAGACTAAATCAATTGCATGTTTATTTATATTGATTATTACTTCTGTTATTTTTTATTTTAAAAGATCTACATTGTTATTAAAATTATTCACATAAACCTTTTGTTTTAGGTATCCCTATAGATAAAAATCAAGTGGGGTAATATCAGGTGAGCGTGCAGGTCATGTTATAAGATGGAATCATTCGATTCATTTATTTAAAAAAATTATATCTAGCCAGTCTCTCATTCAAATGTTTCCTTCAAAGTAGAAGTATGAAAAATAATTGTAAAGCATAAAGTATGAAACGTAAATGGATCTCGAAGTTAATGTTTTATGTAATTGTTAAATACATTTTATGACTGATTTTGGTGCATTCCTTCAAGTATTATACAGTCCCGATGTCCAAAAGCCTATATTTAGAAAAGCATGAAACATTGAGACAAAGTTTTGTAATTTTATATTTGAGCTTCTATTGGCATTAGAAGTAATTCCAACATTTTTCATTTTTACAACATTTTACTTTTAAACAACCCTGTAAGTTATATCGACATTCTGACTATCGCTAAGGACTTTTCAAACCAAGCAAATCTTTATAAAGAATGACTTTTTCTTTAAGAACGAGAAATAAAAAAGTTTACAAGTATAGTTAGGTTCATCCGAAGACACACTGTATATTTTCATTAGTTTATCTTTTATATTTTATAACAAGTAGAATTAATTACCATCAATTTTATTCTATATTTTAGTTTAACATTCATGGCAATTAATTAACGGACCAACTTATTTTTGCCTATATCTATCTAAACAATAATTAAAAACATTAACTAGTAATTTTATTACCCGTTTAATTTAATGAAGGAACAATTGTGGGTAATTAAAGAGTATCTATCTAGTTAGTAACTCATAAATCATACATACATAGGTCACTTCGTTTCAATTTAATAAGAATTATTAAATTGAATTTTTACAATGTTATTAAAAAGTTAATCAAATATCAAATTTTAAATTACGCACTTATCTAAATTAATTATTTATTCCACAAATAAAACGTGGTATATTTTTAATGTGTCTAATAAGCGTTTCCTACACAGGCAAATAATGTAAAATTATGAAGGTTGTAATTACGAATGATAAACTATATGCTAATAGTCAGTTGAGCAAAAAACGTTGTAACATACGATTATTATGCCACGGCACCCTACAGTATAAATTTCAAAGTCACGACATTCAAATTGATGAGTTTTACTGCAATAATAATAAATTATGATTTAACTCCAAATTAGCAGTCGATTTCACAGTTGGAATAATTTTTATTTTAAACATACGTACATATTATGTGAACTCCATAATAGTATTGTTAAAGCGGGCGAGTTAGAGACTACGTCATACGTCATCGAGTTAGAGAAATTTGCAGTTTCGTCATTAAAGTTGACCATCGGTAGATTAAAGAGACACTGGTCGTCCGCGGCATATCTTGGGGGGTTATGCGCCGGGGGTTGGGTGTTTTCTGCGCTTTGGGGGTTAACTTTTAAGTTATTTAGTTAATGAATAAAACTTGATTTGTTTAGTAGTACAGTCTACTTTTAAAATTTCTTTGTCGACCAGCTCGCAACCTGGTGGTTTTGTTAGTCCAACCAAAATCAGGACCGCGACCGCGGCATTCTAGATGCACAAATAAAATTGTCTAAAAAAAATCAAATAGGCTATAAAAACTTTTCAAAATTATGCAGTTGTAGTAAAAATCGATATAATATTCTAAAAAATCAAAATATACAGGATGTTCTGTTTAAAAATCGAAAGTTGAGGTCAATTTCGGCGTAACCGAAAGTGTAATAGTAGTTCTCCAATAGACAAAATATAGCACCGTTGTATTATATCTATCTCAAAAAAATTCAGACTGATACCTTTGATTTCGTTGATACCCGGTATAACGTTCTATTTAAAATAATAAAATTAACTTCATTTCCGGTGAAACCTGAAGTGGTATAATTGTTCTTAAAACTGAAGAGAATAGAGTAAATAGCAGAATAGAGTAAGTAGTATAGTAGTAGTAGAGTAAATAGAGTAATGGTAAATACCTAAGACCAAGTAAATAAATACCGAAGTAAATAAATTAGCGTCGGTTATATGAAGATAAAATTTTGAAATAATTTTGCAAAATAGGTATTAGTTAATCCACTTTCTTTTATACAAGTTTAACCAGATTTGTACCTCATTGGCATTGCTACTAATTAATTTCAGGATATTTATACGCAATGACGAAGAATAGGTAGTTGTATGTTCCATAAATTATATCAATTCGATATGAATACGGATATCCAAACGGAATTGCAATTGTAATTAACTACCGTGAGCCTGTGACAACGCCTGTTAAACAAGGCGACAGTGGCCCGCTGGTGTGAACCTAATAAATTACGTTTACTCAAATTATGGGTAACGGTACTAGTGAACATGAAAATTATTAGGTTTTGTAAACTGTTGCGACGCAAGTTTACATAATAAACCTCGAAACTGCCAATATATGTATATGCGCTAGGATTGTTTATTAAATTCTGGTTCAATTTCAATTTACTGGTTATAGATAACTGGATATATCTATGGCGATCTGATTAAATTAATCCGTTAAATTTTAGTTTAGGTAAACTTATCAAGGTTTTAATATAAATAGATATCGGTCACTTTAATGGTTATTAATTTTGTAAATTAATTGTGTGCTTTGATAGAAGAGAAAATTTCATATATCAATCGTCACATCGTATTTCAACAATTATCATTTTTAAATCGCTATTTTGTAACATTAAGATCCAATTGTTCCACAGTCGATCACGCTGAACGTCAGTCAATCGCTATAGAACGATTGTCTGCACAATCGCGATTGACTGACGTTCAACGTGATCGGCTGTGTTACAACTGGCCCTTGCCTAATAAAATCAAATTGTAATTATTAATCATAGACTTATCTACAATTACGCTTTATGTTAAATTAAGAGGCCAACTTAACTTTATTTCCATATTGACAATCAAGTAATAAAATATTCTTCTACATTATATAAGTTCTTATTTAGAAAGTTAAATATTTTAAACCCCAATTTAATGCAATGCATTAACATTCTAACTCGAAAATATTCATAAGTTGTAAGGGGAAATTTTAGGAGGATTAACTCTGCGTGGAGACCATAACCACAATTCCCTATTAAGAGAGAATAGAAAAAATCAATTTCTGCCAGTAACGCCACAGTAGTATTTTTCTAATAATTTTAATTGATATCAAACGGTATAATCGTAAGATGACGCGTTTTTGGCATCAGCTATTTAAATGTTAATTCCTGTTTTCTTATACTAAATAGTTTCTATAGAGTGCGCTTTTTCATTGATGCATTGGCATCTAATTTAATTATGTTGACGTTATAAACTTTGCTAGAGTTTATAATTATTTATTCTAGGATATAAAGTTACAGAATATAAAGAATGGGCGTTTTGATAAGAGACACAAAAATAATGAAATGCAAGTTAACAAGCTTAAAAAAATTATTTAACTTGCAACCAGAAGAGTTACCAAGTTATGGGAGCGGAAAATTCAAAATATTTCTCTTCAAGAAAGTCACAATAATAATGATTATTGATTTTTAAAATTTATTTTTTATGTAATGTGTAAGTGAAGTGTCATTATGAATGCAAAATAAAAATCGCAATAATAGAAAATGCAATATTATTGACATATGCGCATATGTAATTATTTATGTATGTATCAGAATAATAATTATTATAGCATGCTATTAATTGCATTAAAAGTTAGATAGTTACGGTTTCGTTCACAAATACATGTAGTTATACGTTATTCACAATAGGTTCCAATGGACGTAAGTAATGAAAAAAATTCTGTATGGGGTAGACTATTTAGCGGACTATATATTAATCGTGTAACTATTAATACATAAACGTAATTTTATTCTATCTCGGACATTATTGTAACATTATTTTAATTGCCTATTTCAAATCTATCTACCTACCTAATAATATTTATTTCGCTCGCATTACAATTTTAAATTGATTTAGTTTGTGAGAAATAAAAGTAAAGACCTCACTTTAAAATATTTACAATAGTACCTACGTAAAATCTTTAAATTTTCCAATGACAACTTTTAATTTAACTAAACGCAATAAATAAAAAACATTATACGTTATCGCCACATGTGACCGAAAAGAATACAATGCACGCTTTGCCGTCTCGCGTTAAGACCCCACATGTGTTGATTATGGCAAGGTAATAGTAATCGACGTTCGGTTTTTACGCGACTAAAACATAACAGGTATGAGTAAATGCCTGTTTATGAACATTATTCTGTTAGTTGTGCTCTATTTTTCGAAGTGTTTGGACGCGCGCAAGTGTCATTTAAACTATAGGTGGAATATTTGTGTGTACATTGGCGGTTAACGAAAGACTTTTTGGATAGTCTACCGCTGAATTTGATACAACAAAAGGTCAGAATTTTATAAATTTAAATAGTAATTATTTTATCTAATTTTAAAACGTACGTGCGTCGCACCGTACAGGTAATTATCAGAAATTACCTACATCGAGTTATAAAAACACTAAGTGTAAAATGTATTAGGCACTGCACATTCTAGATTTGTAGTTATCGTTTGTATTAATGGCCCCTAAATATATCATATGGGGTGTAATTTTATCTTAATTCGGGCATTCTAACTTTATTTGAAATGGCATTTATTAGTATTTTGCTTAAACGTTATAATTTTAAATAGTTTTACGCGAGAATAATAGGAGTAATACATTACATTTTCGAATTAAAAATAATACGTAATTTTTCTTGAATTTTCGAATGACAATTTTTAATTTAAATAAACGTAATAAACATGTGTAACATTATGAACACATGTGGGGCCCGATAAGGGTACAAGCGTTGAGTGAAGGACTTCAAGCTAATTCATTATAAAATTGTATGATTTACATGGGCGTAATTTCAAATTTGCTGCAAGTTATTATTTCGTTTTCATCTTTTAATTTAAATAAATGCGTTGAAATACTTCACCTATGCGACCACCTACGTATTTATGACATTTATGATTATATCCTGAATCAGCTCAGAAATACCCAAAAATGTAATTTGAAAAAGTTTCTTAGAATTGTCAAAAAATATCAAATACCAAATCCCAGTCACTTTTATAAAAAAAATATTTTTTTTTACTTTCTGACCTATTGTTTTTCTATGTAGTACAAAATTGTCAAGCTCTGTTCTTTATTTATATCATTTGAATGTAATTACTTTATCTTTGTTTTTATTACTCAATACATTTTGTTAAAGACGACGCAACGTGTTTGTGTGTTCTTTTTATAGTCGGACGCAAAAAATACGATTGTTTTAGCGTTAATTTCAATTATGATAATTTTTTAGTCAAAATGTGATTGAAAGTTAAATTCGATAGTATACTTCTATGTTACCCAATAATAAATCAATTTTAAATACATTAGTTTTGCGTAATATATACCTACAGGGAAAGGAAAATAGATATTTTCAAAAAAAATAACTATAATTTCGTATTTGACATCTTCCGGCAATTCTAAAAAACTTTTCCGTATAACATTTTTGTGTATTTTAAAAAATAAGGTTAATTAGGTTACTCTTGGGTCAATTTCATATTTTTGAACGTCCCTTGTAATATACGAAAGGTTGTATTCAAATTTGGAATAGGTAAGTATTTTGAATTTGAAACTATGCAGAGATTTTCACGGAGAATAAAATTTTCGGAGAAATTTCAAATAAAAAAGTTTTCCAATTTTATCCAACTTTGTGCCGGTCACGTATAAGCGTAGGAAAAATGTTCAATATTGTAATATCGAGGTTGACAAGATCAGAACACAACTATCATATTAAATACACAAACCTTACGAACGATGACCTTAAAAAAATATACAACCTTGATTGAAAGGGTGGTTTAGAAATCGTTTTGAAACAGTCGTTTTTAGCTAATTTTGTTTATTAAATATTTAAATAATATTTTACATGTATATAATGGTTATTTATTAACGTATCTCTGCTTTTATATAAATGTTATGCAACTTACAATTTTCGATTCGACGGGAAATTTTTATAGCACTTTAAACGCTCTATTAGAAAACATTATTTTTCTCACATTCAGTCGATAAACTATAAACATAAGGTAAACATTATTTTCCATTTTTTATTTTCAAATAATCATTTTTGTGTTGTTTTATTCGCATGTGATACAACGATAAATAATACAGTTTTATATTATTTCAGTCATTACCGCAAGCAATACATTTTAAAATATATTGTTTTATTTCGACAAATAAATCAACTGCCTAATATAAAAAATGCTTATTCGGGAAAACGGCAAGTAGAAGTTTTTTTGTAAAATAGTTTACTGTAACGAACCAACTCGTCTTATTTACACTGCTTTGTCCTTTTAAACCGAATACGACTAAAAACTTTTTGTCGCAGTCCTCTTCCGAGATTCACTTATTATTAGAGGAATTGTGTTTTATCAAAATACGTCTATATGATGAAAGACACTTTTAATAAAGTTCTGATTTAACAAGTTTTCTTGTTCTTTCAACACTAACAAATTGCCGTAAAAGTTTTCCGAAGTCTTATTACCGTAGTAGCATCGGAGCAAGAGCGAGAATAAGTTGGAAACGTTATATAGGGACCTATAGGTTTTTCCCTGAACAACGTTAGCCTGTTTAACGGGCTTTAGAAAGCATCAGTCAAAACAATAAGGGATTTTATTCGAGCGGAAATCCAAACAGGGAAAGCATCAGGAATAGGAGAACGCAAAAAGCAAAGTAAATAGTATAAGAGCCGTGAGAGTTGAAAAGTAAACGCCGTTAAATATTTGTGAAAAATTCTAAAGAATTTTGTGATTTCAAAAAAATTTCAGAAAGGAAACCAACTGATTGTTAAAATACCGAATCGAATATCGATAGTGTATTTTTAAAATGTAGAAATGACGAGTTTTATTAAAATTACTTTTTCTTAAGAATGACATATTTACTTATGATTATTGTGACAATTATTGAGTTATATTATCGCGATTAAGCATTTCTATCTATCTTTTTTTACACATTATTAGTATGTATAGCCAATATTGGTAAATTAAAATAAGGTACATTTTCGTTATTGCGGTTACACTGAATGTTATTTTCTAATATACAGTAAAACCTTAATAATTCGTCAACGTCAGGCCCGAGGTTAATAAAAATTATAATGATAAATATACATTAGCTTGTGATCATTATGATTTAAAAATTATTAATATTTATTATAATGTAATACAGTATACAGAATTACGGTACTGTAGGTACTATACGTAGCTTAAAACTATCGTTCATTTTGCAAAAATTTGGGTTAGGTATGACTAATTACGGAAGGTGACGAACTAAAGAGTGATGAAATATCGATGTTTTACAACAACAATTGTTTCTAAGAAAAACATAGTGACTTAAGAAATAAAGAACGACTATGAATTCCAGCCTTAAATTCTCAAGTTATGTACATTCAACTTACAATCCTAAAATTTATATTCGTTGTTGTTGATATTTGTAAGGAGATTTTTCTTGTTACTAACCTATGGCCTATCCAAACCTATATGCAATTTACGTCATCAATAAAAAGTTTCTAGATTGTTTATTTGTAATTCGGTTTAAAGTTTGGAATGTGACATATTCTATAGATGATTTACTTGCGCACATATTAGATGGTATAAAGAAAGACTACAATTTATTAGAACTGTCAAAATACGAGATACGAGATGACAGCATTGTGTGAAACGTCATCATCTAGTAACCTTTCATTGATGACGTGATTGCATATAGGTTTGGACGAAGTGTAAATTTTGAATTTGTTTTTAACCTAACCTTAATGACACATATGACACATTTTATATATTTAATTAAAATGAAGATCATAAAAGAGCTTTTATTGTATTAGATACTAAAAATAACATTTAGGTAAGTGTAATTGAATTGGTTTTATTATTAAATCGTCTATTATCAACTAGATAGTTGAAAAATGTTCGTAGGAAGTGGTTTGGAAAGAAAGCTTTATAGTTCAAACCTCACAAGCAAGCTTCAAAGCAGTCAATTATATTTATGTTAGGAAAGCCTTCATAATTATATGAATAGGTTCGAAAATTGATAATTTGTTCCAAATAATCTTTAACATCGAGAATAAAGTGCTTCTAGTTTTCTAACTCTAGATATTTTTTATATTAACAAAGTACCTATAGCTTATCCAAACCTATATGCAATTCACGTCATCAACAAAAAGTTACTAGATTGTTTATTTGTAATTCGGTTTAAAGTTTGAAAAGTGACATATTCTATCGATGATTTACCTGTGCACATATTAGATGGTATAAAGAAAGACTACAATTTATTAGAACTGTCAAAATACGAGGTACGAGGTGACAGCACTGTGTGAAACGTCATCATCTAGTAACCTTGTATTGATGACGTGAACATCATATAGGTTTGGATAAGCTATATCTATGTAGAAAAATTAAATCGATTTTTCCTAAATTACATTGCTTTAAAAATAAGTATCTAACTTTTATCTAAAAGTTTAATAGGGCATATTTAATTACACGAGTCCAAGTTTAGTCCAAGTAAAGGACGAGTGCAATAAAAGCCTTTTTAGCCCTAAAAGCCTTAGTATTTCATACTATTTTTTCTATTTTACCCCTTTATGCCCTTTAAAATAAAGAAATCGTATATTATAAAAGGGAATTTTGTTGTGATTGATGATATATTAATTTAATTCAAAATATTAAAGTTTTCTAAATTAGGTTTATTAGGAATTTATGATGTGACATTTTAATGCTACCAATTTAGAAAAATAAAAAGTTGCGAATCGTTAAAACCGCAATGTTGTTTTTTTTTATTGGTTTTAGGGCCTGACTGACCCTCAGCCAGATCCTAGTGTTAACAGTGTTAACGACGTTAAGGCGTTAATTTAACAGCACAACATCCATGGTTGCAGCGGGATTTCAACCCGCAGCCGTGGTTGCACGAGAAGGCAAAAGTCTAGCGAATAGCTCTCTGCGCCACACAACTCCCGATCGCAATGTTACTCGTTTAGATTTCATTATGAGTTCAATAGACGCAAATAGAAAAAAATAAATTTCAAAACTTTAAAAATACACATATACATCACTTGTGATATTGACGACGATATGTATCAATGACGATATCTCATACTTCACAAAAAACATAGGTACCTATAGCTTATCCAAACCTATATGATGTTCACGTCATCAAAAAAAGTTACTAGATTGTTTATTTGTAATTCGGTTTAAAGTTTGGAAAGTGACATATTCTATAGATGATTTACTTGCGCTCATATTAGATGGTATAAAGAAAAACTACAATTTATTAGATCTGTAAAAATACGAGGTACGAGGTGATAGCACTGTGTGAAACGTCATCATCTAGTAACCTTTCATTGATGAGGTGAATTGCATATAGGTTTGGACGAAGTGTAGTCACTTTTTTACTGATGTCGTGAATCGCCAGGCCGCTTGGATATGGTATACTTGTTTACAAAATTTTTCTTAAAAATAAAGTTTTGCCATTTATTGTTTAATAGAAGTAAGTATCAAGATAAGTAGATTTCAAGTTTATAATAACTTCGACCTTTCGTTCGGAAAAAGTTTCTCGGTATTATCAGAATTTTTTTAAAGCAAAATAATTTCTAGCATTTCTAATATTTAAAGCAAACTTTTCTTTTTAGACGATGTACACGTATTAAAAAACATTTAGACAGTAAAACTCCTCGAAGATGTATGTAACATTTTCCGTTTAATCCAATCTTCGCCTAATTGACACAAAAACGCCGTGCACCGACGCCGACGTGATTCTAAAAAGCGACTCCTACTGTATTAAGTTATTTATAAAAATTGACAACTTTCTACAAATTAATTCAAAACTAAATGACATTCAGTGATTGCATTTTTCGATCTACTTATGTACCTAAATGCGTAGTTCAAGTCTTCGACAACGTCTAGTTAGATGAATTGATCCACCAGCTGGTGCGGCTTAACCTTTTCTTCTAACTCCGATAAAACGTTTGAAGTAATCCCTTAGGATTCTACCCCCGAACCTGCAATATATGTACAATTTATACATACACGATGTGCAGCAGTTCGAAAATATTGAACTTAAAATGTACCTATTTACTGAAAATGCGACTCATAAAAACGCGATAACATAACAACCAACGATTTCCAGCTAGCATCAGTCAAGGCATATGAGTAATAGTGTGATAAATGGAAACTTGGGTTAAATGCATATCAAAATTCTTTGACGAACACCACACATTAAAATGTCATCTTAAATTTTGAAATAATTTATAGATATACACCACTGATATGGTAAATATTTATTCATGTTATTTGAAGTTGATATACAGGGTGTCTCTGATAGATCCATACAATGCTTCACCACCGATTCCTGAGCTGAAAATATGTCGATTTACCACAACTTACCTATATTTCAGATATAGTCACTTGAAAGAAGGCATTATCACATACTTTTTAAAAATAACTTATTAACGACTTTACTTAAAAACTTTAAATTTCGTACTCGTATTGTTGTAGCCAAGGTTAATAAATATACGTCGCGTCTTGCTCAAATTAACATACAGTGTGTTTATTTTTAGGGACCATAGCCCCATTTTTTTACCAATAACATTTTTATACGTACGTCACTGACTTTTTTAGTAATGTTTTTGAAAAGACAGCTAAACATTTAATATCTTGCACGTGCTTCTCCATGAATGGGTAATTTTCTTCATCATATACTTATTTGTAATGAAATAACAAAAAATGATTGCAAATGACTGCAACATTTAAATGACTGTGGCAAAAGTAATTCTTAAAGCAAATGTTCAAAATGGCTACCGTTAACATGTTCGCATAGAGAATTCTGCCCAAAAAGTTCAACTTAACTTTTTAATGTATTGAAAGCTGATGTTGAAATTTTTGCCTTAACTCTTTCCATCCACCATAATTATTAATTATTTTATTACATGGATATGTGGATGAACTGCTTCCAAGTGCTTCATCCTTTCGGATGAGTCAAAAGGGGCGAAGCACCTGGAGGTAGTTCATTCACTTATCCATGTAATAAAATAATTGATAGTGAAATGTTCTAGTGTTTAGTTCAAAACTTTTTGCGCAGAATTCTCTGTGATCGTGTTAACGGTAATCATTTTGAATATTTGCTTTAAGAATTACCTATTTTTGCCACAGTCACTTACATGTTGCAACCATTTTTTTATGTGTTTATTGACATATCATACAATACGAAACAATACGAGATATTAAATTATTATAAGAGTAATAAAAGTTTCTAAATTAACCTATATTTTGAAAAAAAAAATACTAAAGCAGCATACGTATAGAAAATTCTTTATAAAAAAATGAGGCTATAACCCCCAACAATAAATACCCTATGTTAATTTCAGTAAGGCGCCTTGTGTTTGTAAACCTTAACTGCAACAATACATGAACTAAATATAAAATTTTTAGTTTAGTCGTTAATAAATTATTTTGAAAAAAGTATGTGATAATGCCTCCTTCAAGGGGCTATGTCTCTGCTGTAAGTCAAGTAACAGTCGCGATTAGTAAATACCTTCTAATACATCTGAATTTTAGAATGAATTGTGACTATTAACTTTACTCTTTTGACAACTGGAAGTATCCGCACGGTCTTTCCAAAAGTGATTAAAGGGTTTAGGATACGCTACACAAGTTGTATACGTTTTAACGTTTTGTGCAACGTTAAAAGATAAATTCCGAATTCTTTATCCTAATGAAATATCCTACACTAATCTGTCCAATTTTCCTCGACTAATAGTAAGAATAACGAATACGAAGCGAGTGTATTTAAGACAAAAATAATCCACGAAAATTTATAAGAGTAAAGCACCTATATATTCTAGTAAATTAATAAGCAGTTAGGTAATAAAAGTTCGTGGAATTCAAATTGTTTCGTAAATTGTTTTATAATGTAGAACTATTCCTTGTTAGAGATAGGCAAGGTGTAATTCCCAAACGTACCCCAATTTAATTTGAATCTTTCCATCTACTGAATTTTAAATAGAAATGGGAATTATTAGTTAACAACCTTCGTATTAGAAAATTAGTAAATGGATATCTAGTGGTTTACTCTTGAGAATAGAACCATTCACGGTTAAAATTACGAAACGTCAAAATAACTGTTCTTTGCTTATTCGCCTATTGGTAATCAAATGGTTTGCTTGTGAGAAACGTTATAT
Organism: Rhagophthalmus giganteus; assembly: GCA_036326145.1. NCBI lineage: Eukaryota > Metazoa > Arthropoda > Insecta > Coleoptera > Rhagophthalmidae > Rhagophthalmus > Rhagophthalmus giganteus. The sequence continues at coordinate 28,445,510 of JARFJA010000088.1, read as the reverse complement.
TTAATTTAGTCTAAATCAATATAACGTTCCTATTGTACATAATGCAGGGTGTTTCAGAAAAACATGGCAATATTGCTAAGGATAATAGAACAGTGAAAAATAAGTGAGGTTTGCTTAATACACATTTGCTCTAAAATCGTTCATTTTTTAAATACAGGACGTCAATAACAGCTTTTCGTAAAAAAAATTTTCGACTGCAATAAAACTACAAGCGATATCGAATTGAAATTTGATATGCAAGTGTTTTCGAGTAGCCGAAGCGATTGGAGGTATTCACGTTTCTGTATGTCATAGAGGGCGCTAGTTACACAACGTTCATATTCAACTTTTATTGATAACGTTTTTGAAGTCAAATTTGTAGGTATGACAATTAAAAAAATTGAAAGGGTATTCAATTTTACATAAAAAAGTTGCTCTTATTGTTAGCTTAATAAATTAGCTGTTAATCAGTATTTTACCATAAAACTCATATATTACGGCAGATCATCAAATAAAGAAGTTGAATATGTAAATACATCTCTAATTTTACAAAAAATATGACATAACAGCTTTATCCACTTCCCCTTCAATTGTATTAAAAATCGATAAGGGATCTTAAATAAATCAAAATATATATTAATATAAATCATTTCCGGCGTAATCGTAAATAAAAATATAACAGTCAAAATATAGCACCGATATTACTATATAACTTACAAAAAAAATTAGATTAATAACCTTTTCACCGTCAAAAATAAAGATTGTCTAGTGATTTTGTCGACACCCGGTATACGATAAATTAATATGCAATTTAGTCAGTGGCAGATTCCGGAATGGTATAAGAAAGTACAAATGTACATAACAATTAAGATAATTGTCTTCAGTAAAGATACATTACCTCACAAGGAAAACAGTCGATCTCGACAAACGCAGGATCGAGAGAAAAACGTTAATTTAAGTTAGTGATATAAAGCTCAAATGGATGTAAAACTTTTGCCGGTCTTATCTTTATCGCATAGTTTGAATGTGTGATGGAACAGCTTTTGAAGAACATTATCTAGCTACATTGCCAACATCTTTAGAAAAACGCCGCTAATTTGCGAAACCATTTATAACGTTCTTGTGCTTTCTAATAGCCGTTTCAACATCAGTAATTTGCTTAGATCTTTTATCTTCCACTTTTATCTAAATTTCGCTGATTATTTTATTTTCATCGATAAATATAACATTTTTCGAAATTCATATTTTAAGGAAATTTTAGAAAAGCAGTTTCCGTCGACTACATTTTTTATCTTTAACGACATTTATAAATGCCAGATAACGAAAAATGGGAATTGCGCAGTAAACTGAGAAAAAGGGTTCAACGATATCCTTTTATAAACATAATCGCACGGAAAATATTAACAATTCTGGGTCTTATACGTCGTTATATAAAACTTAATATTTCAAAGATAAGCTTACCAAGTAAATAGTCCACATGATTTGAACTGATTTTATCCAGTTGGCCTTTGTTCCAAACGTATTCAGCCTTGAGGCCGCGCTTTTTCTTATCTCGTACCCAGTCGTCGATTAAATTTCTTCCGTCGAGGCGCCGACCTTCCTCTTTGGTTTGTTCAGGATCACGGGCTACTTTAGGCATCCAATGTCTTCTGCCGCCTCCTAAAATGACCTAAAATATGACAAACATAAATTATCGATCCTTTTCACGGCAATTAAGATATATTCCTCCTAATAAATTTTCTAACAAAAGATGATTCATTTGCTATTCCAATTAAGTTTAGACGTTACGAAAACGATTAATGATTATAAAGCGACACTTTTAATAGTTTTACAAGTTTAAACGCAATTTAAAAAATTTAAATAATTTTTGTGCCGGCCCACCGAGTATTTGCACAGGTACCGGAGTATGTTATAGGTAAACAGTAGAACAGTAGAATGCGCAAAGGATTTTATTTTCATTTTCTCGGGTGTATTCTAAATTGATCGTAAAAAAATATGTTCTATAAATTTAACTATTTCTCTTCTATTTCGTTGTTTGGAACTACAATGTGTCGGCAAAACTTATTTGACGAGTTTCCTTGCTGTAAAGAAACAACAAAATTTTAGAATATTGTGCCGCAAATCAAACTTGCTATTTGTGTTGCCTGATTTTATTCGTAGAGCTCGTCCAGTTTAAGAATGAGAGCGCCAATCATAATAGTAGAATTCGAAATTTTTTAAAGCGGTTCTTATTTAAGCACGTCTAGTGAGAGTCGTAAATATTTCAAATCTTTTTCTCAACAACAACAACAACAATAACAACAACGACAGCTTAAGAATTAGGGGAGAACAGATAGGAAGAGTCAAGAAATACACTTACTTAGGAAGTCTAATTACAGAAAACAACGACTACACGGCAGAAATAAGATCAAGAGTAGAAAAGGCAAGAGCTAATTTTCTAAAAATGAGAAACGTCTTTTGCAGTAAGGATCTGTCGTTATCATTAAAAATACGACTGCTCAGATGCTATGTGTTTAGTGTACTTTTGTATGGTATGGAAGCGTGGACGTTAAATCAAGCCGCATTAAACAAACTTGACTCCTTCGAGATGTGGACTTATCGGAGGATTTTAAAAATATCATGGACGGATAGAGTGACAAATCTGGAGGTACTGAGAAGAATGGGAAAGGAGAAGGACATTACAAATACAGTCAAAGAAAGAAAACTCCAATATCTGGGACATATCATGCGTGGAGAACGGTATAACATACTACGACTTATAATACAGGGCAAGATCATGGGAAAAAGAAGCGTCGGTAGAAGACGAATGTCATGGCTGCGCAATCTACGAGAATGGTTTGGCTGCAGCTCTGGTCAACTGTTTCGAGTAGCAATATCAAAAATTAGAATAGCCAATATGATTGCCAACCTCCGAAGCGGAGATGGCACTTGAAGAAGTGAGAGTCGTAAATATTTCAAATTTTTTCTCCCGCGAAATTCAAACGAAATGACATTATTGCAATTTTAGGTTAGTATAATATTTTCTATAAATGCAAATGTCATTTCGTTTTAATTCCGCGAAAAAAAGTTAGAAATCTTTACAATTCCCACTAGATATATCTAAATAAGACCCGCTTTAAACATTTTTCGAACTCCACTATTATGATTGGCACATCCAACCTTAAACTGAACGAACATTTTTGTAATTGATGAAAAGTTATGGCTTATTCAAACCTATAAACCTGATGTTCACGTCATCAATACAAGGTTACTAGATGATGACGTTTCACACACTGCTGTCACCTCGTACCTCGTATTTTGACAGTTTTAATAAATTGTAGTCTTTCTTTATGCCATCTAATATGTGCGCAAGTAAATCATCGATAGAATGTCACTTTCCAAACTTTAACCCGAATTACATATAAACAATCTAGTAACTTTTTGTTGATGACGTGAACATCATATAGGTTTGGATAAGCTATAAGTCAGCATAACTCATTCATTTTTTAAATCAAAAACGTTTGTGAAACATTTTCTTTCTATACACGTTAATGTTTGATGGTTAACCCTAGATAACTAAACTATCATATGAGAAATGTTATTACTAAAGGTGTAGGACATTTGAATGTGGACGACCAGACACGGTACACTGAGCGTCAAATGAAATAATCCAGCAAACAATTTTTTAATTTCGTGGCGAATTTCTATTGGTATAACTTGAAAACGTTTGCAGTCAGTGGCGGTGATAAATTAGGCGAGAGGAATTTTGAATTGTTTGAGTAACGAAATATTATACCTGTTGTTACGTATATAAATAATTACGTCCAGTTTTGCGTATTTTACCACTTATGTTATTTTTGAATATGTTTACATTAAAACATTATTAGTTTAATTTAATCATTTACTACAGTACGTCACTGCCTTTGTTATTTAACCTGACATTGACGTTTATATACGAGTAGTACCAACAGAAATCCGCCGCGAAATTTAGAAATTGTTTGTTGGAAATTAAATGTTCATAAGAAAAGGCAACATAACCTTATAAAATTTATTGAATGATAAAATCGGTTGTAAATGAACTTCGGGGAAATAGGCGATCTACACTAACCTAAGGTCAACTCGTCTGCATTAGTTTAAGCTTATCTCGTCTCCACTCACCTCATCTACACTAACCTAAACTCACTTCATCTGCATTAGCCTAATAAAGAAATGTTCAGGTAAATAAAAAGTTTTGAATTCTCACATCCCTCGTTTTAAAGACCCTTATGTACTGGTTAACTAGAACATAGAATTACTTTGCCGTTATAAGACGTTAAACAGATTACTGTTTAATACAATATGCATATTCAACTTCATATAAAAACAGTATGGATGATTCGATTGAGGTGGTTTTTTTCAGATTTATTTATGAGGTGCTAACCTTAAAAAATACAAAGAAATCCCCTTTGCGAACTTAAGAACACATCCTCGTTTATAAATATTTACTTTAAATACAAATAAACAAATAAATTCTTTATTTAGAATGTTGGAACATTTTCACTTCTCTATGTGATAACAGGGAAATTAAAACTTCGTTCTTTACAATTAGTTGTTTTACATTTGAAATTAGATAAAGAATAAAAGACTTATAAAATTATATATTTTATTTTGACTAATGCGTTCGTTCCTAGTAAGTAGACAAATGTGGTTGAATACAATTGTGCTTTCGACTTGCATGCTTTAATGCTTTAAATTTGCATTAATTTACATCTTAACAGATATTTATATCTTTTTATTACTAACTCAGATACTTATTACTTCATTTAAGAGTTACATAGGTAAATAAATTTTTATACGTATACATAGAAGAATAAAATCTATACGACTCTATAAATTTTATTTTATAAAACATAAACTGAAATTCGAGGGTAGGTATATAAACAAAGAATTTGTTGAACTAGAACACTTTAAAATAAATTGACAAATATTTTTTGAAGGAAATTAAAATAAATGGTTTATAAAATGAATTGTAACGTTGAAAAATGTAAATATAACAAAAATACAACGTTATACCAATATTAATACAATGACCACAACAAAAGCTTTTTTCAGAGTCGTATTTTATACCGTTTTTTATAACAGTTGTGAGGTTAAATAAAGTTTGGAATAAATTTACAATGTTGAAAAGAACATTAAATACAATAAAAATCGCTCCTTTTGTATGATATATTGCAAACAAATTGCAAGTACTTTTTACTGAAAATGTCGAAGCTTCACGTTGTAGTCTCAAATAATAATTAACGATATGAATATGGAACATTTATAATAAACGAAAATACATGAAAAACGGATTAAGTAGCTAAAAAATCATCAACGTTGTAATTAAAAGCACAAAACGAAAACAATTACAAACCGCAAACTGATTAACACAACAGAAAAATCACGATTAATCTAGCCAATAAATGGCCTGGATAATTATGCAACGTTTTCGAAAATTTATGCTTTATTTGTCTAATATTAAGACGTACACTCATAATACAGATTATACGATACAACGAAATGTGATGAAGTGTAATAGGAAAGAAACCGATCTCTTTTTTTTTCTATACCAAACCAAACTTTGAAAAACATTAATTCAATAGATAGGTAGTACTTAAAAAAAACACTAGTAAAAAAAATTTTTGCTTACGTATTGATTTTTAAAGGTGAAACTCAACTTTAAGTACCTATTTTATATTTTTAGTGATAACGTTGGATACTTAAAAGCACTTTGGTTTTGAAAAATTCTAAATTTTTCCTCAGAAACAAGTTTCCAACCCTTAAATTTTCTTTGAAAACTAAAAATGCTCTTTTAATAAACATGTTTTTATTTTACTGATCTCAAGTTTTGATTAGATTGATAAATACAGTAAAACTTGTTCAAAGCGGAACGAGAATTAGGCGAAAATTTGCTCGATGCGAACAAATCATATAGTCCCGACCAGATTAATGGGCATTACCTACAGTGTTATTTATTTTGAATAATGCGTAATCTAATAATGTATTAAAAATTATTTGTATGAAGCGGAGAGTGTTTAAGAATACGTCTGTAGTTATTAGATTTTGGTGCTTATGTTGCTTTTACGGCTTCGTTTGTGGATTACACGCTCTTTCATAATTTGTTTGGACGACAGGATTTTGAAGTATAGGTCATTCACATTTTATTCTGATGATGCACGACACTTGTACCTATTATTTCAAATTATGTAGTCGCCCAAAGAAATTATGCAAGCGTGCGGACGTTATTTTATAGATAAAATGTACAGTCGAGTACAGAATTAATGTTGTTAATCGCGAGCACACACGACACAACGAACAAATTATGATCAAAATATTTAAAGTCCAACTTTGTATTTGTAATTTGTTTCACTTATCGTAAATACTTTTCGTAGATTTGTTCATTGTGACGTGTAGTATGTGCCCAATGAAATTCGCGGCATTAATGTTGCACCCGATTGTACCTACATACGTATGTATCATGTAATATAATTTTAATGGCCAACATGGCCAATGTGGAAAATATATTCGGTCCCATGCGATTCCGTTTTGAACAAGTTTTACCGTACGTACGTATTTTCACAATAGTAAAACTTAATTACCTATACTTCGTCCAAACCTATACGCAATGCACGTCATCAATAAAAGGGTTACTAGATGATGACGTTTCACACAGTGCTGTCACTTCGTACCTCGTATTTTGACAGTTCTAATAAGTTGTAGTCTTTCTTTATACCATCTAATATGTGCGCAGGTAAATCATCTATAGAATATGTCACTTTCCAAACTTTAAACCGAATTACAAATAAACAATCTAGTAACTTTTTGTTGATGACGTGAATTGCATATAGGTTTGGATAGGCCATACCTAATAATAAATTTTAATTTTTGTAACGACTCTAATTTATTAAAATTTCTACAAAAATAATAGATTTTTGTTTGTTTCTTAAACTTAAATATTTCATAAAACTAAACAACTGACATAAAACAAAAATATAAAACAGTTTATATGTGCTGTATATTATGTACTCGTAGGTATGTAGGTACTTACATGTCATATGACAACTTATTAATGTTTAAATTGTACATTACGTTATATGAGCTGCTGAACAACGTGTCGCACTACATACAACTACATATATATGTTGGTGTCAACGAATCAATACGTGTGTATTGTTTTCCAGTAAGACATGTCGCTCGATAAAACATACCAACGTGCTTGCATTGCCCCGCACAGTAAATCTTTACGATTACGACTTTTCCGACAGCTATAAATCACGATGTAGGTACCTATATTTTGCTTTGTTGAAAAAAAAATTTCACTATATGATAGGTATTCAGTCGTAAGTAATGGAATCATATGTGAAATATTGCATTGTTATTAAAAATCTGAAATAGGTAAACGTTAATGTAAAACTTTTAATGAAGGTAATTACAACAGACATTCTTTCATTGATCGATAGTGTGTACTTGCAATATTAGATTTATAGTTTCAAGTCGTTTATGTCAACTGCAAATTATATTTTAGGAATACAGTTATGCTACCCTTCAATACACCATATAATGCAAAGCTTATACACGTTATGCTCACCTTTCGCAACCACAACACTGCTGTTTAGAATACAATATAGATATGTATTCTCGTATTACATAGTAGAAATTACAGCACGACGAACGTGACTATTTTCATTCAATAACTATTAGTTCATTTATCTTTGTTGGTGTCATTACAGACTGTTTATTAAACTAATTTGAGTGATTTTAACCAATCTTTATTGCCGTACTGTTTTTGTCTAAAAACATCATTACCTCAACAGGCATAATATTCTGTCAAATAAAAAAAAGTCAAATATTCTGACCTTAGGTAAACTTAATTTGTCTTGCTCTTAATAATAAAATGAAAACGTATTTCCACCGACGAAGATAAAATATTGAACAATACACGTTTGATTATGGCTTAACGAAACTCGTTTGATTGCCGCAGAATTCGGCTCACCGCCTCGTTCCGGCAATCAAACTCGTTTCATTAAACATTCCATAATCGAACTTGTATCGTTAATATCTATTATAGGGTGTTGTGTTTAGGGAAACACATCAAAAATCAAACTACAAAAACTCCAAACACTCTAAAATAAAACTTTAAAAATCATAGTTAGAGCTCCGTGGTATATTCGGAACAGTCAATTACCACCACTCGAGGAATACATTAAGATATTAATTACATCTTTCCACTTTAAACTTCATCGCTTCGTCAAGGCAACCCATTATCAAATAGGAAACCGAAATCAGCACCAAAAAATTAAAAGAAAACTACCACAAGATATCTTCTTGCAAAGTTAAAATTGATTTGCACTTATTCGATAAACACAATATGACAAACCTATGTATAACATCTTGTATGTTGAGCTAGTTTAAATAAACTTAAAAATATATATAATATACGGTAAACTTTCGATTATCCGTGCGTCTTAACCGTGCGTTGGTTTTTACCGTGCATGCAAATCGCGGCACGCGTGCACTGCAATATTAACTAAAATGGCGAACGAATGGTGAAATAGCAGATTATTGACAAGGATTCATATTTTTAAAATGTTTTTTACTTATAAACTTTTTATTAATAATACCGAAGGCGTTTTGGCAAAACGGCGAAAGCGACAAAAAGCTAATTTTACAAGAGCGCACATTTTGCGTTGTAACGTAACCATAAGCAACTATCTTCTACGGAAATACAAATTAATTTTTCTGATGGAAAAAATGTAAATGTTACCAGATTTTTCCAGATTATGACTTTGCCTTAGATGCATAAGCCCTTATCCCTTTTTATTCGCGCGCTTCATGTCTCAATGAGTGGTAGAATAGCAATTGTGATATGCTATTCCACTACTTTATATTACACCTTACTATTCTACCACTCAATGAGACATAAAACGCGCGAGTCTAAATGCGAGTCTTTTACGTGAATCGCCCCATCTGAACAATCTAAAAGATAGTCGAAACAATCCGTTTTCGAAAAAAGTGGCGTTTACGGTGTTCTGCCAAAACGTTATCAATATGTAATTTTAATATAAATACAACGTATTTTTATAAGTTGTCAAAGTTTGTTAAGGAGATATTCACAAATTTTCGCATTATTGTACTACGGATTAACCGTGTTTTTTCGTAACGGAGCATTTCTGACTCCAAATTAATACGGATTATGAGGAATTTACTGTATATCTATTATTTGATAATTTAATGGTTAAATATTAAATTCACTTTGAAGGATTTTTAATTTACCTACTCTAAAAGTTAAATTTATGATCGATGCTTAACTCCTTTCTGCAAATTATAACGTCGAAAATGTAAAAAATTGTAAAATGTAAATGTAAATTTACACTTAAGTAAGCTGTGTTTATGAATTCATCCCTAAACGGTAATTTCTAGTTAAAATACACTAGACCCTCTTACAACACGGTACTCTAAAAACTCGGATTCGATATAACACTGTGCAAAATTGTAACAGCTTTCCTATAACAGAATTGTTATACGAATAATAAGTTTTTTATATAGAACCACTTAATCTATAATACTTGAACAAGACTGTAATTATTAATATTTTGATATTTTACTAAGAATTGTAGGTAACTTTGAAGATTTATTTTACGTTTTTTAAGCCGCTTTATTGAAAATTGTTTACCTAATTTATCTAATAACTAAATAAATTAAAATTTTTTAAATGTATTAGTCGGTAACGTCGTTATAAATTACGTCTACACATGATATTGTTCTTTCCACAAAAAAGGAACTTATATTAAAAAGTTTTCACTAAAACCGTATCAAAAAAGAAACGGAATGGAGCTTTTCAAGATACTGTCAGAGATGAATTTGTAGTTGGTAGGTTCTAATAAATGCTTATCCATAACTTGCACGCTTTAGTTTGTAGGTTACATAAATATAATCTGACATTTTTATTGCTGTATTAGTTATTTTAAAAAATTTACATGCTTATACCTTCTAAATATTTGTTATTATTGTTATTGGTACGCCGTCGTTTAGAAGATTGTATTACCTCTTAATAACCGTATAAAAAAGGTGTTTTTTTGTTTTTTTTGCTATTTAACCACCTACCTATATAAAATCTTTTCTCATTTAAGTGCCTAAAAAAATGTTATTGAAAAATGATTGACATAAAATATCGACGGCGTTTTGGCAGAACGACGTAACCCATACTTTTTGCGAAAATGAATTATGCTGACTATCTTATGCATCTAACGCAAAGACATCATCTGTTAAAATCTGGTAAGAAAATTCCGATTTTTTCCACCAGAAAAATCAATTTATATTTCCATCTGTTTCCGTATCTATCACTATTCGTATCTACTTTTATAGCTATGCGACAACACAAAATGTGCGCTCCTGTAAAATTTGCTTTTTGTCGCTTATGATGTTCTGCCAGAATAGTAACGATATACTTATTGCAGAAAGAAACAATTTGTCGTGACTACTGCATTATAAGATATTCGGATTTTAGATTTCTGAAGTGAAAAATTTTAGATGGACACAAATCAATAACAGTATAAAATTAACGTTACCACAAGACTTGTTGCAAAACACGGACGACGAGATATAAAATCAAAAGAAACAATGATACAACTGTGTATAACATTTATTTGTTGATTTGCTTTAAATAAAGATTAAAACAAAATTAAATTAAATTAACAAACGTATTTAACGATAAATGAAATTTATGTAGGTAACTACCTACAAGAAAGTTATTCACTTATCGTTTTATACAGTTAGAAGTTGCAGCTTTACAAAATTTGTTTTAAAACTATTCACCTTCTATTTAGTAATGGCTTTCAAAACACACAGGAATACAAAATGAACGTAATTGTATCATTTTTGTGCTTTTTATTTTTTTATATAATCCATTTTTATTTTAGTTTTCAAATGTAGCACAAAATGCTGGCAGCTTTTATAGGTCGCGCCATCTATTAACACGTTCGATTTTATACACAGGTGCGGTATATGGAATTTGTTTCTCTAAAACAGCTCAACGATACTGAACGATAATAGTTATTTAGAACATAAGAACACATTACTTATAATAAATTGGTATTTAACTTTAAGCAAAATATGTAAACTGAAATTTGACAAAAACTTAGGTAACTTTATTAGGAATTAACAATAATACACAAAAACAAGAAAGCCGTAAAATAAAAACATAAAATCCGGATTCCTTCGTAATTAATAAATAATGTATGAAAGAGGGTTGTGGAATTGGAGTGTAGGTTATTTTTTGCCACTTTTGATTAGTAGAAGTTAGACGTAGGTATCTATTGTATTTTTTAATAAACGGAACTAAATATTAAGAATTAGGCAATAAAGGTACTTGACGTATGATAGCATTTTCGAATAATTGAATCTAGAACTTTATTGATTTCATAAAGTGGGATTCAAGCGGCTAGTTTGTATTTATTATTTAAATAAAAATTTCCATTTATCTAATTCCTAACAAAATATAATGTACATCGGTAAATTGTTAGATATCTCATATTCTTTTTGACTCGAACTCACACGTCCAACGATATCAAGCACGTGGGGTGCTTAACGTCGATAATTGTCGAATCTGCAGCATTTCATTTCAGAATTTTAGTATTAATTAGATCGCGACAGGTGCATGATGGTTAAAAATGTGTCTTCCTTTTTATTAATTGTATAAATAATTTAATATCCGTTAGTATTATTAACGAACCTTCAATATATGTGTTATGGTTGTTTCCAAACTGTAATGTGGTGGAAATTTGAATGGTTTACTGCTTCGAACGCCCCAAAAATTTGGCGAGTCGCTACTTCTAAAATTTAATTATTTAAGGGTTATTAAAAATACTTTAGCGTGTAGAGGTACAATAGGTTTTAGGTACTTTAATTTGTACCTATACGTGATTCGCAATAGGTTCTAATGCACATCATGCATAAAAAGGTACTAAATTGTATATTTGTAATATGTAGTTTAAAGTTTTGATCGTGACATATTCTGCACATATATGACATGGCAAAGAAAAACTACAATTGATTACTACTGTAAAAATATGAGGTTTTATTGATGATGTTATTGGAAGTATACTTGTATTATCTGATATTTAAAAACTACACTTTTTAAAAAACTTGTTTTCGAATATTATGCGTTTAAGGTTTCGTTGCATTTTTTTAAATATAGTTTGTAATCACAATTTTTACAGGCAAAAAGGTTTATTTTTATAACTTTTACAAAGTTGTTATCAATTACAAAACGTTGATAAAAATGTTGAATGTATTTTGGTCCTGCTAAATAAGTCCTATGCTGTGTTACATCAAATGTGCGTAGTTCGTTTTTTATTTTATTCATATAGAGTGTTAATATTGTTTTTTTAATTATTTATGCACTCGAAATAATTTGAAAAGACAGTTAGTCAACGTTAGAAAGATTAAAATTTTAATCGATTTGAATGCGAAAAATAATTGTATCAAAACAACAAAATTTGTCTACGTTTTTTACCAAAATATAAAATATTGACCATATTTGTACGCGGGTGTATGAAATAATTCCTGGAAAGATTTTTTACTACGCCTCAATAATGAAATGCAAAACATAACCTTTAAACCTTTAATATTAGTGCTCTAATTTAGTTTGTGCGTTTAGTTTGTTTTTAGTGGTTCAATTAAATTTCGTACTGAGCGATCGGCTGTAAAAACTTTAGCGGCTGTTTTTTGGGACAGCGAGGATGTAATTGTATGCGATTTTTTTTGAAGGCCACAATTCTACTACGGGATCCTATTACACACAAGTTCTGAGGGAACTTTACTATTTTCTAATCAAGAAATGCCCTAAAATATTGTATGATCGCATCTTGTTCAATCATATCAATGAACGTTCAAGGGTCGTTTTGAACTAATATCGATGGGAATTACTTACACAAATGTCCCATACCTATAGTCCTGATTTGGCTCCATCAAATTTTATTTCAAAATTCCTAATATTTAATAGTAGACTTTAATAGTCACGACACTTAACACTTAATAAAAAAATTCCTAATCAATAAATAAAGAATATAAAATAACATTTAAGTTGGTTATAGCTTATCTAAACCTATATGATGTTCACGTCATTAGTAAAAAAGTGACTAGATTGTTTATTTGTAATTCAGTTTAAAGTTTGGAAAGCGACATATTCTATAGATGATTTACTTGCGCTCATTTTATAAAGTGGTATAAAGAAATACTGCAATTTATTGGAATTGTCAAAATACGAGGTACGAGGTAACAGCACTGTGTGAAACGTCATCATCTAGTAACTTTGTATTAATGGCGTGAACATCATATAGGTTTGGATAAGCTATATCTACCCATAACAATAATAAAATTCGTATTAATAATTACTAAATACCTACCTACATAAAGCTATAAAAATAACAAGATTAAAAAATATAAAAAGCCTTTGAATTGATAACAGTGATCTATTTCACCGCTGGGTTCTTTGATTTACGACTTCGAGCCTAAATAACATATTTGTTATATTTTGTGTCTAAAGAAACGTTATCAAATAATGTATTAAATCAAAGAATTATCGGACGTTGAAGAATCGAACAAGTTTCGCCAAAGTTTATAAGCGTTCTTAGGCATTTAAAATTTATTGTTTTTTAGTACCACTCGTATGAAAGCCAATACTATCTTTACACTAGAAATACGTAAAAACGTAGGTATTTTAAAATTTAGTTGTACAAATTTATAATGCAGTTTTATATTCAATAAACGTTTTCATAAAACCAATAAATTTAGGCTGTTCGAATTCTTTTCTGGAACAGTATATCTTCTTATCGGCTCGGAAAATGTCAAAGCTAAAATAAATCACTTACCTACATACCTTTAAAATTTTATTAGTTTGGTCAAAACACACGGGAATCATAATATATATTATATGATACCTATAAAAAACGTTGATGTTATTATTTAATATTAACCTAAAGTTCGTCCGATGTAGAATTAGTCCTGTCAATCATTCTGCTCAAATCCCTATTAATAGCAGGCGCATGATATTGTAATAAAGCGCTAAGCAGAAAAAACAGTGCTGTGCCGCTCGATTTTGGAGTGATTTGAAATAATTTATACTTAACGCTCATTGGTCGTTAGGTCGAGTTCGTTCACGGTTGGCACCTCCCCGATTCTATTTCTACACCGAACGAACTCTAGCTGAAAATATACATTATATTCGTATTTTTGTATTCATTTTTAATTTGTTTTTTAAGTGTACACTATTTAAATTGTATTTTGTTTTTTTATATGTTTTTGATATACCTACCTCTATTAATTATTACAAGCAATATAAAAACTTTAATTTAGAAGAATTTAATAATTCTATAGATTTAAAAATCTGAAAAGTATGTATTTTATGTACGTTTAAAGCGATCATTTGCTTAGTTCCACCTTATACGGTTTTAATTGTTCTTTAATTAATAAATCTGCGAATAAACTAAAACTAAATCGCCTCAGGGGTTTTTATAATTTACAAACTTTTCTTCATTTGCCTAGAATAATGCTTTGGTAAAATGCTTTAAGTTTTGCTTAACTTTTCCAATTATAGCAAGAAGTAGTAAATTAAAGATTAATTTGGTTAGTTGTAGGGGTTAAATTTCTAAATTAATTTTATATTCTAAAGTGTAAGCAGTTTAAGCGTATCAATAAACTATTTTCTGTACAATTTAGTTATAATCCAGAAAAATTAGTATCTAAACGTATTCGTTCAGCCTTGTACAAAATATATTTATATGTGTATAATCCTTAGGTACTGTTACATCTCTTGTTCAACAAATCTTACTTGATAAGAAAACGAAGGTCCTTGAAAATTCAATTGATGTTTCTTTTCCACAAAACTATGTATAGCAGCCGTCATGACTGATTGCGACGTCGACGGTCGGCACAGGACGATTAAGCACGAAGCGTGTTTTTCAGCGTTGCAGTGGCGTGGATAATACAATCATTTAAGCTGGCTTAAACAGAGTTAGGTGTATATGTCGTTGACGCGAAGCTATTATCGAGTTGTAAATGCGTCTTCTGCGCAGTACGGTTCTTTGCCATCATTGCGTACTATACGCAATCGCAATCAAACTCTGAAACTTCCACATGTTTGCTAAGCTAAATTTTATCCAAACCTATAAATGATTTACGTCATCGATAAAAGGTTACTAAATGATGACGATTCACACAGTGCTGTTACCTCGTACCTCGTATTTTTACAATTCTAATAAATTGTAGTCTTTCTTTATATCATCTAATATGTGCGTAGGTAAATCATTTATAGAATATGTCACTTTCCAAACTTTAAACCGAATTGCAAATAAACAATCTAGTAACTTTTTATTGATGACGTGACCACATATAGGTTTGGATAGGCCGTACAGACGAAGCCTACTGGGTTAGCATGTTGCGCCGGTAGAAAATCAGTGCACGAACTTTTTGTTTACGCCTCGTATATTATTAACTACTTATGGCCTATCCAAGCATATAAGCGATTCGCGTCATCAATAAAAGGTTACTCCAGATGATGACATTTCATACAGTGCTGACAACTCGTACCTCGTATTGTTACAGTTGTCTTAAAATTGTCTCATGACATGAAGTGTGCGGTGTTTAGTTGTAACGTTGACAACCAAACTAAAATTTTTGATAGAAAAACTGTTTTTTTCTGCTTTCTGGCAATGAATCTGAATTTAGGTGAAAGTGGATTCATTTGTGTTACCGGTTGTTAACACTTAAAGAATTTGTTCAAAAATGACGAAGAATATAGGAAAGTAATAAGAGTTACGATTTGAAATTTTAGTAATAATGGTTTCTGGTTACGTACTTATGATTTAAAATAATTTTAGATTTCCACTTCTTCCGGTTACACCGGAAATGTTTATCGACTTCCTTATTTCAAATAGAATGCCCTAATTTTTATTATTGATTTGTATTCTTCATTATGCCCGAGCAGATTTAAACTTTTAGGTTAATATTTTGAAAAGTATGCTGCATCGAATGTTGTACTATAAACTTAACAAAATAATACCGGATGTTCAGAAAAAAATACCAAACTTGTTATTACTTTTCTACTATATTTTTCAACTAAAACGCGTCGTGCCGTACCTTTTACGTAGACCAAATAGATATTAAATAAAAAGCGCGTAATATTTGATTTTACAATATCATCCTTGCTTATAATCAGTTGCTGTTCAATCCATGCGCTCTTGAGAGAAATGTAGATACGAGTGACGCGGCGCACGTAATGACAGCTTTAGGCAAATTACGATTTAGAATCGATTAAAGTTAATGCAGTTACTAAAATAAGAATTCACTCGCATGGTATTACTTATAATTGCCGAACCGAAATTGAAAATATCATTTCAAGTAATTGCTATATTTTTTAAATCTTGCTCGTTATTTTACGAAATATTTTGTACTATTTAGTATGTAAGAGCATTTGCTTATGTGGTTTTTTTTGCTATACAGTATTATTAGTAAAACTCGCAATATATATGTCGCGAAATTAGCTTGAAACATACTTCCGTACATTAAACAAAAATGTCAACAAAGGAAACGGATTCCACATTTTCATTAACGAAATTCGAGCTTTTTATCTCTTTTTCACGTAACATTTATAATTACCACATGTGTGCCATCTAATGACCACCTTTTGCAACATATTACTTCTAACGATTAATAGTATAATTTTTAAAAATTAATATAAGTTTCGTTAATTTAATATCTACATATAATTAAGAATTCCCATATTTGCGCAATCATGTCTTGTTATCGTTTTTATTGCAGTTACTTACCTACATGACAATAGTAAAATTTGGCCTTAAAATAGTGGGAACATGACTTTTTAGATTTACTAATATTTTTAATAATTTTTGTAACGACCTGTTGAACTAATTGGCTATGGAAAAGGCAGTAATTTGTTACGGTTGCTTTTAATTTGTAATTAGCTATACCTATCTAATATAGAGGCGTGTTCAGTTAGGCTCATCGCTGAAACAGCGGAAAGTAAGCCCTACATTATATATAGTAGCTGACTACGAATGACACGAAGTTATAGTGATAAACACGTGGCACAACTGGCTGTTTCGATGGCAAATTATTGGTAATTAAAGTTAACTGACGTAAAAAGGGGACGTTTATGCTTCTATGTAGGTAAGAACCTATTAAGCAACGCACTTTTAAATAGGCACCTACGTCTTTTTATAAGATCATTGTTTTTGATTTTCAATTAGATTTTTATTGCAATTTAAAAATTTACTGAAAAACCTTAACCTAATTTGTTTATATGATTTCGAAGTAATACGGCTTAGAAAACAAAAGCAATTTTATTTTTACACGGTATATTTTAATTTTACACGGTTTAAATAACACTAATTTTCAAACTTTTTGTTTAAATTAAGTTCTGTTAATTGTACACGTATTCTTCGGAAACGTACGTATCTCGCAAAAACAGAATTAGGTGTACTTACGTTGATGGTTTAGCTTTTAATGTTCCAAGAAAAAATAGAGAAATGAATAAATATAACTTGTATACTTACTTATATTGAAAATTAAATGACGTAATAATAACATTTATTTTTAAAATACGAATTTACAGAAGAATGTTACGATATTATCGATTTCGGTAGGTACGAATAAAAAGGAACATAGAATGCCGTTTTCACGTCCGTCAATGTTATTTCGACCAATTTCGTTAAACACGTTTAGATGTCGTCGGCAAATCCGGCTATTCATCTGAAACTATATTGAATCGATACATGTGACCCATGTAACGATAACGAAAGTTTTACAGAATTTTAATCAAATTTTAGGCTATTTTTAGCTATTTAAAAAATCAGAGCTACCTACTTATTTGCTTACACATCTATTAATTATTATTAATAATTCTTTCTAAAAAGATTTATATTTGTGGAAAAGATTAAGAACATCTAACCTAGCTAAGTACCTACATATGTTCTACAATATAAATATGATTTTGAGTTAATTTCATTGATTTCTTTAAAATAAAGTAAGGCTTAAATAAATAAACAATTGGTGTATTTATTTTCCCACAATTCGTTTTAGCCATAAACTTAATTGCAATTTAGAAAAATCTAATACAGCATTATTATTTTATCAAATACTCTTAATAATAATTAATCGTACTTATTAAAAATGTGTTAACAAATCAGTAGGATTTGAAAACCTGGAAAACAATTTCGTCTTTCTTTAGTTTACAAAGTTACAGTTTCATAGAGAATGCAGGATTTTCTGGCTTCAATATGTAGATTCCGCTTTGTAGTACCGTTGCTAGTAAACTCTATTCTGCTTCGGCAGCTGAATTTTCACTTTTCTGGAAGTATTCGAATGTATTTAATCAGATTCCGATAGTTGGTTTCGCAGCTTTGGCATTTTCTTTTTTAAATAAAGTTTTAGTTTTTATGAATGTTGTCAAGCAAATAAGTAGTTTGTTAAAAGTTATTATTATCTAAAGCGACTAAAAGTAGGAAATAAATAATTTCTGATGATTGTTAAAATGAAGTAAAGCGCTATAGGTATTCTTTATTTTTGAATTTTTGAAAGTTCTCCTGTTTAGAGATTCTTCTTAGAGAGTTTTCAGAAAATTACCTATTTGAAATTATTAATTATGAAATAAGAACTTGTTTAATTTGCCTCAAAATATAATTTAATTCTTCACATCAAGTTATAATAATAACAAATCTAACTTAGGTATTATACTTCCCCAACAGTTAGTTAAATAAACTCGGATTGTTGCATTTTTATCACCGAATGGATATATTCTGTAATAAATCTGTAATTTTTACAGGCCTGTCAACATGTTATTACCATGGAAACGTATGGAAATCTCGATTGTGATTGGTTGTTAATTTTTTTACGGTCCTATAAAAATTACAGATTTGTTACAGAATAGCTTAAATACATTAGTCGCAATAAAACAGTAATCGATTTTCCCGTTCGTTGATGACAACGAACGGGATGAATTTGTTTGGACTGTAGATATATATTAATTTTGGAGTAGGAAACTTGATAATACGGACATGGAAAGTTTAATAAATGTTGGTAGCCTGATTTAATACAAATACAAATCAATTTTTCTGGCGAGAAAAATCGAATGTTGTTATTAAATTCTAACAGATTATGTCTTTGTCTTAGATAGTCAGAATAACTCATTTTCGGAAAAAGTTGCGTTTAAGATGTTCTGCCAAAACGCCATCGATTTGAAACCTATCTAAAACAGTGTTTACATTAGCGTGGAGCCACGGCTGAAATCAGGCGCGAGTAAAGCGCAAGGTAGTCGTACGTTTATTTATTTATCGTCTTTAAATGCAAGGAGTAATATATATATATATATATATATATATATATACAGGGTGTTTGGTTCACCGACGTATATCCGAAAGGAGGTGGTAGGTGAGTCGGTTTGGAACTTATTTAACCAAAAATACCTTTATACAAAGTGTCACGGTTTCTGAGATAAAGCCAACTTTGTGATTTTATTAAATTACTGCAGTTTTAGTATGATTAATTTTAATTAGACACAACTGCAAACTTTTAATTTCTTGTAACTTTTATTTTAGTAGTCTTTGATATCTGTTCTATCAAATAAAATCACTTGATACACTCTACATGTGATAAAACAAAATATTTAATAAAATCACAAAGTTGGCTTTATCTCAGAAACCGTGACACTTTGTATAAAGGTATTTTTGGTTAAATAAGTTCCAAACCGACTCACCTACCACCTCCTTTCGGATATACGTCGGTGAACCAAACACCCTGTATATATATATATACAAGGTGGGGCAAAAGTATGTTAAATGGGACAAAAAGGCACGTCTTTGGGATTTATTAGTTGAATAATTATTCTTATCATTTTGCGTATGACGTCATAATTTTCTTTTTTTTTTAATGGAAACCCCTATGCTTCGATTAAAAAGTACATAAAGTTTTTTTTATAAATCTATACAAGAATGTTAAAATAACGTAATTGGTTTTTTATTAATTGCGATTATAAAAATGGTAAAATTCGTCTACTCGTAAGTTTTCGCTCGTCGATCGACGGCGCGGTGCACGGTGTTGTGCATACTTAACTTTGAATGCTGTTTACCGAAAGAAACGATTAAAATCTAGTTTCGTGCTTGTAAAACAAAGTGCAGAATTCGGAATTATTTTAACACTAAGAACCTGAACTATAAGATAGATATACCTATACAAGCTTAAAGTATTAGAGTACGATTGACCAAAATGACACTGTTTTTTTAATAAACTTTTCCCTTACAAGTAAAATATGTAAACGGATGTCTACTGTAGTACTTAATATTTATTTTCATCACAATATTATAAAACTTCTTTTTTTATTGAACGTAGACCACAAAGTTTATATACTAGGTAACGATAAGTAAACTGTAGAATATCTATATCGATATTTAAATATCTATACGGTTTTATAAAACTAATTTTATGGATAGTAAAGGGATTTA
Organism: Rhagophthalmus giganteus; assembly: GCA_036326145.1. Taxonomy (NCBI): domain Eukaryota; kingdom Metazoa; phylum Arthropoda; class Insecta; order Coleoptera; family Rhagophthalmidae; genus Rhagophthalmus; species Rhagophthalmus giganteus. Next base: position 28,425,021 of record JARFJA010000088.1, on the reverse strand, counting down.
ATTGCCATCTGTTTTGTATGCGTATATAGAATAGGTACCCATATCTCATGTACGCTTCTTTAATCTCCGTGTTGTAGGGATCATGACTCGCATTTAAATTTTAGAAAGTATTTTCTTTAATTAAAAACACCGGAACACCTACGTAACTATTATACATAGATCAGATAAAAATACTAACACTAAACTTCAAATTGGTTTTATTTGTACCATATTAAATTTACAGGGTGTTTCAGGAGAAATAATAGGTAAATATTTTAGAAGGTTTAAATTCTTATAACAAGTATAAAGGAAAGATAAATAGTTGTATAAACGATAATAATTACATAATTAGCATTTATACTTGCGATTGTCATGTTCATTAGTCACCAACATTTTTAAATTTTACATCATTACATTTTTTACCTGGGATGGTTGTAAAACGAAAACGTAAACACAAAATATTGCTCGCTAACATTATGAATAATAATATTTTCCTTATACATATGTATGTAAAAAACGCCAAAATGACTTCAGAAGACGTAAGTATACATACATACAGGGTGGATAAAAAGTCTGAAAATTCTGGAATATATTTCGAATTGTTAATTTCTGAAAAATACGCTGGCACACGTCGATTTACTTTTTACATAACCTACATTTTGGCGGCACTCGTTTGTTTTTTTATTGACGTATGTCAAAACAATGACGTCATCGTTATTATTTTTTTAATTGCAACATGGATTAAGTAGCACTTCACTTAAAAGGTATTTTCATTATCTACACAATCACAAATGTTAGTGAAGTTTGTTTAACCTGTTTCAAGATGGCAGCACTTTGAAGCAAAACATTTGGAGATTGTTGTTTTTGCTTTTGCATTAGTGAGCTATGGAATAACAATTTACAACCAAAACTGTAGTCATTGGTCGCATTCAGGGAATTGTAGTGTCGAAACGCTGCAGCGCTGTAACGTTTTATCTTGCCTGAATAAACATTTTTGGTACTAGTTATTTTTCAGCTTTTTATGCTTAGGTTGGCAATTTTGTTTGTAAAACACTCAAATTTTTATGTAAAACTTACTTTGTAATATCTTCAACCTTTCTTCTTACGTTACTGCAAGGGAAATGACTTCGTCTCCGAATTGTAACGTTATAAGCCATCTTTATTTTTTGCATAAACCAAAACATACACAAGCAGAATAATTTGTTAGGTTAGAACGCATAGATGCGTCATTGCTTTATTTAGTTATAAAGCGTTAAAGCGGAATATTTACATGCTTTAATGCTTTACTAAAGCGCTGCAGCACTGCGAGTAAAGCAGACACCATTCAGAGCATCGCTTCGATAAAGCGCTACAGCGCTACCTTTCCCTGAATGCGATCATTCAAACATAGTTTTATGTAAAATTCGTTAATGTCTTTCGTAATTATTGAAGAATTAAAGAATGACAGGACAAAACAGATTAACAAAAACAAATTTTTAAACATAATTCTTATTCTACCATTAGAGTAAATGTTCAAATTGTTCACCATAGGCTACAAGGCAGTACCCTAACCAATTTATAAATTTCTGTTGAGTATTTCTGATAAATAATTTCGGAATTTGTCGTGTTTCTTTTATTATTCAAAGTTATTGTTGCTGTAAGGTCAGTCAGATATTTTCTAATCGGTGGATAGGTAGGTTTGGTAGCATTGAATGGCCTTCGCGGTCGCCTGACCTGACTCCATCCGATTTCTTTTTATGGGAATATCTAAAAAGTAAAGACTATAAACCCTTAGTATTAACGACCTTAAACTTCGAATAACGGAAGAAATACGACGAATTCCGAAATTATTTATCAAAATTACTCAACAGGAATTTATAAACAGGTTAAGGCGCGGCTAAACCAGGTTATTTAAACTAGAATTTGACAAAATAAAATAAAATTTATTTATTTCAGAAATGATAACTTATTCATATTGCAGCTCTTAAACAATTAAATTTTATATATTTTTTAGTTAACACAGAAGGAAGTAAACAGGTATAATGTACATAAAAATGTAAAATATACTACTAGGTATGTAAAATTAACTTTCTCATTGTCAAAAGATATTTTTTGATATTTCGAAATCTACACGATCTTTTAACTTTAAAAATTCATCTGTAATTAATTCCACAAAATATTTTTAAACTGGATACGCTTTAAAAAGAAGGATTAAAGCTACAGGCTTTGGAAATTTACTGTACAATCGTTGTACTTTGTCGTTCACAATTTACAAACAAATGGGGAACTAGGTGATCGCATAAAGTAGGTATATTTTATCATACGTGTTCTGTCTTTTATGATCTCGTGATAAATTTTGCATACGAGTTTGTAAACTGCACTACCCGGAATACTAAAATCTTGCAAAATAGCGACAAAACCTAACAAAAAGCCTGGTGCGTTTATTTTAAAAGGATGCATCTGAATTTAATTTCCTGTTTTAAATTAAAATCACTTTCTTTATATGATTTGCAAATGTAATATCAAACAGCGATGTTTGTTATTTTCGTGTGTTTTGTGAAGATTGGTTATTAGGTTCTTAACGTTTCTTAAAGGTGTTAAATATAACATACAGCAAATGATACAGCATAGGGTTGATTATGTTTACATACATATGTATCTATTAACAAATAATCTAGATTTAGCATTAGCTGTTATATAAATATAAGATTAAAAGCTTATTTTCTTAAAATAATTGAATTAATCAATACTTAACAAACAAACCAACTTTACTCTGAAACCACTTATATAGTAAACAGCGGAACGCCGCGCCGCTGGTGATTCTCCCATTCGAAAAGCGTTGAGTTGTAATCGTCGCGTTGCACATCCCGATAAAGCAATCGCAGTTCTAAGAAATCGCTTTTTAAAGTTACATAATTATTATTAAAATTTTAATTAATACTTATATGACAATAAATGTTAAAAGTAGTTTATAATAGATATCTCGGCATAATATCAGTACCTACGGATCTCTAACTAAAATTTTGCAATTTAGCGTTTAGTTCCGTTTAATCTAACGCTATCCAATTATCATTATGTACAGCTGACGTAGCATCTACGACTAGAGCAATTAAATTTATAAAAGAACGTCTTAAACTTATAATTTAATTAAGAAAAGCTTTCGACTAATAATTACGACCGAGAACATACGTTGAGAATGTTTTAAAAATTTCAATAATTTGTACTGCTAATTGCGTAAATTTTGGAAAATATGATTTTATATTTTTAATCCCTGAACTACAAAGTTAATTTTAGTTGCGTGAATTAATATCAAAGACAATTCTTTTCTGCACAAATTTAGGTATTTGTAGGTATATGATTACGAATATAGGTAAATAAGTAAGTAAACAAGTTCAGTTTAATACATCTAATTAGAAATGACATTGAATGACATTTTATTCAATTATCTATTGCATTACGGTAAAAAATTATAATATTAGAAAAAGGACAAAACGAGCAGTTACATTATTTACTTAACCAGTTTTCTACGACACGACGGACGTATTTATACGGTCGCCATAAAACGCCCTTCTTATACTACAAGCGTATATATACGCCCACTATCTTGCGTATCGAAGCAGAATGTGCTTGTTTGAAAATGCATCAGTAATTATTAAGTATTCATCGTTTCGTTCAAGTATTCATTTGCAACATATTGTTTCGTACAGTAATTATGTAGCTAAAATAAATATACTAAACAAATTATAGATAATAAATTTTATTTTTAAACATGTTACAGTAAACCTCCCATATTCGTAACAAGAATGTACCTACACTGGGCACCTGATATGTGCTCGATCTCCCGCAAAAAAATTCAGAGGGTTCACTTTATAAATGAAAAAAATTGAACTTTTTTCTCCGGTCATTTCTTGGCAGGCAAGGGTAATACGTAATTATTATTAAATATCGGAACGAATTAACCGAGTAAGTCGGGAAGTCGCTGCATAGTGAAACTTAAATGAATTTTTCCAACAACTTTTATGATTTTTTAAGCCTTTTATGTCCGCACGAAGATATCCAAAATGAGTTCAACCTTCATTATTTCGAATATGGGAGGTTTTACTGTAATTATTTCAAACTTTAATTAAATTAAAATTACTTATTATTAGACTTTAGGTAGCGGCATGTTAACTGACGTTACAAATAAGAAAATGTAACGATTCCGATGTTTAAATTTTTAAAAAGTTGTTAATAAAAATTAGTCAAAAAAGTATAATTATTTGTAGAATATTTTATTACAAAGGACCTATTGTCGGCAGGTGTTATTTTATCATACTCCTCGTACAGGTTAATATTTATTCTAAAAATTTAATAAATTTCAAATATAATAAATAGATAACACACTTCGAACGCATCTTTATAATAAAACTCGTAAAGTTTCAACATCAACTCACCTTTATTCGCCGTGTACTCGTGTCGTAAAAATTTGAATATTTAGGAGTGGTATTTTTACCCGTAACTTTTATTAGCAGATATTTACCACGCAGCGCTTGTTGTAACAATATTTCTATGACAAATGCCTCTTATGTTGGCTAAAAACCGACTCTTCTTGAATTATTTTCAACAATTAGTTTGATTTTATAAAATTACAGCTTGAGAAAGACTTAAGTAAATTTATACCGTCGCGTCGTTGCTTATAATGAAAGAGTTATTCCAATAGGTAACATACAATAATTTACGTTTATTTAAAAAAAAGAAATTATTACGATTCTAGGCAAGAAAATCGAATGAGCGCCCGATTCGGTTTGATATAGAAAACATATAAGAGGATCATGACAGTAAACATCTCCGATTTCAATTATTACGAGTAAGAAAATCAATACTGGAAAGTTTATTTAAAATGATGCATTCGAGAAAAACGATTAACTGCAAAATTTAATTCTTATGCATAAAATTTATTTACCTATATACACATGATTCCAAATAAATAACTACTTAGCAACTCTAGTGTTGAATAACCCCTTTAATACAACATTCTTAATAAATACTCATTGTCAGAATTTAACGGCTTTAAAATGTTTTGGAAAGAAATTTTATTAAAAATTTGACATCAAATAACCACATTTTATACTTATAGCGGTGTAAATACCTTAACCTGTAGTATGCATATACCGGGTGTCACAGGCCACCCGGACCACCAAATTATTTTAGAAACTCGACATTACGCACATTAAGTGCGCACACACACAACTCATAACTCGAAAAGTACTTAATGGAAAATTACGTTTAGTTGTTATAGTGTTTTGAAAAACTCTTGAAATAAGCTATAAGGATATGCAATGAAAAATAGGGAGTTCTATTTAAAATATTGAAGGTGACCTTCACGTGATATGGGACATCCGATATACAGGGTGGACAATAAGAGAAATATGAGATTCTTGGCTTCAAAATATTACGATTTGACCCAGCAAGTCTTAATAAAACATTTGAAAAATTGAAAATTTATTTTTCGCAATATGTGTAAGTGCTTGTTCACAATGGGCGTAAGACGTAAAAAGTAACCCACAAAGTTCAAAGATAGGAAATCAGCTTACACGTTCACAGTGACCGCAAAAATCTTTATGCGTGATGCACCAATTATGTGCTAAAATAAGAAATACGCAAAGTTGATATTAGTTCAACTTTTAGTATTCTTACGTATGTGGTATGTTAAAATCTAATAGGAACAAAATTTAACTTTTTAATACTACTGATAGTTTTACTTGACATATTATTATTGATAATAAAAAAGCATTAATAACTGTATTTTAATAGTGTCATCAATAATCATTATAATAAAACTCTTTACTGTTGCTTTATATGTATAACAAATTAAGAATTTGACAACGATCAAACTGTCAAGTGTAAATTACTACCTACTGCGCTTGCGCAATATTTCAAATTTACGTGAACATTGTGCCACGAGTTATTGTGAACATGACGAATATCTTACGTCTTATGTAAGATGTACCGTGCGTTTATGTTTATCTTATGTCTTACGCTTATTGTGAAAAGGCACTAATGTTTTTAAATGTACGAACGAAGAAATTTGGGAGTAGATGTTTTTAGATGTAACAAATTGTAATCTGCAGAGGGCGCCACATAAGGTATGTTTATGATATAAATGTACGCTTAACTTTTTTATCCTTAACGTTACTGCTTCTTTTATTAAAAAAATCTTAAACTAACCTCATTTTGGCCAAACAAAGGTATACTTGTCATAAGCTTTAGAAATTAACCGTTTTCGAGATTAACATTCTCCTTTCGACAGGTAATAATTCTTCTCCAATTTTGTTTATCCATTTTTGGTTAATATCAGTAAATTAACGAAAATTAAAAGATGCCCAAACAATAATTTTTCAAACTCACAGTCAGATATGAGACATTGATATTTATTGGTAACTAAATTTTTGCTTGAATAATATTTGAAAGTGACAAAATGATCCTGTTTAATTTCATTTTTTAATCTCATTTCATTTTAATTTCATTCATAAGTTGTAAAAAATAAATTTTCAATTTTGACACCCTATATATTTTTTATTATCAACACTTTATTAATCTTCCAGTTACGATTTTGGCAGCTAACTAAACGTGTTAATTAACAACCACCCGAGTCAAAATTTATTTAGGTAAATAATAAATTAATTGTGGGACTTAATACAGATATATATAGGTAATGTGGTTTTGGTCCTTCTTTCATACAACTTATTTATGTAAAATCCAAGATCTGCTATATGGACGAACTAGTAGTTCGCCAAATCATACTGTTTGTTAGGTAGGGAGTATATTACTTTACCTAGAAACATTCTCAACATATGTTATGTTGTAAAACTGACTAGAAGGCTAAATTTAGTTCTAGGGTCAAGACATCTTGAGAGATTGCATTCAGTAAATTCTTAGCGTTATTTGTTAGCAAGGGTTGAATATGAAATTCTACCACATTTATTAAAAGCGGCAGGTATTTTCTGCGTTATATAAAAGTCGACATTGTTTTATATGCATAATATATTATAAATTTGATTAAGGAAAATAATGCAATATAAACTCAGTTGTTTATTTGTCGAAATTTTAACTCCCAATTTGTAAACGCACTTACTGAAGCAGTTAATAGCCAGTCCTTAAAGGGATTTGCTTTATTATATAAATAAAAACTTAATTAATTAATATAAAGTTTGCGTTATGTTTTTGAATCTAGAAATTTTGGTTTTAATAATGTTCATACAAATGTAAAATAAAAAAAGGAAACAAAATTATGTATAAGTGCTTATGTATATAAAGAGTCCGTAATAAAGACAACCATTCCAGATAAAATCTGCATTTGTTTTTGAAGATAGGAGAAAGGAAGCAATTAAATGTAACAGAACAATTATTTTCATATTTTGCTTGGAGGTAGTTGTTTAATAGAGGGTCAAAGTTCTTGAAAGGCACAGTTCCCTCAAATTTATACCCCCAAAACGTCCTAACGTGGTGAGGTGCCATTTTTATGACCGATAGGTCTCAAAATTGGTATAAAAGCATAATTTTTTACTTTGAGCAAGATTTAAATTGAATTTCTCTAAAATTTTTACTCCTGCACTTTTGAATTAAAATACATAGGTATGATTACTGCTTTTATTTGAGGACAAACTATATGTAGATCTAGATATTACGAAAAATACGAAAGTTACGAAATACGAAAAGTGTAAAAACCGGTTTTACTTTTGGTACGTCATCGGGTAATGAATAAAGACGTATTTCCCATGAAACATGTGTAAAATACCTACACGAAACGCGAAAGGTTGCTTTTTTAATCCTGTACCGATGAGAATAAAAGGGTTAATTTAGGTTAATTTCTCTTTGCGCATTTAAGCGTCGCATGGCAATGAGATGTGAATTTACCCATTTTGTAGAGGGGTTTAAACTGTACCCGAAACTCGTTCGGTTGCCACCCCTGTTGTGTTTTCAGTCGCGACAACCCGATTTTAATCGAACGGTTAGATAGATACCTATAGGTAGTGACATTTTTGACGCAATGATGTGAACTTTAGGTGAAATGAAAACTTGAAGTTTCCCGTTTACTAATATGTAACGGTTGCCAGAGGCAATCCGGTTTTAATGGTACGTATAGTAATTAAACTTTCCTTTACGCGCTCCCACGCACCCAAGTTTCTAGTGTAAGGGTAGGTTCAGGTTTCAGTTAAAATTTTTCAGGTTTTTTAATGTAGTTAAAAATGTAAAAACTTAAACCTCTGAAAATTTTTGTAGGGGTTGTGCACCCCTAGTACCCCTAAGGTAATATCAAAAAAACATTACACCATTTTAAAGACATTTACTTATTACGTAAGTGTACAAAAACATTATTAAATTCAAACGGAAAATAAAAATGTTAAATATTCAAAATATATATATATTTTAATGTTTTAACTTTGGGGGTGAATATCTCAGCAGAGGAAGGTCATAGGAAAAAATGTTTAGGATCTTAAAGATTTATTTTAACGAGTTCTATACGTCCCAGGAAGATTAAAATTCACATCTTATTATCATGTCACGTATAAATGCGCAAAGAAAAATTAACCTAAATTAACCCTTTTATTCCTATCGGTATAGGATTAAAAGAGCAACTTTTCGCGTTTCGTGTAGGTATTTCACACATGTTACACTTAATTTTAATTTGATTGTTAAAATATTTTATTTTTGCATATTTCAATTTCGGTTTAAATTACGATCCAAATTTAATCCGCTTGTCTCCATAGTAACGTAACAAATAAGTGAAGAAAAAGCATGAAAAATCGGTCCATAGTATTTATAATAAATTATATTGTTTACTTTTCATTTATTATAATTTATAGATATAAGATAAAAAGCACTCTATATTTATTACATTATATAGTAAAATAAAAATTATAATAAAGTTAGGTACCGTATTGTGTACATATTTTAAGAAATGAAAATTAAAGGAAAAGGAATAAATGAATTCTGAAAGCTTCGTAACTCAAAAGTTTCTGTGTTTGGAAAGATTTATCAACAGCTAAACTGTTTCGCAAGACAGTAACAGCATCTAAAATAAGAATTTCAGTAGGAGAAAGTAGAGAAATAAAATAATTTCAATTAAATATTTGAATATTTTAAATTTGAACATGTTTTTTTGTGTAATCTGATTCCACGATTATTTTTTCTGTACTTAAAATAAATTGTTAAGCTTAAATGATATTTAAAATATTTAGATGTTCAAAACATGCAAATACGATTATACTTGGATTCGACCTAATTTTGCGGGGACCTTCGCAATCTTTACTTATTTTGGAAATGACGTCTACGCGCTCACGAAACCGCTGACCAAAACATGTTTCGAATGAAATGTCCTTATCAATATTATACATGTTTAATGTTAATATTCGTAATATAGATACATCAAAAACACTCCAAAACTGCGTAAGGTCATTCGCAAAATTTGGTTGAATCCGAGTATATAACATATGAAAATCATAGGTAAGTACAGTAACAAGCGTTTAACTTTGCGTGTATCTGTTATTACGGTATTAAAATGAAATTTAACGTTTATTTCAAATTATTAATACATATACAGGGTGTCCTAGTGAAGGTGGGTAACCTCTTAGGATATTATTCCACAGACAAAAATAAGCCGATTTTCCAAAATTTATTTTAGTAGGATATTCACCACCGAAGAGATATTTACTCGTAAAGTTGATTTTTTAAATTCGTTTTTCGAAATAACTTGTGAACGGTTTGATGGAATTTAATGATTATTAGGTCAGTTGTATCCTGGTCGAAGGCAGTTATTTTCGTTTAAAAATTGTTTAAATTGCACCGAAGGGCTGACCAGGGTAAACCACCCTTGCTAATTTTTTGATCACATTTTTGAATTCCGCAGATTTCTAGCATAAAAAAGATTCTCTTACTAGATTTCACTGCAACGAACAGTTTCCGAGAAAAACGCATTTGAATTTCATTAGGTCAGGATTTGATTGCGCGTTATCTCGGTTGTGATGGAAATTGTTTTAAGAGGACTGGCAATACATTTTGGAGAAATTGGGGGTATAGAACCTTAGGTAATCTTGGACGCAATTACAAATGAGACAACGCATGATTTTCATGCACGATGGCGCACCACCGCACTTTACATTATCTGTACGGAAACACGTCTGTGCTTTTCCAAACAACTGGATCGGTAGAGGTGAACCTATCGCTTGACCGGCTCATAGCACCGATATGAACCCCCTCGATTTCTACGTTTGGAAACATCTGCAGTCTTCAGTTTATTCTAAAACAATTGGCAATTATCAAACAGCCACAAGAAAGAATTTTTCATTTGAACACTGTCACTATCTCCTTCTAATGGAAGACCATCAATTCTAAGTTCTAATACAGAATACAGTTGTTCTTCATACCTTAGTAATTTTATATTCTCCGCAGGACCACCACCAGTTCTTATTAGTTTTTTTTTTATTGTTTGTAATCTGTTTTCTTAATGAACATTTTATATTTTCGTATTTTTACTCAATTGTATTTACATCTCTATATAAATTATTTTCTTGGAAAAGTAATTAAATTCTAAGAAGGTATTAAATAAGTCCCGATTTCATAATAAAATTAAAGTGACTTTAAAACTTAAAGTTTGTTATTACTTTGGTAATACATCGTTGTAATAATGTTTTAAAGTCCCTTTTAATTTAAACTAACTTTAGTGTTGATTATGAAACAGAAATTAATATAATATTCCCAACTACCCAACTTTGAGATTACCTATTTCAGAAATATTTAATAGGTACACATATGCGCCTTGTAGTAATAAACCATTTGCTAACCTGTTAATTGTTTATATCAGTTTGAATATTTATTAGTTTAGGAATGCAATAAATATGTAATTTTCGATGCATTTGATTTATATTAAGTAAGATTGAAAAAGAAAAGTAAAACGAAAAATTAAATATAGGTAATCAAAGATATTATAACTGAGAAAGCGTAAATAATAATAGGTAGATAAAATTAAATTAATTAAACATTTTTGAATTTTAATGTAGGAAAATAAACTAAGTTTAAATTTATATTCAAAGTTAGATCAAATATGGAAATTTTATAAAAATTGTGAAGTTAGAAATTTTAATTAGTGCATTTTGTAAACAGAGTCGGGAAAATCAATAATGCGGGTACTATCTTATTAGCTTCACAAACAATCGGAATAAAAACAGTTTCTCTTTCATCGTCGTTTTCATTTTCGGGATTGCTCCCGACCGCGTCCTCTCGGCTTTCAAACTCTTTCATTAAATCTAGCTTTACCGCGTTTATTACAATAGTAATTCAAGATTATTAATTGCGTATTAGGTATTAAGTTCGTTGTAATAATAAGACGGTCGAAACCTTTGTGTCTATTGTTTCATGCTTAATTTTTTTCGTTTAATATCCTTACACGCTAAAGCTCAATTTAAATACTTTTAATTTAAAAATAACGCACATTTCTGAAAAAGGAAATTCGAGGCTTTATATGGATATTTTGTATAGTGCTGAAAGACGGTTATTTCACGCGAGTGTATAAAGTGTGTGGATGGAGTGATGGAAGAACACACAAGCGTGAAATATCCTTTCAACACGTTAAGCACTATATTTCCTATATTCATTACAGTTGGTTTTCCGTCAACCATAATGTACAAGTGTCCGATTTCATCAATATTTCCTTTAAAAAAAGCTGCTACCATATAAATGGTTTTGTCGGATCGGTTGTTCAAATGAACAATACCTATTATAAGAAACGTCACATATACATTTATTGTTGTTGATTAATCTTAAAACAAGCTATTTTTGTAACAAAATTGTAATTTTATTTAATTAATTACCCATCAAGGCATACTACTCAATTTGGGAGACACTGTGGAGCTGTAAACCGTATGAACAAATTAAAATACCTTTATTTTGTAATCTACTTTAGGTGTTTATTAGGTACCTACATATATTTATAAATACATAGGTATACCTAAATGAAGTGAAACCGTAGGTCCCGTGTCATTGTGACATTTGGCACATAAAAGATCCCTATCTGAGGCTATAACTACTTAAATTAGGCAAAATTCCAGTATAGGATAGGGAAAAGGATAACAGTAAAAAGTGCCACAGTTTAGTTATTTTCTATTTAACATTAGGCACATACATTTTTAATTAAAATTAGTAAACTAAATATGCAAGTTATGTTGCAATAGAGAATTATTCAATTGTTATCTATGATTAATAACGGAAATAATGATCAGTCGTCATTTTAAAACGGGAGGGTCGATTTGGCTAGTTAACGAACTCGTCCTTCGTTTTCATAAAGACAATGTGCTCTTCAAATTTCAGCCTCGTATCACCAAAGTTACGATCGCAATCGTGTCTACAAGATTTGATTATATATAATGAGCCAAAATGAACGATCTACATTTTCGTCATCTAGGAGTCGAGATCGGAGAAAATCCAAAGCGGCACTCCGGGTCCCGTCATCGGACAGGTTGCAGTAGCTTTATTTTCTATGAAAATTCGCTAATACTGCGTCTTAATAATTTAAGTACAGTAGAATTTCCATTATCCGGATTAATGTGGACCGAGACTATCTCGGATAAGCAAAAACTCGGTTAACACGGACAGTAATAAATCACATAATCTTTGCACGTGATTTCTGTGACATCAGACATTACATCGTGACGTTTTAAAATGGAAAATAATAAACAGCTGATTTCAACTTTATCATCAAAATCTTTATTAAGCCTATGTAACTATGGCCGGTTTCTGAAAACTATCCGTTCGATAAGTTATCGATTCGATAAATAACGGTGTTTGATTGGTTAAAATAAGTTAGTAGGTAGATCGAAATACATATTAACGTATGATTGGTTATTTTAAAAATTTTATCGTTAGATAAATTTATATATTATTTCAGAAACCGGCTATACTAAACAGGCTCGGTTAACACGGAATTTCAGATTATCGAGCCTCGGATAATCGGGACTCTACTGTAATAATTAACTAATTGTAAGACTAACAATTAAATAAAACAGTTAATCGTGTTCCAAATATTTAAATATTTATATTGCCTTTAAACCATTTTCATTCACAAACTGTTAGGTAGGTATATAGATACATAGGTATGTATTACTTACAGATAACACTTAAAACTTTTGAAAAACTTCCACTGCTTTTCACGCCGATAGCACAGCTTTAAAGTTTTGATGGTTACTTAAAACTTATTGTTAAAAATTTCTGCATCCTAACTTAATTAGATTTTTCCGTTTATGTACAAAAGAAGAAGAAAATATAAATACGGTACTGTTTAAGTAACTTAAACGGTTGTCTTCAATTTACTACATTAAGATTATATACTAATTAGGAACGTTTAGTAGAGTGGATATAAGAATTCTAGGTAAGTTTGTAATATTATTGCAGCATGTAATATTTATTTATACTAGTTAGGTACTTACCTACCTACTAATTAATTGATAGATTTTTAAAAATTTACATTGGAGTTTATCGATAACGATAAACTTCAGAACGTGCAAATGTGTATTTGCATTTATTTATGTACATTCATGTAGGTATATGGGCTATGTCCCAATAAATACTTACAGAAATACCGAAACTTCTTGACCACATGGCTACTTTTTTGTGTCTTGTGTCGTCTAGAGGCAATAACGCTAATATATTGTATGATTCCATTTCCGTTTTTGTCAACATGGTCGTCGTTCGCGTGTTAAAATTTTTGTAGGTAGATATTTTTTTGCCATCATTTACTTATTTAAATCAGCCAAATTTTCTATCATTTTAACTCATTTGACTATTTTAACTTACATTTTAATGAAAAATATACAAAAACATACGTCAAAATTTACAATGGTAGTCATTTTTAATCTCCAAATGTTTCACCGATAGCCTCATCTTCATCAGCACGTACGTTTGCAGTAGACTACCTACCCGAAAATCGAAACATCCGAATATAAGATGACCCTTATTTTTTGATGATTTTCAGCGGAAAAAACCTTGTCTTATATTCGGGTTAATACGTATTTGTGTTTATTACCTACGGTTTTACGATAAGCTACCACATGTCGACTCACGTAACGAATTTGTTATGTAGATATTGACAAACAGGGTTTCAGCAGATTTTACGCGATCCATAAGGGTACGTTCATACTGCTTAAAATTATACGAACAAAAATTAATTTCTTGGTTTATTGTTTTATTTGTAATAATTCTCATTATACTATTTTACTTCAGGATGCATTTAATGCAAGGTGTTCCTAAAATAAAATCATAACGAAAACATTCATGTTTTTTTTAAATGCCCCCTAAGGAAATAGAGTCCCTTCAAATGTGGGTTTTAAAATGATTTTTATTTAATATCTCTTGAACTTTGTAAGATAAAATGACGAAATTGGTACAATTACTATTGTTTTTATGCTTATTAAATTAAAATTATTAAATTCTCAATATTAAACTTGGGGGTGTGTCAAACTGCATAGCGAATGGGTCAATATTGCTCTAATTGTTTTGTATGTCAACTGTTTCAACTTTTGACAAGAAATTATGAAGCTTCATACCTTTCTACTAAAAAATTGTACTCTTATCAAATTTCGATAGCACGCACCGTTTTCGAGTAAAACCATTTTGAATATTCCATTATATGAATGTGTTCATGCTGTGATGCAGCGAAAACAAGTTTTATTAATTTTAAAAATTATTTACGTAAGTTCACTTATAGTCTTATAATTAATTAAATATCTTTTAATAGTAATAGTAATAGTTTAGGTTATTCAATGTAAATAGTAGACTACAAATAAACTTAGGTCAATTATTTTAATTCAGTTTAATATCCGAGTTTAATGGACTGGAAAAATGAAAAACTATTTTCGTTATTATTAAAAATAAATAATTTGTTTTTTGTAAATATATAATTTATAATAATAACATCCTGAAATATTTCATTTCTCTGAATATTCTACCTGCTTTAAAATAAGATTTTCTAGAATTTAAAAAACAAGGAGCTGCTACGTTGGATAAAAACATAACGTTATCAGTAAAACAAAATAATAAAATTAAGGTCGATAACTGTGTAAGTAAATTACGAAAATCTTGAGTACTTACAAGGAAGGCGGGTATACGAACTGATTCATTCTCAGTTCCTGACACACCACCGCATTGTCCGGTTCGACAATTGCTCGATTTTAGAGATAAGTGACCTACCTACAAACGTTTGAACACAATTGCCGTTTTAGATACGTTTATATAGCTAATAAATAAAACGTTATTTAGAAATATAAAGGTAATTCATGTTTCCTTTTAATAAAAGTAAATATTTACAGGTAAAATTCGGTTTGTTCAAAGTTTATTGCTCATGACGTCATACACATTTTGATCTTCTGAAGATTTAATAAGAATAGATATTTGTTTAATAAATTATCTGGAGAATTTGACGGCGTAAATAAAAGTATAATAATATAAATTAAATAAAAAAGTCGCGGTGGCCTGGAGAGCTATCACTGTGCTCGCCACTCACGACTGCGGGTTTGGATGTTTGCAAATGTAATATAAGAATAATAAGAGCAACGGCTAGGTGTGCCACACCGCCAGCACCGGTGTAATCACCTAGAAAACAAGTGCTGGACACGATTTAGTACCCAGGTGGATAACTCCCGAGAAAAGCCACTATATCACCGCATACAGAGTCGTTGCATATATCAACAGTTTGTGGTTACTGGTCCACAAAACCCGAGGCCAAAACAAAATAAAAATGAAATAAATCAAATAAATTTTAGTTAAAATTAAGTGTAGCTGAATGTCGTTAAAGTTCGATTTTTTATTTAAGAGAAACACGTAATTGTTTCGTAAGTTAAGTTCCTAAAATTATAATTATGGATAGATGCCTATGTAGTAAAAAATTAATTTAATTTATTCATATTTAAAAATGATAAAATACTTGTTTACTAAGTTTACTATGCATAATTTTTCTTGTAAACGACATGTACTAATATTCGCCACAAATAAACAAATATTAACAATAGTGCCTTAACTTTGACGAATTCGATTTTACATGGCTGGATTTCTTAAAAACAGTTTGATGTAATAATTTAAGTTTACAGTTATTAATAATGAGCATCTAAAAATTAAATAACTTTTATTTTAGTCTATCTCCTATACAGATGACAAAAATGGAGTTACGATTGTTTACCTCTTAGGTGCAGATATCAGTCTATTACGTTCAACAGCTGTTTCAATACCTACTGTTCGCCATTTTTGTGCAAAATCCTCTATCTTGTTTTAACACATAATGATAATGTTCTACTTTTTTAGTTCTATCTCATAGAGCAAATCAGTAGCATGACCTATTTATACAGTTGTCCCGTAAAGAATGTACCATTCGTCAACAATGGCTTTTTTGGGTAAAATTATAGCGGTTTGAGCTAATTTACCTTAATGAAAATTTGCTTCTTTACAAAGTTATGCGTCTTGAAAGAAGTTTTTTTTTTAATTTCATATATTTACAATTACTCTCTTATTTTTGATGTTATTTCATTCAAATTTGGTATACGATGGTTTTAAATTTACCCAAACAAGACAAGATAATTATTTTTTACCTAAATTACAGAGGGCGCTCGCAACACCCTACACATTCCATTGTTTCTACTTTAACTTTTTTGCAACCCGAGATTTTTTATATGACGAATATTTTTGAAATAGTGGTCTATTATGTCCAAAAAAGATGTACTTTATTTATGTCGCTAAAATGAACTGTTTCAGAAAAAAATGCGTTTAAAATTAGTTCCAGTAAATTATAAAAGTTTACCTACCTACCTTTATTTTTTGCGGTCAGAAAAACTTTTTTGAACGGGTTCCATAAATGAATTAGGTCAAATAGTGGGCACCTCGAACATTTACCTACTAAAAAATAATTAAACGCTACAGGATAATATTTTTCTGTATTATTAATTATAGTAATTTACAAATAAACATATGCATTTATTGTGTATTAATAAAATTTAGTTAAATTTTCGTTACCATAAAAATTTAATGGGTAATAAAAAATAGGGGGTGTAATTTGGCTACTCTACATTTTTCTCTAACAATAAAACAGTTTACTTTAACGACATAAATAAAGTATACATTTTTTAGACAAAATAGACCGTTGTTTCGAAAAAATTGGTCATTTAAAGCAAATATCGACTCACAAAAAAGATATCGCAAAAACAAGAGAATGTCTAGAGTATTGTAAACGCCTCAAGAAATAATTATCTTGTCGTATTTGGCCACATTTAAAATAATCGTATAACAAATTCGAACGAAAACTTCAAAAATAAGCGAATAATCGTGAAAAGATAAAATTAAAAAAACTTCTTTCAGCATAACTTTGAATCGGTTTATTTTTACCCAAAGAAGCCACTGTTAACGTATGGCCCATTCTTTACTGGACACCCTGTCCAATATTTTTATATCTACCGACTTTAGTTCCACTTTTGAATTTAATGGCGAAATATGCACTTAATAATGTTTATTAGATAGGTAGTAGGTATATATGATGCTTGTTATGATAATATGATGTTAAGTAATAAACAAATTTTACCTTAAACATAATTTTAAATAAAAAGTGGTCGGTATCATACTTTTACAAAATTCAATTAAAAGCTTTTATATTAAAAGCAGTTACTTTAAACTTATAAATTCCGATGTCTGCATCTGGTGAAACTTCTCCATAAGTCCATAATTGCTTAAAGCTTGTTTTACAACACAAATTTGCAAGAAAGGTGTAAGTTGACACAGTTAAATAATTAAATAGATTCCAACCGATTTCTTTAAATATATTGGATATTTACAAGGAAAAGTAGCTAATAAGCACTATTGTGTGCGAGTCAACATCCTGTTCTAATTACTCCCACCACAGTTTTGTGACTTATTTTTAGTTTGAGAGTTTTACTTAAATTCGACATAGTTTTTTCAGAAGGGCATAACCCACTCTTTTTGTGAAAATGAGTTATTCTAATTATCTTATGCATCTAACGCAAGGGCATCATCTGTTAAAATCTAATAACAATTTTCCGATTTTTTCCACCGGAAAAATCGATTTGTATTTCCGTGAAACGTATTTTCTTATAGCTACGCAACGACACAAAATGTACTCTCCTGTAAAATTTACTTTTTGTGGATTACGCCCTTCTGGAAAAACTGCGTCGAATTGTTTGTAAGTACCGATCCGTTTCGGATCGGTCATAGGACGTCTTTACTGGCATTTCAGGTTAATACGTTAATGAAACGAAACGTTTCTAAGAACTAATTTTAGGTAATAAAAATTGTTGCGATTATTGACTAATTATGTATTTATGGTGATCGAACAAATATTCAAAATGTCTCAAATAAATGAAAATATCTAATACAATCGCATAATCGATACCCTCACATATAAAACATTAAATTTTTATTCTAATACGAAATGCAGATTCTATAGTTAAATATGAAAAATATGTATACTTGGTTTTCTACCGCAATTTTTAAAGAAAAATATGAAAAACGATATTTGGTAAATGTCTGCCTCGGTTTCTCTGGCAAATGATCATTCTTTTGAAGAAATTTAGCATCACGTTTGCATTTAGCATCACACAATTGCGGCTGAATATCACGAATAACAGCTCTTGTCTCTCATGTCTTTAAGCACATTAATCCTTTGTGTATGATTGACATAGATCTCATCTTTAACGTATTCGCAAAGAAAAAAGTCTAGCGGTGTTAAATCGCATGACCTAGGTGACCAATTAAAATCTCCTTTCCGCGAAATTACCCGCCCGGGAAATAGGAAAGTGTAGTATAATTTTGACAAATTAAATGTCAAATCTGTCGGAAGTAAGTATGTAACTATTAAATAAAACAATAAAGTCATGTTTAAAATAAAACCGTTTATTGGAAAACCCTTTATTATTGATTACTTTTAATTTATGATTGAAAAATTCTTTCTACAAAGTTTGATTTTGTTAGATGTTTAAGAAACTACCGTTAAATATTAATTAAATCTTGTTCCAAAATTCGTATTTGTTTGGTTCTTATAAATTGTCCTACGACTAAATTAAAAGTTTAGGTACACACTCAAAAAAATATTGTACATAATATTAATGAACACCAGTTATTGACTTTTTGATCATTGATACAATGAAAAGTTCATTAATACTACTGATACACTGAAGAAAATAAGTGCCTAATTATGCAATTAAAATGATCGTTGTATTTATGAATCATTTATAATTTTTTACGTAATAACATTCTTCATACCTACCATGAAAACCTACAATTCTTAAAACGAATTTAAAATAAATTCAATAGTTCATTACAATAGCAATTAATCAGTTTTACAGTAAATTTTTTAACCATATTACGCATTTTTATAGCGTTTCCAGTTAAGCTGGATTTTCGGTGATCCGGATAGGGTTCGGTTCCATTAAGTCCGACTTAATGAGACTCTTTCTGTATTTGAAAACATGTATAAAAGCGAAAAAAATAAGTAAGCATTAAACAACAATTAGCCACAATATGCTTATTCACTGTTTGTTCATATATGGTATACAAAACTCGATTTTTTGATATATAGAACAGTAGAAAGAGTCGCCTGTACTTGAAATATTAAAAGAATTGAAACACTAATTTAATTAGGTAGTTTGAATAATTAAACAAAGATATTTTTACGTAGATACCTTATTGTTAGTTATTTGCTTGTGTGTTCAATTTTATAAAATGAAAATAAAACTGAAAAAGAATAAAACAATTAAATTAATTAATTTTGAATAGCTCTATAGCTATATTTCAATACCTAAGTAATTTTTAATTAGCATGCGACATTCAATTAGGAATTACATATTTCGGTACGTATCTTTGTAATGAAATTGGAAAATTTATGGTTTTTTATTTACATTATAATGCAGAGTTTTGTGAAAAATAAATACAAAATTCTCGGCAATAGAAATATTAAAAATTTTAACAAATTGTTAAGTAGGTAGTTACATACGGTTTCTTTTTTTTACTTTCATACAATATAAACATTTTTATTTTCAAAACGTATGTACTACGTGACTGGAATAATTTTATCGTCTACTTTACAACTTAGTCTCCCTAATAGTTAGGTAGCAATTCTTTATATTATCCCGTATTCAACTAAAATGTCGCTATTGTCGCTACAGCGACCTCTATAATTCAAGTATTATCATAGTTCTATTGTAAATGGCCGGCAATACGCGAAAGAAATAAAATCTGGAGTTTTCGTAACGCTTGTAGAAGTTTTTAATAAACAATAAATGTTCAAATGAATCGTTTATAAATTAACATATTATGGAGATAAGAAAAACTATTGAAATTTGTTTTATATTCGGGACGCCTTTTATAAAAAGGTTTAGTACAAACACTTACATTTATATTGCGTCCAGGGTCGTTCTCTATAAGCTGCCTTGCCAGGTCCTTGCACGATTTTCGTGCAGCGGGAGGAACCTTTGAATCGTCCTCCCAGTAACGAGATGGTGAATGACCGTATAATGCTGCAGGCGTTGCATGCGTTATCCTTGTGTTCGTAACAATGCCTGTTGATTTACCTAAAACACAAACATTTATTTAAACTGTGATGTTTGAAATAAAATTGTTTTACTGCCTATATTAAATATCGTTCCTTAAATATAAATACCTCGGAGATAGAGTGTATTAGCTAAGTATTTTGTTATTCAATTTGATTTTGTTTCTATAGACTATATACAGTATGTCTCCGGATGGGATTACAAAGAGGGCAAAAGTTTACATTGTACATTTAATTTTCCCTGCTTGATTTCAAACTTCTGAAACAGTTTCTACTTTTCTTATATGTTTTATCATTAATTAGTTATTCGTTTTTTTCTAGAATTTTTCTACATCAGGATATTTTTCATAGAAAACTGATCGCCTATTACCTAACATCGAATTAAATAATTTTGTTGTTGAAGAGTTAACATTTTCAATAAGATAATAGATCTATATACAATATCTATACTTAAGGCGATACGGTTCAAATAAAAAGAATGATGTTTTTATGAAATAAATTACGTTTTCCATATATCATAATGTTCTGATTCACGGAAAAATACTTAATAAAATCTATCATTTCCATAATACTTTTAAAAAAATTAATGATCGTGTAAAAACGATTTTACGATTTTACGGCAAACGTAAATCAAAACTGGGGCAACGAAAGTTTGCAAATTAATAACTAGTGGGTATTGTAACATTCCATCTAGGGCACAGCGTGTTCTTTTGCTTAATAAGTAATTATTTTAATTAAATAATTATTACTTTGCAATTTTTTTAAATTTCAAGGTGTGTTTTTAACTGTCATTTGAATAAATTGGAATAGTTTTAGCACGTCTTGCCATTAAAAACCACTTCTAATAATCATTTTCATTTTTTTATCGATTTTTTTAATCAAAAGTAAGAACTTTGAAGTTTTTATTTTTAGTTTAAATGTTGACGCTCAATGTCGGACAATAGTTGTGGGTGGTCCCATAACTATTGTTAAATACTAGGTAATATGATTAGAACTCCCTATTTTGGCCTAAAAATCTAACACGAGCATTGGTCACTTAACAGTGTAAATTAGGTAAAACGTTTTCTTTTAAGTCCTTTAAGTTAATATTGTGAATTTAGATAACTATACGATATCCAAAATAGGTTACAATACATGTTATCACTAAAAGGTTACTAGTTGATGACGTATTTTTACAGTTCTAATAAATTATAGTCTTTAGTCTTATAGTTTAAATACAATTTGCGAATTACAAATATGCAAACTAGCAACTTTTTTATCGATGACGTGTATTAGCAAGTCGCTTGGATGGACTTACCGACATAATTATATAAATGAATATAAATTCTTAAAGTGATAAATATTTAATCATATACTTAGAGTTGGCTGTTCGGAGAAAATAAGATAAATATAATTTCATGTAGATAATTTCGCTTTTGTTTGTATTTCGGATACTCATATGTAGCCTAAAGCCCATTTTATTTTACAGCTGGTAATTGTTATTTATGGCAAGTATCATTTAAACCAAATGTAACAATTTTAGTTGCAGAAAATAGCTTCAGACCTATTTTTATTGCACTTGGGCGGCAAATTCGACAAAAGTTATATTACCAGAATATCTTGAAGTTATTAGGTACCATTACGTTACGGTCATTACAGGTGATTACAGGTCATTACTGTACCAATAAAATATCTTAAATTCGAGAAAGTTAACAATGAGGAATTCTCAAAAACACTGGAATACGTCAATTTTATGTTCCTTTCTCTTGCTATTTTTTGACTAAATTTTTTTGACGATTATTTTACAATTGAAGTTCTTACGATGTTGCCTTTTTTGTAGAAAAGAATTGTCGTAAGTGTAATTCTAAATAAGGTAGCACCTTTTCATAATAGTGAAAAGAGAAACCATGCCGAATTTTATTTACGGAGGAGTTAATCCTTTTCTCTACTATTGAAAAGAAATGTACCATAGGTAGGTATTGTAAGTGTATAAGTTGGTATTTGGCATTAGCCAGCGCTATTCTTCTAATTTTTTATTTAACTGTTTTAATAGTCCACTTTCGTATGTACATATAGCACATGCCATGTAGAACTGATTTATCAATATTATTCTCAAGTTAACGAAAACTCGTTTTATACGACAACGAGCGGAACCTACATTTAACTAATAAATAGAACGGCATATAAACATTTAGTATAATTGTCAAAAATACTGGTGCATTAAAAGATCATTAGCACATTATGCATTTTAAGAGACATTAATAGATTCTTTTCTATGTGGCACGAACTAGAATAACAAAGTAAGTACCTATGTAAATTGATGGAATTTGACCTCTAGATTTCATTATATGATTTTGGTTTTGTATTTCAGCACCCATCTAATACGTATAATTTACAAAACATTTATGTAGGTATAAAATACTAAAATTTTTATAAGAGTTACATATTTTCATGTTTAGAAAACTTTTACTTTTAAAATTGATCGTAAATTTAAAAGTAAAACAATATCAACATCAGCACGTAATTGTTATGGTAGTAAAGTAAATAATCTGCACGAGTACATCGATATAAAATGAAAACATGAGGTGTAAGGTTAAGGTAAAAGGTTTCAAGTAATGTGCAGCTTTTATCCACAGGTTCACTTCTGTTTTTCGTTTAAGGGTAAAGGCAGATAACGATCATCCATTAGTTTACAGCCGCCGGGGATGAATTTGAACTTCAATTTATGCTTTCTTTTTTGCATATAAACTACAGATTTTGGGCGGTTCCTATTCAGAACGCGATTTATTACTGCACCAAGCATACGCTTAACAAAATATGGAAATTTGTTCGAGACACGTATATCGTGATCTGAAGAAATTTATATGATATTTTTACTACTTGGCCTAGCATAAAATCTTATCTACCTTAGGTAACAGGTTTGATTATGCATTAGTCATAACTTGTATGAAGTACCTATATTTTTGGATTGTTATACATAAAATAAACCGGAATACATTTACGAGTATTTATATTTTCCTATACTTACATAAAAAAAACCAAAAACTATACTTTACCGGACTCCTGTGCCCAATCTATTAGTGATGGGACTCTGGAAGAAAAACTGGAAAAGCAATTCTCGAAACGGCCTCTAGCGTCCAATCCTACGGTTTCGAAGTTCGTCTTCACTCCACACATCAAAGCCGTTGCACATGCCGATGACTCTCCGACTTGTGCGTCCATATTATAGGTCTAAAAAAACATTAAACTATTTGAAATGTGTCGTAATATACATAATTACTTATGAAACTAGAAAAGAGAAAATTAATTAACGCAAACTTTATTCAATATCAGTTACAAAACAAGTAGGTAGGTATTCATAAAAGCTCTCCCAACTGTGAAATTAATTAAACTACGAGTTACAAAGTAATCGTGCAGAGAAGCTTTCCTTTGGTCCCACTAAATACTACACATATACAAAGTAATAGGTGAATGTATAAGGTCGCCACTTAACTGAGTGAGCAGTGTCATCACGTGTCACAAGAAACTGCGAAATTATTGATTTTAACAACTTAATAATTTTAACGATAGAAAATAAAATAAAACAATTTTAAACAAATAACAAAGTCACAGTATCTTTGAATCTTTATTAGAATAATTAAAATTACATAATATCAGATTTGCAACTGCAAATAGAGAAACATAGGATCTGTTTGTTTGTTTTCCCGGAGTTGCACCGAAAAAAAAATGGAAAATAAATTTTCAAATGTGTCCAACCAATTATTCTCTTTTTAATTGATTAAAACAGCTTAAATTAAAAAAACTGTAAATAAAGTAAAACAATAATAACAGTGCAAATTATAATTTAACGGGCTGTTTTAGAGCAGGCCAGTGCAGCGTAAACAAACAGACCTATAATTTTTTTAAGGTAATCTTTTATCAATTCCATTGTTTTTATGAAATTGTTTTTGACGTACCCAGTACTATAAGTATTTGTAGTAATCAATAAATTCAAAAAGTTCTAGAATGTCGTAACTAATAGGTGTTTCAATTTTTTTATGTGCAGAAATATCTATTAAATTAAGTTTAAAATATTTTTTGCGTACGAATATATTTAAAAATAATAGGTGTATGTTAGCATTAACATTTTTCAGAGCTAAGCTTTCTACGCTTTTATTCTGCTTCATTTATCCAATTCACCATCATTATTTTAGATTACGCTAGGCTTATTCGTAAACCTACCTGTCCACAATTTTAAATGAATCGCTATTCATTATTCGTTGTGTTATTCTAAAAGGAATTTAAATGAATGAAAACGCCGCATCTGCGTTTGAAACGCCAAAAGGATATTAAAATTAACGAACATTGTTTTTTAAAACTTTTATCCAATCGATACGTCATATTTAAAGAAATTTCTTAATAAAAATTCTTTTATACGATATAAGACCTATATACAGGATGTTTTAGAATAACATGCTGATATTGCTAGAGGCGATAGACTAACTAGCGCCCTCTATGACATATGGGAACGTGAGTACTCGGAAATCATTTGTATACCAAATTTCAATGCGATATCGTTTGTGGTTTTGATGCAGTCAACAATTTTCAACATCCCGTATCTTAAAATTGAACCACTTTCGGACAAATGTGTATTAAGCAAACCAAACTTATTTTTCACTGTTCTTATCACCCCTAGTAATATTGCCATGTTTTTTTTTTGAAACACCTTGTATACCTACCTAACAGCTAATATTTTGAAAATGATACTTATTAGGGTAGGTAGGGGTATTAGGGTACTTATTAGGCTGGGTAGGTACCCAGCAATATTAATAGTGATGTTAGATGCAAAACAGTTAAAAGCTTACTTAAATACCATATGCCACAATGTGCACTCATGAGAGTACTAAACTTCCGTTTAATAGTTAAACCCTTTATGATTCACATGCGGTCCTTTGAAACTGTAATTTTGGTTTGGAACATGTCTGCAAAGTTGGTATACATACTTCTGATGAAGCTTTCGTAAAGTCGTTTTCAGATCTTATAATTAATTCCTTTATAACGTATTCCGTTTTACTTCTCATCATAATCACAATTAAGCTATATATTTCCTGATTTTTAGTAAACCGTCTATCTTAACAATAAGTAGGGGAGACTGTTGTATATTGGAATATTTTTTGGTTTTTATTTTTTATGTTAAATATTTTGTTTTGTTTGCTGTATTCGTTTCAAGTCATTTTGCTATTTGCCATGGCACTTAGCATATGCTTAGACAAATGATCATTTGCCTAAATTTCCTTTATGCCTACGACATCTATAAAATGTTGATGTTCCATTTTTCTTGGCGCCCACCGTTCTTAAAATAATTTATGTTTTTAAATAAAAGAACGATATTATGAAGTGTATACTAGTCTGAAATACCTACGTATGTATTATAAAAAAGTTGATTAAAGTGTATTGATATTACCTTAGGGAAGCGAAAATAACAGTTTTATTTAAATACATATTTTCAATTCGCATTTTCTTATTTTCTTATTTTAGAAGAAACAATTTTAGTTCAATTTAGTTCTGAGTGGAATAGATTTGTTGTTAAAAGCTTAATATATCGTGATGGGTCTTCTGGGATTACGCACAGAAATTAATCTTACAGTAGCGGAATTGTTTGTGAACGAGTTTTTTCCTATTTTCCTTTGACATACATAGTCTGATTATTTTGTTATCTTATACTGTATTTATTTTAGATGCCAAATGTTACAAATGTATAAGACAATTATTTTTAATTGTGTATTGATTTTACATGTCTACTTAAAAGTTACATACATAAGTATGTATTTACATACACGTAATATGTATATTACTACCTATGATACGAGTCTTGAGATTAGGTAAATACGTATAATATAGGTATCGAGTAGTATTTAAATTTTAAAATATTATTTTTAGTAAGTGCAGTATAAATACCTAACGTATTATCAATATGTCATGAAATTAAATAATAATGTACCCGAAAATATTGGGCGTTAATGAAATCACTAGCTTCTCTCATTTGCCCATTGTTTTTCAAACTACCGAAACGAAACTCGGCACAGTTGATATCCCCCCTATATCCATTCTATTTCCAGAATGCTATGTGAATTCGAAATAGGTTAGCATAATTTTGGTGAATTTTTAGGACAACTTAATATTTTGAGAACAAATTTTAGATTTTAATCTAGAGAGCTGATTTATTTCAAATCACAAAAAAAATAACGAAAAAGCACAAATTCTTCATTTCTAATCAACGAATTTAGTTACTAGAAGCATCCAATTTTATCGAAACTAATTTTTTGCCGAAAAGTAAAATTTTCCAAATGGCACACACCATCTAGCAAAACAAGGATAGATAAATACAGTTTTTTTACGACCAATCCAACGATATCCTTAAACCCAAAATCCGTTCACTATTTAATTCAAAATAAAACACATTAATTGCTTTCGTATGTAATTATCATAATAAATAGAAAATAGTCTAAAATATTTCTCGCTAAAATTGTGCTAACCTAAATAATCAACTACATAATTAATGTTACTTTTATTTTCTTAAAAATATTTATAAAAGAATAAAATTGTAATTTAACCGTTTAATTATTTGCTATTCCATTTGCCAACGGATATCATCCTTAGATTGCGATACTATAAATAATTTTCATATTGTAGGTAACTATTTACGATTAAATTAAATTTTATTTCGAGAAAAGTACGACGAACTTAATCAAAAATTCGATATTTGAACAGCAATTCTTGGAACAACATTAAAATTCGTCCAGACTTGGGTATTTTAACACAATTATAAATTAATTGTATTTACAGTTTGAGTTGAAAGTTCTATTGTGAACAATCTTACTGTATATTGTTGGTGTTTATTCAGCTCGCGCTGTTCGCTTTTAAGGAAACATCAACGAATAATACATCGCAAGACTGCGTGTTTATGGCAGACGTGTTTATGATGAGCATTTACGCGACGACCGTATTGATTCTGGAATTTTCTCAGCAGTTGCATTTTAGAAATACGTTTTAAGTTGGCAAACAACGACAAACTAAACGGTGACTTCAGTTTTCAGTAGGTAACTAATATTCATTTCAGTAAAAATTTATTATTTGGTTTCTGGCAAAATTTTATTTTGGAGTTTTAGTAGACCCGGTTGTGTTAATATTATGCTTATCGTGTGCATTGAATGAAGAAATTTAGCGACTTATTTTATTTAATAGAGGGTCAATTGTAGAGTACGAAATCACATCTGGGCCATTTCAAAATCGCGTTCTTTACCCCCACCATCCTTTAGAAGGTAAATATTTCAAAAGGCTCTATGTCACTTATTTTTAAAGATAGAGCTCTCGTTTTAAAACCAAAACATGAAAAATTTCATGTGTAATAATAATGTCTATAACAATAATGACTGATTTTTCAATATTAAGCGAGATACTACAAAAAATGCACATTAAAAATCAACCCCTCATAAACATCGGTAATTCTTTCTGAAACTAATAAGTTTACCATCAAAATGCTTAAAATAAAATTTATTCCCCACCCTTTTAGCTTTAATATGACGTATATATTTATATAATTTGAATTATCTGAACACTATAAAAACCACCAAGAACGTTCGCGTGTACGTATAAGTGAGCTGTCTACGCGCGCCGTGTAAACCGACGCCGATCTCACAAGTGCTACACAGCGTAGGGGTAGTTGTAATAAATATTATTGGAATTACATGTTAATTAAAGATTTTTAATTTTGATATTACCTAATCATGTATGTATTTATATGTAGATACTTTATTTTAGATACGTTTCAGATACGTAATAATAACAAATTATTGAACAAAACAAAATTCAAGAAAATATAAAAATTAAATAATTTCAAACGTTTTTGTCAATTGTTTTTGTTGTTGTGTTTTGGTATTATTAATTGATCTTATACGTATAAAAATTTACGCTGGTCATGATGACCGGCTTTGAAACTAGTAAAAAACCTCGTGTATTGTTTTTTACAAGTGATTTGTTTTCGAAAAGAATCTATTGCAGTGGCTCTCAATCTTGTGGGTTACGCGTACCACCCAAAGAATATCAAAAAATGTTCGTACCACCACCCTTTATAAAAATTTCGGCATCCAAATACAAAAAACCAAATACCTACCAGTTTAAAATTATTTCAATAATCACTATCTACTGCCTTTATATGGCAAAATTATAAATTTACTCTATTTTTAATTTGAAAATATTCGTGTGCCCTTAAGCATTGAAAATTTCGTTATTACAAATCATAAACCAGATAAAAGTTTAATAAGAGTTTTATGCGACCGATAAAATACAAAGCAACTAATAAAACATGTGCACCACGCGCCTACTTTCATAACTTATCAGAGTGCCAACAAACAACTGGATGTTTTTAAAATAAAAGTGGGATTTACTAGTATCATTGCATTTCTATATATCAAAATCGTTTCAGATCTTTCGCGTTATTGGTACCGAGCGGCAGTGCTTGTTTCAGTAGTTCGGATATTAAATTACGGTGTCGTATTATTCGTGTGTGCGAGAAGTACTCGTTCGGTTTATAAGGCCTTTTTGCGTGTGAGTCCGCGAGTGTTGTGTTCTCTAAAAGGATTATAAACAAAAAGGATTAACACGACGAGGAAAGGTAGGATCTTATTTTGTCGACTAACACACCATGTATTTATAAAGTGCAAATACATGGACTTTTAAGCTCTAACACAAATTCTATGAAAATCGAGATTGGTTAGGCTCTTGGATAGGGATTTGGTTAGGGCTCCCCTCAAACATACGACGGTCCAATTTTTATCTTACGCGCGTTTTTGCGATCACAGTGGTTGGTGAAATACAGTGAAATAAGAAGCGTCGGTATAAGTATGTAACAATGCAAGTTGGCAGTGAACGGAAAGAATCTGCACTGGAAATTGGCGATAGAGGGAAAGCGATGACGAGAAAAAGGTAGGAAATATTATAGAAAGAAAAATTTAGAAGTTTTTAATTTTTTCTTATAGTCTGCTACAGATAAATGGCAGTTACAACGACAGCAGTGTTAGTCTGCATTTTACGTAAGTATTAAAACTAAAAAATATATTTTAGGATTTTATTTTTTTTAAATATTTTTGATTTTTTTTAATTTCTCTTATTTTGAGAGATTTTACCTTTTCAATGCATTCGTTTACGAACAAAAAACGAAATTTAAATTTTTGATTGTAGCAACAATTTTTAAACAATTTAGCCTGACGAAACAAAATTTGATCTATTAACTTTTTATTTAAATGGGCATGAAAATGGATTTTGTCGTTTATCTCGAAAACGATGCGTCGTACGATAAGGGTGCAAGTGGTCTTATTTTTGTAAAACATACTAAAAAATTTAGAAATGCTGCTAACATTGCAATAAACGTAGTGGCGAAGTAGCGTTCTAACTGAAAACCTGTAACGGTAGGTATGTGTAGATCTTCGCCACTGAACGAAATGATTTATTATTATTATTTCCAGACATATGTCGAGCACATATATCACACATGATGTAATTATCATACCAAATTTCAAATAATACAATTTAAATAAATACCAAACGAATTAAAATAATTAAGAACTAACTTTTAAGTTAATATAAATATAAATTTAGTTAAAATAAAGCCGTTTGAAAACAATTTTCATAAACAAAACTATCGATATTATGTACATTCACCATAAACCGACAATTCTTGTTTTGTATATTTTTATCCTGTCCACATCGTGTAAATTCACTATTACATGGGTACGCTTTGATCGTGTAAAGAATGAAGCGTACAAAGCAAAGTCAGTAATCACGGTCAATGACGTAGCAAATGTGCCAACTGATGTATCCATATGTTGTGCAAATTGGGTTTAATGATAACTGTTTACTCAAAAGTCAACTCTATAGGTAATAATATGTGATAACTTTTCCCGTTGAAATTTTCGTATGCTTTTCTGAAAATAACAAAACTTTCACATAAAACACTAAGTGTGGTAAAATATATAGGTATACTAGAGATATAGGTCACATTAAAACTAGATATGTAAAAAAGGCAAATGAGAACAAATCAAAAATAATAATAGTTATCATAATTCGTAAATACTACGTGATTTTAATTAATTTTAGCCTACATAAACAAGGCAGAATTTTTAAAATTCCTAACTAACTCCAGGTATCTATTTAATGATGTAATATATTCTCACATAAATCGAATCAACATAGGAATCAAATAGGAGATATTTTTTGGGGCTACACCAAACATATAGTACAGACATTATGTAAGGTACGAGATTAAAATATCTATTAATAAAAATATGGCATTCTCACTGGATTCCGATTAATGGCCAGAAATTTGATTAGACTTTTTAATCTTTATGTTGTCATAAATGTTATTAAAAAAGCGTTAACGGAACTTATTTTTTAATTTCTTTTTGAATCAATTTTCAATTAAGTACCTAGTTCATTAGCAGATGTCTTGTGTTCTTTTATTTCAGCGATTTTCGTGTAATTAAAGAAACGTGAAAGCGGCAGAAAAATTTCCTTAAAATTTAAAAGTATTAATATTGCTATTGAAACAACTTTTATTTTATAATACCTACATAGCTTTTCAATTGTAAAATCGTAAGGAATGTGTGTACTTGTTTTTCTTTTAAAATTAAATATTTGATATTATGTACAATACTGCACAAATTAACAATAGTGTGGAAATAACCCTTACATTTTTTAGAAGTATAGGTATCTACATATTTCTGAAATGTAGGTACGTACCTACAGCTTTATGTAGTAGATACTACATATAGTGTTATTTATAGACCAGTCAAGTTTTAGTTATTATTATTAACTTAAAAATTTTGTTAAAATTTGCAAACTATTTCATTTACTTATATTGTCATTGTTTAACAATTGTTTAACTATTTGCCATGCAATATCAAATGATCTGGAGATGTACAGTCGAGTGCAAAATTAATGTGGCGGATCGCGAACATTGCGCGGGCAATATAAGGCACAACGAGCAAATCTACGAAAAGTACTTACAAACAAAGTTGCTGCTCAAAATATTCTATTCATAATTTGTTCGCGTGTCCTTTGTATCGCGTGTGTCCCCGTAATGCTCGCGATCAGCGACATTAATTTTGCACTCAAGTATACAAGTATCTTTTAAAATTTGATTTTCTTCCCACGATATGGGTACTAATTTATTTTAAAACCTCATTAACTTTACATGAAGTTCAAACATAATCATAAAGAGAAATGTGATAGAGTCAATCTCATAGTCATTTTACGTTACGGGCATAATCGTTACTTTTAAGTAATAATCGTATATTTACTTGAACTAAAGGTTGCATAGTTAAATACGAAATTTTCTTCAGAAAGATCTTTAAAACCAAGTTTACATATTTTATTTATGGATGTAATAAATTCTAATTAAACTTTAAAACTTACACTCTTCAACGTTGATGAAGTTGTGTACACTTAACGGGTAATAAAGTAAATACAGCTACAAAGCCTAAGCTCATTTTACATATTTCATATCTAATTTAACAGAACTAGATGTGTTTGTGTAACTGAAAATGATTAAATAACAGACACTGTATGAAAAATAGTTCAGTCTACGTTTCAGTCTACGTGATGTCACTATTAAGTATAGATACATAAATTAAAAACTTATTGTTAAAACAATCGTTGCTGTATAGGTAACAGTGGTGTCAACCTCATAGGAATACCGGGAGCCACTAAATACAGTTTTAGAGTTTTCGGGCTACAGACAAAGGTTTCTCAGAAAAATGTAGGTGTTTTATATTTTTTCTTTAAATTCTATTTTAGGTATTATTTTAATTAATAAAATTAATTTCAAATCTTAAGCCGCGGGCGTCGCGTGCTTGACACCACCGCAGTATGACATCCCAGAAATAATGATAAACGCTTCAGAGGTGAAGTGGAATAAGAAATTACCTTTCTGGAGTTGATAAATAATTTTTGGAATGTTATGTATAGCCAAAAAGTTTTGACAAGTCGAAAATCTCGTCTACTCGAACCCGGCCATTAGGAATTACTAAAAAATTCACAAATTTGAATAATCGATTTTTTTTAACTGGAATTCTTTCCTTTTTTCTTCAAATTCGAGTCGTTGAGGTTCAATTATAGCATGAAAGCATCGAATTGTATGTTTTGTTTGCTGTGTAATCACAGCATATTTTTTTTAAGTAATTATATCTAGGTATGTGTAAATATAGGTACCTAATATGTATAAAAATTATAGTAAGCACTTATTTTATAAAATATTTGCAATATTTCTTCGTAAACGTATGAAATCTTTTATACCTAAACATTTACGGTTATATATAATAATATATATAATATTATAATATTATATATAATAATACTAATAAGAATTTAATTAGACGATATTCTCGAAAGATAAAAGAAAACTGTTTCAGTATTAATTCTGAATCAAATTTCAGGTGAAAGTTAATCATAAACGACGAAAAGCGGATATGATTCTATAATTCCAAGATAGATTGTATTTTATTATACAACAAAATAACCAATTTCTGTTCTGATATTGTACTATTTTCTCATTCTGACATTTTAATTAAAACTTCAGCTTTTAAATAAACAAATACATATTGTACGAATACAATACATAATATCTACTGAAATACGAATGAAAATGATGAACAATTTATTAAATAAGTTTATTAGATCATATTTAAATGCTTATTTATATGTAGATATCAGGAATTAGAGTTTTCAATATTAAAGCCTTTTGTTTTATAGTTGATAACAATTCGACATTGAAACTCATTCGTATTCGTATTCTAGAAAATGTTTTTAATAAACTACGTATACTTACAATTAAAGAACATTACAAAAAAAAGAAAAATTGAAATGTTTGTTGCTATTGTGAATGCGCTAAAAATAAAATTACCTAGGTATACATACGAAATGTGTACTTTTCAAAACATGGCATAATTTAATATAAACTTATATTCATAACTCTGAGACATTTTTAAAATTTACAAAGTTACAAGACTACTGAAATCTTTCTAAGAAACTTCAGAATAACTCAGAGTTAAGGTAACGTTACCAATACCCAACACTTCACAAAATTTATGTTGTTAAAGGATGTAGCTTTAGCTAAAAGTTATAAATATCGTAAATACATAGAGAGTTACAAATATGATTATTTCAATGGTAAAATCAAGCAAATTTTGCTTTTTGTCAGATTTAACGGTGAAAATCTCCAAAATCGATTATTTTTTTACTTAAAAGTATCTTTCGGCCATTCTACAAACAGTAATTTATACCATACATTTTAAAATTTTGATAAATATTGTTTCCTTTTCTAATAATTCATTGGGAAAAAACATCGTAAAATGAACTATTTTCGTGATTTTCTTAAGTTAAATATTTCTTAAAAATTAGCCTTTAAATAATCAAGTCAGGTACTGGTTAATGGCAGTAATAAAAACTTGTAACTTTTTTAAAATGCCAAATTAGAATTTTAAAGTTTTTTGGATCAGAAACATAACGTATTATGTATCACTGTTAGAATGAAACACATAGTTCAAACAATATATCATTTTTTTTCTAATTTTTATCTTAAGTGTATGAATTATTGACAATATTCAGGGTGAAACCAAAGTAATTGGTTTTACATTACTTCTAACAAAATTTAAGTCAACACGACAGCAAGTTCTTTCTGGCAGTCCTTGAAGGGTTCTTGGCTTTAGTTCGATGAATAGTGTTTCTTAACGTTCCAATACAAGAGAATAGGGGGCGAGTCCTGCCGTTTTATTCGCGAGTCTTAATTTGAATCATTTGTTTTTATATGTTGTTATTCATAGTTTGTCGAACATAATATGTTTTAATAAATTTATGTAACTTTACTTGTGGTTGTGTTGTAATATTCGTTCCTCGGTTATACGTTTGGCAGGACTAATTCCAGGACTAACTCTATGTGTATTGACTAACCAGAATCTTTGTTTGCGTGATTACCATAACAATCAATCAATATAACTAGAAAATAAATCAAGATAAATAATAATAAAATAAAAATATTAAATAGTGATAGGTATTTTTTATTTTTTTTTTTGACACGAAAGCCCACATTTTCAACCTACAATATTTTTTTGGTTCGTCCTTGTGTAAAGCTATAACGGCATTTATAAGAATATTTTAGATCGTCTGTCGCTTTAAGTAATCCTATTTCCATTCGATGTTGTGTAAGGTATTGAGATATCCTTTAGCATTTTTTTTACTTGAGAGCAGATAGTCGCTACCATGATAAATAAAACTGTCATCAATTTTCATTTTAACTTATATTCTGTGGCGCAAATGGAATTTCGCTTAGAAACATGTCTTGTGTTAGTTATTGTAATTTAAAAATAACAACACCTTTGTAAAAATATAGGTTGCTAATGATACTGGTAGAAGTTGTAATTTATTTCTACTAATAAAACACCAGTGGAAATGTAACGTATCACTTTACTTACAATAAGAGACAAGTGAGGTTCTGTAGGTATTTGTTGGTGCATTAAATTTGCACTAAAAAACAATTATTAGATATGTGATTTCTTATGTTATTTAGGCATATAAAATCAAGGTTTTCCATTTAACACATTGCTTCACGAAATCGAATTTTATAACTTCAAAAGCGGAGAATTTCCGACGGCATATTTTATTTCATTAATGTGAATTGGAATTTAGATCTGCTTGATGTTATACCGCCTTGTTGATTCTTATTTTGAATTTTCTCTTTCCGTTAAGGGTTGAAATTGCATCAACAAACAGTTAATTGCCGGCTAAGATTAATGAAGATTGATTTGACACAAATATAGTATAGGTATTGGTATAAATTACTTACGTAGGTTACGATATTAAAAAGCAATAATTTTAGCTGCACATTTTCTGTTATTTTAGTTAGCATGTGTACAAAAATCGTTGTAGCTCACACTGCATTTATATTATTCACATAAAATTGGCGAGTTTCCGAATATGAAACTCATCGTGGCTGATTTATTACTAGCATTTTTAGTGCTAAATCTTCTCTCAAATGGGCAAAACTAATAAAGCTTGTTGTGAAGCTATATAAGCAGGTAAATAATACTAGGGAACCTTCCAGAGCTAATTTAGAGAATATCCGTTTTTATAAATTAAATTTTCTCGGTTGTTACTACTATTACTTTTTTGATAAACAAATTTAATTAGGTAAGTAGGTACTCGTTAAATACATATTCAAAATATAGTTTTTGTCGTATCCAATAAGTAATTGAAATTTTTATTTATTTTGAAGAAATCTGTTTAATCAGTTTCGACCAAAAATAATTTTTAAGTAAAAAACCTTTATAAGATGTGGGGCAATGAGACGGGAAAATTGCAAAGTAATAAAGAAAATTGACACATGATTTTTAATCAATTTATTGGCAAGAAATGAAAACTACAGTAATATCCATTTTTTTATATCAACTGAAACGTTTAGTTTCTAAAAATAACATCTCCGAGGTGACTTGTATTTAGACGCGCGCATTTCTCAAGTCGGTCGTTCAAACTTTTTATGGCATTTCGAAGCATCTTCAATGAAGTTGCAGTCGCACTATGGGCAAAGATCATCCGAGGTGGATTGATCTCAAACCCATTCGTTTTTATGTACCCCCAAGGGATGCGCCGCGCTACGTAGAAATGTTGCAAAATTTTTACTAACAACTCGTCCTTTTTTTCTGTAGATGAAAACATATTATTCCAACAGGGTAGGGCTACGTGCCACACAGCGTTATGAACTTGTGAATGCTTTGTTCTCAAATTGGGTTATTCCCGGAATGGGGACTTAAGTCGGTCCCCCCGAAATAAACACTTGCGACTTTGTCTTTTGGGGGTACCTAAAAACGAAAGTGTTAATCCATCTAATCCATCTCGGAATCCTGCCCTGAAACAACAAATTCAAAATAAAATTACTGCAATTTCATTGGAGATGCTTCGAAACGTCGTGAATAGTTTAAACGACCAACTTGATGAACGCGTGCGTCTAAACAGAAGCTAACTTGGATATGTTATTTTCAAAAAATAAATGTTTCAATCGATATAAAACAAAATGGTCTTAAGTATCATATATAAAAAAACCCGGATAAGATGCACCTAAATACCGCTTATAACGCTCAAAAAAAGGACGTTAGTTTAATTAATTTTCTGAAAATGACGAGTATTAGAAAAGGCTAAAGAGAAAACAGAACGTAGTTCGACGACAACAAAATCATATGATTTAACGGCACGATAATCAATATACGATTTACACATTCTGCGACAACAATAATTCTTTTTCTAATCTAAATATCTAATCATATTTCATTCTGTGACAATATGGTGGTCAATAAATTTTGTATACATATGGCGCAGACTACTTGGCGGACATTGTATATGTACTTTTTCGTAAAAGTTTGTAGACATAGTCGTAGTCGTACGTTAAATACATAATACAGGCAATCCTCGTATAACGCGGTACTTATACTACGCAGTTCCAATATAACGCGGCTTATAAATATGGTTACTCTTGTATGACACGGTCGTGATTTCGATATACATACATATACGTATAACGCGATCTACAGATTGCTGTACCTATCGCTTTTTTTCACACACTTTACCACGAGACTTAAAAAATCTGTACATACACGTATTTACACATACACATAAGAGGAAACACGCAAGTACGCATATATATGCGTAGTTTTTTGTGTACTTACGTTAGTGTCAATCTTGTGTGGTGTTAAGACAGTGATGACGATTAAACTTTTCATTTCTATAATTTTGAAAATGCATTACGCGCAATGTACAATTCCTATTTGTTTTTACTTTTATGCTATGTATTTATTAAAATAATTTATGTTCTTTTAATTGCGTATATTAATTTTTGAACGAATAAAATATGTTTTGTCGCATACTATTGTTGTTTATATAACTAAAAATTTACAATACGGAACATAATCATGAATAAATTGAATGAATGAATGATTGAATTATGCATGAAACCTAAATCTCACAAACTTAACTTGAACCGCGTAACTTGAACCTAACCTGCGCGTTATACAAGGATTTACCTGTAATTTAAAAACTTCTCTTTTTATTTAATTTTTGCTCCACTCATCTAAAAGCTCGTGTAGTAAACCTAATCCTCGTGAATAATGGTTATCATAATCGTTTATATAGTTAAATATGTACCTAAATAGTCGTATCAAAGGTAAGTATTTAAAATGATCTAATATTTATACCTATTATAAAATTGTGTATGAGCTTTTAATTTTAGTTAATCGCTCGTTTAATTTCGAGTTGAAATTTTGTTTATTTATCAAATATATAAGCTAGCAAGTTCTGTAAGCCAAAATGTACAGAACTTTCAAATTAACCCCATAGAGCACATTCATATTTTAAATACGGACGGCAAATATTTAACTTTTAACTGTAAACTGTAAGTTTAATTTTCTATTAAATTGTTCGTTTCGCATTTAATACCTTGGCTAAAGCTACCGCTGGAAAAGCGTCCCAAGCGAGTTCGTGTTCTTCTCCTTGTTTTCCTTGTCGCTGTCCACCAAGGATACGCGCAGCTGTAACCGTTGCGACTCCCATGCCATCTCCAACAAAAAGGATCACGTTTTTGGCATGTGGTCTACGATCGCTTGCGTACTGTAATCGCTTTCTTAGTGCTATGCGGGACTGTTCGTACCAGTAATCCAAATCTGAAATACAGAAATTTATTATACAGTAATTATGTTATTATACGCGATTATTAAAAATATAGAAAACTAAAAATTCGTTCATAAACTTAAAATTGTAATAGTTATATTTAATTCTAGATTGCGAAATGCTTATAGAGAGTTAAGGACCCGTAATTAAACAGCCGTGTCATGAAAATGCACTTAAAACTGTTATGAATAGCAGCTGTTGCTGCTGAGCTGACATTATTAATTGGAAAAAAAAAGTAATTTCGAAATGCACCTTTGCATTCGATAATGTAAAAGCATTTCGCAATCGTCTATGAAAAAATATTTTTTTGATAATTGTTTCAAAATCAGTAAAAATGTGATTAGAAAGTTTGACATTTACGATTAATTAATTTAAGATTAATGATAATAACAATGCATAGTATTTCAGGACTCGAACTATCTTATTTTACGTCCCGAACTGTTATTTCGCATTCCTTTCGCAAAATAGCTTATTTCACGTAACAGAAGCAATAGCAATAAGGTCAACTTTTTATATGCAGTTATCGAAAAATAACTATTAATTTACCTATGGCCTATCCAAACCTATATGCAATTCACGTCATCAAAAAAAAAGTTACTAGATTGTTTATTTGTAATTCGGTTTAAAGTTTGGAAAGTGACATTCTATAGATGATTTACCTGCGCATGTATTAGATGGTATAAAGAAAGACTACAACTACTAATGTACTACACTACTTGCAAATGTATAATTTTATCTTGATAAACATAGATATTACCTATACGTTATTCACGATAGGTTCCAATGCCGTCATGTATAAAAAGTTACTAAATTATAGGTATATTTGTAATATTCAGTTTAATTTTTTTAACGAGGTATATTCTACCAAAGATTTACCTGCACACGTATGACATGGCAAAGAAAGACTGGAATCTATTAGTACTGTTAAAATACGAGGTTTTATTGATGACGAGATTGGAACCTATCGTGAATAACGTATAGGTAATATCTATGTTTATCAAGATAAAATTATACATTTGCAAATACGATAAATATTTAAATAAATTTATATTATATGTTTTAATAATTTATAAAAATACTTAGGTATAGATTCTCAAAAAATTTTTTTTATTTTATAGACGATTTTTCAAGTTAAATCCTTACATGACATGGTCGCCTGTGTATCATTTTACCGACATGCATTATTTATATGTTTCGCAAGACTTTCAGGTAATTCTTTACGGAAACTTCTAGCTGCTAGGTATTTCCGTTTTATTTATGTACATGATGGGTTTATTTAGTTTGCCATCTCCAAGATACCGAGTAATATATACACGAAATAATTTCTTCACTTTACAGAATCTAAATTTGAATTCTTCTCAATATCAGAATTTAAACTGAAATCGCATTAGAAACTTGTTGATATACCTATACAAATAAATATGTATATCAAAAGAATTGCATCGTGAATTTTCACAAATAAAGTCATAACGTATTTCTTTTCCTTTTAGTTTTTAAATCTCTATTCTACTTCTTTTGGTTTGCATGCGTCTTACATTCGGTAGAAGTATATACGTGCGTAGAATAACTTCAATAACTTTTCTTGTATATAAAGTGAACTAAACAGAGTTTTCAAAGAGATAATATTAAGTCGTTTCTAGAATTTCTAATAGGTCTTGCGTGAAAAATGTTTGCTTTTAAGTAGTTAATTTCCATAAACGCAGAACGTTTCTAAGTAAATTTTGCGAAAGAATTAAGTACGGAATTTCTAAGTTAGAATTAAACATGTTTATGTAGTTACTGCGATTTTCAGTCGCAGTGCGAAATTACTTACTTTGATACTTATTAAAAACGTTAATTTATTTATAATGATTCGACATTTATTTATATCACGCTATATTAAACGGTTCGAATTACTAACTATTTAAAAAAACTGTCAAGTGACTAACTGCGAACTAGCTCCCGATTTAGTCGCAAGCTATTTATAATAGAGTCCCTTGCCATAAAGCCCGTCGGAATTTTGATCTGGACGGAGTTTTCTCTTCTGATCCTGCATTTTTAGATATCACCCCTGGTTGAAAGTGCACTACCCCTAATATTTCTAATCGCCATTTTTTTTTGAGGAAATTGCACTTAGAGAGTAACAGATGAAGTGATTAATACCTATTTACCTAATAATCGATGAACTCCTGTTGAAATATTCACTCTCAAAGTTGACACATTAAAATCAACGTGGTTAATATTAATATTTTAAACGCTTATAAAAGAAAGGGTCAGACAATGAGAAAAAAATACTGACAAGGTACTTTTCGTTTATTGGTATTTTGAAACATAATAATACTACAAAAGATTAATAGATATTTAATATATTGTAATGACTTGTAATGTCCTGATTAGATTAAAGGAAATAATTTTGTTGTCTATCAAAATCATACAAAACGTACAATAAATCTAGTTATCTATAAACTGAGACTAAACTTACTAAATTTCACTAGATTAATCAAAATAATGAGTATTATACGTTTAACATATAACATACATATCATATTAATGTAATAAATTTTTGTAAAACTAGTGAAATGACCTTGACAGTCGCGCCACCCCCTTCCACATAATAATAAAAAAATCAAGTTTCACAATAGACAGTAACAATTGAAACGGAAATACAAAGCATTGAGAAAGGAAATTAATTCAGTAAATTTTTGATTGTATGTGCAAATGGTATGAAATCACTACTCCAAGAGCGACCGCAGACTAATGCGTAAAATCGTTCAATATAAAATTGTAAGGCAAGTTGTTGGTCGGCACTTAGCCTGTGGTAGTCGGTCGGCAACT
Organism: Rhagophthalmus giganteus; assembly: GCA_036326145.1. Taxonomy (NCBI): domain Eukaryota; kingdom Metazoa; phylum Arthropoda; class Insecta; order Coleoptera; family Rhagophthalmidae; genus Rhagophthalmus; species Rhagophthalmus giganteus. The sequence goes on along the minus strand of JARFJA010000088.1, from coordinate 28,383,953 downwards.
ATTCAGGTACCGAGATACTTCTCGAGTGAAAGGGGTCCAAAAAGTCAATAAGAAATCCAACGAGCTATAATCACATCATCAGACCAACCAGCCGACAACTTCCCCCTAATTTAGATAAACGACAGTGTCTCATTATTTTGTTGGTGTTATCAAATATTTTTGCGCGTCTACTTGTCTTTGAATATTTTTATAAATTTGTTTCTGTAAGTTGTAAAATTTAAATTATTAAAATAAAAACAATTACTTATTAAATATACAAAAAGGCTACTATTACCCCATATAATTCCCATTTTGGGCACACTTCACCTGTTACTCGCTAACAATAAGGACGATTTTCTCGAATGTGATCTAATTAAGAGTGAATATCTCGGCAGGGGTGCGTCGTAGGAAACAATTTTATGGAAAGTTATGACATTGTTATTTTGACGTGTTCTACCATCCCTCAAAGTTTTTTCAATAAATTTTGGAACATCCTGCATACGAAATTACGTGTAACTTAAATTACTCTTATCTATTTCTAAAATAATATTTTTAAAAAACAAATATTGCAAATTAACTTTTGACAGTTATAAAATTAATAGAGAAGTTCCATCAAGTGCAGGCGTTTGAAATCGACTTCTTTTTAACTAATTTACATTACTTTAATGTAATATGCAACAACAGTTTTACATATACATATAAATGTTGTCTGAAAATATTAACTTTAAAAACAAAATATAATAATATTATTAAAAAAATATTTTAATACCTACCAAGTAGGTAAAATGTTACAGAAAATATTCATTTTACATTAATGGAATATTGGATGAGTTTTAATGAAAAATAGCGTGTTTAGTATTTAACTTGTTAGTCACCTTAATAGAAAAAATATACACTTCGTCCAAACCTATATGCAATTCACATCATCAATGAAAGGTTACTAGATGATGACGTTTCACACAGTGCTGTCACCTCGTATCTCGTATTTTGACAGTTGTAATAAATTGTAGTCTTTCTTTATATCATCTAATATGTGCGCAGGTAAATCATCTATTGAATATATCACTTTCCAAACTTTAAACCGAATTACAAACAAGCAATCTAGTAACTTTTTATTGATGACGTAAATTGCATATAGGTTTGGATAGGCCATATATAATATCTATGTTATCGGAGAAAAAACTTTTATATCCATATAAAATAAATTTGAATTCATCTATGAAGTTATTTCACGCTCAAGAATCTACATATTATACACCTATCTAACTGAATACAGTTTCCAAAATATTAAGTATTGATTTTCTACCGTACCAGAATAATATAGAAAAACCACCTCATAATTTTGCTATAAATATGTAGAAAATAACATTTACCGAATTAACATTTACAATTAGCGATCTTATTTTACTAATCAAATTTAAATAAAAAATAAATTAAATAAAAAAATAAATAAATAAAATTTAAATAAAATTGAGATAACATGTGCTTTGCGAATACAATAAATATTATTAATTTCCTGAAATTACAAAGCACGCTGCGACCTCACACCTATAATAATAATTGTTTTCGAATAGATTTTAGCAACATCATAGAGTACTTGCATGAATTTTTTAATCTAACGAAACGTACATAAATATAAATAGATAAAGATTTTAATTTATTTTAACTGACAATGAGTGAAAACAGTTTTTGATCAAATCACTTACCTAGAGGTATGTACCTATTTATTGTGTTTTCGTAAATTAAAGTTTTAATCAATTCAAATAAATATCATGTGATTTAATATAATAATATATTATTTAATTAAATAATAATAAAATAATAATTTAATATATAAACGTGATATAATGCTCGTCTATTGGTGTGACGTAAACCTCACGGACTAATCACCGCACCGAACAGCACACACCACTTCATTCGTATTTACATTTCTGTTTACTTAAGTACAGCGACGTTTATATTGGTTTAGTAAATCGGTTACTTGCAAGACAGTGCAATGCAGCTACACATGTATCTATCGAACCACCATGTATATAAAAATTTTAGTTTTAATAGTTGAAATCTCGTAAGAAGGTCAAGACATCTAAAAATAGATTAGCATGTTATAAGAGGGAAAGGTGCCAAATAATTGAAATTGACCGATGCTTACACATAAAAACGAAGATATACGCGGAGTGAGTGGTGAGAAGTATTTTCCTAGTTTTTTTAAACAAAATACCAAATCTTATATTAGCGAATTCGGAAAGAGGATTAGCTTTATTCGAAGCTACACAAATATACAGGATGTCCCATTTAAATTTAAAAAAATGGAGACACTTCAGATTAAACCGGAAGTCTAGTAACAACGAAAATGCACTCATCAGATGCGTGAAATATTATAAACCGTATGATCAAAGTTTCATTAAAATTATCGTTTTCGTTTTAAAGATATTTGCTTGATTTCATACTTTTTCCCAAAGGAAAATGCCCATTTTTCGGTAAACGTTAAGTGGTTTATATAACTGTACTAAATCGTATATTGACAAATGAGGAAAAAAGAGCTCTATTCTAATCTGCCCAAAAATGCAGGGTGTTTCGTTTAATTTAAAAAGTTATATGTTATAAGTTATATGTTAAGTATAAGTTACATGTACCAATTTTTACCGAAATCAACATTTTGTTTTTTGAAAATATTTGTTTTGTTCTATACTTTATCCCAATTCTATATATAACGACATGTCTAATCTTATGTCTAAACAAATTTTTATATTTTACGTAATAATTAGATTAAGCTATAGTTTGTAAAAATTAATTACCTACTTACATTGTAAAATTAAAATAAATTTTTATTAAACTAAAAAAAATATTTTAATAATACTCCTATACGTTCCAATCCACGTCGTCCATAAAACCTCGCATTTTTGCAGTACTAATACAGTATGATCGCAATTTTTCTATTTGGTTATTCCATCATTGGTCTTGGTGGCGTTCATTATGTATGCGACCAATACGCGAAAAATAGCGACCACACGGGGAAAAGATCACGAGGTAGACTACAAATGAGGTGGAAAGATGACAGTAAAACACGCAAGCTTTATGTGACAAAAAATGGCCCAAAACAGAGAAAACTGTAGGCAAATAGAGGAAGTCTACATCCAAAAATGGAAAGAATAGAAGAATAGGCTTAAAAAAATGAATTGTAGTATTCCTTTACCGTGTCACATGTGTGCAGATAAATCATCGGTAAAATATGCCATGTTCAAAACTTTAAATCAAATATTACAAATATATAATTTAGTAGAGTAACTTTTTATGCATGACGTGCATTGGAACCTATCGTGAATAACGTATAGTCATTATACTTCGATTTTTTTGGCAGTTTTATAGCATAGTGTTTCACTACAAGTCACAGTTAAAAAAAAAGAACTTGACTTTCGGTTTTTTTCGCGTTATATCCCTCACTTATATAAATTATGTGATCTGCCATTTTAATAGTTTCTTTCGAGGTTAGAATCTGTGGCCATTCCCACTTTAATCGCCACCATGCTTTAGACCTTCGCACAATTCCTTAAGATTTATATAATCTAGAAAAATAACGGTAAGTGTTATAATGCCTACCGAAAGATTGATATCCTAAAAAGTGTAAATCAGGCCTAACAGTTACTAAATTATGTAATTTAAGTAGGTAATTATTTTATATTTTTATGTAAGTTGAATCAATTTTATTATATTTTTACTGAAATTTTCGCTTATTGCAAGTGTTCAAAATTAGCATTTTTCTGTTCGATACATAAAGCCGTACATCATAGAGAGAGACTGTGTTTGCAACAGCGTTTCTGAGTTATGTATTTCTGATCCTATCTTTGCAGTCAAAGTCATAATTCTTTCATTATTGGGTTCAGTTCAATATTTCAACGTTTCAATTGCAACACTATTATTTTATTTCATGTGATTTTAGAAATAAAACTCTGAGGGATTGGAAGACATGATAACCATGACATATTTAGATAGGTACCTATATTTCTTTCAATCAATATTCTTATAAAATCAATTCATCAATTGCATGGACCAAACTTCGACACCTGATAGAACTTTTTAAAATAAGAAAAATTGTTCCTATACCTACACATGGGTCGGGATATGTTAACAATTAATTTCGGAGGTACAGGATGTTCAAGTTTATGTTGTTTAAATTTAAGCACCGACATTATGCTGTACTATGTGTGTGTGACTAAACAATAATTACGCGGTCGGTTAGGTTCAAGAGCCTGGTCACCACGTTCACCGGAATTGACTCCGGTTGAAATTTTTTGTCTCGGTATATTCAAAGGACGAAATCTGTGCAACCCCTGTACATATCGGAGAAGACTTAGTTTAAACAATTTGGAAAGAGTGTGAAGATCTGCGGGCTAATCCTCATTTTATCCACATTTCCACGTATTCTGTCGCACGCAGTTGTCAAAAATATGTCGAAGTCGAAAGAAATGCATTTCGAGCAACTTTTGAAATTTGTAGTTAAAATAATAGAAAATATAAGAAAAGATGGTATAAAAGTTCAATGTACATACATTGCGTATACAGTGAAGCAGGAAATTGGATTGAAAGTGAAGAATTTAAATTGCAACATCCCCGATCGGAACAGAATATAAATTACATTCAAAAAGACTACTTGAAGCTGCAATGCAGAACAAGTTCTTTCTAATTTATCCTTTAATTGGTAGACCATTGAGGTCGAAGTCTTTGTGCGTAATTGAATATTTAGTTGAAAGGGATGTAATTTAATTATTCCTTAATCAAATTGTGCAGGTCCACAAAACATCAACATAAGATTGTAGTGGTTATGGAAAATAGAATTTTGTTTTCTTATATACTTAAATATATTAGGTATGTAATGCGTATTTCACTGTTAAAATAACAAATGTTTTGAATAAAAAGTAATAGATAGGTGTATGATAATTATAAAATTAACACAAAATGCAACCATGCATAAGTAAGTACATACCTACCATACGTATTTTATAAACTGTTCATATTTTTATTGAAAAATCTATTTAAACAATATTAAAATCAAAATTATTGTTAAAATGAAACCTACGTAAAGCAAGTTTTTTTTATACGTACCTATAGGATAAACCCTTCGGTAATAAAACATAAGCCAGTTATTGAATAATTTAATTTCTTTAGATTATATTAAGCTTCGAGTCTTTGCTTTGGTAAGTACATCTAAATATTCTTGCATGACTGCAAATACTACTCTTCCAACGCACAATTGCTAGTTAAAAAGTTTTCTACTGTCCATTTATATATTTTTATCTTCGTCGGCGTCATTTATCAAACTAATTTCAGTGTTGTTAAAAAACTTATTACCACAGTCGTTGTTAGTGCGGTAAATTAGTTTGATAAACAGCTTATAATGACGAAGACAAAATATTGAACAATACACGTTTGATTATGGCTTAACGAAGTTTGTTTGATTGCAGCAGAACTCGGCTCACCGCCTCGTTCTGGTAATCAAAATCGTTTCATTAAACATGTCATAATCAAACGTGTATTGTTAATACATATTTATTACTGTGTTTTATTTTTTTTACAACAAACATGGATACGCGAATATACATGGTGTCCCGGAAAGCGCGAATAAGACCTAAAGAGAAGATAAAATAGTTTATTTCCAACAAAAAAGACTTATAAGGTTTTATCCAAATCCGATTCACTAAAATCTTGCTGAGATTTAGCGATGAGCGTTATTGCTTATTTGACAGTTGTTTGCTATAAAGGTAGATTCAGAATTCATATTACAAAATTACATGGGTAAACTAACACAAGACACTAATAAAAACTCACGACAACCTCCCACAACTATAGTACATAAACAGTTCCTTACTGGCGAAATGGGACAATTCATCGCCGTCTATTCATCGTCGGTCATTTTATCGCTGATTATTTTATTATTATTATAAGTGCAATGAAAAGATTAGTATAGATGAGGTCAATTTAGGTTAGTGTTGATGAGGTGAGTTTAAATTAGTACAGATAAGGCGAGTTTAGGTTAGGTAGATGAGGTACCAAGACTAGGTTTTATACTTAAAACCAATTATCAACACTTTCTGGGACACCCTGTATTTGTAAAAGAAAACTATATGGGTTTCGAATAGTATTTTTGCTTTTCATTAAATCAAGATAGTTTGAATATTGCATATTTTAAACAGTCAATTATAAACAAAGGTTGTGTTTAAAATTTCAAGTACGGCGCTGTAAACTTTAGATATGTATGCGCAGAGAATAGAAAAATTGTAAGACGAGTATGTGCCATAAAAGCATTCAAGTCGCACGATCAACTAATGAATAAAGTAATAAGTTCCATTCTTATACTTACACATCATTTAAAATCAATTAAAAGGTTAAATCATAAACATGTAATAAGAAGATAATTAGATATTTACAAAATGTTAATAAAACTTGCTAGTTCGTTGTTGACAGTTATAGAGTTTGTCAAGTCCGATCGAACTACACAGCTTTATGAAATAAATACATAAGTACCTATGTAAAATAAAATAAAAGCTTCAATTTTGTAATTTTAAATGTATATTTATCCGAAATGAATTATTGTTTAACTTTCCTATTCAAACTTCCACTTTTTAAACAGACACATCATAGGTGTCTACTTATGTAACCGATTTAATTCGTTAATCACTATATAATTTGAGTTTATCAAACTCATTGTCAGTGTCTCATCAATAACGTTTTAATAACCACAATTTTGCAAAACAGTAATCATAGTTTGAAAAGCTACAATTAGCTAGACATCAAACTGTAGCTTCATCGAATTAGTGTAAATTAAATACCAAAGGGTTTTCGAATATTAAATATCAAAATTAATAAAATTTTGTGTGGTATTTAAAGCTATAAAATATAATAATTAAAAGTGTACATAATTGCATCGTACAGTAAACGCGCTAGATTCAAATGCCTATAGGCACATAAAATAATTAAACTACAAATTACAAGTATCAGTTAAACTATGTATTATAGTATCTAGTTACGTTTAAATTTCGGAAACTGCCGCTTACAACTAAATTTATCACTTGCTTCTTAATAGCGAACAAGTGATGCACGAAAATGCACGACAATTTACCTCATAAAAGGGCGCGTCGAGAAAGTTAACTCAAAGTTAGTTAAACTGCTAACTTGCTAGTTGCTAACGATGTTATACGTTTTTGATCATTGGTAATCTTCTTAAGACTAACGCATCTTATATTTCTAAAACCAAAATATTTCGCTCCATATGTAAATTTAAGGAAATAACTTGTAGGTAATATTACCTAAAATACAATTTATATTTTATTAGGTACGCACTTATATCCTAATATTTTTAATGTTTTCCTAATGACATTTCTTTTTAATTATTACGTATTAATTTAATTAATAAATGCCTACATATATTGAAATTGTATTAAGTTTAACCAATATAAAAAGATTCAAATATAGGATCGACTATTTACTCAAATCAATTAAATGTAAACGTTCGATACCAGTAAAACAAATCGAATTTTCATTTCACAAGGGGAAAACCGAAAATGTCGATAAAAAGGCACAATGTTTCAGTATTAACACGGACAAAATTTATAAGCGTCCGAAAGATATATGTAGGGCAATTTCCGTAATTTGTCTACCTACTACACAAACACCTGTGGTGATTCCCTTCATTTTTTCGTGCTAGCTACGTACATCTCGATTGGAAGTTTACTTGTGATGATTTAAACGTTATTAAAACGACCTAACTGTTTAATTTTGAACAAAAAACATCCAATTAACTTAAAAGCTGTAGATAATTAAAAAAATTACTTAAATAATAAAATTATACACTTTGGTTATTTTTCTGAAAATTCTAATTATAATTTAGGCAAAAATTGACAATGATTTAAAGTTGACATCATTTAAAACTTTATAACTTTTGTCCGAAAAATTTTTCTCTAAAATGTGTTCGCGAAATAATTGAGTAGACCCATTATATACTATATTATATTAATTTGATTTTTAATTTTTATTTATTGATTTATAATTAAATAATAATGTAAAAAATTTGTTTATATGTTGAGCAGGACATTTGGGACAAACAATTGCTCTAAAATGTTTCTCTAGTTGTCTTCCTTATAAAGTTACTTAGTCTCAGAGATATACCTACATACATATTCAGTTCATTTTGAGCATTTGCTTTAGATTATTGCTTTAAATTTATTTACAGTTGTTTTTCATAATAAATCATACAGACATGTGGAAAATGCGCGTTTTTTCTTACACAATGTGTATGTTTTTGAGCGTGAATATTTTTGTGAGAAAGACAGATAAAAATGATGTATAACACATCTAGTTATAAATCGCCCTGTATATTATATATGGGATATATAACGTAATATGATATATAGATACATACAAATATAAAATACGTCTACAATACATGTAAAAGCACGTTGCCGACGACATTAATTATGTTCATGACTGTACTTCCTGCCAGATATCGTCATACTCAAATATTTATTTACGCGTCTTATGTACTCGTCTTTAGTATGTATTGGATATTTATTTGTTGAAAAATAAGTTATGAGTTTACCTATCGTATTTTTAATACTTTAATCTTCTAACAATAATATTTAATTTCAATTTTATTGTCAGTTTCATTTCCAACTTTAAGTAAGATGTACAGTCAAGTTCATATGTTTTGGTCCACGAGATTTGATCGCAGGTCAACGAGAGAGGATCAAAAGGATGAAGAGTAGCAGTTGTTTTTGAATTGTAAAAAGAAACACGTCAGATAATAAATAAAAATAGGACCCTAATCTTTTTTTTTAAACCTTTTACGATAAAAACTCACACAGGCGACGGGACAAAACATATGAATTTGACTGTACATACCCATAACTTTTTATTGGTAAGTACCTATATGATAATAAAGGAAAGTTGCACCGAATATTTAAAATATCAGATATCTCATCTTATATCTTCTACATTAGTACAATAATTGTTTAAAATGCAATATTAACACCTGTCTTTAATAAGAAATAGTCCGTGCCAAACAAAATATATTTACAGAATTTGGATACAAAATTATTTAACAGGTAAGTACCTACCACTGGATTTATTTTTCAATGGAACACGCATGCCACACTTTAGAGTTCGTAATTTACTTACAATTAATGCCCAAATCATCTCTAAACTACGTTCAGCAAGTCGAGTCAACAAGTGACAACACTTTCATATTAATATCGTTTTGTAGCATTCACACGGACGGCAACATATTACTATCATTGCTTGCTGACTATTCGATGAATGCAGTTTAATTACCTACACTCATCTCTTCTATTAGGTATTTTATAATAATAATGTCTATTTACGTAGATAATAATGTTAGTTGTGAAATGAATGTGTTTTACGCACGAACCGTGAAACTTGTTGGAAAAAGTTCTACAAAAATGGAAATAAATAAAATACTAAATGTCAGCGAAAAATCAAAACTTTTAAAAGATCAATATTAAATTAAAAATACAAAAGCCTCATCTAAATACAAATTCAAGCTTACTTGCGTAATTGCCTCTTGTATATACCTACGGCTTAAATCATAATGAACATGTGTTATCTTTTATTTTTATTTTTTAACGAGAACAAATTATTATGCTATAACCTATACCTACCTATATTTTATAAACCTTTACTGTTTTCTTCAATAATTAAAGCAAACTAATAAATTTATTATAAGTAAAATTAGGTAGTTTAGAAAGTATGCATTCAAACAAAAAATTTACATTGAAATATACGTAATTTCTAAAAGAATTAAAAAATATATTGTAAAGGTGATTTCTTAATGACTATATCTATTATTTTAGAATCGGGCAGATTCATAAGGTGTTTCCTTGTAATGTGATACCTATGTCTAACGTTTTCTGCGGGTTATTCGTAATTAGGGTGTCAAAACGTCCTCGCGTCAAAATGGGTTCAGGTCGAAAAGTCTTGCGTTGAATCGGTCGTATCGAAACGTCCTAAACCCCTTCCTTTAACCCCCGTTTCAAAAAGCGGGACACGGACACGGCAAAATCAACCGTCGTGCGATTTAGTCGCATGCGCATTTTAAGCATGTTTCTTTCGAACCTACACGTACTACACGTACTCGAAAATTGCATGCTTTCGTGCTTCTAATTATAAGTCGGGCTTAAAAGATCGACGAGTTAAAGATAGACTACATAAATAGACCAACAACAATAAACATGAACCAAATTGAGACAACAACATGTAGGAGTCAAGAGGCAGCAAACAATAATCAAAGTGAGTGTGGTAGATGTGGGTATTGTCACATTATTCAAAAAAGGTGCCCAAGCAGCCCCATTTTTCAAATAAGTGTATTTATAAAAGTAGAATTAAAAATGACATTTATGTTATTCAAAATGAACAAACTGATATAATTGACATTAATGATACTTATCATGAACCTAAAACAGCTGATATATATTTTATTTTGGATGCAAAATAAGATTTGTTGAAATAGGCAAAATCGTGAATTTTAAATTGAATACAGGAGCCCAAGTAAGCGCTATACCAGTTACAATTTTTTTATGATTTAAACGCTAGTAACAAATTAAAATCATGTAATTATCATATTTCAAATTATTCTGGAACTAAAATAATTGTTAAAGGTAAATGTGAATTATTGGTACAAAATAAGGGAATTATGCATAAGTTAGAATTTGTTGTAGTAGAAACAACACCTGGTGGTTCTCCGGCATTGGGTCTAGAAGCAATTAGAAAGATGAATTTAATTAAACGTGTAAATAAAGTTAAAGGTAATATGATTGTCGATCTGTATCCAGATGTCTTTGAAGGTATAGTTAAAATTAAAATTGATTATGTTGATTTTAAATTAAATGAAATTATGCAACTAGAATAACACCGATAATTAGAAAAGTACCGCTAAAGGAAAATTGATTAAAATCAAAACATTGCAATAATTGTAATCAACAATGTCAATTTAAAATGAAAAGAGATCGAATTCAAAAATTTAAAAGAACTTTTAGTGAATGACAATGTATTGCAATATGGTTCAAATACAAAATAAGTGCGAACCATCAATTGTTGTAAAAATTGATGGGCAGAGACCTAGGGCTTATTACGTATAATTGAAAAAGTCAGGAATTGTTATAAATAGAAACAGAAAATTCTTGAAAACATTTAAGATAGATAATTTTAAGAAAGCAGATGAGGATGAGGTATTTAAGCAATTGTTTGTGGAAGAAATTATAAGAAATAACGAACTATTAGAATTTAGGCACGCAACATCTTCAATGTACCTCATTCTCCTGTAATAAAAGAGCAGGAGAAAAGTACAATAATTAGTGGAAGTAATATTGTAACTACACTTCATTCCAAATAAGAAAGTGGCGCTACGTTTGAAGGAAAGTTTACAACGGTACGTTGTTTGGTATCTACACAAACGAGGAAATTTAAAAATAGTATATCTTTAATTAATATTCTGCAAAGACCGGTATTGTAGCAAAAAATTGAGCTAACACAAGTTAGCAAATTATTGTCACTATTTTCAAAATATAATCTTCTCAGTGTGAAACGGGTTTGAATATTGACCAATGACAATTAAGCTTCCCTATGCTTTCTTTCATTACCTTCTTATTTGGAATAGACAATACAGCAGGGGGTAGTAGTAAGAAAGCTTTCATTCTTGAAGGGTTATGTTCAGTAACAAAATGGTTATATTTTTTTTTGTTAGGGAGAAGATGTGATATTAAATAGAATTAGTCACTAAACAACTGTGCAAATATTGTTCCTGTTACATAATAAAATAGATATGACATATTAGTTTATATTTATGTTTACAAACATAACAGGTAGGTATAGATTTCATGTTAGATGAATGTTTCACCGCTGAAAATGTTTAAAATTAGTTCGCATATTTTCCGGGGATCATGTTTACTTCGATGAGCTGCACATTTAACTACGATTAAAATAATTGTCGTAACATAATAGTTGATTGTGATTAAATATAATTAATCAGACTTACATAAATCTAATGAACAACAAATAAAATGAAAACCCTGATATAATAAATTACGTACTTACCTAATTTGTAAAATTTACATAATAGTTAATTTAACAAGAAATGCCTAATTCCTAATACCAATATCTAAATCAGAAAATATCTGGGTATATAATTTACATTTACGAAACTTTTGAGCAAGTAGTAAAAAACAAAATAGAAAAATACTCATTTTCCTAAACGTAATGTAATAAACTATTATAGTATCTTCATTTGCATAATATAGCCTTTTTGGTATCGAAATGCCTTTGTATCGAAACAGCTTCGTGGTAAAACGGTCTCGCACCGAAACATCCTAGATTCTAAAAATACGATAGAATCTATAAAATGATGATTTAAAAAAAAGTATTCTTGACAAAACAATAAAAATGTCAAACAACGAAAGCGGAATAGTAATAAATAATGATAAAATTAAAACACACAAGAATGCATGATGAATATATTTTGTTTATAAACAAATGAATGCCTCAATAGTTGCTAAAGTTTTTGAAAGTAAATACCAGACATTATTTTACTAACTGAAGCGTTGCCAATTTTAACATGTATTTACACAGACAGCGTCTGTTTCTTAACCAAATATGTCGTTACAGACACGATAGCGCGCAAAATGTACAACAAGAATTTCTGTATCTGACAAGTAATTAATGGAGTTGGCGATTAGTTGGCTTACGTAAACGTAAGAACAAAAATTCCACAAACAACTTTTCTAGTTATACGTTTTTCTATGCAAATCAGTAGGTATCATATTTTCTGCCATACCTAATCCATATTCTTTGTATCCATCCCTTTATATCTTTGTAAGTAATTATTTTCTTATCACTTTTATTCCGACTATATAATCTTCCACATTTCATAGTTCAATAACAGCGCCTTTTAGTGTCTCTATTCAACCCATATCTATGCATTATTTATTTATTAACGTTTATAAATAATTTAAGCTAATTGTAAGACGCGTTTTTATTTATCTACAGCCAACCAAGACCGAAAGACTTTTTGAATGCCCGTTACGTTAATTTATTGTCTAATTTTATCTTGAAATTAAGCATAAATAGTAGTAGGTTGTTTTACAAATTGCCATAAAATATCAAAAAGATAACACATTAAATTATTCTCACAATACGCCCAAAGATATATTGCTTTAGGGTCAACAAAATACTTTCGAGTAAAAAACATTTGTTCTTGACTTAAAAAAAAAGATTTTTGAATTGTATATACGACTTAAAAGAAACTGTCTTATTTATTTTTATCATTATTTATATAGGTGTTTGCAATTAGTGGAGTTTTTTTTTAGTCAAACAAAAACATGTTAATTCAAAAATAGTTATTTAATTTAAAAAAGAAACTATTATTTCAACAGTACCATAACCACGGCATTCAAATTTTTAACTAGGTATTGTTTTAAAAGTTGTAATTTTTTTTATTAAAAAGTCAAACACATTTTTCATAAGTATGAATTACGTATACATAAGTACTGTTATCGAAACAATTCGCATTTCTTTTCATAACAGACGTATATATGTATTTGTTAATATCTGATTAACAATTTTGGCTTTTAAAAGGAACGTATGTATTTCTTTGGGCGTACAAAAATAATCTATAGTACCTATTTATTTTTAATAGTTTTATAAATAAAACAAAATTACGTATACCAGTGTCAAATGTCAACTACTGTCTTTAACATTTTATTATAAAGGATAACTCGGGGTTCATCTCTTTTAATGGGCTGATGGGTCGAGTAGAGCATTAAATGTTTATAGACTACTCTAAAAAACCTTTTTAATTCTACATAACCTCGGATAATTATTTTTGATTTGTTTGCCATTTTGTTAATAGGTCATCACAACATATAATACTTTTTATACTTATTGTTTGATAATTCAGGCTAGTCACATACTTACATTAATTTAAAATTGAATTAATTAGGTATTTAATTTAAATCACTTATTAATAAATGAATTATTCCATATTAATAAATAGTTTAAATTAAGTTCATTACATTACAAAATATAAGAAACATTATCAGTGACATTTTTCGTTTATATCAAGGACACTCTTAATATTCTTCTACAGCACTTTCGCAAGTAAGACTAATGAAGTAGTATATGAAGTACCACTTGGAAACAACAGTTTGGAGAATAACTATTATACATTTTATATCCTCGTAGAAAGTGTTTGTTTGATGTTTCCGGTTTATTGCACGCTCCATGAAAGTGAGACAAATAAATATAACTCAAGTTTATGTATCAATTATTATTCCCACATTATATTGTATTTATTATATAGCTTCACTTTTAATAGTAAACATTGTGCACTTAACTCTTATACAGGGCGTTTCAAAATTTGACTGCCAACGTCCTAGTGACAAATCATGCACTTTGAGATAAGTAACTTATGTCCGTAAATGCACTTTTTCCAAAACATAGGGTATTAAGGTTAAAAATAAAATTGTTTATTTTCAATAAATAAATGTAATGAATAACAAGTAATAGGTAATAAAGTAAAGTAATAAGTAATAATAAAATTTACGAGACCATTAAACGACTTGTTTTAACATGAACATGAATTAATATTTTGCATGTTTACCAAATGGCCATATGAACGGCAATAATTAAAATTAAATTTTGCTCGAAAACGGTTAATTTTAGCATAGTAGAATATCATGACTTTTTTAACAACGGAATAATTGAGAAAGTCAAATATTTAAAAAAATTTACGTTTAATCTAACGCTGACAAAATTAGGGGTGGGAAAAGGGTCGTTGACCCCTACCGCGCGCGACTGGGAGAAACTAGAGACCACGTATTAATGTTAAAACAAGCAGTTTAACGGTCTGATAAGTTTCACGTCAATCCACCGAACCACTTAAAATTTATTGAACATAAACTACTTATTTATTTAATTTTTTTAACCCTAAAAAAAGGTGCATTAACGGACGTAAGTTACCTGTACCTCGGTCTACATAATTTGGCACCGGAAATTTGCACTAGACCGACGGTAATAGCATTTTTGAACACCCTGTAGATGTTTTTTTTTGTAGTTTTATGTTGTAGGTATTCATATTTATTTAATTAGGTATTATTTCCGTTTTATAATATAATTTGTTAGTTTTTAAGGGCGGTATATATATATATATATATATATACATATATATAGGTGCTTACTTTCTCAATGATATCTTACTTTAAGAATAACCCTTTGTCTAAATTGATTATATATGTATGGGGTACCTACCAACAATGAAAGCGTCAGCTTTGTTCAATACGTCATTACGTAGAAACTTTCAGATAACTATTGTTATAATTTCAATCTCGATTTCCATATACGTTATACCTCAATAAAGCTATAGTCTTGCAAGATTTCAATGCTTCATAAAGTACAAAATAAATCGATGTTGTAAGTTACTGTTCAATAATTGTGTTAGTTTCTCGTATAATGTTTCATAGAAAAGTTTCCGCATTCGAATGGATATTGTTTTAATAAATAAATTATAAGTTGCTTGCAAATAAAACGTTACTTATACAAAAATTAAATAATCAAGTAATAATAAATTAGATAAATTGAGTAAACGAATTCAGCTTACAATTAATATTATAAAACAATATTGTTTAAAAGTTTTATTATTGTACCTACTTAGAATAATAATACCGGCGATATTTTTAAATTTCAGATTGAAAGATGAATTTGTAAAATTACCAACTCGAAACGAAGACAAATTTGTCCTATTTGTCATCTAACGACAAGATGTTTTATTAAGAATTAATAACTACCTGTGAACCACATTCCAAATGAATAACCTGTGGATGCTTTTCTATAACCTTCAATATAAATTAACGAGGGCAGATAATATTGAACCGATATTTCTGAAGGCTCTGTCTGCAATAAATCATCTACCCATATACAACTTCAAAAAGACAAATGAACTGGAAGTACTGCATAAAAGATGGGAGCAACATTATTACCTTATTTTGCCTTACTTGGCATCTTTCCCGAAACTATTGACGTTGCATGATACGGAACCAGAGATACAAATAAAATTATTATATACATATCTTTGCTGATATTTCTTTCGGGAAACAATAGGTAATAAAGAAGGAACGTATGTCTGCAATTGGGCAAACATCCAATTTTCGGAGCATCTTTATAAGGTGAATAAGGAAGTAAATAAAAGGAATTGGTCGAATTTATGGCGTTAAAATAACCCAAGCTGCATAAGTTTACAAAGAAACCGGTCTAGACTTGTTGTAATTCGAATTACCACCTATGTAATATATCATAATGAAATACATCAAGTATAAAAATATTTAGAGATTAAGTACCTATATGGCAAATTGTTTAAAATTTTAAAATCTATGTAACAATTTTAAAATTGATGTACCTACCTACCGAAACTTTTATTAATATATATTTAATACTAGCATTCGGATATACAATACATAAATAAAGGCGCATCAGTGAAGCGGGAAAACTTAAAAGCTTGGTTATTCAGTTGACGTTTGGACGACGGCGCTGAATTTAATGAAATATCGTCAGTCATTTAATGCCATTTAGTAAACATGGAACAGTAGTCGGGTGCACATCGTGCTTTCTACGTTAAATCGTTTTATAAAATGGCGACTCCGCGATAACTCTACAAAGTTATTTTGCAATCGGTTCGAGTCGGTCTGCTCATGCAATTAACTTATGGGTTAAAAAGTTCGAAGAAACTGAATCCACATTAAATTCAAAACATAAAGAAGCGACAGAATCTGTTAAAACGCCATCAAAAACATTGTTAGAGTTCGAACTGCCATAACACGCAGTACAAAACGTTCTGTGATTAAACACGAGCATCGTTGAATATCAGTCAACTATCGATCCGTCGAATCTTACATTAAGACTTGAGTTTTAATCCTTACGAAAGTCAAATTGTCAAATAATTAAAAGATACCGATTTGGTGGCTCGCATGAATTTTTATCGAGAAATGTTGCAGAGTTTGGATGATTTTGAAGTTTCAATTCGGTCGTGTATCCCGCAACTTGTTTTTTTTTGAGGAGGAGTTTGCTCAAGAACAATGTGAATTTTGAGTGACCTCGATTTCATTTCGAACATTTTCGATTGCGTAGAAATGGTGCCTACCTACCGAGCTTTATTTTTTAAAATAAAATGGCATACATAGTATCTTATTTGATGAAAAATAGTAGAAATGTTCGTGCCTATTAAAAAAAAAAACAAGTATACTTCTTACATGTGCAAAAAAGAGCGAGAGATGATGTCACACGTTTAGTTCGTAGGTAAAGGAAAAGGGATAGCTGTCTCGCCGACTTGGCGTCGTAACGCGTTTCATCTCGCGAGCATTTTACTGCCCAAGTCGCCGAGCCGCGGGCGCCGCTCAAGAAGTTTCACTTCAATAAAATCTTATTTAAAAATACAGCGCGTTTTGAATTTTCCCGATTCACTGACAAACATTGTATTTATAGTGTAGGTATACTTATGGCGTCGCACTGTGCGCACTGAGTGAATTTCTATCCTCTGTTATTGATATGTAAAAGAAAAAGATGGAGATACAGTTAACGCGTACTAGTACAGTCGGCTCCCTTAATTTTGACGTCCTATTCGAGACGGTATAGATACGTAATTGCGATAAAGTGATCCTTACCGAATCGAACGGCGTGTCGTTAATTTAGAACCCCGCCGTTCGATAAGCTAAATACACCATTAATAAATATAAATTATTTTATATTTTGTAAAATGGTGTTTTTATTACATAGGTAATTATATCCACGTTCATATTTAAAGAGTTAAAAAAATTGTAAGTGCTTAAAATTATTAGAAGAAAAAATAAACGTTAGTGATGAGTATCGCGGTGAAAAAACAATCACCGAAACAAAATGGTGCTCATTTGTTCGGATCCCCTAGAGAAACACCTTGAAGGGTAAGGATTTTCGGATGATATAGCGGTGGAAAATGTGCGAGAATGATTTCA
This sequence comes from Rhagophthalmus giganteus, assembly GCA_036326145.1. Taxonomy (NCBI): domain Eukaryota; kingdom Metazoa; phylum Arthropoda; class Insecta; order Coleoptera; family Rhagophthalmidae; genus Rhagophthalmus; species Rhagophthalmus giganteus. Next base: position 28,365,936 of record JARFJA010000088.1, on the reverse strand, counting down.
ACAACAAAAGACATGTTTTTACTTACGAAAAATGTTCAAGCTCACGATGGTCACGTTGCGGTGGAATAAAATGATGCTTCGTGCATTCGCATTATCGATAACTTTGTAACGTAATAATCTATATCTAATTTAACAGCATAATTTCAATTTCAGCTATCTAAGTAACAGTTTTTGAACAAATTTTGCGTAACAGATTAATTATGACCGTTTGTATTTACCATCACTGATTAAATATTTACTTATGTAAGTCTTGTTTAAGTTATTGATTTTCTCTAGATACGATCGTGTTTACATAAATACCTATTTCATATTTAACCAAAAGTTTAATTATTATGTTATGTCGATTTCAGGTGCAAACGGTCATTAATGTTAAACTTGTAATAATGAAAACAATTGTTTAAATTTAATATTAAAATTAAAACTAGTTAAAATCGATGGTCTGAACTTCTTAATACTTAGATACCAAAAAATTGTAAAATGTAAAAATATTACCCAACAATAACATTTAAGGGTAGGTAACTGGAAATCTAAAAAAATCCAATTAAAGTTTCATGAACTTCAGCTCCAAAAGATTAAAAAAATAATAACGGCCCACGCTTTTACTGATCGACCAGTCATAACATTCTGAAACTGCCTTTACTGAAATTTTATTTTAGGTCGTAAAACTTCGACGTCCGCGTCGTGTTATATGTGATAAATAGTAACAAACGTTAACGTAAAAGGAGATTTAGTTATTTTTATTCAGTATCTACTAATAGTTTTTAAAAATATGTATGTAGGTAATATATGTATTATACTTATTGTTAGATTTATTGAGTAGATCGATATCTACTTACACACAACTTACCTATATTCCAAATTGCTTCCTTTTTTAGATACCTACCTACCTACAACTCTTTGAAAGGAGGCATTATATATTTTTTTCAAAAGAAATGTATTAAAAGAGTCAGTGATGTACGTATAAACAAGTTGTAGGTAAAAAACAGAGGCTATGGCCCCTAAAAATAAGCACCCTGTGCGTTAATTTGCGTAACTGCAGCAATACGTGTAAATAGTTTAAAGTTTTTAAGTTAAGGCGTTAATAAGTTATTTTGAAAAAAGTATGTGATAATGCCTCTTTTCGAGGAGCTGTATCTCGAAAATGATGCAATTTGGAATATAGGTAAGTTGTGGTAAATCGGCGTATTAATCAGGAATCTGTGGTCAAGCGTTGCACAGACCTGTATAAACACGCCCTGCATAAAACATGGAAATTATTTTCTAATTACGAGAATATGTATAAACAATTTCTGCCGACTAATTTTAATTTTTGCATCTCCATCTGTTAAATTCCTTAAATTATTAAGTTTAGAATTTTGTACCTATTCGGGATTTATTTTTATTATATTTTGTTTATTTTATTATGTTTACGTCCTAAATGTTTTTTTTTTTTAATTATAATGTTAAATATTTTTATTACAAATTCTACAAATAAGTACCTACTTATGTATTTTTATCTTCAAACTTTACTATATTCTCAATTTCTCAGTTTATTTCTCGAGGTATTTTTTGGAAATGCTTCTATGTGTATAAAGCTGCATAAAAATATATGTAAAATACAAAATACCTAATCAGAAAGTACTTTGTCTATAATAAGAGGTCAAAATATGAAATTATGAATTGTAACTGTCAGATATTTGAGATCAAATTAATATTTATTATTCAAATCCTATTATAATTATTCATATTCTAATTTACAGTACGTTTAATTTTAAACATTTTAATTACTATTGAAAATAATTCGTTATTGAGAATTTTATTTTTTTGTCGTAAAATCAATTTTTAAAGTAAGCAAATCATTGTTTTCTTTATTTATTTAAGTGTATGTGCGTATTCATTTGAACATTTTACTCAGAACGAGCCGAACATGTTCGCTTCCTTTTCTTTTGAACTAAAAACAAAAGGAAGGGACATGTCTGCTCGTTTTTTCTACTCGGACTGACTTTCCGAATTCGTTCGTGCGCGATCTGCACGTGTGGTTCGTTCGGAATAAAATGTTCAAGTGAATACCTACGTTAGTACCTTAATAATACTAATTCGATTATTACAGTCGCTGTTATCATTTAAAATAGTTAGTAATAAATAAGTAAGTAGACTGAATATTTTTATTTTACTCAATACCACATTTTATTATAGAATGTTTACGAAGGTCTCGTCAACCCTGAATGTTAAGCAATAAAAGGAAATTTTTAAAATTATCAAAACTTTAGTAGGTGAACAGTTTCAGGTTTGTAAGAATAGTATTATTTATAAAAACGGAACATTCTCCTTACCTTTTATGATATTATACACCTTTAGCAAAAGAATAATAATCGAATAAAATGCTGTACAGATAGTCCACGGATAAGATTCAGAAGAGGAAGAACCACTTTTTTATTCCACGTTTCTCGTAAAATTTTCCACTTTTAAAGTACCTTATTTATTGTAACGTATAGTTTGTGAAATTCGATAATCAGATACCTACGAGAATTATTTGAACTTAAGGAAATTTTAAATATGTAGGTAATTATTAATTGTTAGAAAGAGATATTTTGTTATAATAATAACAAACATTAATTTTTAAGGTTATTTTAATTTTATTAAGTAGTTTGGACTAATTGTACGTTTTCTATCATTTTCCATTATTTACAATTTTTACCTGCTTTCCGTTCAAATTTTAGTAGGTCAGTCGGATGCAAAATTAATGTCGCGAATCACGAGCATGGGCGGCACAATGAACAAATCTATAAAAAACGATTTGTATTTTCGTGAGCAATTAGCAATCCAAATATAGCTATAGTCCAAAACATCGCAAGTACCGTGCCATTGGCAAGGACGCGTTTCCAACAGCCGATACTGATGTACTGCGCGGGCTTCGCGAATACGTATAACAAAATGATTGTAGAATGCTTTTCAGATAGCAACACTGCCAGTGATTTTGTAGAATAAGAATAGACAGAGACAAGAATAACAATAGACAAGAATAGACAAGAATAAGTTGACAAAGGCATGCTTTACGTGCTTTACATGTTTTTTTTACGGTTTGGAAGAGCGAGCTTGGTGTATGATGTCTTCACAGGTTCTACACATACAATCACATGAAAGTTTATTATAACCACCGCAGGTAACACTGCAGTATGTACCGTGAAAAACACTTGTGCTACGATATTAACGTGAAACTACCCTTAACTAATAGAAATGAACTGTGACACGTTACCATGCAGCCAATTTACAACACCACAAATCACAAAGTACGAAAATCATGTAAAAACAACCATATAAACAGTGCTTGAAGTGTAATTACGAAACGTGATTACGTTATGTTGCATTATCTGTAAGAAAGTTACGTCGGTGGAGCCGTAAAACAACAAATGCATGGTTCTTACAATGACCTATCATGGTATCTCGTTCAAAGACAATATCTAACTTCCATACAACTCCGTTTTTTAAACTAACCCGTGACTAGACACAGAATGACACAGAGTAAGTACGTTGTTTGATATAAACGCGTCCAGAATTACTTCTTTACGCGGTTTCCAGGAGGTATTTGTTGATAGTTAAGCTACAACACAAACTGTGCGCTCCTGTAAAATTTGCTTTTTGTTGCTTACGTTGTTTTGCCAAAAACTCAAACGATTACTATTATCTTGGAAACGTACGAAAATCGCGTTTGTGATTGGTTGTTAATTTTCTAACAGGCCTATAAAAATGACAAATTTGCTACAGAATAGACCACTAAAGTTGGAACGCTCTATAGATATTTCATTAATTTAAAAAGTCTTAAACGCGTCTCACACTTATTATTGATTAACTGTGAATCAAACTTGTCATCCTTATTTCAGCGAAATAATTTCAGCGATTGTAAATTGACATTCATCTTCGATCACTTTGAGGGTTGTAAAACCGTTTCACGTCTTTCAAATTTAAATTAAATTAGATGAATTTTTGGTAAATATAATTTAGTTTTTGTGCAAAAACGGATATGGTATAATTTTTTTTACCTTTTGGTTGTCAAGAAACAATGATGAGCGTTTCACACTTTCATTGTTTCATTCATTGAAAGAGAAGATACATATATTTATGTATAATAAGAATAATAATCGTTAAATACATTTTCGTATATTTTGTTTACATTACACTGCGTTTACCAAATCGAGTCAACAACCAATGATAGTAATATGTAAATATGTAATTGTCAATAAATTAGATTTTAAGTTTAACTGTTAAACAATTATGAGTAATTTAAAAATGAGTTTTACGTATTTAAGCCGCCTGTGAGAACGCTGCAAAACGATATTTATATTAAAATGTAATAACTTGCTGACTCGACTCGGTAATCGTAGTTTAGTGTTTAAACACTATAATAACTATACTCACATATAATAAATAATGTCCATACCTATAGGTAATAATAAACGTACAAAGTCGATTGTCAATATTCAATTACACCAAAATCTTAATTAAATATAGTTTCTTAACAACATAAATAGTACCTACTAGATATTCAATTTCATTCCCGAGAATTTTAATTTGGCGTTCAAATAGTTTATTCATTTAAAATATAAACTATGACATAAATAAAATAATAACTTATGTGTATATGACGAAAAACAAATTAATTAAAACCTGCACATGTAACATACTGTACATTTTTGACTGTTTATTGTGTAATAAAACAGCATTAAAGTGTAAATTGCATTTAGAATGTTTTTAATGATGTTTTAAAGCCTCTATCGCCGCTGTAACACGAGTGCAAAAATGTATAAATAGGATTTAAAACTGAAAAATTTATTCAGTGCTTGGTTAACAAAGGTTCATAATTCTGTGTATGTGTGTGTGTGTGAGTATATGTGTACAATTTTATCTAACGTTTAATAAAAACGTGACTTTGTTAAATGAACCTTATTTTTGCGCATTCAATTATCACGTTTTTACAAACGAAAGCGTAATTAATTATGAATTTCGGTATAATTACTTACATTGTTTCAGATTTTCTCGTAATAAAATATAATTATTTCACATAGAATCGGTGAATCGGTAAAAATTGAGAATATCTCTACAGTATTAACAATGATAACTAAGAGACTTTCGTGTTACCTGACTAATAAGGAAGGTTAGGTAGGTGGAAATCTCAGAAAAATTTGAAACTTTGCAGGATTATAGTACTAGTCAACACTAATTCAAAGTCGTATTCCGTTCGTTCTCTTACGCGGTTTAAGAGGATGAAATCCACCCTTGAAAATTAGAACATTTTTCGATTTTACTTATTATCTGTGAAGCAACAAGAGCTATCGCCAACAAACTATACATTTTTGTAAATGGCTGTTCAAGACCTACATTATGATACAAAAATTAGGGGTGAAAATTTTAGGGGATGGTACTGCACTAGTCCAATGCGGGCTAGTGGGCGCTTAGCTTAACATTGCTGCCGTTGCGACTGCCACTTTTGTCTGTAACAGACTATAAGAAAAAATTAGAAACTTCTAAATTTTTCTTTGTATTTCCTACCTTTTTCTCGTCATCGTTTTCCCTCTATGGTCAATTTCCAATTTCCATATTAAAGTTTTTTGTAAGTAATTCAATAAGTAAACACACAATAGTTATAATGTCATTTTTTTAACTAGCTTTTAAACGTTTTATTTTGGTTAGATACGTACGTTAATACAGGGTAAAAATGTTCCGGAGAATAACGTTTTATAAATAACAATTTAGTTAGTAAATAACTAACAGTATAATCTTATTAATGCGTAGCTGTTAAACGTACTGATATACGTAAATACCTACCTACGTAATTTTAACTGTAAATACTTTCGTTTAATCCAAGTTATTTTATTCTATTAATTATCATGTTAAAGTAACCAATTTATAAACCAAAAATAACGTGTTTTCAACGTTATTTCCACCGTAATGTGTTTACTTTAGTCTATATTAGTTCACTTTAGGCAAACTATTTATCGTTGTTATTACCATCATTTTCGTTTATTTTTCGAAAAAAGAAATGTTAACAAAAAATACGAAAATCAATTTAAACAAAAATAATGTCTTTACACACTACTGATAGCAGTAGTTTTTGGTTTTAAAAAGTGTTAAAATAAAGCTAGTAAATACAAATATTAAAAGAAATAAATAAGTCGAACTAATTTATAATTTATTATTGATGAGCAACAGTCAAAACTAAATCAACGATGAACTAATACAGACTATTAAGCCACACTAGTGTCGATGTCGCTTAGGTCCAACTGGTTTGACCTGAAATCGAGTTTGACCGGTAACATAATATTATCTACATATACATATAAAAGTATGAAAAATATTGAAACAGCGGAGATTATAAGATCATATTCTAAGAATTTTCAGAATAAAAGCTAACCTAAGGCAATATTTGCTTTGAACCAACAATTTAAAGAAATGTGATCTGTAATAGACAATGAAGCACATCCTGGGGATATCGTTGGGTATTTAAATATTATACTAACCCTAACGAATTATGTACCTATTATTCAAACAATATTAAATTAAGTATTTTACATTTTAATAATGCTTAAATAGTTTACTTAAGAAAAATCTAAAAAATAAAATAAACATAAGTACATCTAGGTATATAAATATAATTTTATCGAACAATAAAATATATTTAGGTACCCAGCTATTTAATTAAAATGTCGAGAATTAATTTACTTGAGTGATTTGAAGAAATCAAACTCCATTACACAAGGTTATAAATAATATTGATTTGAAGAATAAAAAGGAATTCAAAAAAAACATTGTAATTTAAATATTTCAATTTCATCAAAGTCACCGTGTGGCGTTTGCTCTTAAAAATATTAGTTCTAAAATTTCCTTCAAATAATTTTAAAACAATCAACAATTTTTTAATATACATAGAGTATTATACATTTACCTATAATCAAAAACTTCAAAAAACAAAACAGAAATTAATCCCGTAACAAATTCAACAATTGAAGTAGCTAACCCAATATTATTTTTATTATTAAATTTAGCTAGTAATTCATATAGTTTATAATAGGAAATTATTATTTAAATGGAAATTGCAAATCCGCCTTGAAAGGGCTTCATGGAATTTTCGCTCAATGTAAATATCTTGTTTTGTATCAGGAGAATATAGTATGTTTCTATTGTAATACTGTGCAAGCAACAAAACAAAATTAAATTAAAATCGAAATGTTCTCGTTCAACTTCAAGGCGAAAATTTCAAAATCACCAAACTACATTATGTATTGCCGTTTTGCTATAATATTTGTAACGTAGAAACTTTTAGAAATGTACCTATACAGGATGTTTCAGGATTAACTGGACAAACCTTAAAATCCGAATTCAAGATCTCAAAATAAGAAAAATATTTCTCGTGAAGGTATGTCCGGAAATAATTCATTAAAGAGTTATACCCTTCTACAACTGGAGGTTAAAGTTAATTTTTTTTAAGAGTCGCGGTGGCTTGTAGAGCAATCACTCACTCACGGCTGTGGTATTCAAATCCCGCTGCAACCACGGACGTTTGTGATTGCAATACTAACCAAGTTTAGAAAATCATACCTAATTAAACTGGTTAATTGGGTAGCCCAAAATCATAAAATTAGAAGAAAAAAAATATGTGTAGGTATTTGCCTATTTTTTTTCTCAAATTTGGAAAAATTAAAATAATCATTTTTTTTCAATCAAATTTTACTAGATTTTCTATTATAATAGAAACATTTCCAAAACATATTTTATCAATCATCTCTCTTCTACCCCTATTCTATGGAAAAAGTGAAACTTTTTATGCGGCGGCTTGGCGACTTGGGCAGTAAAATTCTCGCGAGATGAAATGAAAATGGATGGTGCCGCGCAGGTGAAATAACTATTCCCTCTTCTTTTTACCTACGTACTTTAACGTAAGTGTATGACGTCATCTCTCGTTTTCTGTTGCACACGTAGAAGATTCACTTCGATCGTGTGTCTCGCGACACACCTGTTTCTAATTTCAAAATATGCATTCATTTAGAAACTTTTTTGCCTCTTTCATCTTTTTTAGTAAAGGTAGCTAATAGTTTCTGACTAAAAAAAAATAAAATATGTTATTTGGGAAATTGTATTAATTGGAAATTTCATTCAAACCCGCGTATGATCAACGTAGTCCATCAACCAAAGTGTAGGTTATAGACATGTCGTTTTTTAGTGACCGATACACATAATCCTTCGCCCGAATCTGGAAACGTGAAAATTGAATTATAATGAATAATGGATCCACAAAAATTGAAACAACAAATTACGGAAGTTGACCAAAGAAAAATCTTGTCAGACGTCCTATTAAATAGAAGTGCGACGGATATTCACCGGGTCTTACGAAGGTGCTTGGTGGACAGGTATACGCCAAATGAACCGTTAAAGCAATAGACGAAATCGATCAGGGACGTCAGGGACAGAGCATCGAAGTGGCTTACGCAACATCAGCGAAGATCGATCGGAAAGAATGGAACAAATTTGACAAAAGCCGGCCCAGCATAGAAGGTGAAACATGGGTGAACTTACCCAGCAAATTGGAATTACGAAAGTATCGTTTTACAGAATTGCGACCAAAGATCTGTGACTAGTCAAACGAGCAAAGGTTTTGGTACTCCACGAATTGTTAGAAGACCAGCGGGCGCGCTCGTATTATAGTATGTAGAGCTAACCTACGTAAGCATCGCCATAATTCAAGACTACTCACACGCAGCCTTGCCATAGATGAAATTTGGACGGGACTGTATACGCAGCCTAAATAGCATAAGGCCAAAGCTTGGTTGGCTAAGGGTGTCCTCATCTATCTCGCGTAATTAGGGACTGGCTGGACACAGAAGATATCGACGAATGGATCCACCCCCGTATTTTCCAGATTTACAGTGATGTGATTATAACTGTTTTGGTACTTTGAAGTACCAAAGTGGCAATCGTTTTGGCACATGGGTTGAACTCCATCAGGACATCTAGAAAATTATGGATGATAGACACGTGGAGGGCCTGTTTCAGGGTGTCAAAAAAGTCATCGAAGCCGAGGGGATTATATTAATTAATTATGAAATGTTATATTTGTAACCATTTCCATTCTTTATTTATTTAAATAAACTCAAACGCACGTCTGAATGAAATTACCAGGATTTAATTAAAATAAAACATTTCTACTAGGTATGATATATTTATTTATTCTGATTGTAAGCTTAAGTTAAGCTTCTGTAAAATAAACTGTTTGGATCGTGACAACGTATTTTAGTAAATTTTTAGTAGTATAGCTTATCCAAACCTATATGACGTGATCATCAACAAAAACTTACTAGATTGTTTATTTGTAATTCGGTTTAAAGTTTAGAAAGTGACATATTCTATAGATGATTTACTTGCGCACATATTAGATGGTATAAAGAAGGCTACAATTTATTAGAACTGTAAAAATACGAGGTGCGAGGTGACGACACTGTGTGAAACGTCATCATCTAGTAACCTTGTATTGATGACGTGAACATCATATAGGTTTGGATAAGCTATAGGTATGTAATTAGTTATTATTGGTAAACGGACCCGTAGAATAAAATCGTGTTATTTTGATAAGTTTCAGTTTACATTCAAAACAAATTAATACAAAAATTATTAGACAGTAATTTTTTAATTACTGATGAGGCTTCATTTTATTATTATTATTTATTCATCAGTACCTACATATACCGTTCAATACCTACCAATTCAAATTATAACCTAAAAAGATTTACGAAATAAGAATCGAATTCTTTTATTTAATGTGAAGTTTATTTACGTGTATTAACCCCAAAGGAAGAATCTAATGTTCAAGTTAACGTCTAAAAAGCTTAGTAGTGGTATACCTACTAAATTGTACTAAATCTATTAAAGAGAAACCAAAGTTTTTCTGGAGTTACGTAACTCTTTTGGGAGTTAAATATAACAAATCTGCAAGGTGTCCAGTTTAGAGGCTTTTCGAGTAAACCGTAAAATTTAATGTTCGCACGGCAACGTTTATTATATCCTATAAATTCCTCGAAATGGTTTTATTTATTTTAAAATATTTAATAAATAAGATTACGGTTTTGTTTGATTTTTGCATATCTAATTATAACAATTAGATATGTAAAAAGACAATTGTAAAAAGATTGTATTAGGCTGCAGTTAATGATATCCATTTAATATGACTTTTATAGTGTATCGTTCTTTTCAAATTACTTGATATAACACGACAGTGGCGTGTCTAAAGTAGGTATACATACAACTGCGCATATAACTGGTATAAAATTAAGTACTACACGTAATATTGTTCAAACTTTTTATTATAATATTGTTTCAGATTTATATTTTTCTATATGACCATTACTCTGTGCAGAGATAAGCTCCCAGTAGAATCATAACATTTTTCAGTATAATACGACGTTTTTAAATCTTCTGTTTTTGTCATCCTTCCTAATGTCGTGTATGTACTTACCTTTATAAAATATAGCTTTGAACATTGTATTACAATTTCAGTACATACCTAAATTTAGAATTTATTATAACAAATATCTTCGCCTTTATGGAAAATCATTTTTTGTCGAAATAATTAAATTTTATGTACAAATAAGGATAACTTTGCTGTATGTAAACTAAGAACTTATTACGTCTGCTGTCACTGTTCTAATTTTAATAGGATTATATAGGTATTTTTAAGAAAGAAAATTGTAAAGCGCTTAATCCCGGTTTCGCTGAAAAAACAGATTAGTGTCTAAAAGAGCATGATTAATGTTTTGGTAATCATTTTAGGCTACGCTTTTAATAGTATGAAATTAATAATTAGTAGGTATAACAAGAAATCCTTCGGATGTCCAGCTTAGAATCCGAGTGACATCTTAAATAATTTTAAACGGGCATTTTTTAAAGGTTTTTTTTGGAGCGAATTATTGGACCATAGATATTTAAATTGCTTTTCATTTAAATCCCCCGAAATGAGATTAAGCAAATTTTGGGGATAGCTTAAAGTAAATGTTTTCAATTTTCCCGAAGCGTTTGGGCTGTAATAGCATAATAAATCCTTATAAGCTGTTAATGTGAACAACAAAATTTCTAATATTCCCGATTGAAATTTATTTAAATACATTTGAATCTTTTTTTTTTCTAATCAAAGTAAACATTACTTCGTTAGTTTCGACAATTCTGACTAATTTTTGTTTATAAAACTTATTAACGTACCTATAACTGACCGTATTTTATAATTTTTCCAGAATAGTTCTTATTATTTGCACTCATTTATATACGTAGTATCGATTTAATGCAGTAATTAAAACAATATATTACTAATAAAATGTTGACATCGATATGACTTTATCTTTTATTATTTTAGATATTTCATGTAGTATTTAATACTGTTAAATTTGACATATCGATACCGTTTTGACAGAATAGCGTAAGCAACAAAAAGCAAATTTTACAGGAGCGCACATTTTCTGTTGTAGCTTAACTATCAACAAATACCTCCTGAAAATCGCGTATATAAGTAATTCAGAACACGTTTGTATCAAATAACGTACTTATTCTGCGATGCAGTCACTGGTTTGTGTGAAAAACAGAATTGTATAGGAGGTTAGATACTATCATTGCAATGACAGCTCATCATACGTACCATGCATTTGTTTTACGTCGCCACCAACGTAACTTCCTTATAGACAATGTAACGTAACGTAATCACGTTTCGTAATTACTCCTCAAGCACTGTTTATATGGATGTTTTTACATTATTTTCGTACTTGATGATTTGTGGTGTTGTAAATTGGCCGCATGGCAACGTGTCACAGTTCATTAGGTATTAGGTCACAGTTAGGTATTAAGGGTAGTTTACACGTTAATATCGTACCACAGGTGTTTTGCACGGTGCGTGCTGTAACGTTGCCTGCAGTGGTTATATTAAACTTTGGTGTTATTGGGTTGTATATGTACAACCTGTGAAGACATCACAAATCGTGAAAATATTGTTACCGGATTTTACCAGAGTATGGTCTTTGCCTTAGATGGCATAAGATAGTCAGAACAACTCATTTTCGAAAAAAGTGGCGCTTACGCTGTTTTGCAAAAACAGTATCGATATGTACACCTTAAGAAATATTATTTTAACAACAAAAACAACAAAATTACAGGTATCATCGGACGTTTTGCTTTTGAAAAAGTACGAATTTTTCAAAAAAAGCTGCATTTCTTTTCATAAGAAACGTTTTTTGGTTGATATCTAAATAACAATCTCGGTTTTTAGAAGGAAAATCCGTATTTCTTTGGGTGTAGACATAGAATATTGTTAAGATATACTTGTCTAACATTTTTAAACAAGAGTGAATATTTTTAAAGGAATCAAGTGGAAAATGAATTTTGATGTAGAGCTTCCGCTTTTTAACATTCATTACTTTATGACATTTCACTTACGAGAATATTTTTAGGAGAAGATTTAAATTTGCTGTAACACATTTTTCGTTAGATTGAGGTACTTACCATACTGTCCTCGAGGTAATTTAAACTATAAAAGTTGCTATTAGGAAAACATAGTTGTTTTAAAGATGGTATATAAAATCGTAAAAACCAGTGTTTACCGCATGATTTAATTTTCGTAATTTAAAAAATTGGTAGTAATTGATATATTATTAACCAGTAAATAGATATTATTACGTAGGTATGTAACAAAAATGCCAAATGAAATGTAAAGGAACGGTAGCATCCGTAATCAAAGAGAAAATGTTCAAACAGTCTTTGATCTTAGGCTATTAAAATTCAGTACGTGAAGAAACCGGGATTCACTAAACTACACTTTACGAAATTTATTTTTCTATTAACAACGTTCTAAGTAAAACATATTTTGATAAAAAGGCTTCTGTGCAGTTTCTTGAATAAAATTAAATAAATTTTTAACCTTATATACACGGTGTATCTACTGCTTTGAACCAAAGATAAATGGGTGGTAGAACTCATTAACGCGAACAACTTTTTTAGTAAAATTTTTCGACGCAATGTTTCGTATCGAAATTATCGATACTTTAAAGTTTTTAAGGACTTCTATAACTTTTATGATAATAAACCAATTTTCGAAAACAAACACTTTTTAAGTAATAGTACTTTTTATTGTCCACCATTTTTATATTTACATAATTTTCAAAATTTTTAAAACTTCAAAACAAGTCGGTCATTTTGAAAATTGTCCAATGAATTTTTTAAAAATTAATCGCAATTTTGCAGTTTTAAAAATTAAGAAAATTAAGTAAATATAAAAATTGTAGACAATAAAAAGTACTTCTTAAAAAGTATCTATTTTTGAAAATTAGTGCGTTACCAAAAAGTTATAGCAGTTCTTAGAAAAAAAACAAACGAAGAGTATCGATAATTTCGATAAAAATATTGTATCGAAAAATTTTACTAAAAAAAGTTGTTTACATTAATGAGTTCTATCACCCAGATGTCGTTAAATCAAAGTAATAGTGCATTCTTACGATAAAGATGTATAAAAGTAATAGGTAAGTATAATGTAAATAATAAATCCAAATTTTTATTGCAATCAAAAGCATGTCGCCTATTAATTAAAAAAAAAACAACACTAGGTAGATAATAAAAAATAAAGCGTTTATTATTTCTACTAACAAAATATACAAAATCGTTTACTGAAATGGCAACTTTTAAAATCTGCCGTATAACAAGAAAAAGACAAGAAAATATAGACAAAAGAGAAATAGCAATAAAAAAGGAAAAATGAACCCTATTTAGAAATATGTTGGCTAAAACTTATCTTACGTAAAAAAAAATTTAATCGTGTTTATAAGCAGACAAAAGCCTTTCATTTTTAATGCAATCTTTCTAAAAGAAATGATTTCGAAACGTTTTACTGTAGCTTTGCCTTTCATTTTTTTTTTGTAATTTGTAAAGGAAACAATAAAATAATATTTACAGTTAATCTTTAAATAACTCTAGTCTGTTTTAACGATGAAGGTATTTTCAGTATAATATACATTATATACATACATAAATGGAAAACGTGTTTTGCGGAATTGCTGCTTTAAAACTTAGCAGTGGAGGACAGTCAATCGTAAACAGTAAATAAACCAAAATAAATAGGTATTAATGAACTTTATTCAGTGACGTTTTGATGTTTCTATTTTAATGATGTTTTTAAAGTAAAACAGCATGCATATTACATAAATGTAGATAAATACATTTTAGCATAAAATAATTTTGTTTTTAGATTTTCTGTGTATTACGTATAGTCGAGTGCAAAATTAATGTCGCGAATCGCGAGCAATGCGCTGACACATACCATACATCGAAGAAATTATGAACAGGAGATTTAAAACAACAACTTTGTATTTGTAATTCGTCGTAAATACTTTTTGTAGATTTATTCGTTGTATCATGTATTAACCGGTATTAAAATATAAAGAATATAAATTAAATAATTAAATCCTATTTTATGATTATTTTTATTATTGATAATTTTTGATTATAAACCATTTTTATTTAACAGTAGTAAAAACTTTTTATATTTTTAATAATGAAAACGGCCAATAATTGATTTTACACAAATAAATCCTATACAGCAAATAATATTCCTTATTTAGATAATAATTTAAATTTTTGGTAAAATTTCAAAATGTGTTATAAATTATGTGTGTTGCCAGTTTAATATTTAAAGTAATTTTCATTAATTAGTTCATATCTGAAGGGATAATTTTAAAACTTTAAGTTAAATAATTTTCTTACTAATCACAGAAGAAAAATCATTAAGAAATATAATTTTAACAATAATCTGAATTTATAACGAAAAAAAGAGCGAAATTTCAAATTATTATTAAAATTTAAAAGATTTAATCAAATCAGGAATAATTTAGTCGCGCACGGCTGAATCGGGGCCAGCGCTGAATCGAGGATCACTCAATTAAAAATTTCCCAATTAGAGTAACACCTTTAATGTGACGCTAATATAAATAATCCGAAATTTGCGTTTCTTATTAATGAATCTGCAAATACGTTAAAACAAAAACGACTGTGATTATTGCTAATATTAATTAAATATTCTCCTACATTGTTAGCGAAACGTAAACTTCATTACTATATTTTTTAATTCCTAATTAAATAATTTGGATTCATTATTTTTCTTTTAAATTAACCAAATAATTTAAAAACGACGATCCAATTTTGTTACTCTAAGAAGAAAATTCAAAGGTTCGTCAAAAAAAAAAACAAACGCTAAGCCGTTTAAATTTCACTGTTTTTTCCAAACGAAATCTCGTCTACTTTCTACCAATTTCGTTTGAGCACTTGTTTTAAGACACCCCGTATAGGTATCCAATAAATAAGTAAACAGATAATTTCCCAACGATTTTCTCATTATAGAGTAACAAACATTCGATTCCAATTATTATTTGATTTACAATTGCTTTGTGCTATCATTCATAAGTCTAAGCACGTTCCTTCATTAAACCCCAAACAGCAAAGCCTATATCCATCCTTAAATATCGAAGTAATTAAAAAATCCATCATTTATAACATTTAATGATTTATAGCTAAAAATGAGCAAAAATTTAATATTAAATAAATTTTAAGGGTTTGTAACAATTTAATCTAGAATACGTTATATTGAACGTATTATAAGCAAAAGTTTTATATTCTGTTCATTAAAAGTTTAGTAATTTCTAACATCGATATAAACAAAAAAGTTTTAGTATTAAAACGATTAATAATTTTAAAGTTAAATGCATAAAATGTTTCGAACTCTTATAATTTATAAGGTGTAAATAATTACAGTTTTAGTAATCAGCTTACAACTTTAAAAATAATGCTTTAATGGTTCAATGTGATTAGGTAGTATAAGTTTTTTCGTAAAAAGTCCGAATTTTTTAATTAGCACAATATATAAGTATAAATTAAATTAGAACACGTAAATTTCAGGATTCTATGCGCAAGTGTAATCTTAACGTTTAAATCAACACGCATACAAAAACCTAGTTAGTGAATGTCATACCTACAAATTGAATTTCAATGTTATGTATAGAAATAAAATCTACTTTTGTTTTAATTTCCAATGACCTTTACGTCTTTTTAAATTTGTATTTTTTTAACTAGATCTATTTTATTTTTATTATTTTTATCAGAGAAAATGTGAAGTTGGATTTTTATAATATAGGTATAGAATAATTACAATAAGACTTTGTTATAACACTCCCATTTATTACATTATCCCGTATACCGTTATCGTGATCCCGATGCCATCGGGATCTCTGTTGCGTGACAACGATTGGTTGCGGAGTTTTGCGTTGCGATGCGGCCCGCTACGCCCCGGCACAATGTATGCCTACCTTTAAAAGATGTTTAAAAATAGTGAAAAAACTGATTTAGAAATTTTGTAGGCAGTCAATTTTTTAAATATAACTTATTTTCTCAATTGGATTTTTATTTTTATATTAACAAATTAATTAGTATTATGTCAAGTTGTGTTTCGATATTCTATGAACAATTTCTATTTTGAATAAATATTATGCACCTATGTTGCCATGATATTTGTATATTGGGTTGTTGTCTAACAGTGAAGTTGTAAGCGACTTCACGTTGTATGGCCCACCCTATATATAATTATTATGAAAGTTAAAAATTGCTACAAACTTTGCATACCTATAATATATATGTGTTTTTTTTATTATTTTTAGTTGCAATGCCACGGCTGCTGCCACTTTTTTTCAACTTACATTCACTTATATATTTTATATGTCTCACTTTAAGTTTATAATAACACAGAGTGTTCCAAAATTGTGGCGAATCTCTCAGGAGTGTATACGAAAACCGGTCTTAATTCGCTTTTCATAATTTTTGAACATGACCATTTTTGGAAAAACGCTTCTCGGTTGAAGAAAATGTTATTAATTTAATATACAACAACATGGTTAAAAGTAACGAGGTGGAGGATTAAGTCCAGAAGTACAACTTACATATGTCTACAATACTATATCTTGCAAAGGTCTTTCAATAGCGTTATAACCAGATTTTACTGTAATTAAATTGGTCTTAAACAAAGAACAAAGTACTAATAAAAGAATAGTGCGGTATTATCTAGGAACGTAATATATGGGGTGGTGGTACGTGTGGAGTGGAGCACATAATTCTCCTACTACCTATGACGTAACATATGGATTATCTATCTTCAAATATAATGATTTAAGTTCACAAGCCACTATTCGAATTGTAATCATTAGTAATATCATACCTACCTAAACAAAAAGCATATAAATCTAACAAGTTGATTTTGTATTCATGACGAATGCTACTGCACTATCTCTAAAGGAGAATTCTCTTACAGTAGATATATTGAATTATGCATAATATTACACCCTAAGGTGCAATATTAAAGACCTTTTGATTTTCTAGTTTTATTTTACTGTTATAAAAGAGTCGGCTAGTCAAAAAAATATGAAATACAACCGACACGGGAAAGTAATATGACAAAAACACACAACTGTTCTCTTTAAATAATTATATCTTATTTCGGCTCTTCATAAAAATTGTGACTTTTATGACGCCTCATTTATATTCTCAAAACGCAATTTTCGAGATTACTATTGCAGCGTGCAATATTAATTAATGTGAAATTTAAAATCTATGGTTTCTGTGGAACGGGAAGGTGTAAGTGCTTACCTATAATGGGGAAATCGATATTAAAAATATATATGCTAACTACCTAGATTTTTTTTCGACTTTAGTAAAATTACTTATAATATACCTACATAACGTGCGTAATATGCGGACGTTACACACGAGCGCGAATATTTCTCCAGCGCGTACGGTCACCTGTCATAGATGTTACCTTAAAAAATAAGTTATGATGTTTAAATTTTTATATTTTGCAGGATTCATTATAATTATTTCCATTAAATCTTAACTGATATATACTTATGCGGTGCAATCGGGTACAAAATTAATGTCGTTGATCGCAAGCATGCGCGGACACACGAGACACAACGAAGAAATTATGATCAGAATATTTAAAGTTTAAATTTGTATTTGTAATTCGTAAATACTTTTCGTAAATTTGTTCATTGTGCCGTGTATTGCCTGCCCAATGCTCGTGATTTGCAACATTAATTTTGTATCCGAGTATACATTGAGGTATAATTAACCGCATTAATCAAGGGATACCTGTACGAGTTAGAGATACCTATATAGATAGATACCTATACATATTATACGAGTTTTATTCTCAACCGTGAAACTATACATATTAAGACTATTAAATATTAGAATTATACGTATGTATACTTAATATTTTGTATATTTTATCAGAAATGCAGAAAATTATTAAACTAATATGCAAATAACAACGTAGTTAAATATCAGAAAATACATGTTATTTAAAGTGTCTTTTTTAAACAATACGCAATCTAAATGGACCACAAATTGTGAAATTTTTATAAAAAAATAAGTAAGTGTACATATATTTTTATTTTTGTGTACCTATACTATAGCAAGATCAAAAGTTGAAAACAATCACTATATAGTAATAAACTAAGTAGGTAAAGTCGGTGGATATATCGCATTGGGTAATATGCCGCAGTTTCTTATTTGACTTACGCAAATAGATTGTCAATGTGTCACGAATGTTCCATAGGTAATTAAACGCATATTATAAAATTTGCATGTTGTGTCTAAAGTTTTAGTGACTTAGAGTAGCAAAATAGGAAAAAAACACTTTTTTTAAATTAATTTCTTTGGTCTAACCAATTAGCTAGTCGAACTTGTTTTATGGTTTTTGATTTGGGTTAGTGTTAACGTTCACGAACATTCATGGTTGCAGCGGGATTCGAGCCCGCAGCCGTGAGTGAGCTAGAAATCCAGTCGAGAGACAGGCTCACTCACCGAAACACAACTTGAACTTAATTTTTCAATGTTTCGCTGTGTATTACTGTAAAAGCGGTTTGAAGTGTTTTACAACCGTTTATAATTGTGGCAAGGGTAACTTCGACTCATAACTTATCTTTTGCCGTTGCTAAAGCCATTCACATGTACTCCGAAGTACATGTTGTGATTATTAGTGTATTAAGCTGCAGTGAGGGGTAATACGCCTCACATTGTTTTTACGGTTTTTCCTACTTTTATGTACAATAGTTCTTATACCAAGTCTGCACAACTTGATTATCTTTGAGAACTAAACCTAACTTGGACTGTCTGACCAAGGGCCAGATCATTTCGGACCTTGAATCTTATTGTTCGATTAGTCTATTGTAGCTACATGTATTAAATTTGGTATAGGTAGGTGGGCCAAAATAACTAGCATTACGGTCCGAAGGTCATATGTTGTGCAGACTTACAATATGCTTACCATAAGTGACGAATTTGCATATTGCCGTATTAGCCCGCAGCAGGGGTAATATGACAATTTGATTTATTGGCGATTTTTGCTGTCTACTTGGTTACCAGTAAATATTTGTTCAGAATTATCTTTATTTCACGTCCTTACGTGTTCGAGGTATCATATGAAACTAAGGTTACTACTTTCTATACATCGAGCACATCATTATGATCCATTTAAAAACATGTTGTCATATTACCCCACTTTACTCTATACAATTTTACAAATTCGAATAAATTTTAAATTTCAATACGCTATTATTACTTGAGCTTTTCAATCGTCGAATTTTTTCAGTGCATTTGAATTTATTTAATTCTTTATCTAATTATCTAATATTTTAGCATTTTAAACAATTTGGTTTATAATACGCGCAAATAGGCAACACTTTAGAATAGTTGACATATTTATCGTATATTGTAGACGAATTTGCTCTAAACCACTAACATTTGTCACTGGCATAAACCGAGATATTCAAAGTTTCTCTGCAGGTCAACAAGTTTTGTAATTAACTACAATATGTAAAAGAACAACGAAAACGTTAAGACGTCCGAGGATTCAAATTATATTTGAATAATTATATTATGTCAAAGATTCTTCGACGTACATCATAAAATGTTTCACATAACTTCTGGTAATATTTTAACAAATAAAATGCAATTGAAAAGTTCTACGCGATCTTTATCTTGAACCCTTAGTTTTCCTGACGCTAATGACACAGAAACAGTACAAACGGGCATTTGAAGAAGGCATACAAAAGCTCGTGCCCCGGTACGAAAAATGCCTCAGCAGTGGTGTGAAACGGAGTCACTTGACAGTAAGTAACCTACAAATTTATTTTGACGTTTGATGTTTTGACGTGATCTGGTCAATTCAAATCGTTAATCATCTGCGAAGACGCATGTTAGTTGACCTTATATCAGGTCTGTGAAACGCATAAAACTATGTAACCTTCAACTTTAAATAAATAACAGATGTCGCTCGCGTCAGAAACTAATGGCAACTGTAATGTATATTTGCAACTAAGCTTATATAAAAATAAATTGTCGAATGCTAGTTTAACGTAAGTTTTAAAGTCAGTTTTACATTGTACAAATTTGAGTGTCCAATTTTCAATAGCGCCTACTGTGCTGTGGTTATAAATAAATTAAATGGAAGTTATATTAGATTTTAAACACAATTGTTTATTTATTATAAAATGCGAAAAATATGTTGGAAGAAAACGCTATAAACTTTAATTAAAGTAATCAGGTACCTACCTACATTTTTTATGACCTTTTTCACAACAGTAATTAAGAAATGATATTGTAAACATTATACTCTAAAAAGGGCAGGCGAAAACAAAAGACCCTTTGTCCGTTATATTATGTATAATTATCATGACGAATTTTTAGGTAAAGGTAGTTACGCAAACTGTGGGATATATATATATATATATATATATATATATATATATATATCTGTGTGTGTGACCGTTATGCCATGATTTTCGTTGTTGGTAGAAGTTTCGTATGTCCTAGCTTACGCTAACCCCTATTTGATGAGGAAATTATTTACAATTATTTTGTTAGTATTACATTTAATCGAAAATTCTTAATTTACATTTATCTTGTATAATAATATTTGAGGGTTATTTATATATAAAATTGATTTTATTGTCAATCGCTACCTACATATTATATTTACAGATCGTTCAAAGTAGTAGAATTGTAAAATAAATTTGATTTTATCAACAAAAATTATTTAACCCTTGTTTATACTTATTGTGTCACTGTGTGATCGGAATTACATTGTTACCGTACTTCGATACCATACATTTTTATTATTATTCCGTTTAAATATATTATAAAGTTAATAATTTACAAAATTAATCGTATAACCCGAACCTTCGACCGGACATTGACAAATTCTCGTAGTTTATGTCATGTTGTAGGTACCTATATATCTTTTTTTTATTTTTGCAAAAACACATTTAAAATTATAATTTATTGATAAACATAAACTATGTATAAAAAAGTGATTGAACTTTTAGAAAAGTTTTTTATCAAACAAAACAAGTTTACATAAACGACATGATATTTGTTTTAATAATAAGTACAGGCAGTTATCGTTTTACGGCCGCAGCGTGGCGCGTCGGCGTCGTTTCGTTTTACTTCAGACAACATTTTGATACCATTTCTCATATTTACGTCTATGATTCGTTTTACGTTCTTGTAAAAATGTTATAAGTATGTATAAAAGAGAACTAACAATAAGATATTACTTAAAAATTACTTTTAATGACTCGCGATTAGTGGTAATGACGTTCATTTATTTTTTGTTCCTCAATCTTTGATAAATATGTATATCTTGTATCAAAAAGAAATAATTTCAAAAGAATTTCATGAGAATAAAAAAAGTGAAACAGAAACGTTTAAACGACTTCTTTTTACCAAACAGACATAATTGTCTTAATTATTCATGTTATTTTATTACTGTATCCATTATTTTGTTTAAAGATACGTCAATTTCATAAATAAAACTATGCCTTATTCATTTTTGCTGTGCAGCAGACATAAACAATTTTATGTAACAACATGTACATAATCTCGTAGCACACACATTCTTGAGTAGATTCGACCCCCATTTAACTTGTTGTTATCGTAAGACGACATCCTGATAATGCGTTCTCCGCGTGCATTTATTTATATCTACTGCATAGGTTGGGTAAATAGACTATAGTTTATTTCTTTAAAAATGTTGTTTTTTTCGTATCTGAGAAACTAACTACATGATTTTACATAGAAGTGTATGAAAAATGTGTCTCGTTTTATGGCGTTTCGTTTTACGTCGCTCGTTGCCAGCACGTAACCTGACGTAAAAACGAGGACTGTCTGTATATCTAAATATAGATAGGTATAAAATTATTATTATCTTACCTTGCAAACTTTCCTGTTGTTGCTGTTGTAAAGGTGACGCAGAGACGGCAAGTCCGATTATTGTCCAACTAATTACACATTGTATCCAATAATCAAGCCGCATTGTTCACAGTCGAATGTTATGAATGTTTACGATACAAATCAACCACATTGTATTAATTACACAATCTAAATTATAAATATTCCGTTATGGATCGCTAAACTTTTTAATTTTTTAGTAGGTATACCTGTAAACATTTTATAAAAATATTAGGTAATTTATAATAATTAAAACTGAAACTAAAATGACCTTCCCTTAAAATTTATCAACAATAAAAGTACCATAATGAATAAAAATTAACAAAGTACCTAGTAGTAGATAGTTATACATATAAAACCGTAGCAAATACATTGATTTTTGCGAAATAAATTAGAACATAGGGTGGAAAAGACAAGAAACACAAAGACCAAAACCTGAATAAATTGAAGTAAACTGACGTGAAAACATCAAACAGTTTTTCGCTTTCTTCTTTACGCAAAATTTGAAAAATTGAAGGACGCCAACTATTGCCAACATTAATTTAGTAGAACAAAATATGTATAAAGCAAGTTTTTTTTCTTTTCTGGAGAGGATTTTATATTATGTTTCTTTCGTTATATTTGGAACATAGCTGCGATTTAGTGATGTTCTTTAAATAATAATTGTGCGTCAAATGTTTATGAATGAAAAAGTTTAATCGTCACGTGCATGATTACTATAAATATTTATCATTAGTCTAATGACAGACATAGGTAGGTGTAATTAATTAATTAAGATCTTACTGTAGCATTTCTCGATACAGAAAATAAAATTACTATAAATTTCGTGATAATTTTCGCTGCATTATAACTTGCGTTATGCATAATTTACGTGTAATTTATGTTCGTTGTTTTTTATTGCAAGTATACTATTAAAGTAATTGCAAAGAGAACCTCGCCGCATATTAAGGAAGATCAATAAAGATCGTTAAAAACTGTAATGACTCTCAGGTAGTGCAAGAATACGACGCAAGTAAAACAACACAAATAATGATTGAATTTACAATAAAAATTCCCAATGTAAAGCACGAACCACTTTTAGTTCTACTACTACTTGAGAAAGCCATTTAAACGTAAAAAACCCTTTTAGTAATCAGCAATACATAGCATTAAGAACTGAAAGATTAGACGGGTCTTTATGAAAAACTATCTTCTTTGTAAATACAAAGAATAGGTGTTTCAAGTTCCAAAACTTCGTATTACTGTGAAACTAGAAAGAGCTTTTAGAAAAACTAAGAATAAGTATTTTGAAAGTAAATTCAATGAATGCCGTCGTGAATTAAGGCACTTATGCGTTGAAACGCTCCATTTATTTTTAATACAAACGGAAGTAGGTAGGTACATAATGAACATTTCAGTTTACGTTTCCACAAAAAAGTATTTCTAAGAAGGTGAAACTAATTTCATAAATACAGGGTCGCTGATAAGTATGGAAACGGTCGATTATTTCCTAAAGTAAGATAGCTACCGAAATATGCGAAATACATAAGTTTTAGGATTGTTCGAAAACCTATTACCTACAATAAAGAAAAATTAATTGTGGTCACAAGGTCGTGGGAAATCAAAGTTGCTTTTTTAAATGTATGTTACTCGATATATAAATTCTTCTCGAAATTTCACAAATAATAATTTATATAGCACACCATATACCTAAACTTAACTGTTTTCGGGATATTAAGTTTTGAAAATTATTTTTACTTATCTCAAAATTGGCGCAAAAGGACCCGAATGATGAATATTTATTATGAAAACTATACAAGACAAAGGATATGAGTCGGCATTTGTTTTGTAAAAAATAAAAAAAGATAATAATTAAGTATAGATAGGGTTAATCAAAATTTATAAAACCAAAAACATATTTTTTCAGTAGATGGTCCTGTATTTTTACTTGCTATTTTATAAAAACGCTATGCTAGAATAAGAAAATAGTATAAGAACAAGTTTTAATAAACAAAACATTTTCAATGCACTCACCGAAAAATACGATATCACGAAAACGGTTACATTTAGGTATAGTGCGTGCAATACAAATTGTTTGTATAATTTTAAAAAAATTGAAATATCGAGTAATTATATAACAAGGTATTTTATTTAAAAAAAGCAACTTTGATTTGCCACGACTCTGTATAATTAGCTTTTCGTTATTGTAATAGATTTTAAAAAACTTAAACCCTAAAACTTATGTTTCACATTTTTCGCTAGTTGTCTTACTTTAGAAAATAATCGACTGTTTTCATATTTATCAGCGACCTTGTATAACAAATGATAATCAGTGTATTATTGCTTTTTCAATTTATAAGCAAAAGCTAAAAAATTATAACTATTTTATTTTTTAAAGATTTTAAAACTACAATAAATACCTAATAAACTTTAGCAACACACTTCATATTTTTTATTAAAAATACCGTTTAAATATTTTTACTTACATTTCGTATTTATTTAGAACGAGCCTGGAATTACTGCGGTTATCCTATTGTTCACAATAATTAATTTTAAATTACTATTATGTTATATATTGCTTAATATCGCCTTGCGCGTTCTGACACGAGCAATATGTAATTAGTATTAATTACCAACTTAATTGTTGCGTATCGTTACTGTTGAAACATCGTTGTTAGTCTACTTATTATAATACTAGTCTGTTATTCATCAATAATTTATTGCAAATGGTTTATTTAAATATTCGTTTAATGAAATATTTATTTTACTTGGTCACTTGGTCATATTTTACTTGACAATGGTCATTTCATACACATTTCCTCATTTCCCTTTCATCCCTTAAGGGTTTTAGAGTTATTTTAATTACCTACACCTTATTAGATATTCTTATAATTAGGACCTATCTATTAATTCGAATAAGTGAATAAAAAAAAGATAAATAAATTATATTTACAATCGTTGACTAATTAGTTATTTCTTATTTACAATCAGTATAAATTTTAAGATAACTGTTAGGTAGCTATTTAAAAGCGAGGATACAAATATTTCATATAAAATTATCCATCCATTGTACCCTAAAATAACTGCTTTGTTAAGTTCTTCGGTTATCCCCAATCTCTACCCCTAATCTCGGAAGTACAATAGATAATATCTACTCCCAGTTCATAAACCACACAATTTATAAGTCGGAAGTAAAAATTTTATTACCGATATCCAAATGAGTAAATATTATCTACTAGTATTGTTAAACAAATTAGAAATTTTATTATTTCTTTACTTGCCTAATGTTTAATACCTAATAAATAATTAATAAATTTTACATAAAACTGTTATAATCGCTTTACAGCGAATTGAGTGGAACTAATTATTCTTAAATGGTCAACATAATAAATTATAAGTTCGTAAGTAACCGAAGTTGTAGAAAGACTAATCACAAAAGTAGGCCGTGCATAAAACGATTCTAAAAGATAAATAAGTAAGTAAATCATTACGGGGGTAATCTTTAAATCTGAATTCTAAAGTAAATTATTTGATGAAGGCTTTACATCGAATATTAAGAAAAAGTAATTCCTTATATTGCTTTTTAAAAGGGCAACCAGGGTTGTAAGTAAGGACACTTTCCTGTGATTAAATTGGATTCTCAATTTTGCTGTACACTTTTATTTACCTACCCATTTTCTCTTACAAACACGAGTCATTTTAGGTGTTGAGTATTTTTATTTTCCATTATTAGTTGTGGTATTAATAATTAATAAGAGTTAATCTAGTTGTCTTTTTAACAAAGTTCAGGGAAATTCAGTTGAAATATGTGGTAAATTTAAACTATGCACGACGCATTATCAAACAACTATTGAAAAAAGTTCTTTTTTGAAATGTATAACTAGGTACCTACGTAAAATATTTAATTATTGTTATTGTTAAATGTTCGTTATATATTATGTAGGTATATTTAAATTTTTTATTTAAATATGTTATAAATTTGTTATAAACTTACGACAGATTTATAATGTAATATAGTTTTAAACCAATCAACAGTAGAATTTCTGAAACCGAATCACCACTTTAAATTCTGTATGCAAGCTCCATACATCTTCCATCAAAATTTCTCCATATTGTCAAGTAGGTACCTATGACCTATGACATCAGTTTAGAATATAGGTCATCGTGCATGCAATTGATGTTTTACGTCGCCACCAACGCAACTTCCTTATAGACAACGTAACGTAACGTAATCACGTTTCGTAATTACACATCAAGCACCGTTTATATGGTTGTTTTTACATGATTTTCGTACTTTGTGATTTGTGGTGTTGTAAATTGACCTTATGGCTATTTGTTAGGTATTAAGGGTAGTTTACACGGTACTATCGCAGCACAAGTATTTTGCACGGTACGTGCTGTAATTTTGCCTGTGGTGGTTATATTAAACTTTTGTGTGATTGGGTTGTATGTGTACAACCCATCTCCGAGATCTCCGAGTGTTCTAAACACGTTCAATTCTGCGCAATGACGTCATTCGTGAGTAGTAGCAGGTAGCAATGCGTAGAAATTTAAAATTACTAGAAATTATAGCCAATGGTTTTATTATGCTCTTATGGAACTCACGAGTGACGTCAAAACAATATGCGCAGAACCGTCTCACATCTAAAGCACTTAAAGAATGCCGTTGCCAACTACTTATTCTACAAAGTCACTGGCAGTGTTGCTATCTGAAAAGCATCTTACAATCATTTCAATGTTCGTAAACCGCGAAGCCCGCGCCGGTGGCAGCACTTTACAGTACTACTGTATCAGTTGTTGGTAACGCGTCGTTGCCAATGGCACGATAGTTGCGATGTTATGGACTATAAGCAGGACGGTTGCTAATCGCTTACGAAAATACAAATCGTTTTTTCTGGTGGAAAAAATTGAAATGTTGTTATCAGATTTTACCGGATTACCTTTGTCTCAGATGGCATAAGATATCAGAACGACTCATTTTCGAAAAAAGTGGCGCTTATTCTGCAAAACCGCCAACTAAGACCGAAAAACTTTTAAATATCGTTATTATCCAAAAACTGACGATATTTATTGCATAACCGAAAATACGTCACTGGAAAAACATTTGGGGTTAGAAGAGGGAAAAAGTAAGTAAACATAGTTTTTATTAAATGCTAATTGGTAGGTAACCTTCGTAGATAAAACAATCGGCCCTCATAAGTACCTATCAATATTTATAATTAGTAATTTTGATAAAATATGACAATTTTACAAGCTCGTCACTTTATAAAAATTGCCCACTTACGCAAAAATATTATTTGGAACAGTATTTATTCGTAACTTATGTATGTACATATATGTGGATACGTTAAATTTTTATTTAACTACCTACATATCTATAACTAAATAATATCTAATGCAAACAACAAAGTATATTCTAATTATTATAGAAATCTAGATTTAAAATTGTAGGTGGATTACATAAAACTATAAATTAAAAAATGGCTACTGAAGTGATTAAGCCTATTCACTTTCAACAATGACAATGCGACGGCGACGCACACAGTTTATTAAATACCTATTATACTTAATTGGAGTATTATGAAAAAAGTATTAAAGAACCTTCAATCAAAACGTCAAAAAATTAAAATATTTAATAAAATGTGCTCAGCAGATTTGCCACCCTGCTAACGTGAATATTAGGTCGTAATTTATTATTGCCGCCGACAGAGTGAGAAAATGTAGACAACCTATGTGTAAAAGACTTCAACTTGGGTTCGCTATTTCATATTATTTTAAATAAAGATATGTTTCCTTTAGCACCACGTTTGTCTCTATAAAAATAATAGTGAGCCTAAGTTGAAGTTGCCTACGTTTATTGACTCAATCGACGTGACGACGATTAATAAATTAGCAAATTGTAGGTGGCTAGAATACCTAGGGTACTTAGGGACCTATATTATTGTACGTATATTGTAACGTACCCCAAAATTACAAGAAATGTAGAGGATATCTGAACTGCGCATTAACTATCACACAGGGTGGTCGCTGACTAATCGGTATAACTTCGTACAATGATTTTGAACAATTCTAAGCAAAAATGTTCCAATGGATAAATGGTTCAATTCTCGACCACTTTCGAAATATCGAAAGGTAAAAGTTGCAGATCTCCATGGGTTACATTCTAAAGTTTTAGAGAAGGTAATCTTAGTTCATAAAAATTCAGCATGCACGAGAAATGCTTACTTACAACTAATTGACTTAATTACTTAAACATAGTAAGGTTTTAATCAGCAAATTTAAGATTTTACAGGCATCATGACATGGCCATGACATAACGCTTCTATGGCAACGAAAATTACATATAGTTATACTTTTTTGCACTAATTGTAAGACGTAACGAAAGACTCATTGTCAGTAGGATCGGCAACTTTCACCTTCAATATCTCGAAAACGGTTGAGAATTGGATCCAAGTCCATTGGAACATTTTTTCTTAAAATAGTTCAAAGAATTGTGTACGAAATTATTCCGTTTAGTGTGCGGCCATCCTGTATTTACGATATAATAGATAAAGATGGCAGATAATCAATTTATAATAACTTTCAAGTTGCAAAATAATGAAGCCGTAGCAAACTCACCGACACCGCGCCGACGCCGACGCAACACGACGACGTCGTTCATGTTTCCATAATTTTAAACAAGGTAGTATAATTAAGTGGAGTTTCAGTTTTAAGAGAAATGATTTATTTGTACAAACTTTATTATAATTTTCTTTAAATTTAATTTGCTTATCCGGAAAAGCAACCCTATGCTTTCAGCCGAATTGTTAATATAAACAGTAAGTAATTGTCGTTATTTTTAATTACGCGTATAATATAAACTCTGAGATAAAGTTTCTGCGATATAACGAATTTTAAAAAAGTTTTGAAAAGTAGGTATCTACTATACCTACACGTTTACAATTTAATTTCTTGAATTCGTTTATTACTTATAACACATTCCGAGTTTTCAATTTGTTCTAATCATGTAGATAATTATTAGTATTGTAGGAAATTTAATTCTTACGAATAAATTAAGAATTAAAAGCCAATAAAATTAAAAATGCGGTCACATTTTTGTGTATTGTAAGCCTAATCGTATAAACAGAATTAAAGTTTGTTGGGGTGAAATTTCCGGAAAACTAAATGTTTTGCGGAGAGGTAAGTCGCTGGGGTAAAATAGCGTACAACATTCAGAAAATAGTAGGTAATATTGGAAATTGGTAATTTTGGTCAGAAGTTTACCCCTCGTGTTTTAATTATTTAGGTACCTAAACGTTTTTAGAGTATTTCTTGAAACTAAAATATCTGATGGAATACTCGTGTTCGTTAAATTTTTTAAAGTATTCCACTATTTTCACAAAATTAACAACGAAAGTATTTATTAAATTATTTGAAAGTATATTTTAAATAATCAACAGTATTTATAAATTTAAATAATATTGTTTTATATAGATAAGTTGCGCAATGTTAATTGTCTAATAATATAAAGATCAACGCGTAATACCTACATATCAATGCAGGGACATAAATTGTTCAAACGTTGTTATGAAAATAATTATCCACAAGAGTCAACTAATTCATTACAATTGTCTATTAACCCATAATAAAATTACATTATGTACTCTATAACGGCTCTAGAGTATACAGTAAAACTGACATAAACCCTAACAATTTCTTGTTAATGGCGACACTATACTTGAAATATAATACTTGAATTAAGTAAATTTATACATTTTGTATTCTAATTTTCAAAACTGAAAAATTCTACTTAAGTTCCTATTGAAAATTCCAATACAAATATAGTAAATACGAGTACCTACTTAAAAATGAATAATGCTTTTTAAGTTTTATTCGTCATTACAATAAATTATTTAATATAGGTCAAGGTCTTTAAAGTGAACCTACTACAAAAAACTATACGTTCAAAAATTACGAGAAGAATCGCAGTAAGTAATGTGAGTTATAATAATGTCGTGACAATTGTTTTAAAAAAATCGTACGTTAGGTTTTTGGATGTTTTACAAAAACATTTTAAAAATGCCTATTTTTTCGGAAACTGTACATACCTAAGTGCCTATAATCTTGTTTTAGTGTTGTTTACTAGTAGCATTACGAATATTTATAGTTATTTTTTTTTGAGGATATTGAACATACAGTTCAATTCAATCGTATTTTGTTTAACTTGACGTTTATGTGCCGTAAATCGGCAGTGAGTAATTATAACGAATCTCTAAATTTCATAGTGGATGATATTTTTTAATTTTAGGTACGTAGTACGCATGTTATACCATAATGTATAACTATAAATATTTTTATGTAATAAATAATTGTATAGGTAACTGCTTGTTTATTTACAGTAACAGAATATTATGCTGCGTTCTCACGGCGCGTAGGGGCGCGATATCGCGCCGCCAAAGCAAACGCCGCCCAACGCGTCGTGAGAAGTACACGGCCCGAGGTGGCGCGTATGCGTTTAGAACAGGGGTCGGCAACCTTTTGAGTCGGAAGAGCCAAAAATTACAATTTACAAAATTTCAAAGTTTTCAAAGAGCCACAAAATTTTTTCTTGCCAACAATAAATAGTACTCGCATAAATAACTAGAGCCGCAGCTTCACATCCAAAGAGCCGCATGTGGCTCGCGAGCCGCAGGTTGCCGACCCCTGGTCTAGAATGATCCGAAGCTACCGACTCACCACGGATCGGATAGACTATCACGGATGCGTACGCGCCGCCTCGGGCCGTGTACTTCTCACGACGCGTTGGGCGACGTTTGCTTTGATGGCGTGGCGTATTGCCTTGGCGGCACGGTCCGCGCCACTACGGGCCGTAGGAAGGCACCCTTATAAGCAAGTAGATACATATTTCAAAATAATTTGCGTTCGGCTAATTTAGTTATTAGTAGAATTTGAATAGATAACTTTTATTACTAAAACGTTCGACCTTCAATAAACTATAAATAATTTAGTACCAAACAGAAATAAAACGTTTAAAAATCCTAAGAAAAGTGTTGGAAGTTACTATTTAGAAACGGAAGAAATAAAAATAAGAAAGCGATCAAACTCCTTCAAATCTAGTGGAAGAGTACCAAACATTGATTAAGGAAAGTAAAACGACCACGGAATTAGGTTAGAAGAATCGATAAAATAAAGAAAAAAATAATGGAATTACAAAAATTATTTTGTATTCATTAATATACATATCGTTATACTTAATATAGAATACACCACCGGCACATAAAAATATTTATCTCTTTTAATAAAATATGTGTGTGTTATTAAAATTTATATTGATGTAGATACGTATATTATCTAACTACAAAAATTATGTTTTAAACCATTTTATTGAATTATGTATGTTTCGGATAATTATTGAATAAAGCACTCTTACTTTAATTACTTACAAAGAAAATATTTTGTAGTTCAGACAAATTAATAAATACTTACCTACCTATATGTTTCATTAAGAAAGAAATGTTGGCCGGCAGACTTTATTAGAAATAGATATCTCATAAGTGACAAAAAATTTCACGATCTTTCTAGAGAATTCAGATCTCTTCTGTAACTTCTTTACGTGGTTTCAACGAAAGTAATAAAATACTTGGAATTTGAAACCTAATAAATAATGTGCAATACAACTTTAAAAACTCTGTTTAGATATTTTTATTAAAACGTTTTTGGAAAACAATTTCAATAATTAGAGTGATTTTAACAATTAGATTTAATTTCAATAATATACAGAGTGGGCCACACAACGTAGAATACCTTTTAAATTTAAACAGCAACCTAACATACAAATATATAGAAATGCTATTTAATTACTTTTGATTTAATAAGCAAATTGTATACGAAGTAGAGAATGCAATATATGTGTAAAATTTTAAAAATGGTATAATTTACCGAATTCTGTTTTTACATGATAGATACGTTCTCGAGAAATACGTGGTAAAAACAGAATTGAGTGTACTACAGTAAACCCTCGATTATCCGTCCCTCGATAAACCGGTCCTCGGATTAACTTATCCGAACCGGATAACTTATGGTTTACTGTAATTCGTTTTTTAATCAAAATTAATTAAAAATTCAGGTTATATTGGCCTCCATTACTGACAATATTTTAGTAGAATGAAATTAGAGTTTTACTTCGGAACCCAGAACCGATTTTGATGAAACTTTTTTTAAAATGTTTGTTATACTTATTACATTATTTAAAATCGGAAACATTTCGGTTGACGTTCTCAAGTATTTGTATTGTTTAAACAATTATTATAATAAAATACGGGACGTCCAGGAAATGGTAAATAATCTCTCAGGAACATCAATGCTAAATGTTCCTATAAATGTTATTCCTGCGGCGCTCCCCTGTTGAGGTATTCATCCACAACGTTGAAGCGTAAAAATCGATTTTTTAAAATAACATGTTTATTATTCCTTGAACTTTAATAATGTTTGGTGTACATACGTAATAAATTGAGATCTGTATAATAGTGTTATGGGGTTTTTGATATCACCTCAGCGGAGCCAAGGATTAACATTTCTAACCTCAAATTATTTTAGGGGTTTATGTTGTTTAATTTTTAAGGTTATTTTCGGATTTTCTAAACTTTTAGAATAAAATGGATACTCTTGTTTAATTTCGATAAAATAAACCATATTTGAGAAAATCACAGTTAAATAATAACAGATGCAGAGTATGCTAGATATTATTTAGGTTTAATTTTCTCGAATATGGTTCATTTTATCGAAATTGAGCAAAAGTACCTATTTTATTCTAAAATGTATGGGAAATTCGAAAATGACCTTAAAAATTTAAAAATAAACTTCTGAAAAACGTTTAGGTTAAAAAGATTAAGGGTAGTACATTTTGATTCCTCTGAGGTGATATTAAAAAGATCTTAATTTATTACGTATGTACACCAAACGTAATTAAAGTTAGACGAAAAATAAACATGTTATTTAAAAAAATTGATTTTTACTTTTCAACTTTGGAGATGAATATCTCAACAGGAGAGTGCCGTAGGAGAAAAATTATAGGAGCTTGTGGCATTATTTTCACAAATAATGCCAATATATAATAATGTTTATAGGCTCGCCAGTGATTTTTTACCATTTCCTGTAATCTGACATAATATTTTCTGACACCTTAAGTATAAGTATATTTTGTTGTAATCATTGTTTAAGTAATACAAATACTTGAATGCACCTACCGGAATGTTTCAGATTTCAACTAATTTAGTAAGTGTGACAAATATTTAAAAAAAAAATTTATCAAAATCAGATATGTTCTTGTGGACTTCGAAATTTTCACGATTTTTCGGTTTTGTTTACCTACTCGACGAAAAAACTGCGCAATATTAACAAATTAAAATAATTCCATACGTTCTTAGCATGAATGCAAAAAGCTTTTTCATTTAGTTTAATAACTAATGTTCGATAATAAAACTTTTTTCGTATGAAAATAAAAATATAATCAATAACATATTTAAACATAATTATGTAACAATAAAAAAATATACACTTACGTGTTTTTGAAATTAATGTGTTCAGTTTAATCACCATAGATACGATGTATAACAATTACTACTGACGTGAATGTTAAATTTATATACAATTTTCTACTTTTCATTTTATCAACAGCACTGTCATATTTTAATATTCATTGTCGTTATACATCTATACGTATTTCAGACCAATCTGTTGTTGGTAATTTATTTTCGAACAATCGTTGTGGACTTTTATTTTTTGACAATTTATCATTTTTAGTTCTACGCTATTACCACTAATTATTTCTCCATATTTTATTTAAAGCTTTTATTCAGAATATTAAATTACATGCGTCTCATGTTTTTACACTTATCGTTAATCAACTCTACTTTTAATACAATAGTACGATACCCACTATTGAATTCCCTATATTATTTTTTTCGGATTTTATAGAGTTATATAGGTGAGATTACTTATTCCACCGTTCGTATACATAATTTATGAGTAAAATTAATTTCCTGCATGAAATTTACACACTCATTACGACAACTTAATTTATTTGTATAAGTAATACGAACGTATTACTTCTTTAAATGTGCTTTGTTTATTTTATACTATAAGTAAATTTTAATAGTGTCAATTTCCCCGAAATACAACGAAGTGAATAGGTTCTCGTTGATAATACACTGCATTACTAATTAAAATTTCGCTTAAGAATAAGACTCGAATTTTTTAATATTTTATTTTATCAAGCCTTTCGACCATTTATTATTAAATAAGCGTTTTTATCAAATAAGAAGGTGTATAATTTAAATTGTTAAATATAGTGTTACAGTTCAAGTTTTTCCATAATTTTATTAATAGACGCTTCGACATAAATTAAAATAATGTAATTGACATGTGTGTATAAACTCATTACAGCAAAAACTTGCGTCTTTCGTAGATATTTTAAAATTTTTGAAAATGTTAAGCTTCTAACTTTGTCAAGTCTAATCGATCACATACCTACGACATTCATCGCCAATATTAACAAAGTGAAAACTGTTTGCACGTTTCAGTACTGATATAAAAAGCAGCCGAGTGTACCGTAGTATGATTAATCAATTATTGATCTCTAACTTTGTCGAATGTTAATCAAGAATCATTTATCAAACTGTTATCGGATTATTTCGTTACGTGCAATAGTTAAACAAGTTAGGTAAGTTTAGTGGACAGGTAAGCCCGTTGTTGCGCTTAATTCCAACACCGCATGATTGATAACATAATAAATGTGCAAATAATTCATCGAACTATACATAAGCTTTAAACAAAGCGTCGCGTTGCCAATAAAAAACAATTTATTATTCGCAGTCAAATCCGAATAAATCTAAATTAAAAGAAAACAAAAAGCGAATACAATATAATTTTAAATTGTACATTTCATAAAAGAGAAATGTTAAATAAAAGCATAAATGTAATACATAATTCAAATATATTTCAGTTCGCCGAATTAGAAAAAATTCAGAATTATTTAGAAAATTTCAAACGATTTTATTAATAAGAAAGGAAGAAATTATTACGCACTACCATTCAAGTGTCCGATAAACTTGTCTAAACCCGTAAAATTTGAATATTACAATAACTTTAAAAGTACTTAAAAAGAAAGCATTAATATTTCATTTTCAAAAGGTTCTTTCATACTCATTAACGGATCATAAATTTTCACTTAATAATGACATCAATAGTGACCGTTATTCTGTTCCCTTTGCAATTCATTCTTACCGTTATTATATTAAAATTTTATTATACTTTATTTTTTAGTAAATTAAATAGGTAAAGTCGAACCATATTATTTATAACGATTTTCCACAGTTTTCCAGAAATGCAATATGAAATAAGCAATTATCTACGTAAATAATTTAAAGAAAAACCTTTAACAAATTTTCACAAAAAAATATTAGTTTATTTGATCGCTATTCCGAAATTTAAATAATAGATACCAATTGTAAACATAATTATACGTATTTCTTTTTTTCTCAAAAATAAATTCGCCCTTATTAAGTTAAGGTCACTTCATAAAACTTTCCAATAAATGAACCGAAACGGTTCGGTCACAAAGACCTTACCCTATATCGCCAATATGCAAATACTTGTTTGCCTGCGAACATTTTCGCCAGCTATAAAGAGCTTTACATGAAGATCTTGTAAGATATTGCAAAATTTTCAAGTTAAGCAAGTCCATGAATTGTAAATTTTCTACATCTTCGTTCAAAAATCAGACATCCTCAAAAATTTTGTGTCGATTAAACTTTTCCGACTTTCTTAATTGAACCGCCATAGCAAGTGCCGGGAACTTCGGGAAACGAATAGCCCATTGTGTAAATTAAGGACAATCCAGAATTGCCGCTTAGAAATGTCGTGAATATTTTAAGAATTTCTACGCTTGCTTTATACTCGAATTTTTTATTTAACTTTTTAACTCTTACAAAGGGACCCGTTTCTTTAATTTTCTGGCAATCGAATATTTTAGAGAAAAACTGGTTAGTAAAATAATGAGCCCTACTATACTTATTTGAAAACCCTTAATTTTAATTTTCAAATGTACCGAATGAAAACAAAGCTTAAGTGCAAAGTCGATAATTCGACAACGCCTATTTAGAAGTTTCCTCGATTAAATCCCTATAGAATTTAATGTTTAATTCTCGATTTTAATTTTACGTAAATTAGCTCGAAAAGTTATTTCGTAAAAATAAAAAAACAATAAAATGAAATCGTACGTAATATATTGTTACTTTTTATAACGTTATTGTTTAATTTATGAGCACGTGTTAAAAATCGACATTTTACATCGGTATTTAACTACGCGCACCACAAATATGTCCACATATTATAGTTTCAATTTTACGAATTACGTTTACACCGATTATAAAGACTTCTTCAATTTAGAAACAACCGTCGCGTACGCTCGGGCAATACTGGCACCAGTTTTCGGCAAACCAGCGTTTCTCATTGCGCCGGTCTGCCTCCTTGAAGCTGGAAATCGCACACAGTTAACGACAATAGGGAAACTGATGAGATATGCATGCCGGAAACGGAAAGATTAGGGATCACAACGACAAACTAAGTGCTTAAGAAATTAAAAGATAGATTCGACGAAGTGTACATAATTGTAAGGTTTTCGTATAAAAAAATACGATCTCTAATTTACAACTGAAAACCTTTACAGCCGCAATTGTGTTGGAAACGCGCAATATTGCAATTTACACAAAGAAACCGCATTTAACAATTTAAACGTTTTTTAAACGGAATTATGTCGACTTTTTATAGTTGATCTATTTCAGATACTCGAATTTGTTGAAAATTTGCTTTTTGAAACGCAAGAAATAATTTATTCCGAATAACTTTTTGCTTAAAAGCTGAAGACAATCTAATGATACTAAAAAGGAAATTGGTTTCCTTCTTCGATTTTTTTTCTAAATAAGAAATTAATTTTCGAATATCATAAAACGAATCTCATTTTATAATTTCGTTCTAAATTAACTAATATATCAGATTTGATAACTTACTCGCTCCGTACATTACGAACGAATCTCAGTTTTTTTATAAATTATTTTCTACGTAAAATAATTTTATTAAGTTTTCTAAGTGTGAACTTTACAAGGGAATTTAGTTACGGCAGCCAAATATAATAAGAGTAGTTATTTACGCCCAAGCCGCGAGCCGTAAGGCGAGTGGCTTAATTTTCTCAAATGTAGTTAACACATGAGTATTACACAAAATTTTGTCCAACACCTTCACCAGTAGTTTATAAGAACTGTCGTTGTGTGTGTCAATAATAATTTACTTGGAATAATTAAACAAACGAATGTAATGAAGAGAAGACCAGATATGTACAAAAATAAATGTTTAGTTGTTTACTGTCACTTTGTAGTCAGCTTAATAGTCCAAGTCCCTTGTCAGTTATAATTTCTTCCTCCTCCAGAGTTACAACTCTATTTTTTTATTCATTTTTCTTAAGCCGGAGTTGCCTTCAAAAAATGAAATCTTATGAAATAAGTATTAGGTTTGGATTAATTTGAGTTCATTTTTGAATTTGAATACTGTTAATATTAATGTAACGTTATCAGTAATTTACGAGTGACTTATAATAATAAATCACTTATGGCCGATTGCCCTAACACAACGCCAGATAATGATTGTTTGAACAATATGTTGTCATAGAAGTAACCGGAGATTAAAGTTATCTAGCGTTGGTGCAATCGGATCTCACGGCCGGTTTTTCAATCGCCAGTTAACTCTGACCATTGATCAATTGCTATAGAAATGATTATTGGAAATAAACGTGTGTTTGGTGATTGACTGACCATCAGAATTAATTCGTAATATCGAAAAACCGGCCCTTACACTTTGTTTTATAATTGGAGGAGTAGAAACATAAGACACAATTACACTAGAACAATTTTCGATCTTGCCGCTAGACGGGGGCAAGTTTAAATTTATCAAGAATAAACGTATTACTTATATAGAATTATATTTTACTGATGTCGTTGATGTATCATCTAATTTTAGTTTTTTGTACATATTCAAAATATTTTGCTTTTTAGCAGATGTGATGTGGTTTAATTCTCAAAAGAATCATTTTTTATATTGTTAATATACAAGAAATGACTTTAAAGCACTTTATAGACGATACTTGACAACTGTACGCATGTCAAACGTTAATTACCGGTTTGCTCGCGAGGACAGAAAATTATCTAGTGTAAATTTATCCGGCAAGTAACCAATCAGTGAGGGAATTGTTTAGGCGGTAAATTTAATTGACTCCTAAAAGAAAATTAAGAAACAGAGTATAGTGACTATGTATATGTTACGGAGCGACTTATTTTCCACTTATAAGACGTATAAAAATTAAAATACATATTATGTATTACATTTAAGCGCCATACTTATTGCTAGAGAGAAAAGTTTTAAAGTAGGCACCTACTATTGTAAAAATAAAATTATATAAATGCATTTTATTTGAAAATTGATGTTCAACCAATATAAATGCTAAACATCAAAAATTTGATTTGCTGTAGCAAAACACAAATTTTATAGATGCATCAAATTTTACATTTCGCTCTCTAGGCACGCATTAACTACATAAGAAATAAGTGCGAAGCATAAAAGAAAAATGAAGATAGTGTTATTGTATTTAAAGTGAAAACTCTGAAAATTTAATAGCGATTTAACAAATTATTATTTATGCCAAGTACATGTACAATATTGAATGAGCTCGCGCGCGAATTTGTGAAAACACAATTTAAAATACCTGTAAACAGATATGTTTTTCTGGCATAATAATATGGAATTTGTCGAGTATTTGCGATTATGACATGTTATAAAGTGGAAATGCGAAAGTACCCTATACTACGAATGAGTTGTATTTTTCATCCTTCCACGTATCAAATATAATTTGTAGATTAAATGCAGATAGGTTTGTAGATTATCGATGTTTAATTGTTTTAAGTGTTTATTTATTAGATACAAACAGTTCCTAATCAACTTCAAAAATGTATCTCATACTCTATTATTAATAAATATGCGTAATTCCTTGCTCAACATTCGATGCTCACTATTGAAATATTCAGCTAATTCAAAAAGTTACCGGAATGGGGCTCTAAAAGAAACACAAGTGTATCTAGGTAAACGTTTATTATCTAAAATTCAATATAGTCCCCTGCCCTCTCGATAAAGCACGAATGCTGTATAGTCGAGTCAAATTAGGTTTTTACTTCGGAACCCACAAGAACAGAACCGATTTCGACGAAACGTTTTTTAAAATGCTCGTTATACTGAATTATTTTTAATCAGAAATGATAAAAAATCTTTCAGGAACGTATTTACGAAGTCAAAATAATGCCATAAGTTTTTATAAATGTTTTACTTTCAGTACTCTCCTGTTGAGATATTCAATTTTTGCGAAAATGAGTTATTCTGACTATCTTATACATCTAAGGCAAAGACATCATCTGTTAAAGTCTGGCAATAATATTTCGGGTTTGTTCACCGGAAAAATCGATTTGTATTTCCGTAGAACGTATCTGCTCATAATAACTACGCGACGACACAAAATGTGCGCTCCTGTAAAATTTACTTTTTGCGGGTTACGTCCTTCTGCAAAAACGCCGTCGATATGTACGTAACAAATAAAGGTTTTTAAAACGGTGAAATGGGTTTTTTGATATCAGCTTAGGAGAGTCAGGGTGTACTACCCCTAATCTTTATATTCTCGACATTTTTCAGAGATTTATTAATCTTTTGATAAAAAACAATTAGTATAAAACGATGAATTATTTTAGTCGCAAAACAACAAAAAATAAAAATAAACATCATCTATAGGTATCTAATACTACAGCTGACATCATGTAATAGACTGAAACACAGTAATCGGATTTACTAAATATCGAATAACTACGTTCAAAACTCCATTTTAGTAGAGCATTTGAGCGTGTTTTTAATAGGTTACTGCAATACAACAGTTGTTTATCAAGTGTGCTGATTGTCTCGAAATCTGATGATTTTTTAAATTCGAAGAGTTTTCGTTTTTTTGAAAAATTGAAATTGAAATGTAAGTTTGGAGCAAAACGAACACTTACCGGGGCATTAAACGGGCAGTTATTGACGATAGCGGAGTGTTGCGATTTGTCGTTTACTATTTTTTTCAGCAATAAAGTCGATAATTATAAGCGCAAATATCAAAAGTAGCAGTTTTTATAGTAACAAAAGACAAAAAGCAAAAGCGAGGCGTAAACGAAAAGCGAACATTGCTCTGTATAAAAATGCTTTATTAAAAACGATAACCACGCCACGTCGCAAAAATCGAAAATCAAGAAGAAGCACTAGATTTCGAAGATTTCGAAATATTTATTATATGTGCTCTGCCCACTTTGACAGTAACGACTGTAAATTAGAAAATATGTTTCCACTTAATACCTATAATAATTATTTTTTCATATTTTAATTATTTTTTTCTACTAATTGTGATTAATGATTTATAAATAAACAATGTTCGTTAACTTATAACTTAGTACCTACAAAATGATCGGCGGCTACTCAAATTCGAGTACGAAAATAGGTCGCCTACTTTACCCCGGAAATTTTCGATTGTGAGATTTGATACTGTATAACTATTTTCTTATTACGCAAAGAAGTAATCAAATTAAACGAAATGTTTACAGCAATTTTATAGCTGAAGAATCACTCTTTGTAACGATATATATCTACTTAATTTAGTGAACAAATTATATTACGCTATTAAAAATCGTCAAGGGGAAAAATTTCTGCGTCGGTCTCCTCTTAGTTATTTTTAAATAATCGCTTAATGTTATATTAAAATAATAAATTAGATATTAATAATTAAGACAATTCATTTTTTCGGTCATTAATTAAAATAATTAATTACGCGCAGTGCAAGCTTTTTGGATTACTTAAACTAATTCTAAAATTAAAGTCCACGTTCTAAGAATTTTTAAATTTTGTTGATATCAACAATATTCTAAATTTTATTAATTTATCTAAATTTAGATCTAAGATACTTTTTTTTTTTTTTTTTTTGTTAGTAGCACACCCCAAAGGACACCAGGAACCGCCGTTAGGCATTACTTCTAGTGCCCCCCAGGACATCCATGCCTACCAGGGGGATATTTCACCTCCCGTACCGGGATTCGAACCCAGACCCATCAGGCGAGAGGTTAATCTCCTAACCACTCGACCACCGGGTCGGCAGATCTAAGATACTGAGGTTTTCAATCGCAACTTATCATTCACAGTTGGATCGATTCTATAATATTATAAAAATTATTGTTAAAATAATGAATTTCGTAGCAATTGACTAATGGTTATAGTTAACTAATGATTAAGTAATCAGTCCTAACGATAAGCAAAATATGCAGGAATATCTTGTATAACGCGGTTTTGAACAACGCTGTTTTTTGAACTAATTAACTGCGATATGCGCTATGTATTCTTGTACATATTATATTAAGTAAGTACGAAAATTGCAATACTAAACAATTTAGTGAAAGAAATTAGGTTTTTTAAATCCCCAACATATTTACGAAATTCAGTTGAAAAATATTTCAAAGATAATACTTTAATATTGATATAGCGTTATTTTAAAAGATTTTGTGATTTTGAGCCAATTCTTGATTAGAAAAGAGAGAGAAAAGTGCTTTTCGATATCCGCAGTTTCATAAAATGAACGTCAAAAATTTATATAAAGTTTTTGAAAATATTACTTTACTTCATATAGATGTATATATAATATAAAAAATTATATATATATATCTGTGTGTGTGTGTGTGTTACGTACCAAGCTAGAAATTGTACATTTCGCACACTGCACAGCGATTTTTGTACCAAGCGCGAAGTGCACAAGTCGTTTTGTACGAAGTTCAAATTATTGTACTTGGTATAACGAATTTTGTACTGTTCGCACTTTGTACAGTTTTATTGTATCAAGTTGTAAATTTCAAATGCACATTCAACTTGGTACGGCAGATTTTTGTACAAAGCTCGAAGTAAATATTGTCAGGCTATGCCTACAGAGTTGTAAAGTGTAATTCATAGCTGTGCCAAACTTATCGTCATTCTTATTTCAGTAATTGTAATTTGACATTTATTTTTGTTCCATTTTAGGGATGTAAATCCGTTTCACGTCTTTGAAATTTGAATTATGCCATGTTTAGTAAATATAATTTAGTTTTTGTGTAAAAACGAACACGAAAAAATCTTTCTTCGTTCATTTTCATTGAAAAACAATAATGTATGTCGTATTTTCTCTGTTTTTTGATGGAATTCAGTTGAACTTTAATTTTGAACTTTTACTATAGTAAGTGTGAAACACGCTTTATAATTTCTAGGATAATATTTTGTAATAATCAAAGGAATAGTATATTCTAACAAAATAGAAGTATTTACCTACTTCTAAACACAACAAACGAATTCTCGCCCCTTGTGGCCCTTCTACGCTTCCGTAACAAACA
Organism: Rhagophthalmus giganteus; assembly: GCA_036326145.1. Lineage (NCBI taxonomy): Eukaryota > Metazoa > Arthropoda > Insecta > Coleoptera > Rhagophthalmidae > Rhagophthalmus > Rhagophthalmus giganteus. The sequence goes on along the minus strand of JARFJA010000088.1, from coordinate 28,323,124 downwards.
CTGCGACGTTACGGATTTAATAAACTGAGGGTAGATATAAATATTTATTGTAATTTGGCGGAATAGAGACTTCAGGATAACCAACCTGTTAGTATAAAACTCTACAGGCGCTTCGAAAATTTTTATTCCTGACTTTGTACAAGAACTATTGTACCAAGTTGAATATGCGTTTAAAATTAATAACTTGGTACAATAAAACTGTACAGAGTGCGAACAGTAGAAGATTCGCTGTACCAAGTACAATAATTTTAACTTCGTACAAAACGGCTTGTGCACTTCGCGCTTGGTACAAAAATCGCTGTGCAGTGTGCAAATGTACAATTTCTAGCTTGGTACGTAACACACACACACACACACACACACACACACACACACACACACATATATATATATATATATATATATATATATATTTCACTGTAAATATTTTTCGTCTAATAATCTAATTTAGTTTTATTTTTGCTATTTCAGCGGCTACGCATCTACCAAAACCATATAGTGTTAAGTGAATTTAGGTAATTTTCGGGAAGATTTAAGCTGGATAAGATACCTGAAATCTAATTAATGGCCTTTGACGTCTGGAAACGGAAGGTAGTAGTAGCTCCACTTTTGGGTGCTGGCGTAAATTTATAACATAATGCTAGTTAACTAATCGTAATGTAAGCAATTGCTAGTAAACTTTTACTCTGAAATACTCTAAGTATCCAAGATTCGATGGACCATAAAGTGGTAAATGTACGATGTTCAAATGGGATCGCATATTTACTTAATGTTCGAATCGGAATATTTATACAGCATTACTTACTGTTGATTAGGCAGTTGACTAGAATTAGAAATTAAACGCATCATTTTACTTGGCTAACTTATTTTGTCAAATATAATATTTTTACCCAAGTACGTCGAACAATAATTATAAAACGTAATACGCCGAAATTTAAAACTAAACAATTTTGAATAAAAAATATAGGAGTAATAAAAATGATATAGGTACAGTAGAACCTTCATAATCCGAAAAAATTGGGAGTTGGGTTAGGTTTATTATGATCGTCGCAGAAAACAATGTTGGACACAATTAGTATCAGTATGGATAACTACTTAGGTATACCTATTGTCTAAAATGCTGTTAAAAAAATATATACAGTTGTGGTAAAACATTATTTACATATAGGCACTGCAATTAGTAAAACAAAGCGAAGTAGGGATCTCATGTATTAGAACGAAATAGATATGGATGCAATGTTGCCTATCATTGTCATCGTCCGATTATAAGACGCCACTACTCCACTCCTCGGTGCACGAGAACTTCTCCGCATATATCACATCGTTCATTCTCGGCTGCTCGAGAATAGGTGCATGCGTACGGTAGCTGTTATTTACATATCGACATTATTATGTACTTAGGTGAAATTGGTGTTATTTTTATTAAATTACATTCTTTTTAAAATACTAGTTTATGTCATTGAAGAAAAGGTGCAGATTATTAAGTAATTTTCCATTAGAATGCTTTTTAATTTCGTTAGAATTATTATTTATTTTGTTTAAAAATACAAGATTCATTTAGTATCGAATTATGTCGAAGATTATGAGAGACAACCTAAAAATACTGAATATTTAATACGTATTTAAGTCGTAATCCATCCAATAAATGTTGCGAGTAATACACCTCGACTGTCCCAAAATAGTTCTAATAGCCCGCTGTGAATGGGAGATCAGCACGACCTGGGAAGTGGCTACAGCGCATTTTCATTGGTCGCATTCAGGGAATGGTAGCGCTGTAGCGCTTTATCGAAGCGATGCTCTGAATGGTGTCTGCTTTACTCGCAATGCTGCAGCGCTTTAGTAAAGCATTAAAGCATATAAATATTCCGCTTTAACGCTTTATAACTAAATAAAGCAATGACGCAACCATGCGTTCTAACCTAACAAATTATGTTGCTTGTGTATCTTTTGGTTTATGCAAAAAATAAAGATGGCTTATAACGTTACAATTCGGAGACGAAGTCATTTCCCTTGCAGTAACGTAAGAAGAAAGGTTGAAGATATTACAAGGTAAGTTTTACATAAAAATTTGAGTGTTTTACAAACAAAATTGCCAACCTAAGAATTAAAAGCTGAAAAATAACTAGTACCAAAAATAGCGTTACAGCGCTGCAGCGATTCGACGCTACAATTCCCTGAATGCGACCATTATCTCTGTCATTTACGTCGAGGTTCTCATTTCATTTCACTCGCATTAATTTAAATAGCATACGGCCTATCCAAACGTATATGCAGTTTACGTCATCAATAAAAGTTACTAGATTGTTTATTTGTAATTCGGTTTAAAGTTGAAAAAGTGACATATTCTATAGATGATTTACCTGCGCACATATTAGGTGGTATAAACAGAGACTGCAATTTATTAGAACTCTTAAAATATGAGCTACGAAGTGATAGCACTGTGTGAAACGTCATCTAGTAACATTGTATTGATGATGTGAACATCATATAGGTTTGGGTAAGGTGTATGTAAATAATGGTTTACTACACCTGTATAGGTAGAATATAGATATTACTTTAGCAAATTAATTTCTGTTCTCACAGTAGGTCTCTATGTTTATAAATATTCTAGCGTAGTTACTATAATTTTAGAGATATAAAATTATGTTTTAATTTAACTTATTTTACGAAAATCTTATTTCAAAGAATTATTAATAAATTATACTCTAAAATATTTTATCAGACGTTGTTTTTTTAATTTTTATCAATAGCAGTAAAGAAATATTAAAAAAATTCATATTTAAATAGGTAGGTATTACACCGAAAGAAATATCGTAAGTAGATTCAACCAAAAATATTGTTTGGCAACAATATAACAAATATAGTTACATTAAACTATATTATGTTTGTAACAAACACTTTAGAATTGTTGTTTCAATTAAGTAGAAATTGTTGTAAAGAAATTGTTCATAACTTCTGTTAATTTTTACAATGTAATTTGTACTGTAACAATGTCAATAGATTATTTTATTAATGAAGTAAATATTTTCGTTAAGCGTTTCAAAAAAATAATTGCAATGGTTTTTTTTAAACTGGAAACATACGTAGTAATTACTTTTATTAGTAGTAATTCTTATCAGTTGTATATTTTACGGAACTACTTACTTGATCAAAATAACTTAATAAATTTGTTCTTTACTAATGAATTTGTTTAATCTAACTATGAATTAACTATCGTTGTAACTTAACATTTTTAACGCGAGATAAGAATGTATAAATGTATTAGTCAAAAAAAATAGGTTTGAGGTCTAGATTAAGAAATGTTGTTTTTGTAATTTTGTTTAAAATAACACTATCGACATCTAATGCCACATTTAGGTTGCCACAAAAACAGTTTGATCAACTACAGATTGTCAGCTATCGTTGCGGACATATTGGAATATATTTCTCAAAGAAAAAATGCCCTGTATAAAAGCGATGTATTTAAGCACATAATATATGTAAAAAAATGTTATTTTATTAACACATGCAATATATGATGCAACCGCTTATTTTACAATAAAAATGATAGGGCAAGATAATTTCCTATGAGTATATTCAAATATCATCATATTAATTAAATATAACTATAATTCTACAAAACTACTTGACAGTTCAAGAACGAACGCTGAAAATATGTAGAAGAAATATCTCCGAAATACTTATCTCGTGTAATCTACAGATACGTGAATTCCTAGTACATTGATTACTTTAGAAACCGTCAGAATACCGTCTACCACTAAAATTGATAAGTGTCATTCAAAGTAGGGCATTCTAACATTTTTTATAGTTAATCAACAGCAATTCTGTAGCTATACAATTTTATAGTTAGATTAAATGTCAACATTATAAATCATAACTATAACAATTTTTATACAGTTAATTTGGCGTCCTAGGTAAACGCCAAACAATATATTTTTTTTGCTGATTTTTCCGAGCTTTTTCTTTCAGTATGGGTATTTAAATTAAATTGAACTACTTCCATTAATAGTATTTTATTTACGGCCGGTTTTACCAAATAAATGAATCATTTAATCTTAAATTAAGTTGTTAAGGTCATGATAACAAAAGTTTTTGATTAATAGAAAATTATTAGTAATCAGTTTAATCTTAGTTTAATTTAGTCTGGTGTAACCGGGCCTTAATAATTTAAGTCATCAAACACGCTCCGAAATCGCAATACGCAAACTTTCTTGTTCGATTACTAACAATAATTTTTTTTTAATTATCAATATTAAATTATACGTAGTAAGTATACATATACAAGATTAATGAATAGCATTTGAAGTAATTTGAAAAGATAAATAATACCTGCCTAATGCGTTTCCGCGAATACTAAAATGAAACTGGATCTTAATGAAGAAAAATTGAACGTGGAAACAGAGATGTATTAAAATAACACGTTAACCAATCACACGTCGGCGTCACGTCGCGTCGCTTAGAACGACTACTGAAAAAAATCGATGTTTTTATTCTTTCTATAAGCGAATTTTTTTATAAATAATTCCGAGTAGGTAGTTCATCGTGAGTAGACTCACAACTTTTAGAACATTACCTATAAACCTTCTTATAGATCGTTACTAATAAAAATTTAAAAATTTCGTAATTAACGTTAGATTTATGGGTACAGTATTTGCACCGTCAGAATCACGTAAATGCACAGTATTTCTGATTGCGAGTCGATAAGTTTGTCCCAGAAATTAACGCACATACTTTAACACATCATACGATCATTACGTATGCATTATTATTAAGGGGTACACTTTGTTGCTTCATTTCTCATGTCTTGGGTCCCACGGCAAAAAGCCATGCCGTGCATTTATCACTCACTGACACCTAACTGTATACCAAATTTCATCGTGATCGGTGCAGAACAACCCCATGACGTTCCTTGTAAAATGTTAAAATTAACCGTTTTCGAGAAAAAAATTATTTTAATTATTGCCGACCATTAATCCACCGAATCACCTATTTATTGAAAATAAACTGTTTTATTTTTTTTAACCTTAACTCTTTATATTTTGGAAAGGGTGCATTTACGGACGTAAATTACCTACCTCGATGTACATAATTTGGTACCGGGAATTTGCATTAGGCCGTTGGTAGTCGAATTTTGGGACACGCTGTATAAGTGATTGATTCAAGTAACCAGTGATTCAATTAAGCGGAATCCATCATATTAAGCTATATTATTAAATATTTTTCAAAATGAACAAGTGGTTAAGTATTTGATCGTAACTTGCGACGGAAAAAATACATTTGCAATATGTATAAACACGGTGTTTAAGTAAGACGTCTAGAGTACCTATATTATTGTATATTCAGTTCACGATTTTTGTCGCTTCGTCTCTAGGACTACGTATAGGTATTAGCTTTTCTAGATTTTGACGTATGAACTTATAAATTTATACACGTCGGTATTTTATAGACCAAGAGGTGAAGAAAATGTGGTAGTATAAAATCTTTAGTTTAAGTGCCCGGCATTATATTCAATTTAACATTTTGAGTATTTTACGTGTAATGTAACTGTAATAGATTAAAAAATAAATTTGTATAAAAAATCAGTAAATCTGCAACATTGTTATATAAACTAAGTACATACGTACACATACATAGATAGATGCCTATGTATCTTGACTTACACGCTTTTAATTTTATTCCAAAAAAGTATACCTACCTAAGTATTTATATGCCCAGATATTTTTGTATTATTATTAAAGACTGCTACATAAATATCCAGATAAAATCGTTTATGCACTTATTATGTAACTCTGAACGCTTTTACGACGAAATAGCTATTATTGATTAAATTCCATCTCAAAAAGTAAATAAATGAAATTCACGGTAGATGCCTATAGTAGGTACAATAAGCTCCAAAACTAATGTCACCCCATTCGAAGCCGTAACGGAAATAACGTGACCATTATTCGATATGCCACTCTTATTCACTGTCCGTCTTCATTATTACCTGGATTTCTGGATTACGTTTGCTTAAATTGTAAACTTGCTTTCGACAAAATTGTATTGAAAGAACGTAAATTGTAAAAGTAATACATATTTAGTTCATTAATGCATATGAAGGAAATTTTCTTATAAATGAAGTGTTATGTAACTCTTCTTATGTACCTAAGTGTTATGTCATTTAAATGGTATTCAATAAGAGTTAGGTACACAACACTTACTTTACTACTTACCCACAAATAAGAAAATTTAACATTAACAAACTAAATATGTATTTCTTTTACAATTTACGTTCTTTCAATGAAATGTTTATCTAGAGAAACTTTAAAATTGAAGTAAACATGCCCGGGAATCCAGGTAATAAAGAAGACGGACAATAAATAGGATCCGCATTTATGTGATGGTCACTTTATCGTGGTTATGACCTCGAGCGGGGTGACATTAGTTTCGGAACTTAGTGTACATATCTACTTATAATACATACATACATAATACATATTATATAATACATAATACATACATATTAAAATGGGTATCTATATTGTTTTTTATATTAGATTTTAGAAAGCCAAATGTAAAATGCGACATCATCATACATCCGTATGATATCCACTCCGAAATGTTTTGCTTTATACTTTTCTGGTTATTGTGCCTGACAGGTCATCTGACTAAAGTAAGTAACAAGATATGTAAATAGCCAAGTTCTTTACGCATTTCAGAAATTCCAAATCGAAACGGAGTGATAAATTATAGCTAACAAAATTTTGGATAATAAAAACGCCCTTTTTAACTTACTAACCCTCTTGTTTAAAGGTTGTTATTCAACAAAAACTTGATGATTTCGTTACAACTAATTCAACGTAACAATTTGAAAGAGAATTATTAGATTTTCTAAAACTACTTGTTTTCAATTTGTTGAAAATTTTAATATTATAACAAAATGCGATATGAAATATTAAAACTTCTGAAATATTTGTGTGTGGGTATTCATGTATATATGTCACAAAATACACTTATTAAGAGAAAATTACGACATTTTCGGTATTTTCCGTTAAATCCACTTTACTGAATATCCTAATCTCCAACCTAATTTATTTATTAAAAAGAAAAATACATCCGAAGCACTTAAGTTATGCACTTGGGAATTTACAGTATTTGACTAAAAAATACGTGCCATCCATTTATGAACGTATGAATTATTTGTTCACTGGTATATTTATACAAATTAATTTTAAATAACGGAAAATGTTTACATCTTATTTTAAACGTGTAACAAAAATATATAGGTATTTTGGAAAATAACTATATTGTAATATTGGATTAAATGAAAGAAAAAATATATAGAAAAGCTTTCACGTTTCTTCGAATTTAATAAAATAATATTCATTCAAACCAGTATTCTCATCAAAATTTATATAAGATATTTCAAAGCTCGTCCTTTATCTTTTGTATTAAGAAAATGTCATGGAGGAAATAATTCGAGCAACGCCTGCCTGCGAAAACTAAATTAGATCTGAAGAGTTTTCCGACTTTAACTTGAATTAAAATTTATTTAAATTTTTCCGCAATAAGTATTAAATTTACTTGTACACCTGCTCTTATCATTAATTAAATATTTTGCAAATAGGTATGTACGTACTTACCTATTTTTTATGTAACGTAACGCTTGTTTTGATGTTTTAGCACCAATTATTTACGTACATACCCGATAAGAATTATTTTATTCGATAGTTTTAATCGCTAACTATTTGTATTTAACATCCATAAGTATAAATGCAAGATATATGCTTCGAGTGATAATCTCTCTGAAATGGGAACAATTATTTTCTCTTATTTTAAAATAGCAACCTTAATTTATTAGAGTATAAAATAAGGAATATTGTCTACAATATAAGTATTATAATAGAAAGTGCGTGCGAAAAGTTTTTCGCTTGTGAATAGGTAATACTGCTGCCACGAGAGGCATTAAAATTTAAACGTATCTAGTAGTACTTATTCCGCTCAAATTTCAAGTTGATGGATAATACGATGGAAACAAACGCTTAATTATAAACATAAGACGTACACCTATATATTCTGCGAACAGATACCTCCACCACATTTTCTAAAAATTTAAACTCGAGAGGAAATTATAACACAAAATTAAATACGATTTGCACGTTAATTTTTAAATTTACTGACTTAACATGTCATCTTCATTAAATATTGACTGTTCTACATACATACAGGGTGGGCTGCACAACATCGAATCCCTTACAACTTTAAACAGCAAATTTGTTTGTTGCGTTGCAGTCTCAGAATATAAGGGGTTCCACGCTGTATAGTCCACCCTGTATTATGTATAAAAATAAAATGCGAGGATAACGTAATAGTAATTGTTTATTTATCAAAATTTAAACGTTATTATGAAAGAATGAAAACAAATGTACATAGAAAACATCTCATAGGAGATGTTCGAAATGATCACAATGTGATTCAATACGTCTTTCTATTCTCCGTGTCCTCAGACTACTGTCTTACGGTTTAAACGTCTCTCGAGTAGGTAGGTATTACGTATCGTTGCACAGTTATCTTCAATTATTTGTAAAAGCTGTTGTTGGTTTTCGATTGGAACCGCATACACAAGTGCTTTTAAGTGACCCCACAAATAAAAATCAAATGGATTAACTTAATCTAAACTTAACGGTAACACTTTAACTAAGCCATTTAGGACCATGCTTTAGCAGGACTTTTTTGGTTATTTTAACGAGAGGAACACAACCATTTATAGCCAGGCCAACCTTTTCAAGACGCCCTGTACAGGTACGTAAGTTAAGAAAAATACGTATAAAATATTAAAGTATTTTTGCAATGATTTAGCTACCTTTCAAATGATAACTAATTTTTTTTGGAAATTGAAATCTGTATTTTCAATAAAAACGTAATTCTCCTTTATTTTATATTTTATATTAAAATAACACATTAGTAATTAGTAACACATAAGCAATTTACATTATATTATTTAAAGAAAGAATTTATAGCACACCTTCGTTTCATCAAAACCTTATCTGTTACAAATAGTTGAAAATATTTCTTGTTTTATTTGTTTTTATCTCTAATACATTTACTAAACATTTAGATAGATACATTTATGTTAGTAAAGTATTTGTAAAATGATAACAGGTTCACACTGTAAATATAGTTGGGTATACTTTCTTACATATATCTATACATAAAAGTCTTATGCGCATTTACGATATATATATATATATATATATATATATATATATATATATATACAGATATACAAAGAGGCTATTTCGAAGATGCATTAGAAAAGTTTACATCAGGTCATCTTTCAGACGCCATGCCCCTCGGCAACTCAGGGACCCTCGATCTCAAAATGAAATTTGGATTGAAGCTGAGAACGAAATATGAATATAGATTGATTCCAACTGTTGTCACCTTCCTAACTCCAAGCAAATCTCAGAGGAGGACATTGAAATCGAATGGTTACAAAAAATCTAAGAGACCTCGGATATTCGTTTAGAACGTTTCATTCAGGAGACATTTAATCAACCGATATCGCAAAATAACTATAATTAGTAACAGAATGTTTACTTAATTAACAATTAAACAATGATTCAAAAGTATCTCGTGTTTTACGTACAATCTGGTGCAGAGTTAATGTCACGAGCATTGCGCGGGCACATACGACACAACGGACAAATTATTATTAGAATATTTCAAGTTTAACTTTGTATTTGTAATTTGTCTCACTTGTCATAAATACATTTCGTAAATTTATTCATTGTGCCGTGCATAGATACCTAAAATAACAGTAAGTACGACTAATAAATTTACCGTGCGCCGAAACTTAAAGGTGATAGTTTCAAATTTAAGCTTTTTAAATCGTTAATCAAAATATGGCGGACATTTATCGCGGTAGTGTTTTCCCCAAGTGGGATTTTTGGGGTATTTGAAATATTGACAAAGCTCTGAATCTACTGACCACATGAAACTGAACGTGCCCTATAAAATTCATCAACAGATTGGAAAGTTCTGTTTAATGAAAGGGATACTACAAAATAAATAATTACAGAGACCTATGATAATTAATATCTCTATTGTAATGTAAGGATAACATAAAATCTAACAGATATATTGAAGTTTTTAATTAGAAAACTTAAATAATTTTATTATACAAACATGAAAGACGTTAATGAGGTAGTTCATAATAATTAATATCGCATCCACAAGCGTAAAAATTCAACTTGCTGTACAGTGCCAGACCAATTCCTGTCAGTTTAACAAACTAATTGAAAATAAAACTATATTTTAAGAAAAATAATATTTTTCCTGTAATTATAAATTTTCTCATTTTCAGTCAAATTCGGTTATAATGAGATTGACGGTACTGCCAATTTTTGCTCGTTATAACCGACACTCGTTGTAACCGGGAATAAACAATTGCAGCTGAAAAAACATTTATTTACGTATTATGGAAAATAAGTGCATTTTTTTATTAAAATTAAAAAAAGCGTCATTGCAGTCTGTTTTAGCGGTTTGTTTGTTTATGTATATAGTTGGATTTATTTATGTCACAGAAATTGATACGGAGAATTCCTGGTATAAAAAATTGCAGGATTGTTATAGTTATGTGGGTGAGAAATATTTGTAGTCGTTAATGTAAAGTGTCACGCGTCGATAATTTTCTTGTAGACGTCGTAAATCACTAATCTGAGAGTAGGAACAAAGCAACATTCTTAAACTTTTTGCTCCTTATATCCGGGAACCGAACTCGTAGTAAACGGGAATTTCTAGCATTGCATTTAGTGAATATAATTTCAAATATCCAGGATTTCGTTAAATCCGAACTCGTTATAAGCGAGTTCGACTGTATTTAAATTATTGGTAGGTATAAGATTATTTTAATTACATTACCAACTAATATTCAATTGCGATCTAATCAGGATAATTCAACTTTTGGTTTGCGAACTAAAGCTTTATCAGGGTGTTTTTGAAGAGTCTGTGTAACACAGATTCCCGAGCTAAAAATGCGATGATTTACCACAACTTACCTATATTTCAAATTGCGTTCTTGTCAAGATACAGCCCCTTGAAAAAAATTACTTATTAACGACTTAACTTATAAACTTTAAATTTGATACAAATACTGCTGCAGTTAAGGTTAACAAACACACAATGCTTTATTCAAATTAACGCACAGGGTGTTTATTGTTAGGGGCCATAGTCTCAGTTTTTTACCAACAACTATTTTATACATACGTCAATAACTGTTTATCCTTAAATGAGCCATTTTCGTCATTTGAAAAGTGGAAATTAACCTTCTAAAGTTTTGAAAGCTGATATGTTGCTAAGTGTTCAGTTCAACTTTTTGCACAGATTTTTATGTGAACGCGTTAGTGGTAGTTATTTTGAGCATTTGCTTTAAGAATTACGTACTTTTACCTCAGTCATCTACATTTTACAGTCATTTTTTTTAACTCATTACAAGTATATCATGACAAAAATTGACTATTTATGGAAAATCTTAAGATATTACATTTTTACAAGAGTAATAATAGTTTTTAAATTAACCCGGCTCTCGAAAACAATTCCCAAAAAAGTCATTGGCGTATGTATAAAATAGTTGTTGGTAAAAAACTGAGATTATGGCCCCTAACAATTAACACCCTCTGCGTTAATTTGAGTAAGGCGTCGTGTGTTTGTTAACCTTAACTGCAGCAGTATTTGTATCAAATTTAAAATTTATAAGTTAAGTCGTTAATAAGTTATTTTTTCAAGAGGCTGTATCTCGACAAGGATGCAATTTGAAATATAGGTAAGTTGTGGTAAATCGGCGTATTTTCAACTCAGAAATCGGTGATCGAGCGTTATACTGACATTTCAGAGACACCCTGTATAATAACTGGCTCAAGCCTAATTCCAAAAATAAGTGTTGGGATTTTTTTTTAATTTTGGGTGAAAATTTTTAATGTTATTTGTCGTACGGCTTATGAGATCGCGGAATTATAAGTAACGAACTGTACAATTATCGCGGACATAAATTCTAGTAATAATAGTCTGGCATTAAATTTGAATTGAAGTGTACTTAAATTCAAGCATTCGACCTTCCAAAGTTCAGACCCTAATAGTCTAACGGTACTTAAACCGCGATACATTCTAATTAGTGGTGCACTCACCGAACAGTAAATTGCCGTCTAAAGTGGTAAAAACCAAATCATAATACTATTTACTTGGCAGAAACTAGAAGAGGATTCGAATTTATAATTGTCTGCTTAATCCTGATTTACAATGACAAATCTAACTGATATTTATTTCTTCTCAAGATTAGCAAATACTGTTGTTACGTTGTTGTTGGCGCTGGTTACGATGCCTAATATTGTAACAAAGTAAACTGCACATTTTTCGCTAAAATCCACGCTCTTTACTTTGTCGGGGGTTTTGAAATTAATTAATGCATTCTTAAGAAACGTTAACTTTTACGTGAATAAATTCTTGTTTCTATTTTCTTCTGAATAAATAGTTAAAGAAAGTTTAAAGTTTATTTAAAAAACATCTTTAAACGTGCTTAAAAGTTTAAGTAGTCAATTTTATATGAATAGGGTGCGGCAAAAACAATAAGCTTGTTTTAAGTGCAATTTATTCCAATTTCTAGCATATATTTTTTACAATTTCTAACATTACCTTAAACTGGAGTTCTTGGAGTTTCGAAAACACTTTTCACGTTTTGAATACAATGTCGCTTAGATGCGCACCATCCTTTTGAATGCTCTGTTGTATGCGGCACAGGAAGTTCATCGTTACTTTTTGTAACGTCATTGACGCTACACCGTTTTCAGCTTCTCGAATTTTGAACTTTTCCAGGTTTCTTGGTTTGGTCTCAAACACTTTGTGCTTCGGATAACCAGATGAGAAAAATCAGGGGCTGTGCCATGGGCGCGAGATAATGTATTGAATAAATATCAATCTAATCTTAAGGAAATCAAAATACATATTTAAGAAAATGTGAATGACGTCATTTCAAACATATTGTGAACGAAGCATACAACCTACAAATACGAAATATTACAATACCTAAATGACGTCATCAGCGCGCGAATTATCTTCTCAGCTTCGAATTTTCTCATTACAAAATAAATATTAATTCCAATAGTTGCGCCTACGATCTTGATACAAGATATCATACAAACGTAATCAAAAAAATTTTAAAAAACAACACGACATACAAGTCTACTCAAATATGTATTAAGTTGTCTGAACGATTGCATTTCAAACATTAATTCAAAATATAAATGAATAATAAATTTTAAAAGCTCTAAAATACTGAATAGGTTAAATAATTCATGCTTCGACGAAATGCTTATATTAAAATATTTAAAATGCCATATTTACCGTATGCCATCAGTATAACATTTAATTAATTTCAAAGTTCAAAGATATTTCGCGATAAGTAGATACTTTCGTTTTATAAAGACACAACATGTACCTACTTATATCACAATATTTTATTTTAATAAGCAAATGGAAACTTTCTCAATTTTAAAAGTAAGTACGTACTTTTCTCTAGAGGGAAAAACACTTGAATAAACTAATTTAACTTTTTATTTATTAGATCTTCGTGCTACGTTTGTAAGACTTGTAGAAATTATTTAAACGTTTTTGATCTGAAATGATAACGAAACGCAGTTTACTATTTTCTTGTTTGCTTTTTAGTTAATTATTTATTGCTATTTTTATAATTTTAGTTAGGTACAAAGGTAAACAAAATTTCTTATACAGGATGCGGCAAAAACAATACGCGTGTAAGTGCAATTTATTCAAATTTCTTGCATATATTTTGCAATTTCTAGTATAATTTTCTTTAAACTGCAGTTCTTGGAGTTTCAAAAACACTTTTCACGTTTTAGATACAACGTTGTTTAGACGCGCATCATAATTTTGAATGCACTGTTGTATGCGGCGCAGGAAGTTCATCACCATTACTTTTTGTAATGTCACTGGTTCTACACCGTTTATAGTCTCCCGGATTAGATTTCTTAGCTCTTCCGAATCTTGTTTTCAGGACGTCTAATTTTCCGGTTTGAAGACGTGCTTTGGCCACCTGATTCTTCAGAAAATATTTAATAAAATGTATATGACGTCATTTCAGACTTATAATCGTGAACGAAGTATAATGACCTAAAAAATATCAACATAGTAGTGTGGCCAACGACGTCACAAAACATTAGGTAATTTAAATTTTTTAAAACTTAGGATCCGTATTACAGATAAAAAATATTAATATATTCAAATTAAATTTTATATATTGGCATTTTTTAATGTTGTTAAAATAAAAATACTTGCCGTGTAAAAAATGTAATTCGAAATGCGATTAAAAGTTTTTAAACAAACATTGGCGCTTAAAAATAAACATTCTGATTGAAGCTTTCATGGTCGGTTTGATTTTTGCAAAATTGGGGTGCCTGCTCTTTTAATTTGCAGCAGGGCTCGCCAGCCAGACTTTGACGTAAGTGATTTACGTTAGACCGGTTTTATAACACAAAGAGATTTCAATTTCTCAGGACAAAATTCTGTAGATTTTGATGTTGTTAGTTCCACAGTTATAGTTATTTTGACTATAATCAATTCTTTATCGATTAAAAACGAGGTTTTTGTTTTACTTGTGTTGATTAATATACCTATTAGGGTAGTTATTTTCTTAATATAAATCTTTTATAATTTAATTTATTGTAGATTAATATTAAAGAGTAGACAACTAAGAAAATTGCGTTGACCGACAATTTTTCTGTAGGTTTCATTTTATTTCAGCTCGGGTTATTACTATCTATTTAATAATAAATAAATATTGTACTAATACGAGTGCGACCTACCTATACGAATTATATTGTGTCATTAACTTAACGTTAGTTAACTATTAATTAAGAATAGTACTGGATAAATTTATGCCTTGAAATTTTTGCGAAAATTCTCTCTTACCTCGCTTAAACAGTGGAATACTAATACTTCGTCGCAGTCGGTCATAAACGTGTTGCGTGAAAAGGAGAGCATCTCTCAAAACCAAAACGACCTACTTACCTACAGATATAAAATTAATTTTCTCAAAGCTTGAAAATGAAGCCTGGGAGTAATACCAGGATATTGATTCGGGCGCCTTAACAATTACGTAACTTGAAAACAAGTTAAAGTACAAAAAGTGTAACATTTTACATAATAATTAAAAACTTATGTATTATATTTTGCGATACCCATCTAATGATTATTTTTTATAAAGCATATTTATCAAGTTGAATACAACATAATATGAAGTGTAGAATTTTCACTAATTTAAATTTAAAACGAATTTAATAATGTTTAATAAATATCTATACAGGGTGGTACATAAATAATGGTCTATAGAGATATAGAACATTCTTGACTTCAAAATATTACGATTTCAACCAACAAGCCTTACCTAATAAAATGTTTATAATAAAAAAGATTCAGAGTGTAAAAATTTATTTTTTGCAATATGTTTAATGTTTTTGAATGTATGAACGTAAAAATTTGAGAGCAGACGTTTTTGGATATGACAAATCATAATCTGATATCTATCGCGATGTACTCTGCAGAGGGCGCCACATAAGCCGTATATATATATATAATTATACACTTAACTTTTTTACGCTTAACGTTATTGCTTTTATTAAAAAATTTTAAACTTACGACATTTTGGCGAAACAAAGGCATACTTGTCATTATTCTTGGAAATTGACCGTTTTCGAGAGAACCAAAACTGGTAAAATCAAAAAATCAAAATTTTTGATAGTGGAGGTGCTAGGTTAATGGAAGTCCTATAAACTTATGTTGAAATTCTAAGTCATTACTGAATTTAATGTTTAAATAAACTTTTGATGTAACTTGTAACAATAAATTTATTTAAAACTTATAAGTAAACATTAAATAAAAACGATTTCTTGTAATGCATTATGCAGTCGAGGGTTGACAAAACTGGTAACCCCACAACCGAAAAAAATGAGATTTCTGACAAAAAAACGAATATACCAGAATTAATTGTTATTTAATAAATTGTTCTACGATACAACAAACAGATACCGAATATATAAAAAAATCCAATAATTACAGGCTCAAAAAGCAGATTAGCCAGATTTTTATAAACGTCTGAAGACTGAATTAACTGCTCTTGGGTTTTGGTTGTTTGGAATTAATTGCTGGTATTATAAGGGTGAAAAATAACTCAAAATCTGTATTGCGAATCAATATTAATGAAAATAATTAATTGCTCAATATAATCTTTATACTACCTCAAAGTTTGAATTAATTGCTTTTGAAATATGGTACGACTTAATTAATTATTGACAAAAATTAAAACTTAATACTGAGCTATAGCTACGGCAATAAAATATATGGTATCATTAATGAACCTACATAGAGAGTATATATAAGCGATATAAGTTACATATAATATCTTTAACAAAAAGATGTATAGGTATAGTAGGCATGTGAGTACGTATGTACATACGAAGAGTTACTTTACGTGAAAGCATCTCTTAGTCTTAATAAAATAAAGTAACTTGTAGACGAAATAAATGCCCGTACTGTTTATTTTAAATAGACAATGCAATTCTCAAAAGACCCGAAGCCCGGAGACGCCAAGCCAGAAATTGAATTATAGAGTATCTACCTACCGCTCGAAACACTATTGTTTAAAATAAATTACATGAAGGATCGGCAACGGCAGTGTGAAAATTTAAGTACCTTACAAACTTTTCGCATCAATCTATCCGTCGTACTTAAATGAACATGAACTAACTTTATTATTTCCCATTTCGTTCAGTAAGAAAATTAATGTACACCTGCCTGATATGAATTTTGTTAATACGGATAATTATTAGAATATTTTTATACTTTAAATAATATATTATAATCATCTTTTACTATTTTTAAAAGTTTATTAAATTTTAATAACTGAAGGACAACTACGTCGTAAATCAAAAACAACATTATTTTTGTATAATGTATATTTGATATGTATTTTATGTGGTTTAAAAATCTTAACAGCAAAATCCATGGTACAAAAACGTTTTTCTTTAATTTTCTCAATTTTCACTAACGGTGCATCATATCGAAAATTACAAAAAAAAAGTATTTAATAGAAAATTTTATCACTATTCCAAAATATATTTCACATTAATGATCCCATAATTAATAACGAAGTTAACAGCGTTTGAAATTTTAATCGATCGCCATTTCGAAACGATTGGATTGATTTTTGTGGGTAAGGAGTTCGACTTCTCTATATCGACGTGAATAATATACCGGCGAACTTTCGCCCTCCTATTCACAAAATTTGATGATGTGTAGCTATATGACTGACCCAAACTGAATGGACTATAGTTTCGCGATTTACAATTAGGGTTGAAATCGAAGAAAATACAAAACAACTTCTCTAATGTAAGTCGCGTCATTAGACAGACTTTAAGAGTTTTATTTCCATTAGAAATACTTACAACAAAACATAAAAGAAAGTTGGTTCAAGTAAATACATACATAGTATGTATGTTACATTTCACAATAAGTTTATTAGAGCGTTTTTTTATTATTTTCATAAATTGCATGAGGTAGACTGTACAACATTTAAATATTTTCATATTATTTCGGGAAATGGAAATTAATGTAATAATAAAATCATGAAAAGTAAATACTATAGATATGTAAATAAGTCTCAGAAAAAGAATTTTAAAATTACGCATTGCGGTTATATAATTGTAAGTATCTATATATTTAAATTTATATATACATATGATATACTTTTGTGTTAATGGAAACATTTTTATACGCGCCAACAATAATGGCAATTTTATTTCAATAATAAATAAAAAAAATAGTTTGTGGCAAAATTGTGTGAAGTAGAAATCGTATTTTTTAGTTCTATTTTATAGGTAGATACCCACATAATTAAGAAGTTATTTTATTTAATTTTGTTATGTAGGTATAACAATTATTTGACTATTATAATTCTGTATCTGTTTCTTATATGTAGATATAGCTTGTCTCATTTCATTTTCCTGTTCAAAAAAGATAGACGTAGAAGAATTCTTAGGTCTTTTAACATAAAAAATATTCTCTTACTAGATTTCGCTGCAACGAACAGTTTCTGAGAAAAACGCATTTAAATATTATCAGGTCAGGATTTGATTTCAGATGGAGTAAACAAAATTAGGCGACGCAACGCGACGCCTGGAATATTTGATGTAATTAATGTATCATTTCATTTTAAATACTTTCATGAAATAAACAATAACAACAAATTGACAAGACTAAGAAATAATATTTAAACTATAATAAAAACTGATCAAAATGACTACCGCCTACTCCAACACATTTTTGTGCACACCTAACTGTTGATTGTTGCACTCGAAACAGTTCTGGATTATTTTTGATTTTATTACTGAAGTAAAAAATTCTATCTTCTAGCCGTTGTCCATAGTCTAGTTGTTTTAGAATAAACTAAAGACTTCAGGTGTACCCAAAGGTAGAAATTAAGTGGGTTCATATCAGAACTTCGAAGCGGTCAAGCTATAGGTTCGCCTCTGCCGTTTCAGTTGATTTAAAAAGTATTATTGAGGTGCTTCCATACAGATAATGTAAAGTGCGGTTGTCTCATTTGTAATTGCCTTCAAGACTTCCTAAGGCTCTTTACCTCCAATTTCTCCAAAATGAAATGCCAATCCCTTTTAAAGCAATTTTCATCATAACTGAGATAAAGCGCAATCAAATCCTGACCTGAGGACATTCAAATTTAGTAAGAGGATCTTTTTATGCTAGAAGATATGTGGAATTAAAAAAGAACTAATATTTTATTACGGCGAATTTTGGAAAAACCGGTTTATTTTATAATATAAATAGGGTCCTAAAAGGTTGCCCTCCTTTACTGGGACATTCTGTGTATG
Organism: Rhagophthalmus giganteus; assembly: GCA_036326145.1. Taxonomy (NCBI): domain Eukaryota; kingdom Metazoa; phylum Arthropoda; class Insecta; order Coleoptera; family Rhagophthalmidae; genus Rhagophthalmus; species Rhagophthalmus giganteus. The sequence continues at coordinate 28,304,189 of JARFJA010000088.1, read as the reverse complement.
TATAAAACTATACGTGACTGCAAATCTGGATTCCTCGTATGTAGATACTAAAGAATCAAACAAAATTATGTCTGGGATAAAACACGTATTTACCAGTGTTATCCTAAGAACATTTCTAGCCGGTCTGGACACGTGTAGTTATCGTAATCACGACTAATCTAATCTATCTAACTAATCTATCACGACTGACTAAAAATTAGATCTTCTGTTTAGCAAGTACAATGTGTTTAGAATAATAGACGAACAATAAGTCTAATCAGTTTATTGCAGGTCGTCTTCGAGAAATGATGCGGTATATAGGTTATTAAATTTCGGTGTACATTTCATTTATCTTTAGAAGAACATTAAAAACATATGTCTCGAACAACATATGGCGGCTTATATTCTTTTCCAAATTAAAGTAAGTCAATACGTTTTTAATTTTTTGATATTAGGTAGGTACTTACTATTATTGATATTATTGCTATATGCTTTAGGACAGTAATTCGAATAATCCCGTGATCCGAACAATTCTTGTAAAAACGGATTCAATTTACTGTACGTGTACAGTATTATATCTATAGGTATTATTTTTTCGAACGAATTGTTATTCCTATTTTATTCGAACGAACACATTAATATTGCGCTATCGTTTTAATTTAATTTATTTTAATTTAAACAATACAACTCGATATTTTGTATAGATAGTTGTTCGTAATTTATTTTTATGTAAAATAGCACGAATAATTGAATATAATATGTCGTAACGACCGCGACCGCCCGATAAATCTATTACCGACTTATCGCCGAATGTTAAGACAGATAATGTTTTACATTTATTTAAATTAAACATAGGTACCTACTTACAAAATATATACTATGTAGGTATGCAAGATATCATAAGTCTAGCTCATCGTGTTATCTTGGTTTTTCAAATTACGTGAATCTTTATTCATATTGGTAGGTAAATATCTATCTAATAATAAATTCATATTATTTATTCGAGATTATTTTATTAACTAGAGCACCTGTCGCGATTAGAGCTCCCATAGAAACTCGTAGAAATTGCGATATTTGAAAAATTCTTTTTATGTTACCTACTTATTGTTAGTAGTTTATTCTCGACGTGCTGAACATTTTTGCTTCAACAACTTTATTAATATACTCAACAGTTCAAAAGTTACTTTTCGGACACGTGACTTTCGGTCAAGAAATTATATGTGTTACCTACTTTTCTGAACTCTCATCAGCTCAGAATCAGTTTCTATTAGTAAGGTACCTACCACTTATACTCGGATTCAATCTAATTATGCGAGTGATCTTGTGCAGTTAATAGATAGGATACACCAGCGGAATTTTTAGAGGATCTGGTCCCTTTCGGAACAAGCCCGCTAAACGTAAAATACTACTTTTCGGTAAATAATAAAAAATTAAAAAATATATATTAACATTTTCTATTGTTTTTTCCAATTTTGTATTTTTATAGTTTTCACCTAAAAATTTGAATTTTGCAAGTAAGTCTTATTAAGAATGTGAAAATTTGAAAATGTTTTAAAAATTGAAAAATTCAATTTTCGCGAAAGTTAAAGAAAAAAAATGGTTTCTGGCATTGAGATTGTTCAATAAGCTAAAACTAACACATGATCTCATTGAAATCTTGATTCGTTTCCGAAAAGTAGCGCTTTCTGAATGTTGACAATTTCGAACGTCATTTTCTAACTAACAAGTACAGATCATTCGGTTATCTGATAAGGACAAAATATATTCTCACACAAGCACAAATTATTGACTCAAACAGTTTTTTGAAAAATCAAAATTAAAAATTTTTCCATTTGATGCAGACTTTTTGGCGGCCACTATACCTACATACACTAACATTAAACATGTAAAATATTGGTAACAGCAAAGGTAAGACAGCAAAGACCATCCGCAAAGTTAGATCGAATCCGAGTATATTACGTACAAATTTGCTTTAAATATCATCTTTGCGAAATATGTACCGTTAAGCAGTTGGTAGTGGTTACGTGACCATCCGGTGAAGTGGAATTAGGTCAATTTTAAATAAATTCATTTCCCTGTCGTAATGACCCGGATTTATTGATGGGGTTATTTGTCTTTCTATTTTATACCATTACGAAGCTAGAGGGATTACACTAATCGTTTATACTGGATAATTCCAATATGGTACACCAACTCTACAGTAGATACTTTGTCGGGGACCGTCAATGAAGCCCAGGAAAACGAATAAAAACATTCTATCCGCACTGTATTTTTGTGTTTAGGTATTTGCAAAAAAATTGAATGACTTTGTCAACGTGTCTGGTAAATTGTAATGTAAGTTGGCGCGTCATTTTTTAATCCCCCCCCCCCCCCGTATATAAAGATTTTTACAGCTTTCGTTCAAGTTTACTGCAAATGCTTTTGAAAAAATTATTTAAAATTAACAGACTTTAATTCGTCGTTCGGTTGTACGGACTTTTCGCAGTTTACGGCATCGTTTATATTTTAGCGACGTTAAAGCTGACCTCCTCTTTTTCGAAAGATGAAATTTTCGGTCAATAATCGAGGTGCAATTAGCGCCGCTAAGGGCTCTTGAGAGCTTTACTATCCCGGCGCAAATTTTGTTTTTGTAGTGCTAATTAACATTAATTGGGCACTAATTAATGGCTAAAAATTATTCACCTTTCGAAAAGGTAGCGGTCAACTTCACAACTACGGGATATTATAATTTAGATATTATTTTACTGGCGTAATTATCTGAGCGGGATTTTTTAAACGTTTTCACGTGAGATTTGTAAACGTCATCGTCAGTCTAATTCCAACGATTACTATGACTAACACCCTCTCATGCACACGCTAACAATAGGTTGCTTTTGACGGATTAATTTAATGTTTAGAAAACGAATTATAGCAGTACCATAATCAATCATATTTTATAATAATCTTTTCGAATTCATTAAATTATTTTTAGTCGTTTTTTTCACGTGCAACAAATACATAAACCTATTATTTACAATTCTCTATATTAGTATAATCTATTGTGTTTAGTTAATTTTGTAATAAAGTTTGTGAAGATCTAACTTATTTTTTTTTAATATAGCTACTTTAAAAATCGATGCTGCAAGATCGATTAAAAAAATTCGTAAAAAAAGTAACATTTATGTTCTATTTCACCATTTTCTGAACCTTAGTAGACACTTTTTAAGCTTTTTATTTTTAATGTTATACATTAAAACTATTAATATAGTGAAAAACAACTTAAAAGAATAATTTATAAAATTGATACCTAACGCTAACAAGTAAATGTTCTCAACAGATGACACAGCAAATACGATATAAATTATTTATCTACATCGAGATTTGTAAATAATATGTAGGTACTATATACAGTGGCAGTGGTATATATATGGCTATACCATTTAAAACAATATACCTATAGGAATTTTCAAAACTTGGTAATTATGTAACTTTTTTGTCAAAACTTTTGCTGAAGCTCAAAAAATACGCGAAAACAAAAACTTGATGAATAAAATTTTACCGCACCTGACCAGGTAACATCAAAAATAAAGACTTAAAGGAGTTCGAACGCATTAGAAATTTTCGATTAAAGGATTCACATCATCGTGAGGTTTAATAATTTTTTATCGTCTATAGGTAAATATTAGTAACTAGGTATTTACCAAAATTTATCTCAACAATGAATAAGCATTATTGTGATTAATTTATTTTTAAGATAAGTGTTTGTAAAAAAATTGCAGGCTGATGTTTTAATCCTTGGTCATCGTCAGTAAAAAATTTTTTTTTTCTTGAAAAGGTCGAGCAACGCAGGTGGACCACTTGAGATGGATTGACCCATCGTTATTGCGCAAATACTGAAGAAAATTCCAACAAAATCGAAATATATGTTAAAGTGTTTAATACTTCTTAGCCCTGTTTGATAGAAGTACTTACAATAAAAGGAAATAACGGTTATTGCATGTCAAATCAACGTACTTTTAATACATATTTTACCTCACCATGTCAGATTTTGATCAAATAGACTAACAAAAACACAACATTTTATTAAAATATATCAACCCGTTTTGAAAATACGACTATGTAAACTTTTTAAAAACCTAAAAATAACATCACCAACATAATTCGACACAGTTTTTGCAGATTAACTTAACTCACAAAGGTGTGATAAGCGCCATTTCGTAGTATTTTTTTGGTCTTTCTAATGACATTCAACACAATAGGGGTTGTGTGCAAGTTTTTTTGCAAATTTGAATGTGAAACTTTTAATTTTAAATTTTGAAAAAAGTGTAATAAACAACCCATTATCATCTCATTTTTAAATTTTATAAATAATTTAACATTAGTATGAATTATTTTATAGAATTTTATGGATAGTTTTGAAAATGCGCTTTTTTCAGAATTTAAGATTAAAGTTTTCACATTCAAATATGAAAAAAAAATTCCCACAACTACTATTGTGAAAGAAGAAAAAGAAAAGAAAAGTCAGAAAAAATACTACAAAATAGCACTTATATTTCACTTCTATAACGTAATTAGAAGAAGTGCTACAGCAATTTAAAAATATGTGGGTGATGCAATTTTTAGGTTTTTAGATAATTTATATAATCGTATTTTCAAAACGGGTTTATATTTTTAAAAAAATCTATTTTTTTAGACTATATGGAGGCTATATCTTTGCCAAATTTGATCAAAATTTGATATGTTGAGGTTAAATCAGTGTGTTGAGTTGACATGGAATGATCAGTAAAATTTAAAAAATAAAAAGTAAAATAAAGTAAACAATAAGTTTTTTATCTAGTTTATTTCAAAATAAAAAACTAAGTTTAAAAAAGAACCCTAAAACTACTTTAAGAACTAATTTGTCACCTAATTTGTCTACGTTCTTAGACCAACACAAACAACAAACAAACGACAGAAACAGCGGTATATCGAACAGCGTTATAAGGAAGTAGAACTGTATTTAAAAATTAAAATTAAATGTAGGTATTTACTTGCATCATATTTTTATATTACGACTTCATTAAACCGAAATCATTGTGTTTAAAGAGATCGTATATGAACAGTTTTCTTTTACACGTGTTATGAATAAGTTAATTAACGAAATCAAAAAGAGTAAACAAAAATCTCGTAGCTACACGTAATAAAGTTATGAGAATAATCAAAATAAATTGTGTTTACGTGAAGGTCATATTAATTTTAGGTAAATGTCTCATATTTCAAAGCTGTGCGCATGAATTCAACTTTAAATTCCTATAATACGAGGAGAAAGTAAAAATATACCAACATCCCGCATAATAAACAGAAGCTACGACTCTCGTAATAATTAACTGTACCTACCTAGTTACACGTTCTTATCCACCTCCATTTTGAAGTTGAAAATTGAGAATAAAATTGTTAGTTCGCCTAAGTAAATCAAAATTTAAAATAAAGCCGAATTCTCCGTGCAGTAGGTAGGTATGTGTAGGTATTTATTGAGTGTAAAAGCTCGAGTCTAATTTACATCCGTTTTACTAATTGAATTAACCCAACTTGTGCAAAGTGCAATTGCAGCTTGCAAATTAAACTAGATTATTGCAGTTTGTTATTTCTATTATACTCTGGATGATAAATAAATCCGTGAAATTTTATCTCTGTATATAGAAACTTGCTGCAGTTAAGATAGTACAATTTGTTATAGTTCAAGCTTTAAGCTCAAAAACCTATGTCATAACACTACTAAAATTTTTTAGTGAATTTAAGAGATATTATGGTGGGAAATATCCGGCCGGTAGCAGACAATTCAATTTTTGTTTGAATCGTTTTTTATTAAATTAATTATTAGGATTAGTAGTGAAAGAAAAAGCAGGTTTTTTTTGGAACTAGTTCAAACCATTTGGATTTGAAATATTTTTCTTGTAAAATGTGGGAAATTAAAAATGCTAAAATCTTTGTAGGTTAAAAATTGACACTTCAAATGGAAAACTTTGTAAAAATTCGGAAGAAGCAATTTAAAAACTATATACCTATATTGTATATTTATATTTTTTAATGTAGTAATTAAAATTTTTCTGCTTATAAGCTATAAATAATTGTTTCTAAAGAGTTTTACATTATTATACTACTACATTATAAAACATTACTAGATTAAACTACATTATAATGCCAACTATCAATGTGTGTCATTTTTTGAGGTAGGAGTGATTGGCTGTTGCTTCATATCGACCCAAATTAAAAGAAGACTATCGTAATCTGTTGTAAGGTGATGTAATTCCAATACGAATGGATAGACTATATACAGAACGTAAACTTTTCTACCGGGCATAGGAGATCTACATTGAAAGAGATAACAACAACGCCGAGCCAGGAGTACGTTAACTTGCCCCTCCCCCCACTTACAGTTTTAAGAAAAAGCTTTTTGCGCTAAACGCACAATAGCTAGCGCCCAAAAATTAGAGCTAGCGCCATAATGGTTACGCCGTAAAACGGTATTAAAGTTGGAGGGGGACAAGTTAACACTCCCCCCCATTGCGAATTTAAAACGTTTAAATGGCGCATTAGATAGCATAGACCTTTTTTTTGTTAGTAGCACACCCCGAAAGGCACCAGGAACCGCCGTTAGGCATTACTTTAGTGCCCTCCGGGACATCCATGCCTACCAGGGGATATTTCACCACCCGTACCGGGATTCGAACCCAGGACCCGTCAGGCGAGAGGTTAGTCTCCTAACCACTCGACCACCGAGTCGAGATAGCATAGACCTAGCGCTCTTTAGCGCCACTTTGCAAAAAGCTAGCGCTATTTTGGTTCTGAAGTTATTGTAGGTTAAAGGTGGGGGGGGGCAAGTTAACGGTTTTAAGAACTTTTGAGTTTCTAATTTTTTTTTGTCATTTATTGTCGACTATACCCAGCGCTACTACCGAAACCGCTAGCCCTCCCCCATTGCGAATTTTAAATGTTTAAAGAGCGCATTAAGTAGAATAGACCTAGCGCTCTTTAGCGCCACTTCGGAAAAAGCTATTTCCAAATTGGTTTAGTAACTATTCGCATTTCAATTGGGGGGGGGGGGGCATGTTAACGAAAAATTTCGTGTTCGATTTTCTTGATTTTTTTTACGGACTTAGCAACATTCAAAATATCTTTATTTATTTTTGATATTATATTTTTATACAATTCAAAAAGTCTAAAGGTAACCACATCCAAAATAAAACAAACGTTAAAAAAAGACGTTAAAAAATTATTATTGGGAATGTTGATTAATAGATTTTTGTGCTGAACATTCTTAAACTATGTAACCTATGTAACTATGTCAACCGATTTATCGAGTCCTGCCATAATTAGAACTACAGAGTATTTATTGTTTCATTCATGTATTCGCCGAATATTTCGTTAATCTATTCGTAGGAATTTTCATATTAGTCACTGTGTATATAACAAATATAAACACACTTCATCAGCTATAGTGGTTTTAATTACTTCATTATGACCTTTTTATTATGCAAGTACTTTTGTACTAATTATTAACTTAGTAAAGCTTTAATACTAGATAATAACAATTAATTTCTATGTATATTTAACTACCTAGGAAATCAGTAATAAGAAATGTTTTATTCAATCTCATTCTTCTCGCTTCAGGTACCTATCAGGTACCTACAGGTTTTTGCATATTGGCAAGTAAACAAATGTATCCCTATATACAAATAGAAATGCTGAGGTAGCAAAAATTTAATAAATAGTTGAAATTGCAAGTATTCAACGGTTCGGTGTTATCAGAGTTTTAAAATTGCAATAATACAGATTTCTTTTTCTTTCAGATTTCTTCTCTGCAGCTTCAGGTTTAAATCTATGATACGTAATTTAACTATTTAACAACGGGCATTTTAATATAATGTAGCGAAAGTGTGACCAACGCCCTCCCATCAGCAAGAAGTGTCCCAACACGGAAATTCTGTGGTCTTAATGCGTCCTTTAAACATTTAAAATTCGCAATGGGGGTGCTAGCGTTAACTTGGCCGCCCCCAAATGTTTTTAGCTTTTAGCTAGCTTTTTGTAACGTGGCACTAAAGAGCGCTAGATCTATTTTATGTAATGCACCCTTTAAACGTTTCAAATTCGCAATGGGGGGGGGGCTGGCGTTAACTTGTCCCCCCCCCCCCAACTATAATACCGCTTTACGGCGTAACCGTTATGGTGCTAGCTCTAATTTTTGGGCGCTAGCCAACTCTAGCTATTGTGTGTTTAGCGCAAAACGCCTTTTCTTAAAATTGGAAGTGTGGGGGGGGGTAAGTTAACGTACCTAGGAGTCTGGCCGATCGCAGTCGTGGTGGGGTAGCGTGTCGCGGTCCATCCAAGCTCCAAAGCTTCATTCTACGAGTAATAATGAAAGAAAAAGTGTTGAATAGTATAGCTAATTCTCAAAATGTATATTTATACCGTACTAGAAAAAGTACAGATTGTTAAATGGTACTATCGAGGAAATTCTGGGGCAAACTGCATAAATCTGTTTGCACTAATCTTTGAAGGCAGGCCTGCTCCTGGCAGGCAAACAATTTACGACATTATGTATGACGTTTAAGTACGGTTTTGAGAATTTCTTGTTGATTTTAGAATCTTTTTTGTTTTTTATGAGATGTTTTTATTTTATTTTAAATGTTTTCAGAATAACGCTCTTTCTTTCGTTTTATTCAGAGGGTACCATGCACAATAATCATGTTCATTAATTTTCATTCTGTTAATCCGAATAGCAACGATATTGTACGTGTTGTTTAGATAAACATTAACGATACTTCTACCACCTTTCACAAACCATTACTAAGGCACTAACATTTTCGTTTCTACTTGCAATACACGTAAATCTAAATTACCTCTTATACTACTGAAGTCCTCCTACCGCATGATGGCAAACAACAACGCCATGGTACGAACATCTGATACGGAGGCGCTGTTGCCATTATGCCTCTCTCAATGTATCCTATACACGTTAGAAAAATTACGATCTGTAGATATGTATATTTCTCTTATTTCCTTTTGTGCCGATCTTAGAACTACCACATAAACGTCAGGGTGCCTTTCCACGGCCCGTGCTGCCAAAGCAAACGCCACGCCAGCGCGCCATGGGAAGCAGGCGGCCCGAGGTGGCGCGTACGCGCCCTTAATGGTCCATTCGATCCGTGATGAGTCGGTATCTTCGGACCATTGCAGACGCATACGTGCCGCCTGCTTCCCACGGCGCGCTGGCGCGGCGTTTGCTTTGGCGGGACGGCCCGCGTGCCGTGCGTTGCTTTAGCCGTGGAAGGCACCATCAGATAAGCTGTTATTTGAATAATTGCTATGGAAACGTTTCTTAAGGCAATGATTTCTACGAAAATTATTCCGAGAATAGTTTATCTGGTAGTTGTAAAACCAGTCCTTCATAACTTTGAAATAACGCCTTCCTTATTAATAACTACATTGTTGCTAGTTTTACTTTTATTTTAATGTTACATGTTGAGTTAATATAATTTAATAATTATTAGTAACAGTCAAAATATTGTATTTCTAAAACCTTGTTTTATTTAATATTGTTAAAGAGATTAGGTTCCTACAAAAATCGAGTGACAAAATTTACTCAGTTCAAGTTAGGAATTTTTATAAGGCACGTGTGGGCTGCATACTAATGTTGGAACGGTCTATAGATATTTTAGAAATTCTAATTGTAAAGGAATTGACTAATAATTTTTTAAGTAGATTATTTTCAATCGTATTCGCATGTCATGAATATTAATTAGTTACATAGTCAACAATTTTAGTAGTAGATATATTACCTTTATAACTAGTGTTGAAAAACAGATATTTCACGTAAGTAGTGATGGTTTAAGCCAAAAGCCAAAAAGGAAAGTAGTTAAAACACACGAGCGTGAAATAGACATTCTTTCAGCACGTGTTAACACATTATACTTTTCCCACGACTACAATAAATAAATGTCCGATTTCGTCAACATTTCCTAAAAAAGTCGGCGCTATCGTACAATTAAATTTTACCGTATCGGTAATTCAAATACATAATATTATTATAAAAAAAAACGTCACATTTATAAATTTATTGTTGATGATTTATCTTGCAACAAACGAACGAATCTTGTAATAAAAAATTAAGGAAATAAAACTATGTTGGAAGAAATAATAAATTTAATTAAGTATAAGAACATATCTAATAAATTATGTAATAGTTACCTTTATTGTAAGTAAACAAATTATTTATATTGTTAACTTAAGTTATCAAACTAACGTACTTATTAAATCCTAAAAAAAATATTAACCATCGCTTTTAGTAATAACGCCGTCACTTAAAATTCAATTTCCGTGCTGGAAAATAAATTCTATAAAATATTAAGGTAATATCGAACGTTCGGCAATGAATGTTTAGGTGCAGAAATAACGTTTAATAGAACGAACGATTTGAAATATTCTCAAGTAAAGGTGTGGAATTTAGCGAGCTTCTAAATTTGATTAAATGCAGTCGAACAGTATGTTTTGGGTAACCAGTGATGTGATTGTTTAACTGCATAATACAAGCTACAGTCTTTAAAGTTTTTGTTTTAAAGTTAAAGGTACATACGTTAATTTTCTAATTATTTATACAATAAAGATATGCCTTTGTATGATATGTATGCCTTTTTTACTATCCGTAACAAGAATTTAATAAGTAAACCCGAAACTTATGTGTTATACCTACGTTAAAAACAGAAGAGCTTTTTTCACTATTTTCTTATAGACTTTCGCTAACAAACGTATCTAACTTTATTATAAATTAACGCCAAAATCTATTTAATTTAATCCTTAGTTTGTAACTACCCCAAAAGCTATTAGAATTAAATCTAACCAATTTATCTGTTATTGTGGTGTTCAAATATAACCGGGACCTACTCTAATACACACTAGAAAATCGAATTCAGTCAGTAAATGATTAGTGGGAAACGGGGAAATAAGGTGGCCCCCCATATGCATTGTTTCGGCAATGTAGAGAGGAATAGAATTTTATAATGTATAAGGAAGAACCCACAAAAGCATGAGAGGACATTGTTTCCACACGTTTGCCGTAAAATCTCTTTGAAAGGTGCAAATAAAAGATCCTTGAACAACAAACATGACCATCACCCGAATAAACCTTTTATGTGAAAAATGCTCTGAAAATAAATATTTCTTTAGTTTTAGGTAACTATGATATAATATCATGATAAGTGTACTCATTTATTTCGTGTACAGACGCTATTTGGAATAATCTAGATGTTAATTAAAGACAAAATTGATAAACATTTATTTCCGACGACCATTATGGAAAATGCATAAATTCGCACCTTCGATAATAATTGTTCAGATACTAAAAGTGGATCATTGCAAAAAAACACAGTTATAGTCGTGTACAGTGACGGAAAATGGTATTTAAACGCTCCTTGCTGTTTTCAGTTTAAGAATAGAAGTACCTACGTTGTTGTATATGCGATACTAGCTTTTTTATACGCGACTTCGTCTGCGCAGGATTCGAAATATTCGAAGAAACGTATCCTACAAATTTAACATGAATTTAAACTGATCGAATTTTTAAAAAAACGTATCGTACTTTCCCCGCTTCACCCCCATAGAAGTGGATTTTGCAAAAATCTTCCTTAGTGGCTGCCTATACATCATAAAATGTACATATCCTACAAATTTTAGACTTCTAGAACCAGTGATTGAGGATAGCTTTTGATATATAAAAAAACTCCCCTGTTTCACCCCCTGAGGAATGGAATTTGGGAATCTTTTCTTAGTTTTTGGACTAAAATTTTTGAATTAAAATCCTTTCCTGCCTATATCATAAAAGGAACCTATCCTCAAAATCTCACGTTTTTAGGACCTGTAGTTTAGCCTGGACGTTGATATGTCATACGGTCAGTTATCTTATATTTTTATATATACAGGGTGGGACAAAAGTATGAAACTAAGCCTTTTCCGCCTAAACTATTTGCTTTTTGGAAAAAATTTAAAAAATGTATATTAACCGTTTTAGTGCCACGCAGCGCGATCGCGCTGTTCGCGTACTGTGGTGAACCGTGTCGCTATTTTTGATTACGATCGTCAATTCGCAACGCGCTCGATTCAGCATGTATCTTGTCGCGAGTCTGTCGAGAGTTTACTCTCGTAATTACAAATTTTCTTTCAATTAATCGTAAACAACCTGCATAATTAGCTGTCTTTCTGTAACATATTGAGTCTCAAGGTTTATTTTTAACAATATTTAAAAAAAACATAATGTAATATTTTATTTATAATAGATAACGAAAAAAAAGACCAGCGCGATCGCGTCGATCGGCATTATTCGCAAATAAATGAAGGAAGCGCTACCGCGCTTCATGGCACAATTTGACATGGATTTTTAAAAACCCCTGGCACTAAAACGGTTAAATTGGACAAAAAGGAGCATCGTTGGGAGTTATCAGTTAGACAATTTATTAATCTTATCAGTTTTGCGTATGACGTCATAACTTTCTTTTTTTTTAATGAAAAGCCCTATTATAAATACTCACATTAAAAATATATATAAATTTTCTTTTATAAATCCATGTAATAACGCTAAAATAGTTTAATTGGTTTTTTTATTAATAGCGATTATAAAATTGGCAAATTCGTCTACTCGCAAGTTTTCGGTTGTCTGTCGACGGCGCACGGTGAGGTGCATAATTAACTTTGCATGTTGTTTACCAAAAGAAAAGATTAAATCTAACTTCTTAGTTCTTTAGTTTATGTGCTGCTCGATTTATTGTTTAAGTAGTTCGAATTCAAGTTCCGCCCATTGTCCAGTTAAACGAGTGTTCTTGAACTCGAGAAAAATATACACGTCCTTTTCTATGTGGCACGATCTCTAATATAAATTTTAATATGGCTTTTGTAAGACGTATTAGGTTACTACAAAATAGATGGTCAAAGTAAACAAACTTTAACACCGACAAGTTAGTTGACTAAATAGACTGGTTTGCACATTTTATCCCGAATTACATTCTCGTATTACATTGCGAAAGTTTCCGTTTCTAAACTTACCAACAATTGAAGTCAAAGTACGTAATTACGCTTTACTAATAGACAAGAATTTTCCTTTCAAACTAAGTTCCGATTGAAGTTATAAAACTTTAAAGCGGCCTTATATCGCACTTAAATCGTATAAATTAATAGAAAGTTTTTTTGCAAGAACCCCAAGGAGCGAACTTATTCCTTCGGATTAGAGTTTTTGATAAATTACGTTGCATTACTGAAGTAATTCTAGTTAGGAATCAAATGATAAATTTTTTATTTAAATTTAATGGTAAAGCGAACATGTCATTGAGAATTACACAGATTTGATACTTACATCGTAAATTAATCTGAAAATTTATTTCAGACAAAAAATTTCAATGCTGTATTTCCTATGTAAATGTGATTTTAACAAGTGACTAATTGAGCAGCACCCTGTATATTATTATATTTTTGAAATCTGCATACTTTTCTGAATATAATAGCACCACATAAGTGGCATTTCAGTTGTAAAAAAAATTGGTACCTACCTAGTTTTTTTTCAAATTTTCTTTTGTTAATTCGGTTATATTAATCTCACAGACAAAGTAGACACGTGGGTAGATTCGCCATTAAATGAATTTCCTATTGGTGTCATAGTACCATCATGGTACTATTTAAAAAAATTAAGTTTTAATACAAAGACGATTGTTGTCAACTTTACCAGATGATAGATCAAACAATTGTATGTTTGGCTTGATTTTATTTTTCGCTGTGTTGATGTGGTCGATTAACATTAATTCGTGGAGGTGTTTTTGGCACTCTAGTATAAAAAATCAAATGGGCACCAAAATTTGTTTGGCAGTTAAAATGTCACTTATGTAGTACCACTGTATTCAGAAAACATGCAAATTTCAAAAATGTAATAATATCATGGTGTTCCATTTGAAAATCGAAAATTGATGTTAGTACTAGCGAAACCGGACGTGGGAAAAACACAATTTTATGTCGAAAGTGACGTTTATTAAGTACATTAGATATGTAATAAGTTTTAAAATTGTATCTTAATGAATAACAAAATTGTGGGGGGAGGAGTCCCATAATTCTGTTCCACACGGTATACCTATTATATAAATAGCTATTATATTAAAATGGAATAATTAGGTAAAACATTTGTTAAGATCTGTTTCCATCTAGCAATTAGTGTTGCAATAAAATACGTATTTTTAAAATATCTAAACATTCTGTTAAACTGCAACGGATTTACTGCATTAAAGTATCTTTCATTGACGAAACGTTTAAATTAAGTCGCTAATTTGTTGAGAGGTTAATTAAAATAGAATTAGTGGCGATTCATTTTTTTGTCAGGATATCGACGTTTTTCCCAAAACCCAAATTAGCAAGCCATTTCGCTTTCAGAAAATAAAATTACAACTAGTCACCTTCTAGTATTTATTTTTATTACTAAATCTCTAAGAATATGTTCACATTTCATTCTGATGCGATTTTAAATCTCTTTTAGATTAGATTGTATCGGACATAAATGGCGGTACTGTGGCTATTTCCGAGATAAATTGCACTTACATTATGAGATTTCATGTTCATATTTGATATATTATATAACTTATAAGTTATCGTACGATATCTATCACAAAACTGAGGAAAGTAGAAAAACTTTAGTCGGTACGATTATAAAAGATACAGTCACGTACTCGTGACTTTCAACAGAAATCTTACTACAAGATATCCTAATGTAGAACTCAGCTAAAGTTTTAAAATCAGTACTTCGTAAAACTCACTAAATACTAGTTCTATTGAACTTGTTTATTGCAATACTAGTCCTTAAAGGCGATATAAGGATACAGTCGAATAGAGACTAAAATAGCTTGTAACAATTCTTACCTATTTCAGCGGTTCTAAACATTTGAAATTCTATTTTGGTCATTTATTAGCTAATAATTTGAAGAAATAATGCTGCTATTAAATTATCACAGATTTATTATAACTTTGTAATCTTATTAATAGGTACAATAAATTAATTAAAAATCTAGTTAATGAACAAAATATAGGTAATTTAAAAAGGTGTAGAACCGCCGAATGTTTTCAACAGGTAAGAATTGCTACAAGCTATTTCAATCTCTATTTGAGTGTTCTTATAGGGTTTAGGACGTTTTGACGCGGCCGTTTTGATGCGACAGTTTCTACGCGATCGATTCAACTCGAGTCCGTTTCGACACAGGACTTTTCGACGTGAATCCATTTTGATAAAAGGTCATTTCGGCGAGAAACATTTTTAAAATATACATTGTGCAACAAATATGTTAATTGGCCGAGAGGGTAACATCAAGCTATTTATTTGATGAATTTTATCTTACTCGCTACCTAATAATTTTTGATTTTTCCATTTTATTAATGATAACAATTTCTGATTTATATGAGCAATGTGTGAGTGACTTGCCTCATCTACACTTACCTAAAATTACCTCATCTGCACTAGTCTAAAACGACCTCATCTACACCAACCTTTTTTTAGTCAATAGAATCTTTATATTTTATCGTCGTTTGTTATTTCACTTACTTTTTCTTACTTCTGATACGAATCTACACTATGTGCACCACAACGCTACCTGTTTTTAAAAAGGCCATATATGTCATTACGCATAACGGCCGACCTAAACCCGAAAATACAACTGGCGGTAAATTAATTTCGGACATAGACTATTTGAATCGGTCGTTTCAGGTAACGGCAGATTAATACTGATAAAGCTTAAAGCTTAAGCCGTAAACGTTCGAGTTCAGAATAAAATTTGCCAAGTAAAGATTTTGTTTGATTTTTTCAAACAAAAAAATCATATCTATTATTTAAAAATTATTTGAACTTATGTGAGTAAATGTGAGTTTCTTAATCCTATTTTAAACTCTGATTAAAGTTAAACTATTTGTTCCTATGATAATAAAAATGACAGGTAGATAACACAGATAAATCATAGTTTAAACTAGATCAAAATTAAACCTGTACTAATATTTACTGTAATAAAGTTATCGCAATCAATTAACATATTTTCTTACAGGTTTTGTGCGATATTGATCTTAATTCTTTAGCGAAATTCTACATTATAATAAACTTTATGCAGGTATTTCAAATAGTTGTGGTGCGAAATATCATTAAATTTGTAGAACAGTTCATTTACAGCACTTCATAAATTTAGCTGTTTATACTCGGAACAGAATTTGCGTAGAAACTATAAAACCTCCTCGAAGTAGTAAATCTGATGTTAAAATTTAATTTCCTACCATTCGAGGATTTTCTAAATTAAACTTTGAATTATCTCGTTTCGCAAATAGATTTTGTTCGTAATCCTTAATTACACATTTTAAGCGTTTTCAATGCCGATAAACGAATATAATTCTGCGTGTAACGTAAACAACTGAAATATTCTTTCTATATCGGGGTGTGTCCAACCTTTTGAGTTCTCTGGACCGCACATGAAATCTAACGTTTATTAATATCTTCGTTCCATCGCCGCCCACATTTACATTTACATCCGCGAGTCGCTTCAACGGGCGATGAGGACCGTGGGTTGGATATAGATTTTTCAAAAACTTTTAGCTAATATGTAGGCAATTGCCTATCGTAATTTTATAGGTAATAATACCTTATTAGACAACCCTACTAAATTTTAGTGTGTTGAAAATGTATCTCAATATCAGTGTTATAAACAAAAAAAAAATGATATACCTATTTACAACTAATAACTAAATATTCTAAAAGTCATTTTATCTAATAAGAGTTACGTTTTAAAAAAAATAGAAGTACCTACATACTTACAATTAGTTATTATTATTAATAATATATGAACACCAATACAATAATTCGTACGAATATATGAAAGTCGTCGAAAACAAATACCGACTATTTTTATTTGGTATTTTTAGCGAAACTTACTGCGTCGAATTTCACATAAGCACACATATACTTTTCTTTCCGAAATACTTTAGATTCCTTCAATCCCAATTGTGTCAGTATTATGAACGGAAGGAATTTGTGATATTTGTCTTTACTACACGAATTGTAACTGTCGCTTTTCTAAATCCTGTAATTTATTTGTTTTGCAGCACTGTCTGAAATACAAAAACGGGCGGAACAAATTACTACTGAACCTAGAAATTATAAAAACAGGGATTGGAATTGTTTAATACAAACACACTATTAAGTAAATTGATTTATCCTAAATTATTACTTGAATATTAATTTTATAACTAATTTTTTGTTGTTGAAGTAGGTAATACTGAAGTAGTTATGATAAATAATAATCTCGTTTATTTAAATACTTCTTTATAAATAACATTATGTAGTACCAACTTTTATGTTTAAAGTACACACACATAATATACAGTGTGTCCATAAATGGAACTAACTTGTAAACTTTTTTATTTCTCGTTTTTAGAGAAATAGTCATTCTTCATTTTGCTTAGTTTGAAAAGTCCTTGATGCCTAACCAGAATGCCGATATATCATACAGGGTTGTTTAAAAATAATGAAACATTAAATTGTTTCCAGAGTAAAGTACCAATTGTTTGAATAAAAATAAAAAATGTTAGAAGAAAAAATTGCTCCTAATGTTAATATAAGTTCAAATATGAAATTTCAAAACTTTGTCTCAAAATTGATATTTTGTCTGCATTAAAATTAATGCAGTTGTATTAAATACTAAATTAAAGAATGCGTATAATTTATTGAATAACAAAAACAAAAATATGTAGGTGTGCACAAAAACATGAATATCTAATGTTACTTTACATGATGCCCTCTCTCCTCTACACACTTCTCTATTCTTTTTTTAAATTCTTCGTAAACTAAATCAATTTAAATAAACGAATAAATAAATTCTTCGTAAATGTAAAGATATATCTTACTTAAAATATTTGCAAGGAGCTCGTGAAAAGAGCTGTTAAATGATAGCAACTTATTGTTCTGTTCTTCTCCCTATACTTTACAAAACAGATTGGAATTTAAATATACTTTTTGTGCGTGATGTTTGTTTCACGAATGAAATTGTCTCGTTTTCTAACTGCAACAAGTACACACGGGTTAAAAATAAATAAATTTTGGGAAAAAATTATCCAAATCGTTGATCTAGTCGCGATGCATCTTCTTTGGAGATTAATTTTTACAAGAAATCCATCTTATGTTTAACCTAATTTAAATTAAATCTAGTCTAACAATAAACTTAAGACTAAAAATTAACTTATTTACAACAACTTTAAGTTTCATAAGAACTGTCAAAAGCCCATATTACTGGAGGTTTGGTGGCAAGTTCCGAAATTTTTCTTATTCTTGAGTAGATAATTACGGAAACAAATTCATCATATTTTTACCCGCCTTTGTACCTTATTTCTGCTTTATTAGTAAAATAACTACAAACGTAGCATGACAAAAATAAATTTAGTAAGAAAATAATAGAAAAGGCCAAGAATTTAGAACAAGGGAGTTAAAAGAATGTCATGAAAACAGAAGGAATGCTTTGTTCCGAGTTTTGATTGAAAATATATTTGAATTGTTTTTTTTTTCAAGTAACGAGGTTGCAAAAGTAAGAAACTCAATTAAGAAACTTGAGTATTAAGATATTTAAAAAAAAAGCTTTAAAGCAGCATGAAAAAATAGTATATTTTAATTACTTATAGAATAAAGATTTCGTTAATTTACTTTTCAGATTAAGCAAAAATAAGTAGTACCTATTAAAAAATTAAAATCTCGAAATAAATAATTTTTACCTGAAAGAAAATTAATGATATAATAGGTACATAAAATAGAGTAAAAGAATTTAAAAACAATTTAGACACTGCTAAATGCTATGTTTACATTTCATTGCATTTCACCAATAACATTGAACGCGAAAATACAATCGCAAAATCGGGCATGAGATGAAAGTCACGAAACTGGACCGCTAAATATTTATAAAAGGCATAATCTAGTTCCTATCCAAGAGCCTAAACCAAGCTTGACTTTTAGGTAATTTGTGTTAGTGCGGAGAATAGTCGACAAAAAATCCTACCTTTCTTCGTCGTACCTTTTTGATTGTATAAATCCTTTTTCGGACACGCACAACACACGCGCACTTATAGAAAAAAGTCTTATAAACACTCGAACACTCCACGCACACGCGATCACGGCGTAGAAATTTAAAATTCGTGCTGAAACAAACACTGCCGGTTTGTAAGAATGATCCGACAGGGCTGAAGTTATTTTACCGGAATTACCTTTATAAATGAATTGAATATACTGCATAAAAACAAAAAAATCCATTTTTATTTTAGAAAGTTCCTATATTCTTTATTGGAATTCCGATAAGTTACGAAAGAAGGTGAGCATGTTGTACCTATTCGTACCTATTTATCAGTGTCATAAATAAAGTTAAATAAATAGTACAATTGGTTACGGGTAGGTATTGTAAATGTTTACGATTTTAAACAACTCGAATTGTTTTTTAAAAAACTAAATTTTTAAATTATGGATAAAATTAATTTATAAATTAAGAAATACAACTTACAATTTACAAATATGGTACATTTATTTTTCAATCCAAACGCTTATAAGCAGTTCTCGAATCGATTTTTGATGAGAAAATTGTTTTACAGCAGCCATGAAGGTGTAAGTAAGCATAAAATCAAATTAACTTTTATACAAATCCCTCTAAATTAGTAGATTCTCGATCTTCGTAATAATTTTGAGCGCGTGATTTTATCTTTTGTGTCAGTTACAACGCATTTAATTACAGCCAAAGCAGGGAATTTTACGATTTAACTAAAATTACATTTCACATAGTTTAAAGGGTTTTCGATTCGTAATACTTAGTTATGTAGTTTAATAAGAATGATAAAAGTTGTGGGTATTTTTAATAATGTCATTAATACGATGGATAAAAGTAGGTAATAATTCTAACAATAAGTCGATTACGGAATTCGTTTAATAATCTCAAGCATTTCAAGTTACGTTTAAAACATCATGTTTACACATTTACAGCCTGGTCCCATGAGAACCGCACAAAAACTTTTAATCGGTTACGCTGCACTGCGGTTATTTGATTGGACACATTTATTTATTTTTTTACTTAATGTTTTATTATGAATTGAATTTATAAACGATATAACAATTACAACATTGGCCGCCAGGATAATTAAAAAAATATATTCTTGTTATATTACCTTTTTGAAATTTAATCACAACAAAGACTAAGGTAAAGTTGGGTGATATGACGCACAATTCAAAAAATCAAAATAATCTTAGTATAAATTAAATGATTTAGAAAAGTTAATAACGTGATTTACACTGATGATGATTGATGATTCAATTCATGAAAGAAAGATAAATTCTCAACTGTAGCAAAATAAAACAAAATTAAAAAATTGTGAAAAACTTACTTTTCGTCCTTGAGTTTGGGCGAATGGCTTATAATGATATTTAAAATAAGACACAAATTCTATTTTTATTAAAGAAATGCTTAATATTATTTAATATTTACCTAAAATGTATTATTTTTGTTAATAAAGTTATTTTAATCTAAGGACCGGTTTTTTCATCTCCCAATAAATTTACTTGACAAATTTTTACCACGGAAACAATTGTTTGCACAAACGTTTCTATGGTAAATATGTGTCAATTAAATTAAATGGAAGATGAAAAGATCGGCCCTAAATATGATTTTAGTTATTACATAAGAAAATTATTATTTTCCCAAAAAGCAAGTTTGTCAGGGAGAAACGATGCATGCTGCTAGGTGGGGAACGATATGTATGCAACCCAAGTCACTATTATAGTACCATCTCCTTTCTATCTACTTTCTTGTATGGTACTGATTTGACGATTAAAAGAAGGAATTGTGCTAATATGAAATTTTCAGTATCTATGATTCATATGTATTAACAAACAAAAATTATAACTCTCCTTAATTTTAAAAAAGAAGTGCCACAATTGATCACAGTAATCAATCATTCAATACTATAGGGCGTTGCAATCAGCATTTTTTCAATCATGACATCCTTTTCCCATAAAACAGCGCCAACGTTGGCAGTTTGATTGTTATAAGGTAACACGTGTTTTGAATAAACTCTGCTTTTTAACATTCGTCATTTGTTGCAATAATTGTTATATCGTGATCAACATTCGATTTAAATATGATTTGGAACTAACTAAAGAATTTTAAAATGTTTTCACGTAGTTCCGGAGGCATTGCGTTCAATATGACAACGCTGTACTCCATAAGATGCTTTACTGCATCCTAAAGTTTATCATCATTTGATCAAACTGCGTTGATGACGTCACCATTACAAGTTTGACCAAATTGCTCGTACTGCTTCGACACACCAACAAATTGGTTCACCCCACTTCACTTACGTATAATATACCTATAATTAATCGTAAACAAGCGACATGGCGTTTTGCAAAGATATCTTGAACCACGAAAAAAGCAAACTTCACGGGAGCGCGCATTTTGTGCTGTTACAGAAACGCGAAATATTCACAGTGCGGCGGCGAATCTATCGCTTTGCGAAACTCGGTGTTCACGGCGACAAATAACAATCCCTATAGAAACGTAAAATATGACGCAATGTACTAATATAGGAAAGATTTCGTCGCCGCGAATATTTCGCGTTTGTGTGCGGGGTCCTTCACGCCAAACAAATATCGAATTTTCCGGTGGAAAGAATTATTAAACATTTTTTTTTGAGATTTCAGCAAATTGTGTCTTTGTCTTATAATTAGACGAGTCACAACAACTCATTTTTAATAAAATTGTTTCTTAACATAGTTTGGCATAACGCCATGGAAATATTATCTAAGTTTATAAGTAAATAGATAACTTTCGAACGAATAATAATGTAACTTTTATTTTACTGTATTTTTATAAGCAGTTAAAGATTTTGTTTTTAATTTTATACAATCTCAGTTGTTGACTTATTGTTAGTACCTACTTACATTTTCTAACGGATATATTAAATGAATTATTCAGAAAGTTTTAAAGTATAGCCGAAAGAAGAATTTTTAAGAGGAGTCTTTGGAAACGGAACTTTCTGAATTGTTCAGGTGATTTATTCCGTCCCAGAACTAATTTAAATGCTGAAACAAATGCAGTTACTTAAGGTACAGAAAAGTTTTATTTGGAAGGAGTTGCACACTTTTCAAGTTAGGTCGCAAAACTACAAAATATATAAATAACAAATTGCGGAGAATAAGTTTCCTACTTTCCAACTCGTACCCAGTATATAGAAAATCACGGTCATTTCATTTTTAAAAGAATTGTAGCTAATTTTGTGCATTATAATAATTGTTCAGGTAATTATCTATGAAATAAGAAACTTACTTTCTAGTTTACTTACTTTTAAAGATCGATTTAGTTAATTGCTTCCATTTAGTTTTAGCATTAAGTTGTAATAATCCCATTTTCAGGCCCATTAATATTAGTTCACCTAATGTGCATATAAGAAGACAACAGGGATGAGACGCATAAATTAGTGGTACTTGAAGTAAAGTTCTATGATCGATAATATTAATAATAGTTCTCAAGTTTTGTATCTACTTAATGCATTGGTAGATAACATTTCCTGTATTAATTATTATTGTGTGACAGTGTTAAATTAATTTTATCTTAACTTGTTCACTTAGCGGAAATGCTTTTGCTAGGCCTATCTAACTTATTCTTGGGTGTCAAAATTTTTAATATGGAAAATTTTTCCGCTGCCGTTATTATATAAAGAAATATTGTCACTTGATAAACTACATACTTATACCGGGTGCCCCAGACCACCCGGACCACCTAATTATTTCATAAACGCGACATTTTAGAGAAAAATATTTCAAACAAAAATTATAAGGTTTTAAATGTTGCATCAGATAGTGGTATTAGTCTGACCTTAAACAGCGTTTTCAAGGTCACACGAAGGTCACCTTTAATATTTTAAATAGAATCCCCTGATTTTTCATTATATATTCTTATAGTTGATTTCGGGAGCTTTTCAAAACACCATAACAAAGCATTTTTCCATTAAGTACTTTTATAGTTATGAGGACTGAAGTTTGAACAAAAACAACTGGGATGATGAGGACATCCAATAAGAATAAATAGCGAAATACACGTGAGAAGAATATGGGAAAGTAAAACACCATGAAAGAAAAAGAGAGGTAGACCAAAGGAAACTTGGGATAATGTAATAAGGGCGAAATTCTCTACAAAAGGGACAAGACGTGGACGGAAGCAAAGAGACTGGCACGTGATAGAAGGAGAGTGGAAGAAGTTTATAGTGAAGGGTAGGTGACCTTACACTTTCAGGTAATAAAAGGAATTTGATTATATACATTATATAAGTACCTAATTCTTAATATTATTTAAAGCAAATCTTCAAAATGGTTATCATTAATGGTTCACATAGAGCAACTCTGCCCAAAAAGTTAAACCGAACCCTTTGCAACATTTCAGCATCAGCTTTCAAAAATTCAAAAAGTTCAGTTCAACTTTTTGCGGAGAAATGCTCATTTGCTTTAGGAATTACTTTTGCGACAGTCATCTAGATTTTGAAGTCATTTTTTTATTATTCATTTTATGTATATGTACATCATTACGAAATTGACTCATTTACAGAGAAACCATTTAAGATATTAGATATTAGACAAAAGTAATAAAAGTTTATAAATTAAGCTGTCTTTTGACAAAAATTACTAAACGAGTCAGTGGCGTACGTATAAAAGAGTTATTGCAGAAAAACGATGCTATGACCTCTAAAAATAAACACCCTGTATTTTAATTGTAATAAGACACCGTCGTGTGTTCGTTAGCGTTAACTGCATCAATACGTGTACCAAATTTAAAGATTTTAGGTTAAGTCATTAATAAGTTATTTTGAAAAAAGTACGATAATGCATCCCTTCAAGGGTATCTCGAAAATGAGTAAGTTGTGGTAAACCGCCATATTTTTAGCTCAGGAATCTGTGGTCAAGTATTGTACGGACCTTCAGAGACACCTTGTATAACGATGCAGTGCTTTAGTTTATTTTATAATAACGTAATTATTAGCCGATTTTAACTTTCAAGCGTAGAAGTAAGTGGAATATTAAAGTAAATTTCATAAAGCCACCTGGTAGTATTTACCAGGTAATTTTCTGGCTGCCATGAGCGACGTGCTTTTGTTGACGTTTTCGCAATGAAAACAGGCTGAGTGTTATTAATGAATAATTAATTTATTTAATCCATAAGTATATTCGAGAATAAACTAACAAAGATAAAAGGCTTAAACTGTATAATTAATTGTATTAGTTTATAAAGGTAACTTAAAGTTTTAGTATTTCAGAAGAAAATGTGTTTTTCTTTAATTAAATGGAACGCAGCATTAATTAAACCAGCGCCAGCGGTCGGCAACCTGCACACACTAAAGTCGCAGGATGACGATTTATTTTAAGTATTGGACATCCCGCGTGTCACTGAAATTGAATTAGTAGAACTATATTAAAAAAAAACTTACTATTAATTTGTTTGATTTTAAAAATTTCACTAATCGTCATTCTTTAGGTCGGCCGTGCCTCGCCAAAAAACCTTCCGTCACTAGATTTAAATACATAGAATAAAATAAAAATCAATATATCAAATAGAAAAAACTAATAAAATCTAATTTATGTACTTTAGCACTGTTAGGTATCTACAGATTTTCCACTTTTAGAAACGATAGACGACGAGTAAAAAATTCATTAATCGCGCTTTTTATGAAAACTCACTCTACTTACAAACTGTTAGTTATTCTTGTAATGAAAGTATCGGGTTTGAATAATATTACAAAACTACGTGAAAAAAATCCGAGTAGGTACCTACGAAAAATTGCGTTCACGAATCGAAATTGTGTATTGTTATCCAACAGCTTCATGTTTAGTAAAAGTTCCAATATCTAACGCTTTCTTATCACGAATCTATTTCTTGAAATAGTTAATATAAAATTATCCACTTTGTATTCAACAACTGTTATAAGTCTTATTAATATATACGTGTAAAATGAAGATTTAGAGCTCAATTTAATTGAAATGCTCCTGTATCTAAAGACTAATAAGCTTTCGCCAAATTTCATCACATTTTCGAATCCTATTAAACACGCAGGAAATAACGATGATTTATTTAAACATTCTGTAGAAGTAAAATTATAAAAGACATTGAAATATTTACTTAGATATGGTGACTTATTTCTTGAATTTAAAGTTAGCACTTTCTTCGCACATATGCATCTATTTATATGTAGCAGACGAATAGTTATTTTACCAAAACAAATAGTTGAGTTCATGTCACGGTCCTCCAAATTGGATTTTTAAATCGAAATTACTTACAGTTTTTCTCATTTTGTGCTAATTTGTGCCGACTAGCTCTAATTCTGTATTAATCCCATTTTCTAGATATCCACAATTTAATATTGTGGGGATTGGAGACATTCAGCCCTCTCAAAATGTAAAAAGGACCCTTTTTGATATGTTTTTGTTTATTAATTTTCATTATTATTGAGCACAAAATAAGCCCAGTCGTTATTTGACCAATTTGAAGTAAGAATTCGTATATGATGGGGGCTCATATACTTGCATAATGATAATATGTATATTTGGCGAAGGGGGTGGCCACAAAATTGGAGTTAGACACAAAATATTGAAAATAGTTTTAACTTAAAATTCCAGCATAAAGGGCTGTATGTCCTCAGCACCCCCAATATTAAATTGCGGATATCTAGGAACTAGATGACTACTATCTAGAATGAACACAAAATTGAAGCTAGGAGGCACAAAATGAGCACAAAACGTTGAGAGTAATTTCGATTCAAAAATTTAACATGGAGAGGAGGTATAAACCTCAAATAATATCTAACTGAATTCTTTTTAGGCAAATAGAATATATTTGTATTATTGTGAAAAATACTATAAATATTGTAAATTCGGGATTATAAATTTAATAGTTTTAAGTGACAGTACTTATAATACGAGGCGCGTTTTTTAAGTAAGTACCGTTTTGCGATTCCGCCGCCGCAGCGCTACGGTCGGCGTTCCGCGCATGCGCGCTGGTTACCTACATCTCTTGTCTACGCACTGACTCCATTACAGTCTGATTCTTCATTGTATACGTTGTTTACTGAGTGTTTAAGATGCCTCCGACAATAGTGAGTTCCGCCGATTGTGAAGTACGGGCTGTTATACGATTTCTTAGTGCTAAAGGCGTAAAACCGATCGATATTCATCGTGAGATCTGTGAAGTTTACGGACAAAACATTATGAGTGATGGAATGGTAAGGAAATGGGTGAGAGCATTTAAAGATGGCCGCACAAATGTGCATGATGAAGAACGGAGTGGGCGTCCTTCGGTCGTTAATGAAGATTTGCTGCAGAAAGTGGACGTAAAGGTGAGAGAAACAGACGCTTTACAATTTCATCATTGTGCGACTGCTTTCCTCAATATTCTCGTAGTGTTTTGTATCGCATTGTGACCGAGAACTTGAATTACAGGAAATTGTGTTCACGTTGGGTTCCAAAAATGTTGACGGATTTGCACAAAACCCAACGTTTAGGCAGTGCATTGACTTTACTTGAGCGGTACCACAATGAAGGTGAAGATTTTTTAGAGCAAATTGTTACTGGTGACGAAACATGGGTGGCCTACGTCACACCAGAATCGAAACAACAATCCATGGAATGGCGACATTCATCATCACCCAAAAAGTGAAGTTTACATAACAATTTCTGCCCGGAAAATCATGTGCACAGTTTTTGGGACAGAAAAGGAGTATTGCTAGTGGAGTTTCTGCCTCGTAATGAGACAATCAATGCAGCGTCTTATTGTGAGACATTGAACAATCTGCGTCGTGCAATCCAGAACAAAAGACGTGGCAAGTTGAGTAAGGGTATCGTTTTGCTGCATGACAATGCCCGTCCACATGTGGCTAATCGGACCAAAGATCTCATCAAATCTTTTAAATGGAAACTCTAGATCATCCTCCATACAGCCCTGATCTGGCGCCCAGCGACTACCATTTGTTCCTGCACTTGAAGAAACACCTGGGTGGTCAGCATCTTCAAGACGATAACGAAGTCAAAACATTTGTGATACAGTGGTTAAAATTCAGCGGAGAATTTTAGAGAGGATTAAATGGTGCCACGTTATGACAAGTGCCTCAATATTCACGGAAATTATTAGACAAATAGAAGTAATGCTTTCATGTAAAAATAAAATTATTGCGATATCTTTGCACGTCTTTTTTTAATTCCAAAACGGTACTTACTTAAAAAACGCGCCTCGTATGTATAGGTATGTCTGTATATAAAACATAAAAACAGGAAAATGCGTCGAGTACCACATTTGAAACGAGCTATTTACCCAACAACGGTTCCGTCCAATACTATTTGTCTAGGAAAATGGTATTTAAATATACTTAAATGAATATAAGACAACTATTTGCCTAATAAAACATTATAATATGTATACCGGGTATCACGAGAACCGAGCCAAACTTATAATTCCTATGTGTATAAACTTATTGTTTTGTAATTTGAAACATGCATATAAGACATAATTTCCAATTTATTGACGTGTATAGTTAAAACTACTACTTCCGGTTTTGAGGGAAGTCGCATCGAATTTGATTTTTGAAATAAAACAGCCTGCATATTTTACTATTTTTGGAATTTACAGACCAAATTTTATGTGATTACGTCGCTAAATTTTCGTTTTTCTCAAAAAAAATTTGAAAATTTTAATTTTATTTTTTAACACAAAAGGCTGTGACTGCCGTGCAATTATTCTATTTCGACTCTATTATCCACCAGAATAATAACTTTTTATAGCAAGTTACTATTAAGCGTTTCGTTCGCTCAAAAATTTTAATAATCTGTTTTTGACCAAGTTACTAATGTCATAAATCTCAAAACATTTAGGTATTACAGGAATACTCTACATTTTTCAAATTTGTTTTAATGAATTAACAGTCATCAAAACATAAATTCCTCAAAACATTCAATTAATACATCCTTCGCATATTAAATAATCTACAGAAATTAAAAAAGTATGTTATTTTATCACTAACGACTATATTACAAACTATTAGAAACCAAAGAACACGTTACGTCCTACTTGATAAAATAAAAACAATGACTTTACCGATCAAATCAGTTCGTATCGAACCTTGTGGCCTCTGTTAGTGTTTACAAAAGAGTATTTTCCGCAATTCTCTAGAGACGTGTCAAATGCTCTAACTGCCTAAAACCACAAAATAGTCAAATTCACGTCTGAACACATGTAGGAAAACAATTCCAAACAATGTCACTCGAAGTCTCCGACTTTTAAACAAAACCATTCAAATGCAAAACAGAGGTCATGGTACACATTTCCGTGATATCGCGAGGAAACTTGAAATACGATTAAAGGAATATTTTTGTTTTTTTGTTGAATTTAATAAATTTAGTGCGCCGACAAAATTCCCCGGATAAAATAGCTCTTTGCTGTAATAGTTCCAGCAAAACGGCCCTTAAATAAAATAAAATACAAAACATACCTGGGTCATTCTATTTTTGTTGAATATAAAAATTGCGATAAAAATTTATTTATTGTAAAATACGCGTTTATTAACGTACTTATACCGGTAACAGAATTGATTTCTATACAAAATCATAATATACAGGCTGGGGCAAAAGTATGGAAACAAGCCTCTCACGCCTGAACTATTAGCTTTTTGAAAAAAAATAAAAATTGTATGTTAAATAGGACAAAGAGGCGCATGTTTGGAAGTTATCAGTTGAATAATTAATCTTATCATTTTTGCGTATGACGTCATGACTTTCTTTTTTCTAATGAAAACACCTATTATAAATGCTCCGATTAAAAAATACATACATTTTCCTTTATAAATTTATACAAAAACGCTAAAATAGCATAATTGGTTTTTGATTAATAGCTATTATGACATTGGTAAATTTCGTCTATCTCTAAGTTTCCACTTGTCGGTCGACGGCGCACGATGAGATGCTTACTTATCTTTGCAAGCAGTTTACCGAAAGAAGCTAGATTTGAATCGTTTGCGTTCCCATTTGACTGTACAAAAATTTATTTGCTTCGTTTATTTAAATGTTTATATCTAGAATAATCGATTGTGTAAAATTTATTTTTACGAAACAGTAGATAATAGAAACGCTACAAAATAATCCACCCTTTTATTACGGTATCGCTTTTTACAATGAAGCAATTTTCCGTATGAATGGTTTTATAAATACGCACAGCTATGAACGAGGCTGCAATAAAAATTTACATTTAGGGTAACAGTAACCACAAAAATTAAATATTCTTTGTGTAATTGTTAAAAGACTTATGATACAGTTTCGACTGCAGTTATTGTACGAATTGTAGACAATTAAGGTTTTGAACGATCGAGCGAATTTCAAATAGGTATAAATTAAATAACTAAAAGAATTGTTTATAATCACTTATATTTGTAACGGTCAACTAACTTAAAAGTAAAAACTAATAAAAATACGCATCGTAAAAATTGAAACATGTATTTACATATTATAAAAGCAATTTTAAGCACAACGCCTTCTCATAAAAACCAAGTTCTTCTATGAATAATTGATAACAAAAAAAAACCTTGTGCTAACACAATTTTCGAAACCATCTAGGTACATCTTTGAATAAATATTTCATTCAATGATTTAAAATGTTATATAAGAAAAGCAGAACGAAGAAAACGAAATTACACTAACTTAATTTATGAGCTCTTAAAAAAAAACTTCATATATATTCACATTTACTTTATTTGGACGCCCAAAGGCATATACCTACATTTTATAACTTTTTACTTGCTCTAGGGTAATTTTGAGAGCTCTACTATAAATATACTTCGTCCATAAACATAATTTTTCAATACAAAATTGAACGTGACAATCTTATATCTATCCCGAAATTAAAACTAAATAATTACCTTACTTACTGTTTCTGTTTTTGAAATTTGTACGTTATTGATTATAGGTAAGTTTAAGGTAAAGGTTCCATTTTAATATTGTTAAAAAATAGGTACTAAAAAAAACACTAATAAGCAAACTTAAGGCCGATCTAAAGAGTTCCGGAATGTCTGCCGGCCCGTTGAGTATATCGCAAAGGAGTTTAACACGTTTTGAACGACTTTTTCGACACGATCGATCCAACGCCAGACCGTTTCAACGCTGCCCTTTTTTCGACGCGAAATCTTTCGATGCCAAAAAATTGTTTTTAAAAATCCGACCGTGCGCAAGCCTCGATATCGAATTTTCATATCGCATGCCAAAAAACTCCTTTTTTTAAATTTTTCTCGAAAGAAATACATTTTTTGAAAAATAATATTTACGAGAGAGACATAAGAATTAAAAAATTATCACTTTTTTTAGGTTATTTCGAAAACGGTGCATCCTATCGAAAATTATAAAAAGACATGATAGGTAGAGAATTTTATGTCGATTCCAAAACATATTTCACATTACCGATCGGATGAGTAATAACGGAGATTAGAATTAAAAAAATTTTAACGGCCACCATTTTGAAACGGGTCGGTCGATTTGGCTGGTAAACGAACTCGTCCTTCGTTTTCGTAAAGACAATACGCTGTACAAATTTCAGCCTCCTACGATCAAAATTGCGACCGGAATCGTGTCCACAAGGAATTGGTTATATATATATATACAACCTATATTTTAGTGATCTAGGGGTCGAGATCGGAGAAAAACCAGAAGGACACGTCTGGGTCCCGTCGTCAGACAGGCTGCAATAGCTTCATTTTCTATGAAAATTCGCTAATAGCTGTGTGACATTTGTGTTGAGTGGTCGAGGGGATAATTTTAACCTATTCGTGTGATAGACCTTATCTTGCTCGGTACTTAATTATTGATTCCTACCATATTAATTTTATTATATACCTACATATACGATCTTGGTTATATTTTGGATATCTATCATAATTTTTATCTGTAATTGTTTTCAATGAATAATATATAGCGACATTTTTAAATAAATAAAATTAGGCACATTTTTACAACAATTATTATTTAATAAAATTTGAAAAATTTAAATACCACGTTACATAATTTTATAAAATGCAATCAATCAATTAATTAATTATTTAAACTTATAAAACTTAAACGCATAATAAACAACGTGTATTTACTTTAGGAAGGATACCGCTACTAATTAGCATATTTTTCATTTTCGTGATATCTTTGACGTCGAAATGTCTATGTCGAAACGGGTTTACGTCAAAATTTGTTCGTGTCGAAAAGTCTGGCGTTGAAATGAACCTGCGTTGAATTGTTCGCGTCGAAACGTCCAATCCCGTCGCACAGGTATACTCGGATTCGATCTAATTTTGCGGATGACCTTCGCGGTCTTTACTTGTTTTGGTGATGAACGTTCACGTGCTCACGATATCAGTGACCAAAACAAGTTTAGAATGAAATGTAATTACCAATATTTTACACGTTTAATTTTATTATTCGTAATATACATCAAAAATACTCAAAGACTGCGCAAGTCACCCGCAAAATTAGATCGAATCCAAGTTTATTAATAATAATAAACGTTGACAGGTGAATGTTTGCCAAAAATCTCGATTACTTGTTTTGGTATTACGAAATTTATTTTGTTACGATAGTTATATTTCGTTATTGTGATTGTGAGTTAGGGTTTCTTATTATAACCGATTTCCATTCATTTAAGTTTAGTAGCCTAACATTCGCGGCTACATAGGTATCAGATATTTATGAAAACCCGATATATTTCTCTAAATCTTTGTAGACTACACTTTCATTCGTGTTATACGGACTTAAAAAATGCTAAAGACGGTTGGTTGCCTAAACTCCGTTTAGAACGGCCTTAATCTGTGAACCTGTAAACTTTTATTCTTTCAAAACCGACAAACGATAATTTCCATATTACCTACTTATCTACTCCATTTTGCAAAATTTGTTTTCTAATAATTTGAAAATAGCAGAAAATAAAAATGTATTTAGGTTCTTTGGCAATTTAAAACACATATTTTCCGAACCAAGAAACCAATTTCCAACGGCATAATAGCTGCCATCGCACTTTAATCTACATATTCATTAAACCTCTCGATAAATTCAATATTGGAAATTTTATGTTAATGTACATAATCGATTAAATTCATGATAAAGAGGTGAATCTGTGTAGTAGTGTGTCGTTTTAAAGGCAATTTGAACGTTTTTATTTTTTAAATATATGCGCTACATATTTATATTAATTAAAATATTTATGATAACAGTAAGTAATCGAAATTGATCAAATCAAAGTCTGTTAACACAATTTATTGGTCACCGCAACGTTTCGATAGACACTCTATCATCATCAGGCTATAATTTAATTTGACCAATTCCGACTGCTGTTGTTTAATTATTTGTTGAAGTGGACCTTGATCGCTATTATTCTGGCGTTAGTATAAATTACCTACTTGATTCAAATTAGTAAATTACTAAAGAATTAGAAACATTTTACCAAGTTATTTTCATTTACTTAAATCTAAAATAATAAAATAAAGCGTTATAAAAATGAAACAGTTAAAATAATACCGGAAAAACCGGGTTCATAATCCTTTTATTGGACAACCTTATAATCCTTGAGCAATTTTAATTAGAACAATAAATTTTCTTTATTAGTATTAATGTCAATTTTAATTTTGTATCTTTGCACTAGTACAATATATTTCATTATTATAGCCAACAAAGCACAGATGTGCTTTTGTTAAAGATGTAAATTAAGCGTTTCGAATAAAATGAATGTAGATACAACAAAGCTTTGTTCCTTATTTTAAATATCGGAGGCCTTTAGACACGTTTTTGAGTGCTAATAAGTTTCGAGTGAAACAGTTTACGTGACAAATGTACCAAATTAAAGACATAAATTGTTTTAGTTAATACGATATAGAGAATAAAGGAACAAGCCCGTCTTAAAGAAGATGAATCATCAATTAAAAATAACAAATTAAGTTAAATTAAATCTCAAGTTGTATAATCAATACATAAGAAATGTCTAAATCAATTAGTAGATGTAGATACTTATGTATTAACAAAAGTGGAAAAATATCTGAAAATATGTTTGTTAAAAACATACAACTTACATTAGAAGCATGTGGTACAGTGAGCACCTAAATTAATGACACCCCGCATGAGTCGGCAAGGGACAACTTATCGCAGTTACGTATCTATACCGTCTCAAAGGGGGTGTCAAAATTAAAAGAGCCAACTGAATCTACATTAATAATTCGTTATCAAAAATCATTTAAAAAGTTGAAATAGCCATCTGCACAAAATCCTGTCTTTAAATTCTTAATTTACGAAGCAATATATTTTTTTCACTTGTACCAAAACATTTGTTTGGACCAAAAATTAAAAATTTTTAAATAAAGAAAAATTAATATCACTTAAAAGTAAACATCCTAGAAATTAACAATTTGTAACCGAGGAACGGGGTATTACAACACGTCCACAAAACTTATAAATAAATAACACATAAAATGTAGTATTTAATGAGCAACATAGCACGACAATTTATTCAAATTGTATTCATACATGAAATGACTTACCCTTATTCTCTACTAACTTATCTGAACCACGACAAACTTAATCTTTTGCAAAACTGGAACCGACTCTGTTATTAGAACTATATTCGAAGAAGAACCCCGTCGTGAAGACTTAAACACCTTTTTATAAGTTTCCGAAAATATCGACATCGACCTAATTTGTTCACTAAAAATAATTTGTTAATTTGCAAAATGTAGTTGTCATCACCTACATTTAAATGATATAAGTGTGACACTGTTCCAGTTTAGTAATTTCCTAAAAGGAATTTTACTGATTTTAGATTTTGAAATAACGAACGGGGTCGTTGGGTTACAAAATAGTAGAAAAGTTTTAAATTTTTGTTGTGACAAATTAAAAACTAGATTTTTGTAAGCTTTTATATAAGCTCAATATAAACATTTTTATTGGATATCCATCGTAAATGTCAAGTTTATTTGACGAAACCTGATATCCTTTTTTAACTGTATCTTAACGTCAATACATTTTGTGAATTTATGTCGCGAAACAACCTAAATTTATTTTTACACGTTTAGAAATTTTGAATTGAAGATTATTTCGTACATTTTAAAATAAAGTACTTGCGTGAATTTGTAAATCTGACGGAATGTAGATAAATAGATAAAGGTTTTAATTTATTTTAACTACGTGAAAATAATTGTTAATAAAATTACTTATTTAACGTGTTTTTGCAAATTAAAGATTGAATCAATTCAAATAAATCTCACGTGAAGCAAAACGTTCGCTTATTGGTATGCGGCCCTCTACGTTACTAAAATCACAGAACGGACTAATCGTCGGACACGAGAACGTCCAAACGTTTGTTTGTTACTAAAGTAGGCTAAGCGAGTGTTAATTCCTAGCGTTTATGGCTCTCCCTAGGTGTCATCCGCGCTTTTGCGTCATAAGCCGTTTTCGCGCGCTCGAAAATAGTTTGAATTTCAAAACCGAATAACACAAATTTTATTACGCTATAATTTAAAATTTGTATATATTTTTGTATTCTACTATGTCTAATTATATTTAGACAATCAAAATCATATCGTTTAAAAACTTTTTTTCTGACTATCTTCAACATGTACACGTATAGTTGGGTGCAAAATTAATGTCGCAAATAACGAACATTAGGCAGACAAAATACACGGTACAATGAACAAATCTACGGAAAGTACTTACGACGAGTGAGACGAATTACAGATGGAAAATTAAACATTTAATATTTTGATCATAATTCGTTCGTTATGTCGTATGTACCAGCAGAATGCTCGCGATCAGCAGTCGACTGTACCTACATTAGGATACAAAAGAAAAATACAGAAAAGATGATAAACGTTTTGTTTATACCTACTCATGGTCAGTCGGCTGACTTATCGTACTTACTTTAAACCTTAAAACCATCTATTCGCAGAATGTCAATAAGCAGCAATTCTAAAATTAAATTTGGTACAAAATTAACAATATATAGGTATCTATTTAATAATTTGTGAAAATCATTATAACTGAAATAGTGGAATATCTGATTCACAAATAAGTCTGTGGAAGTTTAAAAAAATTCGTGGAAACCCGTATAAATCATCAAAAGCCCGTGGTAAGTCATTGGAAATCCGTGACACTATAGCATTCGAGTCCATGTTTTTGTTGCTGTTGATTAAATCTGAAGTAAATGGGAAAAAAAGGTATATACTACTTAATGTGCTTTTTAAACGTTTAAAATTCGCAATAGGTAACTACGGCGTATTGACATAAATATAGCTTATCCAAACCTATATGATGTTCACGTCATCAACAAAAAGTTACTAGATTGTTTATTTGTAATTCGGTTTAAAGTTTGAAAAGCGACATATTCTATAGATGATTTACTTGCGTACATATTAGATGGTATAAAGAAAGACAACAATTTATTTGAACTGTCAAACTAAGAGGTACAAGGTGACAGCACTGTGTGAAACGTCATCATCTAGTAACCTTATATTGATGACGTGAACATCATATAGGTTTGGATAAGCTATAGATTTATACAGATATTAAAGCATTGTACTTACATACAAAGAAAAAAAAATCTATCCATTTACGTATTTTCATCTAACAATAAGCAATTTGCAAAATGAAAGATTTAAATAGGTACTTACATAAATGTTGCGTTATGTTTTTGTTTAAAATTTATTTTCCAAGCTCTCAACAGGGTTTTTGTGTAAAACGTTAGAATGGTATATAGTTTAATGCCGAATGGGACATAATTCTCTATTATTTGTCATAAAAAATGTTTATGGTACCTACAATTTAAAAAAAAATGTGTGATATACGAGTAAGTATAATATTCATATTTTAGGTAATTTTTTAAATTGCAGCCGCTGTCACAGTATGTTTTAAACAATGTAGCATAATAATTAATAAAATAATAACAACAAAGCAATATAAATAAGTACCTAATATACAAAAATACGTATGAAAGGTAGTAAATTTGTAGTTTACACAAACAACGTGTATTTTAATTTTATTTGTTTTATACTATACAGGGTGTTTCGAAATTCGCGCATACGAAAACTAGGATAATATTATGCAATAAAAGCTGAATAAGAAGTTTCTATTACGATTTTTCGATTAGATCTTTTAAACTATTTTAAAATCTTTAGACAAGCCATTAATTAGGAATTTTTATTACATTTACATATTACACCAAATACGGTGCGTTCACAATTAAAGGAACAAATTCGATAAAAAATATTAACAATTTGTTTTTCGCAAAAACTTTCAGACACATCAATCTTATTTTTTTGATTGGCGCTGTTTGACATACAGAATCGGAATCTTCTCGTCTCAAGTCTGAAAGAAATGTTAAATGTGTGAAATAACTTTCAAGAACGCCGTCCAATGGGTTAAAAAGAATAACACATACAACGCGTGTGTAATATTTTACAACTGCATGTACAGTAGTAACACACATTTGTAAATAAGAAAGAAACCAAAATGATACATTCATTGTATTTTTTGACGTTTGGCAAAGTAAACAAAAACTTTTTTCTATTATAAAATAATCAAATAACATATAACATTCTAACAACAATAACATTCTAATAACTTAAAAAATTAATATTTTAAGTTCTCCAGTTATGCAGCACTTCTCTTTGGCGTAGTTCGACCACTCTCGGCTTGACGAACGACGATCGACGTGACTTTGCACGCTATATCAACCTACATAAATGCTACATCAATTACGGAAAGACTATAGAAAATTTCACTTCCACTTAAGGAATTTATACAGATCGTAAAGTTTTTTACCGGGCATAGCAGGTATACATTGAAAGAGATAACAACAACAACGCCGAGCCGAAATTGGTTTGTGATCAGCTATTCTAATCTGTAAAAATACATGGTGTTCCATTTAAAATAAAATAGTTGGTACCGGTTCAGCTAAAACTCTGAAGTGATATGAAGTTGTAGTATATTGTGTGAAAAAATGTTAATTGAAAAATAAGATTGACGTGTTCGAGCGTTTTTGCGAAAAACAAATTTTGTTAATTTTTACCGAATTTGTTTCTTTCATTGTAAACGCACTGTATATTTAAAAATTTAAAATTATAGAACATGCAACAGATGAAATCTATTAAGAAAATAAAACAACCATAATTAAACAGCAATTTGCATAACGCTGGTAATGAATTTTGTTCAGATTATAAATGGTTTATGTAAATTAACAGTTGAATTATGTTTGTTGCAGTTGACAAGGCGCTTACAAGTACATCAATGAATTTGTATTCAGAGATTTGACAAATTAATATGCAGACTACCTCTCTCAATTCAGCTGCTATTCGAATTCGTTTTGTATTTCAAGTTATTAATAATAAATTTCTATGTTTACTAATTAATTAATTTAAAGAATTTTATTGTTTATTAATGAATTTTACATAAGTAATTTATACTTTCTCTATCTATTATTATGTTAATTTATTATTCAGATTCGTTCTTTTGTTTCGCTAGATAGTTAAAACAACTGTGTTACCTATACGAAACCCTGACTATCAAAATCTAAATTGCGAATTTCAATTTTTATATTGGGAGCGTTGTCAAGAAGAGGTAGTTCAGGTCACGACGCGACGCCGACGCTGCCGTGTTCGTACATTTCACTTGGTCTCTAGGTGTGATAAATAGAAATCCGAAAGTGATTTGTAGTTTCAGGAAGAACGACATACTAGAATTGAATGTTTAGTACCTACCTATATATAATCTGAATTATATCTTTTTAGTAAATACCTATGTACTTACCTACTTTATTTTTTATTCATATTTTATATTAAAATAAAATGCGATTCCTTAATATTGCAATAGTTCAGTTTTTCGTGGATGTTTTTCCTTCAGATGACTCACCCCTTTTGATTTTTCCAGACACTAAAAAGAAGTAAAACGCCTGGAGGAAAAACATCCATGATTCCATTTTATAATAAAAGTATAAATAATAATAATAGTGAACGGAAAGAGGTAAGACGAAAATAGTTCTATATGCATATTATACTTTTTACAAATTCCTATAATAAATTTTGTAATGACATTTATGTTCAAAAACATCATTAATGCTTTTTAAGTAGATACCATGCCGCCAAAAATCACCTTCTTGTAATTCTGGGTCTCATTCGAGGTCTCTACTACATTATTCTTTTAAAATCTATTAGATAAAATACTTATGCTTGGTTTAGTCAACTTCATATCGTAACATCATAATCATATAATTTATGATTGTTTAGTCAAGTTTTTAGTCTTAAAGATGTCCAAATTAGAAATACATAAAATCCCGGACATCAATTTCTTTATGATTTTATGATTCGTCGACTAAATGCGCTAATTTAAACATGCAGCGGCTATGTTTAGTGATGCGATGGTGATATTATCATATAACTGATTAAACCAGGCATTAATGTCCTCATTTTGAAACAGATTCTATGTTTACTGCCTAATAGAAATTAAAAAAATATATTAATGTTGTTTGTTTTAATAACTATTTACATATGGCTTATCCAAACCTATATGCAATTTACGTCATCAACAAAAAGTTACTAGATTGTTTATTTGTAATTCGTTTTAAAGTTTGAAAAGTGATATATTTTATAGATGATTTACTTGCGCACATATTAGATGGCATAATGAAAGACTATAATTTATTAGAATTGTAAAAATATGAGGTACGAGGTGACAACACTGTGTGAAACGTCATCATCTAGTAACCTTTTATTGATGACGTGCATTGCATATAGGTTTGGACGAAGTGTAGCTATTTCTAGTAGATGTATAGGTCATCCAAATTTTATTCCGATGCACGTCATCACTCATATCTCGTATTTTTACAGTAGATACTAATAGATTGTAGTTTTTCTTTGCCGTCTCGTATGCGTGCAGGTAAATCATCGATAGAATATGCCGCGTTCAAAACTTTCAACTGATTATTACAAATATACAATTCAGTAATTTTTATTGATAATTCGCATAGGTATAAAATCTGAAAAATCATACAGGTACCTACATATTTTTCTGTTAATTTTAAATTGTATAGCCAATTTCTTTCTTAGAATAGCAATTTTACATAGTATCATTTTACATATTGCAATGATAAGCAACTTTTCTATTGTGCTAACATTAATATTGATTATTTTATCTAATTATTACTTCTGACTGATATACACTTACATGTTAAACATACATAGTTAAAATTGACGGGTTAATGCAAAGGAATCCAATTCCATTTTTACCAATTTATTTTAAAAATCTGTACGTATTACCTTTGTTATACATGATTCGCTTGACTTCGACTTATTTATGTTCATAGATTCTGTCTCCGATAATTTGTCGATTTGTGATTCTGTTTGCTTCTCATAACACAACTTTCTCTAACAATTTATTATCGAACTTGGTTCAATATACCTTACACGTATACGATTATTTTTGTTTTCAATTGCAGGATATATTTTTTATTATGTACAGGGTGCCTCTGAACAATCTGTATAACGCTTAACCACAGATTCCTGAGCTGAAATGTATCGATATATCACAACTTATAGCTTATCCAAACCTATATGCAATTTACGTCATCAACAAAAAGTTACTAGATTGTTTATTTGTAATTCGGTTTAAAGTTTGAAAAGTGACATATTCTATAGATGATTTACCTGCGCACATATTAGATAGTATAAAGAAAGACTACAATTTATTAGAACTGTCAAAATACGAGGTACGAGGTGACAGCACTGTGTGAAACGTCATAATCTAGTAACCTTTTACTGATGACGTGGATTGCATATAGGTTTGGACGAAGTATACCTATATTCCAAATTTCGAGGTACGGCCTCTTGACTACTTTAACTACTAACTACTCTACTTTTTCAAAATAGCTTATTATCAACTTAACTTGAAAACTTAAAATTTAGTACATGTATTGCTGCAGTTAAGGCTCAAAGACACACGACTCAAATTAACACACAGGGAGTTTATTTTTACAGGTCCTAGTCCCATTTTTTTACCAATAAATTTTTAATCGTACGTCACTGACTTTTTTAGTACCTTGTTTCGAAAGATAGGTTAATTTAGAAACTGTTATTATGCTTGTAAAAATGTATCGCTTGCACAGTTTCTTCATAGACGGGCAATTTTCGTTATAATATATTTGTAATGACATAAAAAATGACTGCAAAATCTAGATTACTGTAACAAAAGCAATTTTTAAGTCATTAACACGTTCACATAAAGAAAACTATGCAAAAAATTAAACTGAACATTGCAACATTTCAGCATCAACGTTTGAAATTTCAAAAGGTTCATTTCAACTTTTTGCGCAAAGTTGTTCTATGTGAACGTATTAGCCGTAGCCATTTGAAACACTTGCTTTAAAAATTTCTTTGCCACAGTCATTTAAATTTTGCAACCATTTTGTATTATGTCATTACAAGTATATCACGACGAAAATTGGCCATTTATGGTGAAACCATGCAAATTTTTCTAAAAGTAATACGTTTCTAAATTAACCTGTCTTTCGAAAAAAAATTACAAATGTGTCAATGGCGTACATATACAAAAGTCTGTTGGTAAAAAACTGAGGCCATGGTCCCTAAAAATAAACACCATGTTTGTTAATTTGTTTAAAGCACCGTACAGTCTGTTTATCCCAGCTAATAATTTTTAAATTTCGCGGCGATTTCTATTGGTATCACATGAAAACATTTGCAGTCAGTGGCGGTGATAAATTAGGCGAATGGAATTTTGAATTGTTTGAGTAACGAAATATTATACTTGCTGTTACATA
Source organism: Rhagophthalmus giganteus (assembly GCA_036326145.1). Lineage (NCBI taxonomy): Eukaryota > Metazoa > Arthropoda > Insecta > Coleoptera > Rhagophthalmidae > Rhagophthalmus > Rhagophthalmus giganteus. The sequence continues at coordinate 28,263,306 of JARFJA010000088.1, read as the reverse complement.
TATAAATAATTACGTCCAGTTTCACGTATTTTACCACTTATGTAATTTTTGAACATGTTTACATTAAAATATTATTAGTTTAATTTAATCATTTACTGCAGTATGTCACTGCCTTTGTTATTTAACCTGACATTGACGTTTATATACGAGTAGTACCAACAGAAATCTGCCGCGAAATTTAAAAATTGTTAGTTGGGTATTAGCCGACATAATGCAGCAATGTATCAAATTTAAAGTTTTTTAAAGTTTAGTAAGTCGTCAATAAGTTATTTTGAAAAAAGTATGCGATAATGCCTCCCTTCATTGCCACTATATCTCGAAAAGGATACAATTTGGAATATTGTTTTTTAGTAATATTTTTTGTTATTTATTAATCTTGATAATTGTGTCGTTTAATTTAATGTTCGTTGTTTTTTATTTCCTCTTATTGTTAGTTGATTTCTCTTTTTATGGAAAATTCAATTTAATTTAATTATTTCGATTACGAAACTATTTCTTCGTTTTCATTTCATGTTTTTCGTCGAGCATAGTATCATTTTTTTTTCATTCCGTTACCATAAACATAATTATTCTTCAACTAGGTATGACATTAATTCTTTTCGTGTAACAAACGTAGAAATATCGCTTTTTTTTAATTAATTATAAATCAAATACTTAGAGTAGTACTTTAACAAATAAAATGCTATCGAAAAATATTTTACAATTTTTAAGGTTCTTAGGTTTCGCAAAGACGGATGTTAAAAATCGGGAAGAAGCATTTTGAACACGTATTCCCTTAATAATATTATTTTACTTTAGTTATCTGTATTTCAAAACGATTGTTTTTATAAAAGAATTTATAATTAAATAAGTATGTTTAAACGTTTACTTCGAATTTACATTACATATAATAAGCCACTGTTTCTTACTATTTAACCTAAATGCAGGTACGCTACCATCATAAATTCACTGCAAAATTTGAAATTTTTTAGTGAACATAAATCAATGTCGATATGATTAATTATTGTTTCTTATTACAAATTGATAAATTATAAGATCTTAATCTAAATAACTCACTGATTTTCATAAAATTGAAAACAGAATGTATCTACGTTGATACAAAACTGAAGCCTTTAGGAAGATTGCTCGGATATCAATATCGCCTTTTTTGTAGTCATTCAATATCGTACATGCCAATATGTCATTTCAATCGAATGTTACCTGACTGAATATTGCCTGTGACGCTTGTATAGTGATCCTGATGGATTTGTTGTCGGTGTATTGGGATTTAATGATCTTATAGAAGTCGGTAAGTTTTCAATTATAGTAGAAACTTTTACTAGAGTTAGTAAATTTCTGGTGTACTTTAATTTTTAAGTTCTAAGCTATTGAATTCTATCTAGTTTATTAAGTTTATTAAAAGCTTTTTCCGATAAAACTAATAAACTAAGTTTACCGGTATAAAAACTCGACGAAGCGCAAATAGGAAAATCTATTATTTAAGATCTAATTCTCACTTCTTATACTGAATGAAATAAAGGACCTAGGTATACGTAGGGGAACATATTAGTTTATCGTGTTTCATTTATTAGATTTTAATAAATTGTTTTCGTGAAACAATTTCCGTTATACTCTTTTTTCCTCTGCATTTCCATGGCTGTCTTTCGCTGTCTGTGTCATGCTTGTGTTTCAGTAAAGACTTTATATAATATAATCAATCTTTTTTAGAAAATGTGTAAAATATAATATAGTATAATGTAACTCTCTTTTTAAAGTTTTGGAATAAGGATGATTTTCCAATATCTACCAACAATAAATAATTAGTGTGAGCAATGGATGTTACTTTGCACTTTGTTTTCGAACAAGATCGTAAATAGTCACTTCTATTGCACTTTTTGACGTATTAACATCTTTAAAATCATTCACATATTAATTATAGTAGCGTGTGCGGCTGTTCCGATGAAACGAAAATAGGGGCAATTTCAACGGCTTATAACTCCGCCAGTTTAAGTCGGACGGTTGAATGGTATACATCGTTTTAAAGTGAAATAGTGCCGCATTTGTATGGTGCGTAACATTTTTTTTTGAAAATTGAAAAATGCAGGTATGGCGATATTTAAAACTTCGAAGCTTTATAACTTTTGAAGCTGAAATGATAAAACAGTGAATGGGGGCTTAAATTGCAGCGATTAAGACGGTTCTTAAGATGTAAACTTTTTTTTGAAAAAACTAAACATTGTCATAATTATGGCAAAACATTAAAAAAAAATATCTATTTTAACAAAAACATGATTTCCACCAAGCAGAAATAATAAAAAGACCTCTAGAAGCAAAGGCAGCCACAAAAAAAGGAAGTTCTGGCCATTACCAAAAAAATTCTAAAAGTAGTAGAAAGCACGTGTGCAAACACCGGAAGCGAAAGAAACTCGCGTTGTGCGCCGGTACCGCGGCTGCGCAGTCTCAGTAATGTTATATATAGTGAAAATTATATAGTTATATATATATATATATATAGTCATTGTGCATATCTCCCTAATAAGGACAAAGCTGCAATATGGACACTTTTGAATGTCCTGGATCAATCCGATAAGCATTAACGTAAACAAAACCTCTTTTATGTAAACACTCTTTAATGTGAACGTGGACAAGCATTTTGTGTCCCATAGCCACAGATTATCTTTATATTATGGGCATTTATACTTATTGAATACTTTTAGATGAATTAAATGCACGTTAAGTTGAAACCCTTACAGGTATGTAGGTAATTAATACGAAATCTTGAAATTGCCTGTAAGTAGATTATTAAACATGTCACTCGTAAAAATTCCAAATTCATTTAATAGGATAATGGTAAGGTCTGTAGGTACCTACTTATCTTAATCTCTCATCCGAGAATTTCGAATTATAGACGTAATTATTTATATATGAATATATTTCTGATTAGCTGATGTGATATTCGTTTAAATGCATTTCTGAAATTCCAAAACTCATTGATGGTGTACATAAGTGACAATTTTAAGTTAAATTGTAGTTCCAGAGTTTATGTTGTACTCTAAACATGATTTCTAGAAAGGAACTGCCTATTAGTGAAAAATTGAAATAATTGAATTTAGTAAAAGTAAAAAGTGGAGTGTTCGTAAAGTGGTAGAACATTTTAAGACATTAAAAAACGTTGTTGCTAATATTCTTAAGGTGGAAAACAGGCTGATTGTGAGAAATTTGTCATAAGCAAATGGAAATGGTAAAGCAAAACGAATGTTCGCGGAAGCGGATAGAACAAATATCAATAAAAAAAGAATTTTTGTATAATTTTGTCAAACTGTAACAATATGCTATAAGAAAAAGCAAAACTTTCAAAAGAATTGGTTCTGGTAAATTTCCAGATTTCAAATGAATGGTTAAGTGCCTTGGCATCGTCACAATGTTAAGTACTACGAAATTGTGACAGATCTTCCATACTGGCAATGTGACGAAACAAGTCCGATTTACATCGATAAAATCTAAGTGTACCTACCATATTTATGTGACGCGCAGCGTACCATGCAGCTTGTGTCTGCTGGAACTATTTGAAAGAGACATACATTTGGCAACACTGATCGTGAATCATACAAATTAAACAAGCACCAATTTATACACACCCGGTATGTAAGTAGTTATCTATATTTTGCGATAAATTAAACCTAGATATTTTTGCGTTAAATAAGGTGCTGAATATAGAAAATCTACATAACATAAGTAATTTAATTAAATTAAGTACTTAAAAAATTTCATTGTATTAAATTATACACAACTTTGTTTTGCTCTGGTTAATTAACTCAAAAGTTGAACTTTCTCTTTGTTCGCTTTATTCTCATATCAATAGAATTTCATATAAAATTCGATATTCATTTGCAGTTATAAACGGGGCAATTCTAAATTATATCAAGTAAGCCGAGTCTATCGTGAATAATAATCATTAAGTTTGAATAAAACCCGAAGCTTACATTAAATTAATGTGTGGGAAGAGTAATATATCGATGGCGTATTGCCAAAATATCTTAAGCCGCAAAAAATAAACTTTACGTCGCGAAACCATAAACTACGAGTTACGCTAAACAAAAATGGATTTTTGTAGGGGAAAGGAACTTTTTACCAGATTTTAGCAAATTGTGTTTACGCATTAAAATAAATCTATAAAATATTCGGAACAACTCATTTTCGATAAAATTGCGACTTAAGATACCTTGTCGAAAAACTAACAATATTTTACATAGTAAATAATGGACGTTCAAGTAAAGCACGTACCTACTTAAATGTTGTTTTTAAATACGATATTTTACATAGGTTATAAACGTTTAAATAAAGAGTATCTACTTAAATAGGTATAAATAATTTGCTTATTGTTACTGTGTGTGGAAATTATATTTGCCGTTAAAATAGACAATAGGTATTACACTTTTTGAGTAATCTTTCAATAATCCTTAAATAATTACATCTTTTTGTATTAATCCTTGATTCGTCGTCGTATATTTTGTTAACTGTCTACTGTTATCTTGTTATGATACGCACTCTTGTACTGTCACACTTGTACACCAGACTCTACTTCCACTGTTGAACTCATTAACCACCCTTGCGGTGTCACATTAACTTTGTGGGTTATCCCCACTTGCGCGTTCGTCGTACGACGTAACAGCACCGATTATCCGAAATAATTGGTGCGTAACAATTTCGAATAACCGATTTTTTCGAATAATCGATCACACTTGGAGATGGTAAAACACTATAGGTACAAAATATGCAGATAGGTACCTATCGAAAAATATTACGTATTTCTATTAAAATAGAAAAAGGAAAATAAGTAAAATAAAATAAATATGTATTTATCTATTGCAGTTTTTTGTTTAAAAAAAATCACTTATTTTATGGGTTTTGAATCTTCGATTTTGGATAATCGATTTTTTGAATAGTCGGTTTTCCTATAATCGGTTCTCTACTGTAATTGAAAATAACGTGACGTACCGGTGCACAATGAGCAGTGAGCGTGTTAAATTTGAAATACTTAGCTAGTATTTCATACTAGAAAGAATAGAATATTTGAATTAAGTAAACAATACTATCAATTACCTACCTCACAGTGAAATATAGTGTTTTCTTATAAAAAAACATTACGCTAAAAATAAACTCCTTTTTTCTGTACACGTTATACTAAAACTATATATAATCCATTCTGAATATAATTAAAGTCTGGCCCTCAATAAGACTACACAATAGAGATGACATCTATTTTACTCATTTTAAAGTTACACCATGATCGGAATTATCCGAGTAATCGGATTTCCCCCACTTCACCCCTACCTATTAATGCCTAATAATATCAGTTTACTTTTACATTTTACGTTTACATTTTAATATGTGTCAATGAGTTCAAATAAACTAATGAACGAACAAAAATTCAAATAGGTACCTAGGTTATTATAAGTTATTTTTGTTATATTAAAACAGCGCAAATATTGCTTATTGTTACATTATTGTTTGTTATTATTGTTGTTGCGTTTCATATATTATAATATAAAACCCAGTCGCCGATAAAAATTTGTAACACAACAAGTAATTCGAGGGATGACACTAATAACTGCAAAAAGTAGCAAAATATTTGAAATGTAAATTCCATTCATATTCGGAAGTGCAAACTGAAGTTCTGGAAAAACTTCTTAATGCTATTTGAACCTCATTAAAAACGAAAAGTGTATAAAAACTTTATTGTATGAAATACACTGCCATTAGCAACGACGTTTTTATAAAATTTAAGGCTATTTTTACCGCTTATAGCAATAAAAAAACCGCGAGATAGAGTAATCAATAGGGAAAAGGCATTAAAAAACACGACATTGAATAACAATAAAAAAATAAATTGATGAATCGACGACGAACGTACAATTTACTTTAAATACTAATATTAAAAGTATTTACGCTGACTTAATTGGTTATATTAAAGAAGTAGAAGAAAAACGTTACCAGCAATTTTATTGTCCAAAATATGAAAGTACAAAATACAATTAACGACATTTTGCTCCTAATAAAAGATTCTTTAGGTGTACTTTAAATACTAAAAACTATTTAGTAAATACAATAATTATCTTGTTAGATAAAAAACAATATACGAATCTAGATAGGGAGATAGCATTATGTTGTTATACTACAATAAATTGCCATACCTACATATTTATGTAAAGCTAATTGTAAGATTCTTAAATAAAGACACTTAAGGGGGTAATGCACAGAATGAGAAATTCTTTTAAGAGAGAGAACAAAAAGTTCAAAGCGAGATGGTCAAATATAAATGTAATGTATAGCGTGTAGTTAAATAAAACTGACGTGTTACACTATAATTCTTGCTTATCGCCGTGTGGGATGCAGTTATTATTGAAATATAACCGATGTTTATTAAACATTAATAAAATAATCTGTATTGCTTTGAATAAGTATTACTTTGCGAAATAAAGAAAGAAGCCCCAGCAAACAATTTTTAAATTTCGCGGCGGATTTCTGTCGGTATCGCTTCACAACATTTGTAGTCAGTAGCGGCGATAAATTAGGCGAGAGGAATTTTGAATTGTTTGAGTAACGAAATACATGCTATTGTAAATAGCGCAATTGTAATACGTTTAGTTTCGCGTATTTTACTACTTACATTATTTTTGAACACGTTTACATTAAAATATTATTTAGTTTAATTTAATCATTTTGCTACAGTATGTCACTGCCTTTGTTATTTAACCTGAAATTGACATTTATATACGAGTAGTATCATCAGAAATCTACCGCAAAATTTAAAAATTGTTGGTTGGGAGTGCATATTCAGATACACGTTCATTTGTTTCAGTATATTTACGTACAAGTGCTGTTCAGTATGAGCCCGATTTTTTTTTTGTTTACTTGATAATCACTGCCCATTGATCAGACTTTTTCTGACAAAAAATAATTTTTTTAATAAATTGATATAAGAAATTCGATTGTCCTATATAGAGAGTTTTACACATTTTACAAAATCACATATAGCTCTATCCATAACATTATTATTAAAATTTAAAGTATTAAAACAATAGGTTGAACATTTTTATAAAATTTCTGTCTTTCAATTTAATATTTAGGACACTTTAAAACGAGTCCGAAATATAACAATAAAAACAGACATATTACTAAAACAAGGAAAAGTATTGCTGTACGAGTAAAAAAGATGTAAATTGCTAAACAAAACAGGTATTGTTATTTTCCCATATTTTGTTTCAATGAAATATGTCAATAACACTAATTTATTATAAAAAATATCCGTTATTTTAATATGCAACTCCAATATAAATGTAGATACCTATACCTACATATTTAGTGAGTTACTATAATACATAGCTATTTACTGAGACTTAAATATTCTGTAAACATTTAATCGTTGTTTGTAATTTAATACCTACCTACGCTTTGCGAAACGTAATCATGTTGATAATTCTCGAGTCGCTCCAGACGAAGTATAATAAAATTTGTTACTGCTAACGCCTGATTTTAGGCAATTGTATGCAAAAATTTTGAGAAACATGCGTGAAACCAACATTGTATTTACTTTCACTGTACGTTCAAAAACAATATAATTTGGCAGCTAACTTTATAAGATATTAATTCTCTCCGCTACGGAGCGTTTTATTAGATATTGTTATTTACCATGAAGTTATTTAATACCAAATATTGCCAATATTATGCAACAATTTATATTATAAAAAATAACTTTTAAAAAGAAAAACGCTCTGTAGCGGAGTAATATAGAGCTTCGTCTTTCAGATAAGTGTAAGTTTATAAATATATGTCTTTTAATAACTTATATGTATGTATGTATGTAACTTATGTCTTTTAATAACTTTAAGAGATTATTTAAGCTAAGGCATTGTAAATCGGATCGTGCATTACCCCCTTAACAATGTGATGTAAATACCTACCTATTTTAAATTAAGAAACGAATAATTAGTTAAGAAATCATGTATAGATGTAGGTTGTGTACAAGTCACGTTTGTTGAATTTAAATTAGGTATTATTGTGCTAATTGTCAATATTTATCTATATAATAACCGAAGACGATCGCATCTTTTTCTCTATATTATTTCTTTAAATACTTAGGTAATTTATTATACATACACTATCCAGGAAACAATGGAGAATCTCTTAGTAGCATATAAATCGCATCAAAATAATGTCATAAGTTCCTAGAAATTTTTTTTCTACGATGCTCCTCTGTTGAGATATTCGCCCTTAAAGTTGAAAAATAAAAATTAATATAAGTAACAAATCAAAAAATAGGTAACATTTTTATTTTTCGTTGGAATTTAATAATTTTTGGTAAATTTACGTAATAAATGAAGATCCTTAAAATTGTGTAATAGGGTTTTTGATGTTACTTCAGGCGAACCAGTGGTACACACCTCCTAATCTTTTTAACCCTCAAAATTGATGCGAATATCTCAACAGGGGAGCGTCATAGGAAACAAATTTATAGAAACTTGTGACATTATTTTGGCGTAGTTTATACGCTCCCGAAAAATTATTTACCATTTCCTGGCCACCCCGTATATTAATGCTCTAGATGCAAGCAATTTATTACTTATGGATTAAGTGTGTACCTACGTGCTTTGTATTTATAGTTAATATGCTTTTAGTATGATATTAGATTTTCTAGTAAATGGAGGTAATTTAATTTCATGCATCAAACTAAATTCTATTACAATGACTTAAATAAACTTACGTAGTATGACTCATGCCTGTGTAAAAGAGCCCTATTACGTGAGATCAAAGATAATAGAATAACGCCGAAGTAACTATATTAAAATACAAAATTTATTATTCTATTACAAAATATACTTATCTACATTTAATATACCTACTTATGTTAGATATTATTGTTTTAAACAGTAGTTCTACAAAGTTACAAAAAGATCGATTTTATATATATATACCTAAAAAATACTATTTGTTACTACTACTAAATTACTAAATACTATTGCTTGTTAATAGTACTTATGTACTGACCAACAACTATTTATTAAAATCTCTAAGAATTATTTAATTGAATAACTATATCGACGGCGTTTTGACAAAATGTCTTAAGCGACAGAAAACAAATTTTACAATAGCGCACATTTTGTATCGTAGCAAATGCCTTACATCTAACAACTGATAGCGGGCAAGCTGTCAAAAACCGCACAAAATTTTGGCATTCTTCATTAAATTACTAAATCAGAATCCTGCACGACACTTTGTTGACACTGTCGTAGTCTTTATGACATAAGATTTGAAAAAATGTATAAATTTTAAGTTTATGAATAAGAAAATTTGCTCAATATTGGGAATGGAACGTGTTCATCAATAAAAAATACTCAAAAATGTACCTATTCAATGAGAAATATTTGGGAACATTTGACTTGCATCCGGCATTAGTCATTTTTTTTCTTAAATCTTTTCTCTTGGTTCTTGCTTCGTGACTATGTGATTCAAATGTCACAAGCAAAACTTACGCAATGATATACGAGCAAAAATGAAAATTTGATTCCAAATTTTGTTGGAAAAACGAAAAAAAGCACAAAAAACGAGGTAAATCTGAAATTAAATATAAACTAATTGTTTAAAATAATCGGAGGGTTTATAAAATTATTATAAATATTTCAAAAAGGACTAAAAATCCTTTAAATTCGAAATATGACGCGTTTTTGTCGTTAAAACCGACATAATCGCGCACTCGTTCGGGCTCTCGAAATCGCATTTTATTCGTTGCTGCCGTAAAATTAAACAACAGTATTCGAGTGGCAACATTATTTTTTCGTCAACAGGAAAGCATAAGCTTTCATTTGGTATAAAAATCAATTTCAAGTTTGATAATAATAGAAAGTTAAAATCGATTTAACTCCTTGAGCGCAGCTGCCGCCGATAAGACGACGATAAAAAAATGGCCGCATAAACTTTTTCGAATATAAAAATTGTTCTCTAAATACCGGAATGAGAAATTTCCTCAAGTATTATCGTACCAGTTATTACAAAAAACAAGCACACATTTTATTTTTTGATTCAAAAAAACAACGACTTATCGGTGGCAGCATTGGAGTTTTGTAAAGGTTTATTGCGCGCAATTTAACGAGCTATTTTTTTTGCTCAAGTTTTATCATAACACAAATTTTACGGTGGGATCTCTTACTATAATTACTTTTAACTAAATTCTTGAAGTGTAATTTTTTGGTTATTTTACTTATATTACACTTATGTTAAATACGGGCATTATACTTTCAAATATAGAATATCTACATGATATAGTGGACTCTAAATAAGCTTTTATACCGTTGGTATTTATTATAACACTATCCTAGCTTCTTATTGTAAATCAATATGTTCCTAATCTTTTATGGATGAATTTTATTTTAGTTTCGGTACCTACGTTATTTTGTTATATGTAGCACATTTGAATTAAATTATATATCACTCTCGACAATCAATAAAATTTAAATATTAGCGTTTTATTCAATATCTCACAATAACATGTCGTCAGGAAGGTAGAAAAATATTAGGTTTCACTTTTAGGCTAGAATCAGTGCAGTCCATCTTATAAAACTCAAATACAATAGCGCGGACTATTTCAATTTGAGATGATCCCATTATCTCGGATGGCCTGATTCTCCCAATCTCCCCTATAGGTTATTTATTGAAATATAATATGTATGAATTTGACATAAGTAAAGCAGATGAAACAAATAAGTCCTTCATTTCATAATTTCACATCATTTTACGATAGAACAATAAATAGATATTATCTTGCGGTTATGGTGTGTCGTCAACTTCAAAAAACTTGCTTTACTTATTTTATAAATATAATATAAATACCTAAATTCATCGCCAACAATTCACTGGCAACGTTTCTAGCACCAGTGGTTGGGGGACGCTGAGTTATATCAATCACGCTATAATTTTACATAAATAAATATACATATATTTGTAAATTTTTTAACATTTTTGGTAATATGTAGGTATCAGAAATTACTCAAATACATCTAGTCCAAAAGAGCGACAAGACTCTGAATAAAACTAATTTGAATATTATCAATGATATTATACGTAGATAATTTCTAAAGTTGATCCAAACACGTGCGTAGTAATTCATAATAATATAACTATATGTATATGACTATATCCCGAATTTAGTTGTTGAACTGTTTACCTTTGATCACGAAACTATCCCAGAAACAGCGTTTGTGCCTGCAGCACTTAATAGAGAGTTATTTAACCCTAAATCCAACAAATTTAATGCCATTACGAAAAATCTGATTTGAAAATGATAATGCGTGTATAAGCATTATAAAAACCGTAAATACTTTTAACCAGGCCTTTTTTTGTCACTTCTTTTTTGGGGGCACGTTAATTCTCGAAAGTTCTAAGTCCATAATTTTTTGTACCCCCTCTCCCCGCCCCTTTCCACTGTGTTTTTTCCACTGCGTGCCCCCACAAAAATGCGGTGCTTTTAACATTGAAAAATCCAAATTCCGACACGTTTACAAAGTTCCGCTACTTTCAAACTTTTTCTTTGAGCTATTTAGGATGTTCAGCGTAAAATATAAAATTGGTTTACATACTATAAACTGTTGTCTTGATATTAATCTTCAGATAACTTTAGTACATAAGTATACCTATGAAGCGCTTAAAAAATTACCAAAATAAAACTTTGCTCAAATGGTCCTTTTTATACTTAATTGAACGTCATAAAACATATAAAATCAAATTAATTTTAAAAGACTGTTGAAAATGCAAATTTCCAAGTTACATATATTTCTTATTATATAGTGATTAAAGTTTGGTGAATGCGCCGAAAAAACATTTCTTTATGATGTACTAGACCTACAGCCTATCCAAACCTATATGCAATTCACGTCATCAATAAAAAACTACTAGATTGTTTATTTGTAATTCGGTTTAAAGTTTGGAAAATGACATATTCTATAGATGATTTACTTGCGCACATATTAGATGGTATAAAGAAAGACTACAATTTATTAGAACTGTCAAAATACGACGTACGAGGTGACAGCACCGTGTGAAACGTCATCATCTAGTAATCTTTCATTGATGACGTGGATTGCATATAGGTTTGGACGAAGTGTAGTCGAAATAAATATGAGTTCATTAATAACAAACAGCGACATCGGCAATTTATCAGATAGATATTCTGAAATAAATGTTAAGATGTTAAAACACCATCGTTATCAATATCCTCATCAGTATCCAAAATTTAATACCTTATAATCGAGTGAAGTTTTCTAAACTGTTTACCTTAGTCGTGAGTTTCAAAATGATGTTTTGTTCCATCAATGTTTTTTTCAAGAAATGTTCAATTTTTTATTTTTTTTTAAATAACATAAAAACGTGGGTAAATATCTACAACTTTTAAATTCCTTGTCCTTTGAAGTTGAAAAATTTGAAATAAAAAAGTTGTTGTCATCGATAATTTTTGTTTGGACATTTATTTTTTATCTCGGTTAATTCAACATTTATTTAACTTTTAAAATCAATTACCATTGAATTATAAATTCCAAATATTGTATAATCTTATAATTACGTGTAGGTAGGTACTATTTTATTTTTTATCAAAAATTTGTTACGAATTAATTGAAAAATGTAAAGCTTTCGAAAGTTCATTTGAGCGAGTTCTATAATAGTGTATTCCCAGAATTCAAAGGAACTTTGTTTTAAGCTCTTGAAGTTTACATTAGTGCAACTAACCGTGAATGCTACTACACACGAGCATTTGAATACATATAAAAGCTTTCAAGCTTGGAAAGACAAAGAAATCGTATTCACTTTTATTGCGTGTTTTCAGGTTTTACTTACACCAAAAATGAATATTCTCGGATTTTGTGCATATTTCAATGCATTCGTTTTAAGGATTTTTTTGTTTAAGAAACGGTGAAGTTTATGCTGGTCTTTGTAGTGGCGTTACTTATAAAAGCAAACAACAGAAAATACGAAATTGACACATTTTTGTCAAATTACAGTTTTTGACTTTATAATCACAATTTTACGATTTACTTAGTACGATGACAACAACACAGCGACAAACAATGAAACGAAAATTAAATTAACGCAGGCAAGATTTTGATTTGTGCAAACTTATTTTTTTCCGTGTAGTAGAAATTTAACGTTTTTAGACGTTGTAAATTGTAAGACGTAGGCGTCTAACAAAAAGACAACGTGTAGATGACCCTTTATGTAATATTAGTTTTTCGTTTTTTTATAAATAAAATTATTCAAAATATAAATATATTGTAAAAAAAGTTATCTAACTATATTTATAATTATCCAAATCCTTATTTTTTATGGTGTATAGAATCCTTTAAAATTATTGAACGACTAGGTAATTCGTGCATTAAGTCCTGGTTCAGATGAGACGTGGCGGATTCGGATGGCACGAGTAATAATTAAACCGCGAGTCGCTGAAACTCACAATCAGTACCTATCGCATGAATCTGTTTGGATGGATTTCGCGCGAACGGACCTGCCACGTCTGAACTAATGTTATAGTTCGTGTCATACAGAAAGCACGTGTCCTTCATTTCCAAGTTCAAGAAAACTCGTTCGATTGGACAATAAGCGGGACCTAAAAACTAAATCGAACGGCACATTTATATTTGAGGGTCCCTCCATGTGAAATCAACCAACGAAAACATAATTTTGAACTATTTTGTATTTTTATTGTATCTATGATAATGATGAAAAATGTTAAGTTTCAGATTTTTGGGCATTTGGTTTACGAGTTATTAATTTTCAAAAATACGAAAATTGCACAAACTTTACAGCGTTTTTAAACTTTTGAACTACTCTATCCCAAAACGATTTGACTTAGAGAGCTGCATTTTTTGTCATTTTTTCAGTTTTTTATAAGTTTTCACTATGGCTTTTATTAAAACTTTTATAGATTAAAATTTGCAAATATGTTTTTTGAAAACAAAAATGTTTTTTATACATTCATTGAGAATATAAATTCTCAATTTCGAGATGGTATAGCTTATCCAAACCTATATGATGTTCCACGTCATCAATACAAGTTTACTAGATTATGACGTTTCACACAGTGCTGTCACCTCGTACTTCGTATTTTGACAGTTCTAATAAATTGTAGTCTTTCTTTATGCCATCTAATATGTGCGCAGGTAAATCATCTATAGAATATGTCACTTTCCAAACTTTAAACCGAATTACAAATAAACAATCTAGTAACTTTTTGTCGATGACTTGAACATCATATAGGTTTGGATAAGTTATATCTCCATGGGACCTATTATAAAAAAAATAAACATATTCGATATATTGAATAAACTATTAAGACTAAAAATTAAATATTAAATATTTTTTATTATTTTTACGGGTAGAATAACTGTGCAAAAATATCAATTTCTGAGTTATCAAGGTTTAGATAATTGCTTGATTTCGCATGGAATGGTCCTTACTAATAATTGGCGAAAAACGACATTATTCTAATTTATTCTTCTTCAAAAATACTAGTGCGTTTAGATGAATGACAATCCTTTTCTATATGGCACGAATTATAATAGCGATGCTCTGATTTATTATCTACAGGCGTTAAAATGCTTTCGACAAATAAGTAGGTATTTACCTGTATATTCCAAAGTAATTGTACTTATAGGTAATACCTAGGACTCAAAAATCGTTTACTTCGAAGCAAACGAAACAACTGAATTTTGTCGTAGACACGGCATCTAGTTCTATAAGGCAACTTATAAGGATAAAACGAGCTCCAAGTGCGATTAATATGAACAATAGTAACGTGCTACCTGTGAGTAATAGATGCGGTAGCACGAATTCGTTATTAAGGTCAACTACATAGTAGATACGAATCCGCACCAGAATTGCCAACTGCTTTATATTCTATCAAGTCCCACATGTAATTCCTGGCCGAATTCCCAACTGAAAGATTACGTCAATAATTGCACTCCGAACACTTAGTCATAAAATAAATTCTTTTTTTAAGGTTCTTTTTGGAAGCAGTGCGATATGTATCGATAACGTTGATTACATTTGCAATCATCTTTACATAAATTAACCCCAGCAATCGAAAATGCTTAATGATGTCAAATAAGCTTTAACATAAATATTAAATTTTATTTAAATTAAGAGAGATGAATACCAAAATATGTAAATAACAAAATCACGTAACAGTGCTGAAAACATTCACAAAATGCATCATTTAAGCTTTTTAATGGGTATATGAAAATAACTACAATTATACCAGTGCAACTTAATGACACTAAATATACCTATTTCAGTTATTGTAAGTATATTCTGTACATTAAGTACATTTTGTTTAAAAAACGCACCTGTGTTTTTTGTTTTCCGGCAAGGATGGAAAACATTTACATGTATTTAAATGTTTGCAAACATTTGTATTCAGACAAGTGTATGTAGATTTGTACTAGACTTAAGAAATATGCACTTACATTCAACAGGCTGTAAACTTAACGCATTTAAATAGCATGAATGAAATTTAAATTATCCAGCATTCACAAACCTCATGTTCAGATAAAATACGTCATAGACAGACAAATTTACATTACTACACCGAGTCATTAACTTTACTACTTTACTTTACCTTACGGTAACAGAAAGATACTATAAAAGCGACGTTTACAGCAAAGATAACTAACAAAATTGAGAAACCCGCATGCTATGTAGGTTACAGAACGATTGTATCAGGTAGCAAAGGAAATTTAAGATAATTAAGTTTTAAAGCCCACTATTCTATAGCATTAATAATATCTTTGCACTTTTGTTATAAAACTGTTACGTTTTATAAAATTTTAATTAAAATTCAGTTGCGTTTCTATAGGAGTTATTTAGACTTTTAACAATATAAAATGCATAAAAGAATTTTTTATAGGCAACGCATGTTCACTTATCCCCATTTATACAAAGTGATTCATTAGCTCTATGACAAACTTTGGGAGATGAAAGCTGATGCAATTTTATGTAAAAGATACGTTATGTGAACATAGTTCCGATTCGTATTCGTTAAAGAGTTATAAGGCTTTAAAGATTTGTAATTAAAAACTTGCTATTGCCATGGTAAAACAAGAAAGCGTTGACTGTTAATATTTTTGTGCGTTAACAGTAAATATTTCTAAGAATTTTACAATGTTTAATTCATAAAAATGTAACAAAACAAAAAAATTAAATTTCAGTTACAGTTGACGTTCACCCATGGCGATCAGGTTAGTGGATTTCCACGGCCGATTCATCTATTTGGAAATTGTGTATTTAACCAGTCACTAACTTGCCTTTCGCAATGCGATGGTGCACTATCGTGCTGAAACCACATATACTATACACTGTAAAATTCTTAGAAACGTAATTGCTATAGGAAATTTTTAATTACACATCTTTAAAACCTTATACTACTTAACGAATACGAATCGGAATTATATTCATATAACATTTTTGCATAAAATTTCATCAACTTTTATCTTCCAATGTTTGTCATACAGCTAATAAATCACCTTGTAATTAATAAGGCACCTTACACTTATTGACCCGAATTGTAAGGACCAAATTTCACCATTTGATAGACCTTTTCAAAATAAGAACAAAATTCCTATACATATGAGTGCTTAGTTTCGGAGAAATAGGATGTTCAAATTTATGTAAGTTTAACTAAACCACGTGTGACTAAACAATAATTAAACGAGCGATGTATCGATCAAATTTCAAGAACTTCGGCTTCCCATTCGCCGGACTTGCTCGAATTGATTTTTTTGGAGATATTTAAAGGACAAAGTCTATGCAACCCCTGTATACACCGGAGAAGAGTTAGTTCAAAGACTTCGAGAAGCGTGTGAACTCGTGAATGTGTGTAATGCCACAAATTCTTTGTTGTGCGCAGATGTTAAAAATGCGTTGAAATTGAAGGAATGAATTTTGAGCAACTTTTGTAATTTGTAAGTTACCTTATTTTAATCAAATTCATTATATAGGTAATAAAAAATTCATAAGCGTAAAAAATAATGTCACCAAATTATTTTTCTTGTAATTGTTTTTTGTTTTTCTCAAGATCCTGTATCTCCGAACCTAATTACTTGATGAAGTTTAGACCATGCAATTCGGGACACCCTGTAATTGTAATTCTATCAATACTCGTGAAGAACCCTATAGTTTCTAAAAAGAACCAAGTACAATATTTATTACTTGCCGTTTATAAAATGGTTTTGCGCAATCGTTAATCATTTCTACAAAGTTATTGAAAAACAGAAAGCAATTTCTTTAGTAAAACAAATTTAGTTATGCGCATAATTCACTGAAAATCTCAAATATTTTAAACTTGACAAGTTACAGAAAATTGTTCGTTAAGCGTTCAATGTAAACTTACTCAGAATGTTTTGATTAATGTGAATATACAGATTTAAGATTTCATTTAAAAATTCGACCACGCTAGAGAGCATCATTTATGTATGTAGATACGATAGAAAAGTATAATATAATAATAATATCTACTAATATGAAATTACTATACATAATTAATAATTTTATATCGCACACATACTGTACACATTATACATACATATTTTACTGACGAGAACTAGGGTTACTTGATAACAAAAATAAATTGCAGCTACGTTATGCTCTTGACTGTTGACTAAAATTAATGTCCTTGCTCGTTTTTGATAAAATTAATGAAACAATTTTTGTTTAAGTATCACTATATTATAGATTTGATTATAAAAGTGTTTTTATAATACAAACGATATTATTATAATTCTTAAAAATAAATTAGGCCATGATTTTAGATTTTATTTGGAACGTTCAGAAATGTTTCTACTATAAGTGCTATTATCCAGTTAGGGTAACTCTTATAGGCCTTCAGAGAAGATAATCCCTGGGGATCGAATATAGTACCTTGAAAGCCAGCTTATACCGAACAACTTCAACAACAAATTTAACGTTCGACAAATTATTCATTATGAATTTTTGATATTCTGCTTCGAAAATAGTCATTTATATATCACGCACTGAAATTATACATATAATGTTCATATTATTACAATGTTTTAATACTTACTGTACACTATTTCAAAAACAATAATTCATTTACAATAACTTTGCAGTTAAGAAAAGTATCAAACACATTTTTTTTCTGAAAATTACGTTATACCTACATAACTACTGATAAAAATAAACAATATTAGGTATCGTCTTTAATTTAATTTTATTTTGTTAAAATAACAGCTTTTATTTTTTAAAGTATCAAGCTGACACGTAAATCTACGCCGCTTTAAGGTCGTTTATACCTTTTAAAATTATGCGAACAAAAATGTAATTTCTAGGTTCATCGTTTTATTTGCAATAATTCGCGTTACTGTATATTACTTAAGGATGCATGTAATTATATATTTACGGACAAAAAAATTAATTATTTTTATTAATAACGTGTCCAATTTTCCGACCCCGTTAACTCGGACATAAAATGATAAATTTTTTTTTTGTAATTAAGTCATACATTAAGTCCTTTCCTTTCAAAAAACCGCTACCTACGTACAAATTCATCCAGAAATACCAAGTACAAAAGAAACCACGTACACGTACTTCACGTCACTAAAACGCATATTACAACTGTAACCGGATTAAAAACGAATCTTGGCAGATTCCCAGCGCGTCTTCATCGCGAATTGGTGTTAGGAATGACCATTTAAATCACATATTATCTGCATGTGATCGCCACTTATCAAAAAGGGAGGGATTGTTTTGTTCATTGTTGTTGCTGTGAGTTCAACAATCTTACCCATATCCTGTGCCTTCATAATCACAAAATAAATACTGCATTTGTCACTTTCGTAAAGAATGCGGGAGTGAGGTAATATATTAGCTGGTTGGCTAGCTGTGCACATGAAGTACCAAATTGAAAGACCAATACAGATAAAATCGCCAGTGGAAGTGTATTCCAAAGCCAAATCTCTCTCTCTCTGTCTCACACACACTCACTCACGTCTCTATAATTTTTGGCCGCAATCTCAGTTTTTGATTTATAGACGTTTAATTACAAATAGCTGTTTAAAATAGACAACTGCTGTTGTTATTATTTTAATGGAATAAAAATAACAATATCGTGTTTAATTGATATCCGTTTAATTTCAATAATGCTAAGCACCAAACAGTAAGAAATTAAGTTTTTAATTTTCAAAAAAATGTTTATACACATAAAAACAAAAAACAAAAAACTAAATTCTTACAATTAGTGCTAATTAAACTATAGAAATAGACACAGTAGGTTCGAATCACAGATAGTAGTATAGAAAAATAAATAATAAAATATTAAAAAAATGGTCTTATTGTCAGAAATTCGTCAAACGGTTAACGAAATCATAACAATAACGTTTTGTTGCTGTCATTGTGGTCTTATTAAAACCGAAGTTGTAGCTTTAATGATTCTGCAGGTCGAAAGCAAGTTTTAAAAACTCTTTTTTTGTTAAAAGCATGTCTATCGGTAAAGATTTGTTCAAATTCGCCTCGTTTAGGTATTACATAAAGTTCGACTTACTGTTGAATCTTCTTAACATAATCAAATGAGTACTTTTAGATACAAAATACCTTTCAGTAGCGTTTCGAACGGACAATTTCTTCTTTAGTATTGTTTATGACATAGCGGTTATAAACTAACAACCCGTAACAATAAAATTAATAAATTATATGCCGGAAATCTTTAAGGTGTCCACACTAGAGGATTTTTAGGTGCCCGGCTTTATGAGTCACTAATCACAAAGAAAAAATATTGACGATCAAAGAACCCAAAAAGTGTTTTTTTTTATATTGGGGCTTTAGGGCCTGACCGACCCCTCCTCAGGGTCGATAGGGGTCGATAATTTTAAGTATTACGTTTTGGAATTAAAAGATAAAATACGTTGAATTATATTACTGTATATAAAATTTCTAAGCCTCCACCCTTAATCCCTAGCCATTGTATATTAAGTAGTTCATTTCATAACGACCGATCTATGGTTGCAGCGGGATTCGAACCCGCACTATTGTTAACCACGTACAAATGTTTTGACTTCGTTATCGTCTTGACCATGCCACAAATGTGACCACGAAGTTTAATATGTTAAATTAAACAACACCTGCCCGGTAATCATAAACGTAACACGCCGATGTTGTAGCACAACAGGTAATATTATAAACGAGGGAAATTCCAAAAATAACTGGACAATAATTTTACATGCGTTTCAAATTTTAACTGCTATAACTATTGTATGCAGGTAATCACTGATAAGCAATTAATACTTCTTACGTTATATTCCCTAAATCCGCTTTATCAGTGGAAATTCTAAAGTGTCCGGACTCGGGGGAACTCTCCTTATATTTTAAAATCGTGTATCATTAAAAAAAAAGATTTACAGATAATTGTTCGGTAAATAGGTGCTTGAACTAAAAAACAATGCCAACATGCTCTAGGATTTTGGTCCTCCGATGACCAAACTAAAATTAGACCCGGAACACCAATTTTATTTTAGCATCGTTCTTTGTGTAAATTATAAAATACTTTTAATATTGATACCGTTTATAAACTGTATAATACTATAAGGGTCGGTTCTTCAATCACCCGTTAAATCTGTTCATCAATCAATCACCATAGAAATGATTATTAAAAATACATAATTGCTTCTATGGTGATAGTCGGAGTTTACTGTCGATGATTGAAAAACCTACCATAAGAAATCGTATTTTACTATGAGACATTGTAGTTTACGAAATGTATGATTGAGCGATTTTTATTATAACATCGGCTATATTATATAAGTAATAATGACGTAATGAAAAAATATAAAGTTCGTTGAAACCACCATAAATCTTGCTTTAGGTATACTTCCATCATAAATCCTGAGTAGGTCTTATTCGCGATCCGCAAGCAACCTATTCGAGGGTCAACGTGCTTAGGTATAAAATTAATGAGTATTCAAGGTGCTCTTACAAATTGTAACGAAAACTTATGTAGTATGTAAGCATATTTTTCTACGTAGGTACTTCTACGTTTCCAGAAGCACTTTTTGAATCAATAACGTTTTTATTTTTTGGTTTTAATTAAAAAATAGTAGAAATGTTGTAGAATTCGCTATAATTAAATGTAGCAAAAGAATTATTAATCCGAAAATACTAAGGCAAAGAGGAATCTTAATTATTCGTGGAATTTATTTACTTTGCTCATTCTTTTTCCATTTCCTTCGAAACCTCGCTTCGCGTTTTTATCAGTGACGTGCTTCTTTTATGAACAATATTTAATAAAGTACATGAGCAAACTGTGCTTTTTTGCACTTGCCCTGTATTTAAAATTTCTTTTAATAAAAGAAGCATCTGGAGCATAAAACATGGATATTGCATTTGAGCGGTTTCGTGGTAAATACTTATTAAGAATTTTTCATTCGTCGATTTCTATTCAACAAAACCAGAAACAATAAAATACTAGGTAGGTATATCAATATACATATTTATATACTTTTTGTTTATTGAAGTACCCTTCGTTATTATTTTATTAATTACACTAATAACAAGAGAATAACTTAAATCTTAATCGTAAAACTTTTAAAAACTTTTAATAGGTAAGTTGATTGAATTTTTCATATATATGTAAGTAGGTACCTACTTTATTATATAAGATGTTTCTAAAATATCTGGTCAGACTGCAAAGGGTTGTCAAAAATAAGCATTTTTGTCAAAGAATGTGGGTCTGGAAATGCCGAGTCTAGGTAGAGTCTATTGCTATTTAAATATTACTAGAATGCCTTTACAAATGCTTATGAATTAATTATAAATATAACATAATTTTTTTACATCTTTAAATTATACAACAGTTGTTGCTCTTTGTAAGAAATAGAACACGCCATCTTTACAGCCTTTTAACTTAACTAATCGAGTTACTAGAAAGCGGTACTAGCTTGTTATACTAATACTAATTGCGACAGACTGTACGACTGCCTTTCATTTCGTTTTGCAATTTTTGCTTTAGGTGCCAGCGCTTAGACGCAGTATTTCCGGAGGCAATGTCCAACGTGTTGACAAAAAAATGCTTATTTTGGGTCCCTTTATCACCCTTTACAATTTGATCGGATATTTTAGAAATGTATGTATTTAAAAAAAAAGTTAAATTCACTGCAGTTTTATATATAAATAACCTTACTAATTGTAAGTGAATGTATTATGTATACGTTATTCAAGTTATTCAAGATATGTTCTTATCCACGTCATCAATAAAAAGTTATTAAATTGTATATTTGTAATATTCAGTTTAAAGTTTTGAACGTGGTGTATTCTACCGACGTTTTACCAGCACTCGTATGACATTGGAAAGAAAGACTGTAATTTATAATCATTATCAAGTCGTATTGGGTGTCCGGAAATCGTGATTTACATACCTAGTTCAATAACATCCCTCCAGCCACTTCGGTTTTCTGCAAGCCTAACATTTTGTCGAATGTTGTTCCCAGTTAAGTCCTTAATCTTATCAAACTCGGCGATCTGCCTCTTGAACTTTTACTCTCAATTTTTCCATGAAACACTTACTTCTATAGATTATCATCTGTTCTGCGAGAAAATTATCACTTTTTTTCGATTATTTCGAAAACGGTGCATTCTATCGAAAATTATAAAGAGACATAATAGATAGAGAATTTGATGCTGATTCCAAAACATATTTCACATTACCGTTCTGACGATTAATATAGGAGATTAGAAGTATTTTAATTTTTGAACGGTCACCAACGAATTCGTCCTTCGTTTTCAACCTCCTACGATCCAAATTGCGACCGAAATCGTGTCCACAAGAAATCGATTATATATATATATATATATATATATATATATATATATATATATATATGACCGACCCAAAATGAATGACCTATATTTTCGTGATCTAGGAGTCGAAATCGGAGAAAAGCCAAAAGAACACGTCTAGGTCCCGTCATTAGACAGGCTGCAATAGTTTTATTTTCTATGAAAATTCGCTAAAATAAAGCTAAGATTCGCTTCGTCTAATACTCTGTGATTAGATATAGCGATCCTTTTACGCAAAATAATTTTAAACAATGTTGTATAACGGAAAGAAACTAACATAGCTATCAAATTACAATATATAAACACAATCTACACATTTAAATATTAAACAAAAACACCGCGTCGGTCTGCAAGTTTTTGTTATCGAAATTATAGCAAATATAAGTATAGTGGCACTATTCGAAATAAACAAATAAATAAATTATAAAGTATGTATTTAAAAATAAATCAAGGAATGGTCTGAAATTGTTAATCTAATAAATTAATAGTACATATTGAGCTATTAATGCCAATGGTTAAGGTGGCATTGGGTAACAAATTTTAATTGGGTAACAAAATTAAACAATTATTTATGCCATAATGCGAATACTCCGGGCATATTTTTTTCAAAATTTCGCAACAAAAAAGTGCGGTGTACGCATTGTCGCTATACTTACACTTTCTTAGAATTTTTCCTATTAAAATTAGGGTGCGCGGAAGGTCACTTAAAAAAATTAAATAAGCAGAAATCATTTTAATTATGGCTATTCAGTATATAAATAAATTAGATATTTCTTCAACAATGCCATTGTGTAAATCGAAATCATTTGTTGTATTTATTTTGTTTACAAAACATCTTGCAAGTTGCTGCGTATAAAACAAGTTATTCAATTCTGAAGCGTTAATGTCATTTAAATTCGTTCCTTAAATGTTGTTGCTGTTCCATCTATTTTATTACATTTTATTGTAGGTATTTGGTATTTTTATAGACAGATATATGGATTTGTATTATTTATGTTGCTTAATTGTTATTTTCTAATTCACTTTTCCTACGATCGGTTTCGGTATTATTGATGTTTTCCGGTGTTATGACGTGGGTCTTATTTTCATTAATTGGTGAGTCGGTTTTGTGTAAAACATCATTACTTATAACAATTAGTTACATTACAGTAATTAGATACAAAAATCTGATTATAATATTCCTACCGGAATAATTGAAATAGAGCGCGTTAGTTACAATTTCTGTATAATTCTATAAAATTAACAATAATAAATTTATTTGCACCAAAACTCTGCAATAAATAACTGAAATGCTATTTATATACATTCTGGCTCTTCTAAAATCCAGAGAAATATTTAGTTGCCTTACGTAAAATATATTTTTTAATTTATTTATTTAATTGACTCGGGATCTGTGCCCATACGCCCAGCAGCTATGTACTTTAGCAACGGCATCGGTATGCGTCATTAGTAGTCTTCATCAGGAGAAGGTATCCTCCTGGGTACTAAATCGTGTCACTTGTTTACTAGATGTGTACACACCGATACTGGTAGTGCAGCATACCTAGTCGCTGCTTTTCCTATTTCTAATTTTTCATAGCAATAACACACATCAAACATCCATGGTTGTAGCGGGATTTGAACTCGCAGCCGCGAATGCGTTAAAAGACCAGTCGAGAAACAGGCTATCTAGACCACTCAGGCCCCTAACACATCATTGTTATTCCGAATTAATGCTGCTTGGGGGGCAGGAGTGATGTTCTCCTCTACCAATAAGACGTCCTTTAAACCGTTGATTTAAAAATTATCTTACACGTAACAGAAAGTGCGCGGGGCATCGTCGTGCTGGTATCACATACCATGTTTGATCGCCAGATAAACATTTTCTATCATATCTCCAAAGGATCTTCTAAAAAAATTTAAACCATTTCGCAACCAATATTATATCTATTATATTTTCTGACATCTACCAATAGAGATTCAATTAGAATGTATTTCCTGTATATAAAACAAATAAAAATACAATTAATTTAATGAAAATCCTTATTAAGTATTTATTTAAAAATAATGTCTAATTTTAGTAAGTACTTAATAAAGCAAAAAATATAGGTAGGTACATGTTTGAATTTTAAATAAAAGACATTCAGTCAATAATTTTCAAAGTGAATTAAACATTGGTATCTACATAGTAAGCACTTAAATTCAAATACCTACAAATTTTTTTTTTCTTTTTCAGTTTTAGTAGTATTTTCTAAAACAAATTCATTTTTCGGCAAAATAGTTTAATTTTTATTATTTGCGTCTGGATAAACATGAGCAACGGTTTCATTTTCATATTTAATTTGTTTAGTACTGTAAATATCATCACTGTCGTTTTTTTGACCATATAATTTACTATATAACGGTTTAAAATCAATTTCTATTACAAACGGTTCTGTTGAAGAAAAATTAATATTTCCTACGGTACTCGAGAAAATATCAATAGCTTCTGTAATATTGTCTTTTTTTTGATAGACATTAGTGACGTCATCTGTTGTGATCGCAGTTGTAATCTTGTTCGCATTGTCAGTTGTACCTGCAAGATGTAAGTTTCAGTCTTACATTTAAAGTTACCAATTTGTTTATTACCTTCGCTTGGTACTGTTTTGTTATCCTCTGTGAATTGACTGGTACTGCTTTCTATAGATTTCAAAATATCGTTCTCTTTAGTTATTTCATCTTTTTCGAAAATCATGGCACTTATACCAGTGATATTAGATCTTATAACAAAATCATAAAAACGAATTAATCTTGAAGGTCTCTCATCTTCAACTGCCTTAAGGCTGTCCGTTAAGGCAGCTAAGGCATCGCAAACAACGAAAATTAAACACGAAATAAATAAAAGTAGTTTCATTTTCTAAAAATATTAGAAAAGTTTATTCCTAATATCACTTATGACTGTTGTAGAATATAACAACTATATCGTTAACAGTTATACCTATTTAAATAACTTCATAAATAATTGCGGTAGTAGTAATTGTTGTTTTAAGTTATTATGCAGTTACCAATTACTTGTAGGTACTATTATCAAAACTTTATAGATATAGAACAAGTAGGTATGCCAATTAAATTTTAATTTTTACGTAAAATAAACGGATTAGATAAATAAATTTATTTTACTCGAACGAAAAGTTGAATTATTTTGATATAATTTTTTTTAAATTGCGAATAGAATTTAAAGGCAGTACCTACAGCCTAATGTTTGTTATGTGTATATACTACCAAATAAAATGCTCTGCCTCTGATTGAGTTTGAAAGCTTATATCTTAAAAACGGAGGGGGTCAACATTTTTATTGGGTATTCATCCACTATTTGTGAACATTTCAGTTTTGTACGTAAAGTCGTTTTGAAGATTTTGTAAAGTATTTCAAGAAAACTGTCGAATTTTGCTCATTCTACATAATAAGAATCTCCCCAATAAATAAGCAGTGTAACACCAAAACTTACGTCGTTTTCATACATTTCGCAAATATATACGTGTTTAAGCATATAATGAAAAAGAAATAATTAATTGCATAATTCCTATTATTTCCTTTACTTTATTCATAATGCCGCTTTGTAGTAATGGTAGACGCAAAATAGCACTCACCACACTCATCCACGGCCAGAATACGCTAATATCGCACTTCATTTATCAATATATTATAATTTCTGAAGCCTTTAAACATTAATATTTTTATTAACTATTTTACTAAGTAATTTATCTTTTTAGTCCATCCACGTGCATGCAAGAATGTTTTAAATATTTCTTCAAATGAGCGAATTGGAGTGAACTTTTTAACCCTTAGCGAACGAATGCCGCCATACTCGCGACATTGCAAATATTCTAAAATAATCTAATGCCGCCATACGAGCGGCATGACGTTATATTTCAGGACACCTGTTAGGTTCGGCCTTTGTTAGGTTCGGCCTATTATTACTGAAAGTTCCCATAAAATCCAATAAAGTGCCTTTTCTCGCTCTGGAATTGAAGCACCTAATTTCTTAAATATCCTTTGACCTACTGATCATGGTTTTAGGTAAATGCGCTCGTTCGTTAAGGGTTAATATAACTTTTCCTAATTTTTAATTATTAATTATTTTTTTTAGTAATTAACAAAATTCCACAAATATTACACTAAACTGCTTTCCGTTTAATATTTTTTGAATAATCGTGTTATGAATAAAAGCGTTTTTAAAATATGGCTAGAAACACATTTCTCCTTTTTGGAAAATTATAAAATTAAGCATAATTATGTAGCAATAAGGTATCTTTGGCAGGCAGTTGGTTTGAGTGAAATCCGTTAGGTACTTTTCGAAATATAAGCTTTTAAACTTCTGGGATCAGAACTTTTTTATGTTCATAATAGTTTAAATTAAAGTGTATATAAATATGTGGATAGATATGCCAAAAACCGAAATACATAAGTACCTTCTTTATTTAATAAGGATCTAAAAGGAACTTGTTAGAACGAGCACAAGGATTGAATTAAAATTAACTATGTGTTCGGATACCTAAGTCTAGTCCTAAGTCTTTACATAATGTTTCTATGCCTCGATTCTTACAAAATAAGGGAATAAAAAGTAAAGCGATTTATAGGAAGTCGAAATAAAAGTAATACGACACGTTAACTCCTTTGCTTTTTCTCCATTAATTCCTCCGTTGAAGAATAATCCAATTATCGTAATATATTGTGTAATAGGGGAAATATGGGGAAAACTGACCAGGAGGGTAAAACCAACCAAGCTTAATTTTTATTGTTAAAAATCGTTCTAATTAGCAGTTTATGCAGTTTCGTTGATGAGTATATACTTAGATACAATTCGACGAAGTACAAATTAAAGTGACCGGCCACGTAGTACTTTCATTAGTTATTGTTTTGTGGTTAAAAATTATTTTAAATCTTATTTGATACTACACTTTAAATAATAATTTTTTCCTGATTTGCGTATTAACTTAACAAACTTAATAATCTTTTAGTATTATTTCAAAAAATTCTTGTTTGCTACATTAAAAATTGTTTCCTAATAAAGGTGGGTGAAGGTTGTTTAATCGTTTTTCTTTTAATTTTGTCTCAAATTCTTATATTTACCTGATTTTTTTAGTAATAGGTAATAAATGCCTAATATCGAATTATTGTTTCGAACTTATAAAAATAACATTTTTTTCATAAAATCAAAAATAAAAATTTTCTTGTTCAGTCTAGCGACATTAAGTACTTATCGTCAAATGGGGGTGAATCAGGACAACGTGGTCAATCGGTCATTGTAGTCTATAATTTGTTAAAACTTCTTACATATTTAATCACACATTTTTATCTTTTAGTTGAGGTAAATTGGAGTAATGGACGGTACGAAAGTATAAAAACATACCTACCTGAAAGCAAATTCTATTAAAATTATGACAGAAGAGTGCAGTTCAAGAGAAACCAGTTACTTAACTCTTCGGAAAGCACAGAAAGTATATAATATACCGAAATCCGATATGTTTGGAACTGTCGAAACAAACGTGGTGGAGAAACTGCTTTATCAGAACGTGTAGAACAAGTCAAGTGGAATTAATTAATTACATTTATTAAAGAATGGGGATATTTATTGGAAAAAATAGAAATTAAGGGATATCTTGATAGACCTGATATAGATTTTGGTAATCTTGAGAGATCTTAGTAATGTTACTTTCCATGTTTCTAGAATAATTTTTTTATGTTATTCGTATACCTACTGTTCTTACAATTCAGTACCAATATAATTAGCAATTAATTCAAACATAGTAATTTTTGTAAATTAGCAACTGTTTTTAAAATATACATGGTATTGTATATGCATATTTTGTAATAAATACATATTTTTAACCTTTTCCATCCCAATTGACTTTATATGCGGGGCTACTTAAATATGACAAGCAAATAAAACTGCTGTCCCGATTGACCTCATTTACGGGGTCAATCGTCCCGATTTATCCCTTTTCACTGTATGTTTTGTATTACCTTGTTTATGCTGCAACGATTTGACAATTTGAGACCAAACCTATCTATGTTTTAGTTCATTAGCTCTAATTTAAATGTTTTTGCTTACATAAGAAAAGCAAAATATAGGTATGTACGTACCTAATTTCTACATAGAGGTGCATTTTTATATTTTTCATTATAATACAATATAGGTACACAACATAATGTAATAATTACAATATTATATATTATAATTACATTTTAATATGTTTTTGGAATAGGTAATAACGATACAAATACATTCTTACATTTTATTTAAGTAAACAACCTATTAATTTGGATTTTTTGGTACAGTAACAACTTCATGAATTGTTTTTGCGATATCATATGTAAATTGTTGAATGGTTTTATTTTCCATAATGTTTTTAAATATATTTGCATAATGATTCACTAGCTTATTCAACTGGTTATCTGCAATAATAAAAAACGATCACTTATAATAATAAAATACGTAGTTATTTTTGATGCTAATACATACATTGTGAAATACAACTTTTGCATTCGAGAATGAAAGTTTTTGACGAACGTGAGCGAGCAAAAAATCATTCGTTGTTGCAAAAGCATTTCGTAATCGTGTAAAAACAATATTTTTTCGATAACTGTCCCAAAATTAGTAAAAATTTGATTAGAAAGTTTGACACTGACGCTTAATTAATTTAAGATTAATGATAATAATAATGCTCTCAAATTGTCATTTCGCATTCTGTTTCTAGAACACCTATTATTTCGCGTAACAGAAACAATAGCAATAACGACAATTTTTATCGATCAAAAACGTTTTTCCCATGCGAAATGTTTTTGCACTCTGTTAACCAATTAAAAATCTTCTAACCGGTGCCTCAAATGTCAAACAGAGGGCGTTTCATAAATATTACTACCGATAGTTTGAAATGAACAGTGTTAGAAAAGAAACAATCACATTATTTTATGTTCTTTGATCAATAATTTAATAGAAATTAAATAAAACTACAGATTGTTAAGACTAGAAAATAGTTTGTTTCGAGATTAATTAGCAGCAATAAATTTATAAATGTGACGTTTCTTGAAATACTGTTTATTTGAAGTAAAACGAATTTTATAGTAACGACTACCTTTTTGGAAAAATTTGGTGAAATCAAACAATTATATATTATTGTGGTTATCGAAGAGTAACTACATGCTGAAAGGACCATCACACTCGCGTGAAATGTACGCTTTTCAGCGTTTGCTCTACAATATATTTACTAAATAAACCTATATTATAATTAACTTACTTAAATTATCAGATGGTTGGTCAGTTGTAACTATTACATTTATATAATTAAACAAGACGAACATTATTATTGTAATAACTACTGTTCTACATAAAATAGTCATTTTTACAATTAATCGCGTTTAGCGTACCTACAGATATTAAACAAACAGATATTAAAACAAAATGTTTATTTATATGGTTTCGAAAACCTGATAAGTTATCAATAATAGCGTAATTATTTTTTTTACTACTATGTAGTAGGTATGCGATAGGTTCTTCATTAACATAAACATTAACATAATAGGCGATAAAACTAGTAACAAATAGTCAAATTATTACCTACAATTAAATATGATAAAAAATGAGTAACTGTCACGCAAAATTTATAGCAATACTTACTTATAAAGTAAATATTATACAGGGTGTATCGGAGGAATTTTGCCAAATTTTAGGATTATGTGCTACTTATTACATTTTGAGGCCGTAGATCAGAACACAATATGTACGTTTCGTATTTGCGATTGCATAGATATTATTATGAAAACGATCGAACTGATTTGATTCAAATTTTTTGTTTCAAGTTTGCTAATAGTCTAAAATTCTAATTTCTTATTTTAAATTAGGTAGGATGGAATAAAATAATTTTAAGACAAACAAATACTGCTATATTAAGAAGTATGTGAAATTATTAAAGAACAACTTATTGTTAAATTAAAATAAGAATATATGCTGAGTAAAAAATGTAACTGGAAATACGATTAACAGATTTTAAATATGAGCGCTTCATAATAAACGCTCTAATTGGAGCTTTCACGGTCGGCCTGCCGTTGCTCCAATGATATTGATGACAAGTTATCGAATCGAATTAAAGTAACATTAAGTTTTTCCTACAAAAATTCCTGAATTCGTTAATATTCACATCAAATACATACAGGATACGACTGAGAATATAATATGAGCATAAAATTATAAAATACAAAAAATACATTACACACCAATGCATAAGATGAGTTACTAGTTATTCGATCATTTTAAAATAGTCATTTACTGAAAAAATAATTTAAGTAAATAATCAAAAAAATTGTATATGCGTAAGGAAGTTTTACAACCAGATTCAAAAAGAGTGATAAATATTTAACTGTAAGAAAGAGGACGCAGTAGAGAACCAGAAAAGATTATAAAAGCGAAACAATAAAATGTTCAGTAGAAAATAATTAGCAAAACTTCAAAAACAAAAGTCGCGATTACATTTTATTATCTACCTATCATAAATAAATAAATGAATAAATATATCGCTTACAATTAGAACATACCATTCGAATTTCATTTTTCAATAAAAATCAACAAAGTCTTAAGCAATTATTAATCAGTTAAAGAAATGATTAAAAATTAAGTCGTGTATTTGAAATAATTTCTAAGAAAGTCGGTATTCGTGAAATGTATTCATCCACAAAAAAATACGACCATAATTCAACTATTCAAAATGTACAAAAGCTACGCTTCTAATGAATTCGCTCGGAAAATTTGCTACTGTTTCTTTTATTTTGAATCGCTTTTCAAGTCCAACCCACGGAATAAGTTATCTCGACGAGAATTTTTTAAAAATTTAACAATGTCACGGAGTGTAACCCGACTCTGCTCGGCAGAGATAATATCGTTTCATTAATTTCAGAATCTTGTCTCGTAACACATTTCGTATTATTCTCAACGACAATTAAAAATAATTATAAATTTTAAAATAGGAATAACAACCTACTCTTTAAATTAAAGTTGATATATGCATATGTATAAATTAACTACAAAAACGTTCTTCATGCGCCATAAGCAGGCGATGGTTTTACACAAAAGTACATTTATTTCTTTAATAGCTTAATGAAACGAGTTTTTACGTCCCGCTACTACCACGTTAATATTACAATTAGGCAAAATACAAATTCATAACAGCACAAGTAATTTTCCCCGAATGATTCACATTAAGTGCTAACTGATATTACGAAGAAAAAATTATTATTTTTTAAAACAGCTACTTTTTTTAAAATTTATTTATTTAGTGGGTATCGACTGCTAGGTCATTAGCCATTTATTACATTTCAGTGATTTACAATTTTCGTGACTTACATTTGATTGAATTCATTTAATTCTCCAAGGAATGCTATTGTTTTTTTTATATCTTCTTTTTTGGGGTCTAGAGCTTTTTCTATCTGATCTGCCACTCCATGCTTTTGTCTCAGTTGAGTGTATTTAGGACATTCTACGATTGTATGATTTATTGTTTGGGTCGTCTGGCATCTTTAGCATTCTGGTATTGTATTTTTTTTATTTTGTGAAGGCGAGAGAATTTTGAGTGTTCTGTTCTTAGTCTTGTTAGTTTTATTTCAATTGCTCTATTGAAAGATATAAGGTTTGTCCATGATTTTACGCTTGTTTTCATTTTTTTTTAGCTTTTGAGTTGATTCAGCCCTTTTTCTTCCATCGTTTATACATTTAGTTTTTTATTGTGTTCACTGCGTCTGATTGTAGTGTTAGTAATTCTTCGGTTGTGTCTTTGTTGTTCTTCACTTGTTTTGCTATTTTATCTATTTTTTTAAAGTCGCCGAAGAGTGTTTTTATGCGGTAGTCTTTCGAAATCCGTGGGAATTTATGCATTTTTCATAGTGGTTATCTGAATGCTTTTTTTGTTCTTCATTACTCTTCGACGCCTTCAACTTCGCGAGTTATCCCAGCTAATAGCATACGGATTTTGAAAGACTATCGTATAAAAACCTATTTTTTGCAATGTCCAACTTTAAGTAACGTTTAAAAAGTGTAAATTAATGCATTTTTCATAGTGATTGTCGGAAAACGAATTTAATTATCCTATTAATAGGCAACCAATTTTACAGAGGAATAATAACATAATGATTGTAAACAATAAGTTTATTGTTGCAAAATAACTACTAAAATACAAAATAATTAGTGAACTTCATTTAATGTTAATTAACTATTAGTTAATCTGATTTGTGTAGGTGCTCCAAAATTAATGCGACTATATTTACATGTGTAGTTAAAATTAGATTAAATTGCCATCTCGAGATCCTTATTACTGTCTTACTAGATTTATTATGTCCGTTTGTAGATAAGATAGTCGTAATACTATTAAGGCTTCAGAAACTGACACATTTGTTGTAAGCATCTAATTCTAAGCTAGTAATTGTTCAATTTTATAAATAATCAGCTTTAATCCGCGACTTCGCCCGAGTGGGATTCGAAATATTCGAAGGAACGCATCCTACAAATTTGATATTTCAAAGGTAGTACGGAAAAACTAATAAAATTTTTAATAAACATACATACCCTTGCCCCGTTCAGCCTCTTAGAAGCGGAATTTGAAAAATCTTTCTTAGTGGATTGTTACACCATAAAAGAAACGTATCCTCCAAATCTTACCAATGGTTGAGGTTGGGCGTTGACAAGTCAGTCAGTTAGTCACGCAACATATTTATACAGGGTGTTTCATTGAGGACGGATCAGATGTCGCAAGGCGAAAGCAGACCTCAATACGCATCGACTTGATTTCCATATATATTGGGCGAAAGTTGTTTAAAAGTTATTTCGGTTTTAATGTATTTTTAGATAAACTCCGGTTTTGTCCACAAATTTCGTTATCTGGCTAAACTATCGGTACTGGTACTTGTTGTTCCAAACATAATAAGCAAAATCGAAAAAAGTAGCAATTTTCAATGGTGGATTTCACTCTCTTAAACCGCGTAAGAACACGAACGGAATACGGCTCTGGATTAGGGTTGACTAGTACTACAATCCTGAAAAGTTACAAATTTTTTTGAGATTTCCACCTACCTAACCTTCCTTGTTAGTTCACATTAAATAGCGGTATGTGTTTGATTCTTAATATATGGAACATGAGTGCAATTCGAACATACTGGGTGTTTCTGAAATGTCTGCTCAAATTGTAAAGGATGGTAGGGGATCCAAAATAAGCATTTTTTTGTCGAAAAAGTTGGGTATGAAAATGCCGCATTTAGGTACGATTACCTTTCGTATTTTGTTTTGCAATTTTTAAACGCTTAAACGCGATATTTCTGGACGCAATAACCTTGACAATTTGGTCAGATATTTTAGAAACACCCTGTATATCGCTTTCATAATTCATAACTTTACCATTTAACAATACACAAAATCAAATAAAACGAATAAATTTAAAAAAGAATCGCTAATGAACCATTTCAAACTGAAATTAACCTGAAACAATTCTTGCGCCGGTTTTCATTTAGGTAGGTATATATAAGTTTTCGAAAAACAAATTTGATGTGTATAAATTTAACCTTAACGAAGTAATTTCTAACTTAAATTGAACCAATTTCAGCTTAAGATTTAAACATCGCTTTAGAAATAACAACTTCAGTTAAATAGAATCGGTAGGTACCAGATAGTTCCTAACATCGCGAAATTTCTCTTGTGAGACAAAACATTCGTATTATCATTAATCAGTCCCATTGTTGTACCATTAACGCGATTGTGAACTGCAGAATTCTGAGCACGTAAAGATTTCCACAACCAAATGGAACGCAGGATAGGATATCGCACGTAATTGGCACCGATTTGTCAAACAGTACAATTACATTTTCCGGGCACCTATAAATTTTACGCTATTATATCTTTAAGACAGTGTTGCCTTTAAAAGATTATGCAACAAGTACGCCATTAAAAGATCGTTCTACTTCTTCATTAACCGAAAGAACTTCCTATACAGAATTACTTTAATCTTTTGTAATCATCTATTTAAAACACAAAAGAAATGCCGCGCGACATTGATTTTAATTAAGTATTACCGTCTGTGTTATAATTAATTTTTACTTTTCGATAATAAAAGATAAATAATAAAAATTCCATTTTATAATAAGTTTTTTTGATAGAAATTCGATCGCCACAAATTATTGTTCTTTTATAAATTTTTGAATTTTAAATTAGATATTAACTTAAACGAGACCGAATTATTAATGTTATCAGTTCTAGCGATAAATTATTCCGTTTGATTTGTTAATCAAATTAGGCGTAGGTAACACGAAAACAACTTTAACTTCATTGCGTATCGTCCCATAAAATATTACGTTTGCTTTCTACAAATAAATTATGGAAAAGTATGGAATCCTAAGTTAAACAGGGTGTTTCAGAATAACTATTCCAGCTTTTCGACTGTGATGGGAGAGCATGTAATTAAAAACATTTTTGTAATAAATAAATGTCCGGAAACGCTTAGTTTCTGAGATACGTTACAGTTTTTCAGTTAAAACTTGGACGCCACTGGGTTTATTGGAAAATTGAGGGCATTTTAAAAATGTTTAATGTGTTTTTCAAAAATAAGACCACTTGCACTCTTATTGTGCGATGCATCGTTTTCGAGCTTAACGAGAAGACCCGATTTCGTGACTATTTAAGCGTGCGTCAATGAAAAAATGTATTTTATAATACCGTTTCCAAACATTGGGAAGTAACAGTAGTCAAATAAAGAACAAAATCCCATATAGACTTCAAATATAAGTTCGAAAATGCTTCGTTTCCGAGATACCAATATATTTATTATTCTTTTCGTCGTATTATTCACAAGCAAACATTTTATTTTGTAGTTAGAATTCCTAAAATTGAACAGTAAATTCGTTTTTCGACGGTATAATGTCTTATCGTTCACGTATATTATCACTACGTAATATTAATTAACACTACACTTTTAATCAATATACAGTAGAACGTCGATTATCCGAACGTCGGTCAACCGAACGACCGCTTAACCGAACTGTTAGTCCTCATTCGTACGTGCCTTTTTCCCCGCTCGCTAAGACTTCCTCCCCCCCCCGCACATGTATCGAGTTGCCGACGTTTATACTGGGCGTTCTTTTCGTTAATTCTATACATACATGCAGAATGCATATGTATTACGTATTTTGTTTACTAGGCTGTCTGTGTAACTTGGTAAATTGGTAAATAAAAGTATACAGTTCAATTATCCGAATAAATCAGTTTTCCGAACACCCATGTCCCCCAATTAGTTCGGATAATCGACGCTCTACTGTGCCTTCAAACTTCTCTGTATAAATAACATGTATTTTTTACGGCAACAAGTTTCAATATTTATCGATGGCGGTGCCGCACGGATTCGCCTGCTCAGCCCATAATGAGCACATTATACAAACGCAAAAAGTTTCTTCGAAGACACTTCTTTGATAAAATGCATTTTCTTAAGAAAGAGAAAGCATAAAACATAACGTTTTCACTGCTATATTTTATAAGAGATAATTCAAGAGATAATCGATTCAAACTGTAGGTATTCATTATTTTTATTCTATAACCAGAAACAAAAGAAAATCATATAAATATGTGTCGTCTTCGTTTTTCAAATAAAAATAGCATTTAGAAATTTTCAAATAGCATTTTTCAATAATGTGCTTTATTGTATGAATCAAAATTAATTATTATTAAAACTTACACTTAATAAATAATATATACATAATATACGGTTTCTTTAGCGGTATCGTTAACCCCATCTTACAGTTTATTACGGTTTAAAGTTCAGAGAAGGCTAGCAGGATATATAACAAGACGAGCAGTACTAAGTGTTGCACAACCGTAACGATGCCAGTCACCTAGATAAGATAAAGCTCTTTATACGCACACCATGTAATTCAACCCTGGGGCTTCATTATTCTAGTTTTCGATAACGATTCTGAATGAAATCCCACGTATGAATACCACTATTTAATTTTAGTAAATATGCTTAATGATTTTCAACTTTTCAAAACCAATTATAAATAGATTTTTAACTCAAAGTAGATGTAATTATTATTTATTAAATATCTTGTGATTTTCTACAATACAAAATAAAAAATAAGTAGTAATAACATAATTTTACAATATGTCTTATATTCATTATAAGCAATTGTAAATAATAGTACAAATACTGTACAATAAATGTTACAAATAATACAATATACTGTAATAAGTATAAACAATTCCGGCGTGCGTCTCCAATCAGACATTTGAGATGATGATGCGTCATTCGAATATTTATTTCAGTGTATGTGTGCTTTTGCGTTATAGTTATTTTTGTTTTACACGTCCTAGGTTTTTATTAAGAGGATGATTACGCTCGCACAGAAAAGCTAAATACAATTTTACAAGTATGTTATCTACACGTTATTTCAGTATCCCACTATACAAGTTTGCCCACGCCACACTTCATTTCAGTACAGAAAATATTTATGCTTATCTAGTAAACATTTGATAAACATCTAGCTATTAAATTCCAAGACATTATATTAAATAGGTATAATTATTCAGTAACTTGCTCGAAATTTATATTCTACAGTATCTGGTTTGTCAATTGTTCAATTATTACAAGAAATCAGTCGAATAATTCTAAAATTAGTGGCAAATGTTATAACTACTGTTATAACAGTACCCTCGTAACCACTCGTGTTAGTGCGTTGTACCTTGTCATGTTAACAACTTGTGGTTGTTGATAAAATGAAATTCATGGAATAAAAACCCAGAGTAACTTATACATATCGATGTGATTAATTATAATAAGGGCCGATCTTTCCATCTTCTGATTATATCTGACAGATATTTCCTTTAGAAACATATCTGTCAGATAAATTTATCAGAAGATGGAAAGATTTGCCCTAAGCCTGCATTCTGTTAAATTTTAAATAAATTAAAAATCGTTCTGTAGTAAGTTTAGATCGTATTCAGACAGTTATATATATATATATATATATATATATTGAATCATTCACTAAAACATAAATACGTTTTGGAGAAGTAATTGTTGCAGTTACTTCTAACAATAAGTCTAATAAGTAAGATACGAATGTTTCACTTGAGTAACTACAATAAAACCCCGTGTATGTGAATCTCGAATTTTTTACTACCTGTTGAAGTAGAAAATTATGTAGATAATCGTCGGTATCGCCTCAAAGTAACAGTAACTATATCGACGGTAGTTGTGGCAGATTATCGTAAACGACATAAAGTAGATTTTACAGAAGCGCACATTTTGCATTGTAGCGTAGCTACGTATAAGAAGATACGTTTTACCGAAATACAAATCGATTTTTCTAGTGAAAAAAATCTAAATATTAATACCAGATTTTTGTTCTTGACATATGATGTCTTTGCCATAGATCCATTGATGCATAAGATAGTCAGAAGAACTCATTTTCGCAAAAAATGGCGTTTACGATAACTGTATCGATATATATTTAAAATACATACAAGTGTAGACAATTAAAAGTATTGTTAGAACAACCACTTTTACCATGCATAAAATTTCGACGAACGCATTCTTTACTAATTATATGAGGTAATATGAAAGCCGATATCTTGAAATAAACATTTCTTCAGTTTAGTTTACGCAGCGAGGAGATAGCGCGAGCAAGACGGCGATACAAGGATAGAGCATACACGCGAGCACGAAGACCGCGATTCGCCGATTATTAAACGAAAATGTTTTGAGCCCTTATTTTATTTATAAGTATCTATTAAGAAATATTTTTTAGGTAATTAAAAGATGGCAGAAGGTGTACACGTTTTTATTTTTTTAATATATAGCTTCTAATTCAAGAAAGTGACATCGAAAAGTTAGTCTAATTATTTCCAACTTCAAATAGTTATTATATAAGAAGTATATATATTCTTAAGAAAATAAGAACGTCATCACATACTTGATGATACATATTTTCAGATTCTTTAATAAAAAATTGAAAATTTCTATCAATATAGGTGTAATACCTGACCGAATTTACATTGAAATCCCTATATTAGTGCTTGGCGTAATCATTCCTCTTAAGCAGTTATTTTGTTTTGCTATTATCTAATTTAATAATAATAATAAAAAACTTTATTACGTTCAACAGCAACGGCGGAGTTCAGTAGTAATGACCGCTACTCTTCCACTCAACTGCAAAATTAAAATAAAAACACGTAAGAATATGAACAAAAACAAAAATTATTAAAAAACATATACTTATACATACGAATAACCCTACTAAATAAAAAAGACTTAGGGAAGTTGCGCTAAATCGTAATATCTTGATGTAAGGAATTCACTGTCGCTCTGTGTCCACCACGAATAATTTTGGAGAATATAGTTGTTTGTAAGAACTTTCGTCTATCAATTGTTTTCAAGAAATTAAATGATCTCAAAAACTATTTCGATATTGGTAGTGTTTATAATATGAAGTAGCGTTGAAATTTTATCAGATCTCAACTGTAATTATAAAAACTGGAAAGTTTTATTTGAAATAAGATCTAAAGCACGACATAAATGTCAATTTTAGTTCAAATTAACGAACGTAGTCTAAAACTATAATCCTTAAAATTTCAAATTGCAATATTCATTATCTCCCTATATTTCTGTAACCAAATTTAAAAATTTTAAATTGATATCTAGGTAAGTATGTGCTTACCTATCTATTTGAACTTCTTTAGATAGATTTATTAACTTCGAGAATTCATAATTAATTCAATATATACCTACCTATACCTACGTTTCAAAATAAATAAATTAATTCAAATTCACAAATCGTCAGTTATATTTTAATCCGTGGGGAGGCAATCACTACCGGTCGCCTCAGGGGTGCTGTTTGCAAGAGTAACAAGCGGTTCCATTCATTACAACTTGCTGTAATTAAACACAAATTTGCTATTTGTGTACATTGCGTAAATTAAAGCATTAGTACTGCATCCCTAATGTAACCACTCTTATTATTAATTCAAGGTCTGACATCGAGTTTTTGATATGAAAAATGGCAAATTTGCTATTAGTAATAATTGCACGTCGTTAACTAAACTTTATTTCTTTTTTTATACAGGATGTCCCACCTTTATTACATAATACTTCATCAAAATATTCTTGGATCAAAAACAAGCAGACTAGGGATAATAAATATATGTAAGTATATTTGCAAATGCATAGTGTCGGAGATAAACATTGATTTAAAAAAAAAACTTAATTTGATTTAAAAAAAAATAAACGAATACGAAGCTCTTTCAGTAGAGGAATTCGTGCATGCGCTGGAGCAAATGGTGACCATGTTGAACATCTTTTATAACAGTTATTTTATTTTGTCGTTTATTACTTGATGTGTTGTTAACTTTTATTTTAAATTAGTAGTGATTATTTCAGAAACTCTGCATTTGCGAATAAATATTTATTAGACCTTTTTATTTGTTTTTGACCCAAAAACAATTTGACGAATACAATCAAGGTGTGACACCCTGTATATCATTTATTATAAGTACGTAATATTTTTAGCAATAGCAATCAATTAAATAAAAGCAATAAAATAATACGATTATTACATAATATAAAAACACCTACATTTCAAGAGTTGTAGGTCTATTAAAAAGAAAAATTAATCAACACCTCGTCCTATTAAATGATATTAGTAAACGATTGTAGTAGATATATTTTGCTAGCTATATCTTTGAGCTATTTTTTAATTAGGATTCACATTTATAACTAAATAGATAACTTAATTAGGTTGGCGCCGATTTCACTGTTTAATAGAGAATAGTCGGTTCGAAAAGCAACAAATTACAAAAAAATTGATTTTAGGTATTATTTATTCCATAAAAATTAATTTTAAACTATTAAATAATAATATAATTTATTTTTGGGTTTGTAAGGAAGAGCAAAGAACATTATATTAGTCGTCAATTTAATTTATTTAATTTGTACATATTTTTTATAATTTTATGTTTCAAATGGGACTAATAAAAACATTATTATTAAAAAATTAAACATATTTTATGTATGTACCAAATAAATAATAATTATTATTATAGGTAATAAAATTTTATCATATTTTGCTGATTCCTCCACTAAATTATTCTCTGCTAAACAATAAAATCGTAATATATAACTGTTGTAACTTACTTTGTTTTTTAAATGCTATTCTTATGTTAATACAGTGCACTCCGCTTAATGTGATCAACATCGGGACACTGACTTTTTAATAACAATAACCGATTGCGATATATGCGATAAAAAAATAAACATAAATCTTTATTGATTAAAAATATTTAGAAATAAAGAGTAAATAAATTTAGCAAAAAAAAATAAAAAAATATAAAAAATATTTAAAAAAATATTATATTTATTTTAAATTTGAAGTTGAAAATAAATATGTATGTAATTATTCTAATATGTAGATATAAACAGAAATAAATGGAACAATTGTTACCCAAAGTGAAAAACCCTGAAATTTAACGATTCAGAATAAAAAACCATGAAAATTAACGATACAAGAGTAAACAGTTGCACTGTTCCTTATGTACAATAATTTATTATTGATGTTTAAAGTGGGATAAAACTGTTTTTTTTAAGAGAAATAAATCCCGATGGAACAAATAAAAACCCGAATGGGTCAGTTAAAAAATTCGAAATTTCGAGGTAGATTGAATTAAAGAAACTTATTCAGCATTGTTTGTCTGTTGTTCTGTCTGTAGGCTGGTAATTTACGTGAGAGAGAAGTTCGGTATCACTTGAACTTGAAAATACAAAGATAAAAATGTACACAAACAAGATTATTGCTCGTATATGAAAATTATCTTTAAAAATTGATTACATAAACCGAAGTCATGATTACTATAAACGATAGTTTTCCTATATAGTTATATACGTTCGGTCCGTACTTTACGAAAGTGATAACAATACTCGAATGATAACATTATCCATGATTTCAATAGGCAGGTGTGCACTATATCAAAAAATAAATTTTATAATAAAAATTCAAAGAATAAAAATTATTTAATAACTTAATAAGTGGTAAAATAAAATAATATGGTAAAATAATGACACGTATAATATTAGAAATGTAATCTCTTTTTTATTTTTTTTGCTGTAATACGTAATAATTCAATAAATTGTATAACTTTACAGAATACACGTGCGTAAACTTTACGCTCATAAATTTGAACTAAAGCTACCGTTTTATTATTACAAGTTGGCTAGCAATTAAACGACTACCTAGAGTTCCTAAAATAATATGAATACACTTAGAATAGCGACAATAGAAATAAAATAAAGGGTCATAAGACCCTACAAAGATGCTTACGTACTATGAAGATCTTAGTATTATGTGTGCTTGAGATGTCAGGGTAACATCTCATCCCAAACATGCTTTGATGATATATCACAAAGATTAAGTATATGTACCCTCTCACTGTTACCTCTACCATAATTATTCTTACGTTTATTCATATGTAATTATTTATGCTACATATATTAAGAAAATACAATTTTAATTATAATTTTGTAATAAGACTTTTAGATTTTTTTAATATAGAATATAAAGTTATGAACTTTTAGTAAAACTAAATTATATTTATTTTTACAGTAAAATAAATACCTATCTAATAATTCTATATATACGTACCTACATAAAAATGAAAGAAAAATATACGCACAAAAGTTAAAAATAATCATTTTTAATTTTTTTTAACCATTTCAAAACAACACATCGACACGTTTTTTGCAGAACGACTTAATCTACAAAAAGTAAATTTTACAGGAGCGCACATTTTGTGTTGTAGCATAACTATAATCAGATACGTTTTATGGAAATGCACATTGATTTTTCTGGTGGAAAAAATCGGAATATTGTCACCAGATTTTAACAGATGATGTATTTACATCAGATGCGTAAGATACTCAAAATAACTCATTTTCGCAAAAAGTGAGGGTCAAGTCGCTATAACGTAGATTTTTAAACGATATTAAACAAAAATATTGTTGACAATAGGCAATGTAAACAAATAAAGTTCGAAATTGAAAATATAAATTAAATTAACAACAAACGAATTATTAATTAACTCTGTAATGAAGGCAAGTATTTGTAAGAATTTCTTTCTTGAGGTGCATAATTACACATTAAATTTTTAACGTTTCTTTGAAACGCGCGCCCTTTATCTGTTCTAATTAAAACTTAAAAATTTTTGATACTTTTAATACATCTTCATTAGCAAGTAATACCAACGATAAATAATTATATGATCACATAAATTGACTATAAGCTACATTAAAAATGTGTCATTAATATTAATTATAAGAGACACGAGCTAACCGAGTTTATTTAAAAATAAAGCAAAATCTTTGAAAGCTGTGTGGTTATTATGCTTATATTAAAAATATTATTACCTACATCGATTTCAGTTACGTCGATAACATCTGATATAAAATTGTACTTGTTAAATCAATAAAACATTTGAAAAATGCTGAAACAAAAAAAGGTATAATAAAAAAAAATATATATATATATGTAATAGGTATACACGATGGCCAATTGGGCAGAGAGTGAAATTCTCTTAACTTATGGTTATTTGTGAACCTTAAAATCACAAACTCATTTGTCAAGTATGTTGATAACGCCAAAATATTCTCACTTTACGTAGTTAACCAAGTATAGATTTTATAATTATAATTTATTGTAATAGAGGTTGTAAAAATGTTATTAGTGGTTGTAACTTATAAGATCTTAATCAGCAATCTTGATTATTATGTTAATAATATAATACAGTATAAACAAGTACTTATATACAATATATATTGAGCGATTTCACAAACGCCAGATAACTTTATTCTCCGTTTACTTCTATGGTAAACTTCTACGCTTATTTCTATGGTAACGATTGTTCCAATAATCTGTTACCATAGAAATAAGCCATTTAATACCGAACTAAATATTTAGACTCGCTTTCTGAAATCAGGCAATAATGTTACAAATCAATTCAACTTATTTTATATATATATATATATATATATATTACTTTTAGAAAACATTATGCCTATTTACAATTTATTTATTTATTCATTTGTTCGCTTTATCCCTTTGTCTAAATAATTATTGTTTTCCCGTTTTAAAACGATTGTAGCGCTATCTGATGTAATTTAATTGCTTTAATTTGTAGTAGTAGCCATTTTAAAATATTTGATGACGATATAATATCTACTACTAAGTCAAAGGCGTGGCCAAGGTCGATATTTACGTATAACCTCACATTTGTACTTTTTATTTTTTAGTGGAATGTTTGAATTTTTCTATTAAATGTTGTAATAATTATATCGAATGTAAATACACAAGGTTTAGATGATTACTCCAGTCGGTGAACCAGTCTAAAATAAATATTACGTGAATACTTAAAACGTCAACAATGTTACTATAGTTTTTCAATTTTAGGTGAAATCTATTGAAATTCCACTATTTTAACTATCATGGATGATGAATAAAGTAATATTGAATTGATTTCTGCAGAGCAAACCATACAAACGAACGAACGAACGAATTATTCTACTCGAGTACAATAAGTGTGCGTAAATAGTTATTGTTATTACTGTTTTTTCAATCCAAATGAAGTAGTTACT
Source organism: Rhagophthalmus giganteus (assembly GCA_036326145.1). Classification (NCBI taxonomy): domain Eukaryota; kingdom Metazoa; phylum Arthropoda; class Insecta; order Coleoptera; family Rhagophthalmidae; genus Rhagophthalmus; species Rhagophthalmus giganteus. The sequence goes on along the minus strand of JARFJA010000088.1, from coordinate 28,218,784 downwards.
GATAAGAATATTTCTAACCATAAATAAGAATTCGAAATTTTAGGAATCAAAGTATAATAATCGGTATTTAAGTGGATAATTTCATTATTTACATTTGGGTAGTTTGAAACTATCGAAATAGTCTTAACATAAGTTCATGTGCGTTTGGCAAGCTGTTAAAATAAATCAATACTTACAAAATTTATAAATACTATACTAGAAATGAAATTGTTTAAAATTTTAAGCATGCAAACTTACAGTAGTGCAATAATTTTATTCATACGAGGTTCACTGTAACCAATTTATATGTATAATTTAATTTTGTGATGCATTTTTTAATGTAGAAAGTCCTAAACAGAAAAGATTTAGCTAATGCGTAATATTTTAGTGTTATCTATTTTTTTTATTTCAATTTCTTGTAGTTATTAGAAATGTCTTTCAGTAAATTAAAATTAAAATAAATTAAAATTAAATTATTAAAGTAAATTAACATAAACTTTGGTTTTAAATTGATTTTCATTTTCATAAGTACCTAATTTGATTTATGGTAAAATACAATTCTTTCAAGTTTGTTTGATATAAATTGTAAACATGAAAATGAAAATCAATGGAAACTTAAAATGTAATTACTTAAATGCATTACAAACTGATATATGTCTAATATTTTTCAATAAGATTACTCATAACTACTCTTGTATACCATATAATCAAACTACAGTAGGACCTCGATTATCCATCAGGGCACCAGCTGTCCACGGTTACTTATAGCTCAGCACTCTTCCTGCCACATCTATTGCTCCCATCCCACATTTTTCTACACATCGCTCTACCCTCTGACTGCTCTGTTCTCCCATTTCTTAGTTTTATAACGGCCGATGACTGTACATACAATTTCTCCAAAAATAAAACAAAATTTTTTTCCTTAAAAAATTCCTTAGTTCTGTTAACTGTCTTTTCGATTATCCATCAATGTTCCGATTCCAAGCTTAATGAATACTATTCTACTGAATACGTTTTATTTTGAATCTTATGTAACTATTTGGGGTAGATATTATAATTATGTATGTTTAAGTAGGTACCTACAGTAAGCTCATGTTCTTGCATACAAGAATTTGATTCGAATGTTTGCAAAACACTAAGGGCAATCTTATTTAAACCAATCATATTTATCATTTATGGCAAGTGTTATTTAAGATTGTTCAGTATGTTCAAAATGATACGAATAAAAATGTAATTTCTAAATTTATTGTTTTATTTGCAATAATTCGCGTTATCGCATATTACTTAAGGATGCATGTAATTATATATTTATGGAAAAAAAATAATTATTTTAAATGTTTTGAAATGTTAAATGTTTTTTTTGTAATTAAGTCGTACTATCTATGATATATATGCTGGTCATCATGGAAAAATAATTGACTTAAGTTTATTTATAGTCTCGTAACTAAATAGTTTTCAATAGCAATTGTAATAATTTAGGTAATCCAATATAAAAATCGATTTAATTGCCAGCAGATGACCAGCATAAAAAAAGCCATTTTATGTCCGGGTTGAAAGTGTAGAAAATTTGAAAACCTAGTTTCGTTATTAATAAAATTATTATTTTTTAATACATAAATATATAATTACAAGCATCTTTTAACACGAATTATTGCGAATAAAACAATAAATCTAGAAATTGCATTTTTGTTTGCATCATCTTAAACGTACTGGACAACCTTAATATCTACTAGTTTTAATAAAAGGTGATATATTGATGAGAATAAAAATTGCAGTAACGAGAAGAAATTATGCTGGACAAATGAATATTGTACATGTCTTATGATGTATCCCTGGTGTTATTTTCAACGCCGCTGTTACATATTATTACCATGGAAACATATGAAACTTGATTGTGATTGGTTATTAGGTTCTTAATGTTGCTCAGTGGCCGATCTACGGAGAATTTTGTAATGATGATCCTAATTTTTCATTATGTTATAATTGGGCTGTAATTACATTTTAAGAAAACCAAGAATGTGTCTCATTAAATACGAATGATTGCAAATGAAATATAATTAGGTTTAATGACTAATAAGGAAGTTTATAATGGTCTGTTGAAATTTTGAGTTTGTTTAGATCAACTTGCGATAATCATTGTACCGAAGTGATTTACATCGTTATTTTTTTGTCCAATTTCTGTCTTTAAAGGTATGTACAATCTGTATAAATATGTTTGCATATTGTTATATGTAAGGTTGTTTTATAGTAAATATTGTGAATGTCTTATCAGTTATTCGTGAATTTCAAACATTAAATGTTGATAACTTTTTGCTCTCACAAGTCCTCGCAGTTTTTCTTTTTGCAATTGTTAGTAGGATACTTCGACATTCTAACGAGATATTATTGATCTTGCGCAATTTTGCGCTAATAACATTTTTTTGCGTTTTTGGAAATGTTCATAATATTACGGTTTTTGGTTACTTTAATGTAGTGTTACCTTGTCAACGATAAAAGTGGAAGGTGAAAGTTAGTGGCTGCAATATCCTAAAAAATTAACGAATCTTATTTCAAATAGTAGCAGGAACGTGTGTGCAAAATATGAAGGATTTCTGATAGCAGCCACCTATATAAATACTTAATTCCACGTAGATCGGTCATATTTCCCACTGTTCGCCGGCGGTAAATATAACAGAAATAGTGCTGAATATTGGTCAATGGTCTAGGGCACTCGCAGAAGACTGTTTGTTAGATTTATATTGAATTGCAGATCAAACATGTACCTATGTAAATACCCAAACCATTTTTCTTTATGGAATAACTAAATATCAAATAGGTCGTATTTGATGCTTTTTAAAACGATCAACTCTACAAAAGACCAAAACTACCGCAAACCAACGACGGTTAACTTAAAGGGGTTTTACTGTAGTTGAAACTTTGTATGCAATGTTGGTTGTCTATCAACAATATGAAAAAATAGTTTTACAAAATAAACCGGACTCGTTGCCCAGCATCGTTATATGTTTCTGAATAATCGATACGCCAATAAGAATAAAATAATCGTTTATTTAAATTTGTCGGCTTTGTTAAGGAAATCGTTAAGAAATCGAAGAATCGTGAATCGTTAAGTAAAAAGAAAGACGTAGTACTACGTATTCTGTAAAAACCCCTCGTGCTATTTCTTCTAAGCACTAATAAAAAAGAGCAACCCCTTCTTTAAATTTGATATTCCGTAAACAGCTATTATGGTTTTGATCCATTTCGACATTGTTCAGTTAGAACTACAACCATTACCATTCGTTCCGCTACCACTACATCGTTATTTTCTTATTATTTCTTTTCTTTTTTCTACCATTTATTATTTCCTTTAAAATATTAATTTTTTTATTACAATTTCAAAATGCTACGCGTAAGTAAAAGTAAGAATTTTAATTAATCCAAATTCGATACTCAATATTCGTTTATATTTAGGCAAATAACAGTTACCTATTAGAGGACTCGAATCTTCGATAGATACGGCGAAACTATTTTGGGCCCAAAAAGGGAGTTTTATAACACCGGTAAGCGACTTTCCTTATATTAAATAAATAAATATGTTTATTAATCGTTTGAAAACGATTGCACATCTGTATATCGTCTTCCGTTATTATCGATACTTATTATTTTCTAACAGAGCAAGGCGTCAAAAAGTTCAGCTAGCCATGGGGGGCCAGGCGATCACGGCCCTCCGTCATAATGGACAAAGGTAAGATATTCGAGTGTGCTAAACACGTTCTTCTCGGCGCAGTGACGTCATCCGTGAGTAGTAGCACGTACACTTCGTCCAAACACGTAGCAGGACGTGTCATCCAACACGTCATCAATGAAAGGTTACTAGATGATAATGTTTCACACAGTGCTGTCACCTCGTACCTCGTATTTTTACAGTTCTAATAAATTGTAGCCTTTCTTTATGCCATCTAATATGTGCGCAGGTAAATCATCGATAGAATATGTCACTTTCCAAACTTTAAACCAAATTACAAATAAACAACCTAGTTTGGATAGGCTGTAGCATTCGTGTAAAAATTTAAAAATAGTATAAATTATAGCCATGTAGGATAATTTGTATTTCCAATTTCTCGCAAAATCGTCATTTTTAAAATGTTTCGAACAAATTCTTGAATTTTTAACATTGAATTTGTCCGATCGGTAACACAAATGAATCCACTTTAACCTCAATTTAGGTTCATTGCAAAAAAGCAATTTTTCTGTCAAAATTTTTACATTGGTTGTCCACATTGCAACCAAACACCGCGCACCTCGTGTTTTAACAATTTTAACGCCGAAACTACGTTTTATTCTACTTGTGAACAACGTAACGTACCATCGGTATTCGGAAAATGTCTGACGGTCTTGTTTACTCACAAATGACGTCAAATAATATGCTCCGATCTGCCTCCATATCCTACCTTTAGTAGTTAATATACCATGGTTTCCCGCAACCGACCGAACCCAGGAATTCGGCTAGAAGAAAACGAACTATACACGAAGTTGTCTTGCTGATTGGGACGAACGACTTACTTAAGATGAGCAATCGTAATTCGATCAAACTCAAAAAATTATCTCGACGTCGATTGCGAATATGCGAGTTTAGAAAAATTCATTGCCAGCAACTCATCGCCAGCAATTCAGCGCCAAAGCAATTTACCGCCGGAAAATTCATCGCCAGCAATACTATTCATCAATCAATTATTAATTAGTAAAGGGGGCGAAACTATTTGCATGTTACTCTTGTTTTAATACGTTTAAACGTGCGAGTTTTTGAAGTTCTTAACAGTTCAAGTCTGTTAGCGTTACCCAGGAGACACCACGTGGAAGTCGGCTTACTAGCTCCCCCTTTTTTAAATATTTTTTATATGTATTTAAATAAGTTTTTTTATTAAATCAATTTATGTTTAAAACGTGATATGAGCAATTCCACGCAAATAATCGAAAATATTTATATCCGCATTGTAATATGTGCTTGGTCAGTACTACTACATGTACTTAAATTTTTCGACATAGTTTTTTAATACCCTGAATTTTTAAAATTTAAATACTTAAAGGAAATTATTGTGTATTATACCTTAAGTATTTTATTTTATAATTATCTACGTTGATTATGAGATAATACTTTAAAACAATGCAAGTAATGTTAATATAATATACTTAGGTGCTTATTATTATTAATGTAATACCTCTAATTAATTACAAACCTAAATATATAAATGACATGCCAAAAATTTTCTTGAATGAATCGTAAAGTGAAGGATGCCGTAAATTGTAATTGCATAATTGCAATTCTGGGTGACCAAATTTTTGAAAATTTTATTATACGTAAATGGGTGTTCAGTAGGTGAGCTATTTGACTTTAGTAGCCTTTATGTACATAAAATAAAATAACCTACACATAATTACTTGCTTCCAACACTATTTAAAATAAGTATTTTTACATTCTATTACCTACTCAATTTTAGTATTATTTTAATTAAGAAACCGGAAGGTATTAAGCTTTTATACAGATTTGCACTTAATGTTTTTTATTTAAGTTCATAATTTAATATCATGTCCAATCAAAGTTTAATTTTTGTTGTTTACTAACTGGTTACCAACTACCCTTCAAATTACGTTATTATCGTATTAATATGTATGGATTTTAAATTAAATAAGGATATGTATCTATGGTCATCCAAATCTTATTCTGACGCACGTCATCACTCATACCTCGTATTTTACAGTACATGCTAATAAAACTAGTCTTTCGGTGCCATGTCGTTTGTGTGTGTGTGTGTGTGCAGGTAAATCATCGGTAGAATATATGCCATATTCAAAACTTTAAACTGAATATTACAAATATACATTCTAGTTACATTTTATTGGTGACGTGCATCGGAATAAGATTTGAATGGTCCGTAGCTTATTATATAATATATTATATTATAATGCAATGCTTCATATTGAAATATGTTATCTTGCCTCATCTACACCTTTCATTGTACTTTTATTTTGTATTAAAATATAAGTTAATAAGAAAAAGTTCTTTACTTTGTTTTAGTTGTCTTTTGACCCAACCAAACTAGACACTATATCGATGGCGTTTTGACAGAACAGCGTAAGCGACGAAAACAAAATTTTATTGGAAGGTACATTTTGTGTTGTAGCTTAACTATAAGCAAATATTTCCTGGAAACCGCTAATATAGGTAATTCGGGGCAGGTTTGTATTAAATAACAAATTTATTCTACGGTTATGGGTTTGTGTGTAAAGCGGAGTTGTACGGAGGTTAGGTACTATCCTTGTTATCAAGGATAATTTATTATTAACTATGACAAGTTATCGTAAATACTATACGTTTGTTGTTTTTACATCATCACAAACGCAACTTCCGTACAGAGAATTAAACGTACCGGATCCACGTTTCGTAATTACATCTCACAATTAGACTCAAATTATATAGTTGTTTTTCCACGATTTTCGTACTTTGTGGTGATGGCAATTGAATGTATAGTAATCGGACTAGTGAAAACGCGTTGTTGCTGCATGCACGGCAAATTACTTACGATGATAGGCACGGTTTCCACGTATTTACGAAAAACAAATCGATTTTTTTGGTGGAAAAAACCGAAATGTTATTACCAGATTTTACCAAATTATGTCTTTGCATAAGATAGTCAAAAAGACTCATTTTCGGAAAAAGTAGCGTTTTACGCTGTTCTGTCAAAACACCGCGCCGTCCAAATTGAGAATATTCATATATCATTATTATTTCGAATAGGTACTGATCAAAAAACTTGGTCTATATTAATAATGATCGACCATTGACGATAATGATCGTATACATAATACCACATGTTGTATAAAAAATACGTGAGCACTGAACCGAGGAACGCCAAATCGGGGACCGGTCAAGAGGGTTACCACTGAAACGGTGAACGCTGAAACGGCTCCCTATGCAGAACATGCTGAACATGTCTCACACTATATACCTACATACATACATCTACTTTACAAACAAAAAATAGTAGCTCACGACACAATTACGGTACTTTTAAGGTACTTTTATTTTGAATATGAACAATTTTCCATTTTATGCGTACGGCATTGATGAAAGTTTATTGCACTTATAATAATACTTATCTATACTTACACGCAACAGTAATACTAATCTATATATGTGTTATGTTTTGGCATATTGACTAATTTAACGCATTTTATAATTTGCTTACGTTTTTGACGAAATATGCAATGCCCTCAACAGAAGAAACGTTATAATTAGTAATCGTTATCAGAAGTAAAACCTAATATCACAAGAAACATCCATTATATTTACATTGAACGATTATCTAGAAAATTCGCCTTTTAAGTTTTGTTGTGTTAATTATTCAGCTTTAATATGAAGAAGCTCGATTAATGAACCAGTCTTGGATCAAATAATATACATAGGTACCTAATTTTATAAATTAATTTAACGATCAATAATCATTACTTATACAAGCCCACGTTAAATTCTTCAATATTAAATCGGCAACAACTTAATTTTATGAAAATTAGTTTTGCAACATTGTAGTTTAAATCATGATGTTCATCTACAAAATATTTCTCCTTTATTGTATTAACTACAATAAAATTGCGTTTGTAATCACTAAACTTTAACAAAAGTAATTAAATGCTAAAATATATCGATTTCGTAAATTAATTTTAATGATGCGTTTTAAGTTTTACTTAAATATCTTATTATAACTATTTAGAGGTATTTTAGAGATCCAAGATTTAAGTCCAATAGCCTACTGGATATTTAATATTTTATGAAAACTTAGTAAATATTTTTAAGTAGGAAAGTTCATAAATTAAGAACCTCTAAATTGTTTGATTTTCAAGAATAACAAAACATTTATTACGTCCCGATACCTACAAATAATTTATTATTAGAGTTGTATTACAAAGTAACTTTAACTTTATCTTTTGAAACAAAATTGACTTTAAATCCCTTTCAGCAAATACTACTATTTATATGAAAAACATACCTAAACCACGTTTTATCGTGATAAAAAAATAAAATTATACACGCAATTCTTTCAAATTACTTAGATATACCAATCAAAACATCAAAGTAATTATTATTACAGAATATATGCACAAGGTATGATGGCTAATATCTAATGTTATTAAGTAATAAAAGTATGTAAGTACCTACTCGTAAGATAAACATCTTAGCATATAGATGAAATTGGTGATTATTTTATGTCTATTATTATAAAATTATACATAAATAGCTATCTAAATAAGATAATGGGAGAGGATTTACCACATTATAATGTAAAATTTAAACCCGTTCAGTATTTAACAATGACAGTATTTACTCTGAACAATTGAAGTTTCAATTCCATTTATTATTTATAGGTATTTGAATACAAGGACAAAAAATATTACCAATTTATCGTTAGAGATTTAAAACAGCAAATATTAAAGAACTGTCAAATTCTTTAAGGTTTATCTATTCTTGGGTTATTTGTAATATTATATGTACTACATATGTACAGCCGGGTGTAAAATTAATGTCGCTGATCGCGAGCGTTGCGCGGGCACACGCGTTTTTTGATCAAAAAATATATATAAAGTTCAACATTGTATTTTGTGGGCTTACTGCTAAAATCCGTCAAGTCTAGTAAAATTAATACAACGCGTAAAATAATAGCACTCCAATCTGCGACTTAATATCAAGAACCTAATTCGGAAAATACATTGGTGACGAAAGGTCATTTACATTCCCAAATTGTGATTTCTTGCCTTGTGGTCATCTCTTCTTGGACGCCCGCGTTTCTGTCCTTCGAGAGGATTCCGACTAACTGTAATTTCTTTGGTCACCTATTTTGTTTTATTCTGTGTACGCATAACCATACCATATTAACCTTTCTTCTTCTATCGTGTCTATTATTGTGGTGTTCATGTCTATTATTTGTCTAATTTCTTAATTAGGAACGCGGCGTAACCTAGACACTCTACGAATAGGTTCGTCTCAAAAAATTCATTTCGCGGGCCTTCAAACGTCCTGCGTTCTTCTTCTTTGTTTGCCATGATTCAGACCAATACGTAACGATCCCTTTTATGGCCGTCTTATATATTATTTCTTTGAGTGATTTCATCTCTCCATAGTATGAAAATTAACATTTGGGTTGTCTGTTTTCCTGACATATATTCTTAATTTGATCTCCTCGTCAACATTGTTTTTATGTGAAATTTTAATTCCCAGATAGGTATTTAAATTCTTTGCAACTTTCTGTCGTTTTTTGACTATACCTTATCCAACTGGTCTGACGATTTACATCATCAATAAAAAGTTACTGGATTGTTAATTTGTAATTCGGTTTAAAGTTTGGACATATTCCATCGATGATTTACCTGCACGCATATTAGATGGTATAAAAAAATACTTTTTTTTGAAAAGCAGTATATAATAGGTATATTTTTAGCAGGTTTTATTGTACATACATTTGAATTATAACATTCTAAAATATACCTAATAAATAAAATTGTTAATCATACATTCTTTCTTAATTTTAAAGTAGTTCCCCTATCGTATTGTGATGATTCCAAATACGAACGTACGGTAAATTACGGTATATTTGATGTAATTTTTATACTGCTTTTTAAAAAGCATTTTAATTGCATTGTCTCTGGCTAATAATTGTCGAAACGGATTCCTGAAGCTGCGACGATTGTCGCTATATTTCCATTAATTTACTTTGACGGAAAATTGAAGCACTTTCTGGTTGCGATAACGAATTCGTGTGTAGAAGACCGCATACATATTATTAACCTGTATCATATCAAAGTCGTAAATATTGTGCAATGTAATATAATGGAATTCCTACACTATAGTGCGTGGTAAATAAATACATACATCTTGATAAAGTTTCTTAATTTAGGTTATAACGAATAAGAATTATTCGTGACTCTTAAAATCTTCAAAATAATTTTATTTAGATAGGTACTACTAGACATATTTTAAAGTAGGTTTTTTTTATAAATTTGCCACATGGTACTCCTATTAATTATGCATATTGTACAATAATGAGTATACTTACTGCAATAACTAGTATTAGGTATGCCTGCACAATATGACGATAGTCGTATGTAGTAAGTTTTAAATGGTTTTTTAATTTTTTCAGTTTCTACAGAGTTATAATTGATGCTATATCATTATAAACTATACATATGAGTAACAATTCACTTGCTTAATACAATCATATAAGTATTTTTATATAAACAATCAATAAATATAATTAAAAACGATAAAGTTATTAAGTTTAATATTTTGTAGCCTTCAGTAATTTATTAAAATTATATTAATTTGCATTGTAATTCTAATTTCTAAGGACTACCACTAAAACGAACATATAAATTATGGGACTATAGTAAAAATACTGCACGTAGAACGTATAATTATGCAAATTATGTTTATCATAAATTTTAAACTTAATGTTTTATATTATACACACTATTATCTACACATTAATAATACGAAGTACACGATGAACAGATGCAACGTAATAAATTGTTACATAAGTACATGTGTTATAAATACTTTTGGTCAACTATAAGTAAGAAAGAAAGCTTTTATTGAAATAAAATTTCAGTCGGTACTACGCTAACAACAACTATAACGTAAGTATGTAATTACTTTTAATTTTTGCGCACGCATTGTAAACTATTTTTTTTATATTTCAAGGATCTTCACTCACTCACATATTTGGCAATTGTGTGAGAGTTATTTTAAAAATTCAAGAACGCATTTTATCGCTTTACAAAAGTTGTTAAATTGAGGAAGTTAATCATAAAAATGGTCGTCTTAATTTTTAGATTATTTTTACTGCCTTCTTTGATAATTTTATATCAAAGTTCTGTTGATATAAGTGAAACTATAGGTAGGCATTAAAAAAAGAAATGATACAACAATACTCGACGTATTTTCTGGTACTACCCAGGTAATACGTTATAGCAAAAAAAATATATTAATTGGTTAGGTAGTAGTGTAAGTAATTGAGAAAAGTTATTAATTTTAAGTGAAAAATTGTGTTTATAATAAGTTTGGAATTAAAACCGGCTATTTGTTTTTCCATAAAATCGTTCTTAGTTCTATTAAAGCGATCAACTGAAAATTATTTACTTATTTTGTCGGCACATAACTCAAAAACCAAAGAATCGATCAGTCGAATTTCGACCAACACGATTTTGAAAAAGTAATTATTACAAATTTAATGATGTTATTTAACTTTACACAAATTTCGTCTAATTTGTTACCTCAACATCAATTAACTTTACATAACATTAAGTAATAAAACACAATAAAAGCTTTTATGAATGAACAAATGAAATCACTCTTTGTTAGTCATAAGTAATTAAGTAGTTTAAAACTATTTTGTTTTTGAGTTAATTTTATGTAATTAAAGATCTATTGTTATTAGTTTTTTGACCGCATTTAGATGCGAATTTAAGCGTTTCATATAGTTTTACCAAGAAATGACTAATAATTATACCAAAATTCATAAAGAAGTTTTACTTAAACCAATATTTACGAACAAAAAGCAGACGCGATTATATACATTGCCATAAATTATAATGCATCTTCACCAACGTCGCCTTAAGTAAAAGCGTTTTTACTGCAGTATCTCGGTTTTTATAACACACAAGTGTAAACAACAGGATCTTAGAATTTAACGAAATGATACTCAAACAGTTTTAATGCAAGTGAAGTAAGAAAAGGGCCAACTTTTTTAAATGGAATAGTTGGACACCCGTGTGCAATTAGTTAAATATGTGTAGGTAGGTACCAAATTTCAAAAATTTAAACGAAACTTTCAAGTCTTAAAAATCAATGAAAACGAAAGTGAGATAATAAAAATTTGGTTTCGAAAAGCTTGTGATCGATTAAACTGTAAACATTAATTAATAGGTATAAATATGATAATATGCAAACTTATTCATTGAAACAGCACCAAATTAACGAACAAAATAATAATATAGGTCTCTTAATGACAAGTCATTGGTGATATTCGAATTATTTCGTTTAATGAGTTTAGATTTTCACAGTAATGCATAAAAAATTAAATAACGTTAGGGATTAAATTATTGTTATAAAGATCTATTATAATTATTTTGTAAATGACAAAAACTTAAGAAATAAACCAAAAATTAAAAATTAAAACTCCAAGATCGGTTTATTTACGTATACCTTTTTCCGGTGTAAGAAATATATTTGAAATAAAGTTAAATGTAAGTAATTATATTAACGAGCTATTTAATCCAATATAATACGTACTTTAACATAAAATGCATATTTTTAGTTGAACACACGGTCCTTTTAAACTTTGATATTTTATTTTTTATATAGGTACAATGAAACCTCTATTAACGGACACCTCTTAACAACAAACAGTTTCTTATTCCCAAAATTTAAATATTTGCCCTAGTTAACCCTATCTTTAGCGGACATCTCCCAACAACGACCAATATTTTCTACCCTACAACTCCCGTTACTGGGAGGTTTCACTATAGATCAATATAGAGTATCGGTCGAATATGATACGTGGGTAGGTAAGTATAATTTCTACTTTTAACATTTTATTTTCACTTGAGAATAAGATTATGGGTTAAATTCAGAGGCAGTAGGTAGGAAATATCTTTTATAAATTAGCTCTAAATGTCTATACTTCAAAAATAGAATAGAAATTATGATGTTCAGTTAGAAGTCAAAATTAAGAGAGACTTACATATTTTAAATTGACAATTCAACTCAAAATAAAATCATCAATCAGATGGTTTCATTTCTGTGCAATGACCTACCTATCTCCCCGATTTACACGGGAGATTGAATTTTCAGAATAGGCACGCGTGTAAATCGAAATCGTGGCTCATGGTTTTTTATTAAAAACCGTGTAAATAAAAAAATCAAAATGCGTATAATTTAATCAGTGTAATTTAATTAAGTTCAATCAATTCAACGTAAAATAAAATTAAAATACATATGAAAAACAAAAAATCCGACCGCGCGAAAAGCTTCGGTATCGAATTTTCATGTCGCATGTCAAAAAGCTTCTTTTGTTTTTTAATTTTTCTCGAAAGAAATACATTTTTGAAAATGATATTTACGAGAGAAATTTATAAGAATTAAAAAAAAATTATTACTTTTTTACGATTAATTTGAAAACAGTACATTTTATCGAAAATTATAAAGAGACATAATCAGTAGAGAATTTTATACCGATTATAAAACATATTTCATATTACCGATCCGACGAGTAATATCGGAGATTAGAATTTTTTTTTTGAACGGCAGCCATTTTGGAACGGGTCGGTCGATTTGGCTGGTTAACGAACTCATTCTTCGTTTTCGTAAAGTCAATACGCTGTTCAAATTTCAACCTCCTACGACCAAAATTGCAACCGGACCAATGACCGATCCAAAATGAATGACCTATATTTTCGTGATCTAGAGGTCGAGATCGGAAAAAAAGTCAAAAGGACACGTCTAAGTCCCATCATCAGACAGGCTGCAAAAGCTTTATTTTTTATGAAAATTCGCTAATACCAGTTTAAAATTATCTAGATAATCACTATCTACTGTTTTTATACTGCAGAATTATAAGTTTACTCTATTTTTAATTAAAAAATTATTCGTGTGTCTTTAGGCATTGGAAATTTTCCTATTAAAAACTATAAACCAGATAAAAGTTTAATCGCATTTTTATGCGGCCGATTAAATGCAAAGCAACTAATAAACATGTGCGCCACCTACTTCCATGTGATCACTTATCGGAGTACGAACAAAGAAACAAAATAAAAGCGGGATTTCCTAGTATCCATGTAATAAACTCGAATGCATTTATATATAGAATTTTGACAAAACCGTTTCAGATCTTTCACGTTAGTGGTACAGAGCGGTAGTACTTATTACAATAATTCGAATTTTAAATTACGGCGTCGTATCATTCGCGTGTGCGAAGAGTGCTCGTTCGGTTTATAAGGCCTTTTTGAGAGTGAGTGCGCGAGTGTTGTGTTGTGTTCTCTAAAAAGATTACAAACAAAAAGGATTCATACGACGAGGAAAGGTAGGATATTATTTTGTCGACTAATTCTCCATGTATTTATAAAGTGTAAAAAACGTAGGAAATACAAAGAAAAATTTAGAAGTTTAGATGTTTAGAATTTTTTCTAATAGTATGTTACAGACAAGTGGCAGTCCCAGCGGCAGCAATATTAGTTTACATTTTACGTAAATATTAACAAAACGTATTTCAGGATTTTAATGTTTTTTGATTTTTTAAATTTTATATTTTCGTGATCTAGAGTTCGAGATCGGAGAAAATCCAAAAGGACACATCTGAGTCTTGTCATTAGACAGGCTGCAATAGTTTTATTTTTGTTTTCAAACTACTGGAAACGTTAACCTTGTTAACCTTAATATTTTAATATTACCAATTTTCTTAAGAGTTGTTCATTTGACCTCACCTTAGCTTAGAAAATAGATGTTTTTCATTAAAATAGTAAAAATTTATTTCTTTGAATAGTAAAGGTAGTTTTGGAGGTAAGGTGTTAGAAACCTTTAAAAAAGCTTTTAATCGATGGAAAAATAGCAAAAGGAATTAATTCGTATTAAAGTCCAGTAAAAGCAGAACTTTTTTCTCTCTTAATACATTTTCATATCTTTTTTTAATTTTACGCTATAACTCCGAAACTGTAAACTTTTGTATATAAGTAAATTATGTTAAATCGTTCTATTTTGGTCTTGAAAATATGTGTTATCATTTTGTACATTCATTACAGATATACCCTGTATTATGTAAATAACGGGTGTCCAAGAAGTCTTTCAGTCTTGGTTAGCTGTGAAAAGATAAAGGCATGTTTTGGTTTAAGTAATTTTATTACTATGAGACGATAAGCCTAATTTATGACATGATTTAAGCTAATTTCAAGATATGCTTTTATCTTTTCACAGCTATACGGAACTGAAAGACTTTTGGACACTCGTTGATTGTAGTCGTTGTGGTAATATCAGAACCTTATTAAAAATCTTACATTCTGAAATGTTGTTTTCGATTTATTTCGTCTTTTCATTGGATTATCGTGTCGAATATAACTCGTGATCTGATTTTATTCAAAATTTGACATTCAGACTACCTGTAGTTGATATTTTTGGAAAATCTATTCTCGCGTTCCGCTCGCGCAGGTGTTCGTTACAACGAAACGTGGGGTATTGTTGGAAATAATCAGACTATTCGTTGCGTTACTATTACGTTCTAAACTATTTGTTATCGGTTATGAACTTCATCGCTGAAATCTTGAAATGCGATTTTGAAGGATTAACTTACTTACGTAATAGCTCAATGACAGTCTTTAAATTAATGCAACAGTGTACTTTAATCCTAGTTTCCGCATATACAACTTTTTTTGGTCAACGATGTTGGCCTAACAACGCTAAAACAGCTGATGGGAGCACGGAGGGACACGACGAATATTCTGTAACTTTGCGTCCGACGTTGTCCCCGACAAAATTCCGTACAATGTTCCGAACAATGTATGCGTGGAAACGAGGCTTACAAATTAAACGAAATTATTTAATATTTACGGATTAACTTTCAATTAGAAAATAGAAATGATATAATACTTTCAACATTAATATCATCGTAAATTTTGCATTATAACATTAACTACGCCATGATTGAAGTAGGTGTTACTAAGATTATGGTGTAAAACTCCTCCACTTGATAATTTGTGGTTTGCATTGTTAATTTAGCGTATCTAATCCAACGCTTTTAGACTTTTCGTAATGATTCATTGCTCGTAATTCGATACTTACCTAACTTAAAAAGTTTTGTGACTTTGTAACCTACGGTTAATCGAAGCTTTTAAAATCGTTTATAAGAGTTACGCGTGTATTTTGTAAACTGTTATGAGTTCACCCCGTTATGTAATCGAAACTGTTTCCATTCTGTTCGGACGTTCTATATTGTGGCAATCAGAATCGTTCTTATTAAAATTACTTTGGCCTATTCCAATATTAGTGACCCCCTAAATAATGTAAAATGCGCTATTTATTGGGAGATTTATTACTTTAGTAATGAAATTAAAAAGGAGGAAGAGAAAATATATCTAGAACAGTTAAAGTAGTTTAATTTGCGGAGGCTATTATTATTTTGATATTAATACAAATAGTAGTTGGTTTGGATAATTTTTCATTGAATATTTTAACGTTTCAAGGTTTGTGCGGGTATTTGTTTTTTAAATAGGGAGTTTCGAACAACACAAAGTACATTCGAAGAACACCGAACTTTGTCATCTCGTCCGATGGTTTTTCAGAAAATACAAGGAGATGCGATTTAACCGATCTAAATTCGAGTTAATTTAGATGAGAGGACAAAATTAATATATCGCGCAATAACATTAAATGTAATGGCACTATATTATAATACGAACGTGTCGAGATTCGTGGTAATTTTATGATTTACATATAGGTGGTACCTACTCGTAATTACATATTATGGTGATTAGTTATGCAAGTAATTAGGTAGGTATGGGTACTTATTTTAGTTGTTCATGATTAGTTCCTCGTTGTTTTGTGCGTAACTTACCTCGTAATAGTCCTTTTTTCAAACCCGACCAGGAAAACTGTAAAGATAAAAACGTCCTTCGGGATACCGCCTTAAATGAAACCCACCGTTCCAAAAATTAGCGGTGATTCTCGGTTAATCATTCGGATTTCCCTTTAGCTACCCAGGCATCATCTTCAGCGCCTACTCCTGTTGTCCTTCTATTCGTTAGACTAACTACTACCAGAGTTCTACTTGCATACATTACATACACAAATTAAGATTGTGGAGACGGCAGCCTCCAGCAGCTTGAACGACAGTTGTATCTCGGCGTTGTGTCTGTGAGCATCGCCTTCACCATTGTGTATCGGAATCTCGACTTCCTCCTGCGCGATATGCATCTATGAGTTCGATATTTCTTGGGACATGCGGACTTGATGTGCATTATTGTTTTTAGAATTCTCAAGAGGAATAATTAGTGGTACCATACGGAAAGATTTGTAAGTTTATAAAAAAAATCAATTTTTCGATTTATTTAGAATCAAAAATTAATCGTTTTACGAATTTAAATCGCCTTGAAACTTATATTTATGGATAAAATGTGGGTGAATGAATAAACGTTATCAAAGCTTCCGGATATTTTGCAGTTCTTATTATCGTTGTTACACATAATAACTACGAGTAACACCCCCGCGTTGTTGGATTGTACAAATCTACTTTGTTTACTTTTTAATATGATTCATTCGTTTGATTTGTTACTTTTTTTATTACAAAACCAGTAAAATTTACCTAAAATAGGTACTTTTGGAACAATTAATCGAACAGAAACGGAAATGCTATTACGATTTTTCTATACTATTTTTAAAATATTTTAATTATTAAATGGACTTTAATTGTGTTTTTCGCGTACGTTAATATTTCGAGAATTACCTAATCGAGATTAATACGCTTTAATAGCTTCAATTTATTATATAATGTAATTTACATCGCGGTAACGTGTGCTCCTAAAATTTACAACTCAATCAAATCAAGTTTAATACTGTAGATTTGTATACTTACGTACATTTTAACAAAAATAATTTTACGCGTGCACTAATTCTCCTTTTAATGTTTACTGTAACACTATCACACGCGTAAGTAATATGCATAGTTCTTAGTTGCCCATTAAAAGCTCATCTAGCGGAACTCTAAAAGGTTGATTAATGATTAAGTAGTTAAGGTAAAAGTAATGAAATTATTAATTGTTCGCCCGATTAGTACAAAATATCGGCAAAGTTAACGAAAACCCTTTATAAGATCATTAATAATTTTAGTAGTAATGAAAACTCGGCTCGAAAATAATATTTGCCTAATTAAAATCATATTGTTTATTTCTTTAATTTAATAATTTTTGGTTGATTTTTAACTTGTCGAAAATTATTGTTTGGAAAAATCGTTTAAAGTCTCATCTCATTCGTTATTTATGTTGCAACACATTTATTTTCTATGAATTTAAATCGCGAAAATATGTTGCGATAGAGTATAGAGTATTAATTAAATTAAATGGCTGTAGTTAAACTATCTTTGAGTAAGAATACACAAATAAGTGTTATTTGAACTATGTCGGGATTGATAGTGACGTTGTTGAAACAAAATTTACATTAGTACCTACCTAAGACTTATAATATTTAGTTTTTTCCCTTGCAGAAAGAAATTTATATTGAAATTAATTTTTTTAGGGTCGTCACTTAGAAGATGACTTGTCCTTGTGGTCGAGCTGCACGGCCGTTTGTGAAATTTGCGGTGTTTTCCTACATATTTGTGATAATTTCTGCAGAACTGCCTGTACCACCACGCACTTTTCCTAATGGAGACGGCGATAATGTGCCGCAACCCGTGAATCCTGGAGGGTAAGTCGTACATTTTTATCATTTCATTGTTACATTTATAGGTATATAATCTGTAATAAATTTGTTATATTTAAAGACCTGTTAAAAAACAAACAACCAATCACAATCGAAATTTCCTACGTTTCCATGGTGATAACAGAGGGTTAAAATTAACAGATTTTTCAGAATAAACCCCTTAATTGAGAGTCATCTATAATTCCCACGTAAAATATTGAATTGCGTAATTTTATTATAACTGTTAAACCTAGAGGTAATTCGAACGAAAACATCTTAATTTATTTTCGATTTCATTAGAAGTCAGAAACGTGATCAAATTTACATACCGACTTGAAAAGTGTGTACGTAAAAAATTTATAAGGTGGCGCCTACCGATATTATAATTTTGCTACTAGCATTAAGAAAAAAAAATCATCTTTCTTACTGGTGTCTATAATTATATCTATACCTCATCTATCAAGATACAGTATCATCGTTGTAATGAAACTAATGAAACTATCTTATCTCAACTTCCTTTTTTAGCTAATATAGGTCAAGATTACTTTTTTAAAATAGAATAGCCAATTTTCGCTAATTTAGGCTTATTAACTACAGTTTATCTGTATTTCAACAAAATTTGAAATACTTATCTATATCTATCTATAACGTAAAACTAAAGATATTGAATTAAATGAGTTTTTATTAAATAACTAAAACTATAATTAAAGAGTTAACGAAAAATTAGTTATTTTTAATTTAATTACTTTAATATTTATCTATATAGATAGTCAAATATTTTCATATAACGAGCTTGTATGCTAAAAACTGCTCTTTTAGACGAAAATACGAATATAAAATTGTTTTTACAGGCACCTATATAATCAATGTATATAAATCTAGAACTCGCGGTCTGATTAAAAGCAGTTTCAGTTTAAAACGCAGTTTAGATTAGGCTTATTGTTAGCAACAAAAATGCCTTTAAATGATTATTTAAAGATTTAAATAAAGTACTTAATTAACCAAATTTGAAAATGTATAGGTATACCTACAAGGTACTTGTCAATTATTTACAAATTCCTTTTCTCAAAATTGAAATAAAACTATATGTACACCTCCTTTAATAATTTTCTTTTGATTTTTATACGAATATCGAATCGTTAAAAGGCTTATTATCTATTAATTCATTTTACATCCCGATGTCTTTAAAAGCACTTTATAAACAAATCCTTTTAACTTTTTAAAAACGTATTACATTTTATTTCCCAGTTCTATAAACATTACTGTTAACTATGTGCGGCGCACCTATTACTGAATTTCTTATCAACGCATTTGTATATACAACTTACAATATACATATCTGTCTGTTTCTCCATTTTAAATAGGTACCTATTGCTATAGATAGGATATAAAAGTTAACTTATTTAACGATAATTATAATTTTTAATTAGTCCGTATTTAGACAAGTTCATCGAGTTTATTTTATTTACTACGCCAGTTTTAAAAGAAGCACTTTCAATTTTTCAATTTAGAAAATTGCATAGTTTGTAACAGTTAAGATACAAATCTTAGCAATTTATGTTGAACGAAATTATCCTATTCATATTTATATAGGAAACTGCTGCATTAAATTTCTTTGCTCGATTATTGAGATCATGGGAAATTATGTCTATTTATGTAACTCGTGTTTGTTATGTGTAATTTTTGCTAATTTGGGTACAATCACCGCCTAAGAGTAAATTTATATAGTGCCTTGTTCTATTAATATAGTCATATATGCTAATATTCTTCGCTTAATTTAATAGTCTCCATCTGTTTGCCTTGCAATTTTCTTAAATCCAATTGTAGTAGAACCCACGTTGTTATTATTAGCTTTATTCACAAACCTTTGCTATACAAATCAAACTCTAACTAAAATTTATTATCGAGCTTTATTTAATATATTGTGTCATAAGTTTTCCAATCTGTGTCACATTTATAAAGATATTGGATGATAGCTTCCTGGCTTTCGGTATCCAAACGTTCATCTTCTATTATTTCTAATTCGTTTAATAATAAGTAAAAGTTACTTTACGCCCGATTTTCTAAATATTTTAATTTGTGCTATATTCGAATGGCTCCTCGTATGAGTTTACAGAAAATTAATGAAATTTTGTTCAATCGAATAATGTATTTATTTACGTACGTTACCTATTTTCTCTATTTTTTCTGTTCATATTTATTTCGAATTTCTATATCTAACTGAAAAAAAAATTAACTATACAAACTTCTTTAAAATCATTTAAAATCTCTAAAATTATTTGTCATTTACATCTATCGCCAAGTCAATCCGGAAACACACTGTATAAGACTAAACTCAACTTTTGCTCACTTTTTATATCAGTTTCACAACTGAAAAATAAACAGAATTAAAAATAAGAAATTCCTGTTCTACAAATTCTTCTATATTTACTTACATGATCTACATATTGATATGCGTTATGTATGTCTTAACTGTCAAACATGTAATAAATATTCAAGAATAAATTATTATAAAAACCTATAATTAATAAACATATATTATATTTAAACTTATTTGAACTAAAGCAACCGTATTCGGCACCTCAATTAGTATTTAACCTCAGGTCAGTTTATACTAATTCATTGCATTTTTAAATGACTTTATTAACTTTTAAAAACAATATGTTGCACAACAGTATTTCGTAATCTTTTGGGCCCTTTGAAACAAACAGTGTTGTCCTACTTTACGCTTATCTAGAAAAACGTTCACTTCATAGACTTTAGTTTACACTCACATGCATTAAGAAATCTTACTTTTAAACTTTGAGTTTTATTCATGAATGTAATAGGCTTTTAATATTTAATAGGCTAAACAATAGGCTTTTTTATAACAGAATTCCCTTCTATTCATTGCTTATTTGACAAACTTACCTGATATTAATTTGTTGGTGATTTTTGTGAGAATTCGCCAAAAATCTGCAAGAAATTTAAACGCGTTTAATAACTCTATAAAACCAATGAAACGTCTCTTTAGTTTTTTGAAAGCATAAAAAATCATAAATTTATCAAAATAAAAAAAGTGAAAAGATATCAAAGAAAATTTAATCATTAACATCTACAAAAATTAGTGTTTTAATAATATACCTACAATTTTATGTAGGTATTGTAATATAATAACAACTTGCATTGTTGATAAGACAGTGTGATATTTGTATTGTTGTTAGTGAAAAACCAACGCCGATACATCTCGTACGTATTTTCTGTTAAAATTTGTTAAAATGAGCCAAACAACAAAATCGATTATAAATCGGGACTCCGATTAAGTTTCATCGAAATAAAAGACGGCCTAAATTCCTCATTAATCGATAATGTGCATAAACAATAGTCATAAATTTAAAATAAACATATAATTAAAGATAACTTATTCGAGTTCGCGTTTCATAGATTTAATATTTTTCTCAGAAAAAGAGCAAATTTACATTAAATACTATATACGATATACAATTTACAGTAACATTCAAAATAAGTGCATATTCTGACAAAATATAATAGAATATAGTAGGTAACGATTTAGTTAGTCTACCAAAAACTGACCGAAAAAACATTGTTAATTTATTCATCATGAAAAATCAGTAGTAAGCATGTATTATGCATACTATTTACGGATATTGTAGAATATGTTGTTTATGATAACCTCCAGCCTACGGCTTCGATTTGCGTTGGGTCAATTTACTTAGCTAGTGACATAACTTGTAGTTAATGTTTACTTGAAGTTTATTGTTAAATTTACTTAATATTGAAAACTACTAATAAGCGATTGTTTCGGTAGTAACCTTAATAAGAAAACTGCCTATATCTCCATATTACAAAATATCACGAAAGAAAGCAAAAACTATGTTGTTACAAAATTCCATTATTTAGTTATAATTATTATACGAAGATACGCACTTTTCTTTCAGCGTTAAAAATATTAATATCCTTATTTTGATACACTGGCGCAACTTTAGGCATAGGTAGTTTAGGAAATTCTTTAATAGATGGTGCTAAAAATCCGATTTCGTGTAAAAGTGGAGTTAGGCAATTTTCTTATTAAGGCGACGATAGTTATCCATACATAATTACGTGCACAATTATTACAAATTGATTATTTCATGACGAACACAATATCATATTGTGATTTAATGATTACATTGCAGAAAAAAATTAATAAATTTCTACCGAACTTACCAAATTTAATGATTTATTAAGAAACGGCGTACGGAGGTACCTAATGGTATGATCGCTGACGACATAAACCCATACAAAAGTCAAAATTTCTGGCTATATAACGACATGCCTTCATTTCGTTTGTCCAAAAAGTGTTTAAAATTTAACTTTTTGGTTATATTTTCTAAACTAATAGATGTCCCCCCTTAAAGTCCTTACCTACACCTTGATTTTTTTATTTATCTATAAATAAAAGCGCATCGACTGCTATGGCCATTGGCACCTATCTTCGATTTTATTCGGCAATGTTTAATATTTCTTGTAAAGCATCATATAAACATTATGCTGATGTTTTGAGTTTAGATATACTTAAATATTTACCGAAGATATTTAGATGAAATGTTTTTGTTTAATATATTTTTAAAATTCACGAACGTCAATTACTTTTTAAATCAAGACTAGATACATATTTTAAAAATAATTCAATTAAAAATTATTTTTACTTGATTACAATTAATGTAGCAAAAATTGTTCATGCATTTATGTCAGTATTTCGGTGCATATAGGCACACATTTTTATCGTGGTTAATTTTTGCACAAAAATTATACGTTAGATTAATAAAAAAAAAACAACGTAGGTATGCATTTCCAGTATCTGATGGGAATTTAAAGATACGACCAGTCAAAGTTAACCCTCACGCGCCTCATAAATTCACGAGCGATCCGATACACTTAATAACATGTATACAACATAAAAAGTCGTTTTTTTTTAAATCATCAAATTTTAATATTTTCTAGATAAGTTATTAAAAAAAAAATAAACGCTAATTAAACTAACGTATAGATAAGTACGTTCCTTCCAACCATCGTTTATAGCGAGTAAACGCAGGTAGCAATTTTCGATTACATTGTTTGAAATTGACATCAAAGAAAAAACCGGTTGTTTAACAGCATCTATTTTCAATAGATAACGAGGTCAATAGTATTATATTCTGATTGTCTTGTTTATAATTTTATTATTAGCGAATTTCCATAGAAAATAAAGCTATTGCAGCTTGTCTGACGACAGGACCCAGACGTGTCCTTTTGGATTTTCTCCGATCTCGACCCCATCATGATCACAAAAATATAGGTCGTTCATTTTGGGTGTCATATATATTGAAATTTGGACAGTATATTGTCTTTACGAAAACAAAGGACGAGTTCGTTAACCAGCCAAATCGATCGACCCGTTTTAAAATGGCGGCCGTTTAACAATTTTAATCAACGTTTTCTCCGTTATTAAACATCTTATCGGCAATATGCAATATTTTTTGTAATCAGCATAAAATTCTCTACCGACCATGTCTCTTTATAATTTTCGATAGAATCAACCGTTTTCGAGATAATCGAAAAAAAGTCATAATTATTCTTTAAATTCTTGTAAATTTCTCTTGTAAATGTTATTTTTCAAAAAATGTATTCCTTTCGAGAAAAAAATTTAAAAAAAAATAAGTTTTTTAACATTGACATGAAAATGCAATACCGAGGCTTGCGCGCGGATGGATCTTTTCTAACATTTAAGTGTTTTATAATTAAATTGTTGAATAAATTATTATTAGAGAACAACCTAAATATTTTAAATTAAGCAGTTTTCAATATTTCCAATTATTTTTTAGATTTTATTATTAACATACCTACCTACATATGGATAATAAAAATGTTTGAAGCAATTAATTAGGTAGGTAATAATTTTGTTTACCTATATTTTAAAATACATTGCGAATTAAAAATTTAGTATCTATATTTTTCAATTTGAAGCAAAATTATAATATTCAGTTCTTAGTTTGTTTATGCGATCAGGAAATATGTACTTATAACAATTATCAGCACGCCTTTCGATCTGCGTTAAATTATACACCATTATAATTATTATGCAAATCAGTACAATATATTAAAATACCTAATCTTTAATTATAGGTTTTGTTAGTAACTTGTTTAACTTTATTTAACATAATAATTTTTAAACATTAATTCTTATTCTCGAATATTCACTTTACGTTTTATATCGACCAACTGATATATAAAAAATGCATTTAAAAATCAAAATTTTCTAATAACATTTAATGTTTATTTTTTTAATTAGATACCCTTCCTATCTGCTCTTTAGTCTGATTCCATCCGGTCTTCATTATGTAATTATTTTTACTTCGTTGTTTTCCTTCATCCTTTTTATGTGACCCAACCAACTTAGTCTCTGTGATTTTATGGTTGTGACTATGTTTTCTCGCTTTAGTATTTCATTTATTTCGTACTTCATTAGGCTTTTGGGTTGTACTCTCCTTCTTCTTCTCTTGCTTTGATTCGTATATTTTTCATATTATTTTTTTTTTCAAATCTTCTTACAATTAGTTGTTCTTTTATTTTCACTCATGGGATGCATGGTCTAATAGTAGTTTTGTAAATTCTTATCTTGGCTGTTCTGTCTATTCTTTTGTTTGGCGTGAAAGATTTGTATTTATAAAACTTTCTGTATCCTACCTGTGCTCTTTGAAACATTTCTATTTTTGTACCGTTATTGTTGTTGATTATCCCTCCCGGATATTTAACGTAAGTATAATACTACTACCGACTATATAAAATTACATAATACATTTAGGTATATTTCACATCTTGGTAGCAATTACTTAAATACTTTAATTTCCGTTTCCCCTTAAATATAATGTTCTCCAATTAATCCTACTGGAAGTTATTACCGACTATAAACAAACATTAAAAAATAAGAGCAAGGCTATCGTGTGACAACGGTAATTGTGTAGTTATTTCCCGCAAGCTTTCCGAATTCCAAATTTATAGAGTAGGAAGTCAGAAATATTAAAAGGAATGTTAAACGTTAACATTAATAAATTGAAAAACTGTTTGAAAATTTAATTTGCTTTTATGTGGGCGTAATCAAGGATAAAATTATGTTCTTGTAGAAAAGTAAGGATATCCTATTAAAACTTTAAAATGTTGTATTTGACCGATATTGGCGCTCGTGCAAATTTTAAATTGATATTCCGATCAAATTAATTTTTTGGCGAATGTGGCATATAGACAAATCGGTGCATAATTAAATACAATACTGTAGTTTTAACTAACTTTTATACAATTTGGCGTTTGTACCGTTCTGCCTTAAACGCGCCGATATGTAGATCAAACTTTCAAATTATTTTCGGACAAGATGCATATAGGTAACAAAAACGGTGTATTTTGTGGTCAAATAACTTTACTGATGTTATCTGTTAGAACGTAAAATAAAAAATAGTAGATATGTTTGTAAAATTTTCGGATTCAAAAAAAAATTAAATTATTAATTTTACTAATTTATTAATTGTAATTATAATTTATTATTAAATTTTAATAACGCTATCAAATATCTGTGTTGATACTAACGTAAAATATTGGACTGTATTTGTATGTAATTATCAAAGTACCTATTCATCCGACCAAGACTGAAAGACTTTTTGGACATTCGTTAGAATTATAACCGCCAACTTATTTTCTATATACATATTTATTTTATTTTACTTTCAATGTTTTTAAAACTATTTTTCAAGTGTCTTGTCATATTACGTTTTTAAATATTTGCGATTATTACCAAATATGTTTAATTAGATAACAATATTTTTACAATAACCCAATTTTAAATTAAAACAAATTTATAAAATATGTTATTTATCGGTCACAACCTCGTATTAATTAATCAAATCAAAAATATATGCATTGCATGATGATTATTAAATGAGATTATTTGAAAAGTATTCCAAGTTCACCGTGAACCATAGTATCATTCATAACTATAATGACGTACAAAATTAGTTACGCTAATAAAACTGTAATATCTCCTTACGTGTGATGAAGAAATTACAATTTCAAATCGACTAGCCGTTTTTTTAAATTTTGAGGGACCTAATTATCAGTTAAAAATATTTAATAAAATAATTTATTTTATAGGTACATACATTAAATTAATAATAATTTGTAGATTAAAAAACTGCTCTAATTAATTATTTATGAAATTGAAGGTCAATGGCTATTTTTTTATCAACTTAAAGCTATTATCAAGTTACAGATTACGGTCCTAATTTTAATGTTTATAAAAATACAGTAGTGCATGCTATATAAAACAATTGGCGCCCCGTCAAAATTGCCCCAACAAACTAGTTCCTGTTTTAGTTTTAACATTTTTATTTAATTATTTTATGAAGTAAAACAGGAAAATTGTTAATGCAAAAGCGATAAATTTACAATGATAAAATAGCTAATCATAACATTACGTGTACCACTTACCTAACTTATTTTATAGAAAACATAAAGTTTGCAAAGTAGGTACGCGTGTAGAAATATAATTGTCAATTTTTGTATTAATACTTACCTACGTTTTATTTATTTTTGGTAAATGTAGTCAAAAATTAAGTATATTTATTTAAAAAAGAATATATTTAGATAGGTTCCTACCTATAACAATAAAATAAAACGAAAAATTAGAAATATACTGCACAAAATTAATAAACAAATATTTTACAATAATAGAAACATATTATGTACTTATGAATACTATATAGGTATTAGAAAATTAATAATGTGTTCTTATCAGTAGGTATATAATCCCTAAATTCTTTAAGTACCTACCTACCTTCCTCAATTAAAACGCACAGTAATGATCGCCAAGTAAGTGTGCACTTATATAACTATGACAAATGTACCTACCTACGCTATCCGCATTTTATTTTATTTAAAGACTATTTTGTAAGGGTTATTTTAGCAAAAATCTATTATACCGGGGCTATTTTAGATTGGGTTATTTTGTCGGTGTACCTATCAGTTTTAAATCAATTTGTGATTATGTATTTTAAAGGTAAGCGTACATTATGCCGGGGCGCAGCGGGTTGCATCGCAGCGCAACCAATTGCTGGGGTACATTTTAAATGAGTCAATATTGGGATCTCTGTTGAGTGACAACGATTGGTTTCGGAGTTTTGCGCTGTGGTGCGTCCGCACTGTGCTCCGGCGTACCTTTAATGTTTAATTTTAACCTTTAATGTTTATAAATAGAAGCTTTTTCAAAATCTTTTTAGTGTTCTGTAACATGTAGTATACAGTGTGTCCCTGGATTGAAATGTAAATGACAAATAATTTTTTGGAGTTTTGAAATGATACTTGGGAAATTGGCGCTGTTTCAAAATTCAAAACTAAGATGTACCATGAAAAAATTCATCAGTGATATGATAATATTTCATTAAAAGAAGTTGTTCAAATGGAAAAATAAACGTTGCTGAAAAAACTTATTTATCGAAGTTGAGTAAGTGAAACTTCGGTATAGTGAAAAACAGAAACCGCTAAACTGCTTTTTATTTTTTAATCACAATTAACGATTTAAAAATAATGAATGCAACTAAAAACTTATTCAAAAAGCCCTCCGCCCAAATTACTGCATAACTCTATCCGTTTTTTCAAATCTCCGTAATTCTTCTTAATTTCACTTCTTCTAATTTCTTTCTTAATTTCTGATCACGTCAGTAATTTTGTTTTTTAGTGTTTCCAAATCATTATTAAAGGCTTTGGTATTTTAAACTGGTTATTTTAGGTAGCTTCAAAATAAAAATCCCATAATTGTTAAATCTGGACTATGTGGTGATAAGGTTGTGGCCCAAATCTGCCAAACAATTTTTTTTTGACTTTAGGGCTTAACCCTCAGCCAGATGCTAGTGTTTTTTGGGAGATCGTATTGTGAGTAATTGCAATTATAAAAATTTATGGTTGCACCGAGAAGCGAACCCGCAGCCGTGAGTGAGTTATGTAAAGTTATAGCTCTCTTAAGGACCGTGGTCCCTTACCAATCAATTTATTTCCAAATGTATTATTCAACTCGAGTGTGGGTTGCAACCTGCAATTTTTTCTATTTTACCTATTCATCAAAGTTGAGCGATTTTTTTCGCAATTTAGTATATAGGTACTTATCTACGCGCTGTGCAGATTTACGTTCACGTGCATTTGTAAACCTGGTTAATATTCTTTACTTAATATAGAGAACATAGCTTCAATGTATGGACGAAAAAGTACGCGCAGACTTGTGTAAATTACGTAAATCGGAATAAAATTTGAATGACCTATACATAATTGGGATCTAGGGCAATTCAGTGCTGTCAGCTCATCGCAGACTATTTATCGTCGTAAATTTTATTCTCGATTATTTTATCGTCCATAAATAATTAATTAAAATTTATATCGCATTAGTAAAAGACACTAACTTACCTCACCTCATATGCACTAGTTTAAACTCACCTCATCTACATTAACTTAAACTGACCTCATCTACATCAACCTATTGAAATAATGGCCGACAATGAAACGACTGATGATGAAATGGGTCGACGATGAATTGTCCCGACGGTGAATTGGCCGTGATGAACTGGCTGCGTTGAACTAGCAGCGATGAATTGTCCCATTCCGACATAACTCATTCACATGTAGGTACATACAATAAATAGTTTTAATTTTATCCTATTGCGGTTCAGTATCGCAAACGAAATGTATCGCTGATTTTTTCTTAAAGTAAAAAATTCTGAAATTCGAAAAAGTTTGGGAGGTTATTTTCCTGCTCGCTAAATTAAGTCGTTATATTGTAATGGTAGTTAAAAATAAACACAAAAATCTTAAATTCAAGATAAGATATCCACCTAACCCATTATTAAACTTAATCAGCTCTTCACTAGAAGATTAACACGTCGTCTCGTAGTTTTTATATTCCAAATTCCACCTTAAGATTTCACATTCGATAATGTTTAACGGCTGCTTAAAATAGATGGTAACTGAGGTATTATTCGGCTACCTACATATGCATTTATTATAATATGCACGTATAAATTCAGAGAATGACCGATTCGTAATAAAAAATTATATCGAAAAAGTATCTAAGTAATCAGAAAATTCATTTGCTTTACGTTATAGTATTTACCTGAATTTTTTGCATCGATCAACATGCCCACGGATGTATCTACTTTAAAAATACTTATCGGTACTGACTACGTTTAACATGAATTAGATTAGCGAAGCAATAACGTTAACTGACAAATAAAACGGGCGCTTACAAATCATTTTGTTCTATTAAACGGTCGGCGCGGCGCGGCATTTTAAAATTAATATCTTCAAAGGGTTTGAAACTCTCGTACATCATCATACGAAAGCACGCATAATGAAAAAAAAACGTTAACGTCATTGTTGATAGAGCGATTTTTATTTTTTCTAAAAGTATAGGTAGGTGCCTATCCAAGTTCTAATTACAAAGTTATTCTGGATTCGAATTCAATAATTGCGTTGATGAATTAAGGGATTACGTAATGCCTACCATAAATCAGAAGATTATAGGTCTTATTACATTTCCAAGTTTGTCTAGTCCCGTTATACGTCACTTTGTCAGAGCGGTAGCTAAAGGAACCGATGGTTAAAGAGATCCGAACCCTTATACATGATAAATGAACGCTTCTGACATCGAGCTGTTCTACAAGAATTGCCGATTAAATACATTAATGTTACTACTATCATCAGATAACGTACCGATATATATATATATGTATATATATGTCTTACGTATTAAAGTTAATCTGATTGCGACAATCTACTGCTTATTAAAAAGCAACTGCACTTTTGAAACCCAATTCTTCAGTACTGCTGGATTCCGCGATACAAAAATGACATGAAACTTTGACAGAACAAACTTATCGGGAGCAAATTTCGCAATCTCAAAAATGTAGGTACATGTTAAATTTTTACATGCGCTATCTTTATGTCAATCTGCTTGTTATTATTACGTTTCAGCGATACTCATTCTCAAGTTTAATGCGAAACTCTGAAAGCTGTTGAATCGACCTAATTCTCGTATTAGATATATGTATACTTGATCCTTTATGATGTCCATTGATTAATGAACGGGGAAGTAGGTACAACTGAATAACGTAAAAAAATTAATTGAAAAGGAGTCCCGCAAGACTATCACGTAAAGTATCGGTCGCCCTATTTCATTAAAGATTAGGAACTGTTGGTATAATTGTTCAGCTTATTAATTAGCGGATATTGCTACACATTGCGAGTATGCTGGCTAAGTTTCTATTGCTGCTTTAACGTTTCAGGAACAACTTATTATCAAATAAATGATGGTTTCATTTACTAATTGGTTTAAAGTACGATAATTAGTCGTTTACGAATCTAAATTTTTCAATTTTGTCTCGGAATAATATTAACTACCCCGATTAAACGTAATTAGAAGTTTTTTAAATTACCGATTTTATTGTAAGTTATCTAATAGGTAAACACGGCAGATTGGTACCTATTTAAAGATACAATTGGGTCTCGATGAATTATTTTTAAAATTTTAAAACTCAAATTTGAAAGTGACCGGAACTCTATCCACATTTGTATAAAACGAATGACAAATGCCGCAAGTATTTTTATAGCTTTGCCTGATACTGTAATAGTTTTATCCATTTAAACTCTTACATAAATTACCCACTTGATTATAGAATGTATTGCTTTGTAGCCGCTAATAACATCAAAGTGTGTATTCCTCTCTTCATTATTGTACTAAGTAGGTACTATTAAAACCATAATTACGACTGTAACGTTCATTTTTTTGCGAATTAACATTTATAACACCGTCTTTTATTTTAAATCGTTCCATATGCGTTCGATTAAAATCGGTTTATTAAATGAGACAACTGATTGGCATATTCGGTATGAGGCTGGCGTGATAACTTGACAAGACACTTTGTTAATCGATGTAAAGCGATATTAAAGAAAACCGTACCCGCCGACTAATGATACAATCACTAAAATGCTTATACCGTATTCTTAACACTTTCTTATTTTGAAATAACTCCTAAGATTTATATTTAGATGATCTTAGCTTATGTTAATTATTCTGGTTGGTCTCAAAATACTGGCGCCGCATATTTACAGACGATCTTCTCAGTTTATAAGACTTTCCATAATGTGATAATTAAAATCTATAATCATTTTCGAACTATCATTTTAATAAACGCTTATGGAAACTAGACGTTTTCATTTATTACATTTTTAATCGAATTTTTCTTTAGGTATGTGAAAATACAAAACTAAGAGCTTTTTAAATGAACTTTGTCGTCACGCTGCAGTACGAAACTGACTAAAAGTGTGTAAACTCGGATTCGATCTAATTTTTCGGATGACCGGGTGCAGTCTTTGAGTGTTTTTGATTTGATATACCTATATTACGAATATTAACATTAAACGAGTTTAAAACGTTTCGACGCGAGTCCGTTTCAACGCAAGACTTTTCGACGTGATCCGTTTTAACGCGAGGACGTTTCGACGCAAAACCTTTCGGCATCAAAAATGTTTAAAATAAACATTGTGTGACAAATATGTTGACTGGCTGAAAGGGTAACATTAACCTATTCATGCGATGGATCTCATCTTTCTCGGTACCCACTAATTATCGTTTTTTTATTTTATTACACCGTAATAAATTTGTTATTAAGTTAACTAAAACTTTTAGTTCCAGTAGGTCCACTACCGTTTTAAGTAAATATAACACACAGGCTAGTAGTAACTTTTAAGAAATATTTTTTGGCTAATATTACAGCAACTTACACTTCGTCCAAACCTATATGCAATCCACGTCATCAATGAAAGGTTACTAGATGATGGCGTTTCACACAGTGCTGTCACCTCGTACCTCGTATTTTTACAGTTCTAATAAATTGTAGTCTTTTTTTATACCATCTAATATGTGCGCAAGTAAACCATCTATAGAATATGTCATTTTCCAAATTTTAAACCGAATTACAAATAAACAATCTAGTAACTTTTTTTTGATGACGTAAATTGCATATAGGTTTGGATAGGCCATAGTCCAACTATTTACATTGTAATACAACAAATTAGACGTAGTTTTTGTAATGTAATCGTGTACACGATTTTAAAGCTTAAATTCAAACAACTGCTTTAGCTCTTACTATAAAAGCGTTGTTCATTTTTCTAATAATAAATGTTGCAATTAACTAAAATTAGTTAACAATTGCTAGTGTAAAATTAACAAATTATTTTTTACAGTTTAACGATAACAATATCTGATTTATATGAGCAATGTCTGATTGTAGTCTAACTTGCCTCATATACACTAACCTAAAATGATCTCGTCTTATTTCCAATAATTAACCATATTAATAATAATTTTTTATCAGCCCCATTCGAGATCAGAATAAAATCTGCCATGTAAAGATTTTGTTTCATTTTCTCAAACAAAAGCTCATTTCTATTATTTAAAATTTCTTTGTTCATATGTGAATAAAGGTGAGTTTGTCAATCCTAAACTGTTCGTTTCTATAGTAACAAAAATGGTAGGTAACTCGTGTCAGATAAATCATGGTTTAAACTATACCTTATTCCTTTTTCCTATGCAGTAGACATAAACAAGCGTTACTACATGTAATGTGTACATTTACGTTTAATATTTTTCTAATGGGGAAGGGTGCTACTATCTTAACTCACCCTGTATAGACATGCCTATTTCTTATCGTTGAAAATCTTAAACGTTAACTCGGCAAGAAAGAATTAAAAACAGATTTTTTAAATACACGGATAATTAAAAATCATACTTATCAATAAAAAATATCGACAATTTATTGAAACGTACCGAATAAAATAAAACGAAAATCTCAGCAGGTAGGTAATGTTTGTAACGTATACTACTATATATGCCATTAATTTAATGGCCTTTCTGGTTTGCAAATGAATTAGATCATATGCCTATAGGTTTAAGGTAGGCCTCCGTTTATGTTATTAATGAAAAATGAAATAGCTGTTAAGAGAAATATTACATTAACTAGCACAAAAGAACCGTCACTTGTAGTGATATGACTCGTTTTCAGCAAAATTAAGTTGACAGCACAAAACCTTGAATTCTCCATAAATTATGGGTATCATCGCCGCCTTTAATCCCTTAATTGAGCGGAAAAGTGCAAACTGCAAACTAATTGGATACCATTTGACAGTTATGCAAGTGCATGGGTGTCGTGGCCTACAAAATGTTATAAGTAACTTAATAACTGCTTATTACAGTTAAAGGTCACATTTGTGTTTCCTAAGTATCAATTATTTTCAGTTAGTTAAATCGCGACTGATAAACAATAATTTGAAAATTATATGGTACGTAATGATTTATACTACCTACCCTTCATTGTTCGTTTACGTTAAATGATACATAATTTCATTTCAATAGAAATACCGACTTATAAAGACCACGTTATTTACCATCGTGTCGTAACATTAGATTAAAGCTAAAGATTAGATTGAACTATTAAAACTTATATAAATTAAATATTAAAATAATTAAATAAAGAGAAATATTGTTTATGTTTAGAATAGCAATACCTATCATACGAGTTTTTAATGGTTTACTAAATTAGTAATATAATACAGTTTATTATTAATATTATTATTATTAAT
Source organism: Rhagophthalmus giganteus (assembly GCA_036326145.1). Taxonomy (NCBI): domain Eukaryota; kingdom Metazoa; phylum Arthropoda; class Insecta; order Coleoptera; family Rhagophthalmidae; genus Rhagophthalmus; species Rhagophthalmus giganteus. The sequence continues at coordinate 28,184,646 of JARFJA010000088.1, read as the reverse complement.
AAATGGTTATCTATTTTTCTAAAATATTAAAAATCGTATGAACTAAGTTTCTGATTGTAAGTAGCTATAGTTTATCACTGCATACGATTTACGTAGGTACCTATACAATATTGTTTCTAATTAACAAAACCTTTCATACAGGGTGTTTAAAAATAAAGGTAGGAAAATTTAAAGGCTTATAGTATTACTCAAAAGGAATAAAAAAAACTTAATGAACATGACTCCGAAAACTGACCAATATTATGAACAGATCATTTTAAATATTTAGTATCTATACATAATATATAGAGGGCGTTTCGAAATTAACTGACCAAATTTAAAACCTGAATTCGAGATTCGTTAAATACTTAGTTTTAAACCCCTTCAAAAGTGGAGGCTAAATTTTAATTTTTTTCTCGGAAAAAGATAAAATAATGAATTTTGGTAGAAATTTTTTATTAATAAGAACGCTTCTGAAAAGTATTTTTTGTAATCGTTTCTTTTCGTTAAAATGGTTGAAATCAACAATCCACTTGATTTTTTATTAGAACTTTTTTAACAGGCCCAAATTTTATCATATGAAAATATATATTAGAAATTTTTTGTTTCTTTAATTTTTTTTAAACATTTGTGAATAATAGTTTTTGATTAACAAAATAAAATATATATTGTCACGATCCACGAGGTTATTTAGTAAATTGCATTATTTAATAAAATGAAATATCACAGTAGATGACATTTATTTATTTTGAGTTTCATTGTAAGTTGAGTATCTGTCAAATAACTATGTGAACCGTGACAACATAATTAGGTATGTACTTAACACCTAATCAGTACTTAAGATTTTTAATTATAAATAAATAAATCAATAAAAAATCTATTTTAGTAAATATTTATAGTAAAAAACTAGTGATAATTAGTTATTTTTAGTAAATAGATGCTTATAATAAAATATTGTTATTTTTGCTTTAGCTTCAGTTAGAAAACTGTTAAAATCCCAAAAGTACTTATTTTCTAATATATTTGCCTATTATGTTTAAGGTAGAAAACCGGACATTTGGCGCTAGCAAGCGTTATGACACAAATAGACTTTGACGCAGACTCAGTAGGACGAGGATCCATTTGGACGTAGACATATTTCGGCGCGAAATATATATTTTACCGACCGCGCTATCAGTTTTAAATAAACTATGTTAGTCTTCGAGTGCGTTCAATGTGTTAGGACATATGAAAGAGAATTTATTTAGGTTAGTGTAGATGAGGCAAGTTTAGGTTAGTGTAGATAAACTAAACTAATCTTTATTAATATTTTTTTATGAACTCGGTAACCGTGCAGCTCACGCGAAGACTAACGTAGTTTATTTAAAACTGATAGCGCGCTCGGTAAAATGTGTATTTTGCGCCGTAATGTATCTGCTTTCTATTGGACTTGTGACAAAATCGCTCGCGCCAAAATTTCTCTTCGTCCAAATGACTTTGACGCGTCTGCGTATAAGCGTATTTGCGCCATAATGCTCGCGCCGCGCCGTAACGCTCGCTCCCAAACGTCCGCTTCCCTACTTTAAACATAATGGGCAAATATATTGCAAAACGAGTGATTTTGGGGTTGTATTGTATTAATAGCTGGAAATCTGTTTCTTTCTATGTTATTTTTTATGTGACGTAAAATAATACAACCTAATAAAAAATAAGTTATTTTTTTAAAACTTTTACACGTCTATAAATGCTAATTCGCGGTTATAAGAAATAGAATTAATTCTAATCTCAATTGAATGAACCCTCAATTAATCAAAAGCAGGTCTTTTGAAGTGTCAGTTGTTATATAATTCGACTAATACTGCGTTTAATAATTAATTCAACTAGAAAAGAAATAGTGTCAAATTTAATTTTTATTACAAAACATAATTTCTAAAATTACGATAATCTAATTAAGATACCTATTTATCATAATAAAGATACTAAAATTAGGTGTACAAAATGTGCGCGTTCACACAATTATCAAATACTGAAGAAAGTAAATACATATGTACCGTAGACAACCGCAGTTACTCGTATAAATATATTATGTTAACTTAACCTAATTGTGGTTTCGCTGATATTCAGTCGGTTATCTACCTCTTTTTATTTTTAAAGTAAATTAACTTGTAAAGAAAAATACTTCTATAACGACCTTCGTTTTGAAATACAATATTACAATAGAGTTCTTAAATTATTATCTACTAGTTATTCACGGTGTTGTATAACCAACATACATTATAGGTATAAGAATATTTACTGTTCAATATCTTGTTTTTTAAACATAATTATTTGTAATAAAATATATTTATTTCTTACAATTAACGGTGTGATATCATCTAATTAATTTATTACAAACAAAATTTAAAAAAATAAGAATATTTTGTAAAAGCTCGCAACAGTATTTGCCTATTTAGTAAACACCGACATAGGTAACAATAATTTGTGGAATTAGTGTAGTTTTATGGTATTCATTTTAAGGTAAACCAGGCTGACCACTTACTATCAATTTCGTTTGAATTGGAATAATCTGTATATCCGCTTTCGATACGAATATTGCTTAATGTTTACCGCAACTATTGCATAGATATGTGTGAGCTTTATTGAAAATAAATTTAATCTCAACCGGTGTTTTAATAAGCTTAATGAAGCAAATAATTAATTGGAAGGTTAAGTAGGTATTTTTATAGAAATCGTTTTGCATTGTAACGGTTTAATTTTAATTTTAAATCTATAGCTTTTGAATACGTGTATATTTTCATTTAGTCCAAATTTTTATTTTAATCCAGATGTTACGTTTTGTTGAAGATTTCTGACTAACAATAACAATTATGGCATCAGGTATAAACGAGGGAATAATTATTTCATTCAAAAAGTATTTGATGCGACTCGATGTCTGGATGCAGGATGATTCGAACCTTCGACCGCTAATTTACCGAACGAGCATCAAACTATAGCCTGGCCACTGTGACTCCCGAAGGTAGCTTATCAAATATTTTATGATCTTCTGTTGCACTCGCCGACAATAATTTTCTTCGCGATTTACACCACGTAATAGATAACTATTACAAAAACTAAAACGAAAATTATGCAAACACATTTGGCAGCACTTAATATCAATTACTGAAGACATCCCGTTACAATTATTATTAAAGATTATTGTTTACCCAATCTTAATAAGTTAATGGCAGCTATATCGAATAAAATCTGTTTTGTAGAAATTATTCGTATGCATTTTTTTTTTAATTCGTAGCCTTTTTTAATTATAATATGCAATCGAATGCATTCTCGTGGGAGCTACGTAAGAAAATATAATTAATAGCTTTAACGTACCGATGGTAAATTTGAATCTCGTGAGGTCGCGTGAACAGATCTTTATTACGGCCCCATACGTTACTCTGCGGGATTCAACTGTGTAATCAGACTATCAGGTATCAAGAAGACTGATGCTTAGAAAACAAGACAATGAAAACTTAACAAGCTTGTTTAAGACCCACTGCGTCGACGACATGCACATCAAACGATACATTATTAATACTTATTGTTAATATTAGTTTTGGTTAGTTATAATACTGCAATCAGAATTTAGGAAACGCGAAAGCTCAACTACCTTCTTTATTTCAAATTCAAATTATTTATTCATGATATTTACCTACTACATAAAGTAAAAATAGTAATTTCATACCAAAAACATAATATAAAAAGAAACTTAATTTAACTGGTGCTATTATTGTTTCATTTTAAACATTTTATATCAAAATAAAAAAATTGGTATCATAAATTAAAATTATACGTCTCTCTTAATATTTAGTTCTACAATGTATACACATAGACATTCGTGATTTATGTCTTAAATTTTATGTAAGTACAATTAATAATTATGTGATATATTAAGTTACAACATGCACATGAATTATAAATTACTTTAATATTTAATCCTGACTGCTTTAATCAGAATAACAAGTGTAAAAAACCATTAAAATACTCGACCGTGTATACGGTAAAGATATTAAAGTTCAAAGTTTCTTTAGTTTTAATAATGCACTTAGGTACGAAATGATTATTATCAAAAGAAAATATAATTAAAAGCGTATTTACAGATAACTTATGTCAATTGTAGGAAATTAATTTTTTAAGCTAGGCATTTAATTACATTAATACAGGTAACCCTCGCTCTTCGTGACCTCGTTGAGTGCGGATTCGTTAAATCGCGATCGATTTAGTACTACACCTATTAAAAAAAAAACACAATTTTGTTCTATTTTACGCGCAAAATGATTTTCAACACATGTAGACGTTTCCCGCGGAACTGTATGTTACTATTTGTTACTGACAAATTTTGCATAACAAACGCAAGCAGGCACTTCTGGAACTTCAAGGAACACTTCGTTCTTTTTTGCAAAGTGACGAAAATGAATAGTTTTTTTTCAGTTTTATTTTAGTTTATTGTTACTTGTTAATTATTATCATTTGATTCATTAATAAAGTGTTGTTTATTTTTTAAATATATATTTTATTAAATCCCGAAACGTATAAAAATCTCGATTATGATTGGTTGTTAATTTTTTTACAGGCCTATAAAAATTACAGATTTGTTAAAGAACCTACGTATAAGTAATATATAATACTAATAATAGTAATATATAATACTTAGGTATAGATAAATAAATAGTTTTATAAAATATAGATTATTTCTTCACGAAAATGTTACAAATAATTATTATTTATTATTTTCAGGCCAAACGTCTGCAGATCAAAACATAGAGCATACTGCTGCATAGGATGGTCAAAACATCCCGTTTCAGGGTTATGTATAATACGTAAGTCAGTTATTATGTATAAATTTTGATATTGTTCCTTAATTAAAATAAATATATTTTTATTAATAACTTATTTTGTAACTGAATTTGAGTCGGATTTTAAAAACCAGGAAAATAGAATTGTGGTTGTATAATTTACAGTAAATTGTACTTATGTTAGTTGTTTATAAAAATCTAATGGATCTAGGACGTTTTAACACCGACACTTCGACGCCAGACCATTTTGACGCGAGACAACTTTGGCGCAAAAACATTTAGGTTTTATTTTCTCTATTTATTTTATTGCTTTTTGCCAAAGTTTAATGTTTAAATATTATAATACTCCATGTACCTAGTTAAATGAAAATAACGTAAATTCGACCATCAATCTTTACAAGTTAATTAAGCTTCGTCTTTTATATTTTTATTACATACTTAAACAATAAATTATTGCATTATGTAAATAATTTTTAATAGTAGTTTGAAGGTTGCCAATCAATTATCACGTTACTTCTATGTTGTTTTCTCAAAACGACTTCACGTCAAAATATTTTGAGACGAGTAGTTAGCGTCGAAGCACGTCCAATCAAGTATCTAACATATGTATATAGGTATATTTTTTATTCTTTTTACGGCATTCTCAGCACTTTTAACGGTTGTAGAAGAAAAACGTGTATTTTTCGCACTCGACCTTCGCTCTCGCGAACGATTTTTACAGCTCGTGCGTAAAATTGTTCATTTCACAACGTGTTACATAAATAGTTATAACAAAGAATCTTTATGCACGTCTCCTTCATTTATTTAATTACATTTATTGATACTTTTTTCTCCCATTAAAGTTATTGTATTGTAATATATTATAGATAGGACAACATCAAATCGCTATGAATAATAAAAAATAATTGATTATTAGCTGTATGCAGTAGATCGTGCGGTCACGGTGGAAGATGTATCCAACCCAATTTATGTCTTTGTGATGGTGGACAACGGGCAGCCTCGTGTAATAATCAGCAAGTAATGAAAAATGGTAAGTATACAATTTTGTCATTATTTTTATAATATAATAATAATAACTATTGTTAATTTTATTCCGTTTTTATCTACTTATCGGTTTATTTAGTCATTATTAATTTTAATATGTGCTAATCCAATTAATACAAACGCGTCCCTGGAACATTAATGGGACGTCGTTTTCTTCGGGCACGTCGATTAAGAGACTGTGTTCCGGGGACGTCCGTTATGCATAGGTACTTTGGCTTTTTTGAGAATTTAAAAAAGCAGCTTAACTTGTCTATGATCATATTAAAAAATAAATAATAAAACATTCTTCAATTTCATTAACAACTGTCAATAAAATTACAGGTGATGGCTCATGTCGACTAATGTGTATTAATGGGGGAACTTGCGTTGAAGGAAAATGCGTTTGCGCTCCAGGTTATACCGGCGAATTTTGTACAGAACGTACGTTTTTTTTTTCTAGTAATTTTATACAAAATAACGTTTAATTTATTTTACAGCAATATGCCTCGAAGCCTGTAAAAATGGCGGGAGATGTATCGGTCCCGACCGATGCGCTTGTGTGTACGGTTTCACTGGAAATCATTGTGAAATAGGTAACTAAATTGAACCCCCAGTGTAAGAAACTTGCTACAACTACATCATATTTATTAGATTACAGGACAGGGCCGTGTTATAATGGAGTTAGAGGCAGCTTATGTGTTAATCAGCTCAGCGGAGTTGTTTGTACCAAAATGTTATGTTGTGCTACCGTAGGCAAAGCGTGGGGTCACCCGTGCGAACACTGCCCATCAAGATTAGATTGCGAAATTGGTTTCATAAAACACCAAAAGACTGGCGAATGTGTCGGTAAAGTATTTTAAACTTCTGATTAGCTCGATGATGTTATTGTTCGTCATTTTTGCAGATGTCAATGAATGCGAAGCAATTCCACATTTATGCGACGGTGGCATTTGCGTAAACACAATTGGTTCATTTACATGTGAATGTCCGATCAGGACAAGCTCGAAATCCTTCTACAAATAAGTGTGATGACAGAGATGAATGTTTAGATGAAGATGTTTGTAAAGATGGTCGTTGTGTTAATATAATAGGTGGATATTATTGTTTATGTAATCCCGGATTCATACAAAGTCAAGATAAAACTTATTGCATTGGTAATTCGTTTTAAAATTTTTGTTAAAATAGTTACTTATACACTTTTTTTTAAATAGATGGAAGACAAGGTAGATGTTTTACTGCCAGAAACCCGGTCGGCACTTGTTCGAACCCTCTTCCTATGAGACTTTCTAAAAAAGACTGCTGCTGCGGCGTGAATATGGGACAAGGTTGGGGCGATGTTTGCATTAGATGTCCTGTACACGGAGAAGGTTTGTAGCAAAATTATTTTTCACAATGTCTGTTAAGACGTTTTCGTCATTGCGTATCAACATAAAAAAAAACAGAGTTGTAAATAAAAATAAACACAAAAGCAAACGTGTCGAATAAACCTTAATAAAAAAATGCAAAGAAATTTACGATCAGCATTTACAATTAAAAATACAGTCCACTAATTTCCTACGAAACAATATCTTAACATTATATATTTTTAGAGGAGCACAGACTACTTTGTACGGGAAAACCGGTTGGTCCTCCAACGCTCCTCGAGCCTCCCAAAGATGGATCACATCTATCGGCTGGTCTCATTCTAGTAAATGAATGCGTACTTAGACCTGATATTTGCGGCGAAGGTACATGTATCGATACTGTTGAAGGATACGAATGTATATGTAAACCTGGATTTAAAAAAGGAAGATCGAAAGCTTGTGAAGGTATAAACTGATATTTTAAATTTTACACCTTAAGTGAAATGAGGCCGCCGACGACCTCGACCTCAGTTTTCAGGAGATCGTGAGGTCATCGGTGGTCTCATAGAAACTTAAAAAAGGCATTTTTAGTTGTTAGGAATGTGAGCGTTAATATAAATAATAGGAGTATTGTTCAGTATAACGAAAACGTAACATTGGCTCTTGAAGAAATCCAAGTTTGATTTACAATGACACTCTGTGATTTTGATCTAAGTACTATTGTAGTGTCTCTACATCAATTATTTTATTTTCTAACAATAAGTTTTATTCTTCTCTCTGCTCTGTTATTTAATTTACATCAATAAGGTACGACTACACATTTTTGAATGTCTTTGCGTTAACAATTTACTATTAAAACCATCAACTGCAGTAGATTAGGTTAGTAGAAAAAGGATAAGAATAAAAGTATCGAAACTTATATAAATATTACATATCTAGATAGTATTAAATATTTCTAATTACTTATTAATTTGTAGATATTAATGAGTGTAATGAAGGTAAATGTTTAAACGGTCACTGTAAAAATACACCTGGAAGCTTTCTTTGCATTTGTCCGCCTGGCTTTGACGTGTCCCCCGATGGAACAATTTGTACTGATCGCGACGAATGCCTTGAAATTGGAATGTGTACGAACGGTATTTGCATAAACATGGATGGTAGCTTTAAATGTCACTGTAAACCAGGATTCAAATTGTCCCCGACAGGTTTTGCTTGCATAGGTAAGTATCAAAAGCAAAAAGTTTCGCATTTATACCGCTTTGTTAGTTTATTAATTGCAAACTATATTTAGCAATGCTCTTTGACTGCAGACATTGATGAATGTTACGAAAATCCCAAAATTTGCCTTAACGGAAGATGTTACAACACTCCGGGATCTTACACGTGCGATTGTTTACCTGGTTTTGTGGAATCCGCCGATAAGACGTTTTGTATTGATTTGGATGAATGCGCAAACAATGGTAAATAGATATTCTCGATAACGTTCCGTATTTCCTACAATTACATTTTTAAAATTATTATTATAGGTATGTGCAGTCATGGAAAGTGCGTGAATATCGAAGGTTCGTTCCGTTGTGTTTGTGATTCCGGATACAAATTGGGTTCGGACGGTAGACACTGTACAGACATAGATGAATGTATTCACAATCCTTGTCAAAATGGGAATTGTTTTAATACACAGGGCAGCTTTCGTTGTGACTGTCAATCAGGATTCAATATAGGTCCCGATGGACGTTCTTGTTTAGAAATACGTAGAGATTTATGTTATCAGCAGTACAGAGATGGATTGTGCTTCAATCCTTCTCACACGGCAGTTACGAAATCGAGTTGTTGTTGCTGCACCGTCGTTACTGGACAACCTATGGGTTGGGGTACCAATTGTCAGCCGTGTCCGATGCCCGGTACGACAGACTTTGATACATTATGTCCACATGGTCCTGGCTCGACCTTTGACGGAAATGACATAAACGAATGCGCTCTAAATCCAAATATTTGCCAGAACGGCGCTTGTGAAAATTTAATAAGTACTTACAGATGTATTTGCAATCCAGGATTTGAAGTAGACGATAGTGGAATAATTTGCACTGATATTAACGAATGCGAAGTCGAAGAATTGGTAAGTAATATTATTTTTTTTATAAATCATTAAATTTTAACTTGATTTTATTTCTTAGGTATGTAGAGGAGGTCAATGTAGGAACACTCCGGGAAGTTTCCATTGTATTTGCCCAACAGGAACGCAGCTTCATCCGTTAACTTACGTATGTGAAGATATAGATGAATGTCAGGAATTGGGACCTGAAGCTTGCTTCAATGGAGAATGCGTGAACACATTTGGATCGTACAAATGCGAATGTGACCCGGGATCTATTTTAGATAATACAGGAAGAATCTGTTTCGGTAAGAAAATTTTAAACTACTTATTTGTCTATTTATATACAGATAATTCATTAAAACGATACTTACAGATAACCGCAGAGGTTCGTGTTGGACACGTTTAGTTCAGGGACGTTGCGAAAACAACTTGCCGCAGTTAAGTCGTCGAAAAGAATGTTGTTGCTCTGTTGGCGTAGCGTGGGGTTCGCCATGTGAACGTTGTAATCCGAACGAATGCGACTGTCCAAAAGGATACGCAAAAGTTGATGGAAAAGCATGCGCAGATATAAATGAATGCGAATTAAATCCAAACATTTGTAGAGGAGGTGGCGTATGTGTTAATACTGAGGGTAGTTATACTTGCAATTGTCCCCCCGGACTTACTCTTGACGAAACACGTGAGTAAAATTATCTATACATAAGTAGTCCAAAGTAGAACCACGCTTATTTTACAAAATTATCTTCAGGTTCTCAGTGCCTCGATATAAGACAAGAACAATGTTTCACGCGTTACAAACATGGAAGATGTATGCATCCAATAGATGGTCTATTTCATAAAGATTTATGTTGTTGCTCTTCTCTTGCAAGAGCGTGGGGCAATAGATGTGAGCCGTGTCCAAAACCGGGAACGTCGGCGTTTGCAGAGTTATGTCCCAAAGGTCCAGGCTTCTTAGATAGAAAAGACATTAATGAATGTACGGAGTTCCCCGGAATCTGTTTAAATGGAAGATGCCAGAACACGATCGGCGGTTATAGTTGCAGATGCAACAAAGGTTACGATTTTGACGAAAACAAAATTCAATGCGTAGGTAGGTAAATAACACGTAACATTCTTAGATGTTAAATACCATGCATTTTAAAACATTTTTAGATATCGATGAGTGTACCATTACAACAAATAACGTATGCGGCAACGGAGTTTGTCGAAATATACCCGGAGACTTTGTTTGTGATTGTAATGAAGGTTTTCGTTCAATGGCGCCGATGCAAGTTTGCATGGGTAAGAAATGTTGAAGTAAATTTATGTTTTACACGTATTTGAATTCACTTTCTGCACAGATATTGACGAATGCGAAGAAATGCCGGGATTGTGTAGAGGTGGTCATTGTATTAATACAGAAGGTTCTTATAGATGTGAATGTCCACCAGGCCACGAATTAGCATCGGATAAACAATCTTGTAAAGACATCGACGAATGCTCGCGGACCAGCGGAATTTGTTCTAACGGAGTTTGTGAAAATATGATGGGAACATATCAGTGTGTGTGTAACGATGGTTACCAACAAACAGGATTAAAATCACATTGTGAAGGTAACATTCGCGCAGTTTCAGAGTTACTATTTTCTGAAGAGAATTTTATTTAATTAGATATTGATGAATGTGAAGATGAACCATGTGATGATGTTTGTATCAACACGCCAGGAAGTTATTCGTGCTCGTGTGGGTAAGATGATAAATTTTAAATGCATCGTATCAGCTTATAAAACTACCTTGTAATTATTACAGATCAGGTTACACTTTGATGTTAGACGGTCGTACTTGTACTGATATTGATGAGTGTGAAGAAAATACTCGAATTTGTAGTGGCGGAAAGTGTACTAACCATAAAGGTGGCTACAGTTGCTTCTGTACCGAAGGTTTAATTTCAGGTCCCGGTGACACTTCTTGTTTAGGTACTTTATAAAACTTATAATTTTTGTCTAATTTTAAGTAAATATAAAATTTCATTTAGATGTTGATGAATGTAAACTAAATCCTAATATTTGTGGAAATGGAGAGTGTATAAATACACGAGGATCGTTTCAATGTAGATGTGAGGAAGGTTATTCAGTTAAACCAGGCGAAGAACATGTGTGTACTGACGAAGATGAATGCTATCTCGGAATTTATACGTGCCATGTAAATGCTGATTGTATCAATACACCTGTAAGTAAACAACATTTTATCTAGGTAAGTGCGACATTTTTAAACCTTTATTTTTATCTACATTTAGGGATCATATCAATGTCGATGTCAAGATGGCTTTACTGGAAATGGTGTAAGTTGCAGAGATATAAACGAATGTCTCACTAACAATGGAGGTTGTGATCAAAATGCTCAATGCATTAATAGCGAAGGCTCTTTCAAATGCGTGTGCGATACTGGTTTTAAAGGTGACGGATATTCTTGTAGCGATATTGATGAGTGTTCAAACGATCCTTCCTTATGCGAAAATGGACAGTGTTTGAATTATCCTGGTTCGTTTAGGTGCGAATGTGAAATGGGTTTCATGCATCCCGACGAGCATCGGGATCAAGCATGTGTCGGTAAATTATTTAAAGTTTGTCTTGTTTATCTTTATTATTGCCTATTTTTATTATTTTTCAGATATCGATGAATGCCGAATGTTTAACAATTTATGCGTGTTCGGTTCTTGCGAAAATATTTTTGGAATGTTCCGGTGTGAATGTCACGATGGTTTTAAATTAGATAGTTCTGGTGGAAACTGTACCGATGTTGATGAATGCGACAGTCCCCAATCTTGTCTATATGGAAAATGCTTAAACGATCAAGGAGGTTATAAGTGCATTTGTCCTCCTAATTATGATCTAGTGCCCGAAGGAAACGCTTGCATCGGTAAAAAACATAAAATTTAATAGTTTCGAAGAACGGCAGTAATGCAATCATTGCAGATCGTAGAACGTCACGGTGTTTCCTACATATAGATAATCAAGGAAAATGTCTATCTCCGAACAGCAGATTATGTAAGCAAGCCGTCTTGTTGTTGTTCTGTCGGTAAGGCATGGGGTCCCCAATGCGAGTTATGTCCAATTCCTGGTAGTCCTGAATATGATGAAGTATGTCCTGGTGGTTTAGGCTATAAACCAAATGAAATAACAGTAAGTATATTAACATAAAACTGATTAGTATTTGATTAAACTCCATTGTTATTTGTGGTAATAGGTGGTTTTAGAAGATATTAACGAATGTGAAGAACACGAAAATATCTGTATAAATGGTCATTGTACAAATACTTTTGGTAGCTTCATGTGTTCTTGCAATGAAGGCTTTCGCTTAGACGAATCTGGCGTTGTTTGTGTTGATACAAATGAATGTTTTGAAAATCCTAGTATATGTAATGTAGGTCAGTGCGTCAATGAAGATGGAAGATATTTCTGTCAATGTCCGGATGGTTATATGCCTTTGCCAGGAGGAAGTAAGTTTGTTAAAAATCGTTAATTCATTTCTTTTTCTAATTCTGAAAAATAACAATTATTCTGTTTGGTTACGACTATAAATAAATCAACTCACTGATTTACAATTTTTTTAACTCTTCGAATGCTTAACTATCCGAAAAAATATTTGGATAAACCCAATTTTCATTTATATCTTCTAAAACAAATTTAACTGTATTTTTGTTCTTTTTAACTTTTATGAAGATTGAACGTACATACAATAATAATACCGTTACCTTATATTTAAATAATATAATACACACAATATTGATTACAACAATAAACATAAATTGTGGAGAAATACCTACTTACTTATAGATAGATACAAATACAAATCATATCTTCATTTTTTAATCAGTTACTTAATATAATACCTACACCAAACAATAAAATGTTTAGATTTGTAAAACTGTTAAACATTAAGCAAAAAGAGATTCAAATGACTTTTTACAAATTAAATTTATAGGTAAGTACAGCGATCTGCAAAATTCGTGTCGATATTTAAGACGTTCCTGCAATAGCTTACGTAGGACATTATAATATATTATAGGTACTAATATGTAATGTTGGTTGTATATACACGAGTTTTGCAAATTACTGTATACGTTTTTGGTTAAACAAAAATTCCATAGATTAGATACTAGATCGATAGATTTAATATTCATAAAAGTAGACACTCTAACAATAAATTAAATTTATACACACTATAGCTAATGTGATCAATTCTGGTAATATTTAATCTCACAAAAAGTTTATTAAATTTTTTAAGTTTTTTCTATTCTTTCAACGTATGTTGCTTGATTTCATTTTGGATTGTCTACCTATTTTATCAACCTACTTCTTTAAAGCGAAACAGTTTGGCTTGAATGTATGCACTTAAACTGGATATACTTTTCTCCAGTGTTTTCAGTCTACCTTCATACAGAATAAAATCTTTTGAATGAGATTCTCAACTTTTATACTTAGGTCTGAATTTCTTTTTCATATATTTAATCATCTTTTTAATTAATTTATATTCAGACCTTTGTAAAAATAAATTTTTCAGGTAAAGAAAATGAATGTTAGGAACACAGCCATGAAACAACTAGAATTATTCCAGCGATGCACAGTGTATCGGAAGAGCTACCAAGAAAAGTGCATTTGCAAACTAACCATTTATATTGTCTTAACTATTACACTGGGCAAAAATAATCACTTTTAGTGCAATAGTTTTATATCAATTGTCAAAATATTGTCGTTTGCATATTTATCTGTAAAGTCCTTCATCGTACAACGTAGAGACACATTTACCATAGGATTTTATAATAAACTAAGAATTTCATTACGTTTAAATTCAAATTATATAAGCAAACACAAATAAAAAGTGTTCCAGAACCAGTGCACGATAGATACACAATCCAAGTTGTTAATTCAGTTTTAATAAAACAGAATCGGTCATTATTAACATGAGTTGTATAAACATTTAAAATAATCTAAAGAAGCCTTTTTCAAATAGTAAATGAAGAAGCATTTTAAAAACTAAAGTTTCAATTTTTTGAAACGAATTCTAACAAATATTTAATAGGTATTCCATAGGTACTAGTACTAAGTACTCAGTATATAGGTATGATACATTTCTGTAAATCTGAGATTGTAATATACATATGTAATTACATCCGCAAAAAATAAAAAGAATTTTATGATAAAAGTTATACTTTTATTTTTAGAAATGAAATGCAAAAGAAATGACATTTAAAAATTTTCACATAATTATCAACTTGCATTAGAAAATTAATTGATTTAAAAATTCCACATCTCATCAGCAATTATAATTAATCTCCACGCATAATTTATTTAAACACTTTTTTCATAATTTTATCACATCTCACATTTAAACCATAACACTTCTTCAAACAGTAAAAACCATTTCACGATGATTATTTAAGATATTAGTTACTGACGTCATTAACTGACATTAATTGATTTCAGGAGAATGTGTTGATATGAGAAAAGATTTATGTTTCCTAAACTATAGCAGATGGGCATGTACTGTTCCAATGACTCAAAATCAAACGAGAAAGGTGTGCTGTTGTTCTATGGGACAAGCTTGGGGTCAACCGTGTGAACCATGTCCTGTTCAAGGCACCAGTAGGTATAAACGACGTGAACCTCTTGTTTAGAATTTATCTGAAAACGTTAAATATCTACTATTATTGCAAACATTTATTACTAGGTGAATACATTGCCCTGTGCGGTGTAAGGCCAGGTCAAATAATGAACCCGATGACAAACCAAAGTGAAGGAATCGACGAATGTCAGTTGATGCCAACAATGTGCAGTCATGGAGTATGTGTAAATACACCTGGCAGTTTTGAGTGCCAATGCAATCGTGGTTACATTTACGATATTAATTCTCATCAATGTATCGACGAAAACGAATGCCTAAGAATACCCAATCCTTGTGAAGGAAATGCGCAATGTATAAATTTGCAAGGCAGCTTCGAATGTAGGTGTCCAGAGGGATATAAACACGGAACCAGTTTTATGGATTGTGTCGATATCGATGAATGTATGGAATTCCCAAATATATGTAATAACGGTGACTGCAAAAATTTACAAGGAAGCTTCCAATGCATATGCCATACTGGTTATTTACTTACTCCTGCAAGAGATAACTGCGTAGACATAAACGAATGTGTAAGGCATCCCAACATATGCAATAACGGCACCTGCATAAATACGGTCGGATCGTATAAATGCCACTGCAATTCAGGTTTTAAATTGAGTCATACTAATGATTGCGTCGACGTAGACGAATGCCATATGATGCCATTTTTATGTCGCAACGGTAGATGTCGAAATAATTTAGGTTCGTTCGTCTGTGAATGTGCTGCTGGATATACCCTTGCTGCCGATCGCCATAATTGTCGAGATGTTGACGAATGTCTTGAAGTAACTAAACGAACGTTATTTATTTATATAGCTACATAAATATCTGTCTTTTATGTTTTAGGTACCTGGCACTTGTCCTCCACCGGGAAAATGTCAAAATATCATGGGATCATTTGCTTGTAGTTGTCCCGAAGGATATGAATTAAGTCACATAACGAATCTCTGTGAAGATGTAGACGAATGCCGAGTAAATCCTGGTATATGTGAAAATGGAGTGTGCACAAATACCGAAGGTGGGGCATTTTGCACTTGTCCTAACGGTTTCATCCTAGACACCAAAATAATGATATGTATTGATGTGAGGTCAGACCATTGCTATGATCAGTATTTTAGAAATCAATGTGCGGCTGCAAGAGGTATGCAGATAACAATGAAGGAATGTTGTTGCTCTAGAGGAGCTGCCTGGGGAAGATATTGTGAACAATGTCCTGGAGAAGGATCTAGTATGTTATAAATTTAAAAAGTACCGCATAATAGTAGCATTTATTACTCGATAGACGAATTCGCCAAGTTATGTCCAGAAGGCCCCGGACGTATGGATTCTGGAAGCGATCTAAACGAGTGCGAACTGATGGCAAACGTTTGCGATGGAGGTGATTGTATTAATACGGACGGATCGTTCCGGTGCGAATGTCCAATGGGTTTTGTGTTGGATACGACAGAGAGAAAATGTGTTGACGATAACGAATGCGTCACTACTCAAAATGTTTGTGGTAATGGTACATGTAACAATATTATTGGTGGCTTCGAATGCTTCTGCAATCACGGTTTCGCACCTGGTCCTTTACAAGTAAGTATTTTAGACTAGCCAAAATTTTATTAATACATGTATAACTAAATACTTAATTATTTATCTTCGATGTAGGTGTGCGAAGATGTTAATGAGTGTTTGGAAATGGGAAATCAATGTGCATTTAGATGTCATAACGTTCCAGGTTCGTTTAGGTGTATCTGCCCATATGGTTATTCTTTAGCGCCCGATGGTAGACATTGTCAAGGTAATTATTAGAAATATTTTATTATTTTTACATGCAATTAAAATTGCGTTTTTTAGATGTCGACGAATGTTTAACTCCTGCAAATAATTGCAAATTTTTATGTAAGAATCTCATCGGCTCGTTTATGTGTATTTGTCCAGAAGGGTACACTCAAGTCCCTATGACTGATGATTGTCAAGATATCAATGAATGCGCCATAAATCCAGGCATTTGTCAAAATGGACACTGCATCAATCTTCAAGGATCTTACAGATGTGATTGTTTAGAAGGATACGAACCGAGTGGAGATGGAAAAACTTGCATCGGTATGATTAGCAAATAGACTTTCAGTAAACCAGAAAACATAAGTTAATGTATTTGTTTGATTTGATTAAGGGGTATTATTTATTTATTTGGACAAACTTTTCTTGGTCCCTAGAAATCTTGATCAAATAAATAAATAATGATTTAACTAAACATGGCTTATCAAATCAAATTAAAAAAATGACCATTAAAGATCATTAAAATCTACAATATTAATGTATTTTTTGATATAGATAGAAGACAAGGTTTCTGCTTCAGACAATTAATACAAGGCCGTTGCACACCTCACAATACCGAAATGAATCGTGTGACTAAAGCAGAATGTTGTTGCTCAATGGGAGAAGCTTGGGGGCCAAGATGTGAGCTCTGTCCTCCAAAATATTCACCCTTGTATCAAGAACTGTGCCTCGATAGTGGTTTTACTGTTGATGGATCAGGTAAAATTTAAAAATATAGTTTATTAAACTACTTATGCGTATTTGAAACCCTCAGACAATTAATTATTGTTCTACATTTTTAGATGTAGATGAATGTGCCACAATTCCTGATCTGTGTAGAAATGGTAGATGTATCAATACGCTTGGTTCGTATAGATGTATGTGTGACAGAGGATTTAAAGTAGACGGAAGTGGAAAGTTTTGTCAAGGTAATGTTTATAATTACATGTGTTTTATAACCAGGTGTAACTTTAATAACTTCACGATATAGACGTCAATGAATGCGAGCAGTTCCCATCACCTTGCAAACACAATTGCCAAAATACGGAAGGCAGTTTCTTCTGTTCGTGTCCGCCTGGATTCTTATTAAACCCCGATGGAATATCATGCAGAGATTTAGATGAATGTAGTACCGGTCAACATTTGTGTCAACACATATGTATCAATACTCAAGGTAGTTACACCTGTTCATGTCCTAAAGGTTATAATCAAATTGGAGATAATTGTGAAGGTAAATTTTTTGGCAATTAAAAATATAACTAGGTACCTATAGATTGTACTGATTTTCTTAGATATTGATGAATGTGAATTGATGGGAGTGTGTCCCAAACCAGGACGTTGTGTGAATACGTTAGGTAGTTTCAGATGCGTTTGTCCAAGAGGGTTCCAATTAGATCCATCTGGAAGTTATTGTGTAGATTCAGACGAATGCTTAGACGATACTAAATGTCCAGAAGGTATTCTTTTTAATTTTATTTCGTAATAGTATTTCATAACTTCGTTTTTTAACAGGATGTCAGAACTTAGTGGGTGGCTACCGATGTGGTTGTCCAGATGGTTATATGTTACATTATTATTACAACCAATGCGTCGATGAAAATGAATGTACAAATAACCCCTGTGGTGAAGGAGGAAATTGCTTTAATACTCCTGGAAGCTATCGTTGTGGTTGCCCTGATGGTTACCAATTTGATCCAAAATTAAATATATGCATTCAAGTATTTATTTTACATATCTTTTTTATTTTTAATTCTTTAATAATATTTTGATGGCATCAGGTAAGTTCGGGATGTGCAGGAGCTTCATGCGCTTTTGGATGTACGTCATTTGGCGGTGGTTACTCCTGTGATTGCCCTCAAGGGTATCAACGAATAGGACAAGGACATTGTTTATCTACTATTTCTCCTGCATCGTCTAACTATGCGCCAGATATTGGATATGCACCAACATATCCCATCGGTGATGGTTTTAAATCATATCCCGATGACAAACTGGTTACCACTGAAGGCTGCTTCTCATGCAGGGTAATATACAAATAAAAATTTTATTTTATCTATGATGTCCCTTTATTTGCTTCACTATAGGTGAATGCTAGACACCGAAGGGATTCGAAACATCATCGAACAAACTCAACTTTCAAGTCAATTAAACACGAACCTTTACGTCATATCTTGAAACGATCTCCTGCACGAACAACGAGAGCAAGAAGGCACCATCATGGCGAAGAACTTCTTCTAAATATTCATCTTCAACAAACTAAACATAGAATGAGAATAATAAAACTTCAGCCCGCAGTGAAGGTACTTAATATAATATTGCTACCTAGCTCAAAATTATTCTTATTATTTTAAAATTGACATTTTTTATCCGTGATTAATTTTAATTTGCCTCTTCGTTGTAGAAACTTGTCGAATATGTAATTACGAAGGGAAATGAGAATCATAAATTCCAGTTGATAAAGAAATATGGAGTGTGGGCATTACACTTCAAGAGAAGACTAAAACATACAGGAAACTTTGATTTAACAATACATGGTCAACCTACCAATGAACAAGACTTTGATAATTCTGTTTACGAAAAACCACTCACATTAAGATTAAAATTAAATGTCTTGGAATAGCGATAATAAAATATAGTTATTTAACTAATGTATTTAAAAAAATTTATATAGGTAATTTAATTACTTTAGTCTGTGACATTTTGTCCCTTTAAAGATTCTGTCTTTCAGCTGTGTTCATATACAATTGCAATATTTTTATATGCTTAATAAAACTGCCTTATAACTTTATATTATATATTTAGGGTGTGCGTATGATATATTAAAATGGAGACAAAATGTGATTTTTAATTCTAAATAATCAATTTTGTTGTGGTTGATTGTAAAATTTGGCACCGAATTTTTCGATTTATTTTTACCATCACTTATCTTACAAGAGTAAACAAAATTATCCAAGCAATCATCGTAAATATTAATTGTTTATTCATATACGCACCAGTTTATTAATGATTTAATGCAAATATGGATTTGCACTGCCATTTTAATGTAACGGAATACTAAGTCAAAAGTAATCTTATTTTATTTGTAATTTAGTGAATATAATGTGTTCATTCTATAGAAAATACAAAAATTGTAAATATCTAAAGAAAATAAAGTATTATATTAAATAAATCTATGTAAAAAGCAGATTTTTTAATATTTACAATTTAATACGTACAAAAAAAAACGTCTAAAATATGTTGTAAATGTCATGCTGTAATTTAAGAAAATAAAATTTTTAAATTAAAAAATAATGTTTTATTAAAAATGTATTATGTATATGTCGCGAATTTATAGGTAGTTATTGCATGTGAATTTTGTGGGCACATATATGTTCAATCCCCACTTTGACGTTGAAATTAGACACAAAAATAGGCCACAAAAAATAAGAAATAGGTGTAGATTGTTTTATTTTCATACGCGTTTTTAGATCTGATTAGGTCTATTACCGAAGTTACCTTTTTGATCCTGAAATATTTGAGAAATCTGAAATTTAAATTTTGAGGTTAGAAAGTTTAGGGGTAGTGCACCTCTGGCTCCCCTGACGTGATATGAAACAATTTATTACACTATTTAAAGGCTTTTATTTATTACGTAGTTATACCAAAAATAATTAAATTTTAACGAAAAATAAAATTGTTGTTTAAAAAGATTGATTTTTATTTTGCAATTTTGGGGTGAATATCTTATAACTTGTGGAATTATTTTGACATGGTTTATACGCATCCGAAAGATTTGCCACCATTTCCTGGACACCCTGTATATTTTGTAATAACATTACGAGACGATTTAAACTAAGACACTGTACATCGGATCAAACATTATCTATCTCTTTAATAACTTACCAAATAATAATGCACATAGGCGACGTTATCGCTGTAACGTCACTTATTGGAGATAAGTGTCGAGACTTGCAAGCGTTTAGCTCTCCAATTGTAGTATTAATTAGATCGCGACGGGTGTGTGATATACTTTTCTTTTTTATACATTGTATACTTAAATAATTGAATTAGTGCTACTCTAATAGACAGTTTTAGATAGATAGTTTTCGAACAGTAAACCTGCAAATTTGAATGGCTTTCATTTCAACGAATATTGAAATGGAATTTGGATTACTTTTTGCCATTTTTAGCTAATAAAAATTAGATGTAAGTATCTACAACTATATTTTTTTCGTAAACGCGTAATCTTTTTAATAAACGAAATTACATTAAAAAATGTCTAGCTGTGTTTAACAATAAGTTAAGTAAACGAATATTGGTTACTGACATGCTCCTCCCTTTGTTAATAAAATTGACGCATTCTAACGTTTAATGAAGAAATACTTACCTACCTCGAAAGACATTTGTTTCGTTTTTAATATGTTACCATTTATTGTTTCTTTATGTCCGAGTCACATTAGTCAAGTTACTTGACTTTAATTCGCTTGACTAAAGCCGCATTTACATTTATCAAGTCGACTGGAAGCCAGCAACTTGAAACATTTTGCGTTTACATATTTTCAAATAAAATTTAATTTCGCTATCTTCGAGTAAATAATAAAATGGTGCAAGATGTGGTTCGTTTAGTTATTCCTATTTTATGCAACGTATTGATTAAATATGTTAGAAGAAAATAAAAACAATATCGGCCAGAGATTGGACCAATCGGCGAAATCGTTTAGGAGCTTTTAATACGCCTTTTATGACGAGTTGCGTCAAACTAAATTAAATAAAGGATTAACTAATCCAAGATTAAATCCATTAATAATTATTGCCCATTGGTCAAAAGACTAGATTATCATGACCATAACAACTTAATCCCAGATTAAATAATTCATTTATTTGATTCATGGCGATGACATATTAACAAGGCGTTAAAATTAACAAATTTTTTATAGAATAGGCTCTTAAGTTCCTGATTCAAAAATGTTTAATTTGTAATAGGTTGTAGATGATAAAATAATTTTCTTCCAAAAGTTATTCTTATTTTCTTATTATTAGTAGGTAGGTAGCTTTTATCGTAATAAATGACAACTATAATCAAACTTCCACACAACGAACTCTTATACAGGATGTTTCAGAAAAACATGGCATAATTGCTAAGGATGATAAAACAATGAAAAATAAGTGGGGTTTGTTTAATACACCCATGCCCGAAAGTCGTCCATTATTGAGATACAATACGTTGAAAATTGCCGATAAGCATAAAATTGTAAGTTAAGTTCAGACGCATCGTTTTCGAAAAATTTCATAATTAATGATGCTGCGATATTCCTAGATATCACGACACGACACGCTTTTTATATTTTTGCACAACTATGAGGGATGATTATTTACGCCAACAGCACTTTAGCAAAGTAGATGGCGATAGAAAGCTGCAACAATTAAACATCGAGTCCAATGCTCGTATAGTTGTGATTCAGTCAAAAAAAAAGTATTACAAAAAGTAATTTTCAACGTCGTGTATTTCGAAAACGGACGACCTTCGGACAGTAACATTACGTAACATTAAGTAACATTAGTTATTTTTCACTGTTCTATCACTACTGAAAAAATTGCCATGTTTTTCTGAAACACCGTACATAGATAATTTCTTCATATAACGAATTTTTGCGCTGTACACTGATATTTTACAAGAAAATACATACGCATATATAAAACTGTTTCTAAATAACGAAATAAAATATCTATTTAACGAATTTTTAAGCCAAACTAAAATAAAATTTTCTCGGCAAATGTATATGCAGTAAGGGTGTATTCTTAGCAGCAGTAAAAGATTAAATTTACCCATCTGCAAATAGACCTCGTTTAAAAATAAAATTCTTTTATCGAATTAATATGCTATATAATAAACTTAACGCATCTTTCAAAATTTTCCAAATAAAATTATCCAAATATGAGAAATGCCGATTAGATTGTTAAAAACCAGTACAAAAATGAACTCGTTGTATATTTTGTATGTAATATCTAGTGTACTTTTAGAATTAGCCGAAGGATTAAGCACACAATCACGTAAAATACGTACGCTTTGTGACAGCATTTATAAGTAAAATTTGTTCTATTTTTACCCCTTGTTAAAACAATTTAGATAACTTAGGGTCTGTGTCAACTGACTAATTAGTTAGCGTTAACAGACAATCGATAAACCGACCTTTACAGTATATTATAATACAGAAATTAATAATAATAGTAATATAGGTACCCTTAGTATGTTTTAAAATTAATGTAATATTTAGATAAGGATATACAGGACGATTCATTAAGAATAGACAATCTCGATAGTAGACTTCAAAATATGACGATCGAGTCGTATTTGTCATTGAGTCGTGCCTTATTAGCAGACAAAAAAATTATGCATCAATTTATTAAAATAATAGGGTATAACTAGCGCCCTCTATGAGCAACGTTAAAATAAGTTTCAAATTCGCAATTTTCGTGCCAAAAAATGTAAAGCTGCCAATTTTCAAATTGAAACTATAAAACATCCAAAATTATTGAGAAATTTCAAAATAAAATTCCAAGTTTGAACACCCCGTATCTTTTAAACCAGCGATATTTGTATAAAGCGTATTGGGCGCTCAATCGTTCATATTTTGGTGTCCAGTATGTCTACTTTCGAAATTGCCCATTCTTAATGAATCACCCTGTATATTTCAAAATACGCCTATTTTAAAAAGTAGATTATAAACAAAATTAGGTGTAAGTACTTTCGTAAAAATACTTTTTATGTTGGATACTTACTATTTAAAAATGTGCCGCTTCCTCTTGTTTTCATTTTTAAGGAGTTTAAATATATTTCCACATAAATTACAATAAAAGAAGTTTGTAGTATCGGAGATAAATCTACAAGTAATCTACCTTAACTGTATTTTTGTAGCCAGAAATTTCGGGGTTGGCGCATATTGGAAAGGGAGAGGAATGGTGGGAATTCGTCGCGGCACACACGATATAGCCGCAGTCTCGTAGTGTCGTTGAAGGTGTGTGTATGTTATTCGAAGTACTACGAATTTTACGTCGCGTACACGCCTCCCACAGAGATGAACCCTTCCTCGTTCAGTTATTTTGCTACTTAATTGATTTTTAATTTCTGGAGTGTCGTTTAAATTTGTGAATACCGATAATAGTTTGTGCGGCGACTTGAAAAAAAAAGACCGTCCCTATTGTTAATTTGCGCTATTTCAAGTTCGTGCCCTGCGATGGATGAAATAAATTTTGCCGCACAATGTTTGCTCGAGATGTCACATAGCAAGGATCATATTAATCGCCCCTTGGATTTATCAAACAGACCGGTTTCGCGTGACATATCCCGTTTTCTACCAGGAAACAATCCCAGCCCCGCCGTCATCGTGGAGCCTGTTCCTGCGGTTTCGCATTCTTTTGTAAAAGACGAATCCTTAAACAGAAATTCTACCGAATCGTCCTCTTACATGGTAGCTCGTATTCTGACAGATTTGACCCGTATTAAGCAAGAACCCGTTCCGGAAGTTCCTTCAGACACGGAAGGAAACCTTACTATAGATGAAGACGAACCGGACGAAGGCTATAACAGTTACATGAACAGTTTCAATGGTAAACCTCCCAAATCTAAAGTGTGCAAGGTCGCGGGTGCTATCCCGAAAAACCGCAAGGCCGACGTACCTCCCCCGCGTAAACCGGCCGTTCCCAGAGCTCAACCTTCTAACAGACTATCTTCTCAATTACGAAAGACACACAAGTGTTCCTACGATGGATGTCACAAAGTATATGGAAAAAGTTCGCACTTGAAAGCTCATCTCAGGACTCATACAGGTGAGGTTATCAAACTTGTTTTAAATAATTTTTTAGGATAGGTACGTTTAGTTCTGGTACTTACTTACCGACTAATCTAAGCAAATTAGATTAATTTAAATTGCATCGGCAAATAATAAAGATGTTATTAAACTCGTCCTTGAAAAGTTGGCGAGGTCCAATTACTAAGCAGGTTGTATTGTAGGCGCGACCCGTCTGCTGCTATAAAATTAATTAGATAAAACTCCGGCATTTTCTCCTTATCGAACCGTTCGATTATGCAAAAATGTGATTTCTTTGTACGTATTTAATCACTTACATTTCAACGTTCAATGTTACCTATTTACAATGTATTTATCTGCGCAGCAGCTGTTATTACAGACATTTTTATCGGTCTACCTTCGAATATAAACTGATTACGAAGCGCATCGTAAAAGAAGTCTTTTAATTTAAAATAAACAAGTCAAGACATTAACGTGTCAATAACATCTACTAATGAGATTATAATAAACTATTATTGTTGCAAAATTTTTATAGTTTAACGTGTAATTTACGCCCACCGTTTTATCGTTATCGATGAATTTCTCTGTTTATTTTTAAATAATGTTATGTAGGTGCCACGAAACGTCTCATTCAGTTTTGATGTTAATTTATGCAGATTAAACTGGAAATCAAAATTATTCCAAACAATTTTTAATCTGCTCTTTGATCGTACTTTGTGCCCGAAAAATTAATTACAGAGTTAAGGCGTGTCTTTGAACACGCATTAATAGGCGTCTTTTGTAATTTATCGTTTTGTTAAATTGAAAAATCCAGCTTAAAAAAAGTTGTTTAAGATTTTATGCTTATTTAAGTAAAATAAGATATGTTATTACCAAAATTTGTAGCTTCACGACTGGATTTTTATGTATTGGATTGAGGGTAACCGTAATAGGTTCCTACCTCGCAAATATCTAGAGTGGATTCGCCTGTTGACGGCCCCTTACCTATTTGCGGCTCCAATAAATATTTTACGCAATAATAGTAAAATCAAGAAAATGATCAAAATAAAAAACATAATCGAATACCTACTTTGTAGATTGTATGACTTGGTATGGTTTTCATTTTGACTATTTTTTTGTCGTTTTACTATTATTGCATAAAATATCTGTTGGGGGCGTATCCGTTGGTACAGTTAAATTGATCCTATAGGATATGTTGCAGCTGTCTTAACAATTTTTGTTTAATAAATCTAATTTTGCACAGTCGCTGAGCCGGGATTTGGCCGCTATCGTGAAGAAAAGACACAAAAAATGAATTTTTACCAGAATTTCATTTGCGGTTCATTTTACGACAAAAATACCTATACGACAAAATAATCTAGGGAAAATTTGCTATAATTTGTGTTGTTATCATTTTTTCCGTAACGTCAATAATTTACACTTTACCTTTCGATACAAACATGAAAAGGTTGAGATTAATAGGCAAAAAAGTTCGTATTCCACAAAAAGAAATTATGCTAATCGATAGACCACAATAAAATAGAAATATGCGTCATATTTTTTGTGTTTGTCAATCGAGGTCGCGGTTCGTGAATTATAAGGACACAAAGTTCGTATTTTAACATTGAGTACCTATATGGGGAAATGTAATTTCAATAATCGCTTAAAAAAGGCACTGGTACCCAAGAGCCTCGTTTGACACTGATATGGTATATTCACCAATATGTCACCTTAAACATATCGACGGCGTTTTTCCAGAAGGACGTAACCCACAAAAAGTAAATTTTACAGGAGAGCACATTTTGTGTCGTCACGTAAACTATAAGCAGATACGTTTCACGGAAATACAAACAGATTTTTTCGGTGAAAAAAATCGGAATATGTTATCAGATTTTAACAGATGGTGTCCTTGCCTTAGATGCATAAAATAGTCAGAATAACTCATTTTCGCAAAAAGTGTGGGTTACGTCCTTCTGCCAAAAACTCAGTCGATATGAGTGGGGCACGCATGCGCAGCTGCTCAACGGTGTACGTAAAAGTTTATTGTGCTCGATTTTTACAATTACTTGTTTGCAGTAGCTTTGTCGTAGAGCGATATCTGACTGGTTACCAATTATATCAACCTTTAATTAAATACTTTAATTTTATTGTACCAAAGCATAAGAAATACGTAAATGCCTTACTTTTTTAACTGTCTATTATATTATTTTTTTATAATAGTATCTATACTACAATAAAAAAAAATTACCTAATTAATTTACTTACATTATTAAATATACGTTATTCAAGGTAGGTTCCAATACACGTCATCAATAAAACCTCGTATTTTTATAGTACTAATAAATTGTACTATTTCTTTGCCATGTCATATGTGTGCAGGTAAATCATTGGTAGAATATGCCACGTTCAAAACTTCAAACTGAATATTACAAATATACAATTTAGTAACATTATTGATGACGTGCATTGGAACTTATAGTGAATAACATATACCTATAAATATGCTTGGATTTCTTTTATTTTTCTATATTTTTGCTTTGAATTTCTGGTGCAAATGAACAGTTACATTAAAATTGGATATAAATGAAACAAAACCGTTGAGATTTTGTAAGTACGCAAATTAAAATCTTTGTAG
The DNA here is from genome assembly GCA_036326145.1 of Rhagophthalmus giganteus. NCBI lineage: Eukaryota > Metazoa > Arthropoda > Insecta > Coleoptera > Rhagophthalmidae > Rhagophthalmus > Rhagophthalmus giganteus. Next base: position 28,157,549 of record JARFJA010000088.1, on the reverse strand, counting down.
GTAGGTAATTGATACGCGAATCCAATTTTAAAATATCAGGGAAAAAGATAAAAACGACTCTGGAAAATCTAGAATTATCAGGAATTTTGAAATATATTTTCTGTGGCCACCCTGTTTGTTGTTAAAATAACAAAAAGAAATTAATTAAGTCGATATAAAATTGGTCTAACGAAGCGCGATTATTACCTATCGGGAGAGTAAATTCTTAATTCAATTAGTACATACATACTTTGTCGCAGAAAGCGCGTTAATAGTTGTAATATTACCGTGTTGATCGCACAGGCAGTTACTTATGTATATTACCTATTTGAAAATTTTAATAAATAGAAAATATAAATAGCTACCCTAACCCAATATACCTACATTTGAAACGGAGTCTAAAGCAAAATAAGCTAAATTATTATAAAGACCGTCATCTAACGATCAAAGAATACAGACTAAAATCAATTCTCCCAGTATATTCGCCCTTTAAAAATTGAAGATGTTTGATGTTGTACTGAAAAACAGCTTTGTAAGGAATTATATCACTTTGTAAACATATTTTTGTACCTAAGTATTGAGTAAATCTCTTTTTTTTTAGATTATAAATAATGTATCTATCTATTGACAATACCTTTTTATTAAAGTAGGTATTTTGATAGTCTAGTAATATGTGTTACATAAAGATGAAATTGTATAAAATGTTTTAGAGGAAGGGAAACGAATATGGCATACAAGTTTCATTTATTGTTCTTAACGCAGTCATAATTATGTGACAATTATGTGCAAAACATAGGTTGTTAGAGTATTTAATTTTGTATTATAAACCAAAACCTCATTTACTCGTGAAATTATAATTTCCCTTAAAATTCAAATGCATATTCTCAGAGCTCGTAACCTGGATCACTAATATGGCATACTGACAAAAGATTCGAATAAATAGGTTAAAAATAAAATAAATAGGTTAAGAGAAGTGCATCTCTGACTCGTCTGAGGTGATATCAAAAAACCTATTCCACAGTTTTAAAGACCTTCATTTATGACGTTGGTTTACCAAAAATTATTAAATTCCAACGAAAAATAAATGTGTTATTTAAAGAAAATTGATTTGTATTTTTCAACTTTGGAGGTGAATATCCCAACAGAGGAGCGCCGTAGGAAAAATATTATAGAAACTTTTGGCATTATTTTGACGTGGTTTACCATGCTTTAGAGAGATTTGTCACCATTTCCTGGACACCCTTTATAGGTAATTACAAAATATGCTTATATTACATAAAATGATTAGTAGCTATTATAGCTATTCTTGGATATGTAGAATCATAAATGTTCAAATTATTTAGTTGTGGAAAGATAAGTCTATGCAATTATTGTAGAAAATATCAGTAGGCATCTGTAAATAAAAATTAGGACAATGCGAAAATTAAAAAAATAACCATTTAAGCAAAATGTTTTCCAACTTTCCAACAGCACTAAGTATTTAAAAAAGTTAAATCTAAATTACCTTTGGTTTTATATTAAAAATATTTCAATAACCCCGAGAAAGTTGTTATTTTCTGAAGTCGTAAAAATAGTTATAATTTTTATGCCGTGCGCAATTTTAGATATATAAGTATTCTTAACCAAATTTGTTTTTATTTTGATTGAAAATCACTTCCATAATTTCCTGTATTAATTTGGGCCGTCAAATTTTAGATACCTTGTATTATGCTTGCTTATAATATTGATATACCTACATAGGCATTCGAATATTAATAAAAATAAAAAGAATCATTTAAGAATTTTTATTAATAAAATATTCATAGGTATAGGTATGAAGAGTTTATCCACATTTGTTTTTTTTACTAACACCTCTTTTATACATTTTTATATTTGCAATCAATCGTTTTTTATTTAAGAAACTACCATAAACCGCAAATGCAATATAATATTCGTTTTTGGTGTTATATTTCTCATAGTATATTTTATGGAATAACTACAATGAATTTATTTTAAAATTCAAGGTGACATTCAATAACAAACTTTGTTATAATGAATTTATTATAGCAAATCAAATGCATAAAGTTCATTATTTCTTGAAAATGTAATTAATATTGTACGTAAATTGTTTATATACAGGGTGTTACAAAAGTAATGCCCGACCTTCCAAGGATCGAATCAGTATAAGCTAAAAGAAATCGAAAGTCGAGAGTTTTTTTTTTTAATTTTATTTATTTTTATCAGCAATCAGAATATATACATTCTATGAGCTAATATTGTGAGTTAGGTATTTTAACTTAGAACTTTATTGGATTGGGCTCCCATAGGTGTCCTTCCACATTTAATTAGTCAGATCCTTCGGCCATTTCATCTGAAGTCGTCTATTGATTGGGTCTGCTATCAGGGGTTCCATAAGTTCGTTTGGGTGGCTTTCAAGTGTTATTTGGTGTTTAACAGCATAATGTTTGATGATTTCTTTTACAAAGGGGATGTTTAGGTCGGTGTGAATGGTAAGGTTTGACACGTACCATGGTGCATTTGATATGTTTCGTAGGGTCTTTGATTGGAAACGTTGTATGATGTCAAGATTAGAATTTCTGGCACATCCCCATAACTGGCATCCATATGTCCATATAGGACGGATTATAACTTTATACAGTAGGACTTTATTCTCTAACGTTAAAGGAGATTTTCTTCCTATAAGCCAGTAGAGATTTTTAAACTTTATATCCATTTCTTTACGCTTTTTACTTATATGGATTTTCCATGTTAATCTTCTATCAAGGTGGAGTCCCAGGTATTTAACTGCTTGTGATTGGGGAATTGATATGTTGTTGAGAGTGACTGGTGGGCATGTTGGATGTTTTGTTGTGAACGTGACGTGTGTTGACTATCTGGATTAATTTTTATTTTCCATTTGTTCAACCAGGTTTCCATTTGATTTAGATGAGCTTGAAGCATCACAGATGCTGTGTTAGGATCTTCGTTGCAAGCTATGATTGCGCTATCATCAGCGAATGTACTTATCATAGTATTGTTAGAGGTTGGTATGTCGGAGGTAAATAGTAGGTAGAGCATAGGACCCAGAACACTACCCTGGGGTACACCTGCGTTGATTTGCTCTATCTGAGATACATCGTTACCAATCTTAGTTTGGAAGCTTCGATTAGTAAGGTATGACTGAAATATGCTGTAGTATTCGTGTGGCATAGTTTTCTTTATTTTATAAAGTAGCCCTCTGTGCCAGACTCGGTCAAACGCCTGCCTTACATCTAACATTACTGCGGAACAAGATAGCTTGTTTTGAAGTGAGGTTTGAATCGTATTCGTTATCCTATGGCATTGTTGGATTGTAGAATGACTATGTCTAAAACCAAATTGGTGGTTGGGTAGCCACTCCTCTTGCAGCGAGTTTTCTTGAATTCGCCTTAGGAGTAACTTTTCCAGCAGCTTTGATACAACGGAAAGGAGACTAATGGGTCGGTAAGAATGAATGTTATTGGGAGGTTTCCCAGGTTTGAGGATCAGGATTATTTGGGCGAATTTTAGCTGAAGTGGCCAGTATGTGAGTCTTAGTATAGCGTTAAACAGAATTCTCAGGAATTTAATGCCTTTCTCAGGTAGATACTTTAATACGATTGGTGTAATAAGGTCTTGTCCCGGGGATTTTTTGTTGTTTAGCAATTTTATTTCATTTTTAATTTCTGGGATGGTAAAAGCTCGTATTGGTAACGACATCTGGAATGGGGTTTGTAGCTCGTCCTCTATTTCCTGGTTTATTGCATTGCAGTTTGGTTGGAATACTTCAGCCAGATGTTGTGCAAATGCATCAGCTTTTTCCTTATTAGATCTTAACCAGTTGCCTCTCTGGTCACGTATTGGTGGAATATGAGTTTTTGGTCGTTTGGTTCCTTTTGTGGCTTTCCAGATGGAATTATCAAGACTAGATAATGCTTCTATGTATGTTTGAAAGGTTGCATTGCGAGTTTGCTGCAACTTATTTCTGAGCTTGTTGTTTAACTGGTTAAATTTATGTTTATCATCGATATTATGTGTACGCTGCCATCTTGCTCTTGCCCTTCTTTTTTCCTTGACTATTTCCATTATCTCTTGTGGAATATTGGGGCTATTTGGTTTAATGTTGGTGGGTTGAGGTGTAGCATTTCAACCTGCTGATTGAAGAGTGGATATAAAATGGTTGGTAGCTTCTTCGACTTCATTAGTAGTTTTTAAACTTATACCTAGATCTAGATGTTGTATTATGTGATATTGAAATAAATCCCAATTAGTTTTTTTGTTACTGAGTGTGACTGAGGGCTCTTTGTAAATGATTGTTGAGCTTATGGTCGCGATTATTGGCGAGTGATCGGACATTACGTCATAGTTGGATGTGATATTACTATAGTTGGTTCCAAGTCCTTTTATAATAAATAGGTCCAGGAGGTCCGGGATTTTGTTCGGATCAGTTGGCCAGTAAGTTGGACTTCCCGTGGATAGGAAGTTATAGTTGTTGTCTTTTAGTAAGCTATACAGCTCCCTACCTTTTGATGTTGTTAGTCGTGAGCCCCAATGTACATGCTTGGCGTTAAAATCTCCGCCGATTATGAATTTCTGTCCTTGGGAATCAAAAAAAGGCTGCAGAATCTGTTTTTTAAAATTGTGTCTTGGAGTACAGTAAATAGCTGACACATTGATCGGGGTTGGAAGCTTTTTAACGTGAATTGTCGTAGCTTGCAAGAAATCAGTTTGATATGGTGGTAGCTCGTAGTGAACAATTGAATTCCGAATAATTATTGCTGATCCACCATGTGCTGTACCATCGGGATGTTGAGTATGATATATATTGTATTGTGGAATTTTAATGTATGATCTGTCGGTGCAGTGTGATTCTGACACTAGTAGGATGTCTATGTTGTGGAGTTTTAGGAACATTTCAATCTCAAGTTTTTTATGTATTAAACCGTTGACGTTCCATTCTGCTATCCTCAGGAAGTTGGCCATTATTGAATTAGTTTGTTAATAACAGTAGTCAGCATGTTTAAGATCATGCTGTTTTGCTGTAATAATTGGTTAAATAAATTTCTAAACTCATCCAAGAATTGTTGTAGACTTAGGTCTTGATTTGGAGCTTGTTGTTGTTTTAGACTGTGCGCATAGGATGATTGTGGGAGGGGGGAAGGTTGATTGGGTAAATTTTGATTATTTTGTTGATTTGGTAACATTGGAAAATTGTGTTTTGTTATTTGGAAGGGTTTATTGGTTGGTGGTTGGCTATTTTGATTGTATTTTTCCTGAAGCTCTTGGTATACATTGCAGCCCTTCTAATTTGCTGGGTGGGATTTTCCACATAATATACATGTAGGGGGAGTATTTCTTTGTTTGGTGCAAGTTTTCGTGTCGTGAGGTCCGGCGCATTTAACGCATGCGTAAGGTCTATTATAATATGTTCTTGTATGGCCATAGTTTTGGCACCTTGTGCATTGCACTATATCAGAATTTTTTCTTGGAGGTTCAAAGAGTACGAGTTTATTATTTATGGCTCTGATATTATAAATTTCTTTATTATTTTCTGATGGTTCAAGGTCAATAAAGAATATTGGTAATGGTTCACTCTTATATTTGCTTTTAATATTTAGTATATTTCTTACAATATGACCTTTTTCTTTAAGATCGTTTTAATTTCTACAATTGGAGTTGTGTGATGAATATGTTTCATGACTACCTTGTAAGGGCGGTCTTGTTTCATTTGAAATGTATGATGAATAATATCATTATCTTGCATATATTTTACTAGTTTCCTGAATACATCAGGGCTTGATGCGTTTATTTTAACTACATTGTCAGTTAAACATTTGGTTGAATATTGTTCTTCTTCAGCAACGTCTAGTAACTTCTTGGTCATCATGACGTAATTTATTACACCGTGCACAAATATAGGTGGTGGCTTAGGTATAACAGGAGTTTTTGTTTCCTTATCTATTTCCTCAGAATTATCTATTGTTTTACTAAGTATAGCATAATTATTCACTGATGTATATGTTGTTTGGTGATTATTATTTGATGTCTGGTCGATAGATTTTTTCCTTCTTTTACGTTTATTACCTTTGACTTTTTGCCATTTACTGACAGAGTTCTCATCCTCTTCATCTAATTGATCCATGTCGCCCTGGATACTTTTTTCAGACTGTATTGATGACGTTGTTGGGTTATAATTTGCATTTGGTTGGAAGTTTAATGTTGGATTTGATAATAATTGACACTGGCCACTAGGGATTTGTGATGAGATGTTATTAGATTGGGACCATGTTTGATTTTGGAAGTCGTTATTTTGTTGTGAAAATTTTTGTAAGGTATTTAAAGGTTGAAATTGATTGGGTATCTGCGTTAAGGGGATACCATTTGGAGATTGTTGTTGGTTGTACGTGTAGTACATGCCATTTTGACCGCTGCCGGTTGGCAGCATTTTAGCTGCTTGGATTTGTTATTTATTTAATAATACACGCTTTTAAATAGACTTGATTATTTATAAATAGATATTAAATTATTTATATTTACGGTTTGCTCCGATTAAATACTATCAGCTTTGCCATTCGAAAAATATCGCACAGCGGAGGTCGCTCACGTCCTTGCACTACGAAAGTCCAAGAACGACTAAAGTCGAGAGTGACAAAATCTCCTATTAACCTTACAGGTTACCCGAACTCAATCCGGTGAATTTTTTTATAAGGATACCCACCTCAAAGAAAATGTCTACCTTGAACCATCAGTTGTTATTGATGGTCTTCATACGGCTGTCGTTTCAATAAATGAACATACCTTACAAAGAGAGGATCAATATATTTCCCTGTTAAACCGTGTAACAGCTTTCGTTAATCTCGAAGGAAACATATTTGAACATCTGAATTTCTTTTTTATTTTCGTTTAGGTAAACTTTAACATTGTGTCATTTTGTATCAATAAAACTGCAAGGACGACCAATCGGGAATTTTGTCACTTTTGACTTTCCATTTATTTAGCTTATACTGATTCGATCCTCGAAAGGACAGACATTACTTTTATAACACCCTGTATACGTAGATTATTTATCCTAGTAGGTACATGAAAGGCCGGTTTACATTATGTTTTTACGTACCTATGATTTAGTTACATATGATTTATTGTATGTGAGACTCAATTTATTTCTTGTTTTCAACACTTAGCATTTTATGTTGTCGACGTAAAGGTAACAATAACATTATTTACTACTTACGAACTTTCGTATATTCCAATCTTTTATACATTTTAAGTCTACAATAAGACTATAATATAATTATCATAAGTGTCAAAATTAATTAAAAGTTGTCTCCTACCTATTAAAGATTCAAATATTTCTCGTGGGTATGCTTTTCTAACTTATAGCTAAGTAAGTCATAACTAACTCGTAAGAAATTTCTCATAAGCGAAAACATATAATGTAAAGCGGCCTTAAGTAGGATTGAAATTAGAAATTTTATATGGCCCAACCTACAAGCTGGGAAGTAAACAACCTGCGTCGGTGGTTCTCATTTAAGCATTTCAAGTGCAAAGCCTAAATTACAGGCGCTTCATTAAAGTAGGGGTGGCATGTTCTTAGTGGCGTTTGTTGTTGTATATTCCTACGTCATAATTTTCCTGGAATTTAATTTTTTAATACTGATACAATGAATTTTTCAATAACTACTAAATATGATCTGTCGTTGGTTCTACTACATGTTGTACCTGTTTTGAAGTATAATTGGGGAGTGTAATGAGTGTAAAAATTCATGTATATTATTAAAAAAATGAATTATAAAATGAATTTCAAGAGGCGCAGGCGGTGTAAAAAACGACGAAGATTGAACATTGCGTTTTAAGCTGCAATTAATTGAGAATCAGTGTTTTACAAATGTATTCTTGATTATTGAATAAGAAGTGGTAGTATATAATGTATATAACGATGAGAATATCGTCATTGAGAGAATATTGAGTGAATACACGTTTATCGTTTTCTGGTCAACTATTTATTTAATTCAGTTTTATATGTAATAGTATGCTGCCATCGTCTGAATTATAAAAAGTTAAATAGTACAGTAATATTCAATTTTCTATTTATGTAGCCTGTGCGTCTCAATTAAGCGATATTTTCACATAGCTTGTCATGTCGAACATGTTACGGCGGTTATAATCGCCCACGGAGATATATATATACGCAATTAGCAGGTAATGTGGTAAGCAACATGCCACTGGCCGACTCAAGGTCGCCCCAAAATAAACACCACTTTCGGAGCCGAAACGCGACATGACAGGCTATGTGGAAATACAGCTTTAGTCTGTCCTTATTGCCTGACCTTATTATTTTCTGCTTTATTAACATAAATTTGACCATCTTTTGTCGTATAGGGTATAGATAAAAAAATAGAAAAATGACTTGAGCGAGTAAAATACTTTCATTTCTCAAGATACATGAAAATGTTACTTGGAAAAGTTGTTTAGTATTGCAAGGTAATATTAAATATGAAGTCGCAGCCGCCTAGTCTTTTCTATTAAAATTGCAAATTGGTAGGTAGCTACTACATACAATCATTGCCTTGTAAAAGTTTCGAACAATTATTAACTGTTAACTACATAATAGGTATTAATTTTAAATATAGATATTTATATTTTGAAACTATATATATATATATATATATATATATATATATATATATATATATATATATATATATATAACTCATTCAATTAGCACACATTCTCTTGCACACGACAAATTAAATTTTACTTTAAATATCGTGATCTCTTTATTACTATAATTGTTTTTAAACACTTTCGTCGTTTTAATTAAACAAAGAAACAAAATCGGCAACTTTTTAATCGTGATTTACAAAATAGGTCTGTGAAATCTATTATTTTGGAAAATAAAGGTAAATTAAATTACCACCTACTTAAGTAAATTGCACGCTATATGTATTAAAAATTAGATTACCTACTGTTTTTAAATTTTAAAAGATAAACCATACTGGAATGTCATACTGCAATTTGATATAAATAGTTAAACATTTTATATAGGGTATTCACTATAGGTAACGTTATTTAGAAGTGTCCGCTAATAAAAACATGAAATTTTATAAAACAGTGTCTGGCATTTTAAATGTCCGGTATTGGAAGAGTGTGTTAAGAGAAGTTTCACTGTATAGATAGGTATACATACACATATAACTAATATCAATATTTCTAACTGTGGACTTTAAAGAGCTCATAATCTAACTCTTGTTCTAACTCTAATTCGTTTGTATAAACGGGCAATTTTTATCTACAAACATTTCTTTGTTAAAATGTACGTAACGTGGTACAGAAAATAATCTTAACTTCAATACATATTGAAAAAATCCTTCATAAGTCGCTATAGATATGATGAATTCTTCATATGTTAATTGATGGTCATCGCTTTTTACCACTTGCATATCGAACGTGAAAGTTCTGCTGTTTGTTGTACTTTTAAACTTTGACTCTTTTATAAGTTTGTACCCAATCTTCTTCCTTCAATTGAAATGTGAAACTTTAGAAACGTCTTGAAATTTATTTGTCTCTTTATAAACAAGAGTTTCGATTTTCTCATTCAAAACTTCGTAGACGCGCATTTCGTAAGGTTTGTACTCGTTTTTAACTAATCATTGTGTAAAGTCAGATTTAATTTTAGTTATTTACATTAGAAGTTAAAGAGAAATTGAAGTAGATACCTAAGCAGCACAAAACATATAACCAATATTGGTCTATACTATTTAAGGCCGGTTTTACAATTATGAGATATACGTTAGATAAGCTATTCCTGGAATAACTTTCATGGAAACCATTGTCTCGACAAACGTTTCCATAGCAGTTATTCCAGGAATAGCTATTCTGCAGTATAAATCATGTTTGTAAAATCGGACCTAAAATGTAATAATATATTAAATAGTATGGACCAATACCTATGTATATTTATTCTATTGAAATTTATTATTAAGTAGTGAACGCCATAGTGTCTTCAATAAAATTAAAATAGTGGACCGTGATGGTCTCTTACGCTCTTCTAGTCTTCTCAACGCTCAGGAACTCAAATTTCTCTGCAATCACAGACGTTGGAGAATGTCATTGAATTTTAAAAAGGAAAACCGATTTTAGATCACCAATAACGATGTAGTCTCATCGTTTGGGTTGGAATCATTGGATGTCGTCTAATTGGACTTTTTTCTTTGATAGAACACTTACAAGCGTTAGATTTGTTGAGTTTTTGACTCATAATTTTCAGATCTAGAGGAAGACATAACTCTGAGTAACAGCTGGAATGTGGCTTCAACTGGATGGTGCACCTGCTCATTTCGGAAGAGTTACAAACTCGATGTTTCCTAACAAATGAATTAATACAAGAGGTTCTACGTCTTTTCCTAAAGTTACCTAGCTTGACCTGTATGGAGTTTTACCTCTGGGAAAAAGTGAAAGAGCTAGCATACTTTGAACGGTCTACTACTCGCAAAGACATGAAGAATAGGACAAAATCCATTTAAGAAACATCGGAGAGTCTGAGATAGAAAGACGCAGTTCAGCACATTTCTCACAGAAGGATACAAATATGTTTGGAACAAAATGGTGGACATTTTGAGCATTTATTATGGAACCAATTTTAAACTCCAATTGAAAATGTTTTACTTCCGTAACTAAATTTCTATTTTGGCTAGTATCTTCGTAACGAATGATTATTTCGAATAATATCTCTACCAATTTTTTTTAAATTTATTCAGGAGCTATCGATTGTGCGTCACAAAAATACCCCATCCAATTAAAAAAAATGGTAAGTTAGGCCTATAACTGTAAAACCAAAGTGTTTCAAGGTCATTCCATGTCGCCATCAGACGGCTCCCTTTATAATCTACAATTTTATAATGAGTAAGAGATGGTTTATCTATCTCCAACAGTTTTAGAGAAAAGCGCGTGGCACTTTTTAAACGACTCGCCCCGTAGAACTGAAAAAACTAATATGAACTATAGTTGAATCAGAACAGAACAATAATTTTAATCGCTTCCATCTTTAAAAATGGCCAGATGAGGTAAAAGTTGCAACCCTTTAATATCTAGTAATTGAATATAAGAATCAATTTAGATAAGCTAATTAACCATAAAGCACTTCATATTTAATTAAACCGTTACGTTCGTTTATTATAACTATACATATGGTTCTACTTTGCTTTTGTGCAAGTTCGAATGTTTCTTTTCATATAATGGATATTGCAAAGTCATTCGAAAATAACTACCCAGAAATTGTATGTATGTATGCGCATGCATATATGTTATAAATTCGTTTCACTTCTTTTTTAACAATTCAAATAGTACACATAAGTATATACAATGGATGAAACCGTGACGAATTAAACTATACGTTATATGAAATGTTGAATTTCTAATATTCCTTGAATACTGGTAAATGTAACATAAATCATGATGCTTGTGGATGATTTATTGCCTACTCCTCTTTAAGCTTTTTCTTTTGCGTACTAACAATAATAAATAAAACAAATACTATTTAAAGGAGAAAATAAACATTTTTTAATTAATCATAATTATTTTGAATGGCTTACGTATAGACAACATAAATAAAAAACATTAGGTATTTATACAAAATTTCAAAGCAAATTGTATGCATTGTTTAGATGAGCACGACTTATCGATTTCAAAAATAGTTTATTTGCACTATAATACGTACATAATATTCTGAATTATATTCACTTAATCGAAATGATTATAACATCATGTTTTACGGTAAAAACTACTAATGCCCGTTTTTATTTCTTACTATTTCAATTAGTAAGTAAAATTTCATAGAATATATACAAAATAACGTAGATGTCGACACTGAGCGATAAAAATTATAATAAAAGAAATTTGAAAATACCTACTTAAATGAAAAAATAAATTTAAATTTATATTAAAATTTATAGATGGAAGTGGGAGTTAAGCGATAAAGGAAATGAAAATTAATAAAGTTATCGAAATACGTCAAAGTCTGTCTGTAAAACCGTTATCATCTTCATAGCGATCAAGATTTAGATATTTGCGTTTATTTTATGTCAAATTGCATTTTACTTAAGAATAATTTTTTGATAAACCAACTGTGAATTTTTCAGTATAAATCATCTTGTAGGACAGCGCAATGCAGTGACGACGTTTAATTCGTGTAAAATCTGCAAATCTAATTGCAGAATTTTATCGTTTCAGTTGGAAGCTACGAAGCTTAATGAAACAAAGGTCGCATATTTAAGCAACTTTAACTCGACTGTGGTTTTTAGATGAACAACGCGACTGCAGAATGCAATGTTAGTTTTTATAATATAATAAATTGCATAAAACTACTTCCATTAATCATAGAAATTTTCCGTAAAGTAGCATGATATACGTAAATAAAATTCCAACAGAAGAGGTTTATCAATAACCATATAAAATAAATGTAAAACTTATTAAATGATTAACATTATACCGTGGGTAACAGAACCATAGTACATCCCTCTAATTTTGTTATTTATCGAGATAAAACTTTCATACTTGTTACATAAGTAGGTGCCTAATGCACTTATCAAACGTCACTTTTTGACATGGTGATTGTGTTTTTCCCACTTTAGGTTTCGCCGGAATTGACATCAACTTATTAGATTTTTGGAATCTGCATAATTTTCTGAATAGAATGGCACCACATAAATTGACGCCCTTTTTTATTTTTCAAACTGGAGTGCCATAATCCCCCGGATTAATCTTAATCGGTCACATCAACACAATAAAAAATAAAATCAGGCCAACAACATGTAACTGTTGGACCTATCATCTGGTAAAGTTACCAACAATGGTCTTTGTATCAAAACTTAATTTTTTTAAATAGTATCATGATGGCACTAATAGGAAGTACATGCAATGAGTAATCTACCCAGCCTACTTTGTCTGTGAGGTTAATACAATCGAATCTACAGGAGAATATTTGAAAAAATAAACTAGATATGGCCTATCCAAACCTATATGCAATTTACGTCATCAAAAAAAAGTTACTAGATTGTTTATTTGTAATTCGGTTTAAAATTTGGAAAATGACATATTCTATAGATGATTTACCTGCGCACATATTAGATGGCATAAAGAAAGACTACAATTTATTAGAACTGTCAAAATACGAGGTACGAGGTGACAGCACTGTGTGAAACGTCATCATCTAGTAACCTTTCATTGATGACGTGATTGCACATAGGTTTAGACGAAGTGTAGGTACCAATTTTTTTTTGACAGTTGAATTGCGACTTATGTGGTGCCATTCTATTCAGAAAATTATGCAGATTCTGGGAGTGGGAAAAAATCATTTTCACGTCAACAAATGACGTTTGATAAAGACATTAAATAAGATGTAACAAGCTTCAAAGTTTTATCTTAATAAATAACAAAATTAGGAGGATGCGCCTTGATTCTGTTATCCTGTTATTAATATCATGCACTTATACCTATATTATTATTAGTAATACCCTATACGTTATACAAAACTGAAACTTTACCCATTTCAGCTGTGCACATACTAGGGCGGGCACGGACACATGGACGCGTACTCGGGCGCGAACTTCATGTTAAATGCATTGTAAAATCTTTCGTCATCTTTCCATGAAATTCGCGCCCGCGTTCGCACCCGCGCCCGTGCTCGCCATGGTGTGTGCACAGCTTTAACTATACCTATTACTATTTGTAATATAATGAGTTCAATTAATAACAAAATGAAATTCAATAAACTGTAATAGTATATTAATTTTTACTTGAGTTTTCATTTCATTATATTTTATTAAAAAATTATATTACTTATAAAGTGCATAAATCATGAGCTCATAGAACTCGTCAATAATTTACAAAAAAGTTTCATGGGTGAATAATTAAACTTTCAATAAACAATACTTATTAATTTACCTAATTAAATAAATTCCGGCAAAACAACTTTTGTAACTAGCTCTTGCCGTCAGTATCGATTTTTCAACTTTATTTTAGAGCAACTCATTAAAATAGGACAAAAAGTTTCTGAAATTTAACGTACACGAGCAGTAGTTGCTCAAACATTTTTGCAAGAGAAAACTATTTCCCAAACCTTAAAACTTGTACAACTTAATTGTAAATTAAAAAAATATTTAATTCGCCCTTTGTGTTCGTTTTTCGGAATGGGTCGAAATTAGGAAATAGCTTGACATACCTGAAAAGATACGACAGGTTATTATACATAATATAATTTCGAGTCGAACCTTTTAAAATATGCTAATTGAGTATTCGTTTTACTCTCCGAGGAAACGATTATCAAAACATTATACCTAGTTTTCCCAATAAAAATTTTACGCGCTCTAATTCGTAAATCAATAAATAAGTAAATCGATAATAAAGCATTTGAAACGTTCCTACTGTAACACTGGCAAATAACATAGGTATTATATGACATTTTAAGCACTATGTTGTGTAAAGTTCGCTAGAACAGCGGATGGGGCCTAACTGAGCTCATCGTGAATTGGATAAGGATGAATGAACCGTCCACATTAGAACAATTAATCCGAAGTATAACTTAATTAAATTTACAATTACATTACACCCCGAGTTCTCAAGTCTGCGTCTACTAAACAAAACGTAATTTCACATTGTCAAGCAATATTTAGTAAGAATATGTTATAAATAATTATTACATAGATATCATTAAATATTAATTCATATAGAGTTACAAATTGCACACTGTAATTGAGTAGAGACTTGCACTATAAAATCGCATTATTACTGCCATTCAATAAAACCAACATAGATTTATTACAAGTGAGAAATTACTATTATTACACATAAGCACCTAATTTTAACGAGCTGTTGTATTACTAATGTTTATTACATTTTAAACACTTTTGCAGTGATTGTTAGTTTAATTTAATTTTAATAATAATAATAGTAGTAGTCTTTATCTCCATGTTAATATTACTTAAAAATAAAAACCATAAATGGCCAATAAATACTGGGCGTCTCAAAAGGTTTAAAACATTTCAAAATGGAATAAAATAAAACATAAAAAAGATATAAAACATTTATTAATATACTACAAGAATAAAAACAAGAGAACGTTTTTTTCTTAAAGATAATAATTTCTGTTATTCTTAACGGCGCTATTAAGAACCTAACAACTAATCATAATCGAGAGTTTCATACCATTCCATGGTAATAACATGTTAACACCGCCTTTGAAAATAACAGAAATGATACAGCATCGGGCTGAATGGCATTCAGGTGTCGTCTGTTACGTCTCTTGTACTCCTCGAATCGTGAACGTAAATTAATTAATTACCTAATTAACACGTTGAAAGAGATCGTGGGAGTTGCGAACAATTGCTACCTCAATATTTGCCTTTAATTTTGTTATGGTTTATGGAGAATTTTCACACACTTTGCCTTTGAGATAACCTCACAAGAAAAAGTTGGGACTTCGTGGGGTCCAATTAATGTCACCGCTCCTGGAAGTTGCTCTAGCAGGAAACAACAGCAATAGCGACGTTTGTTGTGCAGCAATAGCTCCATCCTGTTGATATCAGCTATTATCGTGAAATCGATGCGAGGTAACTAACGAATTAGCGTTTTGATAATACGCGCGCGCGCAAAATGTATGTACGCTGCTCAGCCGTAAAGTTCGGCATGGATACTAAAATTTTCAAACGTGGCCTCGTTGCCGCAGCACACCCACGCTACTTTCCTGTGTTCAGTGGTGTGTAGTTCATTTACAAAACCTTTGAAACCTCTCGAGACACCTTGTATATATATTTCTATCAATTACTCAAGTTATATTATTACTTGATATTCATCCGTAATGATAAAAACCCAGTTTCAATATTGAGTCACCTGTAGGTATAAGTATAATATAAAGTTTATACAAAAAAAAAGAAACATCTATCGGAAAACCCCATGGTGTAGTTCAGGCAATGTATACACTTCCTAACCACGTAGAAAGAAACAAAGAATAGTAACAGAACATACACATAATTCTAGTTAATTAAAAAAATACAACAATTAAATACCATTGCGTGAGCAATAAACACGATTAGTGTGATGTCAGAATGTCATTTTGGTTTCCAAACAAGAAATTCGTTGTCCTGCAACCTTCTTAAAATTTCCATCGCATCGGCGTCGTGTTCATCTAACCTACATTTTGTTTGTATAACTACATTTGGTATTCTGTATCGCTATTTATTTAATTTTAATCTTTTGTTCCTATATTATTTCTATTTTGCTAACTCTTTCGCATTGTTTTTTTTCTACAAGTCTTTTTCAAGACTAAATTAGTTATTATGTAATAATTGTCATGACAGCTCAAACTTGTTTGGAAACCTTTGCTGTGGCAACCGCCCCTCGTGACATCACAACTAATCGCGTCTATTACGTGTAACAAGTTAACAAAAATAACTATTGATAGCGCTGTTAGAAAATGGTTGTGTTGTGAAAAAAATTCTTGACTTTTGATTAATGACGTGAACTGGATTTCAGTTTACCACAAGCATACCTACATCCCTACTAAAATAGTAATAAAAATAATAATCATAATAATAATAATAATAATAATAATTTAAATTTTCCCCAAGTACATGATGTATATTGTACGTTTACGAACTTTTATTTGTCTTAGAATGATTATCCAACACTTTTATATTAACATATCCCCAACCTATTAATTTTCCTATAACTACGTTAAATAAACGAATTTAAAATTAGCTATTCTGTATGTTGTTTTATTTTGTAGTCCAATAAAAGGTCAATAAAAAAGTATTTTATACGTTTGAACGGATTTGGTAATATTGTAATTAAACTTTAATTGAATGGAACAGAATTGGATTGGAAGAAATCATTACATACCTATGTTACGATTTAGTATTTTAAAATAAACGGCAGATATTCAAACTTAACGAAAGCAAATCATGGCGTTTTATATGCAAAATTGACTGAGCAACTGCTGAATTTCATTACAGATTTTATTTCGCAGAACATAAACAAGCCTTACTCTGATATAGTGTAAGGGTTTTAATGGAGTTATTGTAGTCTCTGGTGCGTTTTATGGTTCGATTTACACCAATTACGGTTTTAACGTTCCATACGGAACACAATTAGTTTTACTAACGAATTATTGTTTTATATAAGAATAACTACTCGATCATCTAATTAATTTAATATAGAATTAATTACGTTGTTACTGGAAAATGTAAACAAAGTGAAAATTATGCAAATTTGAAGCACAGGGAAATTTATACAATTAATTTTATACGTACAGTAGAACGTTGATAATCCGAACTGATCGAGGATCAACCTCGTTCGGATTATCGAATAGAGAGAAAAATGATACAGTACCTATATGTATAATTAACACCCGTAACTCCCAAGCAGACAGTTGAAACTACAATATAAGGAATACTTTGAATCTACAGTACAGCACCTATACAATATTTAAAAGAATTAAACATTTTAATACTGCACAAAATATTAATTTGCGCTACGTACAATTCTGTAGGTATGTAGAGTACCTACTGTACAATACGTATTAGGAGTAATATTTAGAGGGCTTAGATTTTCGATGGTTCCGAATTTTGACGTTCGGATTATCGACGTTCTACTGTATATTATATTCATATTTATAATTAAAAATCTAATTGATACTGTCAATTTAATTCAAAATATTAAAGTTTTGGGTTATGTTTATTGGGAATTTATGCTGTCACGTAAAATGTTACCAACTTCGAAAAATGAAAAATTGCGTGTCGTAATAGATGCCATTAGCACTCATTTCGATGCTATAAAGAGCTCATTATAGACGAGAAATATAAAAAATAAATTACTAAACATTACAATACAATAATTTATAATTAATTTGTTGTGTTTCAATTTAAAATCGTAAAGTTTTTGTAAGTTTTTAAAGTAACTAGAAAACTTTATTATGAATCAATTCGAGAACAATCGGCACGTGTCAAGCTTTAAGATGGAAAAAACAGCATAACACGATAAATCAGATTGAATTGTCTTTTATAAAAGCAAAATCAAGCGTGTACACTTTCCTCTGACCTATGTTCGTCTTATTTATACGTTGGTATTCAAGCATGAAATTGAAAATTGAAGTAAAGAAAAATATATAGGTAAATACGTGGAGAGAAGTTTAAAATATACAAATATGATGAAAATGTTTAAAGACGGTAAATATCTTTTGTAAATATGAATTAGGTTTACTAAGGTTTACAACAAGGTTTACTAATCGATAATTTACTATTAAATAATTTTAATATAGGTACTTATTACCACTACTTACACAGGGTGTTTCAAAATTTTATCGCACTATTGCTAAATGTGGTAGAACAGTGAAAAATAAGCAGGGTTTGCTTAATACACCTTTGATTGAAGGTCGTTCGTTTTCGGGATACAAGACGTTGAAAACCGCTTTTCCTAATACTTTTTTTTCGATTGTATCAAAACTATAAGCGCTGTTGTTTTGAAATTTGGTTTGCAAATGTTTTCGGGTGAAGTGATTGGAGGTACTCACGTTCTCGCATGTTATAGAGGGCGCTAGTTATATAACGTTTTCGGTCAACTTTCGTTTGTAACTTTTTTGATATCAGGTTTGCAGGCACGATAATTGGATAAACTGGAACGAAATTCAATTTTACGTAAAAAAGTTATTCTTAGTAAAAGTGAACTAAAAACCCATCGTTTTCAACTAATTGTAAGTAGGCCGATTATTTTACTTCGATGTTTATTCATGAAAACATTTGGATACCAAATTTCTATACGACATCGCTTGTAGATTTGATGCAGTCGAAAAACAAGTAGGTATACATATTACGAAAAGCAATTTTCAACGTCATGAAGCTAGTAAACGGGCGACTTTTAGGCAAAGATACACCAAGCAAACCCCACTTATTTTTCATTTTTCCATCACCCCTAACAACAGTGCCGTGCAATTTTGAAACACCTGTATAAGTCTAGTCATCTATTGTACGACTAATTTGTATTTAACCAAATGCGATGCAATACTGAAATATTACGTTTATATTATTCGATATGAATTATTGTAATAAATACGGCTACGACCTTCGTTGAATTTCTTTAACTATCCACAAAGCAATCACTGCAAGTGCATCTTCCATTGTTAGTAAATAACTTAGATCTCTTAGTTTTGGAGATTCCCGAAGCTTATGGCGAGCGGTCGCTTAGGATTATTAAGCTTTAGCGTGGGCTGAGGGTCAAACTACTATAGTCTTCTTAAAACTTAAGACTTCGGCGAATCTTCAAAAAAGACATCACATACTGCATTTTGCCGCTAACATATTCAAAATGAACAAACACAATTTTGAAAATCATATATTAAAGACTAGTTGTAAATTAACTCAATGAAAATGGATCTTATGTTAGCTATAAAATTGTAATAATGTACGTAATCGACAACTATGGCCTATCCAAATCTATATGCAATTTACGTCATCAAAAAAAAGTTACTAGATTGTTTATTTGTAATTCGGTTTAAAGTTTGGAAAGTGACATATCTTATAAATGATTTACCTGCGCACATATTAGATGGTATAAAGAAAGACTACAATTTATTAGAACTGTCAAAATACGAGGTATGAGGTGACAGCACTGTGTGAAACGTCATAATCTAGTAACCTTTTACTGATGACGTGGATTGCATATAGCTTTGGACGAAGTATACCTAAATACATACGTTAAGGTAAGTGCGTGTTTTAATAATTTATTTCATCTAAATTACAATACATTATACAATACAATATACATCACAATACAATGTGAAATACATTAAGTCAATTTTTTACACACACCTATACCGGGTGTCAACGAGATCACTAGCACCCCTCTTTTGCCCCTTGTTTTTTTAAACTACCGAAATGGAATTCGGCACAATTGATAAAGACGCAAAATGTCATATTTTGACATGATGTGAAATTTGTCAGACGTCCGACTTGGCCGGAAGTGACACCACTTTTCGATTTTTAAATGGAACGCCCCAGTATATCATTACACTTTCTGAATCCTGGGCGAATTCTAAATAGGTTAGCACAATTTCGGCGAGTTTTTAGAACAACTTAACAGTTTAAGAACTTATTGTAAATAAATTCTGCTATAGTTGCAGGAACATAAACGTGCCATATTAAATTGATATCATAGAATTAAATAAAACTTCAAGACTTTTATGAGATTACAATATAGATATCTACATAAATATCTCCATGTAAAAACAACCCCCTACGTAATAATTTCATAAAATTAGTCGCCGATTTCATGAAATAAAATTAGAAAATCGAAAACCTAGTGTCGTCGTGTAAACTCAGCTTTACAAAAAATAAATTTATATATGGCCTATCCAAACCTATATGCAATTCACGTCATCAATAAAAAGTTACTAGATTGTTTATTTGTAATTCGGTTTAAAGTTTGGAAAGTGACATATTCTATAGATGATTTACCTGCGCGCATATTAGATGGCATAAAGAAAGACTACAATTTATTAGAACTGTAAAAATACGAGGTACGAGGTGACAGCACTGTGTGAAACGTCATCATCTAGTAACCTTTTATTGATGACGTGGATTCCATATAGGTTTGGACGAAGTGTAGGTGACGGAAAAAAATCACTTTTATCTAGAAATCGGTAAATTTTCCGACACGTGTAATTTAAGACTTTTAACTTGTTGATTGTACTGTGCCTTTAAAATCTTTAACCCTTTTCTCAATACCCTGTATGTATTGTAATTTATTAGCAGTTTAAATTTATATTGAAAGAAATTAGAAAGAAATCTAACAATAAATAGATCCTTAAATAATCGCTATCACTACGTCATTCTGAAAGAATACCTAAAATATACCTACCTAATAAATTTTTCCTAAGACAAGATCTAACCTTCCCTTCACTATTTAATGTTACATACATACATTTAGCAAACATGAGCTGCTGTAAATTGCGCACACCCCATTTGTTGCTCTCCAATTGAACCCTCCTACTGCCTGCCGTCCACTGAATTGTTGTGGGTTATTGTGGTAGTTTCAGTTACTCGTAACTTTGAATGAGATGTAGCTATTGCGCGTTTAATATGCCATTTAAAAAGAAAAATCTGAATGCCCGTTAAAAATTTACAATCGGAGCGAAAAGTCGAACTGCTTTTGTTTACAAAAAAAACTAACTATCCCATTTTCGATTAAAAATCAACATCCCCTTCCAATTTATATTTGTTTCTTTGTGAAAGTATATCTACACTACAGCAACTATTGAAAATGTTGGCAAAACAAATTAATATCTACTAAAATAATTTTTAGAAATGATACTTTTTATGACAAAAAGCAGAGACCAATAGAGAGCCATGACACAAACAAGTAAAGAATTATTTTCTTCCATTTTGTACCGACTTTGAAATGTGAATCATCTTTCCTCAAATTAATGCTATTTTAATCCTTGCAATTATTATTAATACATATACAAAGAAATATCTACACTTGAATAATATAATTTTTATAATTTATCTGTGGTTAATAAATCAATTTTATATATCATTTCAAACGCTAGCGCGTCGTCATTAATAAAATTCAAATTTTCAGTAATGAGGAAACGAGTTATCTACACCCAACAATAATTTAAACTATTAATTACTTGAACAGTAAGTAACCATTTTAAATTTAAAAAAAACAGCGAAAATTAACGAATCGACGACAATTTGTAGTTGGATAGCAAGTTTCAGTTTGTAGGCTTCAATTCCAAGCACGTTTGTAAAATTTAAAAGCTGATCAAAATCCTTGTAATTAAACTCTAAGTTTCCCAACATGTGTTGAGAATTACAGAACAAGTTGAGAGTGCGACCCCGGAAATTCCAAGGCGAATCCCGAAGTTTCCGGTCAGCACGAAATCAATATCCTGTTAATCCGAGAATTCGCTTCTTATCAGTTTATCTACTTTATCGCTTGATAAGTAACTAATTCTATTACCGCAATTTAGTGCCTCGATTTAGTTGTCGACCAATTATCGCTAGTTTAAAGGAAGTTTCATTAAATATCGGAAGTTGTTTAGTAAAGTCGGTTTTTTAATAGACTTCTCACTAAATATTCAACTTAATACGATCAGTTTCAAATGAGGAGTATTATCTTCTTTTTTTTTAATTGAAGGTCGACTATTCTTATTAATTGTATTAGTTCATATCTAAATTTGGCAACAAAGAACATTTTATGTTTAAGCATAATGATTACTGTATGATATATAATATACCATACTATAATCTGTTTTATGTGTAAATAATATTCGATACCTATACATTGAAATACATAGCTAATATAAATTTTCTATTTTTACTTAAAATAGCGACACATTTATTTGGATGCAAAAAAAATAATAAGTGTTTATGGAAAGTTATGCCAAGATATAAATTGTTTCAGGCAACATAAACAGAGCCTGTTACTTTTCAATTTGAAACTTCAGCTTACTTTGTATAAAAAGAAACTTTCACTGCGTTTAACTAAAATAACGAAAAATGGAAAACCGTGAAGCCAGCATGTCGTTTAAACAAGATATTGAAAGAAATTGTCGACTATTATAAAAAATTTAGTTAGGTTGAAGTGTACCTACGAAGAAATTCTTAAAAATACGCCTGCCAACCTATATATATTTTGACGCATCCATTTTCGTATTCGATGCTGAATATTTACTTCTTGTATAAACAGTAAATGAAATTTACATAATACTCTAAGTGTAACTGTATACCGGGTCCACGAGACCCGAACCAACCTCATAACTCCTATGTTTATGAACCAATTGTTTTGAAATTTCGAACATGCATATAAAACATAATT
The DNA here is from genome assembly GCA_036326145.1 of Rhagophthalmus giganteus. Classification (NCBI taxonomy): domain Eukaryota; kingdom Metazoa; phylum Arthropoda; class Insecta; order Coleoptera; family Rhagophthalmidae; genus Rhagophthalmus; species Rhagophthalmus giganteus. The sequence continues at coordinate 28,134,704 of JARFJA010000088.1, read as the reverse complement.
TCCATTTATTGACGTGTAGAGCCAAAATGGCCAACTTTCGGTTTCGACAAATGTGACACCAAATTTAATTTTTAAATAGAATACCTCGCATGTATTACTACTTTTGGAATCTACGGACCAGATTCTATTCAAATTTCAATTCAAATTTTCATTTTTCTCAAAAATATTTCAAGAAATTTTTTTAACACAGAAAGGCCGTGATTGCGGTACGATTGTTCTATAACGACTCTGTTATCCACCCAAATAATAATTCTTTATAGGGAGTTACTATTAACTGTTTTGTACGCCCATAAATTTTAAAAGTCTGGTTTTTGATAAAGTTGTGGTTTTTTCTTTGGCTTGGTTTTAACTTGATAAAAATCAGTTTTTCTTAATGAAAAGTCCATATCATTAGATAGGAAATTTTATTGTGAATAGGTACAACGGTATGCGACTTGTTTAATTTTATTTCCATTTAACACTAAATAATTCGAAAGTATGGCCGATCCAAGCGTATAAGCGATACACGTCATCAATAAAAGGTTACTAGATGATGACGTTTCACACAGTGCTGTTATCTCGTACCTCGTATTTTTATTTACACCATCTTACTTTCTTTACACCATGTGCGCAGGTAAATTGTCTATAGAATTTATATAGATAGATATAGTCTATAGATTTTAAACCAAATTACAAATAAACAATCTAGTAACTTTTTACTGATGAAGTGAATCGCTTATACTCTTCGATAGGCTGTAGGTACGTATTCTTCGTTGCCTGAATGTAAGTATATATATATATCATTTTGCTTAATTGAATTATAAACATAGACAAGCTTGATTTAACTATTTTTGTGTTTTTAAGGTCTCAAGAGACATCAGAGACATCAAGTAGAATTTAGTCTCATCTATTAGTCTATTATTATTTATTAGTCGGTAACAATTATTTGTTGGTCTGGCAAAAATAATAATATAAAAAAAGACTTTAGTTCAAAAATTATAGTATAAGTAATTCTGATCATACGCCCCTATATTATAACACCCTTTAATTAATTAACTACGTTGCCGTGAAATAAGAAATATAGGTAATATATTGAAGATAACTTTTAAACATTCAAAAGTAAACAATTCATGTAGGTAAATTAATGCTTACTGGAAATGCACAGGAAATGCTCTTTCCCATGTTAACAAATTCAACTAGAGTAAGCTACTTGAAGCTTATATTTTATATCTACTAAAATTTTCAATAGTACTAATTCATTTATCGCTAACAATAAGACCTATAAATGTATGCAAATTATTATTGGCTCCGAAAAATACTTCAATTCGTATTTCCAAGTAAAGAATTTTTAAATTGAAATGTAGTGGTACCGGTATCGTTCTATTATTACAACTGCTTACGCACGCACCTAATGGGAAAATCGTTACCTATCGTTAAAAAAATTATTAATACGAAGGATGCCATTTTCATTTGAAAACGCCCGGAACTCTAAGGAACGTGGTGTAGTACATGTTCTAATTGTTAGTGTAAAAATAATGTTGATCTCTACACTTTGTGATACAAGCATGTTTTAGGGGTATATTCTATATATAATAAACGTCAAAGTCATTTCAAAGTCATCCCCTAATTCAAAATAACTCCCTTTTAATACTCGGGGCGCGTTATAATACAGGGTGTCTAGAAATGATGAAAAATCTTCCAGGAACGTGTAGAACACGTAAAAATAAAACTTTAAGTATATTATTAAAATTATTCTGTTTTATTAAGTCAAATGTAAATTATCATGAAATACTATCTTCTACTTATATTATTTAACACACGACACGACGGTTCAGTTTTTAACAGTTAACCTACATCGTGATAAAGATCGAATGAAAAAAAAATTGAAAAAGATTATAACGTACGTATTTACATGTTATATTTAACATTTTAGATTCATAATCGGCCCGATTATCTGTGTGACATATTGGAAAGGGACTTTCATTTATTCCTGTGGAGATGACATACTCTATGTCTAAATGACTTATAAAACTTAAAAAAAAATGTTACCTTGTACACTTCGTCCAAACTTATATGCAATCACGTCATCAATTAAAGGTTACTAGATGTTGACGTTTCACACAGTGCTGTCACCTCGTACCTCGTATTTTGACAGTTCTAATAAATTGTAGACTTTTTTTATACCATCTAATATGTGCTCAAGTAAATCATCTATAGAATTTGTCACTTTCCAAACTTTAAACCGAATTACAAATAAACAATCTAGTAACTTTTTGTTGATGACGTGAATTGCAAATAGGTTTGGATAGACCATAGGTATAGTTATATATATATAAAGTTACAAAAAAAACATACATTTTATTAGTAAAGCATTGTTAGTAACCGATAAAAATACTAAATTTTTTTGTAACTTTATTATTACATACCTACGCCATATTTATCAAGTAGATAAGTATTCAAATAACTTCGAAATTAAGTATAGAATGGAACAGAAAAACAAAAATGTTCTGAATTTTCAAAAACCTATAGGTAGGTAAGTATTATTAGGTAAATAATAATTATCGTTCGATCATTCAATGAAACGTGGTAACAAAAATTAGCTCTAATTTATAAGATTTCAAGATATCATATTGTTTCGAGAATTGTGAACAAAGCCAAATAATCAAAGGCTATTGCTGAGAACACCGCAAATCCATCAAGTATTATTAACAACACGTGCGTAGTCCAAGATTGTTAATATTTAGAGTATACTTGTGACGTAAGAAGCAAAATCGATCCTATACATTAATGGATTTAAAGACTCATGGTGTTCCCAAACTCTAGATTCTTCGTTACGTCGTCGCGGCGCGGCGTAACAAACAGAATAATTACATTTAAACATTCTTTATGTAGATTTATGTTAGAATTAATTAGAATATCGTGATATTTTAAGAGTTGTAAATTGAGCATATATGATTAATTAAACGGTGGATACATGTATTAAGCAAGGATGTATAACAAAATTATTCCAATTTAATTTTAAAAACTACTTGCACATCTATAAGCAGTATTAATTCTACGTATAAAACAATTCTATAACAAAGGTTGCTGCTTGCTTAATCAAATATCGGTTCGTAGATACATATGTTAATTTATGAGGGCGAGTGTCGAGAAACAATCGGCTTCACGTCGTCGATTGATATACGACAAAATTGACCTACCCTAAATGGTGTAAATGAATGTGACAAATTCAATGTAATCTATATTGAATTTAGAAAATGATAGGAATAGCTACAGTATTTCAAATACGTACTGTAAAATTGTTATTTATAGGGTACTCGAAACAAATCAAATCAAATAGCTAATTAATGGTATGCAAGAAAACACGCCAGTGGTGGAAACAAATTCATCTTCTGCTACATTAATATTTTCCAATTGTTCATTTCATAAAACTGTGTTTTTATTAAATAAATAAGTTAGAATAGCAAAAATTTTCTCTTTGAATAACCCAAGGACATCGATAATTATTACGAAATAATGTTATAGCATCCTCGAGCACGTGGCTGCTCTAGGTTCCGAGCAACGTGCTTTCGAAATGTGATAAAATTATTTCTTAATAATTATCAATGTCATTGAGTAAATGATAAATGTACTCAAAATATATAAATAGGTGTATACTTGATTAATTTATGTTTAAATGTTGAAGGTCGACATTTCCAGCTTCTTTTGTACGAGGCGCGTTTTTTAAGTAAGTACCGTTTTGGAATTAAAAAAAGACGTGCAAAGATATCGCAATAATTTTATTTTTACATGAAAGCCTGTACCTTAATCTACTTTTCTACATAATTTCCGTGAATATTGAGGCACTTGTCATAACGTGGCACCAGTTTTTGAATACCCTCCTCATAAAATTCTGCCGCCTGACTTGTTAACCACTGTATCACAAATGTTTTGACTTCGTTATCGTCTTGAAGATGCTGACCACCCAGGTGTTTCTTCAAGTGCAGGAACAAATGGTAGTCGCTGGGCGCCAGATCGGGGCTGTATGGAGGATGATCTAGAGTTTCCCATTTAAAAGATTTGATGAGATCTTTGGTCCGATCATGTGCACAGTTTTTTGGGACAGAAAAGGAGTATTGCTAGTGGAGTTTCTGCCTCGTAATGAGACAATCAATGCAGCGTCTTATTGTGAGGCATTGAACAATCTGCGTCGTGCAATCCAGAACAAAAGACGTGGCAAGTTGAGTAAGGGTATCGTTTTGCTGCATGACAATGCCCGTCCACATGTGGCTAATCGGACCAAAGATCTCATCAAATCTTTTAAATGGGAAACTCTAGATCATCCTCCATACAGCCCTGATCTGGCGCCCAGCGACTACCATTTGTTCCTGCACTTGAAGAAACACCTGGGTGGTCAGCATCTTCAAGACGATAACGAAGTCAAAACATTTGTGATACAGTGGTTAACAAGTCAGGCGGCAGAATTTTATGAGGAGGGTATTCAAAAACTGGTGCCACGTTATGACAAGTGCCTCAATATTCACGGAAATTATGTAGAAAAGTAGATTAAGGTACAGGCTTTCATGTAAAAATAAAATTATTGCGATATCTTTGCACGTCTTTTTTTAATTCCAAAACGGTACTTACTTAAAAAACGCGCCTCGTATTAATAAGTTTTAGTTTTGTTTCTCTTTTCTTGTCTGAATAAAAAATTTAAAACATTGTATTTTTTACATAGAGGGTAAATTATCAAATGTACAATATACATTACTTAAACCAAGGCATGTTTTAAGATAAAGACATTTCGGTATTTCGTGCGAGTGTGATGGTTTGAGCCACGAGTCAAAGAGGCGAGTGGCTGAAACACGCGAGCGTGAAATATCATTTCAGTACATGTTATATGCTATACTTTTTCGATGACCATAGTATACAAGTGCCTAATTTCATTAATATGTTTCTTTTTAGAACACTGTTCATTTGATCTACTTGTGGTGACATTTATAAAAAAAACCTCCCTCTATTTAGAAATAAAGCAGCTTGCACGTAAAACATATCGCAACAGGCTAGAAGGTTTTTTGGTTGGCTAACGAGTTTTGTTACACTTAAAGCACCGTCTTCATGTACAACTTGTTTAACAAACTTGTCAAAAAAATGTGGGTTATCATGAAGACGCTGCTTAACGCGACAGATATATTTGTAATGCAATGATCAACTTTCATAGCCGGTTTCTCAATCGCCAGTTACCTCTGACAATCAGTAAATTAGGTAGTTACTATAGGAATGATCATTAGAAACAATTTATTGTGTCTATAGTGATCGACTGATGGTCAGAATCAATTGGCGATTGAAAAACCGATCCTCGATAAAGCGGGATTCACGCTTATGCATTTTGATGTAGCAATTAGGTTGCTACAATTTGTGATGAATGATGCCAAAAGTGTATATTCACATTATACACAATACACGTACATGTTGAACAACTTTAGGAAGTTTCGTTTTTATTTAGTTTCCATTAACTTTTAATGTTTGGTTGTGTAAAAATAGTTATGTACTGTCAGAGGCTTAAAATGGGTTTCAAAACAATTGATGCAGGTATATTTCTTTAAAAAAGACAAAGGCACAAATAGTAAATAACTTTTTTAGGTTATCTGTAAACAAACGCCACCAACCTGATAAATACAAAACATTGACGGCATACTATTCCTAAAAATCCTGAATCCATACAAAAAATAGGACAAGTTCTATTTCAGTATTAAAGCTGCGTGAAAAAAATGCGTGGTGTGAACAGTACAATGCTGATTCAGTATTTGTCGCTGTAGCTCAGTTACTGCATCGAAATGCATACGTGTGAACCCCGCATAATATTTAAAGGTGTTAATGTATATGCATTTTTTACAGTAGTCGTCGGAAAACTTAATTTTTCAAGTACAAAAATGAATTAAAGCTTCACAAAAAAACAAACGCTTCACATATTTACAACATTATTAAATTTCGACAATGATAACAACTATGTATGTTTATACAAGACACGATAAAATATAAGTTGAAGTCGTTTAAAACTGAACTTAAACTCGTACGTACATAATTGAACTAAACTGAACATAAAATTGCCCTTTGATCTTAAATTGGAGATTTATCACCTCAGATTGTGTCGCGTTTCCGGGCTCATATTCGTCAATTCAGTCCAGGGATTGGCGGACTACGAACGAGAATCAGAAAAGTGTTTTTTGTCAGGAACGCTTATGTTAATTTACACTATGCAGCACTTAAGTCGTTTTTCTTTCTAGAGACGCCTTTCTTCGGTTGCAAATACAGGGTGAAGCGTATCTACATACTTTTATTATAAAACAAAAGCTTTTATTTCTGCCTTTCACTAAAAGCATTTTTTCTATTTTTATTCAGTAAGCCCGCTGTAAATGTATGAAATGAATATGACAGACTGATGTCATCACTAACATTGTGAATATTATAGCTATAAAACTACCAGAAAATATTTTGCATAATGTAAATACGTGCTTCTTTTTCTAAAAGAAAATTTCATCATATCGACGCAGTTTTGGCAGATTGTCGTAAGCGCCACTTTTTGCAAAAACGAGTAAGTTGTTCTGATTATTTTGTGCATCTAAGACAAAGACGTCATCTGTTAAAATCTGGTAACAATATTTCGATATTTTCCACCAGAAAAATCAATTTGTATTTCCATGAAACGTATCTGCTTATAGCTACGCGACAACACAAAATGTTCGCTCCTGTAAAATTTACTTGTTGTCGTTTACGATATTTTGCCAAAACTGCGTCGATATGTAAATGAAAAATGAGTAGTGTATCTAATTGTAAGTTAGATATAAATGATAAAAACGCACTTATTTCTATAGTCGAAGAAAATACGTTACGTGGGTTGTATTCTTTTTTAAAATTAATTAGTGGCTTTGGTCTAACCAATTATCTAGTCGAATTTTGTTTATGAGTTTCTAATCAGTGTTAGTATGATATACGTGAATATCTATGGTTGCAATTGGATTCGAACCCGCGGCCGTGAGTGCGCAAGAAGACCAGTCGAGAGACTAACTCTTTAGGCCACACGGCTCTTATGTATGTATTAAGAGTATATTATATTAGAACAAAATTATTTATGCGAAATAATAGGATTTGCAATATCTACTTATGAATACATTTTTATGGATTCGCTAGCTAAAGAGTTAGTAACACCTATACGAAGCCGTACGGTCTAAAAACGCACATGCTTATTATATCTATAGTGTTAAAACATATTTAGGTATTTATCTACATGTACGTTTTCAATTTACATTTTTTACATTAAAATTATAATATCTATAATTAGCTTAGCTTTATAATACAGATAATAAAATAGCATGAATTATTTTCTTCTTTCATGGCACTACAGCTCTTTGTGAACCTTGGCCTTTTAGATCACATCTCTCCAGGCTTCCATGGCATAAATTCCATTTTAAATTCTGTAGAATATTATAATATTAACAATAAGTGAAAAGTTATGTTTGTAACGTTTTTGATAAATAGCTGAATGGCAACGAACATATCGATAAAATTTACATCGGCAATAATTTATTCCTTTGCAGAATTAACAGTTGACGACTTAACGGTTTAAAGTAGTTACGACGATAAATATGAACAATATATAATTTAAAGATCGTAATTTATGTTAATCAGTCACCTATTTTTATTTTGAGAACTAGGTTTCGTCCGCAGACGACAACTAAATAGCTCGATAAGCTGCTGTTAATAAAAATAAAAAATAGAAAACATTTAAAAAGAACAGTTAAACTAGACTGGAATGCCTTAATTCATCACATCTCCGATACCTAGTGATTTAATTTTAATAGTTACAACACATTCCTTTAAAATTAGGGCGTTCTATAAATTTTGTTCGATGGCATTTGACAGTGACGGTTCAATTCCCTTCTGCCTTAGGATATAACATGGTTAATTTATGATCAATGATATTAATTATGCATAATTGTTATTGATAGGTTGGAAATTGTATTTAATTTAATATACGTATCACGTTAAATTTCTAACATTATAAATAAAACAAACATTTACTGCGAAACCGTTTACCAATTACACTGAGTTATTAATATAAAAATATAATCGTAAAAACAAGAGATTATTTCACTTGTTTTACCAATTAAAAGTTCTTCTCCTGTGGGTGTCGAGGATTGGAGTTAGGCTATGTTGAGGACTCGAATTGGGTTGTCGAATATTGGTGCCTGAACATCCTTGAGTTTTTATTATTTTAATTGTTGTGAGAAGGGTCCAACAAATTAATTTTACACATAATGACAAAGATTTTACGAAAATATTTTTCTAAACGTGTCGAGCATTGGGTATTTTATCTTAATAGTAGCTATTTATATAAAAAACAGAAATAATTTTAAAAAAATGTATAAAAGCTCTATATATAAATAGGTAGAACCCATAGACCTATAAAAAACCTATAGGTAACTATCGAACTACACTTCTTTAGCCGACCGTGGCCGGTTAAGTGTTAATAAAGTTGTTTCAACAGATTTTGTATATCACAATTAAATATGGCAATCAAGTGATGCGCCAGCGACGAAAAGTATTAGTACATTATCTACACCTCCATACGAGGGAATGTTTCGTAACGGCCGTATATATACGCTTGTAGTATATGAAGAGCGCTTTAAGGTGGACGTATATATGCGCTCATCGTAGCGAAAGAGTTAAATTTCATTGCCAAAGTTGGAATAAGACATTAAATATGTGAGTAATGCATATATTTCCTCTTAAATGCAGATCTTATTACAGAAAAATTTAATGACGATGTATCACTACATAGTAAATGACGTAAAAGATTACGGCAAAAACAACAAAATTGTTGAAATTGAACCGTAAGATTTAATATAACTACCATACATAACCATTAACTGTAAGATACTAATACCACTGTACAATATGTTGAGATATTATTTTCTTCAGTTTTTGATAAGTTTTTCGTTTTTATAGAAAAAAAATTATTTTGTATAAAAATCGGGTTTAAATATCTCGAATAGTCCAGCTTCACTGTATAGTAAGTATTACTCCGGAGTAAGTATTTACTCCGGTTTTTAAACCTAAAACATTAGGACACAAAAGTAGGCATGTAAAAAATAATTAATAATTAAACTATGCTACGAGTTACGTAAGAACTAACCATTTGTCGAATAGACTACGAAATAAAAAGCACAGAAATCATGGAAAATATTTATTAAACTATGTATTTATTCGATTCCTCGATTAGTCCGGTTTCAAACAGTCCGGGGTATCGGTAGAACCGATTACCCGGACTATGAGAGTTATTACTGTATTTTATTTTGCAAAAGGAAACCAATCCACTAAAGTTTTATTTAACAAAGTCGATGTTTTGTTAAAAATATTTAAATACTTAACTTCTTCACGTGTAAATCTAAAAATTTGACGTTTCGATAAATTCCAATCACTTATAGCATCTAATGGATTTTATATTCATTTTTAACTTTAATTCACGTTTTCTCAGATGTCTGAATAAGTGGGTTAGTTACTTCCTGCGGAAAACGATCCATGTATCATTTTTAGCTAGCTGTCCATGTTTGTGTAACTTTGTGCTTGATGAAGCTTAAATAAATATATTTAAGATGCATTTATAGCTGTCGTATAATGAAGTTGAAAATTGTAGTAAATTATACCTATTTGATTATCAATACAAGTCGAATCCAATTATTAATTAACCAGCATTGACGAAACTTTGAAATACAATATAGATTTAATTGTAATAGCTGTGACATTTGTAGAAAATATGATTTTAGCTAGTTAATATCCAAATGGTCAAATATAATTTTATAAAATGTCACTTTTGGATTTTTTTTTATTGTGGCACTTTGCTAATAGCACAACAAACCCTTTCGATTGCAACGGCATTGGTATGCGTATATGTGATGTTCCTCGGGGTTATCCACCTGGATACTGATCACGTCCAGCACTTGTTTCCTAGGCAATTCATACCACACCGGTGCTGGTAGTGTATACGCATCGAATGAGGATTAACGTCGTTCCAATAATGACAATTATGCCGATTAACTTTGGAATAATATGGTGGTCATTTTAAACATTTATTATGAATAATAAATCAATTTTAAACTTCCATTAAACATTTTAAATTTTATGATTAATTGCATTAAAAATTGAATGATTATTTCGAAAAATACTTAAGTATCTACTCTACTTTAATTTTTTTTTACGAATTATCAATTGGGCATCATAGAAATTCTCCATCCAATTAAAAAAAAAGGTAAGTTAGGTCTATAACTCCAAAATCAATGGATTTCAAAGTCATTCAATGCCACCATCAGACAGCCCCCTTCATATTCTACAATTTTTATAATAAGTGATTTTTACCTATTTCGGATTGTTTTCAAGAAAAACTCGTGTCACTTTTTAAAAGACTTGGCCTATATATTAAAACGTTTTTATTAACAACTTCTAATAAAACTATAAAACGTTTATTCTCTTCTAATGATCAAAGGCATAGCTATAGGCTTATAATATTTAAGTAAGCTCTTGACGTAAACACAGGTAATTATTAAAAACTAATTCAAAAATTTTAAAGTCGTTTTGAAGCTTTGAATACGCCCGTTTTGGTAGATTTTCTGTCCTCAAAAAGCTCTCCACCCGAAGTAATCTTAAAATAAGATAATTAATGGAATTCGAGATAAAAGAATTTAAAAAGAGTTTTCAGTTATTTTGTCGAGAAAGCTTCTAGCTTTGTATTTGAGGGATGCATTTACTGAGGACGAAATTAATTTGCAGATTGTATGTAGTATAAAAATAACGATATCGCGAGATTCAAAATTGCTACGCTCTTTAATTTAAATTTAGTCGATTTTTTCGCCATTTAATTAAACCCTATTAATTCCTATGATAAAAAAAGTAGTAAACCAATAGTGGATGTAACAGCAAAACATAATATTTTGTTATGTTAGATATATTTTTAATTAATATATTTAAAATAAAGGTTTATGTTCAAAGTTTACGAATTAATTTGAACAATGCCATGTTATGTAAAAATGTTATAGTCGGGGACACTCCGAGAAGGCAGTTTGTACCTAATTTGCTTATGCAAACTAATCGTAACTTTCTTCAGATAAACGCACCGACCATATCTGTCATTTTACTTTACAAATAATAAAATTGGATAGAATTTATAAACTTATAGTGGAACACATAAAAGATAAAAAAGTAACAAGTAGATGGCAAGAATGTGTGGATGCCGTGATGCTGCAGCCAATAAAAAAAAAGTAATAATAATAAATTAACATGAAATTAAATTGAAAAGCGTTAAGCAAAATTGTATTACTTTTATTTTTTAATTCTTTGCTCCTCAGCATCGCTCATTTTTAAAATCGCAGAACTATTACATCACATTATGTTACGGAAAATGTTGGAGAAATCCGGCAGTTAAGTTAAATTTTTTTAAATTAATGGGTACAGGAGACTAATCTCTCGCATGACGGGTCTTTGGTTTGAATCCCGGTATGGGAGGTGAAATATCTCCCCCTGGTAAGTATGGATGTACTAGGGGGGCACTAGAAGTAATGCCTAACAGCGGTTCCTGGCGTCTTCCGGGGTGTGCTACTAACAAAAAAAAATTAATGGATAGCGTATCCTTGCTACCCCTAAATGGTATCAAAAAATCTATGGAATTATTTTGAAATACTGCATTTATTAGGAATGTAAACATGATGAAATTTTAATAAAAAATTAAAATGTTATTTAAACAAATTGATTTTTCCTTTCAACTTTCAAAGTGAATATCTCGGTAGGGAAGCGTCGGAGGAAAATAAAATATAGAAAATTAAAGTTTTTTTTTTGACATTTTTATTTTTTTTGACATCCCATGTTGGAAAATGTCTCATCATTTCCTAGACACCCTGTATTATAACGCGCCCCGAATATTTAAAGGGGGGAGTAGTACCTACTATGATAATGGTGACAGAATTTCACTTTCAATCAAATTTCTATTAACTTATCTCAAATTATTAATTTTTATTTAATTGATAATTATTATATTATATTTTATTTATTGTAGATACTTAATTACAAAATTTTCTCAAGTTACGTAAGTATTCTTGAATGTACCGTCAACATATTTTTGATTTTGATTTAATAAAATTAAAAGCGCCCACACTTTTGTATTTTGTTTCAAGATATATTCGCATTCTAATTCGGAGGACCCTACGCAGGTTTTAAATTTCCGATGTATCTGCTACCCACTTTTGTTTTCATTTGAATTACTTACTATAAGTTTTCGTATTTCATTCGTTTATCTCCCGTGTTGTGTTGTTTTCTCAATACCATTTACTTTGTGTAAGTGTTTACTGTTTATATAAGTATTACTAACTTAATTGGATCCATCAAGTTCATTAGAAGTTAATTGAATTACTAGGTATATAGTCGGCACTATTTCTGGTGAAAATTATATTTACCTGTCCTATTTGTAGTTTCATTAAAAATGTGGCTTGGCTGGGTTTTTTCGATTCCACTTCTTTTTTGCGTTATTTGACTCCATTTCAATAAAAAAAATACTACACATTTTTTCCTAATCTCGGTATTAAAATTAAATTAAATTCGAATATTAAGTACATAGTACATGCCATCCAAATTTTATTTAGACGCACGTCATCGCTTGTGCCTCGTGTTTTTACAGTACTAATAAATTGTAGTCTTTTTTTGCCATGTCAAATCGTGCAGATAAATCATCGGTAAAATATGCCACGTTCAAAACTTTAAACTGAATCTTACAAATGTACAATCTAGTATCTACTTAACTTTTTATTGATGGCGTGATCGAAATAAAATTTGGATGGCCCATAGGTATGTAGAAAATAATTATTAATTCAAACATTGAAATAATTGTTGGTGAAGGTAGTAAGTATCTATGTAGATACTTATTAAAATTTATTTATTTTTTATTTATTTATTTGTTGTTGATTATTATAGATATTTTACTTTAAGCATAATGTTACTACTCACAATCATAAATACTTTAATTTACTAACAAAGTATGTAGGTACTGAATTGTCACTTAGAAATGACTTTGTAATTTGATTACCCAAATCGATTTATTAAAATTAACAAAGTCTTATATATCTCACCTCTTATGCATTATTTTCACTAATATATAATAAAAATCTAGAGATAAATGCAATGTAATTAATAACAATTAATGTAAACAATTAAATAAAAATTAAACAGGAGTTTTAACGTTGGCCGCCATCACTTAAACTTTTACCGGTATGGTTACCAAAGGAACCACTAGTTCGATTTTTGTTTTCCTTTTTTAAATGAGAGACCTTTGGAGTATATTTCGGACGGTAATAAAAAATTCCCGATATATTGATGAAAATTTGATATATTGGCAATTTTTGTTGTCTAATTGGTTACCAGTAAAGATTTGATCAGAATTGTCTTTATTTCACGCTCCTACATGTTCGAGGTGTCGTAATTTCTATATACCGAGCACACAATTATGACCACTTAAAAAAAATGTTACTATATTACCACAAATTAAGTTCAGATTGGTTGTTTAAATTTTATTTCCTACATATTATAAATATTTAAGGAAACCACAAATTAAGTTCAGATTGGTTGTTTAAATTGTAAAACAATGCGATAGCCTATATAGGGCGATTCACATAAAACTCCCCAGGTAAATATTTTCGTAACGAACAATTATATTGAAATTCGGTAACAGGTACATGGGGTAGCTTTAACTATTGGTGATTCGCGATTTTTTAACGGATTATACAAAGATGGCGCTGAAGCGCAAAAGTATTTTTCGATAGCTGGAAAATTGAAACATAGCATACACGTTTGGGCATCGAATGGAAAATAATTTTGTAAGAATACAAATTTTTGTAAAATCAGTAGTTTTCGAAATATTTGATATTTTTCATTTTACAATTTTACAAAGAACACCTACATAACCCCTTTACCAATTAACCAATGATACACAACCACCTTATCTTTTTTATTAACTATTTAAATTAGTTGGTTGTTTGAATTTTTTTTTACAATTTTAATGATAGGTATTATATGTATTAGTAGAAGGAAAGTTCTGTAATATCCGGAAGAAAGTAAATTTTAGTAATTTTGAATACAACTCCGTTCATATAAAATCAAGTACGTTCTGCAATAATTTATTATGACGTTTGTTGACACAATCATAAAAAAAAACAAGCCGACTTGATTTGAATGAGTCAATCGATGCAAATTTTACGCGAGTGTTGCGACATAAATGTTTGAAAACTTTTGAGACAATGTGTACATATAGTACTATTAAAACTTAAAAAAAGTTCCAAATAACCAACTAGTCTAAATAATTAATAAAAAAAGATACAGGGGTCATTTTTTGTAAAATTGTAAAATAAAAAATCTCGAATATTTGGAAAACTAGGGAAAACTAATGGTTACATATATATAGCACAAGACAAATTTAATTGTAAGATTAATCAAGTAAAACATTAGGTATTAATTAAGAATACTGGGAAACATTTATCTCAAATATCAAAACAAAAAAAAGCTTTTTGAGAAAATGCGTCTTCCGACCTCTGGAAAAATTCCAAGTATCAGAGCAATACGTGTAGACAGACGGCGAGGAACAAAGCTTTACTAGTAGAGCAGTTTCGCGAGTGGAAGCGGAGGTCGCGAACACTGGCCGGATAAAACCTGCGGGTCCTCGACCCAGAAAGTCTCAAGTTCAAGGCGTGCAAACTATGATGACGATATGTGTATCCTTTTATGTAGGTATTGTAATTTTTTAATTTGTAATTAATTTTTAAGTATTTTATGTAATTTTTTGAATTTATTTCAAGGCCGTAGTTAATAAATTTTACACGTTCGATTTTCAGTAGCGAAAAACGTTGATTATTATTAACTATGTAATTATAGATAATAAAAAAATAACTATAAATTTATTCCCAACACGTAGTAGGTACCTATCTAACCTCATTTTTAAATTAATCAAATCAACGCAAAAATTAAACGAGGTACAAAATTAATAAATACAATTTTCTTTAAATTAATTTAATCGTGATTAATCTAAAATAAATTGTTTTTGGAATGTCTGTCTGCGATTAATTTGCTAGGAACGCCTATAATCAACTTTTTTCGCGCTACCTAAAGGTGGGTTTACACGCTTCGACTTATGTCGGTAAGCAGTGAACGGGTCGAGATTCCGTAGAAAAATGAGCGGAAAACGGACGGCGCGGGGCGTTGAACAATGCATCGCACCTATATTTACACGGATATGCCCATGGATTTCACTGTTTCGATAAAACGTACGTTTTTTGTATACATACTCTGTTTTACCTGATACGATTTCTCCTATTCGTTAATACGTAGGTACTGTAAATCGTAGCGTGTAAACCCCACAATATATCAACTAATAAATTTTTAACGTGAAGCACCGTTCGATGGGGATGAATGTTGCAGATGTATTATATTGTGTTTGCGAGGAAGAGGAAATGTTGGAATAATCAGTTTAGACGGGGACACATGTGCCCACAAGCTTGTGAATTTGTTACCGATAACGTATGCATATTGCCGGCAGCATGCGTTTTAGTCTGCCCGGGGTTTTCGGTATGCTTGTGGTGTAGGTAGTACAAAACATGAAAGTCTGTCCTATTAGAATATGATGTAATAAGAAATTAAATTGAAATTATTCGTCCCCGGAAGATTTCTCATCATTTCCTAGACACTTTGTATTATAACGCACCTCGAGTATTAAAATAGGTTTATTTTGAATTAGAGGGTGGCTCTGAAAGGGCTGACGGTTGTTGTGGTCAATATGGTGTATAGAAGATATCCCTAAAATTTCTTGCTTGTATCACAAATGCAAGGTTTGTGCAGTTAGACCCTGGACTAATATGGACAGCCAGAGTAAATGTGGAAACGAGATGTGTTAGCCACACTTGCCAATTTCGTGATGTAAGTGTGGCCGCAGTCTCTAAGTCGTATCTCTATAGGAGAAACCCTACCTTGAAAGAATAGGAGTGCCTTTATAAACAAACATACATATAGCGAGAGTACAATAGGCCGCACCACAGGGAACCAATCGGTGAACCAACCCCAGTCAAAAAAGAAACGTATTTCAAAGTTGAAACTACTTATAGATATCATTTCTGTCCACACTTATTCCGGTCGCTCTTGCGTATAATATTATATAGTTCGTTCACGATAAGTTTGAAATGACGTCATTCACATTTTATTAACAATTTCGATTGAAGATTAGATTGATTGGTTCGATACATTATCTCGCGCATTTGAAGACGTAAATAAAATTATGTATAGGTAAATTAAATAAAACAAACACGACATCGAAAATATTTCATAAAATATTATGTACGTATGTCGTTATTTCAAACCTATCGCGAACGAACTTTATTTTGATAGACTAGACATTGGCAGTAGCTCTGGTCTATCTTTAAACTAGATTTATTTGCAAATACAACTCGACTTACAATTAGGGGACGTTTGTGAACATTATAAAGTACGTATTGTGCAAAAACTTGCACTTATTGTGCGTATTTTTCTAGCGAAGCGTTTCGTGCTTTGTGATCGATTTCCTTCCTATTTTTCACTCTGTACTAATTAACATTAATTAACTCTTAACATTAATAATCATATTTGTTTTATTAGAACAAATAATAAAATACATTTGTTTTTAAATAATTAAGGAACCCGAATTTTAGTTACCTATATTTAACATTTTTGTCATTTCAATGTTTTCGTCCCCGAGGTAATCTGTTTGCAGCTTCTTTATCATCGGGTATTTTATAACGCGGTTTAATCTAGGGAAACGTTATGGGAGTAGATGAAACATCTTGCTGATTTAGCAATTTCAGGATGACGTGAATTTATGAGGTGCAAAGTAGTTTATTAAAAAATATTGAAATTTCAATCAGCCGTGCTGTCGGAAATATCAGATGAGGTGTAGGATAAATACATAATTAAGTGCATACCGAACATCCTAGTTCACTATAGATATCAGTATGGGATATATTTCAATTTATAGTAAATAGATAATTAAATAACGGAACATATTTTTAAATCAATATAATATAATTTTATAAACTAATTTTTAAAGCAATCAATAATTCCATTAAAACTAAAGAATCAATTTAATATGTGTTTTTATGGGTATCGTGAAATTTCAATATGGCACAAATAGCGATTAGTCGCTTGCAAATAATAATACTTGATTTACATAATATGTTATGAATATGAATAATGTTTAAAAAATGTGTAATGTTAAATAAAGTCCACTGACCTACAGTCGTAACCATTACATTCTTAATTCATTGTTAATTACGAACGTGTATTATAAAAACGATTTCTAAAATATTTACGAATCAATAAGTATGTATATGAATGTCTAAAATTAAGGAAAAACTTAATTACAAAGGTTTTTTTTGATTGTTAATTTATTTTTATAAGTATACGAAACTTTGTAAAAGCGTAAAAGTTATAACAGCATTGCTAGAGACGGTTCGGTACCTTGTCTCGTCTTGAAAGATAAATAAGTAATGTTTGGTTACTTCTTCTTCTTCTCGTGCCGTCTTATTGAAAGTTGGCGACCACCTGCCTATATGCTTCCCTATCTCTTGCAACATGGAACAGTTGCTCCACTCCGAGGCCTGTCCAGTCTCTGATATTTCTCAACCACGATTTTCTTTTGCGCCCAATGCCCTTTTTTCCTTCGATGTTTCCTTGCATGATAGTGTGCAATAAGGAGTATTTATCATTACGTAGTATATGCCCAAAATAAGCGGTTTTTCTTATTTTAATTGCAATTAAGAATCTTCTACCATGACCAATACGTTTTACCATTTGTGACCTTATCTGTTCATGGGATCTTAAGTATTCTTCGGTAAAGCCACATTTCAAAGGCTTCCAGTCTTTTTATTGATTGTGCCTTCAGTGTCCATGATTCCACCCCATATAATAACAGTGACCACACATAGCACTCCAGGAATCTCAATCTGATGTGCAAACTCAAATTACCATTTGTGAACACTGGTCCATATTTTATGAACGCTTTCCTCGCTATTTCAATTCTTGCTCTTATTTCATTGTCCTGTTCCAATTGTGAATTTATACTGACACCCAAGTATTTATATCTACCAACTTGTTCAATTTGCTTTGGCAAAATATTTGGCTTAAGAGGGGGCTGGAAAAATCAGCTTCTACCATGTTTCCGCTAGTAACGCCACAGTAGTATTTTTCTAATTATTTTAATTAATATCAAACGGTTTAATCGTAAGATGGCGCGATTTTGGCATCAGCTATTTAAATGTTAATTCCTGTTTTCTTGTACTAAATAGTTTCTATAGAGTGCGCTTTTTCATTGATGCATTGGCATCTAATTTAATTATGTTTACGTTGTAAACTTTGCTAGCGTTTTAATTATTTATTCTAGGATATAAAGTTACAGAATATAAAGAACGGGCGTTTTGATGAGAGACACAAAAATAATGAAATGCAAGTTAACAAGCTTAAAAAATTATTTAACTTGCAACCAGAAAAGTTACCAAGTTATGGGAGCGGAAAATTCAAAATATTTCTCTTCGAGAAAGTCGCAATGATAATGATTATTGATTTTTAAAATTTATTTTTTGTGCAAGATGTGAGAGAGGTGCCATTATTAATACAAAATAAAAATTGTAACAATAGAAAATCTGATATATGCACATATGTAATTACTTATGTATATATTTCAGAATAATAATTATTATAGCATGCCATTAATTGCATTAAAAATTAGATAGTTACAGATTCGTTCTCAAATACATGTAGCTATACGTTATTCACGATAGGTTCCAATGCACGCAGCCATGTAAATTGTATATTTGTAATATTCAGATTAAAGTTTTAAACATGGCACTCCGATGTCTACCGATGATTTACCTGCACACATACGACATGGCAAAATAGACTAAAATCTATTAGTACTGTAAAAATACGAGGTTTTATTGATGACGCGTTGGGGGACCTATCGCGAATAACGTATGTATACATATCTACTTATTTATGGGAAACGTCCGCCGCATTCGCAGCATTTCTCGGTAATTCACAGAAATCATAAACAACAACACGTCGAAATGCAAAATAATTATGCTTATTAATCGAAAAACAAACCGAGTGAGATTCTATATTTTATTGAATGAAAATTTCTGAATAAATAAAATTGTAGGTATGATAAATGTACCTACATACATATTTACTTTTAATTGTAATTTAAAATTAGACCTTTTTATACAATAAATCACAATTTGTAAAATGGTGGGAATTTCACTTTTAAGTTATGAAAATAAAGGAGTTCAATTTTGTTTTAGTTTAATTAAAAATTACGAGTTCATTTTCGGTATAGTACGTTACTAAAATATTTCCAAATGAAATATGCACCTATGAGTTTGATTTTTTAAAACGAGTGAGATTTAATGTTTACTTGAATAATTCGAAATAAATAAAAATTTAATGATAAATGTACCACTATAGTTATTTTAATATTTTAAATTAGCACCATCTATTATAATAATAGTTGGACAATTTTGTTAGAAAATCTTCGAAATTCATATTTAGGTATCTGAAATAAAGAGTAATTTTGGTTTTATTTATATGTATAAAATTACGATTTTTCGGTAAAGCGTGTTTACTAAATATCTAACAACAATACACCTTGTTTGACTTATCGATATCACCGGATAAAATTATGAATAGCCTTCTTCTTATTTACAGCTACCATTATTAATATTTTGACAATTTTGTTGCAATCTAAATAAGTAGATCTGAAGATAGCTTATAATTAATGACGTATTTCGGAAAGCGAGTTTACAATTTAAGCAAAAACATTCTTCATATACGTTTACTACTTTTCTAGTTGTTTATAAATTTAATATAGGAGCTAAATACTTATAATTGAATATAAGCATTTACAATTACAAATTAAACTTTTTATAGATATAAATTTAACTAGTTTCTTTAGTATCGTATTACTGCAAGTATTTATATCTTACTCAATAGTCACATCTGTTGATTCTCGCTTATCGAACCCCCCTCTTAACGATAAAAATAATTGAGGAAATTAAAGGGATCTTTATTTTTCGGCTACGAATTAATAAAATAATTTTTCTCGAATATTTTATTAGCATTAAAATAATGAAAGTTTAATATCGTTATCGTCGTCATACTTTATTCTGAGCTATTTTTTAACTCTTAACTTTTTAACTTTTTTATAGTTTTTAAACTTTTTTAACTCTTGAAAATTAAATGAGTAACGCCTGACCTAACTAACAAAGAACTGAAAAGATTAGAACAACCTTTATTTTTCGGTTAATATGACATTTTATATTATATTAAAGCCTAGGAAAATAAGTATTTATATGACCTATCTAAACGGTCTGGCGATTCAAGTCATCAATAAAATGTTATTAGATGATGACATTTTACATAGTGCTGTCACCTTGTACCTCATCAGTCCTCTACTCTTGGACCTCTCTTTTAATCGTCTACCTTCCGGTTTTTCCTCGTTTGCCTTTCTGGACGCTCTTTCTTTAATTCTATATAGATGGCTCAACCAAACTGATAATAAGCGTTGATTTTCAATTACAGCCACAACTACAGGTTTATTATACGACTATCTGAGTTCATGTTTTCTTCTAATTCGCCATTCCTGTTTTTCGTTTTTTGGTTCAAAAATCTGTTTAGAGTTTCTGTTGTTAACTGTTGTTATTTATTACGCACGTTTCTGATGAATAAGTGACCGTATTATTGTTTTGTAAATATTTTTAACTTTTTCTCATACAATTATTAACCAAGATTTTTTTTATTTTTTCTGAACTCCATTAACGGTCACCTACAACGTGCTGTAGAGTTTGTGTGCCGTTTTGAAATCACCTAGTGTAAAGTCGAGAACAAACATCTACATGGATACTACCGATTAAGTCGAAGTTATGAGTATTAACGTATGTTTCCAATTAGCTTATTGGAGTACCACAAGACAATGTGATAGGGCCAATTTTATATCTCTTACGTACATCGGATTTGCGGATAACCAAATATTGCGTCCTGTAAAATTTGCAAACACCCAAATAACGTGATCTCTTTGTATCTACTCACTTCATACTACAAATAAAAAATTATGCCTCATTGTTACTACCACTATATTTTACATCACTTCTATTTTAAATAAATTGTGAATTTATCTAAAATAAATTACCTTAGATCAGGATCAAATACTTAATTCGACTACCTACCTAAGTACCTGGTAAAATATGTATGTTATTTTGATATTGTTGCTACATATAATCTTCACGATTAATTTTAGTAATAATACATGTTACAATATATGGATTTTTAATATAGGTATCTTCATATTATGTTTAATTAATACAAAGAAAATGTACCTAACTAGGAAAATTAATTGGAGCGTCTTGCGGTTTTGTTATATAGAACGTCGCGACGTTGAATACCAGGATTAAAAATGTTCATTTAAGCGGATTTATATGAGAACTTTGTTAATGACGGCTTACAATTAACTAGAAACGCGAAAAGAGCTTTAACAAAGGATCTTCAAATGTATATTAATCGAAATTACGTAATTTTAGAATTATAAAATGTGTGATAGGTATAGATTATTATGTAAAGCTCCACTGTACAAATTCTCGTATAATATTATTTATGATAGCTAATTAAAATATGATCTTGTGAAATGTGATCGTGCGTATAACCAATTTAATATGGTTTAAGTGCATGGATTTCACTTACCCAAATATGTATATTAAAAAATATAATAAGTTCTCATTCGAAATATTATCTTTTAAATAAGTAGTAGAAATTCTGGTTGCCTAAAAGGAATTTTCTTCTACTAATATTGATATTGTGGAAATACATATACGACAGGAGTGTTAATAGTTCTATGGGTTTCGCTTAGCAATTAGATAATTATATTCAAACTATGTATTTGTCGTAGGCATAAAGGAAATTTAAGCAAATGATCATTTGTCTAACCATATGCTAACAATAAGTGCCATGGTAAATAGTAAAATAACTTAAAACGAATACGATTTAGCTGTTTGCCTGGGCATTTAATTAATATTTGTCGATATCTACGTCAGTTATTTGTTAAATGTCTACAATAAATTAGACAAATGGTTATTTGACCAGACAGATAACAAAGTGATTTTAAAACGAATAGGTACGATTTTGCTATTTGCCCGGGCATTTATGATAACATTTGTTCAGCTGTATGTTAATCATTTGGTAAATGCTAATAATAAATAAGGCAAAATTTAAATAAAACAGTTTATTATTTATTATAATATAACAGATACAAATAATAAAATATTTAATTTCAGTTATTCGCGTTTGTTATAAATAACAAACTTTTACATTTCGTTATTTTTCACGTAAGTTTAACGATAAGTACTACAATTTCAAATGTTTTATTACGTTTATGTTTTTTATGTTTATGATGCCAATCTCAAAATATTAAGAATTAGAAAATACATTAGGTGGGTAATATATTTAAACTCTATTTTTTAATGAAATAAATATAATTTACCTATAAGTAGAATTTAAAATAGTGAATAAGACGAAATAAAATATGAGATACCACATATTTAAATAAAAATTTTATATAAAACACGCAGACAAAGAAAACTAATTACATTGCTTTTGAGAATGTGATTGACATTATTAATTTTACATTTTTTATTATGTCAGTAACAGACTCTTTTCGTACTCAAATACGTCACTCTCATAAAATTAAATCGAGAACAAATATTTAATTTATTATATACCTACGCGAATGTTAATGATTCATATCGAATTAAATTATACATAAAAGGAATATTAAAATAATACGCCTACAGATTGAAATCTTATTTTAATTAACGCGTTCATTTAATTAATGGAATCCTTTTTAACGAAATGTTAAATAATAATAATAAGGAATAATTATTAGGTACATACATAAACCGAAGATTTCGAGTAGGTACAGTGAAACATTTGCATCTAACGAGCGACTCTAACGAGTTTTTTGTAATTTAAATGATGCGCACATGATTTATTGTAAGAATTTTTGATTTACATGTTATTTACGCCCCTTTAAAATATATCTATGTATATACCTACTTACGTTGACAGTTTAACTATTTTAGTTCAGTACATCCATTTAGTGTTGATAATAATTTGACGTTTGATTGGTATGACTAATTACTATTTTGCGAAAGGGGAAATTAGTCGGTTTAGAGGAGACATAATTACTTGTGGAAATTATGATTATGCTTAATGTACATACCACAAAATAGATTTTTTTGAAAAAAGTTTTTCGAAAAATGCCGTACTTTAGTGCTTAGGTGCTCTATTTTTAAAAAACAAAAAGTTTCGATTTCTTTTATTTTCGTATTAATTTTTAATAACCCTGCAAAATAAATTGCATTATCAAATTTAAGTTGAAGGCACAGAATAGTTTATAAGCCAAAAAAGACAACTTTAAATGCTTATATCTCAATATTGACTTTTTGTCACTTAGATGGTTTCAGCTCTAACCCCTTCATTTAATAAACAGCGAACACGAGCTTTGCAAATTACACAGATTTCAATATTTTTATTGTTTTTTTATCTTCATGTTTACTCACATATTTTTATAATTTTAATTTTTTTAAATGTCAACTGGCGTTTTTTATTGTAGTTTCTTGTGTCGTGCTGTATACCTGTGCGTGTGTTTTACACTGGCAATACACTGGCTGCCATCCATTACGTTACCGTTGGTCGTGGGAATACCCTGAACACTCCAGCCAGCAATCAGTTTGAGCGCCAAAATTTTAGCGTGGGAATTTTGCACGTGTCGTGTCGCAGTAGGTACTGAATTTTACAAGCGCATTATTTAAGTTTTAGTATCAATTATATACGGCGTTAATCTGAATTGTGTTAATTGAGGGATTACTGTATAAGTACAGTATCTTAAAATATTATGGAGTAGATAACTAATTTGTTAATTAAGGTGCACTATAACGCTTTGCGACACTTCTAACAAATGATTATGAACAAATGAATGATTTTAAATTAGCGCTCTGAAAATAAACGATTTTCTTTCCACAAATTATGCAGGGTGTCCAACTTTAATTGCATAATACTTCACCAGGTTATTCTTGGGTCAAAAACAAGCGGAAAAAATGGCCTAATAAATATATTATTACAAATACATAGTTTCGAGATAACCAATGATTAAAAAAAAAGTTAACAATTAACACGTCAAATAATAAACATATTGAAATAAACTGTTACAAAAGATATTAAATGTGGCCACCATTTGTTTCAGTACATACACGGATTCTTCTCCTAAACGAGCTTTATATTCGTTCTTTTTTTTAATCGGTGTTTATCTGCAAAATTATGTATTTGCGAATGTATACAGTGAAACATTGAAAAAAGTGCAATGCATCATACTGCGCAATAAAAAAACTCAAAATAAAAAAATCTTTAAAGCATGAATTAAAAGGTTAATACTTTATTAATTATAAACAGTTATTATAAACATACGACAATATTTTAAACATGTATACAACAATTCGTTATATGGGTAACTTAAATTGGCAGCGGCATCGTTCATATTCTAACAACTCGAAAACTGTTCACCTTTGAATCTATATGTTTATAGAGATTTAGTTTCTTATTTTGAACTCTTCTATCGGACAGTACGATGCATTGCATTTTTTTCAATATCATCCTGTAGTTTTTAAGTCTTTTTTTGCTTGTTTTTGATTCAAAAATCACCTGGCAAAGTATTATGCAATCAAGGCAGGCACCTTGCTTTGCACCCTTGATTGGATTATCTAATATTTTCATTTTGGGCACAATTTCCGGTTAAAAAAATTTAATTTAAAAAAAAATGCAGGAATCAATTCTATAGTAATTTAGAAATTAGAATTATTAATCGTATACATAATTGATACTTCTCAATACCAGACACTTGCAGAACTAAAAGAAATTCTCCGTTATTAAGAAGTATTTGCTAATGACGAAATACATTACTTACATTCCATAAAAAAATGTTTTGAAAAAAACAAAGGTACAATCACATAAGTACATTTATCAATTTATAAGCGAATGCTTTACTAATGCAACAACTTGTGTTATGCCAAAAATCTATTCACCAGAGAATATCCAGTTAAATTTTGTGCTAATATTCGTTGAAAACTACATTAACTTGACCAACATGGTATGCTGCAATCTAAATAATATGCACCAATATAATGTCAATTTAATTATGGAAGTAGGTCAAGAATTTATTGAGTCAAAGTCGGTCTACGATCAAATCTATGAAATCTATTAGTCTTGTGTTTACTTCGAAAAACAAGTCATTATAATCCCAAGTATTAGTACGTGATTTTCCGAGTCTTTATGTACAAAGCAAAATCAATTAAGGAAAGTTTTAAGGACGCACTCCAGTTTTCATTTTGAAATTCTATAACGAATTTTTTATTTATCTTGCAGTACATACCCACTGTAACTTCTAAAACATGTAATGGTCAAACCTTTATTTTTACAAATTTTGCTTTAGGCACTTTTAAACGATGTATGTATGTATGTATGTATTATAATAACTTTAAATTAGTAGATTGAAACTCTCGAGTAAAATTAATTTAATTGTATAGCAGAGCCCGGTATTAACTGAAATATATAAGTGATTTATAAAGTTTTATTGACTTTTCAGTTGATTTTTTGCCTGTATTGTTTACCGTCTTCTTTATGACAGGTGTAAAAGTTTTTACAGTTTCTTTCCGAATTTGATCGCAGTTCCAATAGTGGATATTCGCTCAAATCTCTAGAACTCAAGTACACCTGCAATACACATTTGTATTTTAGCTTTTCTTGTATTAGGTATACTTACTTGGATTAAATTGAATTTTTCTGTTTTTCTTTCGCCCGTACTTTGTTATGAGTAGTATGTACCTCGTGTTTGTATTGACGTGAGTTACTTGTAGATAATTTAGATGATATTTCAAGAAAAATATAAAAGTTACACATATGTAGGTATATTTTTCGAACAATATATTATTTAACATTAAAAGATAAAAAGTATCTTTATAATTTGGTGGTATTTATTGGATGCTTTTAATAAAACCGATTGCGAGTAAGTTTGTAGTTATTACATGCGATTGTAGAGTTTGAATAAATAAAACAATTGCAAGTAACTGTTGAGTTCTGATAAATGCACTGGATAGGTAATTAAAATACCATTTATTCGGCAGAATTACATATTCTTTTCTTATAAGCACTGTAGTTATTTTAAAATCTGTAATATAATAGTGACATTAACTATACAAGTTTGACTATGGTATATTTAACGAAACGAGTAGTTTGATTACGAGAATGAGGCGGCGATCCGAGTTCTCTGCGGCAATCAAACGAGTACAAAAGTATTTATATTTGTACACTTTAGGATACCGATATGTGTACATTTAACAACAATCTAATGAGCAATGTAGAATCAGTTTGCCAAAACAGTCTGGGAAAACAAACCCAAAAATTAAGTTTAAATTGGGGGAAAAAATTTTAAAATTTTTAAAAATTTTTTTAAATTTATTAAAAATTTTTAAAATAAATTTAAACAATTGGTTTCAAAAAAAAAAAAATAAATTTAAAATTTTAAAAAATTTTTAAAAAATTTATAAATTTTAAAAAAGTTTCCCATTTTTAATATTTTCCCAATTTTAAAAGTTCCCTTTTTAAAATTTTAAAAAGGAGGGAAAAAAATTTGGAAAGGGGTTTTTGTTTTCCCGGGTTTTTTTTAAATACTTTAATTCAAAATTTATACCATAGTTATTATTTAATATTGAGAATTAAAAGGGAATTTATACAAAAAGTATTAAATATTTATTAATTTAAAATTATTTTAGTTAAAAAAAATTCCAATTTTTTTTTTAAAATAAAAAGTTTTAATTTATTAGAATAATTAAAATATTATTAATTTTAAAATTTAAAAAATTTTAAATTATTTCTTAAAGGCTTTAATTTAAGAAAATTAGTATTTAAACAATTTTTAAAAAGTTAATAAATAAATAATTTATTTATTTTGAAAATATTAAAAGATTGAATGTTATAACTTGAATGTTCAAATTTAACATTATTGTTTTAAATGAATAATACTACGTAATAATTAAATAGATTAACTAATATTTAGAGTTGTACAATATACGATTAATCAATGTTACATAATTTACAATTTATAGCTGAACAGTTTCATTATTTGTCAAGTTAAAATAACTAAATAAATATTACGCGATCACTAGAATTATTTACATGTCAACTATTCATAACTAAGTCGTGAAATAAGTTGTAGAATTTAAATTAATCAATAAGAATTTAAGAATCAATTTCTAGATTAGCTTATTGTGATTAAATTTAAGTTATACAATCAAAATATTTAAAGTAATGTTGAAGTTGTTACGTTAATAGTAAATCTTAAGTGAAATTTACGTATTCTAATGCTAAAAGATAATAATCTAGTTTATAACATATTTGTCAGTGTAATTAAGCCAGTAATTTTCTTCAATAGTACAAACAATATTTACTAATTATTAATTTATCGAAAAGTGACATACACCTAATTATTTAGATTTTAATAAACGATTATAGATTTTAAAATTTATAAATATTGAAAGTCTAATTTCATTTACAGTATTGTAAACGTTTACTAAAGATAAATTAGTAATATTACATATGAACTTAAAAATAATTATCAGTAACACACTAATAATATTAAATATATATCAAATAATTTAAATATTATTGAATTTAATAATATGAAAATTACACCTATACTTAATTTTCAAATAACTATATTATCTTGTAATAGATAGTAATAACCCTTTATTTAATTATTTTAATTAGACATAAATTTATAATAATATAATTCAGTTGATATATTAATATCTTTAAAAATTAAAGTATCTGTTATGTATTTAATAAGCTAAAATTATTTATAATGAATTCAATTAGATTTGATACGCAAAATATTTTTAAATTTCGTTCATAATTTTGAAATTATTTAACTTATCGAAATTAAAGTGTAATTTCAATTTTAAAGTTACAATTTAATATTTATATAATATAATTAAAGTATTAACATAACAAAAATGAATATAGTGTAACGGATGTTACAATTGTTATTGATTATGATTCACAGTTATTTAGCATTTCTAATGTTGGCAGTTTTAAGACTAACTAATAATCGTTATTTATTAGCCAATATGATTACATAATTTAATCTGTTAAAATCTTTGAACTTAATATTAACGATTAAGAAATAAATCCATATATTATCCAAATTACGTGTGTCAACTGATAATAAAAGTAGTAATGTTATAATATGTATTTTAAGTTATGAATGTAAATCTAAGCCATATGTATCTGTAAAGTGATTTAATCATACTAAACTGTTAATGTATTAGTGACATATTTAATACTAATAGATTTGGATATTTAATATGTCAAACGTACTGACCTCTATATATTTGAATAAATACAACTAATATTTTATGAGTAACTTAGTAATATTGCTATTTAACGATCTCAAATATAAATTTTATAATATATATCTTTATAATGTAAGTAAATATATGATTATAATAAAATAGATTATTTAACGATAACAGCTTAATCTGTACTTTGTGAATTAAACATAAGTATATTATTGTTAAATATTAATCATTATACATATAATTTCATATAATATTCAGATCCATTAACGTAATTAGTATTGCGATTGATAGTTTATATTGCATTAATAGATCAACATCTATTGCTTAAATTGTTATTATCGTACTACTGAATTAGATTACAATAGAATAAGTTATCTGCTTGTATTACTCATTCAATGTATAACAGATTATCTAAATTTACTAATATATATAAGTATATTTCATTTAAGTAAGAAAATATTACATTGTCTAATTATGTATAGTATTAAATTAATTAAGTGCAAGTACTAGTCTCTCTTTTTAATGCTGAATACAACAATTATGAGTAGCATGGAACAAACAATAAACTATATGCTAGTTAACTAAAATGTTAGTACTAATCTATAATTTGCATATAATTGTCATTGAAATAATCGATTACATATTGAAGACAAATGAACTTGTAATGAAAAACAAAACGGATTGTATAAAATACTTTATTATTTCGTTCAATATATTTTATTTAAATTAAATTTGCATTTATTTAACTAATTTTAACTTGAATGATTATAACAATAGCTAACAATTACACAAACTCATTTTGAATCAGCGAGTAATTACTGACGGAATACATAATTTTCATTATATCCTTTAGTAAATAAATACATATTTATCAAAAGTAATCATATTCATTCAAAATACAATTAAATTCATGATGTTTGTCATAGATTATATTATAAATTAAGTATATCTTTCAATTGATATATAATCGTATTGTCAATACAGAAGTAATTACATTATTAAACATATATACACTATAGTTTATCTATTAGAGATTATATAAATTGTTTAATTACTATATACTGATATTTATTCTTATATTGTATTTCATTCGTTCGTATATGAATTCATCAATTTGAATATATAGAATAATTGTCATGTTACTAACGATTTATACAATTTATTATCAATATGTGAATGAATTTACTTGAATGAATTTTACTAACTGTTGATTATTAGGACCTTATATGTGTAGATACCGTTTCTATTTAACAATATCAAATCATAAATATCAATTATTAATTATAGTACTCGCTACTTTGGATTTATCTAAAGTGTACTCGAAATTTTACTCGTACTCATCTTATTCTGCTTGAATATGTATAGTCAAGTTTTGAGTTACGCATTGATTTGAAAATTCTAATAAGTAATTATCATAATAAGAAAGGTTACATCAGAGTACCTAAGTTCAGACTAATATCGATAAACGAATTATATCCTAGGTTATGAATTTTCCATTATTTCGAATTTATACTTATAATGACAAATCAATTTATTACTTAATGTAATGACCGATTAGTTGAATTGATAACAAATATCCATTTATTGACAAAGAATAGGTCAAATATGTACATACAGTTACAGTTCATTATTATAATTGGTTTAATAGCTAATCATATCGTTATAATTATTTTTGAGTTCTAAATCATTACGACAATTATTGAATAACATTTCATAACATATACATATGTATTGAGTATGACAACTGTATTTTCTACGCATATTAAACTTCGTAAATTTTATATTTGAATTAATATTAAATTACTGTCTGAATCGAAATCATCGAAATCTAATTTCGATAATGAAAATGAAGTTCAGTGATTCCATTTTACGTAATAATAATGTTATTTATGCATAGGATTCTATTGACATTTTTGAAAAATAGGTTAATTTCATTATGATAGCCTATTATCATTCGATACTTTCAAAAATGTGACTTACATAGGTAATTTATACCTCGGTCTGTTCATATCATTAATTGTTAGTGACATCAACTTCTACCTAATAATTATGAGACATATTTTAAAAATACTCATAGATTCCGTACGTTATATTAACATTTAACGATAAAATCGAAGCATTGAAATATGCTGTATGCAAATCCAGTCTACTCTAGATCTCGGTATTTTTTCTAACTGGTATAGTTGATAATAATTAAATGATACTTAAGTGTAATGTAAATTTATAAGATGTAAATTTATGTTAGAATGTATTACTAGTCATTTTTCAATATTCTTAGATGATAGTTGATAACTGAATGAACATCATAGTATTCTAAGGTTATAAGAATAATATATAAAACATTTACAGTTACTGATTATGCAAAATTAGAATGTTAAATGAGAACGATAGTCGTGTTTGATGTCAGTGAATTACTACATTTGAAGTTAAGGAATGTTCGACATTGGATTAAACTAATTCAATTATGCATTGTACTAAATCTAATGAAGTAACTTGCTAGGTGAAGTAAATTAAATTATTATTAATATACTAGTAACATTGTAATGATGAATTAATATATCTTAACATTACAGTAATTTTTACCTATTAATATTTATTTAGCTATTGAAACTTCATGCAACATTAAATCTTCCATACATGCAATATACTACTATTAGATGATGATAACTGCTCCAGTTATATTAAAATATTCAAACGTATGCAAGTCTTAGACGTCATACCTAGTATATATATTTAAAATACGATGTATCCTAAGAGATTAAATTCCTCTAAAACTTATGTTAGGTAATTACGATGTATCAAGCTTACGCTTAAATGTTCGAAGCCACAAGTCATGCAGAAAATATACAAGTAAATCGTGTACAAACTTTTGAGTTGATACAAGTACAATCGATTCTGCTCGTATATGCGTGTATGTTCATATCTTAGATAATAGTAGTACAACTTGACTGCACGTCTTACGTGCGCATGGAATTATTACATTGTACAAGGATCAAGTAAGGTAGATGTCACTGCGCTGTAATAGGTCGTATGTATTTATTACTTGATATTTTAATAATTCACATAGTATCATACTTAATACAAACATATTTAACTACGCATTAAAATTGCTCGGCGAAACTGACACGTATGATTCAACAGTTAAAATTTAGGTTATCAGATAATTCAAAGTTATTTCACAATTCAACTAGTTTAATTTTTCGATTTTAATTTCTTGATAAAATTCTTAACTCGAAACAAGATATAACGATAACCGATACTACACAATTCATATATGAGACGAAAAGAATTGATTACTGCAATCGTTTTATTTGTGTCAGATGAATTCAAACACGCCACTCACGTTATGATATATATTAGTAATTATTACGTACCTGTATTATAATTGATGAATACGATCACAAGATTCATTACTGCAAGTTATATATATACTCAACAATTCATTCAATCACATCCGTCTCCATATTTAATTAGTATTATTACGGTAACTATGAATTATAGTTATGGTATTAATCAGATTAAAATAATCAAATATATTTATCACTTTAATAATTTAATAATTATTGATGATAACTAGGCTATTTTATAATATTAATAGATGATAATAATGTGATATTTTTCATCACATAACTTAATAAATAATGACAAAAAGAATTATTACTCATCCTTTTAATTCATATTGAAATATACTATGACTCAAAATATCGCAAAATTTCGCATTTCAATCATTGTATTCTATAAAGTATGATCTGCCAAATCGACTGAACAGTAGAATACGAAGTATGTACGAATAATTAGTCGCAAATAGTTGATGAAAATATTGCATTTATATAATATTATAACTTCAATGAATTGTCTATATTAGTAATCAATAAGCATAATATACTGTTATACATTGACTATTGAGTCTATTAGATTGCTGAATTGCTTATTAGCCTATGATACTAATTGCTTATAATTGTGTATAAACTGGCAAATTCACTTTTACAGATTATCGGATATTTCAAATTTAGTATTCGAAAGTCTATTTGATTAATTTAATTTGAATATATTCAATTATTAGTGATTATTAAGCTGATTATTTAAAGTTATAGTCTATTTATTAAGAAACTTATTTATTATATTATTATTTATTATTTATAGATTATATAGTATGATTATATAATTAAACTTTATACATTTAATGTATATTGACGAACGTTTTCGAAATTGATTTTTCAACACGTTTTAAATAGTTAATACGAACAGATAAAACCGATTTAACCCATTAGATCAAGTTTCAAAATTTCGTTAATACGTATTCAGAATATCAAAGACTTAATAACATACTCAGATAATCCGACTTAATGAACTTTCGTTCTGATACGGGTGCTTTCATAACTTTTACACTTTATCGAACTATTCGTTTTCGAGCACTGTTTATCGGACTTTCGCCTTTGAATTTATGTCCAGCCATTTAAAATACTAGCCAACAATTAACCAATTAAATCATCACATGTAATTTGTTTACGTTTTAAAGTCTTCAATCAGAAGTCACAGAGTCTTTACTAATTTTAAATTTTTTATTTTTTTTATACACATCTTATTATGTTTTCACCTATAACACGCACACGTGACACATTATGACACACGTGACGTTTATTCATCGCCAATCATCTGCGTAAGGCAAATAACAAACTGCGGCATATTATCTGGCGCGGCAATTCACCCACTTTACTCTATATGTTTAAGAAATTTGCGCCTCTTTTATTTTTCTCGTTTCTTGGAACAATTGGTTTTCTTGCAAGTTTGATTAGTGGTGATCGGAATTACCCCGAATCGTCATCGTCATACTCGATTAATGTTAAATAAATAAGTTTCAAAGTGCTTTTGTCTTATTATTACATTCGATACTAGAAAGAATACTGGAACTAACTAAACAATACTATCAATTAGGTATCTACCTGCGATAAAAAAAACCCTTTTCAGTACACGATTCTAAAACTGTGCATAACTCATTTCGGTTATAAGTAAAAACGAGGGATGATATGTATTTTACTCTTGGTCACTATGTTACACCATGATCAGAATTCTCCTAACAATGAATAAATACAGGGAAATCTCTCGCGACGACCTCCTCTAAAAGCGACCTATATCTGTAGGAACAGTTTGAAAACAGTCTATTTATTAACGTTATTCTCTAAGACGACCGCGACCCTTACAATTAGGCGACCACCTCTAAATAAGACTAGTTTTGAGTCGCACCGAGCGTGGTCATCCTAGAGAGGTTTTACTGTATTTTAAAAGTATAGACAATAATTATAACAAGGTTTATGTGCTACCTGAAAATTATCCAGTATAAGTACCTACCACAGTTATTACGTTATGAACGAAATTTAAATGGAACAAACAGTGGAGCTTAGAACTGACATTGTAAGAAATTTATTACCGTAGTTTAAATCCGTTAGAGATGTTCGCCGAATAGCGGTAATGTTGTGCGATACTTAAAGCACAAACAACGTCATTGTTTACAAATTTGTATACGTATGGTGTAACTAGACATTCCCACTTGTAAATAGCAACAAATGCGTTGTCTGTACTACCTATCTACATAATGTACCTACTCCTAGAATAAAAATATCGTTGAAAATGATTACCTTTACCTAACTAGTGTTTAACTTCAGCGGTCGTACCGCATTGTCATCTTGCATAAAGGAGTAAATGTCGATCAAAATAATATTGGTTCTGTTGTTTCAGTGGAACATTACGTTAAATGATGTTTTTTTTTGTTTGTACTTGTATGGACGAGAGTGGAAAATTGCTCATTGCCGATCTCTTATCTAATAAATATTAATTGAATTTCGTTTGTTTACCGCGTAACACTTCGTTCAGTGACACCAATGTCAAATCATGCTTTTTAACCTCAAGTTTTTCAACAAGTGTGGATAAAGCGAAAGAAGAGGATAGGTGGGATCATTTCCAACAAAAACAGTCTTACAAGTCAATATCCGATTCCTATCGGTTACAGAGATATCCAGCCGTTAATGCTTTTACTTTTACTTAATCTCCAGGCTCGCATCTAATAAGGCCCATAGACAATTTGTGGTTATTATGTCAAAAAAATATCAAATTTTGTATCATTTCGCAGTTATGTGCAATTTCAACCCTTTTACCTTTAAAAAACAGTATTGACATAAAATCGACACTTATTGGAAAAACTTCCTTGTTTTATGCGGATTCTAACAAGATAAATTATTTAGTACTTTAATGTACATTTATTATAAAAAATGTCGGTTAACAAAATAAACTCAACAAAAATGATTACGTATGAATTTACTAATTCCAATTAAATACTAATAAATGTTGTAAGATATCTTAGCAATAATATACTCGTTATGTTAAATGTTCAAAATATTGCCCTTCGGCCCTAATACACAGTCGATATCTTCGTAAAAATTGTTCTTTTAATGAACGTGCACTTATTAAATTTTTGATGCTATTATATTAATTGCTTCTTCGATACGTTGACGTAATTAAAATTCTTTATTAACGGTCGATTGTTGTTTTTCGTGATGAGTTTTCGAAATTCTAAGAGGTCGACCACTGAAACAACCACTAAATTAGTGGAACTATCAACAATATACACCTAAGTTTGATTGAAAATATAAGCGGAAATTGAAAGCATTGCTAGTAAACAGTGCTCAAATTTGGAGCGAAATGTATTATAGAATCTTTAATCAATTTACGTCATAGATTCTTTGATGAAACTATGGCCGTATCACACTCAGCCTTTAGTTTAATTTAGTGTAGGTGAGGCAGGTTCAGACTAGTACAGATGAGGTCAGTTTAGGTTAGTGTAGATAAACTAAACTAACCTTTATTTATTTACAAATAGAATAATCGGCTTTATAAACAATTTCCGTCACAAAAACAAATATGTAATCCCTTAACATTCACGAGGGTCACGTTCGAGAATGCTGAATCTATCTTCCGGTGTAAAAAAGGGGTTAGATTCTTTGAAATTATAATTAGTGAATAAAACAATTTGAACGAAAAAAATATGTTTTAAGTATTATAAGCATTAATATTATGTATGTGCATAGATATGAATTACGTATACAGATAGCGCGTTCGCACCTTATTTTCCGCCTTATTGGACTTACACCAAATTGCTTGCGCTGAAGTCGGCTTTAATAAAAAGCTACGTTTTATTCTTTATTCTAAAATGTACACAGCAGATTAACTTAAGCTGAAAAAAAAATGGTTACATTTATCTTTGAATGCCCTCAAGGCTGTATAGCACTTAATTAATAAATTTAATTAAATTTCTAAAACAATTTACATACATTGGCGGGGCATCTAGCAACGTTATTAAGTTTCTTTTTATGTTCCGATGAAAAGGTATATCTTTAACTTGTTAATTGCCTTCAACGAGTGTACACGTTATGTAATAAAGCGAATTTGGCGAATTTGTCGAGTGTACATAAAGAGCTTTATAAACTAAATTCCCCAGTTAACTTAACTTCAACTTCAATTCAATTCAGTTTTATTTCGAATTCAATTTACCACATCTTATATCCTTCATTAACATTACTTTTGTTATTGATAATGTCTATCGAATCAATTTATGAAATTTTCCCATTAAAAGAACATTTTACAATAAAGTTATAGTAAGATTCGATCTAATTTCGCAGGTGACCTTGGAGTGTTTTTTATGTACCTAGGTACATAGATATTAAGCAGACTGACCTCTCACCTGATGGGTTCTGGGTTCGAATCCCGGTACGGGTGATGAAATATCCCCCTGGTAGGTATCCCCTGTTCCGGGGGGCACTAGAAATAATGCTAGCGCGGTTCCTGGTGTTTTCCGGGGTGTGTCATTAAGAAAAAAAAGGTAGGTATATTAAAAATATTAACATTAAGCGTGCACAATGTTGGTAACTATATGTCATTTGAAACTTGATTTGGTCACTGATTTCGAAAATATGGGACGCTCATCTTCAAAACAAGCAGACTGCGAAGGTAATCTGTATATTATATCGAATCTTACTTTACGGTTAACATATAGATAGGAGTACTTATTTATTTATTTATTTAAAGTGTATAGGGTCTTCTAAATATCATTTTTTATAAGTAAGTAGGTAGACTAAAAATTTTATAATTGTACTTTTAATTGTTTAGCCGTTGTAACTGTAGGAAAATCACTATTATTCAATACTACAATCTTTAAAGGTTTTCTGTTAAATAATATATTTTTTGAGAGGATTATCTCTAGGAATTCTATTCATTATAATCATTCGAATATTAAAATAGTTAAAAAACTAATAAACTAATTAAAGGTATATAGATAATAATTACAATAACATACAGCCTTAAGGATAATGAATAAGGAGATGAGCTAATAAAACAATAGATGTATCAAAAAAAGTTTATATCTTATACGGTGTATTTCGAAATTTGCGCATACAGAAAGTATTAGATGATAGTATATTATTATATAGTATTATTAGTATAAGATGATATTATACAATAAAAACTAAGTAGTAAGTTCCTTTACGATTTTTTTATTAAACCAATTATAATATTTTTAAAAATTTGGAAAATAAGTAGGTAAAATAGGGCCATTGTGAATATGACCCATAGTATTTATTTTTTCATTTTCTACTAGACTATGCAGGAAATAACACCGAAGATGACACTCGGTTGTATGTTTAGCAGCATACGGTTGACATTTTGAACAAATGTTTCATAAATTTAACTTATATTTTCTTCTATTTTTAAAAATTTGTTATTGGCCGATTTAAACTACATGATTTATACATTTAAAGTTGAAAATAAAGACTGTTTTCGACCGTTTTCGAATTTTTCAAAATCATTATAACTAGTAAAGTATTGGTCTGATCGAAAAATCGTAAAGTCGCTTTCTATTCAGTTTTTATTGCATAATATCATCCTACTTTCCGTATGGGCAAATTTCGAAACACCCTGTATATTTATTTGTATATTAAATGCTTAAGTAGAATTCTATAATAAATGTTTTTAAAACGTTCCATTTTACCTGTCGCGAGCAGAAGATATTACAACAGTTATTAGAGAGATTCCTGCACGTAATGCCTTCATTGGCTTCCTACTTTATGCATGTTTTATTGGTCGAAATTAAATTCTAAGATAAGATACTGTGGTTTTAACGTGCTCCCGAATATAGTTTCGCTTAAATTCGGTATAAAAGCCGGCGTTAAAGTAATTGATTAGGTTATAGCTAAACGCTGTTTTGTAACGCTCGTTGAAGTTTTCCCTGCAAACTGACTCCCTTTATAGCTTTTCTCGTATATAAAAGCTTATATTGATTGACTGTCATGTTCCGTTTTAAAGATCCGCGTGTGCGGTATTCAGAAATTTCGCACTTGAATGAAAAATATTCTAACGTAAATAACGTGACGTTACCGACTTCCGTAAATTCATTTGCGTCCTCGAAATAAAATTGCCAGAACGGAATTTAACATTTTATGCAACTTGCATCTCGCATTTACAAGTTATTTATTTGTCCCGAAATGAAATTTCTATATTAGTTTTCGAAGGAATTTCGTTCATTTCATAAAAATGATATTACAGATTCAATATTTTGTGGAAAACTAACTATTTCTAAAACTAAAATCTATTTATTTCTATGGAAACGTATTATTTGTAACAATTAAATGTTATTTATTGAACTGCTTCAGTAAGTAACATTTTTTAACGGGGCTGCAGGTTATTATTATTTGTTTTACCTCTTTCCATCCGCTATATTATTTATATTTTTATTATAAATTGGATTCGTGGCTGTTGTTTCTCCAGGTGTCTCGCCCCTTTTGGCTTTCCCGGACTCTGGTACATTCTTAATTACCCCACCAAAATCTTTTCTGTCTCCAGAGTTCTATATACGGCCTACAGTCGCACCATCCACATATTTTGGAATGCCAAGAGTGGGGATCCAGCTGGCTCTCTTACCAACGCAACGTCAATATTTCGGTACACTGCTTCCCCACCATTCGGGAGCAGGCTACCGAAATATTGGCGTTGGTAAGAGAGCCAAGTCCTGGTATAATAACTACTAAAGGTAGGATATTCGAGTGTGCTAAAAACGTTCAACTTAGCGCAGTGACGTCATCCGTAAGTAGTAGCATGTAGCAATACGTGTAGAAATTATAGCCAGGAAAGCAGAAAAAAGCAATTGTCCTGTCAAAAGATTTGCTTGTCAGAATCGCAATCAAAAACTGGGCATCTCATGTTTATGATGAGACATAAAAACAATTTTAACGATAGCGCCGATACTACGTTTTATTATACTTGTGAACGTACCCGTACCATCGGTATTCGGAAAATGTTTGACTTCTGTTATTTACTCACAAGTGACGTCAAATCCCCCCCTTCGATATGCGCAGAGCCGCTCGAATATCTTATCTAAGGTAAGATATTCGAGTGTGCTAAAAACGTTCAATTTCACGCAGTGACGTCATCCGTAAATCGTAGTACGTAGCAATACGTGTGGAAATTTAAAAATAGTAGAAATTATAACCATTTCCAGGATAGATGGAAACGATATGGAATACGAAAAAGTTGTGATGAATTAGTATTATGTGTTCTCGCTAATTATTTCGTTTGAATTTATTCACGAGTGACGTTAAATCTCGTCTTCAATATGCGCAGAACCGCCTCCATATCCTACCTTCAGTAGTTGTTATATTAGGTTATTATCATGGAGCCAGCTGGGTCCCCACTCTTGGTATTCCAAGATATGTGAATAGTGCGAGTTAATGATTTTGGTGGGGTAATTAAGGATGAGCCAGAGTCCGGGAAAGTGAAAAGAGACGAGACACCTGGAAAAATAGCATCCACGAATTCAATTTATAATAAAAATATAAATTATTATTATTGTTTTGGAAATTTAAGGTTTTAACTTACCTAAATTAAAAAACAAAAACAAAAAACAGTTTATTATCTGTACGAGTAATCGTGTAAGATAAACATAATTTAAAGCTCTAACCAAACATTGTTAAGAAACTGTTTATTTTATCGCTTTATTTAAATTGTTTCAATTCGTGGAATGTCATTCGCAGTAATAACATTAACAGTGTATTTAACAAAGGACAAATTTTATGTAAATGGAAAATAAGAAAGGAAGTACTAAGCATAAATTGTAAAATAATCCCGCTCTTTTCTAGATTTTCTTTCGTGATTTCTTTCTTTTATTCGGTACTTGGCGAACATCACACAATCTCGACGGTCCGGTCCTTCAATTCTATATATATATATATATATATATACTGAATTATTCGGAATCAAAGCTCCAGATTACAACTCTTACAAACTAGTTCAGAAATCTAGGGTCGTTCTACATGTTGTCAAAGGTTAAGTCGAAGTAGAATAGTATATGGCAGACTACTCTTACCAGGAAACTAAAATAAATGAATGTAAATTCACGCAAAGTCAAATATCCAGATAACCTTAAACTCATTATCGTTCATTGTTTTTATTTTGAATATGATTGTGTAATAAATATAAAAAATACACCATTCATAATATGCTACGATTTTAAATAAAAGGTAAGTTCGATTTAAAATGAGTTTTAGGACGTATGTAGGTATTAATGAAGTATATTTTCCAATTAATTTGCATATTTAATATTCACATAATATTGTTCTAAATATACCTACTATTTCCTATAGGAATATTAAAAACGAACCTTGACTTCTTCTATTTTATTACCTACTTCACGCCACTTTAAATCAATAAATGTATTAATTTATATTATACAAAAATTCCGTTGCTTAAAATACAATAGTTATTTATGTAAGAAGTTGTGAAATATCGGTTTTTCACGTACTATTGTGTGCGACTCAATTCTCCAGTAGTCGGTGAATATCCTTTTCTAGTTTCTTCCACCTCCAATTGTTGTGACTTGTTCTTGTATTTGAAAATGTATTTAAATGCGTTTATTTTACATTACCTCTAGTTTTACTTACAATAGTATCTACTTATTTATTTAAGTAAAAAATCGAATAAACTGTTACTTCGTTTTTCGACTATTATACAGAGGTAAGCATTAGTCCCAAGTTTTTAGTGTAAAAATAATGCCGAATTGTGTACTTTGTGATACAAGCATGAAATATTACCGTGCATTAATCACAATAAACATCAGGGTCCTTTTAAAATCACCCCTTAATTCAAAATATTCTTCTCTTTAGTACGCGGCGTGCATAGCAGTATAATTACCATTTATTCTTTAAACATGATTTTCTCGAACATTACTCATTTTGTGGAAAGTGGGCATTTTATCCTAAAATGTTTAGTGAATCCGACAATGAAGTTAAAGTTTTTTTTTAAATTAATCTCCTGAAAGGGAATTCGATTAGAAATATTAAAGCTGGTAGTATATCCTTGCTCTCCCTGGAGTGGTATCAAAAATCCATGGCATTGTTTTGAAATACTTTATTTATTAGTAAACTAAACATGATTAAATTTTAATAAAAAACAAAAGTAGAGGTGCTATTTAAACAAATTGATTTTTCCCTTTCAATTTTGGGGATGAATATCTCAGTAGGGGAGCGTCATAGAAAAAAAGTTCATAGTTTATTTCCTAGACAACCTGTATTATGACAGGCCGGAGTATTATAAGGGGGTTATTTTAGTTAGTTATAATGAGGACGTTTAGTGTGGTTAGTATGGGGTACAGAATATACGCCTAAAATTTCACGCTTGTATCACAAAATGCAGGGTTTGTGCATTTATATAGCACCTGAACTATACTTAATAACGTTCTTTTTACATTAAAAACGCACACTTTTCATTTCCTTTTATAAACTAAATTATATTTTTATTATTTTTGCATTTAATCTAAGTTCACAAATATTGTTTAATCCATTCATATTCCTATAATTTTTAAACCTCAATATATTTTTGTGGTTACCGACGATCTAATTATGTCTAAATTCGAGGACATTTAAACAAGAAGAACCCTTATCACAATGACAGTTTCTCTATATAGGTATATATTATTCATGTGTAGGTGAGAAACAGCTTATTATCAAACAATGAAATGTGGAAGCTTTGAAACTCTGATGTGCGTGTTTTAAACATACGTGAGTTATAAATTTATTATTAGAAAATAATTTTAAAAACGTTGAAATATTATTAATTTTTAACTAATCTATTAACGATAAACCAGATTTGTGTCAGTTATTTCCTTATATACGGACATCGACACTGTAAAAATAACGAGTTCAATAATAGGTATTATTAATGCCAAGGTTTCTTGAAAAAATATTAACTAACATTTTAATAATACACGTGGTCTTAGTTCTACTCGTGAATTATTGATGCGGGGACAATCCGTGAGAAATGAGGGTTGTGCAGCAATAGCCCCAAACCCTATCTAGAACAACTAAGAGAGTGGAAGACTAGAGCGAAGTAGCAGCGTGAATGAATGGTATTATACGAATCCCCGGAGTTTGATTTGCGTTGGTTGCATTACGCTACCTTCACAGTTACTAAATCACAGATCCAATAGCATCGATATTTCAAGACTACATTGACCGATTGTCTGAAAACGCTAATAAGATAAACATGACGAACTAAAGTATCTACCAGCTGTTTAATTACATTGAAACATAATATTTCATACGTGTTGCAAACAAGATTTTCTCTACAACTGTTAATTGTTAAAAATACACCAATTATTCAATTCCTAATGTTATCTAGACATATACCCTATTATGCTTAAATTTTAAAATGTGTCGACGAAATGGACATTAAAGGGCAAAATTTCAGTAATAAGTAGGTGGTGGTTATCGTTTTAGGCAGATGATAATTCTGTAAAGTGTAAATACTTCAATGTAAACGTTTAACAAAAGGAAATTAAAAGCCATAAGTAAATACTTATTTACATATTTTTGTTGAAGAAAATTTAATTAGTAGTTGAATTCGTCTCACAACCAGAGTAAAAGTGCAAAATTATATACTTAATTATTAAATATCCGTAGTATACTACCGTAATAAATAAAAAATCAACCCTAATTATTTTAATTTTTAAATAGAAACATTAAAAAAGTTTTATCATCGTGTTATAAATTAGTAGGTAAAGTTCCCATTTTCATTTTAAAATTTAATTTTAATGTAAATGTTAGAATATTAAATTTTTATAAATTATCTATAGTCCGTGTAACAAGAGCCTAAAATTAAGTATCTATAAAAAATAATATTAGAGTATCTGATCAGCAACAAAATAATTTTTAAGGAATATTTTGCTGATTTAAATAATATTTGATTTAAATATTTTTCTTATACTTAATTTTCAAAAATATTTTTAAAAAAGTTTCGTTGTAATTGGTTCTGTTCTTGTGCGTTCCAAAGTTTTGACGATTTTTCGATTTCATCGACTAAATAAATAAATTAAATAAGTTAAATAAATTTAATTAAGTAGATATATGCTGAAAGCGCGTTGTACATTTTGTTTCGGTATAGGTAGGTAATCCAATTTTTACCACTAATTTTATTTCAATTTCCATGGTTTGGACATGGTTTCTTTTTGGTAAGGGCAACTTTTTTTATAAAATGCGCGGTTACAGAACTATTCCACGAAATATCTAACGCTGCATTCGACTTAATTATCTGTAGGTATTTCAAACTTTTGTTAACCGAGGTTATAAAATATCGGTTATATCATTTGAATCTACAATTAACGGGCTTTCAAACAAACAAAAAATGAATTTCAAAATATGTAGTCCAAACAGTTCAAATGTTATTAACGATTTTATGAGAATGTGAGACGCCATCTCTAATAGTCCGTCATGTTTAATAGCTGCTCTTTTTTTGTAATCTAGAGGCATGTGGAACATGCCCTGAAAGTGTTGTTTAATCTGCACGACCTATACTTGAAATACTTAAATTAGTTAGTAGATATATTAATATCCCTTCAACCAACCGACCACGGCCCGGCGATTATGTTATTAGTAAAAAGTTACTAGATTGTTTATTTATAATTTGATTTAAAGTTTGGAAAGTAACAAATTCTGTCAATGATTTACCTACACACATGTTAAGAAAGATTATAATTTATTAGAACTGTTAAAATCCGAGGTATGAGGTGACAGCACTCTCTAACTTTTCTGAATTATAAATCTATAATTTAGTGATAATCATATTTTAATGATAATTGTCAAATATGGTAGATGTACGTACCTAACAATAAGTATATTTTAGAGGATATTCTTAAAATATTTTTGGTGTTAATTACACGATATATTTATGTATTTTACATTGGACATTAATTTCATGCATAATTTTATAATTGGGGTTGATTCTACGTAGCGCAAATCACATTTAAAACGAGATTAAAGTTAT
Source organism: Rhagophthalmus giganteus (assembly GCA_036326145.1). Taxonomy (NCBI): domain Eukaryota; kingdom Metazoa; phylum Arthropoda; class Insecta; order Coleoptera; family Rhagophthalmidae; genus Rhagophthalmus; species Rhagophthalmus giganteus. Next base: position 28,090,824 of record JARFJA010000088.1, on the reverse strand, counting down.
CCACGTTTTGCCGCTTGGAACGTTACTATTTTCCAAGCAAACGACCAAACACAAGCAAAATATATCCGCCGTCCAAAATTGACCTTTCCGTTTCAACTAACAATAAGACAGTAATAAGTGTTTGATTTATTTTCAAGTTGCAAGGTCATAGATCAAGCTCTTATTGTTTAGCGAGTGTTTAAAGTTTCATTTTCCCATAAGCGTAAGAAAATCGGTTAATTTTTGTAGGGGTGATAGGGTAAACTGAGGACTTTTGGGTTCATTGCAATCTAGTGGGTCCTGGTTCTCATTTTTTCTAAATGTTTGGCAGGGATACACGCACCCAATGAAATATTTGCTTTAGAGCCAACAAAATTGCAGCTAAACTCAAATGCGTTGCTCTTGAAAAGGCGCCAACAAATAAATTTGTCGATTTAAGAATACGACCACTGTAGCTTAAATACCACAATCAAATGACTGAGGAAACGAGAAAACAACAGCAAAAACTCGGGGAAGCTAGTGAATAAAAAAGACAAATACTCTTGTCATCTCAATATTATAACATTTACTGCAATTATACTTTTTTATTAATAAATAAAGATTTGCATTGGAGGTATTGTAACGCACGGCAAACTGAACATGAATAAGAACCAACATTAGCCACAACAAGCGGTGGTACCGACGAAACTCTTTTGAGTCGGCGATAATTATCTCCGTACGATGTAAATACATTAAATAATTTTAACAATTATTATCCTTTTTAGTTAAAATAAAAACATATTTATACAAAAGTAATTATTTCATTTCAACAATAAATAAAACATTTTATTCGATGTTTGTGCAATTACTTCACAAACTGAAATGTCAAGTTATAATAAGATTCAATCATTTAATACAAGAATAATAAACCAATTGGGAAACCTATACGCGTACATTTCGTTTGATTAATCAATAAAAAAGCACGTTATTTAATTTAGTTTAAATTAACACAACTTCGTTATTACCTTTTCTCGTTTCATTATTTATTTGCGGTTGTGATAGAATTTTGATTAGCAATTATAACAGAAAAAGTAATTTTCGTCGTGTGTATTGGTTTTTATTAACGATTGTTGATAATAAAAAAATATAATTTCCATTCATTTTGTTGAAGGTAATTATAGAAATATTGATTTTTGTCTTACCTTATTCTACCCACTGTTGTTATTTAAGTGTAGTTTTATTATAAAAAAGAAGCGTAGATGCACCTCCTCCTCCTTTGTTGACCGAGAAAACCAAAAAGTGAGTCACCTGGAGGAAATGCATCTACGCTCCTACGCTTCCTTTTTATAATAAAATTACATATAAAGAAATATCGATGTTTTGTAAAATGCAGACTTTTCTTTCTGTCTGTTTGTCTATGTATCCCAGCTACATTTGTGTGGTCGAGTAGGCGTTTTTTACTGATTTTAACTACCGTCAAACGAAGTAAGTTACATACAAAAAGATAACAGGTCACTTACCTGTAACTAATAGAGACTACGTAACATTCGGTTTATTGCCCCCCCTGAGAGTAGCTGCCCATCATTTTTCCCGTTCGAACTGTCGATATCATTATCTGTCAATTGGCAAAACAAGGGTTATAGAGCTTTAACCCTAATGGGTGATAGGATAAGATAATAAATAAACGGCAAATACTATTAAAGAAAAGTAAAACATCAATAAGTATAAGTATACCGAATGACCACGAGACCCGAACCAAGCTTATATCTCTTATGTTTATTAACCGATTGTTTTGAAATTTGGAACATACGTATCAAACATAATTTCCAATTTATTGACGTATAAAGTCAAAATGGCCGACTACCGGTTTCGACGGAAGTGTCACCAAATTTGATTTTTGAAATGGAACTTAGGTACTTACTGTAATTGTTACTGAACTGTTATTATTTTTGGATTCTAAAACCTATCTAATTACGTTGTCAAATTTTATTTTTTTTCAAAATTTTAATTTTATTTTATAACATAGGAGGCTGTGACTGCGATACAATTTTTCTACCTCGACTATGTTATCCAGCCAAATAATAATATTATAGCAAGTTACTATTAAATGTTTTGTGCGCCCATAAATTTCGAAAATCTGGTTTTTAATAAAAAAGTCAATTTCTTTAAACGGAAAGCAAGTGAGGCCACCTGCATCGTTCGATATACATTTTTATTGCGAATACAACGATATAGGTGTGACATGTTCAGTTTTATTTCCATTTAACATTAAATAATTCAAAAATAGGTAGATATTCCTCATTGCCTATCTGGAATAATATCTATCTTGACTTCGTCTCGTGGCTCAAACTATCACACTGACGTGAAATATCCTTCGCCTTTCATTATCATATCGATGGTGTTTTGGCAAAACAACGTGGCTACAAAAGGCTAATTTTATAGGAGCGCACATTTTATGTTGTAACGTAACCATAAACAAATACCTCCTACGGAAATATAAATCAATTTTTCTGGTGGAAAAAATCGAAATGTTGTTACCAGATTTTACCCGGTTATGTCTTTGCCTTAGCTGCATCAGATAGTCTGACTAACTCATTTTCGAAAAAGTGGGGCTTACGATGTTTGTGCCAAAACGCCGTCGATATCATTCTATAAGTTGGGTATTTATTGGTTAAAATTTAAATACCTAGGTAGTTCATGTTTTATATTAGTATCATTTATATTTTTATTGAGTCTTGTTTGTTCACTGAACATTCAAAAATTTACATTTAAGAAACAGCAGGTCCCTCGAGTTTTAACAAATTTAACTCAAAAACATTTAGGATGATCAGTCTACCTAAAATGGACAATAACAACAATGATCGTCGGCTGCTTCTAGGAGTTCTAGGGTTGCAAAATTAAACCATTTAAAGAAGATAGAGGAAGACGAGGGTCAGAATTATGAGGGGTGACAACTTCAAATCGACCAGGTGTACTTGGTGCTCCTATTTGTTTCTACATATTATTATGATTGTGAAATGGGAAATCTGAATGTTACGTATTAAACAGGTATAAGAATAAAATTAAAATTATTGTTTTACGTAGGTACCTACTTATGTTAATATTGTAGATGATAGTTTAAAATGAATATCGTTTTTAACTAGGTACAGTAATTTTGTTGACACCTTTAATTATTATTTAAGCAATATTTTGAACACTTTGGAAACATTAATCTTTGCCTCAGTACCATGCAATATACTACATATTAGCAGAGAGACACTTGCCTCCCCTGGGATTGATTAAAAATTCCACAAATTATAATCGTAAAGATGAATGAGATATGTAACCTTGCACGTGCAATACCTACTGTATTTTATAATTTACTTGTGAAAAACCTAAAGAATTAAAGTCCTACAGGAATTATAATTATACGTACCTATATAAAATGATATTGATGTAGGTAATTACGTGTCTCCAAGCTTTACCCCCCTGTAAAATATTCTGCAGACACCGATGCAATAAGTACTTATACATGGTATAATAACTATACAAGGTAACATATTCGAGTGTGCTAAACACGTTCAACTTCGTGCAGTGACGTCATCCGTGAGTGTGGTTGTAGTAATGCGTGTAAAGCTGGGGACACACTGCTGACACGTTACGTGTCGGCATGGAATTTTACATTAGTACACATAGGACGACACGTGACGCACCTGTTCAGATGCTCACACAGCACGGTCCAAGTAAAGGTATATTATCTGCTTGCCGCTATTTATTGGCTTGTAATTGGTATATCAAATAAACTTAGATAGTAAATTCCTATATGTTTACTTACTATTATACTTTTTTTGCACGCCGGCAAGTAGAAATCAGTGCCATAATATTGCGTGCCGTAACGTGACGTATCGGCAGTGTATTCACAGCTTAAAAGTTTAAAAGGTTACTTTCATCCAAGTTCAATAGTTCGTATTTCAAATTTTTCTAACTGACGTCATTTTTAAAATGTTTCGGACAAATTCTTGAAGTGTTAACAACCGATAACACAAATGAATCCATTTTAACCGCAATTCAAGTTCACTGCGAGGAAAGCAGAAAACAGCAGTTATTCTGTCAAAAGTTTTATTTTGGTTGTCAGAGTTGCAATCAAACACCGCGCACCTCACGTTTATGATGAGACATAAAAATAATTTTAACGTCGAAACCATGTTTTATTATAATTGTGAATAACGTATCCGTACCATCAGTATTCGGAGAATGTCTGACGGTGTCAATTGGTCTTATTTACTCACGAGTGTCGTCAAACAACATCCACAGATCCGTCTCCATATGTTACCTTTAGTAATTATTATACCGTGGTACTATCAGTTAATTAAGATCAGATTCATCAGAAATTAATCAGATTTATAAAAATAACTAACTCTATTTTATTTTTTATCTTATCTCGTTTAATAATTTAATTGGATATTCAACTAGATGCGAAATATTTTTTTGGTATTCACGTAAATAATTCTAAAAATATAGATAGATACCATAAATTTAAAATTATTTTGTGATGAATCGCGCGTATTCCTACACAAGGCACGTGTATAATATGAATAATGTTCACGAGTTTTTTTACTCACATACATTAATAAATAATGACAAAGAAAGAAAAAAGTTTCCATTTTCCCACATCATTGTAATTCGATATTTAGAAAACATGATATGCCTAAATCGACGCGTGCAAACGAAACTACGAAAATTGTACCCGCTAAAAGTATTTCGTCGCACAAAAGTTTTATAAGCCACTTGATTGACTTGTCACATAGATTTACGTGTAGTAGGTAGGTATGTAGTAATAAAATAAATGTGCAATAAGTTAATGACATAGTTGATCAACACTTAATTTTTGTAATTTCTATATTAGGATCAATGAATTCCGTCTATTCATGTCGCCCTTATCATACTTCATTTTTGTTTGTTATAGAAGCGATGTAAACCTGCAGAATATGCAGGTAATTATGCCTTTACGGTCAAATCTTCATTTTAACAGTGATTTTCGGATAATACAAAAATTTGGCAATTCGAACAGGCCTCGGTCCAGATTACATTGGATTTATGGAACTGCACTATGTTTCGATAGTGCTATTTAGAAGCTGATTATTTAAAATGTTTAAAATCATCATTTATTAACTGACACTGTATTTTATTATTTTATTTATTTTTTATAGGTAGTTATATAGACTTATAATATTAAATTATAACAATTTATAGAACTTCTACGCCACTGGGTTTATTGCAAAGTTGACGGCATTTTTAAATTTTGCAGTATGTTTGACGCACCGTTTTCGAAATATCTAAACGACAAAACCCGATTTTATACCCATTTAAGCGTGTATCAATCGAAAAATGTATTTCTTAATATCGTTTCCAAACTGTGAGAAGTAACAGTAAACATCAAGATAAGAGCCCATATGGACTTAAGTTCGAAAATATTCCGTTTCTGAGATACGGGGTGCTTTCAAACCTTTTAACACTCTGTATCTCGGAAACTAGGTATCGTTTTCGAGCACGTGTTTATCGGAGCTTTCGTCTTATTTTGACATTTAAAATACCTACGCCCTTAAAATATGTCCAACCAATTTAGGAACACCCACATATAATATTCACATGCATAACGCTTTGTTTCTTTTTAAAGAGCTTCATCAGAAGTCGGACAATTTTACTTGTCATTTTAAAATTTCTTTAAATTTTTTTATGTTTTCACTCTGTATACACACACATGTATTTGCTATTTATATTGAACTAAAATAAAAAATAACAAATTAGGATTGAGAGAAAAAGAAATCAAAAAGAAGCCTGCAATTGTCACATGGTATTAAATTATAATAATGTTCGGTAGATATGGCCTATCCAAACCTATATGCAATTCACGTCATCAAAAAAAAAGTTACTAGATTGTTTATTTGTAATTCGGTTTAAAGTTTCGAAAGTGACATATTCTATAGATAATTTACTTGCGCACATATTAGATTGTATAGAGAAAGACTACAATTTATTAGAACTGTCAAAATACGAGGTACGAGGTGACAACACCATGTGAAACGTCATCATCTAGTAACCTTTCATTGATGACGTGTTGCATATAGGTTTGAACGAAGTGTAACTAATTAAATTTTTAAGAATATTAAATAATTTAATATTTTTACAATCACATCATTTTCGTTTTTATTTACTCCCAATTCCGTAACTCGTAACTTCAAATTTTCTGGTATCGAGGTTAAATTCTGGAAATCAGTTAAATATCCGATAAACATAGGTTATTGGCTGTCAACCAAGACATAAACGCTGAGCTGATCCAAAACTTACTATGAAATTGGTACTGATCTTATTAGATTTAATCCCGTTACTAATTAAGTGAACAGATCAATTATCGCATTTTGGCGGTGTTGCGGCGAACGAGCATGTGGATTCCGAAGGGAATTTAGCGCATATTGAGATTATGTTATGTCCAGAATTTAACAGCTGATAGTTGTATGCGACTGTTTCACGTTACGGTTTAATTAAATTCGTACCTAGTTAACACGAAAATTTTTAATTGTATTGTAATGGTCGATGGTTTTGGATGTAAATTGTGGCGCTCTCAATAAAGTTCAGTTAACCGACAATCTTCATCTGAAAGTATGTAAAATACGTTCCGAGGATTTTGTAATGTATAAATCTTCCATTTAAACATTAAACTTGTTAGAGACGTCATTTTTTGATTTATTAAAAATTCGATTTCTACTTACTTTTACAGTATTATATTATGTATACCTACCTATGTCCTATCCAAACCTATATGCAATTACGTCATCAAAAAAGTTACTAGATTGTTTATTTGTAATTCGGTTTAAAGTTTGAAAAGTGACATATTCTATAGATGATTTACCTGCGCACATATTAGATGGCATAAAGAAAGACTATAATTTATTAGAACTGTCAAAATACGAGGTACGAGGTGATAGCACTGTGTGAATTGCATATAGGTTTGGATGAAGTGTATTTTGTTAAATTATGCAAATTGTATTGTATTTATATGCACGTTCCAAATTTCAAAACAATCGGTTCATAAACATAGGAGTTATAAAGCTTAGCCCGGGTCTCGTGGCCACCCGATATAGCATATTCAACACTTTTTGAACACATCATATTTCATATAGAAATATAAATAAAAATATACAATATACGTAGATAAATAGAAATATTATGTTTAAATATAGATATTTTATTTATCTATTATACCTATACTTAAATGCATAAATTAGAAATAAATAAATAAATAGAAAGATTGAATTTTGATTTTTGCGGTTGGAATTCTCTTTATTGTTACATTAACGTATATTTTAAACTAAAATAGATACCTGCCTATTTGAAAATAACATTATTCGTTTTATTAATTAGAATTCTTTCGTTTTTTCATCGTGCAATACGTATTGTAAAAACGTCGAGTTTTATGTTATCATATAGAGTAGATATCCAACGATATGTATTAACAAATCACAATTTCAACTTTCAATGCGGATTATTGTTATAATTCGCACCTGTCTGGAAATCCCGAATTGTTGGAAAACATAATACGTGGTTTATATTTTGAAAGAGGGAGTTAGTATGTTGTGGCTTACGAGCAACGATGGTTCATAAACGGAAACTTCAGCTTCAGTTAAACGAATCTAATTAAGGAAATAATGCGGGGATAAATAGGATCTCTCAAAGTTTGGGATAAATTGGACTTGATATCATATATCTTTGAACAAATCAAGTTAAAAGCTATTACTGAAATTATTTAATGTACAAATCCTGTTTTATTTAATTAAATATTATATGTTCGAGAATGCGTTCTTTTTAATTTTTCTTCTATAGGTAGGTACCTATCTATATTGTTATTTCTGTAGGTAACATATTTGATTGTATTTTACATTTGATATTTTCTTAATTTTTAAATAGACACATGCTTATAAGAAAATAATATACTACATAGAAAAGGGTCATTAAATGGCCACCGAATTTCTAGATACAGAAATATTTAAAAAGTAAAATATATTTCAATTGTCAGAAATAATAGATAATCTTTTACAAAAGATATGAAAAAACAGCCTCCTATCACCAGAAATAAATGTAAATTGTAGCATTCAATTGCCATTATTAAACATCATTCTATAATTTATAAGTTTATTAAGTTTGATGGATTTATTATTTATTGTTTATATTTTGTTTCAGGTATGTTCGTGATTTATTATTTTTTCTGAAATCTGTATTAGGTAAGTCTTAATTATTAAGATAAAACTATACACTTACTTTGTTATTGGTTTTCTAAAGTCTTACTTTTAAGTTTTCCATTTATTTCCAATTCTATTAGCGCTTTATTTAGTTCCCTTCTTTTTATCCTATCATAGGCTTGTTTGAAATCTACGAATACTAAAAATGTTTCTTTTTTCTTAAAGCCAATATTTGGTCTACTACTGATCATTCTTTTTTAAAGCCACATTGGTATTCTCTATATCCTTTTTTTTATTTTCTCCTTTGTCGTTTTTATAAAATATTCTTTCTTTTCTCTTTTTATACCTTGATAAAAATGTCTTTTATATCCTTGCTTTTATAATTTTATTCACTTTCTTTATTCAAACTACCGTTTCATTCTTCTCAACAATTTTTTACATATTCTTCTTTGATCCACGCAAATCCACGCTTTGATCCATTTGCTTAGTCGATTAAATTTTTTTTTTTAATTTTTATTCTCAATGATTTTCTTTTTTCCAATTCTACTTTACATTCAGTATCAAACCACTTTATAGTTTTTGTGTTTTTATAACTTTTTGCTATCTGATGTTAGTTATTCTTTTACTTATATATATCCAGCCACACGTTTTCTTCGAGATCAAAATGCCAGTCTCTTCCTCCTCTTTTTCCAATCTAGTAATTTATTTATTTGTTTTTATTCATGCAAATAAATAAAATACGAGTTAATTAATAAATAAATAAACAAGTACCCACATTTTTAAAATACTTACTTGAGTATATCGCTTATTTCGGTACCTATATTTATAACGACTTTTCATCTTCAAATATTATATTAAAATTATGAAGTTATAAGTTAGAACATCAGCAAGAATAGATAATTTACTTGTTAATAACTTTCGCTCGAAACATTCCAATTACGCCAGCGACTTGGCGACACATTTTAGAGTCAGCAGATTATTTCCACCCCGTTAAACTATGACACTTTTTAATATTCAGTTTACACAATTTCCTTTGTTTTATACTTCGTCAATATTTCTTGATACATTTTAAAACGTTACCTACCTACTTATGTAGATATGATAATATTATTTTATTATTTTGTACATTAACTACTTATATGTTTTTATTTAAATTATTGTATGTAAACGGGGCACATAATTATTTCATATAATGAAGCAACAGTACCTACCTAATAAAAACTAATTAAGTACCTACTAACGATAAATACTTTTAATTATTTAATTTCTAATTTATATTTGGAGACGAACGTACGGGATTATTACATAAATTAAATAATTAACGGGTGTCCGGAAAATCTTCATTCTTGGTTAACTGTGGAAAGATAAAAGCGTGTCTTATTCTTAGCTTTAATCATGTCATGAATTATTTCTCGTCATACCATAGTAAACAAATCTTGTCTCAAGAGATGTATTTGAATACCGATTAAAGGAGAGGAGTCTCCTTGTCGGTCACACATTACGATTGACATTTACAAATGCCATATTACAAAATTTACAAAAACCATTTAAAAATCGGCATATTTTGGTTAGTTTGCAGTAAGTTGTTGATCTAATTGTTAACAAAATAATTTATTTGCGTTTGTGAATTCAAACTCAAAATAATATACAGGGTGTCCAGGAAATGGTGACGAATCACAAGTTTCTATAAAGTTTTTTCTACGGTGTTTCCCTGTTACGATATTCACCTCCAAAGTTGAAAAATAATAATCAATTTGTTTAAATAACATTTTTAATTCTCATTGGAATTTAATAATTTTTGGTATACCTGCGTAATAAATGAAGGTCTTTAAAACTGTGTAATAGGTTTTTTGATATCACCTCGCACGAATCGTGGGTGTACTACCCCTAACCTTTCTCACCTAAAATGTTTTCAGAGGTTTAAGTTTTTTAATGCTTAAGATCATTTTTATATTTCCCGGGCATTTTGGGACAAAAACGGTACTTTTGTTTAATTTCTATAAAATGAACCTTATTCGAGAAAATCATACAGAAAGGAAATGTAGAGTTTCTATGATCCCAGATATTACCTTAGGTATATTAATTATTTTTTTACGACAAGCGCATAAATTCACACGTCTAATTCGTACTGAACGTTGGCTATTGCAAATAAATAGCCCTCAGCCTTGTGCGACGAAGCTCGGCTAGTTAATTCGAAAGCTTGGGAATAAGCTTAATAAGAGTGCATAATCTTTGTTTTGGCTACCGTATTAATGTAATTTTCTAAGGTCTGTGATAGTTGCAATTTCAGAAAAGAATCTTTTACATGTTAAATATTATATTGGCACGGATTCTACAGTTGTATTTCTTTTATCTCAAAAAATAATTATCTGGGATACTCTGCATCTCCTATTCTTTATGTATGATTTTCTCGAATATGCTTTATTTAATCGAAATTAAATAAGAGCATCTTTTTTATCCTGAAAGGTTCGGAAAATCCAAAAATATCCTTAAAGATTTAAAAACTTAAACAACTGAAAAATGTCGAGGTTAGAAACGTTCAGGGACTCGTTTGAGGTGATATAAAAAAAATTATTGTATCATTTTAAAGACCTTCATTTATTACGTAGGTATACCAAATATTATTAAATTCCAACGAAAATTAAAAAGGTAAGTTAAAAAAACTATTTTTTTATTTTTCAACGTTGAAAGTGATCCCAACAGGAGAGCGCCATAAGAAAAATTTATGGGAACTTGCGGCATTATTTTTTGACGTGGTTTATACTATACGCTTCCGAGAGATTTGCCACCATTATCTGGACACCCTGTATGGGTGTGTCTTATCAAACAAACCCGCAGAACAAAATAATGCAGCCGGTTACAGTATAACCGAACAATCGCGCGAATCGCTGGTTATCGCTAGAAGTTGAAATAGGTTGATTTTTTTCGCGCAAACGGCTAATTAGTTGTTTCATGGATATACGTTGTGGCGTTATACTTATTATAAATATTCAATCAAATATGGATATTATAAATGTTTACTGGGAGGTTCCTCGATTCTTCAAAAAGCTGAAAATGTTCACTTAAATGGTGGTTGAGGAATATTTCGTTCAGTTTCGTTCGAGTTTTCAGATAAACATGGTAATTCTTTTTCAACATCATTAAATCAGCTGTTGAATTTTTCAACATGTGAATTAGAAGTGGTTAGAAATATATTGCAAAATAACCACTAAACCTATATGCCATTGGAAATTCGCTTAAATACCAAAGCTTTTGCGCCGTCGCATTTCAAGTACTTACGCACCCTAACGTTCACGTTGCCCTCAAAATGTGTTTTGATGGATTCATACTAATAAATTATAACGTTAAATGGAAAAATGTTTAATTTTGCTCTAACATTGATGTTATGGGATACGTATTCGAACTGATTATGTTCTTTATTTTTACTTTTATTTCATTGTGTGTTTATACATTTAATTTTGGCCTTACCTTTCGGTTGAATTGAATAACCTTTGGGCTAGAAACCGTTTTTTGTTTTTATTTCTTTTCTTTATTTCTATTTTATTACATTACATTTAGGTACGTATTATTTTCCAATGGGTATATATTTATAAAGTCAATTAATAAAGTCTCGATAATAATAATTATTATTAAAACAAAAGATGGAAACAACTTGTAATGAGATTCGGAACGTTTAAGAAAAGCTAAAAGTTGTGTACCTCGTGGAGGCTGTTCACGTCATAAACATTTATTGTAGCGAAACTAAGTTTTGTTAGCGTGTCGCTGTTCAATAAACGTAAAAATGATCACTTTTAGTTTATCTAATCTTTAAATTAGTTATTCTTTGTTTCGTAGATAAGTATAACATAACAGGATCATTCAAAATTGTAAAATCTTAATTTCCATTTAACTAAAGTGCAAATTACAAATTCCGTTAAAACTCTTATCGAAACGTCAGAATCTACGCTAACTTTTTTAATAAAATACTATTCACACCGAAACAAATTATCTAATTGATTCAAGTTTGATTGCGGCATGATTTAACGAAACGAGTTCGATTCGCAAAACGAGGTGATGAGCCGAGTTCTGCGACAATCAAACGTGTAGATGTTGTTCAATATTTTATCTTCGTCGGTGGAAATAAGTTTTTATTTTCTTATTATGTGCAAAACAAATTAAGATTACAAAAAGTCGGAATAAATTCAAAATCCAAAATTAAATTACTCAATTATTTTCAGCTTTAAATAAAGTAATGAATATTGCTGCACGCATCGTCAGTGCGGTACTAATAAGTCTGTTAATAACACTCAAATTAGTTTGATAAACAGCGTATAACGACAACCGACGAATATAAAATGAATTGCGTACCTACTCAAATGATAATTTGTAATTGTACCTATCTAAAGAACAGCAATTACGTTTATTTTAAGTCGATAAATCGCTCAGTATAAACCGATTTATTAAATTATTCCGATCAACCACAAAGCCTTTACGTCCTCCGTTCGCGGCAACGTGTATTGCTAATAGCGTTAGAATTTTATGGCACCTTACTGGGAACGCTTGTAATTGAGAAATCGAGATTTAGAACTTACAAGTTAATACTTACTTCGGAATTAAAGTTCCATTTCCAATTAAATCGAACCGATCAAACCTGTTGTATCGTTTTGGATTTTTCTTTAGTTAGGTATATCTATCTGCCGTTTATTATTCAAGATAACGTTGCAATCTCAAATTCTTCATTTTAATCGCAATCTTTTCGCGGTAAGGTGTTACTTATTAAAAAAAAGTCATAAATAGAAGAAAATTCTGAAAGGTAATAACAATCATTTGTAGTTTGCCAATTTTACGAAAGAAAATTTTTAAGATACGTGTTTCTATTAGTTACTAAACTAAGGAAAATTCTGGAACGATGGCAAAGTCCCAAGAGCCACATCGCTGGCAGGTTAATGGGGCAGGAGGGTTTTTGGCTCCGCCACCGTTTGGTTCTAAGTGTCAATTAAATGGCAGCTTCCAGAAACACAAGGGTAATAACGACGTGATCTATATCTGACATGCTATAATCTAAAGGCTATCCTGTTTATTACTGACTAATTTAACTACATGGGTTATTGCTATATGTCATTTAAATCGGCATTTCTGATACTTTTAAACCGAACTAATTTTTAAAGATATCATCATCACAACGACACTTAATTATTTTACAGTTTTGTGTTTACGTATTTTACGAAGTTAGTTATTACGTGTATTTTGATTTTAATAATAAAAAAAAAACTGTCGCAATTTCGCTCGAGCAGATATCTTGTTTTATTGTTAAATTATTTTTAAAGCGCAGGATTTTCCAAGCGACAACAATAATTTATTGTCCTATGTATTCAACAGAGACTCATGAGAATAGAATATATTTGTTTTGTTACAAACCGTAATTGTATTCAACTCTAAAAGTAAAATAAATTGTAAACCGTTGTTGGTGGTTTCAGTTTTTCTAAATATTTAACGATTTAACTAAATCAAAACTTGGAGTATTTAATGACGTTGTTTAAACACAATAGTTAACTAATTGTAAGTTAATTTATTTATAAAAGAAAAACGGTCGTTAATAATACGAAGACTTAAATCCGCTTTAAAAGTACATCATAAAGTGTTTTAAACATTTACATGTGTATAATAGAACTTGCCTACACTTTACTCTGCAGTATTTTCTTATATTATGTAGAAAACAGGCTTTTGTTTGAAATATTAATTTCAGAAACGGAATGCAAGAGCGCTAATTTCGTCGAGTCTCCAAGGTGTACCTTTAACTCAAACAAGACTGAAAATTTGTAGTTTCATATAGTGCCTACCTACTATGTTACATTTGTTACACTTGTTTCTCCCGAGTACGTCATTGTTTTAATAACGGTTTCTTATTTATAATAGTTTTAGCGTTTACGAAAGCTAACAGTTTTGCACTTTACTTAATTCTCCGCAATTATAATTATAATACTTAGATAATAATTTGTTCTCGCTCCTAAAATCTCTCTAGTTGTCTTAAAAGTTGTTTCTTAAACTTTATCGAATATCCTATAAATTCTTATTAATACAAGTTTACGGAGCTTTTTATTAAATAGCTTCAGATGTATGCGAAAAATCTGAAACCCGAAGTAATTTAACGCGAACGTGTCAGATACATACTTTTCAGCGCGAGAAAATGAAGAAAGTTTTTTCTCATTTTAGTTTTACCAAAATTGTAAAAATTACTTTTTATTTATACTTATATAAATTTTTATTTAGCTAAATTAATTTATTTCTTATTGTTATTGTGATTGAGAAAAAATCGAATTTTTCTTTGTTTATCATTGTTTACGTATAACACAGGGTAATTCAGAATACGTGTCGATGGACAGAGAAGATGTAGACGGTAGATAAATATTTCCTTATGACGCCACGTCTGGAAATGAACCGTTTATTAGCTACAATTGCAGAAAGTTGCCTTCAAGGCACCTGTGTTCAACTTAAGTTGCTCAGAATTACAAATTATTTTATACTAAAATAATTCGCCTTTTATTTTATTACCTAGATTAGATTTTCTGCAAACTGCCAAACTCGTACTGTTAATTTATACATAGGCTGCCCGTTTTTCGTGTGAATGCATGGGGATCTCGGTTATCTTAAAAGATACGAAGTCGATTAAATTGGGGTAAAGTTGCGCATTTTTGTGCTGATTAATAATGTGGAAAAAATTCGATCTGCCATTTTTAATTTTAAAAATATCGCGAAGAAACTGAAAATTGAATTTTTCGTTTTTATTTTTTATACGAAAACCAGTCAAGTTAGCCATTTCTAATAAAAACATTATTGAGTCACTTTTTAACAAGGAATTTTAAAATAATATTACATTTGCTCTACATGTTAACTGCGCCGTTATTGAGCTGATTGTTTGTCTTTGTCTCAGGAGATAACTTTAATTTGTATTAAAAAAATGTTGGTAAAATTACTTTTAGAGCAAATCACCTATCTATATCATAACTGATATTAAAAAAGAAGGTTTATCATAATAGATAGGTATATATAATAGGTGCATAACTAATTAACATTAAAGTTTGGTTGGGTTTATTATTATGAATGCATAATAATGTAGGTAGTAGATTCATTGCTTTCATTGCTTTACAGTAGTTTCATTTCATACCAAATGATTATAAACTAAAACAATAATTAGTTTTGAAAACTAGTTTTACGTTTATAATCATTTATATTTCAAAATTCGACTGCCAACTGCCTAGTGCATATTCCCGCTATCAAATCATGTACATTGAGGTAGGTAACTTTTACGACCATAAATGCACCCTTTCCAAAATCTAATGACTTGACAGACCAAACGAACACGCGTTCGTGAACAATTATCAACCAATAAGCTCTTGATAAATCGGTGACGCTGATCAGTTTCTGAAGAGCTATTGGTCGGTTAGATGTTTGCGAACAACGTGTTTGCTTGGTCTTTACGTATCATAAGGTGTAAAAGTAAAAAAAATAATAAAATAGTTTGTTTTCAATAAATAAGTGGTTCGATGAATTGGACCGAAATTTTACGAGTGTTATCAGACCGTTAAACTAGGTACTTGTTTTAAGTTATAACGTTCTACTAAACTAATTAACGGTTTTTGAAAAAAAATTCATGAAAAGTTTTCTGAACATTTCATATTCATGGTAAACAAGTATGTAGTTTTAACGGCCTCGTAAGGTTTCATTTCAATCCACCGAACCATATATTTATTGAAAATAAACTATTATTTTATATGTTTAAGCTTAACACCCTATATTTTGGAAAGGGTGCATTTACGGACATATATCAATATTAATGTGCATGATTTCGCATCGGGAATTTGCACTAGGCCGTTGTTAGTCGAATTTTGGAACACCCCGTATAAACCATAATTGAAGCTATAGATAATACGATAGATACAATAGAGGTTTATCTAAGGTTATCTTGTTGTATAGTTATATAGGTAAGTTAAACATAGTTATATAACCTATATAGCTTATCTTTGTTTTAATTTGGGATGTACTGACCGCTCTTGAACATTTTGTAATAGTAAATACGTTTATCTACATTAGATACGATATAAATGTTCTTTGACGATGTCTTTAATGACCCTTCTCTAGTAATATAATATTAAAATCAAAATAATGACATACCTAATAACACAAGTTTACAACACATAATAAAAGTTTATACAGTACCTATCTAATACGTACGGTAAATATACAGAGCGGAGTCAAAAGCATGAAATATATCAAATAAAATTGAAACCAATGAATTTTTGTAAAAATCTCGAAACACGTTGGTTTTATTTTTTAAAAATGCACATTTGTATGTCAGAATCATCTTCAGATATTCATTTGTTTTTAAATTATGACGTCAAAAAATTTTTAATGACAACCTCTGATTTTTGCGCGATTTGGATAGATTTTTCGATTGTCTAATAAATAACGCTATGAAAATGTTGATATCTTACATAAGAAAATTTTAAGAAATAAATTATTAAAGTATTTTTATTAAAATGCCAAAAAGAGACTGAAAATCTAATTCTTTAAATATCCTATTTAATTACCTCTTTTCAGATCTTCGATGTGATCCTTTATGATCGAGTTGAATAAATTTTTGATTAATAACCTCTTAAAAAATAATCCAGGGGTGTGTAACATCAGGTGTCCTAATTATCGAACTCTGACTGTTATTATTGACAGTTGTTATTGCTTATTTATTTTGATTTTCAGTCTCTTTTCTGCATTCTAATAAAAATATTTTAATAATTTATTTCTCAAAAATTTTCTTATGTAAGGTATTAACATTTGTATACTGATAGTTTAGACAATCGAAAATCCATCCAAATTGTGCAAAAAAATCAAAGATTGCCATTAAAAAAAATTCCGATGGCGTCATAACTTAAAAGCAAATGAATATCTGAAGATGACTTTGACATAGTATAAATGTGCATTTTTTTTTTAAATAAAATCGACGTGTTTCAAGATTTTTACAAAAATTTATTATTTATATACTTTTAACTCGTTCTGCATATTTTAGACTAATTAACATATTAATAATAAATCAGCATTCGAACTATTCTATTTTTAAATTTATGTTTTGTGTTGCAATACACGTTAATTCACTGTAAAAGTAAGAAAATAATAAAATATCAAGTAGACTAGAATTTTTATGTAAAAGATCTGACGTCACAAGTGCTCACGTGCCATTTTACGTACGGACAAATTCATTTTACTAATTTAGGGGCGTCAAATCAATTTGTTTTGATCCGCCGTTGTGTACGATACCAATTTTATTATTTTCTTGGGTTTATTATTGTTTTTCATTGTAGTGATTAAGATTTCTTAAGGGCTAATAGAATAGGCTAATAGGCCTATTTATAAATTAAACAACCACGCCACTGGCTCTTTCTCCCTCCACATTTTTCGCGCAAAAAATGTGTAACATCAGGTCTTTTACATAAAAATTCTAGTCCAAGTATATTTTAATTCGAACAAAACTAGCATACACACCATCTACCACTTATGTACAACTTTAATAAAAATCGAAACAAGAAAAAATAAACGACTACGACGTTTTATATTTTTTTGAACAACGCGATAAATCGTCTGCGATTCCATATTTTCTAAACTCAATATTTGATGGAAACCTCATGTATATAGAAGACCAATCCCAAAGTCCGAAGGATGCTTGTCCCTTTTGTTTCTGTAGGTTTAACTTCATCCGCAAAATCGCGAGTGCGTAAGACAGATATTGCAGTAAACGTGTTCATCTCTAAAGACTATCGCTAGCAGACAAGAATAAATTTGATCTTTCGTAGAATGAAACTGAAAAGCTGCTCTGGATTACCGAGCTTCGTGATTCTACGGTTGGTAAGAAAAATGTCCCGAGGCATTTCTGCTATTTTGATTGAAATGAAAGTGAGCATTTTTAGTGACATTCATTCTTTGTCTCGGTTAATAATGTTGTTCTGATATGTTGTCAACTAATTCGTACAATATTAGTTTTATTTTTATTAAAGCAAATATTTTTATCGTTAGGTAGGTAATGTACATATTTAGGAACTCTCTCTACTTTATGGACATTTTTATAAAGTCATTGTACTTAAATTGTGTCATCAATAAAATCAGTGCTGATTAATTAAGAAATATGTACCCTATCTACATATGATATTTACAAATAATTTTCTAAAAATTGTTTTTTTTCTTTTTCCTTTTTCCCCGTTCATGAATAAAAAAATTACAAACATCAATTATTTTTAAAAACATTTAATATCTTCATTGTTAGTGTACCTACTTATAATTACCTACATTCGCTACTTTTTAATTGATTTTGAGAATATTAATTAAGTACATCGATTAATATTTTATTGAAATTAACTTTCCTACAAAACATCATTAGGAATTACTTACGCTAAATTCAGGTTTCGTAGAGGCAATTTAAAAAAATATATATAAGCCGCATAATTTTAATATGAATTTTATCTGAAAATGTTTTAACATGTGTTTTTAGTACTTGCCCTAAGTAATTAAGGGGATAGTAGTCGCTCGAAAATGAATACTTATATATCGGTTTTTTTTATCGTTGGTAACGACTTCGAAAAGTTTCTTGACGTTGTAAATGATGCATTTTTTATAATTATTTGATATTGTGTAATAAAAATGGTATTGATCTTGTACGATAACAAAGATGAGTTTTTAGATATTTTTTTCAAAATCTATGAGGAATTTCTAACATATTTTTACATTTATAGAATCTGTATTGGTTTATCTAGGTGATAGTATCGATAAAAATTGAAACTTCCCTTTAGTAATCTCACAATTTTAATTTTTATAGACGTTTTAAGTCACACGTCACGTATACACGTCATAAATAATTATAAAACGTCTATAAAAATTGAAATTGCGGGATTACTAAAGAGAAGTTTCGAATTTTATCGATATTATCACCTAGATAAACCAATGCAGATTCTATAAATGTAAAAATTCCCCATAGATTTTGTGAAAATATTTAAAAACTTATCTTTGTTATCGTACAAGGTCAATAAATTTTTATTACAGAATATCAAATAATTATAAAAAATACATCATTTACAACATCAAGAAACTTTTCAAAGTCGTTACCAACGATAAAAAACCGATGTATAAGTATTCATTTTCGAGCGACTACTATCCCCTTAAATAATGGTAGATACCTACATATGTATTTACATTTTTAATTTCAAAGCTATAATATTTTCTTTTAACCATTTGAGGATTAAAAAGTAATTAAATAATAGGTATGTTTCAACATTTATTCGTGTAATGGGTACAATGTTTTTTTTATCTATGTAGTCGCTTTGCTAAAATTAAACTTTGAAGTGGTGTACATACACGAGAGGTAAATGAACTGTCAGTTCAATCGTTCCGTACTTATCTATTTGGAATGTCACATGCAGAGCGCCAATGATTTCTATTTATTGTTGAAATATATCTCGCTATAATAATTTGCATGTGCTTATTAATCTATAAAATCTGTGTTACACGGAGTACGAAATTGTTAGGCAGCAATTTGCGTTAGATTACTATATGTTTAGGTTTTAGCGTTTAGAAGATTAAAGGAACATCGATTAACAAAGTGGTAATATTGGGTGCTTACTGTTGCAGATTTATAATGTTCTCAATTTTGAGTCAATCCGTAAGCCACTTTACATTAAAATTAATAATATATTACTACAGCGGGCGGACTCGGGTCACTATTTTACGTAAAAGTGCATATTTTTTATATTAGTACATAAAAAGAACGGACAATTTGTTCCTAAAACTACATATTTTATAATTTATGACATTTTCTCCTAAACGTGACTATTCAGTAAGTTGAAATATTAACCAGTACATAATATACAGGGTGATTCACAAATAATGCGAAAAACTCGAAGGGGCGATTCCTTGTCGAAAATTAAGTAGGGGGGGGGGGCTTTTTTATGAGGTTTTTTCCTAAAATGTCTGCTTTCGTAGTTCCTCAAAAGGGGAAGCTCTTGAAT
Organism: Rhagophthalmus giganteus; assembly: GCA_036326145.1. Classification (NCBI taxonomy): domain Eukaryota; kingdom Metazoa; phylum Arthropoda; class Insecta; order Coleoptera; family Rhagophthalmidae; genus Rhagophthalmus; species Rhagophthalmus giganteus. Next base: position 28,070,627 of record JARFJA010000088.1, on the reverse strand, counting down.
TAACGAATGACAAATGTTACAATGCAGACGAACGTTAGTTGAATAAAGTTATAACAGTTGTTTACAAGTTCTAACAACGAACAATGCTATTTAACAAATAAAATATCACAAAATATTGATATGTTCCAAGTTTCACTGTAGTGTACGATAACTTATTTTATTTTTTACTAAAAAATTATAGGTTTTGCGGGAAAAATGAAAGAGCCTAAAAAGGTTCTAAATAAAGCAAGCTTTCGAAAGAGATTTTCTAAATTACAAAGTTTTAACTCTCCAAAAAGGTCTTTGAAAAAACCAACAGGGATTACATTGCAGAAATTAAAAGAAAATCAAAAAACATTAAAAAAAAATAAAATCCTGAAATATATTTTTTTAATACTTACGTAAAATGCAGACTAACACTTTTGTTGCTGCGACTGTCGCTTACCTGTAACAGACAATAATAAAAAATTAGAAATTTCTAATTTTTCTCTGTATTTCCCAGTTTTTTCTCGTCATCGTTTTTCCCCTATCGCCAATTTCCAGTGTAGATTCTTCCGTTGACTGCGAACTTGTATTATTTCGTACCTATGCGCGTCATATTTCACTGTATCTCACCAACCACTGCGATCGCCAGAATGCGCGTAAGGTCGAATTTCGTTCGCGAAATTGGACCGTCGAATGTTTGAAGGAAACCCTAACGGAGTCCCTATCTAAGAACCTAACCAAGCTCAATTTTCAGATAATTTCTGTTGGAACGTAAAGGTCCATGTATTTACACTTCATAAATACATGGAGAAAAGGAAGACCCTAAGACAAAGAAAGATCCTACCTTTCCTCGTCGTATTAATCATTTTTGTTTGTAATCCTTTTAGAGGACACAACACAACATTCGCGCACTCACACGCAAAAAGGCTTTATAAACGAAACGAGCACATCTCGCACACACGAATATTACGACGCCGTAATTTAAAAGTCGAACTACTGAAATAAGTACTACCGCTCTGTAGCAGTAACGCGAAAGATCTGAAACGGTTTTCCAGAATTCTATATATAAATGCATTCGAGTTTATACGTGGGCACTAAGAAATCTCGCTTTTATTTTAAAAGCATTAGTTCTTTGTTCGCTATTCGATAAATTATTAAAGTAGGTGATGCACATGTTTTATTAGTTGTTTTGTATTTTATCGGTCGCGTAAAAATGCGATTAAATTTTTATCTGGTTTATGGTTTATAATAGGAAAATTTTTAATGCTTAAGGGCACACGAATAGTTTTTAAATTAAAAATAGAGTAAATTTATAATTATACGGTATAAAGGCAGTAGATAGTGACTATTCAAATAATTTTATTGCATACAAAATACATAATTTTAGAATAAACTTCCTAAAAAGTAGGTATTGTAAAAATTTTCGGTCACTATTTGCATATTTTTTTTATCAAACTCTACTACGACCCGATCGACCCCTGTATCACACATTCGTAGATATTTATATTTTGTATATTTCCTAGTTTAACTTTGATATTACTTATGCGTTAATATAATTTCTTCATGTATTAAACGCATGTTGAATCCTTTATTTAAATATATGAAAATGTTTATTTATTCTAGTCAGATCATAAATAATTTATAACAAATTTCAACCATTTATAGACTTTTTTGGTGAATGATCCATAGAATGCTTACTAAAAGCTTAAATTTATCATATCGAAAAGCTTTTACGAATTCGTAAAATTGATTGTACTTTTTATCGAATTGAATAGGATACAGTGGTTGGTATTTCTACATAAATAAGCAACTAGAAAATCGACTTAACGCACAAGAATAATTCGTTAAACTTCTACTAGTTAATAATTATTGCACATCTAAATATTGAAAAAAGTATTACCTAAAAAGACAATATAAAAATACACTAAACTAAATTTGTATAGATTTATTCAGACAAGAAACTGAACAATAGGTGTGTTGGTGAAGTAAAAAGTATTTTAATGCGAAAAATCTGTTAGGTGCCTATTTCTTTATCTTCAAATTAATCGTTCAACATAAATAAGTACTTATTTTATTATATTGAATAAAATTAATTAAAAATAAAATAAGAAGAAGCAAATCAAAAGAAGCCTGCAATTGTCACATGGTATTAATATTATAATAATGTTCGGTAGTAGGCCTACCAAACCTATCACTATAGCAATTCACGTCATCAAAAAGTTACTAGTTCGTTATTTGTATATTCGGTTTAATAGTTTGAAAGTTCGACATATTTATAGATAATTTACTTGAGCACATTAATTTATTAGAAATAGATAAATTTAAGATAAATGACATACAGATGAAATACAGTGCAAACGTCATCATCTAGTAACCTTTCATTGTGACGTGTTCATTAGGTTTGAACGAAGTGTAACTAATTAAATTTTAAGAATATTAAATAATTTAATATTTTTACAATCACATCATTTTCGTTTTTATTTACTCCAATTCAATCGTATTCAATTTCTCGGTATCGAGTTAAATTCTAGGAAATATTAAATATCCTAAACATAGGTTATTGGCTTCAACCAAACACTAAATTTGAGCTGATCAACTTACTAGAATTTACTGATCGTTACTAGATTAATACTGTCATTATGAAGTCGATTTAATCGATTTCTGTGGATGTGCCGATACGATTAGCATTGGATTGACGTGCAATTAGCGCATAGTGATTGATAGAATTGTATTATGCGATTGTTACGACTTTATTAGATTATGTAATTTACGCTGTAACGTATAAAGCTGTTTAATTGATTGTAATGGTATGGTTTTGGGAATTAGGCGCCATATAGTACCGATCATTTAACACAAATTATTTGTATTGAAAATACGTCATCGAGGATTTTGTAAGTATAAATCTTCCATTTAAACGATTAAATTTAAGACGATTTTTAATTAAAATTATTTACTTATTACAGTAGTTGATATTTGTATATCTATATGTCCATCAAACATATATACATTACGTCTACAAGTTATAATTGTATTATAATTCGTAATTTTAATTACGTTAGTGAAAAGTGACATATTCTATAAGATTACCTTGCCAATATTAATGCATAAAAGTACTATGATATTAGATTAAAAGAATAATCATATAGCATGTTACTGCATATAGGTTGATGAAAGTGTATTGATTAAGTTATAATTGATTGTTTATTATGCATTCGTGATTACATTTCAATCAACAATTTAAAAATGGAGTTATAAAGTTAGCCGGTCTCGTGGCCACCCGATATAGCATATACTTTAACACGTACATATTTCATATACAATATAAAATAAAATATAAATACTAGCAGATGAATAGAATAATAGATATGAAATATTATTATTAATACATATATTATTTAATCTATAAATTAATAAATAATAAATTAGAAATATAATAAATATAGAGTTGAATTTCTTATTTACTTAAGTTAAATATTATATTAAATAAAATAATCCTGCTATTGAAAAAATATTCGATTTTATAATAAATTTTTCGTTTTTGAATTCATACGTTTTACGTCGATTTACTATTATAATAGAGTATTATCATATAGATAATATAACAATTATTAATTCAATTCAAATTCATTGTTATAATTGCACTTCTGAATCCGATATTGTGGATAATATACATTACTATTTTAGAATATAGATGTTAGTATGTAGATGAGTCATAAGATGTGGTTATAACGAAATCTACTTAGTTAACATTAGAAATATAATGCGAGTTAATAGTTTAAATTTGGGTAAATGGCTTCATATATCTTGAACAAATCAAGTTAAAAGCTATTCTGATAATTATTAATGTACAAATTTGTTTTTATAAGTCAAATTTTATTTAGAATATACGTTCGTTAGTTTATTTTTCTTCTATAGGTAGGTACCTATCTGATATTGTTATTCTGTAGGATAACAATTTGATTATTTTACATTTGAATTATCTTAATTTTTAAATATACAATTATAAAAATATCACTAAAAGGTCATTAAATCCAGAATTTAGAACAAAATTTAAAAGTAAATATATTTCAATTGTGAAATATATAGTAATGTTTAAAAAAGTTAAGAACACATACTATCACAGAAAAATGTAATTGTAGCATTCAATTGCCATTATTAAACATCATTCTATAATTTATAAGTTTATTAAGTTTGATGGATTATATTATTTATTGTTTATATTTTGTTTCGGTATGTTCGTGATTTATTATTTTCTGAAATTTATTAGGTAAGTCTTAATTATTAAATAAAATATACACTTACTTTGTTATTGGTTTTCTAAAGTCTTACTTTTAAGTTTTCCATTTATTTCAATTCTATTAGCCTTTATTATTTTATTACATTTTTTTTATATAGTTTAAATTTATTTTAAAGTTTTTCTACATATTTTTTAAGCATATGGTTTCTTATATCCATTTTTTTTCTTTTTCTTTTTTAATATTTTTCTTTTCTTTTATACATTATAAAATCTTTATAATCTCTTTTTATTTATACTTCTTATATTCTTAACTACTTTCATTTTTCACAATTTTTACATTCACATTTATCCTGATCACGATATCCATTTTTATCTTTATTTCATAATTTTTCAATCTTTATTCATATACATTCTTACTATCAAATTTTTTTTATTGTATAAACAATGTATCTTTTCATTTATTACTCAGACATTTTTAATCAGTACAGTTTTTTTCTCTATAATTCCACTCTTTCTTTTTCATCATTTATTCTTTTATAGCATAATTTCGATTATATCATTTATCATCTATTATATATTACTTATTAGTTATTCTGTACATTATTATAAATTACTTTAATTATGATATTATATAACTTATCATACGAATTAATATTATTATACTTAAATTACTTGTTGATAGCATTCTTATACTGTCAAATTTCTTGCATTTGAACGATTATTGCACCAAATTTTTAATTCATATTACTTTTCAACATTAATTTACACTTCTTTATTATTCTTACAATTTCTTTGAACGTAATTTCTTGAATTAATGTACATACTGTTATTATATTTTATATGTAATTTATATTATTGTTTTTACTTTCTAAATTATTTATATCGTAATATTATTAATTAAAGCAAATATCCTACTATATTAAATACTAATTAGTCCTATTAATAAAATAATTATATATTCTAATTATATTTATTAATTAGGCTAATTAATAAATTAATAATAACGTCGGAATTACTAAATCTATAATTAGTATAACTTCTTATCTGTGAACTTCATTAACGTCATCTATTCAATCGTTAATTATTCATGTCATACATAATTCTGTCTCAAGTATGTATTTGAATACCGATTCAAGAGAGTCCTTTCGTCCATTAGATTGACGATTACAAATGCTTTACATTTAAAACTTCACATTATGATATTCTTTATTTGAATATTTTATACTAATTAGTTAATAAAATTCTATTGTAATTAAATCAATATTTCAGTGATAATAAATTACAGTGTCCAAAATGGTCTAATCACAAATTTTAATTTCCTTTACTGAATTCATTCAAATTAAAATCATATCAATTTTTTGAATACAATTTAATCTACATTGATTTAATAATTTTTGTCGTAATTCATGAATTTAATATGGTTGTAAAAGTAAATCTTTATATACTATAAGTTGATATCTACGTCCCACTTTTAATAATTTTTAAGTTTAAGTATTTTTCTATATATTTAAGATCATTATTGTCAATTTATATGGATATTAGTCTATTAAAAATAACTTATAGAATTAATGCATATAATCGAGATGTAGGTTTCTATTCAATATTACCTAGCACTAATTAATTTTAGATCAGATATTAAGTTAGATATTGCTAATCCTAAGCTATTGAAATGCTATTTTCAGTTGCTAGAATTAGCTGTATAATTCAGCGTCTATAATTTCTTGGAGATAAATTTAATAAAGAATTTAATGTTTACTATGTATATATATTTCAGGATTTATTTATTTCGATTTTTTACATAATTATATGGATTTGATTTATTCTTTAAATCTGATAATATATTTATCGAATTCAGAATCTATTCGAAGTAGTTAAATAAAATCTTATTTCACTAAAAGTTAATCAATTAATCTAATTGATCTTACAAGAAATTTTAATGTTAATATTTACAATTAACGGTATTTAAGTTCATATATTTATATATAAAATTAATATCTGAAAAACTCATATTTAACATATTTAAGATTAATAGAATAAAAATTTTATTTTTAACGGCATAAATCTGCGTAATCGCTAAAATTTGGAATCCATTACTTGAGTTAAATACCTGATCTTGCACAACGAAGAGCATAGTATAAGCTTGGGATTACGTTAACGAGGACAAAATATGCTAGCCGTTATGTATACAAGCGTCGATGTTATCGAAAGTTAAATTTGATATTTTGCAAACGTAATTTACGGTTTAATTTAAAACTATCTCTAATAATATAATTGATAATTTACTGGAGTTCCTGATCTTTAGCAAAATGGCTTGTGATTTTAATGTTTGAAATATAGTTCATTATTTGTCGAATTCGAAACTCAAATCTTAAGTTTCAGATTAAATCAACATGATGAATCAGAGGTTAAAATTCAATGAAGAATAAAAATCATGCCTTATCCTTAGAATGCATAAGTTCGCCGGCTTTCCAAACTACGCATAAGTTCGATCGTTGCTTCAACTAATTTATAAGTTAATCAAATAATTATTCTTATGATGTTTACTGAAGTTAACGATTATTTAAAAATTTATGTTGCCTTAATTGATGGTTTATATTTACTTGTAATATTTGTTTATACTTTATTTTGTTACCTTGTTCATTATTTCTTATCGGCTGATTGAATACCTAATTGTTGACGTTATGTTTCTATGGTATATATATATCGATTATAAGTGAACTAATATTATTTCGAAATGTAAATTCCAAGTTATTTGATGGAAAGCATTAAGTTATTACATAACTATTGTATATAGTTAATTTAAAATAGAAACTTATACGTATGTAACTGTCATTCATAAACATTGATGTAGAAATAGTTTATACTAATTGTTTATGTTATTATTATTTGTTTAACATATGTTACTTCGTTGATGTGTAATTGACTAAAGTTTTATTCAATTCATTAATTATTTAATACTTACAAGATTGTTCAACTTAGTAAACGTAGAACTAGTCACTTAAAATACATCTAACTACCATAAATTATCTAAATATCAATATTGTATGGTTAAGTTAGAAACAAGTTTGTGCAAGAGTGTGCATTCAACGAATAAGTTAATTTATCGTAAATAGTTTTTTTGCTTGCATGATGTTTAATTGATTCAATGTCAATGAAATTATCAATTAATTTCGTAATTTTAATATTATTATCTTTGTAGTGTATAACATTAAGTTCTTGTAATATCTTTAATATTAATAATTGGATAATAATTTTAATACATATAATTATTCTGTATATCAAATATACGTAATTGAATTTAAAATAATCACTACACAAATATAATTGTTAAGTATAAAGAGATATTAAACGTATATAATAACGATTAAATAATGACATAAAGTCTACTGCTTCAATTATTCGATGTATACTAAATAGTAATTATGACTTTATTGGAAGAAATTTAAGAAAACGATATTAAAATCGAATTAATATTCAATTTCGACATACGTTATCAAGTTAATATGCTACGTAGTTAGTCTACTGAAACGTTTTATGAACTAATTTTGATCCGTTTTAATCAATACTTCAATAATTTTGTATCCATAATCTAAAGAAATAATTGTACTATTATAGAATTGCAATTACGAAAGAGAATATTAATGACGTAATCTATTAGTATAAGCCATAATCTGAAATTTTATAAGCAAACTTCGCTAGTGTATTACAAGGTATTCATAGGATTCGCAATATTTGTTGCAATTGGAATGTAGAGATGGTAGCTTTGAACTACAAGTAATTCTACGAGTGTCAAATTACAATGCTAATTAAGAGGTATCTGTGTTATACTATGGATTAAATTTTAAGCATTATAATGGTATATAATGATTCTGATCAATCTAATCATTTTATTTAATCAACGTTAATTAATTTTACATTTCAACGACTTAAGATGACATTACTCAATGTATTTTAACATATTTGAATTAATAAAAATAAATTTGCTAAGCACTATAGTTATTGATTATATACTAAGAATTAGATTAACTAATTGTTTAAACATCGTCTAACGATACAATTTAGCGCGATATTCTATAGTATTATACCAACCAGGTATACGTGATCAATACTTAATGTTATTCAAGTATCCTAATATATGTGATAATTAAATGAATAATGTTTTAAATCGTATTGTATTTTAAAATTTAATATTAAATCAAATTGTTATTTTAATTTTTAATATTATTTATTGTTTTTAAAATATAACTAATTTTAATTAATAAATCGGTTGGGTAATTTTAAAAATTAAAAATTTTCAAAGGAAACTTTTTTTTTTATTTCTTTTTTTTTTTTTTAAAAAAATTTACAAATTTAAGAAAAATTTTAAAGGGGGGGTTTTTTTTCTTTTTTTAATTTAAAAGAGTAATTTATGTTCGCCGTACATCGTCAGTAGATTCTTATGTTCCTCGAGTGTTCCGGAGCGCGCCGCGGCGGAACGAAACACAAGAAAAATATACTTGCCAACCAAAATTGGCCTTCTATCCTAACTAAGACATACCAATTTTTTTCGGGATGTAGGAGTTGACTTAGGGTATTCGTGTTTATTACAATCAAGTGGTGGGACTACCCTCTAAATCCCTCGCATTTTTACGAAATACGATTTTTGTTTCACAATTTACATGTCATTTAATCATTTTCTAAAAGTACGATTTTTGTACCGCTTCGGAAACGAGGTCCGTGAAGTTAGCAGCACATGAACGGCACAAATTTCGGGACCTGGTCCATTCGTTTGTGCTTCGTTTGTGCCGATTTGTGCCGTAATCAGTTTTTCGGCAACACGAACCGTTCCCGAGTTATCGCGATTTTTAGATGTGCTGCTAACTTCATACCCGATTTTCGGCACAAATCTCGGGACCTGGTCCATTCGTTTGTGCCGATTTGTGCCGTAATCAGTTTTTCGGCAACACGAACCGTTCCCGAGTTATTGCGATTTTTAGATGTACTGCAAACTTCGCACCTGATTGATCGCACAAATCTTGGGACCTGATCTAACCGTTAATGTTCGTTTTTGCTAGTTTATGTCATTAAGTACCTAATTAATTTTTCAGCAATATTAACCCTTTTGAGTTGTAATCGCTTGTTTTATTTAAATATTTCATTTCTTTTGTCTATTTACCGCCACACATGTTGTTTACCGTAAATGGGCAAACATGAACTTGTATTAGGGTTATTTATTCGTAAATGGCGATAAATCGTATATTAAAATTAAAGTTAAAATTAATTAAAGAAACTTTACATAGACGTTCCCGATGATAAAAGATCGACGTTGTTGATGATGATTTATAAGTATTAATAGTCGAAGCGGTTACCTTCGCCATTAACACCGAAGGTATGAAGTATAAAATAGGATAAGGACCTACCTATTATTGGAATTTTATTAAGTGTTACAAAAACATTTAACCAACGTATCCAACGTTCGCACCTCCCTACACTTCTAATTTGTTGTTGAACTGAAACTTGAATAAATTCAGGAATTACTTAAATTTTTAAATTCTTTTGTATAAGTAAAATTTATTTATCACTTTGGAGTCGCAGTTAGGTTAACGAAACTAAACTACTAACATGAACCCCTTGTTATTAAATTGACGTGTTTGAGCGTTTAAAAAATAATAATTCACGTACCCGAAACATGTTTCGTTTTCGATGGATTACCTCTATCTACATTGTTCCATTCATTAAAAAAATTATATTACCATAGGTACTTACTCCTCAATCTATGTTTTACAGTATGTGTTCTATTTATTTATTAATACTAACAGCAATTGATGAAAACATCAGAAATATTCCCAGAAATCCAGATTTTGCAAACTTTATGGGTTAATTATTTTAACATCGTAATGTTGAGAAAATCTGTTTTAAACTTATTGTATTTTTGCTGAAGTAGTTATGGGAATTTTAAAGGGATTAAATGTGTAGATACTTTCTACGGTACAAATGTGACCGTGGGCAGGAAAAAGATGTTAACTATTTGAAAATAAGTTCTTTTAAAAACTTATTTAGCATTGATATTTTTATTGCTCATTTTGGAACGTGATGTATTTGCAAGAAGGAATTAAGTTCGTATAGGCGCCATCAGTTATCCATTGCAAAAAATTCGTTCCCATCGGGTAGGCAGGTGCATTAAAACTACTTTTATTGTTGGTTTTACTTCATTACTTCTTTATGTTTAAGGTGATGTTTATTGCATGCTAATATCTATTTATTGCAATAGTAAAGCAATTGGACATATTCGTTCTTTTGACGGCAAAACGGAACGTGATTTTAAAGAAGTATGAAGTATTACTACATAGTATACTGCATTTGAAAAACAGTTTTATTGTTTAATTTGTGGTTACCTGCTTTTATCCCTTATTTTAGAGAATACAATTTTTGCAGATGTTAAGAATTTATTATTTCAACATGTTGAGAAAATCTGAGCTTTAACTCTTGTACCTGCCGATTTGGTCTATTTTAGTGCCCTTTTATGGTCAAAAACTTAAATAAATATGCTGGACTTATAGTATTAGAATTAGTTTACGTTCGAACATCATTGCAGTTTTAACAACTTTTTTTGGTGTCTTGTAAGTGTTTAATTTGAATCTTGTGCATAGAACCTACGAATTTAATATCGGTAAGTCATAAACTTTTAAAATACCTATTTTAGATATTTTTATTTGTATCTAATAAATATGAAAATTAATTATTAATCGGAGTTGGGTTGTATGTGAAAAATCTTTTATTTGTTCTTATACGGAAAATAGAGCCGTTTCAACATTAATAGTACACTCACGCCCCACATTATTCTAATTCCTATTATGATTTTTTTTATTATCATGTAACTATTAGCGGGTTTCTGTTTTTTTTAATTAATTTTTGTTAATAGTTAATTTTGTTAAATTAATTTTAATATAGAGTGTATACCATATATTTTTGGGACCAAAATGGATATTTAACATAATTGACCTACATATAAATGTTTATGGTTTCGGAGTTATAACGGCCCAAAGATCAATTTAGAAATTTCTTTTTTTTAATTATGTACTTAAACGAAAACAGTTGATGATAGGAAGTTGAAATTTGGCACATAGATATTTTACGAGTTATTCTCACAAGGTAACAAAAATTTCTTTATTTGTATAAAAAATCTAATTAACTTTTTTTTTAAACCCACTAATGGTAACACACTAGTTGTTAATTGTTATGTTTTTAAATTATTAATTAAATAAATAGCGAAAAATAACTTAAAAAAAATACTGTAAATAATAATGTAACGAAATTTATAATATCTATCTACCAAAATAACATAATAAGAAAAATTATTTTAACATTTGTTGAAAATGGCCAGGTACTACATTTTTCGGTGTATTTTATTCAGTTTATGCAAACTACAATCAATTTATTTATTAAGCTTTGGTTTTACGTGCTGCCTCGAGTGACATTTTATTATTTTTTATTAAAACTAAGAGATACCAAAATGTATTTAGAAACAAAAAAGTTTTGCTTTCTAATGGGCTTTAATCCGAATTAATCCTTTTGATATTTTCTCGCTGGTTAAAAACTTTTTGAAAATTTTCTAATCACTTATCACTTCTCAAAACTACACTTCTTATGTAAAGAAACAAATTTTTATTCTTTTGCAAGGATAACCTGTAATGAACAACATCTACGTTCCAAATTTTAACTATCATCAACGGTTTTCGTAAAATTTAGAAAAAAATGATTTTGGAGAAGCTATAGGTAAATCTAAAACCGTAAACTTTTGTATATGTATTAAATAATTTTGTGCATATATTTGGTGTATATATTATGTATATATTTATATCTATATTTAACATAATATACCTTAGTAAATTAAGTTATATCGTACCATTTTGGTCCCAAAAATATGTGGTATCATTTTGCACACTTATTACAGATATACCGGATATTTAATATTTTTTTAATAGTAAATAGGAATTAAAGTTAATAAAGTATAGTAAAGTAAAAGTATAAAGTAAAGTAAGTTAATAAAGTTATTATGCTTAATATTATGCTAGTTTAAAGATGCCTAGAAAAGGAGCGATTGAACAAACCATCGTAGTTCGCGCTTTACTTCAATATAGAGATGAGCTTTTGCCGTTTATAAATAAACCAAGTGCTAATATATGGCAACAAATTCAAAATGAATTGAATAATCAAATATCTGCAAAATATCTTTATACAATAGTTTTAAATAATAGATACAATATCAGAACTATTCTTGGCATTGAATGTGACACTAATAGTTCTAACGAAGAAGAAAGCGACTTTAATATCAGCACTGATATAGAGTCTACAGATAATGTAACATACTCAGAAATGTTAATTGAATCAAATGAATGGAATATAATTAAGCCTATAATAAATAAAATAAACAATCGATCTATATTTAAATTACAAAAAGGATGGACTTCGGTTATAAATAAAGAAGTGCAAAAAATTGATCAAAATTTCTGTTTGTGGGTTTTTAAAAATCATAGAATAACACTATCTGGCAAATATTATTTAATGATTAATGGTTATTGTTCCGAGTGTGATGCTAAAATATGTTTAAAAAATAAATCCGGGCCAATCGATGATAAAATAGTATTGCGTATCAAATTTCTACACCAAAATTCAAATTTACACACCAATAAAAAGGAAATTAATCGGAATCGAAAGAAAATCTGTTGGGAAACAATTGTGCGAAGGCAAATTAGCTATTAATATTCAAAGAGAACAAGCTTATCTAACAAATGAAAACAAACATTTTAACCCAAGAACTATTTATAATTTAAATACATTAAGAAAATGCAAACAGGAATACTTGTCCAAGAAAATGTTGAACTTAGAAAGGGGCAAAAATCCAGTTGAAAATTTGTTGGAACTAAAATATATCGATCCATATAGATATAGTATACATCATATTTCTTTGGATAAATTTATTTTACATTATTGGACACCAGAGCAAATGCAAATTTATAATGATTATATCAAACATAATGTGGATTCTTTGTTAGTTATAGATGCTACAGGAAAGCTAGTTAAAAAACTTTCGAGACCACAGGAAAAATTATCCGGTCATATATTTTTATATTCTGCCGTAATTCATCTAGGAATTCAAGGTGGACAAATACCCGTTTCACAAATGCTATCTGAAGCGCACGATACAATTTCTATTTCATTTTGGTTAAAAACTTGGATCAAATATGGAGCACATACCCCAAAAACGATAGTTGTTGATCATTCTCTTGCATTACTTGGTGCAATATCCTGGTCCTTTTTAGATATGTCACTTCATGTGTATTTAAACGAATCGTGGAAAGTATTAACAAAACAGTCTTACCATATTCCCAAATTATATATTAGAGTTGATTATGCTCATATTGTAAAAATTATTTCTCGATGGAACTCCATTAAAAAACCACAACTTTTACGGGAATTTTATATTAGAACTATAGTTTTAATGATTAAAACAAATACTCTCGAAGATGTAGAAGATATTTTGAAAAGTTTATTGATAGTGTGCAACAGTGAATATTCGGGTTGTGATCAACATGAAATTCCCATACCTGCAGAAGTTCATAAAAGAAAATTAAAAGGTCTAATTTCTGGTTTAGATATAGTTGAATTAATAGAAACTAACAATGATGATCAAGATAATGAAGAATTTCACATTGATAACTCTCCAGAAATTGGAGAACAACTTACTGACAATCAAACTAATTGTATAAATACATGGTACGATAATTTGTATCAAGAAAGTATGAAACTTTGCAATTTTCAAAGTGAAAATGAAAATTATCATTACCGACCACAATTAAGTATGGATTTAAAACAATTTATGCGAACATTTGTGCTATGGTCAGGAGTAATGAGACAATTTTACGACTGTGTACACCCTACTCGATCATCTGCAATTGTTGAAAGTTACTTTAATGATCTTAAAAATAGGACATTAAACCTTTATACTAATCTGCAAGTTGATAAATTCTTTTTAATACACTATGAGGCTATTCAGAGTATGATTTTGATTGGAAGTACAAATTTAAACAAATATGGTAAATAATAAATTTCGTGTGCTATAAAACAGATTTATTTTAAAAATAATTTTTTTATAGATACATTAGCTTGTAAAGAAGAAGAAAAGAAAATTAAAATAACTCAGGAGGAGAAAAATCAAACTACACCTATATCGGATTCTGTAGGTAAGCTTAAGCACTAAAAATAAAAAAATATATTTCTAAGTACAAAAAAGGAAATTTATTGTAAAAATAAACTTTTTATAGGTAAATTAGCTTGTGAAAAAGAAGGAAAGAAAATTAAAACAATCCGGGAGGAGAAAAATCAAACTACACCTATATCGGATTCCGTTGGTAAGTTTAACAAGTTTTTCAAGTGTAACATGTTCAATAGCAAAATTATAAAAACCATTTTTTATATTTTTATCAACTTCTGCATTAATATGTTTATATTTCTAAAAATTGCGATTATATTATGTCTAGGGAAAACTCAAATAAAATAAAAGAAAAAAAATGAGAATCTTGTTAAAAGTATATTATACAATTTTACAACTATATTGTTTGTTGTTTATGTTTCGTTAGAAAAATTATTCATAATTATAGTTTTAACATTTCTGTTTTATACACTTTTCTCGGCTCCTATCTTGTAAAAAGCATTTTTAATAGAAAAAAAATAAATACTTAATACATTGCGAATTATAGTATTAAGAATTAAAACAGTTTACCTATATCTGTTACAGATGAGTTACATCTTAAAGAAAATTGATTTGGTTTAGCGGATAAAAAATCTAATTCCAAGGCTAAAAGAAAAAAGGCGTATTATGGGGGACCTTTACCAGAAATTATGTACGTTGCTGAAGAGAGAAAGGTAAAATTAGGTATTTTAAGAAATGGAAATTTTTTCAGAACGCCAATATTACTTAAAAAGCAACGAATCGCATTGCACAATAGTTGTGCATTTAATGCTACACTGCAAGCGCTCACATCCGCGTACTGCGATAGTTTAAATTATAAAAATTATTTAGAAAATGGTAACTCTATTAGCGAAAACATTTTAGATATTATTAAAATTTTATCGGCGGGCGCAACAACAAATACTGCATATAAATTACGAGGACAGATAATATTAGATCACCATAAGTATTTTAATACAAAACTGTTAGTTAACGGTACGACAACAATAGATTGTCAATGTAATGCTACTTTGATAATCGAAAAATTACTTTCGATACACAGTATCATTACCGAATCAAGTTGTGCCAAAAATAAATGTCAATTTCAAAATAGACTGTTAACCACAATGCAACCCATTAATATAAATATTATAAAATCAACTGGATTTGGAAATTTAAGAGAAGCTATTAACAATTGTTTAAATGTAATCAGATTTAAATGTTTTTGCGGCGATCCCGCAAAGACAAATACTATTATGTCAAATCATATTTTTATAGATACTTGCAATTGCGACACAACTAGACTGACAGATATACCAATAGCATTGCAAATATTTGATAAAAATTATCAATTAAGATCTGCAATTAATTTTATAAATCCGGGTATTTCGAATTATAAAAATTTCAATTCTAAAATAATTGGGCATTACACTTCTTATTCAAGAAGAATAGATTCGACGTGGGAAATTTATGATGACATCGTAAAAGTTAAATCAAATGTACACAAAAAAACCATTATTGAGCCACATGTATTATTATACACAATTTAGTTAATAGATTTGTTCGTACAGTGATCTCTGACTAGTTCCGATTATTCTAACCAATCAGAATTTTAGAATACCTACTAGTTAAATTTAATTAATTATCAAAATATAAAATTCTGATTGGTTAAAATAATCGAGAACTGGTTAGAAATTGAATATCGTGAATCCGAGACATCAATAGTAATTTACGTATAAGTCAGGAAAATAAGTTTTTATAGTATGAGTATCGTAAAATTATTTTACGGACGTATGTAGATATAGATGACTATTTTTGACTATTTCTAACCTTATTGATCTAAAAAAGTAAATTGAAATTTATCAAAATTAAAATAAAATAAAATTACAACTGTAATATTTTGAAGTTTATAATTTCAAAATGAGTAGCGTAATAAAATATTACAGTAAGTACACTTCTCACAGAAAAATTCGGGACAGTTGAAGGATAGAATTTTAAAAATGTTTGGTTGTGAATTGGGTTTTAGGTAAAATGCTTGTATGTTTAAAAGGGAGCTATAAATCATCATTGTTACCTACAAAGTGGACATCTCTGTGTGATTTCCGATACTAATAGAACAATTTGAAACAATAGAATTGAAGTTTGTTAGCTTACTGGAAGATGGGGCTCGTCTTAAAATGCACAAGGCTATTTCAACCTTTTACAAACAGTTTATTTAAAACCCGATTCACAACATAACATTTTTAAAACTCTCTCCTTCTACTGTCCCGATTTTTTCTGTGGGCAGTGTACCTAATACCGTAATGTATCATTTTGCGGATTAAAATCATGCCTATAAACATCAAAAAACGATACGGAATGAAATAAAAGAAATGATGGGATTTCAGATAGGTACACTAAAATTTCAAAAAGTTGGTTTTATCTTTGCGGAATAGCAAATTGCGTATAGGTATTAGGAAATTTAACTAAACTACGTTCGCCGAGCGAGTCAGCAAGTGACAACACTTATATAAATATCGTTTTGCAGCAATTACACGGGGACTTTTAAATACGTAAAACTCATTATACATACTCATAATTGTTTAACAGTTACACTTAAAATTCAATTTATTGACAACTACATATTTACATAGTACCATCATTGCTTGTTGACTCGACTCCGTAAATGTAGTTTAATTAATATTTTTTAATAATTTTTTTAACAGGGTATTAAAAAGTAAAGAACTGAGGATTTTAAAAGCATATAATACGATCAAAAACAAATTAAATTTTTTTATATGGATTTGCAAGTTAACCGTTTTTTTTAAATCATTATTTTTGTCACCCTTTAACCTATCAATCTATGGTTTGTCTACCTAACTACAGTCTGTTTGTATAAAATAAATATTTTTTACAACCTCTGTATAAAACTGGGTGTCTTTGGTATGTACATGATGGATATAGGTTACAAATCCAACGATTTCAATACGAAAATGATTTACGTAATAATATTAAAACTAAATATAAATATGACTAATTTAAGAGAGAAGTTACAGCGGTTACAGATATCTTATGTATGTGCATTTTTACTTTTATTTGTAACTTTATTTATATTTTCATTTTTAAATAAGGTGAAAGCACCAGTAAGCAACCATGACAAATATTTCGTTTATGTTCTGCCAGTAATTACAAAAAATTAATGCCTTTTATTAGCTAAAACTTGTACTACTTTTAAAAAGTAGGTACCTACTTACTTTATCAAAAATCACCGTTAGCTTGATTTGTTAATTTTTATCGTAATGATAAGATGCTGGTGTCTAATCCACAATCGGTGTTTTTGCGCTATTTATGTATAGTGTATACAATTTTAATTACTATAATTTTCACACCTAATTATGTATCTGTATAAAAATCATTTTAATGCATATCTATTTATATAACATTATCTTATATTAATCATTGTAATTAATGTAACAATAAAATATAATAAAACAATATGTACGAAAATAAAATTATTTTATAAAAAATAGCTATTATTAAATGAGATTATAATAACATTATATAGTTTGTTTATAGAATAAGGTGTCATTCTAGCTTTTGTATGTACATCAAGGAAAACATGAAATTCCCTAATTATTGTAAGTTTTTAATAATAAGTGGCTTTACTGTTTCTGTTACGCAAACATAGTATAACACATTAAATATGCTCAAACACGTCAATTTAATAACAAAGTACATGTTAGTAGTTTAGTTTCGTTAACCTAACTACGACTCCAAAGTGATAAATAAATTTTACTTATACAAAAGAATTTAAAAATTTAAGTAATTCCTGAATTTATTCAAGTTTCAGTTCAACAACAAATTAGAAGTGTAGGGAGGTGCGAACGTTGGATACGTTGGTTAAATGTTTTTGTAACACTTAATAAAATTCCAATAATAGGTAGGTCCTTATCCTACTTTATACTTCATACCTTCGGTGTTAATGGCGAAGGTAACCGCTTCGACTATTAATACTTATAAATCATCATCAACAACGTCGATCTTTTTATCATCGGGAACGTCTATGTAAAGTTTCTTTAATTAATTTTAACTTTAATTTTAATATACGATTTATCGCCATTTACGAATAAATAACCCTAATACAAGTTCATGTTTGCCCATTTACGGTAAACAACATGTGTGGCGGTAAATAGACAAAAGAAATGAAATATTTAAATAAAACAAGCGATTACAACTCAAAAAGGGTTAATATTGCTGAAAAATTAATTAGGTACTTAATGACATAAACTAGCAAAAACGAACATTAACGGTTAGATCAGGTCCCAAGATTTGTGCGATCAATCAGGTGCGAAGTTTGCAGTACATCTAAAAATCGCAATAACTCGGGAACGGTTCGTGTTGCCGAAAAACTGATTACGGCACAAATCGGCACAAACGAATGGACCAGGTCCCGAGATTTGTGCCGAAAATCGGGTGTGAAGTTAGCAGCACATCTAAAAATCGCGATAACTCGGGAACGGTTCGTGTTGCCGAAAAATTGATTACGGCACAAACGAATGGACCAGGTCCCGAAATTTGTGCCGTTCATGTGCTGCTAACTTCACGGACCCTCGGAAACGTGCTTAGCATTTTTCGATATCAAAAGTATTTTTGTTGATATCTAAATAAGGTTTTTTAAATTGGAAATTTTTATTTTCTTGGGTGCAGTTCTAACACTATTCCTGGTATAATAACTAATAAAGGTAGGATATTCGAAGAACGTTCAACTCCGCGCAGTGACGTCGACCGTGAGTAATAGCACGTAGCAATACGTGCAATACGCGCAATACGTAGAAATTTAAAAATAGTAGAAATTGAAATGGAAATGATATGGAATACGAAAAAGTTGTGATGAATGTGATTGATGCGTTCTCGCTAATTATTTAGTTTGAATTTACGCACGAGTGACGTCAAATTCCCTCTTCAATATGTACAGAACCGCCTTCATATCTTGCATTTATAGTTATTATACCATGATACCTACTATAATGTAGCCTGTATACAGGGTGTATAAAAAAGTTCGTTTACAACGTTTCAGAGATGATAGAGGAGGGAAACACAAACAAC
This sequence comes from Rhagophthalmus giganteus, assembly GCA_036326145.1. NCBI lineage: Eukaryota > Metazoa > Arthropoda > Insecta > Coleoptera > Rhagophthalmidae > Rhagophthalmus > Rhagophthalmus giganteus. The sequence goes on along the minus strand of JARFJA010000088.1, from coordinate 28,051,131 downwards.
TTTTTTATGTAATAAAACTTTGGTAGATGTACCATGTTTCCGCTAAGTGGCCTGAAATGGTAAGTCGCTTGATTGCGTCACAGCACGTTATTATTCATTTAAGAAAAAAGTTCCGGCGCAAGTCGATTGTGCATTCCTGTATTCAGGACATAAAAAGATATTTGTTTTTCCCTCACCTATCACCCTCGAAACTTTGTAAACAAACGTAAGTCCCTTCCATTTCAGGCCACCTAGCGGAAGCATGGTTCAGCTGCCAAAGTTTTGTCACATAAAAAAAAGATGGTTTTTTTTCCTCCTCTATCATCTCTGAAACATTGTAAACGAACTTTTTTATACACCTTGTATATAACATACTCGAAAGGGAAAACCAACAACTTTCAAAGTAAATGTTGTTAAAGCTTAAGTGGCATTTTCAGGATTTAGTTGATTTAGTTTATTAGGGAAACCATGTTTATTGCAATTTTATCTACCTGAGAAACAGACTTGGAAATACAGAGAAGAATGAGTTTAAATTTTATATCTGCAGTAAAAGGCTTTATAAAATCGTTCAATGCGGGGTAGCGTGTCGACGTGTACCTCTAGTCGGTGTAATCGTCTTGCAGTTTACGCTTGTCAAATTTTACATGATTTCAAGAGAAAAGTTTATCGTTTGAATTATATAGGGAAATGCAATGTGTTAAAAATAGAGAGAAACACGTGCGGCTTACAAATCTCGCGAAACCACTTACTCATTTTAACCTATTCTTTATTTTACTGTTAATTAAATGTAATATTATTGTACTGCGGATTAACTGTCCTTTCCATAACCGGGCGTTCCCGATTTCCAATTAACACAGTGATAATCGGGAGTTTACTATATATATTATATGTTGTACCTACTATTTTTAGGTTAATACCTATTGACGATCATAAGCATCAAACCATGATTACAAGCGAATTCGAACTCAATACCGCTGATTTATTAGAAAAGTATACTGACCCCCAGATTAAAAAATTCAGAGTAATTTACAAGTACTGACAATTATATTAATTGACATTTTATGGATACTATGTACATATTTGATGGAGATTATGTGTATATAATAAAACCCGATAAGCTTACCGTTAACATCTCGTAAAATATTTGAAAGTTATTTTAAAATTTGTCAATTTAGCTCTCATCAAACATTATAATCTAATAATATTGATGATTGTATACAAAATGGTTGTGTCAAATCACATTCACAAACGTCCGTGGTTGCAGGGAGATTCGAACTCCCGACCTTTAGTTTTAAAAATGTAGATAAATCTATAATTTTTAATTTTATTTTATAGTCATTATTAGTTATACTACGTTAAATTACAGTTAAGACAAAAAGCACTGAGTCCTGACTTTAAAAGCTCGTATCTTGAAAAGTACCTAACGAATCTCGTCAAACCAACTTTGTTTAAAAATAAATTAGTACCATATGTACCTACCTGTTGTTTACCTCCTACTTTGGTACATTACAAAATTAATTATTCAATTATTAGCACATTAAGTAATTAAAGTTTGTTTTTTTTTGTAGGTAAACAAGCACTAACAGAAACTAACCTACAGGATTAATTTCAATGTATCTTTAATTGAGAAGTAGGTAAGTGATAATTTTGTAGAATTAATTTTAATTTTGAAAATTTTAAATATCTATTTTATATCAATTTATGTAACATATTTCACCTAATTCACATAAGGCACAATTATTTTTCGAAAACTTCATTGTTCTGCGGTTGAAATATTGGTCTATAAATTCATAAAACGTTTGTCGTACAAAACAGCATTCATAATAATGTATATATACATATTAGGGTGATTTTAATCTAAAGTGTTAATTAGGTATGTAGGACAGTTTATAAAGGAGAAAATTCTCTACCGTACATTTGTAGGCAGTATTGATTGTAAAATATGGTACAAGTACAATATAAATATTCTTTGCACCTCTTTACATAATTTTATTAGTAGGTAAGTACGTATTCAATCATTTTAATTTCTGCCCGGTTTATATTTTATTTTTTACAATACAACTTTTATAAGTGGGAAAAACACAATTTTTATGTGCAAAAGCGATATTTGATAAGTACTTACATTAGATATGTAACAAGTTTGAAAATTGTATCTTAATAAATAATAAAATTAAGGAGGTGTACCATAATTCTGTTACACACGGTATACACTTGTTACTCTTTAAGCACGATTTTCTCGAATTTGGCTTATTTTATGGAAAGTGGATAAGAGTTCCTTTTTTATTCTAAAATCTTTGGGGAATCCGACAATAAAGTTTAAATTTTGTAAATGAATTCCCTGAAGGGAAATGTGATTAGAAAGGTTAGGAGTAGTATATCCTTGCTCACTCTGAAGTGGTATCAAACAATCTATAAAATTGTTTTGAAATACTTAATTTATTAAGAACGTAAATCAAACATCATTAAATTTTTATAAAAAATAAAAGTATTATTTAAATTAATTAATTTTTCCCTTTCAATTTTGAGGGTGAATATTTCGGCAGGGAAGCGTCGTAGGAAAAAAGTTTTGTTTTGCCGTGTTCTATACGTCCCCGAACGATTTCTCATTTTTTCCGAAACGCACTGTATTATAACACGCCCCTGTATTATAACACGCCCCTGTATTATATTATAACACGTATTATACACGTATTATACACGTATTATAACTGTATTATAAAAGGAGGTTATTTTTGAATTAGGAAGTGACTCTGAAATCGCTCTGGCGGTTATTGTGGTTAGTATGGTGAATAAAATACACCTCTAAAATTTTATGATTGTATCCCAAAGTGCAGGGTTTATGCGTTTAGAACTTGATGCTGTAAAAATATTTTACAGATTAATATATTTAGAAGAATTACAAAATCATCAACAAATAAAATATTATATTCAGAAATACATACATTTGATTTAGTTTACGCAATTTATAGAAAAAATTTAATTCCATACTTTTGTAAGATCGTGTTGTACGAGACAACTAAAAATGGAGTAAAATTCACAATTTTATTACGGGGATTTTACCTGCATACGGCCTACACTAATATTATATTCTACAATTTATTATAGGTATATACGTATATGTTCCGTCGTCCTAGCTTAAAATAAGCACCAAAAAAGTTAACTTTGGGTATATCACACTATTTTCTTTACTCGCGAGAAAATATTTATGAAACGTAATGTTAAGCATCAGCGCACTAATGGTTCAGACGAGGCGTTAATCAGCTTGAAATATGGCGTACCTAAATTTGTTGGTTTTGTAAGCTATTTCGGTTATTATATTATTTATTTTGAAGAAACTTTCTGCTTTTAAGTTAAGGAAAAAACAATTTTCGCATAGAAACTATGTCTCGTTTCAATTAAATGACTATTTCAAAACTGAATTTTTTAACAAAAATTAGTTTCAAAAAGATATACGAAATCTGTACAATAATATTAATATATAAACCAATAATAAACCAACAATTTTGCTAGTAGAAGTTGAAGAATGTAATCGAAGATAATTTTTTTAAATGATTTCTTGTAATGATATCCAGAGTCAAAAAATAAGTAATGGAATTTAAAAAATACGAAAAATTCAAATAAATGTGAATACAGTAAAATCCCTCGTTACGGACAACCCCACATTACGGACTGCGAGTAAAACCATTGTTAACAACAGTTTGAAATAATTCACCTGCACGCACCGAATATCGTTAGGGTCTTTGAGACCCATTACTGAATTATTACGATAAGGACATATTTTTTCAAAATATTAATGCAAAATTTTAAAAGATTAAACATTTCAGTTAAGATTTAGATACTTAACCACTTTCCAATTAGATAATTACATAAAATGTACTGTGAGTAAGGAAAATCGAGCACAAATTCTCGAAAGATCACCGTGTACGTAATAAATAGCTGTAAATAATGACTAAGAAATTAGTTAATGACATTATAGTCGTTTACATACAGTTACTTTACATTTACAACATGGCTATTATTCCAATTTGTATTTGAATTTGGCGTATTTTAACAATATGTTATTATGTAAATACCTACCTTTTAAATCGATTATTGAATCGTGGGAAGTATTAACTAGAAATTAAATATTTCCAGCTATTTATAACACGTCCATTGTATTTTTGCTATTAATAAATAAATAGTTTCATATGCTAATAAAAGTATCGCGTGATAACGATTCTAAATGGAATACAATTTTTGTACAATTCGAAGAAAGACTTTTAGTGCCCACTTGTTGGAACTATTTTGAATAACATAATGCTTGCGCATCTATTAACTATGGACATTGTGTTTATAATACTAACAATAAATATAATTTCCTTCGGTATTGTGAATTAAAATTACATTTGATCTAAATAGAGATTCGTAACAACTAAGTAAATTCAAATATTTCATATACGGAGTGATTCCAAAATTGTGCACTAAATTTACATTATAAATGGAATCGAACTGTTCCTGTATAAATGGACTGTTAATGGAACCTGGGAAAAATAATTAGAAAATTTCTATCTACTACATTTTTGTAGTTATTCGCAAAAAACTGAATGGCAAAGACAACATAATGTATATTTGGTAAAGGGCTGTGTATTAAGTTCATTATTATTATTGTTTTTATGAAAACCAAAGAAAATAAACAGATCAAATAATTATCTATCGTGGACCAGTTGCACAAAATCCGACCGCCACTGATCGTTGATCAATCACCTATCACAATCACAAATCATTATTTAAACAATTATTTACAAAGTGATTGTCTAACATTCAGCGGCGATCGGCTGTTGTACAACTCATCCTTAACTATAATCGAAAATGACAAATACTTACAGGTTAATTTTATCGTTTTTCAAAGTTTAGAACTACGTTGCCAAATTCTTTTTTATAACACTCTCAAGAAGATTTTCAAATTTTTAGAATTAAAATTACGCGCGAAACAAGCGTTATCGACCAATTTTCTTATCGGAAAATAAAGTATACATAACGTTCGTAGAAAATGGTGCCGTGTTACAAAATTGCTAACAATAAAGAAGTTACAAGTTCTCTACTTTACCTTTTAATTTCTCAGTAAATTGTTAACCAAGATTTCTTTATTATTTTGCTTGGACTCTATTAACGGTCCCTTATAACGTGCTATAGAGTTGGTGCATCGTTTTAGAATCGCCCTGTATAATTTATCGAAATGTACTTGACTTACAATTAGCTATGATTAATACAGCAGAAAATAGATTATTTTATGCGAGTTAGTTTATAATATTAGATATTGAATACTTGAAAGGTTATTTTAGAACAAACGTTTATTCATTCTCGGATAAGTGAGATTCGCAAACCGAAAATTGCTGGAAACGAAATTATTCATCAGATCCGTTCTCATCTGCTTTAATTTGAAAGACGAAAAATACAAAAATACAGAATTGTACCTACTAATGTAAGTCGCATACTTAATTAACTTTTTTTTTCAATTATACGAATTATCTACCACATGAATGAATTGGCCATTAAAGTGAAAAAACTGAAGCACTGTGGCAAGAATTAATTTTACTGTTTGCACACCTTTTGTTCTGCATTTCATCATGGTTACAAATAGTTTTTTCTGTTTTTATTTTAAATGGAGCTTTATTTTTCGCGTTTAGTCGCTTAGAAATTATAATGCATTATTTCCTTTTTATTAAAATACGATGAGAATTGTTTTTGACACATAAATTAATTAGGTAAGTACCGACCTATTAAACACTGAGTTGACGTTACAAATTTTAATTCAAATATAATGAATTTTAATTGGTATTACTTGAGCCCGCTTTTAAACCCAATTCAAATAAATGTAAAATAACTCATAAATACAACTCAAGGAAGAGGTTTTTATAAAATGTAGTTATTGACTCAAAGGGCATCCGTTACTTTAATTTGTTTAATTTTTATCAAAATGTAATTACTAGTATATGTATATTATTATAGTTGCAACATCAACACCTATTGAATTTTATCCTGAAAAATTGAAGTCTCTTTGTATTATAAAACCGGTGTAAGTCACTTACCGTAGTTCTGGCTGGCAAGCCCTGCTGCATATTAAAAGGGCAGGTACCCCAATTTTCGTTAATGATATAATAATTTGTCATATATTTCTTTGGTGCAAAAATCCAGCCAACCGTCAAAGTTTAAATCGAAATGTGTATTTTTAAGCGTCAATATTTAAAATTTTTAATCGCTTACATGTTTTACTCGGCAAGTTTTTTTTTAATAATTTCACATGTCCTTTAATATGACACTTTGCTTTTCTTAAAATTGCTTTATTCTAGACTAATTTTAATTAATTCAATTACATGAAATAATAATGATATATGAATATTCTCAATTTTGGCTAACCAATACTAAGAATGGCTACTTTACTGTGGTCAAAAGACAACTAAAACAAAGTAACGAATTTTTTCTTATTAATTTTAGGAGTATATTTTAATACAAAATAAAAGTACAGCGAAAAGGTTAGTGTAGATGAGGCGAGTTTTAACTAGTACCGACAAGGCAATTTTAGGTTAAAATATGTACATAACCTCTGAATGGAAAATGCTGAATTGGGGATCGCCCAAACTGGTCACCACTGAATCGGGGATCGTCCAAACGGGATGAAACCATTTGGAATACCTACTACAAGCAGCAAAAAAATTTTAATAAACGCATGCCCTATTTCCAACAGTTACCCAGTTATAACAAGATTTATGATTTATTATTAATAAAGAACGTGTATATGTACAAGAAAAATTTAATAATATTCGTCGCATTACGGTAAGAATTAAAAATAGTGCCAAAGTAAATGTTCGATGTGTTCACCTTTCACTTGTAGGTAGGTATATAAATTTGACAACGCCGGCGCAGAGAATCTCGAATATTCCTCGGCTGTTGATGATTTCCTTTAGATTTCCCATTGATTTCCTCAAATTCCCATTCTGGCTTTATTTATTCCATTAACTAGCAAGTTCCTGCCCTTAATTTTCGTTGCATAAACTTTTTCTTTCAATGCACCTCACCAGTAAAAATCTATTGGAGTAATATCAAGAGAGCGAATCGGCCATGGTACTGCACTTCTCTTCCAATCCAGCGTTGTGGAAATCAATTATTTAATCAATCCTTAATCAGGATTGTAGACATTATTTCTTTCAATATGATTGAACGATCTAATCATGGCTGTTTCACACAAATTTCGGTGCGACCGTTCAATTGTTCGGTGGGCAGGCTGTCTACGATTAGAATGTCTTTTCCGATATTCTATCAGAACTGCACGAGTACATATTATCATTGCTAAAACTGTATGAAAAATGCATTTCTGCATATTCACGTGCAGAAAATGGCTCCATTATTATCACACTTGTTAAATACCACACCAACTTAGCTTAAGCACTTTCTATTGTAAGAAATAAACATTTGTTTTAAATAATGTTTCCAAGATAATCTGTTTTGAAAGAACAGTGATAAAAAATTGGGAAATACTATGCTGTAACTAGGTATAACAGTTAGGAATAGGACGTGCGTTTAATCACATTTTTTTCTGCTTGTATAGCATGCCAAATTACGCTCTTAAGTTTGGACCATGCCTTTTTAATCGCCCTGTATATGCCCTTAAAATCTAATCTTTTTTAAACACTGTATATTTTGAACTCGTTTTTAAAAGTAATTCACAATTATCGTCGATTGATATAAATACTAACCATTTCGGTTATTATTCAAATTACAATTTAGAATAACTCGATCATTTATAATCAAAATATTCTTCGTGTTGTAGTGCAACTATTTAGCTATGTTAACGATATTCGTATCTCCTTTCATTTTTCTTAAATATTCCATACGGACATCTCCTTATCGATTATCCCGCCAATCCAGGAAATGACAAATTAATCGTTTTTCGAGTTAAGCCTTCTCCATTTCCTAAGTGCAACTGAATCGTTAAGCGTAGGCAAAGCAATTTATTTTTACAATTTTCCAACGTTTTTGGTTCATGTTTACTGGTCAACGTATACATCACTTTGATTGTCCATAAAACATAGTAAGTACACGCAATATTTGTCCACGCACGGACGACTATTAATTTTCACTTTCCCATTCAAAGTCGTTTTTCACAGTTTGTAATAACATCAAGTTGATCGCGTTCACAAAAAGAACTTTGAACGGGCGAAAAACGAACAAGGTGATTTCCGGCTTTCAAGAATTGTATAAAAATAACGATTTCGACGATATAAACAACAACAGTCTCCACTTGTCTGCAAACAAAACCAAAATTCGCGACGCGACGACCCAACTTATTTTAAATTTCCAATGAATACCTTTTCGCTTTCGTGACGTTTAAATGAACGAAAAATCTTTGTTAAATTAATGCAAACAATGCAAAACCGGGAGTTTTATCTATTCAAATCCCTACCTAAGTATATTGTACATTTTATCGGCCTGTTTTGACACGTCCTTTCAATGTTTTGTTCATCACATTGTGTGTTTTGTCGCTCGCCGGACAGTAATTACTTGGAAAGTGGATTGTTTCCAACGAGCAGCTTTATTTTCTGTTTAAAGTGTACTTTACTTTGTTATTTCGGGGGGGAGACGTTTAATTTATACTTCGTGTTGCAAATAGTTTGTTTCATTTAATAACTGTTTCGAATATTTAATTGCATTTATTAGCAAATCAATCTTCGAGCTTTTTTTATGTTAAAGATAAAGTAGATAACTAGTCGTAACCAAAATTAATTAGATATTAAATAATATAGATTTAACCAAATAATTCCCTTACTTTTATTGTTTATATTTGTAAATGATGTGGGAAATAAGTTCAATTCAATTTAAATTTAACAAGAAAGCTCCGCTTTTAATAACATCACTAAGAATTTAGAAGCGATCCGCTTGAGTAATTTCATTGGGATCAGATCGAAATTTCGTGATCCTCTTTCTATTCGAAATTATAGAGGATGCATGTTTTCTTACTCAATGAACAGTGAGGTGTCTATGTATCTAGATATTTTGGATATTTTATTTAAATAATAGGTATTTTATTTATCATTCAAATTGATACTACATCTTTTTATGTCTATAGGTACACTCTAATTAACAAAATATCGATAACGTCAATGCGCTCATTAATTATTATTATTTAGTGCATATTCAATTAAAAGCTGACCCGGTTCAACTGAGTCGGTTGTTAGCGTCGTTTATTAAAAATGTACGCGATCGTAGGACGTGAAATGCGCCTATATCTCTTTAATTAATGTTTTACCCCAATTCGCCGTAAATTAATTACTTCAGATTATTTTTAATCACGAAATAATTTCGAACATTCAATTATAATATTTATTAATTACTACAACTAATGATTTGTGAAAACAAGCACGTTACGGTTCTTGCCGAATCAAAACAAAAAAATGCATTTTAAAGAAAACTTAAATTTTTTGTTATGTAACGTAAAGGTGATTTTGTTGGAAGTCATCACTGTTTATGTAAAAGGAAAATTTTATACTATAGGTATCTATGTACTCTCGCCACAGAAAAAATCGGGGCAATAGAGGTTGTGAATTTTAAAAATGTTTGGTTGTGAATCGTGTTTTAAATAAAATGTTTGTAAGTACAGAAGGGTTACTGTAAGCCATAAAATCATTATTGTTACCTACATAGATGGGGTTCTAAAGAAGGGTTAGGAATCGGAAAGGTTGAAAAAGGTTTTTGCACTTCAAGACGAGCCCTACCTTTCAGTAAGTTAACAAACTTCAATGTAAATCAAATGGAAATCCACATTTCGCTCTTTTTTATGTTTTAGAATAATTTTTTTATATGATGTTTGGTACCAAAATTACCAGCACAAAAAACGAAATCATCCCAAATCGACGAAATTATCATAAGACGTCAAAATTATGACATTTACTAATCCGTAGTAAAAGAATAGAAAAAGGTTACAAAGAGAACAATGTATTGAATTTACGGGTTCTACTTATTGTTAGATGAGAACGGTAACAGGCAAGCTTCGCCCAACAAAGGTGCGAATTATAATTTTTGGCATTTCTTTACTTATTTCTCTAAAGTTAATTTCAAATACGATCATTAGGAAGACAACTATGATTTCGATATTATTACTATTTATTATATTCCTTGATATTTTGATTCTTTTTTAATTATTTTTCTACAATAATGTCACTGTATTGAATTATATACTGATTTCCTTCCTCTACAATTTGCGAATCTTGATTCTTGATTTCCATTGAAGTTTATGAACTTACTGAAAGGTAGGGAATCGCCTTAAAATTAAAACTAGTGACTGAATGCTTACTTTACTATAATTCTTTTAAAAATTGTGGTAATAAGCCAATATAAAAACTTGGAACAATTAACACCATATATTTCGGCTCTGTTGGAGCTTTCTTTAGTGCTACAAATATATAAACGATGGAAACAATTAATGAATATATAATATATTAATTATAATTACTGATGAAGTCTAAAAATACATTTCAAAATATTTGTTTCCAGTGAAAGTATATCTGTCGATACTCCATTATACCACTCTCGCCTAGAATCTGTAGATTCGACCAAAGAATTGTATCTTTATTACTTTACTATATACACAAAAAATGATTGCATACCTATTTACATAATTATTTTATTTATCGTTTCTTGTTCTTGGATATAAAGTTCGTAGGTTAAATAACACATATAGTAATTAAGGATACATACAGGGTGTCCCGGGAGTAATCTGCTAAACGTTAGGGGCGCGTTTATTAAGTAATTTTAAGCAAAAGAGTTGTAAGAATGTACAGGTCCGATTTGGAAAAGTTATGACTTGTTAAAAAAAATAAAGACAAAAAATTAAAAATATGATTTATTAAGTTTAATTGAGGAAGTACTATTAACAAGACGAAATATTTTTGAAGCTATATCAATTTTTTGTGTATAAGTAACCATTCTTTTATATAAATCTACATGTTATCGGTCGTATATTACGCCGATCAATAATTTTTTTAATTTACAGAAAGCATAAACTAAACCTGTCTACAAATTGCTTCTAATGTATTTTGTTGACAAAGAGTTGTCCACTTTGTAGGTAACAATGATGATTTATGGCTTACAGTAATCCCTTTTAAAAATAGAAGCATTTTACCTAAAACCCAATTCACAACCAAACATTTTTAAAATTCTCAACTACTGCTGTCCCGATTTTTTCTGTGGCAAGTGTACATATTGTGTGAGGATATCGATTACGCAATTGTAGGTAGATATCAATTATTTGAAACATTTCAGTATTTGTCCGATTACCATAGATACATAAGTAATCAATAATCGCAAAAATATTTACTACTTAAGATTAGTCCTTAGAAACGTTTCTTTTTATTATCGTAGTAACCTGAAATGCCATCAGAGATCCCGAATTGAATTTTAAATACATAGGAGTATTTAAGTTAAAACCATTGATTAAAATTCTCTTTTCCAATAACTGTTTCTCTACTTAACTAAGTATTAATAAACTCCTCAACTATGGATTTATTCCTAGGCGTAGATTTATTAAGTAAATCGGTTGATTTTGATTAGTTAATTCGTGACATCCTATAACCACATCGACTACTTTATGCTGATTTTTGATTGACGATATTTTGAATAATAAGGTAAAATATGTAAACGAGAACTACAATCAGTTTATAATATAATTATAATTTTTAATCTTTATTTTAAAGCGTTTCCCGAATTAAATGGCAAACTCGCTATACCAATAAAGTCTTTTAAAACCTGTGAATTTGAATTTTAGTTTAACGATCAGTTTAACGTAGTGTTAAGCTTTATATTAACGATCGCGAATAATCAACGGGTTCTTAATTTTAAAGTCTGAGTAATTGTTGAAATAATCGTAAATCAGCGTTTATGTATTGTACAGAAACAATTCACGCTGTACAGTATTCTAAGTAGTAAGTATAATTTTAACCTACTGTAATAACATTTTAATTTAATGAGTTATCGTAATGTGAGCTTACAATTGTTAGATATTCCTTTAATACAGTTTTAAAATGTTCGTTGGCAACGGATTCTGCAATTTTGTAAATTTATAAAAAAATTACCGTTTTCAGATCATAATTATAGAAAAGAACTGGCATTGGTTATTTTGTTAATTTTTAACATAACGATCAAGGTAACTAAATTATACCTATATTTATGACACTTCCAGATATCTACAGAAATTTTTATTATATAAAATATCTACGTACCTATTTACAATTAGAAAGTTATAGCTTTTTCCAACAAAATTGGAAAGGAAACATAATGGATATTGATTTTATTCGTAATGCAAAATTGACTCGGGACACTGGATACCCAACGTGAGCGAACCTTTGCCCTGAAAGCGTTACTCCTTAGACCCTTTTCGTTTGTAATTTCATTTGAATGCACTGCCGTATCCTCGACACACTATATAAAAATCGTGATGCAAATATAGACGTAATTAATTTATTTAACTTTTTCAGTTCGTTTTCTAAACTTGTACATTAATATAGGTACTATTTTACTACCTACCTAATTTTAGTATTTAGCAAACAAAAATTTAGAGCATAATACATGAAATACCTACTACCTACCACAACTTGATTTAGAAAAAAATGGTCATGTTTCCCATTATCACGAATTTAAGCTTATTATTCAAAACACTTCAACATTATAAAAATGTAATCAAAAGTCTCCGTAATTAATTGATCGTGAGATATCATAACCGCTTGCATGATAATTAAAAACATTATTATGGAAAAACTGATACTTATAAACAATTAAGCGGTACCAAATTACCTACATAAAATTATTAGATCATAAGTTCAAGAAGTTCATAATTTTGCAGAAGCGTGAAATAATGGTTTTGGTTGTTACATATATGTATAATCTTGTATAAATAAATACAATAAATTACATAGGTATGTACCTACCTTAAACTTAAATTATTTATTGTGCTTTAATATCAAACACCCTGGCTACACTCTATGATAATAATTCTTGCTTGATTTCGGCTTCTTCTAATAAATAAACAACGTTTGTGGTCAATTGAGTTTAAAAATTTCGGAATTTATCTACGCTACAAAAATGAGTAACGTAAATACTCGGGATAACCTTACAAATATATATTTTTAGGGGATTATCGCCGATACAATTTAATATAGCTATTTTGTGGTTAGTTATTACTTATTACTATTATAAAATTATTTATTATTTATAAAGGTAAATAGACACAAAAGCATAGAAACCATTAACGACATTAAAACTAATTATGAAAGTAATTGTAAATTAAAGTTTATTCTGAAATTTTAGACCTATCGAAATCAAAGTTAACTAACTTTCTGCTAAGTCACCAAAGTTAAACAAGGTTGGCAACGGACGGTACTTGGATGGATTATAGTTTGAAAACAACGCACACTTTTGTCGTATTAGGTATATGCATATGTGATTAGGTACCTACATTAGGAAAATGCAGCCAATTAAAAAAAATGCAAACAATATAAATTATGAAACTTATTCACTTATGTTGATATTTGAATAATTGTGCGTATTCTTTAATAATCCAAATCTAATAGGTAGGTACAGTAGATTCCCGCTTATTCGTTCCCGTTTTAACCGATCGTTCACAACTGGGCCGGATGCTGCTGCTTTCATTTGCCTAAGATGCCGACATACGTACTTTTGCACCAAAAAAAAAATAAAACGATCTCTTTAAATTATTTTTTGTGTGCGTGTTTCGAATTTATGTAACATTATTCCGCCCACGGCCCCTCCTGTTAAGTAACACTATTTTTTAAACTCCCCTTAAAATATTGCTTCTCTATTTATATTATGATCAATGCCAAAAGTTTGGGTCACAAAATTACCTAGAGCTAATTCGGTTAACCAAATAAATTTGATATCATTTTTTTAAGAAAAGAGAACCGTTGAAAAAGTCTTAATTCGTTCTACTGTATAATAAAATGTTACGTAATGCAAAAGAAAACACTCCCACCTCCTGTAACACCTCGTCATATACCCACCCATTCCCTCTAGCGGTATATAATTTGTGCACGATTCCCTATTCGAAACATCTCTCAATAAGAAAACTTTACACCTAACTATGGCGATTTTAATTTTTTTTTCAAGGTGGTTACTAACATTGGTCAAACATGACCAACCATTGCATTTAGTGATTCTTACATGCACACATCTTTTTTTTACATGTTTTCCCACTTAAGTGTTGTGTCCATGATCATTCCCAAATATTTTGCAGTGTTAATATAAGAAACTACTACACTGTTCAGATGAACCGGAGGTAACTCCTCAATTCCGCGGTATGTAAAGTTGACGGGCGCGGATTTAAGTTCGTTCAATTTGGTTCCATTTTCTAGTCCATTTTGGATTTTGTCGGTAACTCCTTGTAGCTTCCAATAAAACAGCATCATTTATTGTGGACAGGTCACTTTTGTAGAGCTGGAACAAGATTGGTCCGAAGTCACTACCCTGCGGTATCCCTGCTCGAATTTCTTGAACTCCGAAAACTACGTCTCTTATCGGACTCTGAAGATCCTTCCAGTAAGGTAGGACTCTAAAAGCTGGACGTATTGAACTGGAAAGTTCTTGTACAATTTCTATAATAGGCCCTCGTGCTAGATCTTGCCGAAGACCTTTTTTCTTTCAAGAGTTTTCTCGATAAGGTCCGTAATTCTGTGTACCTGATCTAGTGTGGAATGTTGACTTCGGGAACCGAATTGATGATCTGGAATTATCTTCCTTCCTGCAAGGAGTCGTTACGATCTTTTCAACGGGAGTTTTTCGGACACCTCTGATACATACTATCGGGAGCAGCGCTATTATAAATAAGCAAAATAACAGCTGGCTCATTAGTCGGAGCAAAGTCGTTAGTGAGTAATCTGTTACTTTGCTGTTAATTTTTGAATTACATTTTATTACATATTAAGTTATCTACTACCTATTTATTAAAGAAATACTTACTTTAATGTACGAAAATATTTGGATTTTCATCTGGAAAAAGACGGGAAAAATGTATATTTTGACATTAAAAAATAAGGGTAGTTTTAAGCAAAAGCGGGTAAAAATAAGGGTACTTACCTATCTACTTACGTTAATGTTAGAGGAGAGATTAAAAATTATTTTTACCAATTTTTAATAACATCTACCGTTAAATGATTTTCATTAAATATAAATAATGAAAGCTGTAAAAATTTTATGAAGTAAACACTTATAAAAGCTGTGCTTTCTAACGCGAACCTCTTAAACCGAACATTAAATATGTTGGCGAAAATAAATGCACATAAAATCACAATTTCTATAGTCGAACATCACATAAATGTAGTCCCTTGATCCATCACGTTCTCGACGAGCACTGCGGGAAAGAACTTTCGATAGAAGCACACTTTAATTCAACTTAGCAATGTAGAAGGTGGGCTATATAAAATCGGCGGCGAGTGTAACGGAGAAAGAACCACCAACGTAACGGGAAATATTAATTCGAAAACGCATACAGAATTGGCCAGATGTATTGCCAGTTCACCGAACGATGCTGTAAAATGGATAATAAAAGTCATTTAATGTCTCGATTTTTCTCAGATTTGGTCAGAGAAGAGCATTCGCCTTAAAAAAAGCTTTTTTACAAAGGAATAAAGTGCTTCGTTTAGCTCCAGCTATTAAATGGAACTGCGTATTATTTTATCAGTAACTCCAGTTCATTATTTTTCACATTAGGCTCGCCATTCCAAAGGTACCTGATGCTTTATCTGTTTCTTCTCTGCCCATTATAACAAAATTTCTTGTTACTCCAGTATTCTGTGGGCTTTGTTTTTTGTCGCAGAATCGTTATTTACCTACCTTGTTCGAAAATAATAGGAAAATAGTGACTTTGTTAAATATGCCGGACAACGATTAAACGACAACGAAATCATTTTTTAAAAGTAGAACGACAAATTTGAACGAAATATTTTACGTAAATAAAATTTATTCTATCAATCAAATATGAATATAATCTCGGCACACGTACAACGAAAGAAGGATGACGCAAGTAAAGATATGAAATTGGATCCAATTGTGCACGGTAATGTTCTTTAGGTTAATATTTGATGTGTTTCATGTATATTTAACTCAACAGTTATTTCTCGTTTTGAATAGGAATATATTATTTAAAATAATAAAAATGGAAACTGTTTACTTTTTAATTCATAAACCGCTTAATTTCCGTGGTATTTTTATAGTAGGTACAGTTAATTAATGTAAATACGTGTACCTATATAATTAGCAGTTTTCATAAAATAACGTTATTTCTTCGTTAATTTCTTTTAATACTGAAACATATTTGGAATAATATTTAAAGCTTTTAAATTATTTTAACCTAAAATACACTGTTGTTTTCAAAAATTGGCCTGTTCGCCTTTCAATTCGAATGTGGAATTGATTTTAAAGTTCGTCCTACATCCCCTATATTGCCTATTTACACGTACCGAATGCCAACTTCGGAAGTCTTTCGCGGCCTATTTTGTTTACACGCCTTTTCCATTTTGTTTCATACTTGCGATTGTATCAATAAAAGCCCTTAAAGAAACGGAAATCTAGATAAGGAACGTCGAAAACTTTCAATATCGTGTAATAACTTTATCTATAGGGGAAAGTGGGTCACGTCGAGACACCTAAATTCAACTGGCCGTACATTAATTACCGTTTATCCTAATATCTTCTTAAAATGTTTCTTAGTTAAAATTATAATACAGTAAACCCTCATTATAACGAACCCTATTAAACCGGGTATCGCTTATAACGGACTGTAGAAAAATAGATAACCAATCAGATTGTTTTCCTCAGTCAAAGAAATAAATAACAAACAATCACAACAGAAAATTAATTATTTTTTCAAACTAGTTAACGTATATAATGAACGTGAATCAGGCCATTCTTGTTCTTAAGAATAATATAGTATGTAGAACTTTTTTTCAATTCATTTTCTATTGTTGGTTATTTTTTATATAAAATACAATAAACACGTTTTATGTTTCGTCGACCACTATAAAAAATGCATAATTTGAAAGTTGACCATTACGAACAAATAGACCGACTGTGCGAAAAGAAACTCGTTACCCAATCGAAATCGTTGTAACCCATGTGCAATCATTGTACACGCTACTCTTTTAATTTGTCACGCACAAATAATATTATTCCTAATTGTAAAAATAAAATTTTGTAATAAAAATACTTATGGTCGTCGGAAAAGTATAGTGTATATATCACGTGCGAAATATCCGCCTTTCGACACTTGTTATACAATATAGTATTGCAGTGTAGGGACTTAGGTACCTAGTTTTTTACGTCTCGTATTTGACACTTGAACAATAAAATTATTATCAAATTATTTCATTTTTAACAGAATATGTCAATAATATTTAAATATTATATAATAATAAATTAACCAACAACCAAAGAATGTTATAATCTACATTTTAATTTCTGCATCTTTAACTTACTTGCTACATCAATTGCCAATATAAATTATTAACGAACTTGTTACTATTGCACTTTAGTAACAAGGTGATGTATGAGCTTATTTGGCTGATTAGTGGCGAAGTGGTCTTATGTTGCTAATCCGTCATAAAGTGAAAAATAGCTAAAGCACATAGTTGACAATAAATCTGACGATGGGAAGTAGGAAGATACATCGAGACTACAAATCAAAACGGCCACTTGGCCCTATTTCCGCTATTCGTAAACAAGCTTTAAATGATAAACGACAATAAGCTATTATTGCTATCTCAAAAATAGGTAAATACAGTCGAGAAATCAATATACGCTACTAATAAAAACGAAACTTTTACTTAATGCCTAATTAAAATTAAAAAAAAATTCAATTTACTTTTTTGGCTTAAAAAAAAGAATTAAAATTCAAACTAATTGTAGATATGTACATTTATAAAGATAACACGACGTTATGTATAGTTCGATACAAAATTACAATTATTTCTGCCAGTTACATACTGAAAACTATTCTTAAAACTGCGAATTGCGAGTTTAACATTTTGTATCCAACAGAGCTTTTTCCAAAATACGGAAATAAATAAATTAATTGATCGCATTTAGCCGGGAAAGTGCTGCCTTAGCGCCGAAACAACGTTTTAATTGAACCAATAGGCAGCATTCAACCGGACTCATCGCTGAAATAGCGAAAAGAAAGCGCTACGTTATAGCAACCGACTACAGTTGAAGGACATTAAGGTATTGTGATAAATACATGGCACAATTGATGTCATATGTCAACTACAAAAATAAAATTAAAAAACGCAAATAAATAGCAGTTTATTTGAACCGTTGATTTAGCGCCAGGGCAGCGCTTTTCCAACCGAATACGCCCATAGCTAACACTTAGCGTTGTGCCAGCAATCGCTATTGTTGACAGCGTAGTTTAGTTGCGCTTTTTTATTTTACTTTTATAGTCGACGTATGACATCAATTGTGCCACGTGTGTATCACAATAGCAATAGCAATAGTCGTTTAGCTACTATGACGTGATGCTTACTTTCCAATGTTTCAGCGATGAATCCGGCTGAATACGCCCACTGACATAATAAATTGATCATAACATTACATACCTTTATTTATAGAACAATGATATTATGATTTATTTTAAGTACAATGATTAAAAATAATAAATAATATATCTACATACATACACTATACTCAAACTAATAAAACTAATACATAAACTAAAAAACTAAACAACTATAACTAACTAACAAACTAATTTCA
Source organism: Rhagophthalmus giganteus (assembly GCA_036326145.1). Taxonomy (NCBI): domain Eukaryota; kingdom Metazoa; phylum Arthropoda; class Insecta; order Coleoptera; family Rhagophthalmidae; genus Rhagophthalmus; species Rhagophthalmus giganteus. The sequence goes on along the minus strand of JARFJA010000088.1, from coordinate 28,032,363 downwards.
AACTAGTTTCAATCTAATACATAATAAATGCATATTCATTGTCACTGTTTGATCTAAAACGTTACTAATATCGTTGTAATTACAAATTCTAGAGTGTTCTTTTGAAATCCTGTTAAATTTCATAAAGCTTGAAAATCATTCGTGCACAGATTTCCCAAGCGATTCTCTCGTTCTCTAGCATTGTTACGTGTGCATCAAACCACATTAGTGGATCCCTTCAGAGTAATTTTAATTTTCTCTACAACAAACGCAATTAGTACTATAAAGTAATTAATTTGTGTACCCAACGTGTTACTTGATTGCAAATACGCTAAATAACGCGAGAACACGTGTTGGGTAAACGATTTTAAATGTCAATGGAAACTGTGATTGGTGCCGTTTAGCGGCGAGACTACTATCAAGAACCGTAAGCGCAAAGCCAATTACAGCAATTTGGTGCTCATTTATGCTATAATGTTTAATTAACTACTTGATTGTAATATATTGTTATCTGATCAATTATGGGAACGTACACAGATTGTTTAACGAGAACCATCAGTATTAGTTTACAGTGCAGGCTCATTTTGCCAGAAAATTAATGATACTAATGTGTTGGAAATAAATACATAATATATTCTATTTGTATGTAAGTTACAATTAGAGACCTCTTAATTACACTTATAAATAAAGAAGACACTTATGTTGCTAATATACAGGCTGTGTCATTTATTGTGTCTCAGCTACTATAAAATTCGAATTCGAAGGGATGGCACCACTTAGGATTTTCACCCCTAATTTTTGTATCATAATGTAGGTTTTGAACGGCCATTTACAAAAATATATAGTTTGTTGGCGATAGCTCTTGTTGTTTCACAGATAATAAGCAAATTCGAAAAAAGTTCAAATTTTCAAGCGTAGATTTCACCCTCTTAAACTGCGTAAGAGCACGAACGAAATACGACTCTTGATTAGGGTCGATTAGTACTATAATCCTGCAAAGTTTCAAATTTTTCTGAGATTTCCACCTGTCTAACCTTCCTATGTGGGGAGGTTGCCTCTGCGTCAAAGATCAAAATCTTAAATGGTGAATTGAAGAGTGGAAATACTAAAGTGACAATTTTTTGAGAAGTCGAGATTTTCTATTACAATTTTCTAATACAAAAACTCGACTATTCAAATAATTAGTAGTTACCCCCTTTGATATTTCCACTCTTTAAAAAAATCGAAACTTTTGAAAACTAATAAATTTTATTGGTTTTTAATTTTTGAGCAATAATGATAATCGTCAAAAAAGTGGGAAATGTAATATATTTTTATAACATGAGTATCGAATGACAGCAACATTTGCAACCTGGAACTTTTCAATAGATTTTACAAGCATAATATTATGAGGATACGCATAAATAGTTTTCTTTCTGATTTTCTTGAAAAATTGTAGAGAGAGAGATGTTTGATAAAATAGGTATTTTATGGAGATTCTACAACATATTTTATATTAGCAGTCCTACTGGCCAATTGGCACAGCCAAGGCATTAAATAATTTAAAAAATGTATTAACGATCCGATAATTAACAACGAAAATAGTCCGATTTCAAATTTTGGAAGGTTATTCGTTTTGCTACGAGCTGTTCATCTCACTGCATTAAATCGGCTTATATCTATGGAATTTTGCTAAAGGCATAATAACTTTGAGGAGATTAATATTTAATGTTGACTAATTTATATCTATTATCATTAAAATACGTAAGTAAGTATACGAAATAAGTAATAAATTATGTATTTAACAAAACCTTCTGAGTTCATTTCTCTGTACTATCTAAAGCCCAAAATTTGCACACAACCCAACAGTATCATATTTAAAGGGAAAAGTAACACATTAATTATAAATTCATTATAATTTAAACAAAAACTTCGGACGCACACATTTATTTTAATATTGCAATGTTGAAATCGGTGTATAATGTAAAATTTATAACCTTAAGCCGCTTTTATCATGGTTAAAAAGAACAAAAAAACGAAAAATGTCTTTATTAATCTGAGCTTTTTAAAACGTTTCGGGATTTCAATCAAAGCTTACACATTCTTAGATTCGTTCAATTAAGACGATTATTGTGAAATTAACGCTTGATTAAATGCCGTAAGACAATTATACCTAGTTGAATCGGGAATGTCGGAAAGCTTTCAAGAAAATCAAAAGACTCGAGCGAAATAACTGGAGGTTACCCACTATTCGCTAGCTGTTCCATTTCCGCACTTTTCCTCGCATTGTTTACGCAGTTAATCGAATATAATGGCGGGTTTTGCGGGATTAGCGCTTTGTTTCAAAGGATTTCGGAACGTACTGCAGGTATGCTATGGCCAAGACGTGATGTTACTATTTTCGAATCAAGATAATGAGTTGCGCACTGCAGAGGGTTTGTCTGCACTTATTTCGTTTTCTTTTACCGATATCGGATTTTATTCTAATTTATTGCAAAATGTAGGTATGGGGCTTATTCGAAATTAGAGTACGATAAGGCGAAGAATCTCGGCTACTTATATAGCGTTAATACTAGCACAACTGAAGTTGTAAAATCTGTTATACAGGTTTGTTTATAATTTAATACTTTCGTCTTTTTTTCCTTTATCCCTCTAAAGAGTCTATTGCATTATATAAGTAGGTAGTACAGCGTACTCCTAAATTAATGTCATCCCGCTCGAGTCGCTTAATTGCAGTTTCGGTGTTTATATCGTTTTGAACCTGCTTATACCCGTTTCGGGTGTCAAAATTAATGGAGCCAATTGTGCCTAAACATAGGTAGGTATTGATATAAAAATATAGAATCCAAATTCCATTCCCAAACAAATTACTAAAATAAATAGGTAGGTAGCTACCTAAATACTTTTGTGAATTTCAATTTAAGCGTAAACACAGATACCTATAGGAAAACTAAAAAATATAGATAGATACATACCTAGTAAATGATTTTTAATTATTTTGATGACTTGATGAATTTGAATTAATATAAATTTTAAGTTATAACTAGCATCATTATAGAAAAAGGTTAACATCGTTATCGTTAATACTTGTTGAACCAATTGTTTATGAATAACGTAAACATTGAGCAATTGTTAAGTGCTTTTTCTACTTTTACTTCGTTAAAAAGTAAAATAACATACCTATCAATCAATCTATACGTGAGATTTTCTAATACGTACAGTGGGCGCCATGAAAAATGTGACACCAAAATTTGTACAATGTAAAACTGACTTTAAATTATACCTTACTCACTGTCGAGTAACTCCATTTTACGCCACTAAGTATTCGTTAAAATCTACTTCAAGATATGTCCCAGTTTTTATGGCGGTCACTCTGTATACCCGGCCACATTTTCTTATAAAATCTTTTTGTCGTGGGTACAACATTATATAAATTTCGTAAATGACGGGATTGCTGTAAGTTTTGTTGCAAGGACAGGTGTAACACGAAACCATTTTTTTTAGTATTTCTGTTTTCAACTTGAACCAAAAAAAAATGGACGATTTTGATTTTCGTCAATAATATGTATATTTATTGTAATTTATTGTCCAATTCTATTTGTGCTTGTTTGAGTAAGTTTTGTATTAGCAATTCAACGGTATCTTGAAATTTAAAAAAAAATACACTTATCGTTTTCCAGTTATGATTATTGTCGATAATTTTAGTTTTTTTAAGGGATTGATAATTGGCTATTTCGTGTTTTGCATTTCGTTGCGGATTCTGGCATTCTGACATTCATCAACTTCTGCTTTAGTTGCGAAATTTGTGCGCCGCGTGTAAGGGCAGAATGATCTTTGCATTGCAAATGGTATATCAAGACTCGCCAGTTAGGTACAAGCGGCAGCTGACATATGATGAATACCCGCCCCCCATGTCATATTTATCGAACGTAGACGGCGAACATTGCTGTTTGTTTAATGTCTATTTATACACGGAGTTGGTCTTCTGGATTTAATTGAGTTATAATGACGATCGTTATTAAATTGAGCTTGCTCAGGTTAGCTAGAAATTTGCCAGCTGTTAACGATTCGCTAGGAGAATAATTAATGTGTAATTACTGAACACCTACTAAACTAGCGAATGCTGCACGTTAAAACGGAATCCTATGTACACACATCCATAAGTGTTAACCCCGTTGTTTTAAGGTATTTGTCGAATAATGGATTAAGTAGTAGGTATCTAATATTTCAAAAATTATATAATAACCATATAAATTTATCCATTAAAGACGCAGTAAAATTACTGTGAAAATACAATAATTACAAGTTTTTCTTATACATAGATAACTAATTCTAGTGAAAATAATTCAATGATAAGAGATGGGAAGTAATTAAATGTGGCCATGTTTACCGTAGTATTTTTTTTCATATTTTGCATAGAGGTGTAGATCTTTGATGGGGGCTTAAAATTATTTAAAGATGTCAATATTTGAAATCGGTCAGAAAAATGACACCTTGTCATGTTAACTTGACCCCCATTTTGGTGATGCAAGAGAAGTTGCAAAGAATTTCACCTTTGAACAATTTTTACCCGCTATCAAAGATCTAACTTTATGCAAAATATAAAAATTATCCTAAAGGCAGTACAGTTACAGTTAATTGTTTCTTTTTCCTTTTAAGAACTGATTGAATAAAAATAGTAGAGCCGAATAGGTACAACATTACTTGATTACTAAAGTGTAGATATAAAATACGTTTATTCATTGAGTAAAGGTTCAAAATACAAATTAAAACAATTGAACAACTTACTTATTTGCTTAATTAAACCATAGAACTTTGTAAAAATGTTTAGGAAATGAGGATCGAGCTTTTGACCATTCTTCTTGCTTATTAGCGAATTTTCATAGAAAATAAAGCTTTGCAGCCTGTCTGATGACGGGATCCAGACATGTCCTTTTGGCTTTTCTCCGATCTCGACCCCTAGATCACAAAATTGTAGGTCATTCATTTTGGGTCGGTCATATATTCATATAATCAATTTCTTGTGGACACGATTCGGGTCGCAATATTAGGATCAGGAGGCTGAAATTTGAACAGCGTATTTTTTTTATGAAAACGAAGGACGAGTTCGTTAATCTACCAAATCGACCGACCCTTCTTAAAATGGCGGCCGTTCAAAAAAAAATAAAAAAATTCTAATCTCCGTTATTACACATCGCATCGGTAATGTGAAATATGTTTTGGAATCAGCATAAACTTCTCTACCGATCATATCTCTTTATAATTTTCGATAGAATGCACCATTTTCGAAATAATCGAAAAAAAGTGATATTTTTTTAATTGTTATAAATTTCTCTCGTAAATAATATTTTTCAAAAAATGTATTTCTTTAAAAAAGAATTTAAAAAAAAGTAGTTTTATTCATGCGACATGAAAATTCGATACCGAGGCTTACGCGCGGTCGGATTTTTTTCTCGTGATCTAGTAGAATAAACGTTTGATTTTAAATAACCTAATAAAAAATAATTGAGTGTGTAAGACCAGGCGACCTCTTAGTACTGATTATCGAAGATTACTGAGATTATTAAACTCTGACTGACGTTATTTTCAGCTGCGACTCTTTTGCCATTTATTTGTTATTGTATGTTTATTGTTTGTTTTGATTGTTAATTAGATTTTCAGTCTTTGCATTCTAATAAACATATTTTTATAATTTATTTCTCGAAAATTATCTGATGTAAGGTATTAACGTTACAATACTATCATTTAGACAATCGAATGATTTATTGTAATCGCGAAAAAAATCAGGGATTGCCATTAAAAACAAAAAAATATCGATTACGTCATAATTTAAAAACAAATGAATGTCTGAAGATAATTTCGACATACAAATGTGCATTTTTAAAAAATAAAATCGACGTGTTTCAAAACTTTTACAAAAATTTATTCGTTTCAATTTTATTTGATATATTCTATACGTTTGACTCGCTCTACCTATCTACCTATAGTAATTAAAAAATAGTATCAACAACTTCGTCATTAAACATCATCGAACTATAGTGTAGAATTAAAATAGATATAAGTAGGTATAATATTTAATCTCTGTTTCATAATTTATTAGAAATTTCTAAAATACCGTGAATCATACTGATTCATACTCATTCATACTATTCACATACTTTCTATGTCTGCTTTAATAAAATAATGAATATGGAATTTGTAACACCTGCGAAGTGTTACGAAACGCGTGCGTTGTTATAGTCTTGGATTTTAACCAGTGCATTTCGTACCTTCGTATCGTTCGTGTAGTCGCAACTAATCACACCGTAATATTTTATTCCAATCTCAATCTCTAAATTGCGTCAATACATTTTTATTAGTTATACATTTGTGGTGTTATGTAGGTATGTTTATAGTCGAATTATTTTAACAAAAAACGGTTTCTAAAAATTAAACAATATCTTTTACACCGACATCAACAATCATAAAGCACGACTTGGAAAATTTTAAGTAGGTAAGTAAAATAATTTGCAAACTAACGTATCATAAAACTTTTACTACATTAAACCAAGATTTTAAGGATTGTTTTAGGATGTAGGGGAAGGTAGGGTAGCCCCGGACACTTAAATGAAGTAGAAATATAAAATACAATCAACAAATGTCAGTTTGTATTTTAGCATTTAAATAGAGTAAGGAACTTTGTTAATCGTACTAATGAAAAAAAAAAAAGGATATCTTAATTATTGTAACTAGAATATTGAAAAAACTTAAGCTCCCAATTTGCGGTAATATAAAAGTCGGCGGGTAGCCCCGGACAGATATCAATAGTGGCCTAAACGTGTTTTGGCCTTACAAACGTCACAAATGTAGTAAAAATCGGAAGCGCCAATGTTAACACATGCTTCGTGGGCCCAATCTTTGCAGTCATGACACCGAATCCAATTTTCTTTAAACATTTCGCCAGATATGGTACACGCTGTCTCTTCAACTTGATGGGAATCACCTTAAATAGTTGTCGTTGTTTTCAATTTTTTGCCACCTCTACCTTTTTGTTTTTCCTCTAGGTCTTTAGTCAGGAGCATTAAACGATTGTCTAGTTCTTTAACGTGATTATACAGTTACTTAGAAAAGTTCTCAGAAAACGTGGGTTCAAATCGTCTTAACTTTGGACGAAACGTGATCTCTTTGTGACTATTCACTGCTTTTAGACGATCCTGAAGGGAACTTCTTGGCACATCATACCTTTCTGCAGATAGTCTTATTGATAACTTGCCTTCTTTGACACATTTCACTGCTGTTTTCATTTTATTTTCGTCCCATTTACCTCTATTAGTTGTTGGTCCCTTAAATTTAGACATGTTGTATAAGTTCCTGCAATACAAAAAGTATAATCTAATGTACTAACCACAGAGAAGCTATAATAAATTGAATCGTTATATTTGTTGAAAATATAATAAATTGAAATTGAAATATGAAATTCGACATTTATAATGGTGTCCGGGGGTACCCGACGTTTTCGTGTCCGGGGCTACCCGATCGCTATCATTCGATGTTGTTGCCCATAGGTCTTAAATTGTATATGGAATGAAACGAATACTAATACATTCATAAACTATATTAAATGTATTACAACTCTAAAAAATAGACAAGGCGGTATACTAACTTTTTGCACTTGATAATCTGCAATGAAATTCGACAGGGGCGATGAGAAATGTTTGGCAGGAACAAACACTCACTGTAGCTTGTCAATCAATCTGTGCTCATGCATTGACTAAGTTGCATATGCGTACAAACTCTATGGGGGGCCCCCGAAACTATGTTTTGGTTTTCCAACGGGTTTACTTACTTAGTAATTGTACTGTCCGGGGCTACCCGACCTTCCCCTAATTAGTTAATTTCAAAATGAAAAAAGATCAACTTACACAGCTAAAAAACACGACTTTCGGTTCACAAGACTTGTACCATATTTATATGACGCGCAGTGTACTTATACAAAAGCATTATGTAAAATATAAAAATACATCATATTATAATAAGTATATGTATTTGCTGTTAAACTGATGTAGATGATGTACCTACGTATACTTTTACGCTCATACTTGTGTATACTTAAAGATTATAATGACATAGTCATTTAGTATGTTTGTTATACCTACATATTAAAAGCCTCTAAATATAGTCTCTAAATGGACAAGTAGCTTATAACGTTCCCATATTTATGATGAAAATAAAATCTTGCTTCCATTAACGTAATGAGACTAAACTATAACTTTAAAGTAAATTACCCATCTAAGCTTGAAATTTTACATTATTTATTTTACAATATCACCATGTATCAATATATCTTATCACAACTCGGAAGCTAATAAAAAACACGATTCTTCTTACAATTCTTAATAACGAATTTGAGTTAGAAGTAACTTCAAGATTTATTTAAAATTTAAAATTTGTTTTAAATTAACTTTGAAGTAGGTTGTTTATATGTCTGATTTTTTATTTAGCTAAATACAAAAAATATGTACCTTTCGATGTCCGAGTTTTTAAAGCAAGTTCTAATTCAGTTTCTAAATCGAAGACAAACTTTTATTTTTGTTCATAGAAAATACTCTATACTAATGTTGTTGGGAAATAAAGAATAAACGGTAGGTGCCTATTGTTTATTTTATTTCTACTTTTTAACAATTGTAAGCCTTAAAATAGCCTTACATAATCACCTATGAGTATCTAATTTGGGATGAGAACCGGATATTTGGGCGCGACCGTTTCGACGCGAACGTTAAGGTACTAGTACATTTTGACGCAGACCGATTAGACGCAAAGACATTTCGGTGCAAGTCCAATAGGACGCAGGGTCATTACGATACGAAGTATATATGTATTTTACCGACCGCGCTATTAATTTTAAATAAATTATGTTAATCGTCGGATGTGTTGATGTGTATGTGTGTATTATTTGTTTTTATATTGAATGACCTAATTTTTACAGTTACTATTGAAAACCATTTAATTACCAGACTAAATAAACGTAAGTCAATTATTTTTTCGCAATGATCATAGGTATGACTTAATTGCAAAAAAAAATTTAAGTCATTTTATGTGCGAGTTGACAGGACAAAAAATTGGACACTTATTTTCGTTATTATTAAAAATAATTAATGTTTTTCCGTAAATATATAATTACATGCGTCCTTAAGTAATACACAACAACGCGCATTATTGCAAATAAAACAAAACGTAGAATTACTTTTTGTTCGCATCATTTTAAAATGTAGGAATGACCTTAAGAAACAATTCTAGTACCAGAATTTATTATAAATAAAAAAAGAGACTGTTATATGTTTTCTTTATTTAAAAATAGAATAATCGGCTTTATAAACAATTTCCTTCGCAAAAACAAATAATATGTACATAGGTAGGTACCTACCTACATCCTAACACATCGATACATCCGAAGTCTAACATAATTTATTTAAAACTGGTAACGGATCGGTAAAATACGTACTTCGCGCCGTAATGTTCCTGCACCCTATTAGACATGCGCCGGAACGTCTTTGCGATTAAATGGATTCGCGTCAAAATGTACTCGCGCCGAAACGGTTGCGCCCAAATGTCGTAAACCCTTAAGATAAAAAAGACACTATTTTCTAATTTCGATAAAATGAGCGATATTTATAATATTTATTATATATAAATATCGCTTATTATATATTTATTAATCATGGCTTGATTTAAATATTGTAGTCTAGACCTTCCCCCGGAAAAAAGGTCAGGAGAAGGCCTAGACTACAATATTTAAATCAAGCCATTAAAAGCGCAGGAACTGCAAGCTACGCAGAAATGAAAAGAATGACTTATAACAACATTAGATGGAAGGCTGCCAACCAATCCGCGGATTGAAGAACGAAGAAGAGGTTATTCAAAATATTATTTAGAGCAATTAAAAGTGTTAAGAATGTATAAATATAAATTCGAAACCGAATATTATAATGTCGCCATCCCCCACTCAAATATATAAACATATCGGTCAAATTGGAATTTTGCGGGTTTTCTCTTTAACTTCATCAAAGCTTTAAAGTTTTTATGTACTTTACAATTTTAAACAACGCCCCAACCTTGATGTAGATTACAATTAATTTCCGTCTTCATTTATTGCGTAGTAAGTACCTATACTTACGTCTTGTTCTTATTTTCATGTAAAAGTATAAAGTTCGAGCTAGCTTTATATCATCTGACGATCTACTATTTTATTTAATAACGAATTCTTAAACTTCAAGTACAACGTTGTATATTACTTTATGTTTTGCAATAAAACTTAATGAATAAATATCGAATAGTCAGATAAAAATTAAACTTTTTTTTTATAAACGTTTGTATGGATGCACATACGGACATTACTGCACACGTACAGAAATAATGTTTTTCTAAGTCGAGCTTTTCATTAAGAGAGTAATTAAACACAACCATCATGTCATTGCAATAAATAAATTTCAATCCAAGTAAAACCGGCATATGCGGTTCGTATCTGGAACACCCATTTCGTGTTGAATTTGTACGGTATGGAAAACGGAATGAATGAATATTCAATATTTCGTATGTATGAGAGGTAGAAATACATCGGTAGGGCTACACGTGAATTTGTAATCAGGACATGTATGCAGGTAATGCGACGACTGCTCTAGTTCAATTTAATCTTCGACACATAGAATTCCTAACAGCTAATCGAGATATTTACTAGGAATCGCTATAAAATCGAAATAAGTCGGCAAATTATTTTATATAACATTAATTATCTGTAAAAATAATTACAAATTATCTTTAAAAGTACTACGAAATATTTATAAAATTAAAATGTTAGTGACAGCAAATTGGTTTATTCTGATTATTTGAAATTCTTTCAATGACATTTATCTAAATAGAAACAATTAAAAACTGAAAACGTCAAATAGAAACGCCTGCTATGCTCGTTTACATATGCTATCCTGCTTTTTTGCTCAACTTCAAGATCTAAGAGTTGCTTTACTAACTAGTACACGTCTGCAAGATTCACAATTCCCATTAAGGGAAATTGCAAATCATTTTCCTACAAAGTCTCAGTAAAAATACTGATAGCTCTTGATTTATTAAGCAGATCACATATTTTGCATTCGGTATTGACACCAGATAACAATCAAAACTGAACCCTATTAAATTGAGAATATGATTAAAATTGATTCGTATTTGTTGATTTTTAATATAAAGTTTTTGTTCGCGTATTAATTTGTAAAATTATGTAGAATATTACTGACTTATAATATTAAAACGATAAAGTAATTTGTATTAAACAAGTGTCTTGCAGCTTCTCAAAAACCAAACAAACATCCCACGAGATAAACGCAATGTTTAATTCAGCAACTGCAATAAATAATTCATTAAATTTTCAAATTAGAACTTCTACAGTTTAATGTCTTGTTAACAACTGTTTCCTCTAATTGGTCAATAATTTAGTGGTATTTACATGGTTCCTTCATTTTCGGTGCCGTTCTTAGTTTGCACGTGGGAATTCTAAACCAATTTATGCCTTCAGTCACTGTTCATGGCGAACGCTTTGTTTTCCGTAAAACAAGCGAAAGTGCTATTTACTAGAAGCACACTCCCAAGCATTCTCCATAACACACTAACAATGTTGGTAGGTAAAAAACGTGGACATCGCCACCGGTGAGATCAAAGGCCATATTAAAAAATACGCATTTCATCTCTATACGATATAAGTTTGATCTCGTTTATAATTTAACGGTCAATATTTAAATACTTATCAAATTTGTAGGTATTAAATAAAAATGTAACACAAAATTTAAAATAATGTACAGCAAAACCACGTTCATCCGAACTAATTGGGGTTCGAGATTGTCTGAATTGATTAACGAAAGTCCGGATTAACGCGAATATTTTATGTAATCATCCAGTCTTATTTATAGGCCTATATTACTATAACAAACAAAATAGACTATTTTAACTATGAAAAAAGTAAGGTTATAATTTTTTTTTTAAATTTGTTATACGGAAATTCAGTTTAAACTTTGTAACAACTACGTACATAAACTAATTTGAAAACTTACGTTTTGAAATAAATAAATTACTGAATACCTACCGTTGGTCAATAGAACTATGTACCTAACATATTTAGATTTTTTTTAAATACAGTAGACTTCTTCTTAACCGGTCCGTATGCGGAACCGGACCCTTGATCGAATAAACCATTGCACAGTGGCCCGTTAAATCAATCAGCGCAAATTAAAATTTTTAGACCTTGTTTTACCTGGAAATTTAACAATAATTAATTATTATATTATTTTATATATTAGGATTTTAAAATTGTCATCTAAAATGATTTACTTTATATTTAAATTAAACCTTAATTTCACTTTTATCAAATCTACTTTTTATGGTACCCTGGAGTCCTAATCCAGTTTCGGGTTCATAAGGTTTGATTCTATCGTTTTTAATAAATGAGTTTTTCGCGAACAAACTTACGAAAAAACACGCTCTTGTGATAAGATATGCAACTGTAACTGAAATATGTTTAAAACTTAAAACGTTTTTTAAATTCTATTGGGAGAACGTGATATATTATCAAACTTTTGTAAACAACTTCGAGATGAAGTTTGTGCCATGAAAATATAAATTATTGTTTAGAAATTAATTTTTAAAGTTTAATGTAGGTAAATACGTGTAGGTGCCAACATAATAGCTTTTCAGTTCAAATAGAAAGTGGGATGCGACATCCCTTATTTGCATAAGTCGAAAGTCGCCAGGTACTAACGAGGTCAGTGTTTCAAGATGACACGTTTTACCACCAGGGATTTGTCAAATGTCTTATAAAGGGTATGTACGTAGTACTAACACTAAATCACGTTCAGTGAATTTCAGAAAGTCAATTACTTAACAAGTATTATTATCATTTGCTGAATGTGTTCCAAAATGTGTGTAAAATATTATGCGTACATAATATGTATAGGTAAATTTATTATTAAAATTAAGTAATAATTATATAAAATAAAAACTCGAATTAAGTTTGTAGGTCGAGAACTTATTGTTAGATATTTATCGTTTTCCCTTGTAAATACTCTTGGTTGCTCGTGTTTTTCCTATACAATACAAATATGCTCATATTCTAACCTGATTTAAGGAAAAACTAGAAGTTCTACCGAAAAACTGCATAGAACCTATCTTGTAGAAAATTTAAAGGGCTACATTATTTATAATAAACTATATTTTGATATATCTAAGCGTTTTCGAGTTAGAGCCAAAACAAACGTTTTGAAGCACTTTTCCCCACTCCGAGAGCAACGCGCGCACTACCCGGAAAATCTAGAATGTTGTTTTCGGACATTAAACTGAACATATTCCCAAAGTTCCAAAACTATTCAAGTCATGTTCGCTAATTGTCCTTATTCGACTGGGCTATAGATAAATTGGTCCATTACGAAACAATATATAATTTATTGTTAGTACATTTTTTGAAAAGGTAATTTGTATACGTTTCACTGGAATTATCACCTTATCAAAAATAACATGTTGCATATAGTTTATCCAACATCAGTAGGTATTATTCTAACAATAAGTTATGTTTATTATTTATTTATTTCTGCAAAGTAGTTAACATTTCTAAACAACGTCGTTTAATTAATAAGGCCTACGTACACATTTGAAGATAAACAAAAATTTACTTTGATGAATGATTGACGAAACAACAAATTAACATACGTTACTCTCCAAGTTTAATTTTTAATACAAGCGGAACCCCTATGTTGAAAATGAGCTGAGTAAATACGATACGGCAACGAGTTCTCTGCTATTCATCTTCTTCATCAAGCTGCTGTATTGTTAAACATGTAATGCGTATCGTGTTTCTCTTTAGTTATACTTTTATTTTACAAATCTGAAGTGGTTTTTAAATATTATCGCCAACAATGCCATCATTTATATCTAATTAAAACAAAAAAAGCTTTAATCAAATTATCATCGTCTCGTAATTTCAACGTTCGGTATTTGAATTTCGAAAGCTGTGTTTTAATTACAAATTAATAGAATTTAAGATCAAAGAAAATACAGATGCTACAAACCGTATAGCGAACACTTCGTGTTTTATTGATAGGCCTCCACAAAAGTGGTTGAGAATTTTCATTTTAATTTTGGTTGTAAAATTGTTTAGTTTTTCTGACTGAACTTGATATCATCAGTCCTATTTGCCATATGCTTATAATCCAAAATTCAATATTACATACACCTATATGTAACTACACGTGAAGTCGACTTGTTTACAAATAATACAATATTAAGATGAATGGATTTGTTTTTATTTTTAACAATACGCCGAAAAAGTCAATGAATTTACATTTTAATGTATTATCTTAAAAACTAGATTTTCATTTTTATGAAAAATTCGTTGATACAAAAAACCGTAAATTTTTGAACTATGTATGAAAGAAATTATCGGGTAAAAAATTTATAAAAAATTATAAATTATTTATAAATATCTACAATGATCGTCTTATAAATTATAATTACGTAGTACCTATTTTTTTCAGTGTACGTTAAAATATAAATATATTTTTATTTACTTGTAATTAAATTAACTGTTGTTGAACGTTTTTTAAATTTTATATAGGGTGGATCGATTGAAATTTAATATAAGGAAATAATACATTATGTACACACTTACGCAATTTCCGACTTGCACGAAAGAATGATAATTTAAGTTCTTGTTTAGAGGCTACAGTCGTGTCACACTACTATCTACCGTTTAATTTTTAGTCTAGATTCTTTAATAAGTTGATGTTGTAGCAGGTCTGTATCAGCATTACTAAAAGCAGCGCACAGACCAAGACGAACGCGAACTTCATACTAAATGCCATGTAAAATCTTTTTTCATCTTGTCTCGATCGTTTCCCTTAACTCTCGCGTGACATGTTAAATTATGGTTGAATAAAATTAACATGTCGCGTTAGAGTCGAGGAGAATTTAACAATTTATATCATCAGTTTGAGATAAGATGAGGAAAGATTTTACATAACATTTAGGATGAAGTCCGCGCTCGCATTCGCCTTGGCCCGTGCACTGCTTATTGTTTCCACCTAAAGCTGAACGTCCACTAGGTCGGTGGAACGGAACGGAGCGGCGCGACGCGGCGCGGAGCCGCTCTCAAGAAAAATGCATGTAAATAAACAGGAGACGCGTCCATCAAAGCCATAAATTGAATCGGAGCGGATCTGAAGATCCTTCGAGACATCTTGCGGTCGGCGCCGCATCGCGCACCACTCCGCTCTGCGCCGTCCACCTAATGGACAGCAGGTGAGTGGGAAGCCGATTCGGTGGTCGAGTGGTTAGGAGACTAACCTCTCGCCTGACGGGTCCTGGGTTCGAATCCCGGTACGGGTGGTGGAATATCCCCCTGATAGGCATGGATGTCCCGAGGGGCACTATAGAAGTAATGCCTAACGGCGGTTCCTGGTGACTCTGGGTGTGCTACTAACAAAAAAAAAGGTGAGTGGGAAATTAATTACTACGGGAATTTTCGACTGGTTCCAAAAGTTTGTAAAATTTCTCTTTCGACACTCTAAGATATTTGATGAAATTTTTTCGATTTCTCAAAAGATCTGGAAACAGGTGGTGGTGTTCTCCCAGAGTTAATCGTTTATATTCTATTCATTTCATGGATTCAAACGTTTCTGTTTGTACCTTTTCCTCTTCTTCCGCCTCTACCGCCGCTGAAAAAGAAAAACACTATTTCGTCAGAATCACTCGTGGGGTCAATCGTTTTCAAGTGGTCCAAAAAATAATATTAATCGGTTGCTTGGTCATTTTTAATAAAATTCATATTTTTACCGTAGGTAGTAGGTACCCCTATCCTAGAGGAGTCTCAAACCATCATTATTTTATTTTTATTTTACATCTTTATTAAATGGCAGTCATTTTTGTGACATGCCCCAGCTGTTTTTCACGTTTGTAAGCGTTTATGCCAAATACAATATCGCTGTTCAGGTTTGTCATAGAGAGTCAAAACAAAAACTAAATTATTAAGTTTATTCTGGACTATATTTTAAGCATATACTTATTGTTACTAACTGATACGTCATACTTCTAATTAATTAATCTAAACAAATCAATCGAATTTTGAAATATTTTAATTTTTGTGATTTTTAATGCTTAATATCGTCGGTGAGGAAAGAGATAAAAATTTGAAAATTTCACAAGATAAAGATCTTTCTACTAAGTTAGTGCAAACATAAAAATAATCTTGTGTATTGCAATTATTTAAGAGTTTGAGCATCTTCGATGTGACGAAAAAGCTTTTAATAGTTAGAGTGCGTTTTTATTTAACCTTTTTGCTAATATGACCTAAAATTATGGAAATCTTAAACTATTTTATATGCTTTAACTTTATTAAGTTACATCTTAAAGATATAAATATAATAATACAGTGCGGGTCTAAAGTCACCTTCCACCTACCTAATTATTTTTTGAATGGTTAGACATAAATTAATGAAAATTGGGATAGTTAAATAAAGTAATATAAACAACTCTTTTACTAGTAACTGGTGATATAAATTTTCGTCACTAATTTTAAATAGAATCATATAACGAGCAACACCTCGTTTGAGGCTTATGGGTTTAAGGTTTAATTTATTTCAAAGGCCACACCATAATATGTTCTTGTATTATTATTTCCATTTGTTTACTGGTTAAAATAAATAAATGCTAAGAAAGTTAAGAAGTGAATTTTAATTTTCTTTCAATGAACGACAGTATGAAATAGAATTAAGCTTGTCTTAATGAATACTTCCAAATACCGGACACTTTTTAATAACGGACAATTTTTGGTCTTGCGAATTTCCGGTTTGAGAAGTTTCACCTATAGAGTGAAAAATATAAAAATATAATAGGTATATTTATGAATTTCAAATAGTATTCATTAATGAAAAACGCAATAACAAATAAGTGAAAAGATTCTTACGCAATTTCCGAGTGACGAATTACTTCGTGAAAAAGTAAAACTGCAATAGTACGGAATTCACGGAATTTCTATTTCTTTACTTTACTTTGTAGGCAAGAAATCTCGGCAGCGCACCTAAAATAACACAATTTGTAGATTATTAGTGGGAAAATAAGGGAATCCACATAAAAAATTGAAAGTAAGGGTCATCTTGGGAAACCTACGAAGTTACAGTTAACGTTTATTATTGTAATAAATCTTCTTGGCTAGTTGATAAAATATAAAATTTAATTTTGTAAAACAAAGCGGGCCCATAAATTTCTCGCTAACATTAATAAATGATTTTTGGCAGTCTTGTACGAATAATAATGGAAAACGAAAATTAATGGACTATTTTATCTGATACAAACTCTCCTACTAATGAGTAATAAAGGCCGCTGTGGGTATGCATATGACTAAAATTGATTATTCCGTCCATGGATGTTGCGGTTTTTGGCGAATGCTGTCTTAAATTTAGACTGCCTAACACATTATTTTCATTTTAATTATTGTTATTCACAAACTTATAATCCCTAATATTAAATTTGAAAATTAAATGGGCAATCGAATTTATTTTGTGTAACGTCCCGCATAAAGTTAACAATACAAATAACAAAAACGCTATTTAAAAGAGATCGATAGGTATTTGTAATGTGCCATGTGCAAAAAGTTGTAAGTTAACATATGGGTCGGTTAATTTGAGTTACGCACATTTTTCGACAATAAGGCGGCGTTTTGTAAATAGGCTAATTTTACAATTAACCTGCGACATATACATATAACCTTAAAATATGCTTTTCAATATTATTATTTGAGTTTGTGTGGTAAATTTAGCCGAGCACGTGTGTTATTTGATCAGCGTGAATGTTTACATGTTAGCAGATTAGACCAACTTTCCAGAATACGGAAACTCATTAACGAGGGATCGTTTCTCACACATTCCTTATTAAACAGTATACTATCCACTTTTATTTATTTTTAAGATCGTGGGCGGTTATGTAGGTAATAAAATTCAAAATAAAAATATCAATCAACTCACATATGTACAAGTATCCTGATAAATTAGATAGAAAACAAAAATGAAAAGCATCTCGAAATTAATACCGTTTCTTATCAACTCGAGCTGGAATTTTGATTTTATGCCATGAATAATCCATTTCTTCTATAGCGTCTGATACCAGAGAACTAATGTCTGCTGCCAGAAAGAAAAATTCACATATTCAATAATATGAGATATTAGTTATTTTTTGTTCGGTGAAAATTATGGAAGCGAGTTCTCGTTCTTTATATTTTTACAATCAACTACTTTAATTGTTTTATTGTTTATTAATTGTATTATTTTTGACATTTAACAAAAATTTCAAATGTTCTGTAAGTAGGTAAATACCTATAAAATTGATTTGACATGTAACACTGCTTGAGTAAGTGAAAATTACTTACAGGCGTGAGTAATGATAATATAATATAGGTAATTGTTATTTCAGGCGTAAATAAATACTTATACGCACATTTTTGTTTCAGGTATGTAATAAAACTGCAGTATCCAATTCAAGGAGACATTATTTATGTTGTTACATAAACGTAAGTTAATTTATAGTTTATTACTAATCACATTTTTATAAAGAAAAAATGAATGGCGCGTTGTAATGCATGTAACAGCATGTAACTAAACTAACCAGCTTGTAACTAAAATAAGTCTACACCTCTTAATGAGCTCTAACGATTTAAAACATATTTTCCTTGTTGGTCACTATTGATAGTTTCCGTGGAAATTGCATTTTAAATCTTAAGCACGACCCTGTCCTTACTCAATTGAAATTAAATTCATAATGATAAAGAAGCAGACAAAATGCACAAATGACGCGTTTTCAAGGTAAAACGAGCATCTATGTAGTTTATAAATAAGCAACACGTGCATTAGGAACGGAAATCTAATATTAATTGTTATGATTATTGTCGATAACATGCGGTATCGGTAGCTTTAATTTATTTTATTGTAGGGTAGGTTAATGCAAATTTTAGTTAATTTTTTTTTGTAAATGACCAGCTATAGTTATCATTGCTCGCTCACAGTAGCGTAAAGTTCTATCAGAATTATCCCAGTTTGAGCGTTTGATTTTGTGCTATACTTAGTGAACTTTCGCGATATTTTCAAGTGCAGAATAATTAGATTATTTAAAAACAGGTCCGCATTTATTCCTATTATTTAATACAAATTTCGACCAGAATGGATAAAATTTGATAAACATATAAGACGTTTATCATCTTGTTTAATAGTCACTTCTTACACTCTCCTTTTACCCCTTAAGAGCTTTCGAGTTATTTTAGTTAAATCCTGTATACTTATATCTTTCGACTATCTACAAGCAACTTTAGTTTACTTCACCCAAAAGGTTTATTTGTAATGTCTTGTATTTTAAAATCATTAATGTGTTTACTTATAAATAATTTCGGTTTTTATTGATTTTTGCTTAATACATTATTTCGCGCATGTCAATGCGTAATTAACAATATATAAATTGAATAAAACGAACGTCAAAAAATTTATTTAATAAAATGTGTATGACGCCATCCGTAATCAAATTTAAATAATTCGAAATTCACGTACCTAAGTCAAGCTTTCGTCAAGTCGTAGACCAACACTTACGGTATTACGAGCATCAATAATTAATTAGAGAAAATTAAAAATCAATGGAAGTAAAAAAAAAACAGAACTTTGAAAGCCTTAATAGTAAAAACATCAACTAATGATCTTGTTCGTTAAAATTTATAGGAATTAACTCGATAACTCGATGATATTTATTTAATATACAGGGTGTTTCAAACACTTTTTCGTAATAGAGCATTGTTTTATTAAAAGCTTTCGTAAATTTTAACAAACTATATCTCGGAAACGAAGCATTTTGTATTTTTTTTTCTTACCTTGATGCTTAGATGCATTATTTTCCAAAGTTTGCAGACGGTATTATGAAATGAATTTTTCCATTGACACACGATTACATGAGCGTGAAATCGAATTTTGTCATTTATCTCGAAGAGAAAACGGTGCGTCGCACGATAAGAGTGCAAGTGGTCTTATTTTTACAAAATACACTGAAAATTTTAGAAATGCTGCCAAGTTTGCAATAAACCTGGTGTCGTAGAAATTTTAACTGAAAAACTATAACTGTATACCTAGATCTCCCTTATTGGGCGAAATGGTTTATCATCGTTATTGCCAGCATATCACACATTGAAAGTGTAAATAATATACTAAATTTCAGATGATCGAAATAAACCGTTTCTGAGATAATAAACAACATTCTTTTTTCAAATTTTTGACACCCTGTATTTCGGAAACTAGGCGTTTCCGTACATTACTTTATTACAAAAAAAGTGTTACATCACATCTGAAAAGTAGAAATAGTTATTCTGAAACACCCTGTATAAGTATCCATAATTACCGATATTTAAATTCTGCATGTTTCCGGTTTTAAAGTGCTCGTATATTATTCATCAAAATTGTATTTTTCATGTACCTTTAATTAAACCGAATGTTAATTTTCTTTCATTATCAGTTAGTTAGATATCCTCTTGTACTATAGATGCTAACATGAAAGTTATCGATATTCTGCGCTAAATTATCGGTCGCCGTAAGAACTGTTTATTATGCAGTACAGGGTTTTAAATTTAAATTAGTTAAATTTCTTCTTACTTATTCCTTTAAAAATAGTCGTTTAAAGCAGCAGTTTCTAGGAGTTACATTTATTTGTTTTTAAGCCTGTAGTTGCTGCAAGAAACGTTCAATGTGAATGTGAGCATAACGCATGGCATATTAAAGGGGGAGGTTTAATGATCTCGAGACCTTGCAAAGGTCTTTTATGAAAATTACGTCAAAAACAATTACACTTCCAGTTTGCTTTATAAACATGTTAGCTGAAGCTCTAATTACTAGAAGAACGTATTCTTCACACACGAGTCTCTTTACACGATATCTCTTAACGGCCATAAAAGGGTGCGGAACTGGAAAGATCTACGCATATTACGATACATATTAAGGGCGTATTACTCTTCGTATATATCCATTACGTTGTGTAGTAGCAAAAGTGAGAAAATTTATTAAATCGATAATTTTTGACTAAAATTTATTAAATCTTAATCGGTTGTCATTGTATTGGAATTATTTTTATTACCTAGGTATAATAATATTAGTCCTCGACTTGACACGATGTTATTATAGAATATTCAAAGGTATTTACCTAATTCTAACTTGTACTCGGAGCACATGTAAGTTATACAGAGTGAATTAAGATAATATCACCCACGCTTAGTTCGTTGAATATTCATATTAGAAAATATATCTTTTTAACAAAAGATGTTCCGAATGATATTTTGAATAGTATTGTTTGTATATTTATTTTACTTCAGTGTCTAATGAGATTTGAGCAGTAATATGTAACTGTTTATTTTTAAATGACACCCTGTATATTTTTTACATTTTTTGGAAGAACTACCTATCGTTTCTCTCTACGTTGGTATAAAAATATTATGGGATTAGATGACAAAATAACAGTGTTAGAGCCCGTTCAGATGACCGACGTCTTACGCATAAGCCGTTCAGGTGAACTACGCGCGTTTAGCACGCGTTGCCATCTGAACAGCTTATGGTGCTTATGTATATCTTGTTACGCGCGTAAAACGCCGGTCATCTGAACTAGGCCTTAAACACGATTGAAGTTGAAAAATGTTGAAAATATTCAAAATATTTAATACGTTTTTATACGTAGTTTTCACATTTTGTTTATGTGTGGAATCTGAAATAATAGTGCATTTATAATGGCTAACAACGTCGTTTATTGGAAAATGACTTGGTAGATATGATTGTAATAATTGATGAATCAAATTGTGTTATTAAGAGAGTGAAATGTTTGTATTTAGAAAAATTTCTTGATAAAAGGCAGAACGAAATAGAGAAGCTATTCGGAATTCTTTAAGGTTTCGTGAAACTAGATCCCTTCAGTACCAGGAACGTCAACAAAAAATATTTGTACTTACATATGTCATTTTTATGATATTACTAAATAGGACTTTTTCAACTTTAATCGTGTTTAACGGTGTAATTTTGTTATCTAACTCCACATTCCACAAAAAAAATGTAAAAAATATGCATATTACTGTTCAAATCTTGTTAGGCCCTGAAGTAAAATAAATATATAATAATATACAAAATATTATTCTGAACATCTTTTGTCAAGAAGATATTTTTCTAAGTTATACGAATACTTAACGAACTAATGGAGATGCTACTATCTTAACTCGCCCCGTACACATACCTATCAAGATTAAAATCGACTTTTCCGCTCTGTGATTAAATTCTCTATAAACAATTTATTCGACAATGATTTTTATGAAGATTAAGTAATCCCAATCAGTTCAACTTAATTTAGGTACTTATCTACGGTTAATCTTAATTTATACAATCCTAAAATCTAAATTTATACAAAAAGAGGTAAATAAATAATTAGCACTGTTTCGCGAATAAACATTTGCAATCAGCACATGGCGTATCTCTTTGAAAGTGTGACGGTGTATTAGTAAAATTCTGTGCAAATCTCGGTGTGTAAACTTCCGTTTGTTGTAACGTTTCTTGAGTTTCGTAGACGCACGCGTAGCATCACACTCATTAATATTTCCTAAAAAGCATGCAGCATACAAAATTGTTGGGTGGGAAAGGTTTTGTTATAACGGAATATTATGGATAATAAACAACGGTTTACGTGCAGTCTGCAAACAAACACGAGAAACTGCATCGCCACCTAAAAGAGGCGTATCGATATTTTCGTGCAAGTGCACAAACTGCAGATAAAGTCGGGAATAGGTACGCATGCTAATCAACTGTATCTATACATAGGTTGTGACCTAGCACGTATTTTACTTGCGTAGGTATTTCTTTATTAAGCCTGTAATACACATAATACGCTATTTAGTAGCACGAAATATGCTATTTTTAATCACATGTCAATCCCTTCGTATTGGAAGATTTTCCGATTAAAGTATTTTGCTTGAAAATATTTATGTCTCACTAACTATTGGTCAGCGATACTGAACAAGTTTGGTAACAACATTTTTTTTCAAATTAAAAGTAATGATACAAGTAAAAATACATATTCGTACATATTAACATGACATTAAAAACCGAGATAAAAGGAGAGAACGAGAAACGAGAACGAATCAAAATTAAAACAGACAACATCATAGGAAAATCTTGCATTGATCACGTATATACAGTAAGACAATTAATGGAGAAGGTCTCCTCTAGGGATACTCAACATCACCGACGCTATACAAACTCTATTTAGAATATAACGTTAAACAGTGGAAAAAAAAGTGCGAAGGTATGGAAGTCCCAATGCGAAATGATTATTTATACGCCTTAAGCTTTTCGAACGACCAGTAAATGGTCATAGCGCAAGATGAAAAGAACCTTGGATTCGTGGTTAGAAAAGTTAAAGAAGAAAACACCAAACAGGACTGCACATCAATTTCAAAAAAAAAAACCGATTATTACCTAACAACAAAAGAAATAACATAGGAAATCTAGAAGTCAATGAAAACATAATAATCAGAAGAATGAACAAATTGAAATGCTTGGGGACTATATTAAAAAACGGAACCGTGGAAAAGTCCTTGTCGAAACAATTATTTTATATTTTATTTATTTTTATATTATTTTATATTCCAATAAAATAATTGGATAAAAGTTATCTGAAGATGAAAGGACCTGCCCCAATCTGCTCCAACTTTAATTAGGTAATGATAACGATCTATTTGTACATATTTACTTTTGCAATGGTTGTGATGGAATTTATCTTCATTTAGGAACTTGTTAGAAAAATATCCAATGTAGTAGGTAAACACACAGTACCTATACAGAACTGTCGTGTAAATATCTTATTTCTTTACCATGAAACTCGCTTAAATGAATTGGGTTATTTACTAAAATAAATCATAATTTAACAGCACCCGATTTCACTATTATTTAAACATCTTTATTTACTGATATTTTGCATGCCCTGCTCTACAAATGAAACACCATGCCATACTTTCGAAAAAATAATTTTTTTCTTAAAATTACGATATGAATAGAGTAACAATCAACGGCAATAACGGCGGATGCAGCCTTCGAATACGCCAGGTGGTGTTGATCTTAACATCTGTCGTCTCGCCAGCATATGTGTTTTTAACTTAAAGAAATCATTAAATAAGTGGGTAATAATATTGAATGTTGTTAGATGTGAAATAATAAAAATAATTTATTGACCAAAACATGAATCATCGAAATTTATGTTATTTTGAATTACTTACTTAAGGTTTGATGAAGATTCGTTTCGTTGTTAAAAATTCAATTATTACAAAAACATACGGAAGTGTTGATGTGACACTTTACTTTTTAAAAATTAACGTTATTATTCGAATACAAGATGGGAAACTCTATTCGCCCTCTGTCACTTTGACAGTAAGCGATTCACGAATTTCATGAAGGCGTTTTCTAATCGTGGAAAAGTTGATGTGTGGCTGTCTGTTACGGTACGATAATAAAAATAGCAGCAGCGCACCCGAATCTAAACACAATTTCCAACTTTATTTTAACGAATTAAAGAATTTTATTCTATGCGCTATAAGTTATTTTAATTGAAATTTACTGAACGGGCTATTAAAAAATTATCAGTTAGCAATTGCTATATTCACTGTATGTACCTAAATTTGTATTTATTGTTTAGGTATAAAGTGGAATTGTATATTAGTTATTTGAGGCAGATTTAATAATAAATGGTTTATGTTGTACGCGAAAAAATGTGCTGCATGAAATTTTACCCGGTTGTAAGGACAAAACATAAGTCAATTGAGACATAGGATCGATTTTACAATCGAAATCGAAAAATTCAAAATTACTGTTTTAAATATTTAATGGGCTCTAGGGTGGGGGGGGGCTATGGATCAGAACTTCGGTGCTGCAACTCGAACTGCCTTATTTGTCCTTAGTAACAACTGTGTGAAACGTTACGCTTTTAACACAAATTGTCACATTTTCCTAATTTTTATCTTGTATTACCCTTCACTAAAAACACTTTGGAAGCATATAGATAAATGCCCTTAAAACTACACTTTTGTATGTACAAAAGTTATATTAATTCTTTATGCTACACGAGTTTGATATTTTTTATGTATGTAGGTTATCACCTACATTATTACCTAATATTTTAGGTAAGTTACAAGATATTGAAAGCAATAAAAACTCTATGACGCTAATAATAATCTCCATGCACAAGAATAAACCCTAGCAATAATGACTGATCAACTATCTGATAAAAACGAATTACTGATTAAAAGTTGTGTTTGAAATGTGCGATATTGTAATGAAAAATACCGTCAAATACCGATTATTACAATAATAATCATATGCGGGCAACTATAGGGTAAGCTGAGATGAAACGAATACCTCTTAAAAAAATGGGGATATGTTTTTAGAAATAAAACCTAAATCGGATAAATAGGGGCAAACGGACATGGTCGAATAGGGGCAGATGATCACTTATAAATTTAATTAGTTTGTGAAGTTATTAATTTATTAATGTTATGGCGTAACAATATAAATGAAAAAAAAATTAGATTCGCATTTATTTTGGCCGAAATTGTTGTTCTAATTCCACCATAACTATAAGTACGGTCACTTGAAAGTATTTTAAGTTTGCTCCACTCTCATCTTACCTAATCTGGAAAATATAAATACAAAATAATAAAGAAGTAAATATCAGAAATTCTAATGTGAACGATGTGTTTCTAGTTTTAATTGATGATATACAGGGTGATTAAAAACTCTTGAGCCAAACTTCAACTGGTAATAAAACACACTTAAACAAGCACTTTTTGTCATACAATGTCTGGTCATAATTCAAACAGTGAAACGCTAGAGGGCGCTTTCCATAATAAGCGCAGCTTTTCACATCTGTCGTCAGTTCTAGTGTAGTTTTTAGAAAGAGTGAATCGTTTCGCGAATCAGAAGACGGACATACATTTCATGTATGGGGAGAGCTGATGAGGGGAACGCGAGAGAAGACCACAGACTGTACCGAGAGCGTTTCCCGACAAGACGCATGCCACTGATAAAGGAGACCGTTTCGCACAGATACCGGTGCAATCGTTGAAAGGGCTCGCGTCTTGTCAAAAACGTTCCCGGTACAATATTTCGGCTTTCCTCGCATTTCCGTCAGTAGGAAATACTTGAAATGCATGTCCGTCTTTTTCTGATTCGTGAAAAAATCACCATTTCTGAAATCTCCGATAGAACTAACGACAAGTGCGAAAATCGGCGCTTATTATGAGATGACCAGAAAGCGCTATCTAGTGTTTTATCGCTTGAATTACGACCATGCGTTTCTTTTATTTAGTCGCGGTAATCCGAAAAATAATCTAATACGAACACCTAGTGGTCCCAATTAATTCGGATTATCAAGACTACACTGTATTTTAAACACGTTCTTAAATTGAAAACAGTGAATTTTGGTTAATTATTATCCATCATTATTCGTACGCATAAATTGCAGCACCAGTGCAAGTTCAATGTAAATCAAGCCGCAACACCACCCGCTGCATTAAGTAGGTTAGGTAGCTTTAATCATTAGATGGTTACAGCAAGATTAAACTTACCTATTTCATTAAGGGTCAATATTTAGTATGCAAAACACATTTATATAAAGTACTACCTGAAAAATAATAATTTTTTTGTACGATGCCTATTGTTTTTCTAAGCGAATTGAAACCGTGTGTTATTAATTGTTACGCATTCCCAAATAAACAGCCTTGCTAATCATTTCCTGTCATATTCAGGTTAATGTCTATTAAAGACAATCAAATCACTTGTCAACGACAACTGCAAATTTAAAACGCTTTGTTAAATACTATTTAATTAATTATACGTAATAGCGGGTAATCTTTGATACCCTTAAAACCGAATTCGGAATTATATTTAAACAAGTATTTGAACGTTATCAAACTTATTTTGTTATGGTCCAACGAACTGTAAAACTCTAATGAAACTTTCACGGATTTAAACAAGATTAACAAACTTTAAAAACCAACAGAGGGTATAAAGACCTTTTTAACTTACAATTAGTAAGGAAAATGTGCTGTATTTATCGAAAAGTTGAAAAGGTATAACTTTTTTGTAAATTTAAATTATACTGCGTAGTACCTACTCTTATAATTTCATTATTTGACTATTTTACACTAAGTAGGTACATATTTATTTAATTCTTTACACTTAATTTAAACGAAATTTTTTTAATGTTTATTTTAAACCAAAATTAGTGTAAGGTTTAAATGTTTAATTTCACTTCGAGATCGATGCTTTTCCATTTCTCCGCAGCAATTTGACTTCTAATTTTTTGAAGCTTTCAGCGAATGATTTAATTAATTTATTTAAAAGTAACTTACAATCTACTTTATCTAATCAACACTTGGCAGTTATCCATGTCGAAGACTGGTGCTCTTCTTACCTTACTCACCATCCAACTTTTAACAGCGTTGCGCCCTAAGCGCAACGTTGATTGATTTATATGTTTACTTTTAAGAGCCGCGACGAAACCTGAAATTTATTGGTAAACATGCAACATGCAAAATTGTCATGCGAGAGCCTTCATTTACTATACGATGTTTTATCTGCAGCCTGCAAACGCATACAAGGAGATGTGCGTCCGTGCCTGAAATCAAGTTTCGAAAAATATTGTCTAAATTGTTTATGCTCGTATGACTTAGCAACAAGATCATAACCTCATCGAACAGATTATACCTAAGGTTTGCGGACAAATAAAAAAATGAAACGCGGGAATTGATGGTGTAATTAATAAAGTTCGAATAAAGCGGACGCTTTTCACAATCAATATCAGTGTGTATAATAGATATGGAAAATGTTTTACAAATCTCGGCTCGAATAATCGAGGTTCTACTGTATATAGTTTAAAACTTTACAAAACAGAGCGAAAAAGTTGCCACCATAACACCATTACTAATAGAAATTAGTGTCATATTCAACTATTAAGTAACTTTTTGTGAAAGAGTGTGCATTAATACTTGTTCGTAGACACAAATAGTTCGATCGGTATTTTCAAAAATATATTTCTCGAAATTGTAAGAATAACTAAAACAATCGTTTATCAGATTGGAATCTCATGTTATTATTCATCAAAATGGAAATTAAATAAAGGCCATTCCAATTTTATCCGATGCACATCATCAATAAAAGCTTACGTTTAATAGATTAATTCGCACGTTTCGCACAGTGCACAGGTGTCACCTCCTACCTCATACTTTTACAGTACTAACAAATTGTCTTTCATTGCCACGTCGTATGTATGTCATTTTCAAACTTTAAATAGAATTACAAATATACAGTAATGCAATCTAGTAATCATCTAGTCGATAACGTGCTTAGAAATAAAATTTGAATAACCTATAAGTGGTATCAATTTAACTGTTACTTCTACATTATATTATAATCGAAATATTTGTTTGCATTTCGTGTATTAACCGTAAGATTGTAATTTCTTCGATTATTATCTGGTTAAACATATTACGGAGTAACATTAATATAACAGCAGACGTGTTCTATTATACATATATAACAATACAGTTTCTTTTCTATTAAACATGTTGACAACTACTACGTTGAAATAGAAAGGAAATATGTATAGGACGTGGCGAAAGCTCGTATTCAAAGTCTAGCGGCATCCTTACAGAATACCAATGAAGAGAACAACCTAGAAAATCATTCACTTTATATTATTGTACTACCTTCACCAACAACTTTAGATAGTGTTTCACTTAAAAAATTCTGTCATTTAGGTTTTCGTAATAGGTACCTATAGATTTTTTTGCCCTTTTTATGATAAAGTGTTTTTAGAATTACTATTAAATGGAAATTGGGAATGAATTAAATTAGAGATATTTATGATGATAAATTGATAATGGTTAGAATTTTGACCACGAACAAATGAATACCTAATTGTTAATAGATTTACTTCCATGTATTTGCTAACTGGGGGGGATGAAATTTACTAATGCAAACATTCATGAAAAACGCAGGACTAATTCTAGTTATAAGTTTAAAAAAATAATAAAAAACCAGCTGCTTTACGCACCCAATGTTATATATTTCTCCCTCGGTTTTTCGCAAGAGATGTGAATGAGGATGAAGACATCTTGCATATTCTGGTGGTTGAAAAAATATAGTGTACAACTCGTTTTGAAAGAATACTTCGCACTAATGTAATTAAGCTCAAAGAGTCTCATTCGTACGATATAACCGCTTTTCAGCACTCGTTGCAACTAAACTGCAACTAAATGCAAACTACATTAATATAATATACTACATAAAAGAACTTTACAATTATGAATAATAGATAAATAGGTATATTTAGTGTCAAAATAAAATAATACGGATATTACATATATTGGTAAATAAAAACTTAAATTTGTTTAGCACAAACCCACGAAAGTATTAAAACAGGCCGTGCGTAACAGACTTCAAATCTTATGTTTCTTGAAAAAGAAGTGGATCTTCTTGCGACATCTTTTCGAGTAAGATAAACATTTCTCGTTTGAATCGTAGTTTTTGTGCATGGCTCAGCGCTTGCAAATCTGGTTTTAAACTCAGTAAGAACTGTTCATCGGCGTCGTCGGTTGTGGAAGTTCTTTGTTTTTTCGTTTGCAAATGTTTTGCGGAAAGCTTGTCTAAGGAATATTCCGAGGGACGCTTATTGTTTAATTTTGATGGAATATTAGTCGCATTGTTACCAACCAGTTTAGTTCCGACCCCCAATTCTCCGACACCATAATCTTCAAACGGGGAGAAAGTATCTTCAGAATCTGAATATACGCAATTATTCTGCAATTCTTCCTTAACAATGTCGATGTCGTGTCCTGCGAAAGTATTTGAATCGTGGTTACTGTTATTCTGAGGAGATTCTACGTTAAACGATAAATCTTCTGTATCTTGGTTGTCGTTCTTCTCTGCTGATTGTTCATTGTCGCTTCGTGGTAATTTCGTACTTATAAAAGGCATCATGAATTTCATCGCTTCGTACAAATAATATGGTTTTTTACCGTTTTTGACGTTTAGTTGTTTGTTTTTTCTTTCATATGCCACGTTTCTGACGAAGACGGAACGCAGATTTTTCCACCGCTTTTTACAAGATTTTACTGAAACAACAAATAAAAAATAAATTATAATGAGTATCGTTTCGTCACACGTAACAACGCGAAACAGAATATTAACATAATTTCGACTAGGATCGATTACATTGTAATGGGCATTAAGCCAAATAAATTTTTCTACCGAATAAATTGCGACACAGTTTTTATTAATGTTTGACAAATTACATAATATCAAACTAACCCGTAATGGTGTTCTGTTGTACCTAATAGCCAAGCCTAATAGTATCATAGCTTACCTTAAAACTTATAATTAATACTTTTAACAATGGGGATGCGCTCAGCAGGGCTCATCGCTGAAACAACGGAAAGTAAGCGCTACGTTATAATAGCTTACTACGGCTGAAGGACCTTAAGTTATTGTAATAAACACGTGGCACAACTGATATCAAACGTCAACTATAAAAATAAAATAAAAGAAAACGCAAATAAACGGCGGTTCAATTCAATCGCTGTTTCAGTGCTAAGGCAGCGATTTCCCGGCTGAATGCGCCCAATAATTCTTAAAATTTTCTTCTCGATTTATACCACTCGTTTTTGTGAAAATTAAACGTCTAAGACAAAAATCATAGAAAACAATTTGTTTGTTAACACTAGAAAGACTGTAGCGGTCAAATAACCGCTTCGGAAAATATTTATTTTCATTACTTATTTAAAAACAGTATACCTATTTAAATCATTTTATGATTTTTTCTATATCACTAAGTTTTAATGATTAACAAAGGAATTACATCTAATTAGCATATTAAGGGAAGTAAAGATTAATTTATCTAAAAAGACGAAAAGTGGTCTAATGACTGCTATTAATATTTCATTAATTATAATCCATAAACGGCTTAATGCATTACTTTTTTCTTTGAATTGCATGCTTACAAATAATATTACAATTGAATTATTATAAAGAAGCTTTCGGAAGCATCGGTAGCGTTTTACAATGTAACCAAATTTGGAATTGATATTCTTGACGAGATGACAAAAACTACCTATAGTGTGAACTGTCCAAGTAGATATTTTATAATATTTTGCACCTGGCGGGAATGAACCCTTAATAAATTCAGTAGAAATAGTGTTATTTTTTACAAAATTTAGTAATAAATATCGACGGCGTTTTGCCAGAACGACTTAACCCTCACTTTTTGCAAAAACGAGTTATTTTGACTATCTTATGCATCTAAGGCAAATACATCATCCGTTAAAACCTAGTAACAATATTCCAATATACGTTGTAAAGAACCGCTATTAGAGTATAGAAAGGATACTAAAATTGTCATCAAAAATTACAAATTTTTTAAAGTTTTAAAACATCGTTTCCAAATTGATTTTTATAACACCTCCACAAAGAAATTGAAATTTAAAAAAATTACGCGGAAACATGTCTGATGAATCGTCTTTTTTATTGGATAATAATAACGGATATATAATATTTATTTATTTTACATGTTTCAAAATTGCTAAAAGTAAATAAATCGACTTTTACCTGTTTATTTCTCACAATCGGTAAATTATTAACCAAGATTTGTTTATAATTTTTTTCTAGATTCCATAAATGGTCCTCTACAACGTATTGTAGAGTTGGTGCGCTAGTTTAAAATCATCCTGCATGTACGAGACGGCTCGACATTTGAACGTCAAACAAATACAGTAGCGCTCAAAAAGATTTCACCCTCTCTGTAGTTTTGCGAATCTTTTATAAATAAGTTAAATCGCTTTGAAATTTTCGATAAATATGTACCTGCCATTCAGGTAGGTTGTAATATAAAATACGTCAATTAATAAATATTTGATAAACAGTGCGACAAAAATTGTTTTTTCAAAATTGAAAGATATTGCAATCGGTAATTGATAAATTGTTCGAGAGTACGCCTCGCCGCTGTCAAGCGGTTGGTAATTGCCGCCAAGAATGCAGCAATTAGAAATATTTATGTTCTTTAAAGTTTCTAAAAAATAACCAAATTTGGTTTTTGAACGGCATCGAGATTTCATTTATAATATCATAATGAATTTATTGTGGTGAAGATAAACAGACAAATGTCACTTTATCGTGTTTCTTATAGGCCTTATCCTTAAAACTATTAGTCATAAAAATTGAGTCTTAATTGATCACATAATACAGGAGATATCGTTAAAATATCTTAAAATGCAAGGGAGTGAAATATCTTCGAGTGCTACTGTAGATACGAAAAGTATTTTAGCTTGTTGACTAGGGAATTATTATATTGCCTAAATGATGGAATTATGGAAATATATTTTAATCTCATTTTATTGGATAATAAATTTCAAATTTAACACGTTAAACCTCACCAGTCCAAAAAGAAGTTGTCCTTATAGACCAATTTATATTCTTATCTCGTGAGAAATTTTAAAACTTCATATTTATATAAGCGTGCCTAAATAACGTGGTTAACAAACACCTATACGGTAAACAGTAAACCAGTTTTTCTTAACAAAGAGAGGCTACGCCGCTGATTATTAAACGACAACATTGCGTTGCCTGTAAACTTTATCGCTTACCATTCGCGTTCAATGTTCGTGCTATTTCTATCCATGCCGAGTCCACTGTTGTTCTTGAAAAGTAATCTCTACAGGTGGAATCGTACACGCATGGGAATTTTTTAATTGTACCTACGAATTTGACGTTAAATAAGCTGTCATATGATCTATCGAGCTCCATTTAAACATTTGTACGTTCACACCGAAATTTGTCGAGCAACTGGCGACGTGACATTTGCGCTCACATGACGCGTGCCCTGGCAACCACGATACTCGATCGTTCGCAATCATGTAGGAGTTTGCGCCATAGTATATGGTTTACAGTTAGGTAGGTACTTACTTAAAATATAATCCTAATTATCTACACATTCGAAATTTAGTGGCTATTTAATTCATCGAATCACATAAAAATCGTAGATAAAATTAAACTCACGTTTATAATAAAATTAATTAATTACCCGTCACCTTGTATAAGCTCGTACTACTTATCGTATCGACGCCGAAGCGATAATAATGATACCCGCAATTCCGATCTTAAAACATTTTCTTATTCAGATCAATTGAGAACGAGTTTCGTTTATAATTTTTTTTTAATTTTTAAAGTTTAATTCTAGTTTGAAGTGATGTGTAAATATTAAATTGTAAACTAGAAATTCACAGGCATCTACTCGAACAAACAACAATACCTACAGTGTGTCCACGATAGTATACCTATGTGTAATTGACCAAAAAATTTCGAACTGAATTTTGATATTCTGGATTTAGCTCCTGATTGTCAATCATTCATATACAGGGTGTTTTAAAAGCAAATGACTAAAAAAGACGAAAAAACTGACCTAATTTGAAAAGTTTTCAAAAAATGTATTTGAAATAAGTTGTTTCGAATTAAAATATAGGTTTTCGATCCCAAAAATAAAAATTCAAGATTGTAAGGTCCGACGACCTTAAGCAATGGGAACATCCCCATCTTTTTTTACATTTTTTAATGTAATATTATTTACCTTACTTATTGATTATAAATGCACAAAATCGTATTAAAATTCGTAAACAAACACTTTTTATTGTCTATGACTTTTATATTTACCTACATAATTTTCAAAATTTTGTAATTTCAAAATTGCAGTCGTTTAAATATTTTAAAGTCGGCCATTTTGAAAACTGCTCAAAGGTGTTTTTAAAAATTTAATATTTTTAGAGTCGCGCAAAAATACGCTAAAACTTTTGTCTAAAACATTATCATCAATTTTCTTTAGATTCTCTAGGTTGGTAATAACACTAAACACCAAATTTGAACTGTTTTTCTTGCCTTTAAGCAAAAGTTGGCGATTTTGACTAATTAGAATATGTAATTCGAAATGTATGTCGCTTAACAATTTTTTGGGATTTCAAGTTAAGATTTTGAGGAAGTACTTAAACATTTTTAAAGAAATCCATTGTTATGATGTCATTTTCGCATACATTCTGTAAGCGAAAGATTCAAGAATAAGATCCTTGGTGCGAGTGAAGAAAGTGCATTTTCAAGGACATAACGCACATCATCCCGTTGTATGTCTTCAGTAGAGCTTCCAGTAGTTCATAATAGTTTTCCGCCTTATTATTTTCCAGAATGCTCGTGCAAGCAGCTTTCCCGATGTTCCTGTTTTGCAACCGGCGACACAAGAAAAGTGTTGGGCGATAGGACAAAGCTGCATCCAATTTTGGATTTAGCACCTCCTAAACCGTAATATTTGCTATATTTTGAGTCGAGGCTTTCAGTGTTGTTCAGTGTAATTTCCCTCGCACGATACGCGATTTTCGGTAGGTAGATAGTTGGGTTTTCACAGTATTTATTTAAAAACTTGCTTTTCTTGAAACAATAACAGGGACCATGGAGGCCTGAAATAGATATATGTACTTATACTTATTTTTTGTAGTCTGTGAAGAAAGTAAAAATTTGTGTTAAAATGTTAGATCGTTGCTAACCGTTGAATAACGAAAGAATTTAGTCCAAAAATACTGACTTTTATTAACATTTTATATAACTAGTGGGAAATCGATAATTTTTCGGTTAAAGATTCCAGCAATTAGAGCTTCTAAAATGTCAAGTTGTTTAAACGAGAAAGTGGGCGTTTCAAAGCAGTTTTTCCGGTATCGGACGATTTCGACGTCAGGCATTTTAACCGCAGACATTTCGACACTGAAAATAACGTGATGATAATAAGCAACGGTACAGTTTCTTCAGACCTGATTAATTATTGTTGCAATTATAAATTCTATAGTTTAAGTAGTCGAAGATTAATTTGTATGAAGATTTGTGATGTTATGCTTAAAACAACTCATTGTCGGTATAGGTACGCGATAATAATCTTGAAGCAATAAGTACTTAGGTGACTAATGGTCACAAAATGATGACTAATTAAAAATTGATTGGAATTGTTAAGCAATGACATCTGGTACTGAAATATTTTTTCCGACGACCACTGTGAAAAGTGCATAATTTCACACCAATAAATGTTACCGACAGTTGACCGTTACAAACAGCTAGGTCGGACGTGCGTAAAGAAATTCGTTAGTCAATCGAAAACGTTGTGGCCCGTGTGCAAACATTGCGCACGTTACTCGTCCAATCAAAAGCCCTTTAGTCTGTCATGCAATGTCTTTACGCAGAAACAGTTTTATTACTAATTGTAAAGAGAGACGACTTTTAAAGACATTTCGGCGCGAATATTTTTACCGAGCGTGCTACCAAGTTTTAAATAAATTATGTTAGTCTTCGTATGTGCTGCATGGTATTCGAACGTATATACGGCCTATCCAAACCTATATACAATTCACATCATAGATAAAAAGTTACTAAATTGTTTTTGTAATTCGGTTTAAAGTTTGGAAAGTGACATATTCTATCGATAATTTGCCTACGCACATATTAGCTGGTATAAAAAAAGACTACAAGTCATTAGAACTTTAAAAATACGATATACGAGGTGACAGCACGTTGTGAAACGTCATCATCTAGTAAACTTTCATTGATGACGTGATCGCTTATAGGTTTGGATAAAGAGGATATATATATATATATATATATATATATATATATATATATATATTACATATTTGTTTTGTGAAGAAAATCGTCTATAAAGCCGATTATTCTACTTTTATATAAAGGAAGATTAGTTTAGTTTATCTACACTAACCTAAACTGACCTCATCGGCACTACTCTAAACTTAAATTCATCTACACTAACCTGAACTAACTATCTTTCATACGTTCTAACGCATGCGAAGACTAAAACCGTTTATTTAAAATTGATAACGCTTTCGGTAAAATATGTCCACGTGTATTTACGTCATAACGATCGCGGTGCGCGTAACGCTCACGTCCAAATGTCCGGTTCCCTAGGGTCGCGGTAGACAATGAACTAAAATAATCAAACCAGATTGATCACGAAATTGAAAAAGTGAGATGTTTTTATTAAGTAGGTAGGTACATGTGTTCCTGTAAACTGCAAAGTTACTCTGCAAAATTTGTAAATTTTTTGTCTTGTTTGTGAAAACTGATACAACTTGGACATTTTGCACGAAAGTTATCTAACCGCAAATATACCGTGGATTCGACTTTTTTACCTTTTTATAGTCGGGAAGATTATATTATGTAAGCTTTCATTAATTTAAATGGTAAAATATAAATCATTTTGTACTAGTTGAGAAATATTTCGAATACCCTTACCTCGACCTTAAATACTTACGTACATACTAACGGTACTCCGCAAAATTAATTAAATTAAATTATTTACGACTTTTTGGTTAGACCCGCAATATATATACAGTTAAGGTTACGTAATTTCAATTCTATAGTCTCTGGTAAGTTGACCTAATTGTTACCTCGGAATATTTCGACCCTATACTGTACCTATTATACCTACATTATTCTTATTGTAGGCATGTACTTAATTTTGATTACGGTTTTCAAGATCAAATCTCGACTTGATCAAATCGAAGGTATGTATTTGGCTGTTTACTTACATATAATAAGTTATTTTATAGTTTCGCCAAGTTCGCTTGCTTGATGAGCAAAAGTAAATTAAAAGTTGCGAACGTATCTAATGGGGTATACGAACGCTGTTTTAACATACTACATAAATATTTACGTAGTTAATTGGAGTAAAGTGCCAAGGAAGTAGAAATCTACGAGTTGTTATAAAATTGTGCGCTTGTTAAAGTTTATCAAAATTTCTGAAAATATTAATGGAATGGTTTGCATGACAATCACTTTTCCCTCGAAACGTATTTAATAGAAAGGCTGCATCAATATTTGCATTTCATCACACGCTCGATTTGTTTCCTCTAAAGGTGTTAAAGTCCTTTACGAGCCTTCATTTAAAATATTCATCAGCTTTGAGAATATTCCGCCCATCTTTACAGGCAAGTCACATAAAATAAAGCTTAGGTACTTGCATGCTAGATTTTATGCGACATTTTTATACCGATTGCGGTATTACATCGAATGTTATAAATTTCGTTTTGATGATAAATTATTCATTCTTTTGTATAACAATTCGGTATTTAATACAATGTACATAAGAACAATTAGTTAAATTACATAAAGAAATTAAACTGCACTTTTCTATGGAAGCATGAATTTTGTGATGTTGAGATCAAAAAAAATATATCCGCGGATAGAAATTATGATGTCATCCAAATGGTCGCTACTTCGAAACTACTTCGTTTGCCAAGGTTGCAACGTCGTAATCATTTAAATATTTAATCGCATTATGAACTGATAATATACGAAACAACTAATGGAATATGTAACTTCTTTCGTAATTTATTGGAATTCGAAAAAAAAAATTAAATTAGATACTTTCTAAATTATTAAAAGCGAGCTTATTGACTTTTATACAATAGATTTAAAGCATTTATAAACAAATTTAGGCAACATTACTTCAGTTTCACAGTCGGTGCGTATTTTAAATTTCGATGTCATATTCATGGTGTGCGTATTTAGTGCTTATCGAAGTGTTTGCCTTTGTGCGTGTGCGTTATTTTGTTTGTTTTTGAATATAAGGATTACCTACCTACAGAAAATTGATTTCTACGGCGAAAACATACATACAAACATCAAAGAAAGATATGCGGTTTTTAAAGCATTCAACTAACGTTCCGTATATTTATAATGTATCTACCTAATAATGTACCTAATATACCTACTTATAGGTGTAAATACATGATCTGTAGCTCTAACGCAAATTTTTTGACACCCAAGTTGATATGGATAAGCATTCTAGAAACTTAGGTGCACGATCTTTTTTTTAGAATGCCTACAACCACTTCAATTTGCAATATGCATTTAAATAAATTATGTACCATAAAGTACAATTGAAGTTATGTTTTCGGTTGGAAAACCGATGGTTAACGTGGAAAAACAGAATATACCTACTATATGTTTCAAAATAACATACTTTAAAATTATTTTTGTAACGAGACTGTTGGAGAACAAAGAGATAAAATATACATTTAAAGAAAAATATAGGTACACTTCGTCCAAACCTATATGCATCCACGTCATCAATACAAGGTTACTAGACGACGACGTTTCACACAGTGCTGTCACCTCGTATCTCGTATTTTTACAGTTCTAATAAATTGTAGTCTTTCTTTATACCATCTAATATGTGCACAAGTAAATCATCTATAGAATGTCACTTTCCAAATTTTAAACCGAATTACAAATAAACAATCTAGTAACTTTTTCTTGATGACGTGAATTGCATATAGGTTTGGATAGGCCATATTTAAATGTATCATATATTTTACCTCTTCTTTCACAGATACAGGTTACACAGATGTGGCTAAAGAAAAATATAGGCGTTTATAATTATTTTTTTTATAGATATCTAAATATTTATTGCTTTTTTTACACCTACGTATTCGTATTTAAATACGTAATTTTTAAAAATGATTAATTTTAGGATTTTATTTTTTTTTAATACTTTGGTCAATTTGAAAAATAAATCAAAAGATTATTTTACAATAGGGAATATGCTTTTTAAATGGTTGTTATTTTGGGCCATTTTCTTTTCAGTTAATTTGCTTACAGATTGAAAAAGATAAAATTCAAGTTTTGATTGTTTTATCGATTTTTATAGGTGCTGTTTAGAATATCTAATAGATAAGTACTTACACGAAAATGTTAATATTTAAGTTTTTAAATATTTAAAGAGGTGAGTGCATTTTATTATTGAAATTAAATTACGCTAATTTCGTCACATTAATAATATTACGTTAACTTGAATAACTCTCCTCGTTATTATTTTTGTTGATTATCTAATTATTTGTTAAATAGGTATTTGGTAATTGTTATTTGTTATTAGGTATTTATCGCTACATACCTATACGTATTGCATTTTTTTTACATTTATCTAAAAGACAATTTAGAGACCTTTTATTAAAAAGAAAACGTGAATTGAGAAATTGTGTCAGTGGTTTCGCTGGTTTAAGATGGGTATGTATTAATAAAAGCATTTCGAAATAACGGCCATCTCTTGACAGCATAATTCCTGTCTGTAGGAAAATTTTTCGATCTCTATATCACAAAATACATATCTTAGACAGGTCTATCCTTGTGTAAAATATCATGTTTCATCAAAAAGGGCAGTAGGTATCAAGCTAAAACTATTTCTTGTGCTGTTTAGCTACTTATTATAACACATTGGGGGTGGTAGCAATTTTATTATTTCATATTAATTACCCTTCTGATTGGTAATAATTGAATTTTTATTAAGCTACGTAAATCCACTCATTTACAAATAACGACACAAAAAATATTTGAATACAAGTGTAGGTTTTAACAACCTGCAGTGAATGCCTGACTGACCTTTCCTAACCACGAGAAAAGTTATCGGCTGCTTGGATAAGCTGGTAGAACTGGCCTTCCTCTGGACACCTTGGACCCCAATTGATCTGAACCTCTTCGCGGTACCCATTCTCTCGCTGCTCACTGATGGTCCAACAACTTCCCTTACTTTTATATGAAATCTGCTGATTTTACGCATTCCCTTGCTGTCATTTCTGGAGTAATGACATGATAAGATTTTGGTTCGCTTTCAATTACAACTTTGTTGAATTGAATATCCTTCGTCTATACTTAGATTTCCGTTACAATTGTCAGCGTCTGTATTGAAACTTGTTTTTAATATTTCGTTTAATCCTATCATGTCATTATGGGTCGTTACACTACTTAAATACGTTATAATTTAAATTACAGTTAATTTGTACTATATCGTACTTAATTTACGGATTTTAACAGCATTTAAGAAAGTATTTAAATTATTTATCCATAAAGTTCTCAAATTAAATTTAGTACTAATCTGAAATTAAAATCTCGTACATTAATTAATGAAACAATTATAGCTTTCTAAATATTCTAGCAACAGAATTTCGGTCTCTTGGTTTCCTCTGACGTGCTGTGACCAAAGTTGATATAGCACCTACATTATAATCCGCCGATTTGTTTTTTAGTAGATAAATTGCAAGTTATTATCTACATAAAATTTTCTATCAAGAGAAAGTTATCGCTCTTTAGTGTAAAAGTACGAAGATGATGATAGCGCGGAAATGTAAAATTAAATCAGTTGGTTAAAATCGATTGGCGTTGAAATAACGTTTTAATAATTTGAAGGATGTATGCTTTTTTATACATCTAATACTTATTCATTGCTTTTTAGCGGCAAGGCGAGTTGTTTACACATGTTTAATTTTTCACGCAACAGAAGTTTTATATCCTATCCATTTTTAACTCGCAAAAGAAAAACATTTACATATAAAGTAGTATAAAATTTTGATTGTACTGATTTTTTAGATGAAGTTCTACATCATTCTAGATAAGTTTAATTTTCGTTCAATTTATTGATTTGCGTGTATCTATATTTTCAGTTTTTTATCTTTATTAGGTATATATCTACTTTCTTGTTCTTCAAAGTGTCTGATTAATAACGTACGTTCACTAATTAAAGATTTTAATACTTGTAATTAGTTATAAAATATAGTAGTTTTTATTAATTTTTCTTCTAATTGTAAAACTCAAACATCAAAATATATCGACGCAGTTTTGGGAGAACGTCTTAACCCTCACTTTTTGCGAAAATGCGTTATTTTGTCTATTATATGCATCTAAGGCAAAGACATAATGTGTTAAAATCTGGTAACAATATCTAAATTTTTTCCACCAGAGAAATTGATTTGTATTTCCGCAAAAGCTATCTTCTTATAGATTACGCTACAACATAATAAAATGTGCGCTCCTGTAAAATTTACTTTTTCTAGGTTAAGACGTTCTGCCAAAACTGCTCGATATTATTAATATTATTCAATTCTTTAAATAATGTATTGTAACTTCACTACATAGCAAGTATTAATAGGTAGATAATAATGGTAGATTAATAGCGACCAAGGTCATTTCAAGTAATAATTAAACAACGGTTAAGTAGTCACAATTAGTTAAGTTACATAGTCTGTTAATACCTTTCATTGGTCAATATCGCAATGTTTCGATAGACACTCTGTCGTGATCAGGCTACAAAAACAATGCATGAAAATACTAAGAAAAATTATCAAATTAATCGACATACCGTAGACATAAAAATGTTAACTAATTGCAATTTGACGTTACACACGGTAGATAATAATACTTGTACCTAATCGTAATAAATTAGTTAATGTTTAGAATGTTTAAAACAGAAAAATCAATATTCAAAGAATTTAATATAGAAATTCCTAATTTTTATTGACGTTACATGGTATGTTGTAGGTACATTTAGCTAATATAACATATCTTACTAATAGCTTGTTATTATGTGTTTTATTAAACGTAACTACTGTTTTTTTTTCATTCGTATCTTGATATAGATACTTACATATATTATTTAATTTTTTCGGTGATGTCTATTATTTTAAATTACAAAAATTCATTTGGCGTTAACTTTAAACGCAAATGATATTTAGAAAAACCAATTGATTGTCTATCGTTATAATATTGCCTATTACATTCAAGACTAAAATCAGGCGTAAAGAGCATCGCAAAGTAGTCTCACGTTTATTTATTCATCGACTTTAAATGCAAGAAGTAATATACATACGTCTGACTATCTAGGATGCAGCTGTAGGGATCAAATTTCCAAAAAGTGGATCGGATATCGTTGCATTCGATTGGAATCATTGATCCCACACGGCCATTGCTTCGCGCTAATGTAAACACCGCTTAATATACTTAAAGCTGTGTTTACATTAGCGAGGAGTCACGGCTGTATCGTAGATAGTCAGACGTATACATATTACTCGTTGCATTTAAAGTCGATGAATAAATAAACGTAGGACTACCTAGCGAAGCACTCGCGCATTCTTTCAGCCGTGGCTCCACGCTAATGTAAACACCGCTTAATGTTTTATCAGTTGAAAAATTATTCATACAAATAAGAATTTATTTTTCATTTTATCTTCGTCACTTTAAAACGAATCTCTTCAACATTCAAATTTCATTTTCTTAAACGTGTGCTCGTTTAAAACATTTTACACGGACAATCTTACGTGTTACAAAATTCGTAACATCGATTTATATTCATGCGTTGTTTCGTACGCTTGCAGTTGCACTTGCTCTGAAAATTTAACATTGCGAATGTTTCAGTTTGTCTTAGACTTACATTACTTTTTTAATAAATCGCTCGCTTTTTGCCGTGTTATTAAAAATGTAACATGCACACTTACTATAATTATTGTAATATCTACATCAATATTAATATCAAACAAAACATCAACGTGATGATTTACATGATCTGGTCAAACATCTATTAAAAAAATAACATAAATGTAATTTAATTTACCTACACAATAATTACTTTTGGAAAAAAGATTTGCCGCGATTTTTTCAACACAAATTTCGCTTAGGGAAAAAAATTAGGCACCTAGTAGATATTTAATTCTAAATTTATCATTTATTTTTAAGATAAAAGTAAAACACCTAAAGTTATTATTTCCCTAAGAACTAAAGGATTTTGTTGGCGACAAAATCTAATAAAATATGAGTTTGGTTTTAAAAGCGAATATATAGAAATACACTTACTTAACAAAGCGGTTTTTCGTATAAATTAATTAAACGCATGTTTAAGTAAATAGGTATTTATTATTAAAATATTAATACAAGAACATTTCATCATAGATATTTATATTTAATACAGTTTCAGTGCGATTCTGAATTCACTTAACACGATTGTTAGATAGCAAAAATTGTTCCACTTGGGAATTCTAATTTTACATTTGTAACAATCTAAACTGTCAAAATAACAATTCTTGTTATAAAAGCTTGTTATAATATAATTTTAATATTTTATGCTTATAAATTAATCCTATCGTTAATTATATTCATGTAAATGCCTTAACTAGACTAGAACTTGCTAAAAATCAGTAAGTACCGATTATTTCTTCGTATTGTACACTATGTGTTTTGCGTTCTTAACACAAACAATAGGTAAATAACTGAAGTATAGGATTAGAATTCTTATTTACATAAAAATGATTTATGTGTACAGTTATGATAAATAATTACAATTTTAGACGGAGAATATGAATGAAATATCGTGTTATTCGGGATAACAACAATCCAATTGAACTACCAAATACTAAATTAAACGTTTTTGTTTAAATAAAACCCTTGTGATAAATTTAATAAGTATCGGAATTACAGAAATTTGCAGATGCATCTCGAAAAGGCAAAATTCCATTCCATTTACAGGATGTTTTGTCATACATACATACATGCGGGTACATACAGACATGTCATACATAGATTTATTCAAAATAAATGCATATTTTTAACACAGGTTTTGATTTGTCTAAATTTCTATTTTGCCATCTATTTCTATGTTATGTTTATTAGTTCTGCGCTTGCGCCGAGGCGTTTTGTTCTAATGCGCAGTCACTTTTCTTAACAAAGATTGTTAAGAAAATTGATTGTTATCCCTAGTAAACCATAACAATCATTGTTATAAATGATTGTAGATTTTCTAAATTTTAGAATATCAAATATATAGTAACGAGTTAGTCACAAGATTGCTATAAGTTAAAGCGTAACAATGGTCTTTACTGTACCAATAAGTTAGCAAACTTAAGTCAGAATCGCACTGATAAACACGTTTAATACTAGTTTTGCAATGTGTAACATTGTAAAATTATATTTTAATCATATATACAAATCTGCAGTGGAAAATAAAGCATAGGCTATGGTTGGAATTTCTTCTCCGTGCCGTGGTAGCGAACGTGTTAATTAATAAGTATTCATTTCGTAATTTTAATTAAATTTAGAAAAAGCAGTCTCGCTAAAAGAAATTTAACTTGGAATAAAGTTTTAAGCGAGTAAATTAAATTTACGCAAATTAAGGAAAAAATATGGTATAAAGGCAAGATGAACTTAATATTAGTTGCGAAAAATTTGAAAATTAAAATATAGTAACTTTATCAACGAAAATAGGTGGCGTCGCACTTACTATATAAACATAAGAAATTACAATCGATCGTGAGTTGCAATTTTTAGTACCTACATAAATGCATTTCAAACAAAATAATATATTATTGCTTTAGACGTAATTCATATTCTGTAAAAAGCTTTGCGGAGTTTTCTAACGGTGGCAAGAATGATTAAATATTCATATCAAAATTAATTTTTACTTGATAATATACCTACTGAAATTAATTATCGATACAAATATTTCAATTTGAAATTATTTTATAAAACTTGGAATGCTAAGAACAACGTACTATCCGTAATTGAAATATAGAGAAGGAATCAAAAAATGTACACAAATTTTAATAAATTGATGCAATCTATTAATCCAGTCAAATAGGAACGAATTTCGACGTATGACGAAAAAAATTGATAAAGGTTTGAAGCTTGACAGAAATATTCATTCAGACGTACTATTTAACATACTAAATGCCCTTAACTTAATCTGTTGATCTCGAGCCGCCATCTTGGAAAAAGTGTGTCAAGTAAGAGTTCCTCTCTCACTCTCTCCTGGTGCCGTTTAGCATGGTTTCGAGGTCGGCGATCAGCATGGCAAATTTCCAGCGATCTCTTGCTGTGTGGACTAATTTTTATCTGTCTAACTTTAATCAGTTTCTAATACTAGACATCCACGATGTTCTTCTTCTTCTTCC
This sequence comes from Rhagophthalmus giganteus, assembly GCA_036326145.1. Taxonomy (NCBI): domain Eukaryota; kingdom Metazoa; phylum Arthropoda; class Insecta; order Coleoptera; family Rhagophthalmidae; genus Rhagophthalmus; species Rhagophthalmus giganteus. The sequence goes on along the minus strand of JARFJA010000088.1, from coordinate 27,987,491 downwards.
TTTTCCACGCTTTCCTTCTTCTCTCCCTTCCAATATATTTGCAACATAAAATAACTACTTGTCTAATAGTTTGTACCAACTCCTCATCTTTACCAATTCTACGCACAAGTTCGCCATTAGATGTTCTATCCGTTCAAAACATAAATCAATTGCTTACCCAATCTCCAAATCATTTCAAGCAGAGAAATGTAGATTTAGTTCTGCTTCCTACTGCCTGCTGAAACAAATTAAAAACAATGTTTAACTACCATAATATTGGTAATATTGCTGTTCATTGATGTTTTTCAAATTAAAGTTATGATTAATGAAGTTTTTTTATCGTTTATTACGAACTTCGTATATAATGAGCTTGTGTTGAGAGTCCTTTGTAGTTCGTTATAACCGGATTCTATTGGTGTGTATACATTCTTTGACTCCCTCTGTATATATTTGTTTAAGCAATTCTGAATCCCTACAACAGTTCCAATACACGTGTATCGTAATGTTTACATTATTAAGATAAGGTACGTATGTATGATAAAAATTGAAGTTTCATTATTGGATTGATGTTATAGACTTTATACACTCGCACTAAACTTACTTGTAACGCCTAATAATAAGCAATAAAATTTACCCAAAAATTGAATAACATTACCACGTTACCATAGGATTCTCCCCGTTTACTCTTGTAAACATTCCCCATGCCCCTCCTATTTTTCACAGTGTAGGATAAGCAAGTTAATGTTTTAAAATGTATTAATAAACAATTTGCGTGAGCAAATTTTATACGATCATCTAATTTGATCCTCATGAATTATTTTCTTTCAAGTGCGTATAAAATATTTGATGTACTACCTTTGACGGCTCTGGCTACTTCAAATAATATTTGAATGTCCGAACCTGAATCACTTTTGAGGTCCCTTTTAAATGTAAATTGTTTAATAACTTATGCCGTATCTGTAAACTTCCAGAATTTAGAGAATATTAATTTAGGTATATAATCTAATTTTGTATAATTAAAATTACATATTTTCACCATGACAATTATATTGCGGATTATTTTTTATTACTAAAAAAATTTTATTAACCTGTCATTTTAATAAAATATTTAAAAAAATAGAATTTGTGTAGGTAGATACCTAAGTATAAAATATTAATTTTAGACGATATCCTTTACAAAACGCTTATTTGCATAAGGACGGCCTTTAAGGGACATTTTATTATACATTGTGATTATTCAATCTATAGGAAGTTTAGGGAACCGTGGTAATCTCTTGCTAAACATCCTAAATAATATAAAGGAGGCAAGCTAAACCTTGGTGAACTCCAAAGAGGATCTCTTCCGAACGTTCGCCACGTGTAGCCGCGGGGATGACGGGTTAATTCAGGCGCGCAACCTGAGCCACAGTGTTATTGATTTAAACCGCCCCAAGCCGCGCGCAATGCAGCCTCTGACAGCTTCATCCATTCCCATTCGTTCCCCTATACCCTCGACTGATGGTCATTTCGTTATGTCTGATTCCGATTCAATTGCCACTTTTAGCGAATTTGGACCATTTATACTGTTATTGAATTTGATGAAGTTATTTAAGTTAGTTTTATTGGGCTACCGAAAGCGCCGGATTTAGGATTTGTATTCTCAACAGGTGTACGTACCTCTGCAACTAAACAAATCGAATTACATTAATCCGTTCACTTAATTTAAATTTATAATGACCATTTTATGACTCCGCCACGTATACACCTTGTTGTAGAACACGTGTACAGTATATCATCGCTAATCCGGACAGATAAAAAAAATAGCTTCGTTCGGATTTGTGAATTTTACGAAAAATAGAAGTTCGTATTTAAAAAACAAATATTACAAATGGTACTTACTTACACAAATAAAACAAGAAATAGTGTTCAAATAATTCTATTTTTGTACACATAATCTTTTTTAAATAATTTACTAAGTACTTTATGTTTTTGAAAAACAGTTTACCTATTTATTAATTAACTTTTTATTGTAATTCTTCAAATTTAATGTTTTCTAAATCACTGTCTTCGTATATTAAGTGAGTCAATATTTACTTTACAAGTCACTTATTTAATACTTACAGTAGAGCATCGATTATCCGGACAGTTCTGAATTTGAAAACTTTTACTAGATACTTACATAGGTAATACAATGTTTAAAATGTAATATAATTTTTTTTGTGAAGATTGAAATATGTGTTAGTATTTATGAATAAATTTGAAATCTGTATAGCAATAGAACATATATGTTGGCTCAATTTATTAGCCCGGTATTTTAAGTATTCTCCAGAATATCGATTTTCCGGACACTATCGATCCCCAATTAATCCGGATAATCAATGTTCTACTATATTATAGTTTTATATTATACTTTTGAATTAAGTTTTTATGTCTATTAACTGTATTATTGCTTTGTAATTGAATAGGAAGGGTAACTATATTATTAACTATTAACTCAATTGAAATCGACATGATAAATCATTATCATATTACTTAACAATTGAATTTTCTAATATCCAAAACAACTTTTAAGATAAACTGTTTAATCTTTATAAATAATATTTATCACAATTATTGTAAAAGCAAATAATAAATTGTTACATAAAATATGTAGACCAAAGATTTGAAAAATCTTGGTTTTTGGAAATCGCCAAATTTATGTGTGCGTCAATGACAACCTATCTATTATCAAATCGCTTTCTTAAGGCTGCTACATACTACACAGGCAGCCTCTCTGGCGCCGAAGCTCTAAACAGGCCAACGGGTCGTAATTGGAGAACTTTATAAATAAATATGTACGTATACCAATGAGCTTGTCCAAATGGGGCGATTTACGCGCATTTTGACTCGCACGATTGTGACATATTAGAGACCCATATATTCGTCCAGATTCACTGGCACGATTTGCTACTCGTACGTTAATTGCGTGCAATACGCCGGAACCTCGACTCGCGCGCGAGTCGTTATACGAGCGACACCGCAATTGCGTCGCGCGATAGTTTACAGTGTGAAGACTGTGTCATGTGACTAATATTCATTGTTGTCTTTGGGCGGCGCAGTGCCACCACCTCCACCATAACTTTAACCTTTAAGTTAGTTAATCGCAGTCTTACATCGTTCAAGTTGTCATACATATATCGTTAGCAGTCAGCGGTAGTCTTTGTATTTCGTTCAATCTTTACAGTCGATCATATATTGTTCATTATAACGTGTATCGTGTTCAAACAGTTATCAATCATTCGTCGTTATAATTTACATCGTTAACCAATATTCTTTCAATAAATAAATTATTATTATTCATCGATCGTTTCACTTTTCATTCGAAAATAGGACGGTCGAGCATTAAAAATCGACAGAACAGCTGTATTAATTATAAGTAAAATAAGATTACCATTTAAATATAAGTACGTATAGTAAAAATATAGAGTTACGAAATTAGTTTCCTTAGATTTTTCTCCGAACAACTTCCATATTTGAATTTTCTGCTTTTCTCTTGAACGAATTTTTAGGCTGTCGTTACTATTGTACCGAAAAGAATGCTTAAAATACTGTAGAGCTGGATACAAGGAAATCTTTTATCTACATTATACAGCTGCTTCTTGCATTTTTCCTGGAATAATACGTATAAGAATTGTACACAAAGGATTTCTTTGTGTGACATGTTACCTTACAGTTGCATCTTGAAATTTTATTCTTTATACTAGTTATTTGCATTTTTCATTTTGTACAGTTAAATTTAAGTTACATTAACTTGATAATGAGATAACTACTTGAAAATGAAAACGACTGGATTAATTATTGGATAGGATATACAAAATGATGAAAATGTGTGGTACGTCAAATCAAACAAACAAAATAGTAGTAAATAATTGATGATCAGTTTATTTAGAATTTTAGCGTTTAAATGAACTATAAAATTAAATATGTAATGGCAAAATTAATACATAGACCTTATTAAACGGTAATTGAATTTAATTACTTGAACGTAGATTCGACAGGCATTATAGTGTTTAATGGAATTTGAAATTTTTGCTCAAGGTAGATATACAAGCATCGAGACTATCTAATTTCCTTAACCAACATCGTTTGAAACAAGAACACAATTACGATTACATGCAGAAGTTAAGACAAGATCGTATAGAAGACGAATATCTAAGACCTAGTCCAACTAAATGTTACATTACATAAACCAAGAACATTAGAATCATTTAAAAATCAGTCTGCGTGTATCAGTGAAACCTCTATAAGACGCTCTCGGTTAAACCTTTTTACTACGTTTGTCGCTTAATACGAGCACTTTTCAAACTTTCTTCAATATCAGTCTTGTTTAAGGCGCGCTTTTAAACTAATTTTATGAAGAATGTTAATATTATTAAGAAAAATTACTTATAGTAAAGTAAATTGTTTTTACTGCGCCTGACGCTAGCTATTTAAGATATGGCGGATTTACATAGATGTTACATCAATCAAATATTTTGCGATTGGTGATCACAATTTGTGAATTTTTCGACATTAAAAAAAAATTGAATTCAGACTACGCAGTATTTCGCAATGTAGGTATTCAAAAATTCGTTTGTTAGTACTTAGGTACCTACTTACGAAGTGTTTATAAAAAAGCGTGATTTGAAAATCAAAGAATTAATCTCAACCAATTACCTACCTACGATTTTTAATTGTTATTTAAGAGGTAAGTGAATAGTGAGGTGTACAGTGAACTGCTTAATGATTAATAGTATTTTTAGAAAGTGTCAAAGTACTTCTTTTGGCATTTATACACATTATGTTGCGATAGTAGGTACTTATTTAAAACATTTCCCTTACAGTGAGGCAGTGTCTAGACACATACATCAAAAATTTTCAGCTAGAAATGGACTGTCGCAGTAGTATAAAGCCTAAACTATCAGCTTTAGGTCGGATCAATATTTTAAGAAAAAAACGCAAGATTCTTTGTTCAGATTTCCCGCGTATATTTCGTCATTTCGTCACTCATTTTAAGTGGGAATGAATATTTCCAGTAGTGAACGGCCAAAATTATAGGTTTCGAAATGAGTTCTAAATGTTTCGAAAAAATCATGGACCATAATTTCTTTTCTTTCTCTAGACGTTTCTTTAAGAGATTTCGTCAAATGTTGAATACAACGAAACTGCATGTATTTCATCCAGCAGAACAGGGTCGAACGAAAACTTCCGAGTCGGGTCAACATTATTTTAAAAACCATAAACTGTAATACATTTTTTCGAGATCTTTCGAAATTTTGAACTTACCTTCACCTTCGCTCAGCTTCCTTCAGGTTAAATTTAACCTTCTTCAAAACCGAAGGAGAGCGAAGGTTAAGTAAAGGTGAAGGCAAAAAACGTTTAAAATTTTGATAAGGATTATAAGAGAGAATTCGATGTTATTAGTAGTTTATTTTTTTAAATATACGGGAGTCGTACAAAAGTTCCGAAAAATGTTGAACTGTTTGACAGGACATCGTAAGTACCACGTATTTGCTGTTTTACAGGACCACCTACATAACTTTCGCACAGAAAATGAAACGTACCGTAATTACACCTCAGGCACTGGTGTATGGTTGTTTTTCCATGATTTTCACACTTCGTGTTTGTGATGATGTAGATTGGACGTATGGCAACGTATCACAGTTCATTGCTATATGTTCGACGCTAAGGGTAGTTTACAGACTACTGTCGTAGCACAGGTGTTTTACATAGTTCTTTTGCGATGATTTGGTCTACACCAGAACGGTTTCTCAATACGTACGGAAATACTAATCGATTTTTCTGGTGAAAAAAATAGAAATGTTGTTACCAAATTATATATTTGCCTTAAATACATAAGACAACTCATTTTCGAAAAAAGTGGTGTTTACGCTCCTCTTCTGAAACGCCATCGATATTTGAATAAAATTGAATAGAACTAAATAAAGTTCAATAAAGTTAAAAGTTAATACTTAAATGAATACCTACTTAATCCCACAGGCTCAGAAACCTTCACAGAAATGTACATCGAAGTCGATTTTAAGTGACGAAAGTTTTGCAACACATCGCATCACAACCAAATATGCAATAGCTCCTACTAGAAGAACCAGAGGAGTTTCTTGCAGTAAACGAAGATATTGAACATAGAAAATGTATATAGAATAGGCGGTATAAGTTCTAATACATACCTACTTACTTTAATAAATCTACTCTACAAGGCGAATCGTTTTCCATCTAAAACAGTACGTAAATTAACCTACTTAAAATTAGTACACGACATTTTCTCGAATTCAACATTTTACGAAATCTCCAAAAAAACTACTTATTTATAGTCCATGATTTTTCAAAACAATTTGAGCCTGACCGACAATTTTTGTTTGGACCATTGATTACTACCGAAAATATCCATTTCCACCTAAAAACATGACGAAAATGATGAAATACGTGCGCGCCGTTTCGTCGAACTCAAAATTTGGCAAAATCCCAAAAAACGTGTTTTTTTCGAAAAATTTTGTCGCGACCCGAAACTTTTGGTTTAGGTCCAATACTGCTGAAAAAAAGTCGATTTGCATCTAAAACGAAGCACGAAATGATTAAATACACGCGTTTTTGTTAAGTTCGAAATTTCGCGAAATCTGGAAAGAACGCCGTGTTAGATGCTTGTTACTTTACACGATGAACTGGTTCGTTTGTTCGGAAAATATTTACAGATTTAAGTACCTTCTATCCATTACTTTAAAGGTAACTTCATAAAAACTCATTACGAATCTGTTAATTACGTGTTATTTATAATCCTTTCTTGCTAGACAATGGAACAAATTTTCTGCAAATACTAATAGGATGTTGCTAATCTCCCTATTTTGGACCCAAACATAAGTTAACAAAGCTTAACAATAAAAGTTCCCTAATTTAAGTTTTAATCCCGATTTATAGCGAATACCAGGACGAAGCATAATGGATATTAAATGCTTCGGCTCTCAGTTTGTGATAAATCAACGCCAATAAATTCGGTATGCTTCTTACATTTTAAAATTAATTGTTCGACCATCGACGGTTCTTCGATTACTGTTACACGCGTCCTAGTTATAATCTTAAGAGGTACTCTTTACGATTAGTTAGGATGCTATTTCGGTATTTTAGAAATTTTAGAGATTACATTTAGTATATCTACTTGTATACATAACCCGTACCTATTACTTTTTGGTCATTTAGTTTTGCAGTTTACTAATTCTCTATGTTATCATTAAAACGAATGGAATTTATTATTGTTTAAAGTCCTTTATTCACATGTTCCGATTCGGTCGGACCTCGCCTACGTTGAAGCTTTTGTCGGCAGATCACGTATCAACGACTTTAAAAATACAGTGAGGTATAGGCCACTCACAATTTATTTTGACCCACTTCATCAATAATAAAGTACAAAAATATTACATGTTATCGATTATTTACCTGTACACGTAGTACATGGCAAAGATAGACTACCATTTATTCATACATTAAACATACAAGGTGTGACCTACAACCACTGTGTGAAGCAGCATCATCTACTAACGTTGTAATGATAACGTGCATCGGGATAAAATTTGAATGGCCTATACTTTACAGAGTTGGAATGACGCATTCTCAACCGAATCGGATGGTTTGCAGAATACTTTTAGAAAATGACAGATTGACAATGACAAACCCGAATCTGTCAGTTTTCCATATACGGTCAACAACCGCATCGTCTGAACATGCACTATATAAAATGTATGCGCCATGTAGTGCACGGCAAAAAAAAACGATTCGATGTGAACGGGCTGTAACGGCAATTTCAAGTAACGTAACTTTCTCTTTAACGAAAAAACATTCTAGATTGAATACTAAACTTCCACAATATAAACAACTTAAATATAAAAATAGATATAAATGAATTTAAAAAAAAATGATATGTAGGTTGTATGTTCATATGATTTAAATATTATAGTGCAGCGCTGTCCAACTTATTTTTGAGACCTATACCCTTCGGCAAGCGGACTAACAATAAGAAAAGTTGGACAGCGCTGCTATAGTTGTTGTTACCTACTATATAGAAAATGATGATTCTAGGTAGATAATTAATAAAAGTTTAAGATTCGGTTAAGTTTCATCGGTTGCAAAATTAATGTCGCTGATCGCGAGTATTGCGCGACGCTCACGACACAACGACCAAATTTTGATTAGAAAATTTAAAGTTCGACTTTGTATTTGTAATTCGCCTTAGGCAGTGGTCAGAGTGAAGCGACATCGACTGATACTACCGACGTCGGTCGAACTTTTATTTACGTATAATATTTTTCCTTTTAATAACAGCTGCACAGAAACAAACTAAACAAGAAACAAAACAAAAAACAAAGAAATGTTTTTAAATGTCGTCTCTAAACAAAGAAATGTTGGAACGAAAAATTGTTATTAAATTTGTTGTTGAAAGGAAAAATATTATACGTAAATAAAAGTTCGGCCGATGTCGCTTCCACTCTGATCACGGGCTCTAACTGGTCGTAAGATTGCCTACTTTTCGTAGATTTTTTTCGTTGTGTCATATTTTGGCAGCGCAATATTCGCGATCCGCGACATTAATTTTGCACTCGACTGTACATAGTAGATACTTATAATGATCATGCCAACATTTTGTTTACACTTATAGAAATGTTATTTTAAGCATTCGTTTTTACATTTCCGACATTTATTAATAATACCCAGTTGCACAAAGCAGGGCTCGTTCGAGTGTTTATCCCCGAATTAACTGTTCTTTAAAATAATTAATCGTAAATTGAATCTAGCATCAAGACTTAGATATGTCAATTAAATTAAAATTGTGAGAGTATTTTTTTAAAAGACTATTTTGCAAGTATTTATGTATTTTAATCTAATTATTAGATTAGAATACATCAAGGTATTACTTAAATACGTAAATACCTAGATGTAATGATAAAATTGATTTGGAAATCTACAAAAGTATTATATATTTTATATTTTGTCTTTGAAATGATTGTCTCTAAATAATTGTTTACATGGCAATTGACTGAGGTTCAACGCCGATCGGTTTTTGTGCAACTGACCCATAATATTTAAGCTGTCGATCGATGATTGTTTCAAATATGTCTTTTAATTCATCTACACTCACTACATCATCATTTAATTTAGTAAGAATATTCGAACTTAATACTAACGCATGAGTATTATATAACACTTATAAAGAATATTCTTTACCAATAGTACCTAATAGTTAAGTTTTTTTATTTATAAATAATCATTATAGTATAGTAATCATATAAAGTCGACAAAGGCAAGATTTGAATAATTACAACATACATAATAACAGAGACTTAAAAGCTGTATTTAACTGTTGACCGTTCGCGTAAATCATAAGATAAGCGCCTCTGCTTCCTCAACTTCTCCAAAGTTTACGGTGTTAATTAAATTACTGCGATACTTAATTAGTACCCGCTCTTGATTGCACTACGTTTTATATTTAATAGCAGACGGAAAGGTGTGTAACTGGGTTACAACCATATTAATTAACGTCATATTAATCCATTTTGTTTAGGTTTTCAACTGCTGTTTATTGCATTACAGCTAAATCGTATTTTTCTTTAAATACAATAGGTATTATACAGTAACTTTTACAATTATATACAGTGAAAAATACGCATGTCCTAATTTAAATATAACCTTTCGTATACAAGGGACGTTCAAAAATATGAAATCGGCTCAAGAATAAAGTACCCTTATTTTTGAAAATACACAAACATTTTATTTGGAAAAGTTTCTTAGAATTGCAAAAAGATATGAAACACGAAGTTACAGTCACTTTTTTTGGAAAAAAACTTTTTTCCTTTTGCTCTATTTTTTTCGTGACCCAACAAATAACAAGTATTAAGGCATGTTATTAAAAATTATGAAACGTCAGTACCTAATTCCAACACTTGTACGAACGAAGTAAAAATCGCAATATAAACAATCTATATTGTATGTGTTAATAAAATAACACTTTTTACATAGGTAATTTGCTTAGACACAGCATTTACATTGTTTTGAAAAATATATTTCAGTATGTCTGCAATCGATGATTGACAATCTGCAGTTGATTAAACTGCTTTTGTGAGAAACTGAATATGACAATAGATGTCGATAATATTATTTTAAGCAACATTACAGAAACAACGTTAAATCTATTTTTTAATTAACACGAATTCATAGTTAAACTAAATAAATTCTAAAACTGTATACTCGATAAAAACAATATGTAGTAACGTAAGTTTATTTGATAGCGATAAACAGGACATTTCCCAGTGGTCGTTAAAGATTGATGAGGTTATCCATACGTATGTAATTTGCACTATATTTTCATTGTTTTGAATTTTATAACACGTTTGAATTATAAATAACATAGATACTTAAGCCCGATACTATTTTTAAAACATTAATTGGAATAGTATTTTATACCTGTCTTACCGAATAACAATTTACAATTATTAAAAAGAAAGAGATTTGTAAGTGATTGAAAATCTTACTTCTCTTTTCCTTGGAAAGCTGTACTTCGGATTTAAAGCACTTTAACGTAACAGATACAAAGTTATCAAATAGAAAGCTGTGCTTTAAAGAAGATTGTGTATCAGGTAGTTTCTGGCAATAGATAATACTTATCTACATAATTAGGAAAATTGTTGGAAGTACTATTCAGTTTTTTATGACGTGTAAAATGTGACCGAGGCGTGAACATTTTGAATTATTATTGTTAAACTTTTTGTGTCAAATTTTGGTCGATACTAAATCAAAAAATATGCATACTTTTTTGATAAATGAAAATACACTACTGAAACATTTCTCAAAAGCCGAATTGCGAAGAACAAGAACAACAACATATTAAACTAATTATAGAAAATACGTTCGATCAATAGAATATGTTTTACAAATTAAATTTAGACATTTGTTAGTTTCAAGTAAAAATAATTAAACGTAGCTTAAATTAAAAATGTTTTAGCTATAAAAATTTCAACGTGGATTCAGTAAACTACACAACATAACACCCGGAATGGTTGTTAAATTTTAAAGATTTGTAACGACTTGAACTTGATGTGCATTCTGCCCATAATCGTTTTTAAAATAATAAATTTTGCCGATTTTAACACGCACGCCATGAAACAAATAGAGCGTCTGAAATTTATACGTTCCAAGCACGTAACTTTCTACTTTCTAAACAAAAATTAAGAACGTCAATGATGGATTGCGACGTTCTACCCCCTACAACGTCTTAATACAGCAATTACTAAATTGATACTAAGGTTCCCTCTAACGGCGACAAATATTTATTTTATAACTTAAATATTTTTTCATTACTTGAGGACAAATTACTATTTTGACTTTCCACGAATTTTTAAGACCCAAATAAAGAATTTCATAATTCACCGCCAAATTAACGACTTAAAAAGTTTAGGTGTAAAATACGGCGTTCTTCAGTTGTTTTTTCCTTTTTTTAAATGTCGTGAAGGAAGAACGTTACGCCACTTGAATAGTGAATCCATTACTTGAACAACAAGGTTATTTCGTATTTAAGTCTTTGTTTAAACAAATGGAACATCGATGGATTACATTTTGAAAAGAAGTTTAAACTCTTTAAATTAGTTTCAACTGGTTTTCAATTTGAAGTTGATCAGCGAAATTGAAACGTTTTTAAACGAGTCTTATCTTTGTTAAATTTGTCGTTTAGAAACTTTAAGCAGAATTAAAATGTTCTCGAAATTTAATATTTACATACCTACTGTTAGATGTTTTATTAAGTATTTATAAATCGTACGCACTTGCATTTTGTACATAGTTCTTTACTCGATCTTAAAAATTTCATAACGCGAACACCGCACCAAGATAATATAGTGTGTTGACAACTTGTAAACAACAGACGACGTCGTATTAAAATACGTGCCTCATAAAAATTCGTGTTACTTATATGATATGGGTATATGAAAAATATATCGATCTATATTGTCGAAGGAACTGAATTGCTGTATCTTTTGATCGTTAAAACTTTTACGCTCAGTTACTTATTATCTAAAGGTCGTTCAAATTTTATTCCGATGCACGTCATCGATAAAAAATTACTAGATCATGACGTTTCACCTCGTACTTTTGCGATGCTAATAAATTGTGGTCTTTTTTTACCGTGTAATGCTTGCAAGTAAATCGTCGGTAAAATAATTATATCACTCTTGAAACTTTGAACTGAATAAAGATATATAATCTAATAACGTGCATCGAAATAAAATTTCAATGGCCTATGGTCAAGTATATTTTCCATCGATAATATGATTTTCATTTCGTTCTAGGAGAAAGGCCGTTCCCTTGCAGTTGGGATGGATGTGGGAAAAGGTTCGCTCGTTCGGACGAGTTAGCTCGACACACGCGCACTCATACAGGCGAAAAAAACTTCGCGTGTCCTGTCTGTAACAAGAAGTTTATGAGAAGTGACCATCTCAGGTAAGTTATTAAGGGGTTTTCTTTGTTCAGTTAACTTATCGTCGATGAAAATCGGAACTGCGGAGAAGTTTTTCAGAAGTTCGCAACTCGTGCTTAGATGATTAAAATATTCTCCGAATGACTTGATAGGCACGAAACATTTGACCGGAAAGTTACAGGCCGATTTGGTTAATTTTTTAGCTGTCGCGCAGTAAAACTCTTTTTTACGCGAAAAACTTTTTAAATTTTCGAATAGGTTTTCGTGCTACAATAAAACATAAAAATTGCTAAAAATATCAGCCTCCTCCCTAGCAAAGCAATTACTCGAGATTGAAGTAACAAAGTTTTTAAATCTACTTTAGGGAATTAAATTCTCGCGTTCGCACTTAACTTTTTCTTAAATTCAAATACTAGTAGTTAAAACTGTTGACGATTTACGAAAGAAGCGTATAGAAAATGTGTTTTCGTCTACTATAGACTCATTGTTAGTTTCTTTTAGGCAAACTAAAGCGCGTTATTTTGATTAAATATCAATTAGCATAATTATTTCTTAATATGTACCAAATTTAGAAGTAATTATAATTAATGTTACACAATGTTTGAAAACAGTTCATGAAGTTGTACAACTAACGAACGTAGGAATTACAGTGATAAAGTTGAACTACCGAAACTTCTCTAGCACGTAACTCTTACAAAGTGCATCCGTTAGTTCAATAACTTTCTACCTAACATTATATTCTTGTGACCCGTATTTCACTAGTCAACGATCCGAGTAGAAAATTTTACCTTTTGGTAAATCGGCTGGAAACTAAATTACATCACAAGTAGATGATGGCTAATATTTTACACTATTTAGTAAAATATTCTATCATACGCAGGTACAAGTTACACTTCATAATTTTGTCGTCCATATATCGATTAACGCTAGAAATTAAAACTTGGTTTTTGAAGTAATACCTACCTACTATTAATTTACACAAACTGTGTATCTGGAATATATTATACGAATATTCTCCAGAGTACTTTAGGTATTTTTTGTATATTGTCTCTTTCAATAATTGCTACGTCCAGACCGACCGAGCAGCCTAGGCACGTTTGCTTCGCGCGTGGCAGCCTCGGGCTTGTAACAAATCCTCATGAGGCAGCCTTGCAAGGATAATACGGTCTTGAGCAGCCAAGGCACGTCGGTTTTTGCAGAAATTACGATTGCACCATCAAAAGAGTCGCAGCCGCTGCAACAGCTTTTTTATTTATACAGCATCGCATAAAGAAAAAGAAAACAAAGCTTCTCTTAATTAAGAAACTATAACGAAAACTAACGATAGACAACATTGCGCAAAACTTGGCACATATTGAATTCGAATATAGCTTATCCAAACCTACATGTTGTTCACGTCATTAATACAAGGTTACTAGATGATGACGTTTCACACAGTGCTGTCACCTCGTATTTTAACAGTTCTAATAAATTGTAATCTTTCTTTATACCATCTAATATGTGCGCAAGTAAATCATCTATAGAATATGTCACTTTCCAAACTTTAAAACGAATTACAAATAAACAATCTAGTAACTTTTTTGTTGATGACGTGAACATCATATAGGTTTGGATAAGCTATACAAGTCGAATTCGTTCTCTTCACTGCTCGATTCTAAACTACGAAAGCAACATACAAATTAACGGGAAGACGTAACGGTGAAAGAAAATTACTAATCTGCATGTTAACCACACATGTAAAGGTGGGTTTACACGCTACAAGTTACTGTACGTTTTATCGGTCGAGAAAAACGAACGGCAAAACGTAAATACATGTATGTTCATGGGGTTCCAATTTTTGTCTCTTTCAATTTTGTGATATCCGACATGGAGAAAGCACTATTGTTTACCATTTACCTCGTGCAACGGGACTTTCTCCTTCTCCGAAGAGAAGGAGAAAGTGAATTATTTATTGGAGTTGGTAACGTCGTACATAAAGAAAGAAGACACCTGCATGAGATGACTTGATAATATATCACTAATATTTGAATTTACAAATACTTACATAAGGTTTCGGTATATTTTCCTTGTGAAATCATCACTGGTTCACGTAAATTATCCTGTTGCATCAGAAGCGGCAACTTGATCATCGATAGTTTCCCAATGTGTTCTGGGAACGTCTTCATCATTTGAAAAACCCAACAAATCAAAATACCCCAAAGAGGGTTTGTCCTTTCTCCTGCCTCAGAGTTGGCTGATGTTTTCACTTTAGCGAGTTCCTTCTTGTAAACAGATCTTAAAACGTGCATCTTTAAATGTAACTCTTCTTTAAATTTCTTGACGAGTTCATCGTATAAAAGCTCTTTTTATTTCGGTCACTGTAATCTTTACTTTTCACTTGCAATAGACGAGGAAAATGAACTCCAAGAGGAATTCGCCTGAATATTGTCGTGGGTCAGACATAGTGCACAAATCAAAAATTTAATGAATTGACATAACAGAACCAGTGAGCGGGCCAAGATTCTGTAGAAAACTGAGAGGAAAACGGGTAGGAAGTCAAAGAATGTATTGCACCAGTGTTTACATGGCTCGTCTTGTCCTATCAGTTTTCGTAAAATGATGCTCCTTCACACAATTTTTCGAACTGCCCTTGGATTTCGTTCCGTTTCGATAAAACGTACGTTTTTCCGTCTACAGGCTCTGTTTTACCTGATACGATTTCTCCTATTCGATAATACGTAGTGTGTAAACCCAGCTTTATTAATCGAATCATTAACCGAATCCATGTTAACCGCCGCGATACCTAAGAAGTGTTCCAACACGATCGTTCATAGCGTCTGAGACGCCTTTGAGCATAACAAAATACCGTTCGCTGATGGTTCAAGCTGAAGCAGTCGTGGGCGTTGCAACGAGCTGGTGAGACACATCCACACAGCACGAGGCAGAACTGCGCGAGGCTACCTCGGCCGATAGAGCACGCGGCTAGTAACGTTGAGTCAGCCGCGGGCGCGGCAATGAACGCGCAAGCGCTACCGCGCAGCTAGGACTGTTGCTGGCGCTGCACAAGGCTGTCTCCGTCCTCGCCTCGGCCGGCCTGGACGCAACTAATGAAGTACACGCGTTTTTGTCGAGTTCGACAATTAAAAGTTAAATTATAGGGCACTTGTGCTCACATTTAAAATATATCCTACCTACTTACAAAAATTTTATTTCGCTTATAAAGGGTCTTATGTAAATAGCCGTAGGTAAACATGAATTGTTTCAGCTTTTTTCTTTTTCTGTTCTTTCACGTTATCGACTTCGTACCTTCGATAGCTTTTCGTGTTACTTTTTCGCTTCTTGTTTTTCAGGAACATTATACACTTTTATATACCTTGTCTGTAAAACAAATTGTCTCAAGTAAGTTGGTGAGCATCTCGTATATCTTCATAATATATGCAGTTATTCAGATTCATTCCTCCCCTATTTTATCAAGAAGGCCATTAGTAACTCAGAAGCAGCCGGATGTGGAGATGTTTTTCAATTTTATTATAATGAGCCCTCGTTTTACGCTAACGGCTGCCATTATGATAAGAGATTCAATAAAGCAAGGATGTCGCCCTGTGCAAAATAACTTTGGTAAACGCGACAATCGTTTAAAGTATCCTTTTGTTTATATTATATAGGTATAAATCTTTGTTTTTGTTCTGCAAGGTTTTGCTATGAATCAAGTTAACTTTTCCCATAATTATGACTAACTACGGTTTCTCCTGCCTTGTAACAATTATAACTTTGATACTTAACTGTACACTGAATTGAAAAACGAATGATATTTAAGAGTACCTACTTTGACATGAACGGCAAACTTTCAAGAAATTATACCTACCGTTTATTTACACATACCTATTAATTTTGCCCTAACAGTTCTTTTACTGCATTCTATTAGGAATAAGTACCTATTCATATTTTAATAGGTAGGGTTGAGGTAGTAACAGAGAGACGATCAGAACAGTAAGACAAGAACATTATCTAAACAGAATTCGAAACTTCAACATTGAAACTATTACAGATTGGAAGTTAACTTAAAGTTATTATGGCTCACAATAATTTGGTTAAGTTTACCGCTATAGTTAGCAAGTAGCAACCGCGTGCAAATATTCGTAGAGTAAATTGTTTAATAGGTACATTTATTTGGATATGTTGACCTAAAGCTTTCGAGTACCTATTACCTAATTAAATACTGTATTGGATGTATTGGGAAATACATTTTATGTTAATTAAATTTACGTTTAATATAAAAATGTATGATGTTTTTGGGTCAAGTAATTTTGTAACAATGAGACAGTGTTATTTTGGAACAGTGAGACAGCATTTTTATTATGTTCATATAAAATTGACATAGGTAATTAAATTGGTTTATTAACGGTCTATTTAAAGGTTCGCGTCTATTTATTGTAAGTATTTATAATCATATTTGTTTACGGGTATCTTATTGGTGCACAAGAATGACATAAAGATTATGTTACCACTTCCCGAAACGCTACATAATACCTATTAAAAGACAACAATGTCTTTTTAAATTTAGCATTAATTTTGATTCTCATAATGTTAAATGGTGTCTCACTGTCCAACTATAGTTACTGTACAAGTAAAAGAACGAAAACGCCCTTATTTTATTATTTTGGACGCGTTTTAGATTAAAATCAACATTTCTCGTTGTACAGAGTCGAAATAAAAGTTTTACGTCAAATATTTTTTTTTAAAGAACCATAAGACGATTTTCTAGAAATTTTATGAAAACTCGATCTCGACGAAAACGCGTGCAGTACCTAATGTGCATTGTTTCACGTGAAAATCAATATTTCTTTTAGTACAGGGTGAAAACGAAACGTATTAGGTCGAGTCAAAATTTTACGAAAAAACCTTCGAAAATTTTTCCCGAAATTTTGCGAAATATAGAATTCGATGGAAACGCATGTACTACATTGTGCATTGCATTTATTACATGGAAATCGATTTCTCGTAGGACCGAGTCGAAAGGTAAAGTTTAACTGTGATCAAAATTGGGCTATTCCACGTCAAATCAACCAATACAAAAATATTTTTAGACTTTAAGATTTTTTATTTATTCATTGTACGAAAAACCCAAAATTTCAGATTTTTTAGGTTCATAGTTTTTGAACTATTGATGTTAAAAGAAACAAAAATCAGTAATTTATTAAACGTGCGACATGTAATAGTCTTCATCACACCAACGGGCTTATTGTTAGAAAATAATAATCTGGATTTGCCAATAAATTTATGTATACATATACCTATATAGGTAGATATGCACAGTAAAGATTACTTTTACTAAAGATTAAAGACTAAAAGATCTTCGACGATTAAAACATGTTTAAAACCCAGTATTTTTAAATATTTTCCACGCACTTAATGTGTGTATTAACTGAATTGTACGAAAGGTGAAACGTCGTGGAAATATTGGCAATGTATTCTTAGAGATAGCCTAAATACCTGTCGAAAGTCAATGTACTTATGTTGCTATAATTGGTACTGTACAAATTTAAATACTAATTATTGCGTAGCGTTACTATTTTTACGTATTAATTTGTTACAGTAAACATGCCAGGAGACATCCCAACTTCGACCCCTCGGTGTTACGACAACGGAGAGCCCCCAACAGAGCTTTTTCCATAAACTCGAGCGACGGAACTCCCTCCGACGTACTTTCAGACTCCATGCCTAGCCCGTAAAGTTTAAAAATTATATCTCCATTAAGGGTATATTTCTCGCTGTTTTAAAATAAAATTTAAAAAACACATTGATATTTTGAGATATTCCGTGTACTGCTTATTCGTGATTGATAAAATTATAATTTACGCGATGTTTACAATGTTTAAATTTATAAAGATAGAGATATAGACGATTTATTTTGTTTCGTTTGTTTTTATAACATGTCACGAAAACGCACAATATAATAAATTTATAATTTTTAAACGATTAGATTATACAAAGGTTTGTCTAAACATTAAAAATTTTCAGTTAGAGAAGAGTTAAAAATTGACATACTTAATCGGTATGTACTACCTTTCGTAATTTCAGTAAATCAAATAAAACTATGGTCATTATTTATAAGTACTTACTTATTGGTTTTTTATTAGTTGGTAGCATTTGTTGTTTATTAGCCAGTTGTCCTAATTGTAATATACCATAAATAGCGCATCTGTCTATAATTTTTAAATTTAATTTAGTTGTTTCCAGTACCGTCTTTAATTTTTTTAACTTCATAGTTACGAATTAACAGCAAATAGTACCTACTTGCATAAAAAAATGTTTTATGTGGTTTCTCAAAAAGCTTTTTGAATCATGAATTTATTAAAGTACCGAAATATAAGTAATATATAAATATCTATGTAAATAGTGATTACATATATTTTTTTATGATGAAATAAAATTATGCAAGAAAATGTATTTTGAAACTTTCTTTTTCAACGGTATTTAACTGTACTATGTATAATAGTTTTTCGAAAAGTCTAACTTGAAAAATTTTAGTAACCGCTTATGTTTAACTACTTATCAAAATTGTAAATATCGAAGTTAATACCTGCCTAAAAGCTTTTTGATGGACTCGATAGATAGTAACCGCCTGTAATAACAAAAAGAAGCTCAATCTAGATTTACAGAAGTAGTTCCGCTATAACGAAATAGTCAAGTTGGATTAACTTTTAAACGTTAAAATACGAATATAGGTATACTTCAGTAATGTAAGTTGAAGTTATTTTATTTATGTATACCTACGTTTAAATACTTCCATTGTATGAATTTGTCAGGGTAACTTTAAACATCTGTTTGTGATTTATATGATAAGGCTATGAAAATATAGGTTAAACTTGAATAAGACAATATTAATTAATTACAACTATTAATTTTAGTTAATATTTAATAGAGAAATCTATTTAACGGTGATGAATAATTTTTTACTAAATTATCTCATCTACATGTTGTATACCAAATTAATATTTGCGCTTATCTCTGTTATTATTTATCTCTAACATTTTCTGAGAGGATTAGCCGACACTATACTATAGGTACCTAAACCAAATTTACTTAATTATTATTATTATACATGTATGTGATATAGTTTTTTCTTAGTTATAAGTTAAGTATCTACTCTGTCTCAATACTAATCAGTCTACTATTAAAAAATCAAATGATACTACGTTTACATTATGTATAATTTATCTATACTGCAAATAACCAAGTGGACCTTACTTAACATTTCTGATGTTAATACACTCGATTGACGACGACGTTCACGGTTTATAAAATATTAATAAAAACACGTAGTAGACAGTTAGCTATTAATCAAATTACTTGCTTTCTTTGTTTTATTGGCATGTAATTAGCCTTGTTTATTTACTAATTATTATAATATTTAATTTATTATTTGTACCTGTATTATTTTCATGTTTTTTTACATACATTACTATTTAATATATGTAAATTATTTGCATCAATTTTGTTTCATTTGTTTATTCGAATATTTTATGGTCAAATCAAGTCGTTTGTTTTTAACAATTAGGTGCAACTCAATTACTTATTTTCTACTAATGGGTAGGTACCGTAAATTAATAAATTTACTTAAGGCCTCATCGGACGAAACATTCCAGTACCAAAATTAGACATTAGAATTCCTGTTGTTCCCCATCACAATTTAATGTAATTTAAATTGCGTCCACATTAGCAAAAATTTCCGTCGTGCGTTGTATTCGGCACAAATTTGTACAGCACAAAAAACCGACAACGGACGGATCGCGTGTGTTGAACGTGACAAAAATTTGTGCGGAATACAACGCTCGACGTAAATTTTTGCTAATGTGGACGCGGCTTTACAAAAGGAAGGCACGTCTGTTTTTAAGCCGTTTCACAAGTACACATTGTGGAACTTGTTTTGGTCTTGTTAACCACAAATTGTTGGCAGCGACATTTTATATTTGTTGTAATTAATAAGACATTCTCAAATATCCATGGTGTCGACGGAATTCGAACCCACAGTCGTTCGTTTACTAGGCAAGCGTTTAGAGGCCCAATTTTCAAACCATTCGCTTACAAAATCGATGAATTGTGAAACGCGTCGCGAATTTAAAAAAATAATTAGCAGTCAAACTAAAAAAATTAATATTTATATAGTTTATTATAATTATGTTTCGCCAAGTAAAACGTAAGGCAATTAAATTGTCTTATTTCATTTAAATTGTAATTTGTGTGTAAGTACTCACCTAATTATTATTTTAGTACAGTATTATTTTGTTTAAGTTACATATATTTACATAAATAATACATAATACACATATACATAATAATTACACAAATACACATTTTCCGTCCTAAATTCATATTGTAAACGGTAGATATGAATAAAATATTTTATAAAATTAATAATGCATAAATACATTATATAATTTTATTCCAATAGATAAGTACTTTAGAAAATTTAAAGAATTTAATTAAAATTGTGTAGTGAAATTTATCTAGTAATAAGTATAGTGACCTCCTAAATCAATGATACCCCGCTCGAATCGGTAAGGGTCGTCTTATCGCAGTTATAGGCCATTCGAAATTTATTCAGATGTACGTCATCAGTAAATTGTTACTAGATTGTATATTTGTAATTCAGTTCAAAGTTTGGAAAATGACAATTATTCTATCGATGAGTTACCCACACACATTAAGGTAGGTACATGTTAAAGAAAGACTACAATTTATTAGTACTGTAAAAATACGTGGTGACGCTACTGTTATAGAAGACACATATAATTAGGCAGAAGCGACACTTTTGCGTCACTTCTTTATATAATTTCGGGCGTCAGAATAATAGGCAAGATTCGTCATTTTTTTGGCAGTACATCTTTCTATCTATTGTAATAATTAAATAATTAGTAATTAAACAACAGTGTAAATAGAGATTTAAGTAGCGTTATTTGATGTATAATTTTTTCACCATTAAACAAAGCTAAGCAAAAATAACTGACGTACAAAAATTTTAATTTGCCGCTGTATTTATTACCAGAAACATGGCGAAAGGTCATTAAAATCTGAACCTATAATATCAAGAGAGAGTGTCGTTTCTGCCATAATTATATTCAAGGTGTTTTTTAAATTTTTCCTTTTAGCGCGACATAAAACTTGTTAAAGTAAGCACATTTTTCAAAAATTTTGTCGAAATCTCAAAGATAATCGGAATTGTGACCATTTGAAATAATATCCTCGGAATAATTTCCATAGTCCATCAAGAACGTTTCCATAGCAGTTATACCATTTATCTGGTAACGACATGAACAAATAGAACAATACACTACAATGCGTGTTTTTAAAATGGCCCATGTTTACAGTAATAACAAATTAATTGGTAATATAGGTACATGTTATTAGTATACGGAAAGTATCGCCAAAAGGCTTCCGCATCGTCGCGATTGTAAGCCGATCGTTTTCCTTTGCGATTTCATCCTGAGGTACGTAGGTTTGTTTATATTGCGTTAAGGGCTTGAGACACCGGACACCTATAAGAATTTACGGTGGCAATGCTGGAAGACCTAGGTCATCTAGAATCCGATGGTGATAATTTCGAACAGTTTCTTTAGACAGGCACGGACTCATCATAAATTACAATGTTAAATTTGTATTTCCGTTATCTTTGAGATTTCGGCAAAATTTTATTTAAAAAATATGCTTACTTTATTGAGTTCTATGTTGTGTTAGAGAGAAAACTCCAACTTAAAAAAAAAACACGGGCCTGTATAGTATATGTCTTCTGTGCCACTGTATGTAACGTCATCATCTAGTAACCTTTTATTGACGACGTGCATCGGAATAAAATGTGAATGACCTTTACGTATCTATTTATATCGTTTCGAACGATATAAATATAAAATATAAAAAATATAAAAGATCGAACTATACATCATATCTACAGTAATCATTTTAGTTTATCTTTTCTGAAAATAAATTAGAAGAAAATTAGTACATAACCAGAAATTTAATTCGATAAATATGAAATTATTATTGGACAATTAATTTTCCAATTTATATTTTATCGAAAAATTTAATAAATGAAAATTAGTACCTACTTTTCTAAAGTTGATATTAAAAATAAATGTATAGATATACCTACAGTAAAACCTCGTTAATATGCGCATCAAGAGACCAGAACAAAAAACAGGTCTTAACACGGGAATCGCTATTATTTAGATGCGATTAAATATTGAACTCCAGTATAATTTGTACAAATATGTAATGTTATACATACATCGAAAATTTGTGTTGGCATTTCTTAAATCGGAAATGTTGTTACTAGGCAAAAGTTAGAAAATTGCTAAACAATTTCAAACACTTACCTTACGGTAAAGCTTTTAAATGATATTAAACATTTTTCATAAAATGTGTTTAATAAAAGAGAGTCTTGAGCGGCATTTATGCTGAAGAAGTTTTGAGTGTGTACCTATTAAACGGGAGCTTGTTACGCAGGATTTTTAAATAGATAGAGATTATTATGAAAGTGTTCAAGGGATCCATTAAAAATAATGTATTATGCGGGGGCGTCTCGACGAAGTTTTACTGTATTATTTACCTACTTTTTTGTTTGTTTCTTTAAATTTTTTCTAACACATACGTAATATGTATACTGCATATTTTAATAATAATTAAAAGTTCTTACACGTTTAAATAATTCCTAGATACATTTATTTAAATATAACCACAATACTTTCGGAATTAAATATTTTCCTCTATAATTAGGTCACTAAAAATGATTCAACGCGTGTCTTCTCTCTTATTCTAAAATACATGATCTCATATTTTTGTACTAAAGTTTGCTTATATATAAAATCTTGAAAGTATAAGTTATTATTTTTGTATATATAACTATAGCTTATCCAAATCTATGTGATTTTCACGCCAACAATATAAGGTTACTAGATGATGACGTTTCACACAGTGCTGTCACCTCGTACCTCGTATTTTGACAGTTCTAATAAATTGTAGTTTTTCTTTATACCATCTAATATGTGCGCAAGTAAATCATCTATAGAATATGTCACTTTCCAAACTTTAATAAGAATTATAAATAAACAATCTATTAACTGTTTGTTGATGACGTGAACATCATATAGGTTTGTATAAGTTATAGTTGAATTAACGAGACAGTGCACTTACGTCATTAACTTGTAATGACATCATAGTTTACTATGTTTATATGTTATCTTCTTGGTATAGCGGTTGAAATGTTTGAGGTGATGTTATGATTTTTAAACGTCTAAAGACAGTGTATTCACAATAAAACGTGAAGCATGCTCGTTGATTTATACAAACCATGTAAACGCACTAGATGCGCAAGTTCCATAAGCGTATCTTAAAGAATCGTTAAAAAACACTAGTTTCGTTGTTTTCGCGAAAATTATGACAATACAAACAATAAAATTCATAACTGTACGATTATGTACCACGGCCTTTCAATTCAACATGCTTTTATGACATATTTTAACACAAAAAACTTTTTTTAATGGTTTTTCACAATTGGCATTGCGATTTACCAAATAAACGTCATTGATGACGAAAGTGTACGGTCTCGTTAATTCAACTATATCATACTATTTCCATGTTATTAAAATATTATTTTTGCTCCCTATAAAAAGGGCGTTTAAAATCTGTATCACTTTATAAACCAATGATCACATGCGTTTTACTTTCGTCATAATTGGTTTTATTAAATCATTAATTACCTACTTATTTTATAGTTAGTATATACTAAGTAAAATTGTGAATAATCTGTGGGTATATAAAATTTTCCTAACATCCACTTCTTTGATTGTTTTATTACCGATTTCTTTTAAAGTTATAGTCTATTACTAAAGTTTGCTGTGTAATAAAATCGAGGAAAGTTGCAGGACGTAGATAATTCATGTATAGTGTAGTCGACAATTTGCAAAATCATTACCTTTAAATCGCCATAATAAAATTAGCGCTTTAAATACAGTTTACCACGTTTTATTACCGATAGTAATAACATTTTAAAGTAGGCAGTTGAAGATTTTTAGAACGGAATCCCGAATTTCGAGAACGTTAAGTTTTATACCTTTAGTATATTGACCTCCACGTCCTCTCATAAAAGACTATCTGACCTGATTTAAACAAAGGTTGATTTTAAACGAAAGGGGAGGTTTTAAGAAAGAATGCTTTAAAAAAAACGCAATCCTAATGTAAATGCTTTCTATCATTCTAAAACTTCTAAGAAAAATTTATAAATGAAAACCGAATGTTTTGTTATATACAATATATTTACATATATGTGCATACTTATACAAGTATGTATATATTCAAAAGAATTAAACATGAATTATTTTGAATAACATCCATATACCTACTTATAGTTGGATTTGATTCTTCTCCCGTAATTTTTTTTCTGATTATCTACTGTCTGTGTTTTTCTTAATCATGATTAAATTACATATTTATTGTGCATATATCTATATTAGGTATTTTACATAAAATTGGAATGAGTCGTTACTTTTTTAAATTCTACAAAAAAATTGCGTTTTCCCTATTTTCCAATAAATAGATACCTACCTATATCTACAAATTTAATGTATTTAGGAATTCCAAGTCTGGAATGTTGGTCTTTATTAAAATCTGTAGCTCAACGTAAACGTTTTAACAATATAATATTGCTCGCATTTTTTCGCATCATTTAATAAATGCCTTATTATGTATTATTTGTAAACATTTCTTTATTTATTAACATACAAATCATACTTATTTATTACATTTTAATACATGGCACATTTACATCAATCAATCGTTATCTATTATTTTTAACAAACTTCTGTCTCTTAACAACTTATAAACCTACTTGATTTTTAGCGTATTATAACATTATGAACGTAATATACTAGAGTTTCAAGTGTTTTACTAATTTAGTTTTTCTGTAGTTGGTGAAGTAACTTGGTGTATCTAAAGCCGCGTCCACATTAGTAAAAATTTACGTGTGCGTTGCATTCGGCACAAATTTGTTCGTGCGTTAACAAATTTATGCGAGTGTTTTTTTGTTATGACACACCTATTGAAAATTGAACACTAATTTATATAAAAAAATTGAACACCACCAAGTATCTACTATTTGTAATTTGAATTGTTTATTTTTAAGCCTACTTATTTTATTAATTACTTTAATAATACCTATAATACAATATATTAAATTAAAACGTTTGATTTGCCCATATTTGATTTTAAAATCGAAGCATTTAACAAAATACCTAAGTTACATTTTATTAGCTATTAGGGGAGATCGGGGGAATGGGGCCACCTTAATAAAAACGCCGTATTGCATCCAAACTTTATTTTGTATCTATTATAGCTGGTGTAAATATACCTACTGTTTGGTAACCGAGCTTAAATGTTATACTTATTCTTGACAATCACTGTATCTTTATATACCTATTAGTTTAGAAATGCACTTATTTTCGTAATAAATAGCAGACGTAATTTTGACATACTAAATTTGCGCATTCATAATCATAGTGGGACAATATTGAAAAGTCCAGAATTAATCGCGTACCTGGTACTAAAACATTGCAAGGCATGTAATTTTTAAATTATCTGTTAAATGAAAAATAAATAGATAAATATAACACCTATCAACTTTTAAGGGCGCGTTAATTATATATAAGTATATAGAGTTCGTATCAAAATTGAGACAATATATCAAAGTTTTCTCAACATTAGAAGTTTAGATGACAATATGAATGAAGAACGGGTGATTAATGAATTATCTTACTGTTTGTTAGTAAGGGAAGCTTCCCTAAAATATGCAGTAATAAATAATTTACCATATTTAAAATTTGCATTATGATGAATTCTACAATTAAATAAAATTATTTTCGTTGTCTAAACAGGGCGAAAATAATTAAAATTAAATTAAATTAGAAAGTTCTAAACATTTTTAATGTAAAATAGTGAATATAATAGTCATTAGTGTTAACTATTAACAGATGCAGTTATAATATAAAACTTCAAACGTGACGTATCATTTACAAAAAAATACAACATTAGGTACTTTGTTAGTTACCTACATATACATAATAAATTAAAGTTATTACAAATAACAGCACTTTTTAATAAATTGTCCTCTACATAACGACTTATCCTAAAGCAAATCTACAAATTTGTTATAAAATTGTATTAATTTAATTTTCAAGACCGAAACAGTAATCAAATTAAAGCATCTTTAAACTCGTAATTGATTTTAATTAAATTGGAGATAACTTTAAGTTTGGTTACAAAATCGGTCATTAGTCGGTTATCCCCATACCGCTCGTGTCCCTATTTTCTATGATACGTAATTTTAACGCATGTTGTTTAATATATACCTAAACAAGTAAAAATCTCGACCAAATTAGTAAGCAGTCAAAAATTTAGAGTATTTTTATATTTTCGGGCTTCTCGTTTGAAATAAGTACATGTATACTTAAATGTGAATACGCAAATGTATAAAATATATCATTGGCATTCTTCGGAAAGGTGTGAGTGTCAGAATCGATGTAAATATTGTACATATGTAACTTAACGATAAATGTAAAATTTAGGAATATCCAATATTACCATAATTTAGATTTTAAATTTTTCTTCCAGTTATAAAATAGAAAAATATAAGTGTGCTCTAGTGTAAAGGTTTATTTGAAAAAAAATATCTAAATGAAAAAGTAGAGCTTTAAAGAATATCTCAGGACGTTAAAAAATCATATAAATTGTTGACTGTTTGTGGTTGTTGTACAGGATCATCTTGAATACATTCATTATTATTTAAATTAATGTCAAATAACAAATTGGAGTTACGACGATACCTATCTAATGATTTTTTATTTAAAAATTAAATTAGTGTATAAGTAATTCAAATTTTATTGCTCGTGACGCCATACACATTTTATTAAATATTTTGATTTCCTAAATATTTGATTGATATTTTTCTTTAATTTACAGCAACTCGCGCATTTGAAGGCGCAAATAGATATATATATATATATATATATATATATATATATATATATATATATATAGTGTGTGTGTGTGTGTGTGTGTGTGTGTGTGTGTGTGTGTGTGTGTGTGTGTGTGTGTGTGTGTGTGTGTGTAATTTAAATAAAACAAATATCAAAAATTCAAAAATATTTAATAAAATGTGTATGACGTCATGGGCGATAAAATTTGAATGCACCTTAGGTACTTAACTTTAAATACCTAGATGTATGTATTTATCTACGTAAACTGTATAATCATTTTTTTGCCTATGTTATCAAAAAAAAAAAAACATTCTAAAGTGGATAACTATTTAAAAACGAAGCAGTGTCTATATAAAAAAGCGCGATCACTCTGAAAACAATATAGGTACCTAGTATTTTTTTTTAATAAAAGACTTTGTATTTACATACTTGTCACAAGTCGCATGTTTGTGCTCTCTTATTTAAAATGTATTTTAACAGCCACACTGCTCCAAATCGCCACAACTTGCGACAAGTGCGTACAGGCTCTAATAAAGCAAAATCCATTGTATTACACGTAAATTCCACTCATGCGAAGTGACGGAAAGCTTCCTTTACATAATTTGCATTCATAAATACGTGGTTATTCTGAGCATGGTATAATTTAGAGGAATTCTTACACAATAATTCATAACATATGTTTGAAATGTTTGTATATTTATTAAATTATTTCAAATGTTCACTAACAACGTAAGCTACCTACTCAATAAATAAATACTTTTTGCCCATTCAAAATTTCCTGCAACGGTTAAGCCGTTTAACAGTTATAAAATAGGTATAAAACTTTCTTTGCCTCCAGTAATTTAGTAATTAAAAAATTTTTTAGTCCAGTAATTAGATAATTTTATCTGATTTTGAGGAAGTTTATTATTTTCATAAAATTTCCATTTCATATTCATTTTTATAAACAGTTAGTTGAAATTAAAAAAAAATCTTACCTTTATTCATTGTGTTTAGTTGTATTTATCTTTTTGTTGTGTAAATCATTTCCGTAAGTAATCCTCATATTCCAAGAAAATTTCATGATCATCGAATCGCATACAAAATTACACAGGCACAAACAGAAACATAAGCATTTCGCGAACAATCCCGAAATTTTAAATAAAATAGTTGGTAATTGTTTAATTGTTATAAGTTTTTTTAATTGGCTATTTGCCACGATAATGAAAGAAGAAATTTTAATGATGAAATGATGAACAACGCTACCAGCTCATTAATAATATCTCGACTGAACTGAAATCATTTTGTCAGAATTACGTTTACAAAATGTCAGGTTTTATTTTAAAAAGTTTTCCATTGTTCGAATTTTAATAGATAACTATCTAACTATACATGTTTTATTACTTGTTCGGTGTTTTATCAGTTCATAAATGCCATTAAATATCTATTTAACTGGTTACGAATTGTCGATAAAAAGTATTAAATTAAGAATAAGAATTTATAAAAATAACCTTCAGCAGTGCAGGTAAAGTAGATATTTATATTTTTATAATGCAATTATTGATCATTTATTTCAAATTGGAAGGAAATATACAGGGTGATTTATAACGAGCGTAAACAAATCCGGCAACTTAAAGTAGGATTCGCACTTGTGCAATTTTATTGCAAGCGATTTTGAGTCGTTGCAACTAATCGCACGGAATCGATGGTATTCACATTCGTGCAATTTTGATGTATATACTTTAAATACTATTTACGGTTTTTTTCATTTATGTAATTAAACTAACCTAAAAATCAGTTGACACTCGACACAAATTACCAAATGTATCTTTAGGTATAGTCGGCAACAAGAAAATTACATGCAATTATTGCACAGATTTAGAACATGTTGGAATTCGTGCGATTCTATTGCATGCAACTGTCCTAGTATGAATTCAAAATCGTTGCAATTGCTTGCCGCATCGACGTTGCTGCAATAAAATTGCATAAGTATGAATCCCACTGTTATTAAAATTATTCTGATGCGAGTATAAAATGTTATATGAATGTAGGTCTGGTATGAACGATGTACACTTAAGTAGCAAATTCATTAGTTTAATATCTAGTTACTACTGAATAACAAAAAAAGCAGTATGTTTTTTCAAATGTAACAGACTAAAGTCTGTCTGACGAGAGATTGCAGTGCTAGTTAAGGTGGGAATTGCGCGCCTTTTCATTTCATTGGTTGCAGTGGCCGCCCGTTACACACGATGCAAAATCAAAAGTCATACTTTTCAATCGTCATTTAGTTTGAAAAACATTAGGAAAAGTACTTCTGTGGAGGTTGGGTTATAATTATGCTTTGTTGTATAAAAAATATTACCGTAAACACGTTTCCATGCCCTCAAAACGTCGCAAAAGGCGCATTTTAAAAAATATTGTAAATTCGAATCCACGACCAACAGATCCATAACCTAAACCATCGTTTAGGTTATACCGAAGGCGAAATTGTTTTTTTGCCAGTGGAAACCGACTGCAATACCTTTATCAGGCAGACTTTACATATTAAACATATTTAGGACCGTACAAATGTTTAATTTCTTATAACAACTTATATTCATATTTATAACATTTTTTTACTCAAAATGACTTTAATAAACTGTCGAAGTTATATACACTCATTATAAATCACCCTGCATTCTACCTACTTTGCATTATTCAAAAAATACGAAATAGGCCAAATTACAAATTTTACAGTGTATTTAATTCAAACTCCTTTAGGTGTATAAAAATATTATTATTATTACCGCATTTTACCGCACAAAGGTTGCTCTTACATAATGGTCACACTCAATTTTTGGAGACTAAAAATTGTATTTAAAAATATTTCAAAGAAAAAAATAATATATTGTATAACTAGTAATGAAAAGCGAATATAATATCCTTTCATCACGAGTTATACACTATACTTTTCCGATGACCACAAGTTTTTCATGGAATGAACAAGAAACGAAATTCGTTTTTGGCGCCAGTTTTTCAATATGACTACTATACAAAATTATAAAAACGATAAATATCAAAACTTTCCAGATAAAGTTACCTATAATTACAGGATTATATTATGACGTAAAGGAAAAAATTTTACAACTCCTAAAAGCGTTGACCATTGCCGCAAATTTAAGGGTAAAAATTATTCGTTTAGTAAGTAATCAGTAGTAGTTTCGTCAAAATCGGCGTGTTACAGCTGAGTAATGAACCCTATTTAATTGTTTGTTTACTGAAAATTTCGATATTTCTATTTTAATGTTGTAACAAATTAATTTTATGATTCAAAAATTTAATTTAATTTAAATTAACTAATTTAGTTTTTTCTATAATATTTTAAAATTGTTTAATAAATTTAGACAAAAAACACACCATATTAAAATTGTTTAAAATTCGGATTCAAAAAATTTAAATTAAAAATTTACAAAGTTAGCTTTTGCATATTTTTATTAATATTAAAAATTTTTAAACTATATTAAATGTAATTAAGTTTCTTTAAATCATTTTTACAATTAGATTTTAAATATTCACATTAATTTGTTGATTTTGTTATAAAATTTACCATCTTCACTAATAATTAATTTTTATTAATCGAAATTCTTCTTAGAGTATATTTAAATTTTTAATTTAAAAGTTCAAATTTTTTTTTTAAAATTTGATCAATCAAATTTTGTAAGTTAACTTTGTAATTTAATATAAATTAAATTTATAATTTTACTCAAATGTTTCTCAGATTAAAAATTTTAAATATATTTACAATAGTTTTATAAATTAGTTTAATTAATCAATGTAAATATATTTGCAATGAAATTTTAAATATTGTTTGGTAAGAGTTGAATTATTTTGTCTAGATTGTAAATATATTTTTAAAAAATTTATTAAATGCATCTTAAAAATTTTTTTACAAATATAATTTCTTAATGCATTACTTATTAAGTAAATTTTAATTAATGTAAAATTATATTCTTATTAGATTCGTATTTTAAATTTCAAATCTATTGTATTTAAATTGAATATCATTTTTGGAATATTAAATATCTATTATTCCATAATAGTATTATTAACTTATTATTTAGTATATTTTTTTTTTAATTTTAAATAACTTAAAATTTAGTTAAATAACGCTAATCATGACGGACTTAAAAATTTTATTAGAATTATGTATATAATCTCAGGTTTAAATTTCATTTTATTTGCAAATAAGGATGTATAAGGAATTATATAGTTTTATCAAGGCATATTAATGATAATTTTAAGTAGTTTAAACGAAGGTTTGTTAATTATCAAATTTTCAAAGTATATTAAAATTTATCAAATTTTAATTTTTAATTAAATTATATTTTATGATATTTAAACTTTTTATTAATTATTAATTTTTGAAAAAGTTCAATCATTGTATTTATATATTTTATCGCATTTCAATATTTTTAAAATTTTTAGATTTTGAGGAATGTATAATTTAATAAGAATATAGTTGTAATTTAAATAATTAAGTTATTGAAATATCTTAATCATATATAATCGTTATAATATTATTAATTTTTTTAAATTTTATAAATTATAAGTGTAGATATTTTATATTAAATTACATAATTTTGCAAAATTAATTAATAATTTAATAAATAAATATATTTTATAATATTGAAATTTTTAAATGTTTTTAATAAATCATATTTATTAAATTTGAATAGAATAGTTGTTTAAATATTCCAATATTTAAGATATTAAATATTACATATTTTTTATAATTTGATTCAATATATAATAATTATAATTGAAAATGTTTACAAGATTCAATTAAATATCATAAAATATTAAATTTTATATTAAGTGTTTATTAAATTAATTTAAAATAATGTATTTGTTAAATAATTTATTTCAAATTCGAAATAAATTTAGTTAATAATTAAATCATTTGAATAGATTAACATATGAAAATTAGGTTTAAATTAAATGTATTCATAATTCTTCAAAATTTTTAATTAGATAATATCATTAAGATTTAAATATATTTGATATAAAATTTTCAAGTTATAACTAAAAATATATTTGATTGAAGATTAATCAATATATTTTTATGTATTACCTTTAAATAATTTTTATTTTAATACAATAACGATTTTATAAAATTTCATTAATTACTATTCAATTTATACATTTATTAATATTAATTTTATACTTTATTTAAAATTTAGTTTACTAATAATTCAAGTATGTAATGAATACTATTTGATAAGACTAAATTATATTAACATAAAATATTATTCTGGTACTTTAATTAAATTTTAATTATTAAATTGATCATAATTTATATAAATATTTAATATGTAATTATCAATAGATTTATAAATTGTTAAATATTTGAACTATTAAATATATGTTAAATATGAACTTAGTGTAATATTACGTTATTATATTCTTATTCAATATTTATCTATGATAATATTTATACAATAATTTACTAAAATATATATATGGCTATTATTGAAATTAATTTACTCGATTAATATAGATTACTTATAAAAATTATTTAATTTAATTTTGAATAGTCATATTTTTGAGAATGATTAGCATTATTATTTTCGAATTGAAATAAATGTATTGTATAATTTTTTAAAACGTTTTTTAACTTATATTTATTTTATACTTATTTAAGTAAAGTTTAGTAAGTATTATTGAAACATATACTTGATTATGTATAATTTTATAATATTAATTACTATAATTGGTTATAAAGATTAATAACTTTAAAATTAATATGATATTAATTAATAAATATATGTTGATATATTAACGTAAAGAATTTATATAATAAATTTAATAAGATGAAATTTATAGATCATATTCATAAGATGTAAATTTTAATGAATTTATTTAATTAATAAGATAATGAAAAGTTTAACATATACTTATTTATTATATATATTTTAGTTTATTTCTAAAATGATTTAATATTTGTTTTATTAAATTATAAATTATTTACAAATTTTAATTTAATAAATATAATTTTGATAATTTTGATTATTTAAATTAAATACGTAATAAATTGGATAGAAATATTTGATTAATAAAATTTTTGCAAAGTATTAAATTATGATTTTTATTCAACTATACTATTATTATAAATGACATTAAATAGGTTAATGAATTTGATAATTATTTATGTTAATATATATAAAAATATTTATTTGAATTATCTAATATAATATTTAGTTTTTATATTTATTTAATATTCGATAATTAATATGATCATTTATATCAAATAGATATCAGTTTAAATATAACTTAATATGAGTTCAATGCAATTATATGTAATATAATTGTAATTGATATAAAATTATCTGCAATTATTAATATAATTATCTAATTATGTAATCAATTTATATATTGATTTATAATTACATTAATTAAATATATACAATTGTAATGTTAATTCAGTATTGTATTATTTAACATTTTGATATGTTTATAACAAGTAGATACAGATATGATGCTTTGAAACTTTTACATGTAATGTATTATTATGCAACTTATATTTAACATAATGTTATCTCTATCTAAAATATGGTATCTATAATGATTATCAAATAATAATTATCGATTATTTATGTAGTAATAAAAATTGAATCAATTATACTAAGATCTATTCTATTTAATATTAAAAATATATTATGAAGATCATATAATTTAATTCATAATATAACTATTAATTAGTCATGAGAAATAAATATTTAATGAATTAAACAAATAATTAGATATTTGTAATCGATTTATAATTATATTATTTTGAATTTGATAAATAGCTATAATTGATATAAATTTAATGTAAGTATATTTTAATTAAATTTCAATATTAATATGTTAAAATTAGTCTATATTTCTAAATTTAATTGAATGTTTTTATTAATTAATAATCATTAATTAATGTAGATAAATTGTAGTATTTAAATATATATTACGATTTTATTATAGAATCATTTAATTAGTATTCAAAAGATTAAGATACATATAATCTTAATCTTATAGATATTATATTCATATAATCTAAAATATGATTTATTAAGAAATCTAAATAATCAAAATTAACTATGAATAATAATTCATAGATTAGAAATAAAATATATCATGATAATTAATATTAACTATACGTTTTTCAATTATACTCAATTCACTATAAAAATAATCGCTAATATTAATTCATTATATATCATTTATGATATTTATTAAATTATTAACATTTATTTAGATTTTATAATTATTGATAAATAGTTATATATAAATAATTATTAATATGTGATCGTGAAATTATCCTTAAAAATTACGTTATTCGATATTACTTTAATTATTAACTTATTTTAAATTAGAATTTTATCTTATTATTATATGTACTGTAATTTAATTAGCATATAATCTTCATTAGTTTAATTATATCAAATATTTAGATATCTAATTAGGTACTTTTATAAATATTAATAAATTATACAATATTGTAATTATATATTAATAATTATATACATAATTGAAGAATATAATTATATGACATGATTAAAGAATTTAGATATATTACATTAAGACTTAAAAATTCATGATACACTATACTGTTAATAATATTTAAATATATTATAGTAAAATATGTAAGCATTATTAAAGTCATTTATTAGTTACGAATTAATATATACTAATATTAATTACGATTTATACTTTAGGTATTATGTTAATGTATACTTAATATTTTACATATCAGTACATAATATCTAATAATCAGAATTTTGTAATAGCTATTACATGAACTTCTAATATTATGATGCAACCAGTTAAACTTCATTATTAAATTTGATATAAGATCATATATTAATTATTAATTGCGATTTACGAATAAATGTACAATTTAATTAGTGATTTATGTAATTTAGAATCAACGATTATTAAATATATCACAATCTGAACATTTGAATAGATATCTACATTACTTTATACTACAATGTGAGTTAGATAGTATAGTAATCCTATTCAACAGTATTCTGTATCAGTAATGTTCTGAAGAATTTAGATAGTTGAATAATCTATTTTATACATTTATGTAATAGTTAATATTTAATTGATTCGAGTGTAATTATTTATTATTGTAAACAATGAAATTACAATTAACTGATATTAATTATATGTATTTAATAATTTGTAAATAATTTGATAAGTATCTTCGTATTTATTTAACATATTCTATAATTTCTTAAATTACTGATAGTTAATATGGAATATTACGGATTTTACGATATTCATATGACATGTAACTATTTACATAATGTGTAAACATTATATAATAGATTATTGAAATATTAGCTATGCATATCTATAAATATAGTTAATTAATAATTATATATTAAAATATTATTTCTATGAATTATCAATCTCAAATTTAATTTAATGATTGCGTAATAATCGACTAATAATTATAGCAACATATTATTATTAGTTAAAATTAATTTATATATGCTAGATGATTTGATATCATGATATTATTAAGTATATTTAAGATATTTAAGATATTTCAAAATTAGTATAATTGATAAGATGTATAATATTATTTAATATGAATTTGCAATTTAATGATTTAATGAATATATTGATGATACATTGATTAATTGTACATAATTCATAACTATAAGTGAAGATTATTGAAGTTAAATATTATATATTTCAATGATTTATAATGTTGACGTATACTGAGTATTCATCGTTTCAATATGTTGTACGTTTAATTGTTCAATAGTCATGTGATATCACTTGCAGATTATTACTGCAATTTGATCATTTAATAAGCATATATTTAACATTCGTTAATAATATTAGAATATTGTAAGAACTCAATTCTAAAAATTATGAATGATATTAGTAAATTTGAATTATATCATTGAAATTAGATTATTTAATACTATAATATATAATTATGAAAGCATAATGATAAATTCATTTACATTATTGAATGAAGATTTTGAAATTGTTCATTTAAATGATTGCGTAAATTAATGTTATGTAAACTAATTCATAATATATGTCATTGTATATATCACGTATTAGCTTAGTGATATCTCAAGTTAATTATGCAATAATTGAATTATTTGAATTCATATATGATTATAGTATGTTACATGTTGCTTAGTTTCTATATTGTAATTCTAGATTAGGTCAATCAATGACATTGAAATCATTATCAATTAATTAATTTTAATATTAAGTTTTATATAATCGACATATCTTAATTAAATAGTTCATTTAAATCAATAGTAATTAGAATCATATCTAACTTAATCTGTCATTCAGATTAGCTATGTGTCATTATTAATTAAATTATAATAAATTGACAGTTAACATTACATAGTTGTAAAAGTAATTGTAATTATGCTCATAGTACAGGATATCTGTAATGTTTAAATTGCTCAACTAATTGAAATAATTAGTATGGATTTATTATATTTTAAATTTGATTAGATTTACATAGTTCAGTATCGTTATCATTAAATTTTCATGCGCATTTAATATTGCATATAGTACTTCGATTAAATTATAGTCATCAAATTTAAAATTAATATCAATATGTATGCATAGTAATTCTAATCAGTCATATTGGAAAGATTTTAATATTAATGTCAATTGCACTTGTAAGCTGACTTTCGAATTATCGATGTAAGACTGAGATTCAGATCAGTTAATATATAATATTTTTCAATCATTCTATGATATTAATGTAGTCATGATATGACATTAAACTGATTCAATTTCTAGTATAGAAGATTGTCTTATCGATACATAGTTCTAATGAATTTATCATGATTAGTATATTTTGAATCTTAATTTGATTTAATATATATTAAATCATGTTCAGTATTAATTAAATCGCTAATTTTGAAATCTTTGAAATTATGTACTGTATTTAATAGTATCAGATGAAATGATCCTTACAGATTTGAATATTAAATAGATTTAGTTTAGTAAATCTTATCTTAATATAACAAATGTATGCAAATAAGAAGAATATTCAATAATATAGATAATTAGTGTAGTATAATGTTCAAGTTATTGATTAAATGTATTAAATTACGATTAATTAACTATGCTAATATATAATTTAAGATCTACATAAGTTTCAATAATCGATAATCTAATTGTAATTAATTTAATTTAATTATTATGTTTACGTATTGTTAGATTAACGTCTTCATTGCTAAATATTAATGATTAGTATATCTGACTTGAATATGATTCAATGATAATTTGAAAATTAGTATGTGATAATTAATTGTAAAGATACGTTAAAGTAAATATTGAAATTAATATTGCGAATTTAATATCTTTGACTTAGACAATTCAGAATTTGTAAATTGATATTAATTATTTTAAATATTAAATGTTACTGAATAATATCATAATCTAATAAATTATAGTTAATTGAATACAATTAATTAAGATGAATTAATGTAATGATTATAAAAATTATGCATATATTGAAATTTAATTGATTAAATTATATAAATTAAATTAAATAAATTATTAGAATAAATGTATAATTATATTATTAATCTAATGAATAAATAATCAGTAATATTAAGTAATTGAATGAATTAAATAATTTATGAGTTAAGTCATTTAATAATTTACAAGTAAACTTAATTTAACAAAATAAATCATAATAGTAAATTAGTAACATTTAACTAGATTTAATTAAAGTATTGTATAATTAAATTGATATGTAACAATTAATTAAGTTAATAAGTATGTAATATTGATAATATAAATTAAATATTAATAATTTATGAAGATATTACGTAATATTATACAATAAATAATAATTATTACATATTAAAATTAAGTAAGTAAATATATAGTAATATAATAAAATTATAATAACATTATTTAAATAGATTTTATAAATTTACTAATATATGTTATTAAAAATTATAATTAAATTCATAATTTACTAAATATAATATATAATAATATAAAATTTATTAAAAGAAATATAATAATTTATTAATAATAATATATAAATTAATAAATAATTAATAAAATTAAATATAATTATAAAATATATAATAAATAATATTAATATAAAATAATTAAGTAAATCTAAATAATTATAAATACATATATAAATTAATTAATTAATGATTAATGAATAATAATAATACTTATAATATAGTTTAAATTAATTAATATATATAAAATAGCTCAATTTAATTAAAATATTAATAATGGAAATCTAATTATTTCACGGATGAAATTTACCAATCAAATTTAAGTGAAGTAGGCATAATCATACAATAGGTATATGATAATGAAATAATCAATTTATAATACTCAATAATACATTATATATACTATTTGATAAACTTATAAATATTGCACTCATATCATAATATAGTTAGAAGAATGTACAATTAGACTATCTAACTAGATAGTATTAATTTATGCAATTAAAAATTGGTAAACAATCAATGAAATGAAAATTATCTTAATACAAGTGGAAAAACTGTATTTCTTTCACGGAAAATTACCGTTAACTAAGGGAAGGGCATAATCATCAAGGGAGTTGAGAAATGACATTTATCCAGAATACTTATATGTTTTTTTCGATACTTTATAATATTGCCCCTCATCTCCGATAGCAAGGAGAGCCAATGTACATTGCCTCCCGCTGGTAGTCAAGTTTATGGCAATAAAAATTGCACAACCAACAACAGAAAATAACACTTTCGAATGACAGTGGCGAAAAAATGGTTTTCTTATAAAGGACATGTTACAGGAGTATATGGAGTTGGTGCTAATTGTCAGAATATTTTGAAACACGGTTTTTCTTATATTGTAGAACTTGACATGCTCTACAACTTTTGTATGGACACAAACTTCCTAGGCTTAAAAGCCGAGTCGCTAGAATGCCAGGAAATCCTAAAAAAATTAACATTCGGATCCTTTGGAGGAGTTGGTGCTTAGGAAAAAGTTATTTAAAAGAGCAGGTTGAGATATCATGAAATTTGACTTGAAAATGTACATTGGAATCAATAGTCATAATTATAGTGGGAATTCAAAAAAATATATATATATTATTACAAAAGTAAAAAAAAAAAACAAACATGAATACACTTAAAAATGCACCAATCGATGGTAGAACAACTATTCGTTCCAAAGTTGCAATTTCTCAATTTAGGTCCGATAGATATATCCATCTCGTAATACATTAATCTGACAGATATTTACTATAGAACCGTTTATTCCAAGGTGAATATCTGTCAGATAAATTTGTTGGGAGATGGATCTACTGGATATAGTGTAAAAAAAGGCCCACACTGTTATTTAAAATTATGTATAAAAAATAACATAGCTACAATTTTTCATTCCAAAAGCAACATAAATCATTCAATGTTTTAATTAAAATTGCATAAATTTATCAATTTGTTTTTAGGAACTCAAAGAATTCTACAATATGTAAAATTAATATTCTACAATTAAATCGAACAACAATAAATTAACACACTTACTTTTAATTTGGTTTCTACGTGAGATCTTGGAATGACCGGCCCGTTGTTAATTTTGAAAGATTCTTTTTGTTGTCCGAAACTCTTATGAGATTCGACTCTTGTCCCGTGTCCAAATAGTTGAGGCCCAAAAAGAGCACCGTAACAAGGCACATGACAATATGGAACTCCTTTATGTTCCGCATGTTGACCAGGATTTAAACGTTTGCCGCATTCTTCACAACGTAAACATTCAGGATGCCAATCATAACCCAAGGACTGTTTACGTTCAGCTACAACAGAATTTTCTTTATGTATGTACAACGACGTGAAATTAATTATAATAATTAAATTAGGCGTGTGCTTACAATAAAAAACCAAGTTTATCGAAGAGAAAAATAAATAAAATTATTGTGTACTTACCAAAATATACAGGTTTACCGCATTTATGGCATTTCCACATTATAAAAAACAAATATAAATTAAAATAAATTTAAAAAATACATTAGACACTGTCGAATAATGCATAAAATATAAACATTTTTACGGAGCAAGAACCTTGATACTATCAGATGATTTCATTTCATAAATTAAACAGATGTGTCAGCGACCCTCAATATTTTTCTTGTGCTATTTTAGTCTAACTACTAGGCGTTAAAGCAGCGCTTTGCCGGTTACCGTATTGTTCCGAATACAAGCCGCACATTGTGTCCCAAAAATAAAAAGCATAATTTAACCTGCGGCTTGCATTCGGGCACTAACGAAATCTGATCTCGTTATTCGCAATTTAAAAATGCTACATATTAAACAATATCGAGAACTTCAAGTCAGAGGGGCGTACGAAACATTACCTATTCATTTAAAGTTCACAGCATGCAAAAAAAACGTTTCAAAATTTCGTTTTTTGCAGAATCGAACGCAAATATGGAAATGTACTATTACAGAAGCTAAAATCAAAACAAATAAAAAGCAAAAAAAAACAGAAGTCGATAATTAGGCATCGACGTATAAAATAAAAATATTAAAACGAGTTTGAGGATAGGTACCCATCGCTTTTTTTTTAAATTTAATTCAAAAAGGGATTTCATCA
Organism: Rhagophthalmus giganteus; assembly: GCA_036326145.1. Taxonomy (NCBI): domain Eukaryota; kingdom Metazoa; phylum Arthropoda; class Insecta; order Coleoptera; family Rhagophthalmidae; genus Rhagophthalmus; species Rhagophthalmus giganteus. The sequence goes on along the minus strand of JARFJA010000088.1, from coordinate 27,946,436 downwards.
TTTTTTCTGAGATTTCAAACATATTTTTAGGATGCGGCTTTCATTCGGGTGCATCTCACAAAATCTCGTAGTACAAAGAAAATTTCGTGTAAAAACAGAAGAAATAAAATCGCAAATGTAAAATCCGCGAATGTCAAAAATTAATTGTAAATACCTATTAAATATACCCCTATGATGTAAGTTTTCTTATAAAGCAAAATATTGCCTTCGCATTTCTCTTCGTATTCCCTTGCAATCTCTATTATTGTGTAAGAAATCTGTCAATACACGTTAAAGCCCTTTTAAAATATAGTGCTTATCCACAGAAACGTATGAAAATTTTAATAAAATTGTGACTGATGGAACTTAATAGTTTTTTAAAGGACCTTTAGAATTAACTGAATTCTTAAAAAGAATTGATCCCACTTCTGTCCTCCTTAGTTAAAACATCTATCTGCAAAATTTGCGAAGTTTGCCCTACCAAGCATAATGGTTTCTAAATATTGCACTTGCTTGAAATACCCTAGCTGCCTGTAAATCTGAGAAAAATAAAAATTTAGTTTGTCCTAAATGTAAAATATTTGTGCTATATTTAGAAAAAACGTCTCATCTTACATTTGCTTAATCAAAACATGTCTTATATGAACATTACTACAACGTCGTGTCTATAATAGTTTATTGTGAACCACCCCAACCGTAACGCACCGATTTGGACTTGATAAAAAACAAACATCTAAAACAACAATAAAATTTACTCTTTTGTTTAACTATAATTGAAAATTAATTTAAAATGACATTTTTTGGAAATTTTCTATAAATATGAATTATGTTAAATTGTAAATAATCAACGTCTGTGGCACAACGATTAGGGCAACAAGTTTCAAATTAGACTTTGAACGACGAAAAGCCTACTCATCAGCTCAAAGCTTATCATCAGTACTTATAGAAAGTATGATATACCTTTGCCAAACCTTGTATAGGAGGTATAATGTTAGTTTCAAAATATGTAGGTAGGCATATTGATTGATTTATTTTTTTAATATTTACATTACTGTAGTAACAATTTGACGATTTGACAATTAACTATCAATTAACTTACACATCTGTGAATAATAGAGTACCCACATAAATATAGTAAATATATTCCTAGCTCTAACATAAGTGATTCCAAAATGATTAAAGATCAACAAGAAAACTATAAAGTTTCGTTACAAGAAATATTATTACATATTATGTTTTTGTCGGTGGTCACATGCTGTGAGTAAAATAAAAAATATATTGGATATACAGTGGAGTCGCGCTATAGTGAACTAATTATGGCAAAGGCCTTTCAGTTTTTCGAGGTTTGCATAATTTGAAATAAAAACGCTTACTTTTAAAAAAGAACAATTTATTTATAAAAAGTAGTAGTAGATCTATCAGAAACAATAAAAAAAGATACTGGGAATGAACATTAAAATGATTTATGGACAGAAAACATTAGATACGATACGGGCGCGAAACCTTGAGTTATTTTCGATTGGTCTAATTTTTTATTTAACTTAATTTGCAACACTTTTTGTTTTAAATTATGTAAAACAGGCAAATTGGAATATTGAATTTCATTTTCATCACCACATTGATTAACTTGATTTAAAGATGTTAAAGTTTCGCGTGTGGAAATTAATTTATTTTCTAAAGTTCTATTCAAAATTTTTACAGTTGCTATTGGTATGGTGCATCCGTCCGCAAATACACTTACCGAAGTCCTACAGAAATTATTTTTGGAAACAAGATTTATAACAATAAAAAACGCAGAAATTTCATTCTACGCAATCAAAACTGCCGCCGATTTTTGGTCGGTAAGTAAGTTAAAAAATTTAGTAGAGTAACAGATAGTAAATTACAGATAATAAATTATAAAAGAAATTACTTAAGCCAAAACGCACTTACAGTATGGTCATAATTAATGTGGCCAACAATGTTCAATATTAGGAATCAATAATAAGAAATTAAATGAGAATCAAACTAAAGGCCTTTTATACGACCAGTTCAGTTCTCAATTCAGTTTCCGTTTCAGTGCACTGATCGTGTAAAAGGCCTTTTATATGTAGCAGACGTAAACTGAGGACTAAACTGACCAATAAAAACAGAAGCGTTCAATCGGTTGAACTGAAACCATGAGACTGAACTAATCGTGTAAAAGGTCTCTAACACTTGATACCCTTGTTACACCTCCATTATCACTGAAATTCACGCTATAATCGAATCAAAACTCAACTTACTTAAGGACACCCTGTATAATGTAAATTTTTAAGCATTATTTATAATTATACACACATTTATACATATACATTTAGCTCAATTAATGTAGCTAAATGATATAATTAGCAGCTACCTGTTGATATATCTCATTATTTATTACCTATTAATTAGATCTATTGGTGTTCCAAAATGTATGTTCAACACATAATTAGACTTTTCTCTTACTGAATTATCTATTTATGTATATGTAAATAAATTTCTACACTACAATTTTATCTGTTTTAGTATATAGAAACAGTTACACTAAATGGATTATACTCGAATTTTTGGTATGATTCAGTAAACCCCATTAATCCAATTGATGAATGGGATAAAAATGTATTATATGAAAACAAATTATTGGGAGTGCCGCGTTTAAGACAGGTATGTAGTATAACACTATAAATTTCATTTATACAAAGAATAATTTATCATATAAGTATCAATGTAAGAATAAACATTATGTTTTATTATCTTCGTAAATGTTGTCGTGAGTGGATCTTAGATACTAATGATTTACATGCGTATTAAATGTCATTTGACGAAACCGGTCGGAATTTCTTAACTGTCTGATTTTTTTAATAAAGCAGTTTATTGCAAAATTTGCAGTTGATTTTGGGAAATAATTTCGCCTTAAATTTCACTATACAGAAGAATATATAATGACAATCCAAAAGTGAATGTAAGTGACCTATAACACTGGTCAACGGTGATTTTATCGTCATTGTTGTTAGAGCAGTTTTAGGACGATTTTGTGCTGTTAATTCCAAATTTGCTATCAGTTTTATCAAATTGGCTCTAGTTTTTAAGCGAATGCCGTTTCTAAAACGGCATGACGCCCAAATACTTGCTGGGCATTAAAGACTTTGCATTCAAATTGTTGACATCTGATAGAGTAAGCGTGAAGACGACACTTTGTCCAGTAACTGTATCGATACTTTTTGCCAAAACTTCAAATAAAGGGTGTTTCATTTGCACCTGAACCAGCAGCCATCTGTAGACAATCAGTTACTTGACACTAATTCACGTAGACTATCTTCGTTTGTTTCAGAGGTTGACTACGACTTACAAGAAAGGTTAGGCAGGTGGAAATCTCAGAAAAATTTGAAACTTTGCAGGATTGTAGTACTAGTCAACCTTAATTCCTTAAAGCCTTATTCGGTCATATTAATCCTTTTTGTTTGTAATCCTTTTAGGGAACACAACGCAATACACAACACTCGCTCACTCACACGCAAAAAGGCTTTATTAACCGAACGAGCACTCTCGTACACACGAACAATACGACGCCGTAATTTAAAATTCCAACTACTGAAACAACCACTACCGCTCTGTACCACTAACGCGAAAGATCTGAAGCGGATTTTGCCAGAATTCTATATATAAATGCATTCGAGTTTATACGTGGATACTAGGAAATCCGTTTTTATTTTAAAAACATTCAGTTGTTTGTTCGCATTCTGATAAGCTATGAAAGTAGACGGTCCACATGTTTTATTAGTTGCTTTGTATTTTATCGGCCATATAAAAATGCGATTAAACTTTTATCTGGTTTATGGTATGTAATAGGGAAATTTTCAATGCTTAAGGGCATACAAATAGTTGTACAAATAGTATTTAAGAGTTAATATGATGAATAATATCCAACCGGTGGCAGACAATTGAATTTCTATTTTAATCATTTTTGATAAAGTTGATACTTGATAAAATTTATTATAGACTTTAGAGAAATATCAATTATTTAAAATTATTATGGTCTGCCTCGCAAACCTGACAGTGCTCCTTCCAAATGAATAAATTTTCAATATGTCATGTACTGAATACGCTACATAGAGTTGTTTTTTTCAAATTATAGTTTTAATTGTCCTTTATATGAATATATATGTCTGCCGATGTAAAAATGCACCCAAGTATGGCAAAATTAGGGGTGAAAATTCGAAGGGATGTCACCCCTTAGGATTTTCATCCTAATTTTTGTATCATAATGTAGGTCTTAAAAGGCCATTTACAAAAATATATAGTTTGTTGGCGATAGTTCTTGTTGTTGATAAGCAAAATCGAAAAAAATTCCAATTTTCAAGGATGTATTTTACCTTCTTAAACCGCGTAAGAGCACGAACGGAATACGGCTCTTGATTAGGATTGACTAGTACTACAATCTTGCAAAGTTTCAAATTTTTCTTCCTTCCTTGTTACCTTGTTTACCTTCCTTGTTAGTAAAATGTTCTCGGTCTTCAGCTGATCGGAACAATTGCGTTGCAGAGTCCAGTCCATTTCGTATGTTGTGTATCCACGATAATCTCCTTCTTCTTACACATATTTTTCCTCAAAGTTTTCCTTTTATTAGTATTTGAAATGTACCTATTTATATTTTAATTTTTTATAAAACTACTAGGTACTATAATCCCACAGGACATGTCTAATGTATGCTTGATCGTGCAGGAAGGCAACATTCACAAAAAACTACTTTTCCTGGAGCGCTATTAGAATATTTGCGTGCTGAGTGAACCAAAATTCGACAGGTTAAAGTAGCAGAACTCATTGATTCTTTGCTCAAACGGGTCAAGGCTTTGAAGACTTAACATTTAACATTTATATCAAGCAAATATTGTGAAATAAGCGTCATTGTTCGTAAGAGAGGGTGTCTATTTACTTATGGGTTGTCTCTGTATGTATGTATGTATGTATATCGTAAAAATAACATAATTTTAAAAATTTTTCTTGCAAAAATATATTTATGGTACGCCGTTATTAACTTTCTAATATTCTACCTTTCCACTTCAATTAATTAATTTTTAGATGAAGGTCCGAAATAATTCCTGTGTCATACACGATTATTTTGTTTCGATGTTCGCGGTTTGTTTTGATAAATTTTCAAAACAAACGGAAGATACTTCTCCATTTGGAATAAGTTCTGGGACAGCGTAAGTTCTGGCGAAGCTTTCAAAAATACGTGGGTATTAATTTTACAACATTAGATGGACGTACAATACAGAATCATCTACAGGCAGCACAGCTTATTCGGGATCGGTAGCAAATTATCATGGGGGAGGTTATTATCGAGATTTGAGCTATAATTATAACTCGTCCAAAGAAATAATAGGAGAGCTAAAAAGAAATTTGTGGATAACGAGGGGAACGAGATGCGTATTTTTAGATTTTACTGTTTTTAACGCAAATGTAAATTTATTTTGTATATTAAAGTATGGGACTAAAAACAACTTAAATACAAATTTAAATCGCGTTTTTCAGGATCATTTTTGAATTTCCTCCAACTGGCAATATTATACCATCAGCTTCGTTTCAATCGCACAAGTTTATACGATATATTACGATCAAAGACTATTTTATAATGTCATCTGAAATTATATTTTTAGCATTCACGATATTCTATAGTTTCAAAGAAGTTGTAAAAATATCGTGTATGAAATGGAAATATTTCAAAGAGTTTTGGAACTACGTGGACATCATTTTGCTTTTGGTAATGATGAAGAAACAAATCCATCGCACACGTTTAATTTGATTTTTATTCAGTTGGCGTATACTTTCATATCATATTCTATTTTACGAATATTGACGGTCAATAATACTCTGAATCAATTTATTACTCGAGGTTACGCAAATTTTGACCGTGTTACTCAAATTCAATTTAACTATGAGTGCATTATTGCGGTCTTATTGTTTGTAGTCTACATAAAAGTTTTTAAATATCTTAATATCAACAAGACAATGGGCCAATTAAACAGCACACTCCATAGGGTAAAAAAATACAATATTTTCTATATTAAATAGTTCGTAATATATATGTAGGTATTATAAAAATCAAAAATGATTTTAGTGTGCAAAAGATGTTATCGGATTTTCATTTATGTTTTTCATAATATTTTTTGCCTACGCCGAACTTGGCTATCTGTTATTTGGAACACAGGTAAATAACACAATTTTTGAAATTTATATTACGAAAGCTAAAGCGTAAATATTTAGGTATTAAGTTTTAGTAGTTTCGGTAAGTCGATGTTCACTCTTCTCGGGACAATTTTGGGAGATTTTCGTTATAAAGAAATTAAAGAAGTTAATCGTATACTAGCTCCGATTTATTTTTTGTCTTATATATTTCTGGTATTCTTCGTACTAATGGTAGTAAATTAATATTGTTTTAATTATCAACTGTATTCCTAATACGTTGCAGAATATGTTTTTGGTTATAATAAATGATACGTATTGCAATATCAAAACTGAAGCGACTGTAAATCCGAATAAAATATTTATGTTTGAGCTACTTAAAAAATATTTTCGCAAATTTCTAATTAGCTATAAATGGATTAATTCAATTTTAACAAATAAAGAAAAACAAAGGCATTATGATGTACCAATCGAGGAAATCGGCGATATTTTAGAGAAGTAATTCAATAAATAGTAAATTAATTTGTAACTGAACAATATTATAACAGCAATATTTTAGATGTGGTTTTAATAAAAGTGATATTAATAGCTTTTTTGCTCAATGTAACAACGATGAATATCAAAATAGAGGAAGATTTGATATTAACAAATTTATGGAAGACTTTAAAGAACAAACATGTAATATGCGTGATGGTAATGTGTGATTTATATTGTGTAGATCTCTAAATATATATTTAAAAATTATCTCTAAAATATATTTTCCTTTAATTATTTAGATGAAATGGGGGATATGTTATCGACATCATATTCAATGTCTAATGAAGATCTTAAGAAGTAAGTTTAATATTAGTAGTAAATATTTATAAAAATTATAGTTTTACGTTTTGCTGTAGTATATATTTTCGTAAAAATAGGCTAGTTTTGAATTAGGTACTTTAGAAGAAACAGAAACATCTACCACAAATCCATTTAGTAGATTTTTTCCACAAATTTAGTAGATATTAATTCAATCGTCAACCATCTAAATATTTAATTAAACACTGAATGTTTTATCTAAAAACATATACAGAACCACAATCTTATCGAGTTATGAATCCAGGCGTTTTTAAAATACGAGTAAAAATCACGTTTTTAGCGAATTTTCATAGAAAATAAACCTATTGCAGCCTGTCTGATGACGGGACCCAGACGTGTCCTTTTGTCTTTTCTCCGATCTCAACCCCTACATCACGAAAATATAACGACGAGTTCGTTAACTAGCCAAATCAACCGATCCATTTCAAAATGACAGCCATTCAAAAAAAATAAAAAAATACTAATCTCCATTATTACTTATCGGATCGGTAATGTCAAATATGTTTTGGAATCAGCATAAAATTCTCTACCGATCATGTCTCTTTATAATATTCAATAGGATGTACCGTTTTCGAAAAAATCGAAAAAAAGTGATAATTTTTTTTAATTGTTATAAATTTCTCTGGTAAATATTATTTTTCAAAAAGTGTATTTCTTTCGAGAAAAATTAAAAAAGAAAGATGTTTGAATGCGACATGAAAATTCGATACTGAGGCTTGCGCGCGGTCGGAATTTAACTTAACACCTTTTTGGAAAATTATACTTATGTATCTTATCAGTTTGTTTGAATGAAATCCGTTAAGTACTTTTTAAGATATAAGCTTTCAAGCTCGGCCGCCAGAATGTTTATTAACACTTTTTATAACATTTTATAATTTTTTTAATTTCTATAATAAGTTGTTATGATTTCTTGATACATTTTGTATATCGAAAAATATTATTAAAATATACACCATTACATGCACGGCTGAAGCACCCTCCATGTAGGGTTTAAATAAATTATAGGATATAGCCATATAAATAATGAAATATATTTATATATACATACATCATATATTGTTACTTTCACAAAACAATTTTATTAGGTATCTAACTTATTTTAAATTTTTAGTCAAGAAGAAATTATTACAGATATTGAAAAAACTATAATACACCTTATGAACAAAGTTGATATTTTGCATAGGGAAATGGATGCACTAAATAGTGTCAGCAGCGATATGAAAAAGTAACTGCGGTTCACTGTTAGCATGCAAATGCACATTGTAATTTATTTGTTATATGTTGTTATTTTAGATAGTTTTATTGTTTGAATATCTATCTGTAGTATTTTTTTTGGAGGGGGAACCACTGGACCTTGTTATAAATATTTTTATTTTATTATAAATATTGTCATGTATACAGTATAAAGGTATAAAGGGTATATACAGGTATAAAGTTATGCCTGTCAGACATACAATTTACCTGCACATATAGTACCTGCCTTTTGATTTTCATTTTTAACCTTATTTTAACTTGTTGAGCTTGCTAGTTTGTCATACTTGTGTTGACCTTTATATTACCTTGCCAGTTCATGCTTGACGCTATTTGACCTTGTATTACTTTGTCTGCATGCATAACATTTATTGATTCTATGCACGCGCTAATTTTAATTTTAAACAAACAAAAAAAACGAATCACTCACCTAGATGCGGTAGCAGTGTAGATGCTTTCTTCCCTGCAAAGGGGTTTGAAAAGGAGAGGGAAAAGGGTATTCTACAAATATAATAAACGAATTTAAATTAAAATTACAAAGCAACAAACTTATACATAACTGCGCATATGCGGTGCGAAAAATAATTCGATGGCGTTTTGGCAGAGGAGCGTAAGCAACAAAAAGCCAATTTTACAGGAGCGCACATTTTTTTTGTTGTAGTTTAACTATCAACAAATACTTCTTGAAAACCGCATATAGGCAATTTGGAACAGGTTTGTACCAAATAACGTACTTATTCTGCGATGCAGTCACGGTTTTGTGTGAAAAACGGAATTTTACGGAGATTAGATACTATCCTTGAATAAGAACCACGACAGGTCATCGTAAATGCTATGCGTTTATTGTTTTGCGTGGTAACCAACGCAATTTCCTCACAGATAATGTAACGAACCGTAACCACATTTCTTAATTACACTTTAGGCGCTGCTTAAATGGTTGTTTTTACATTATTTTCATACTTTGTGATTTGTGGTGAAAATTGTTAGTTTTTGGCCATATTTATTGAAAACAACGCACAAAACAATAAAAAATGCGCGTTGTAGTAAATTTTTACAAAAATAGTTACTTTTTATTCTGAAAATATCGAAAATAGAACAGGGTCGTCTTTCAAAAGCGAAAGTTCCTTTATGAAGCATTTTTGTACCTACTTATGTTCTTAAGAACTTTCTTACATATTTTCTTATGTAGGGTTGATCCTTGAAATATGCGAACGGAATTTTCGGGCACACTGGATGGTAATTAACGAAATTCCGTATAATATGGCATCTATCAAAATGTCAACAAACTACTTTAAAATAGATGTCAAAATATTATCGAAAATTCAAACTACATAATTCACAATATTTTATATACTTTTTAAAATAGATCGAAATAATCGACAAAAATGCAACGGAGTTTTTTGAAATGTGATTATTATATATTTATATTATTCTTAATTTACTTGAATACATTTTTACAGATATTTGTATTTCAAGTCAAATGGTCCAAAATGAAAATAAGAACGCCATACTTAAAATAACGTTGCGTGAGCTACTTCTCTATCTAATATTTCTAGTGTTACTTACAATATGTATGTAATTATAAAATGTTTTTATTATATTGAATACCTACACTGTAGGTACTTAAAATATTATTGCAGTGACAGCAGCAATGGTATATCCTTCCATGTATTATTTTACAAAAATAATGCAAGAATTATTTGTGGAGAAAAATTTTAAAAATGTGGACGATATAGAAATAAAGTTTGAAGATATTAAGACTACCTCAGATTTTTGGTCTGTAAGTTTAATTTTTAATATTTTAATTAAAGCAATTTTATTTTTATTTTTTCTTTCGAAAGTTTATTGAACAAGTTCTTGTTGATGGATTTCATTGGGATTATTGGTACCATGCGAAAAATCCAATTAATGAAACAAATAAAGAAGATAGAAAGGTTTTATTTGAAAATAAATTATTGGGCGTACCAAGACTTAGACAAGTAGGTATCCGATTCATCGAAATAATGCCTTAGCGAAAACGTTTAATTAGATTTTACCCATAGTTGAGGGTCGGCTCCCATTCTTGCAATGTTCATCGTCATTTCTCCAACATAATAAAACATTGCTACAATTCATTCACAAAAGCTTCCGAGGACACTTCCGATTTTGTGTCAAACCATGGCAAAGTGTAAATAAATAATGCAAACACCTTCGCATATCGTTACTTCAACGTGATTAAATTTCAGTTGGCCTTATAAAACAGCAAAGGAGACTGGAAGTATTAATTACGGGGGTTCGATAACAACCTATCATGGTGGAGGTATTTATCAGGATTTAAGTTTAGATAAAAATAAAACAAAAGAAATAATTCGGAACCTAAAACAAAATTTATGGGTAACAAGGGGGACTCGATGTATATTCATCGATTTTACAGTATATAATGCAAACTTGAATCTATTTTGTATTGCAAAGTAAATATACAGATTGCGTAATGTGTACGTAATTGTAGATAATTTTCGGTTTTGTTTTTTTAGAATTGTTTTTGAATTTCCTGCAACTGGTGGTATAATACCATCAACGCGCATTCAAACTGTACAGCTTATACGTTATTTTACATATGGAGATTATTTAATAATGGTCGTCGAATTGATTCTCATGTGCTTTATAGTATTTTACACTTTAATAGCGATCAAGGAGATATTACATCTTCGATGCAATTATTTTCGACGTTTTTGGAATTATATCGATCTTCTAATATTGTTGGTAATTATACTGAAGCCTATATTTACGTAATTTTAATCTTGTTCCCGGTTATTTGATTTCCTCAATATTTTGAACCGCATTAATTCGGTCGCCAAAAATCAAGTGAAAATTTTTGTAAAAAGATACCTACCATATGTCTTCAATTTTAAATATTAAAATATTTTTGATATTTGTTTTTAGCTGGCGTACGGCATATTTATACTTAACATTTTTCTACAAATATTGGTAAAAATACGATCGAAAAATATTTAATAGTCACAACAACATACGCAAATTTTGAATTGCCAGCAGCGGCGCAAGTTGTTTATAATTGCATGTTTGCCATTTTGCTGTTCGCGGCATATATTAAACTTTTCAAATATTTCAGTTTTAATAAGACTATGGCGCAGTTGAATAACACGATTAGCAAAGTAAGTAATAGTAGGTATAATATTAATTTGTACAATGTCTGGCGAGTCCTGGTCGCAACGCCGTAACAAGGGGATGAAGCGCCTGTGGCAACTGTTTAACTTGCGCCCCCCGAACCTAAAAATTTAAAAATACAATATAAAATATCGGACTTTTATATCTATTTATTTATTTTTAGTTTTTATATTTTTTACGTTTTTGCGCCCGTTGCTGGCGCCTCTTTTGCCACGTCCACCTTACGGCGTTGGTCCTGGGTTCGATCCGGGTGCAATATCCCCTTATAGGCATGGATGTGTGTATTCGTGGAATTAATAATCGTTGCAGTTTATGTTTCAAAACCCCTTTTTATAATTTAATAATAAAAAATACAGTTGACCCTTAGAACGTCGACCAAATGTGTAATCGAAAATTCCGTATATTTTAATTTTCGATTTTTTTTAAACTATTAATAGGAAAATGCATAGCCTAGCTATTCTTGATCGGAAACCGTATTAATAACAATCCATTAACACTGTGCCCTTAAGACTCCCTGTGAGCCCCTGATCCGGTCATATTTTATAAAAATGCATTGTTAATGGTCTAAAAAAACTGCAGGAACCGTATTCGTCCATGCCAATGCAAATATGCTTTTTTGCATTGTTGCAAAATATTAATTGTTGCTCAATTCATTTTAGTGTGGTTTAGATATTGCTGCATTTTCGATTATGTTTTTCGTGATGTACATTGCCTATGCACTAACCGGATATTTATTGTTTGGCCCTCAGGTAATTACACGTAAAAGAATATTATTAATCGTATTAATAAGTGTTCTTCTTCAATAGATAGAATCATACAATGGCTTTGGCGTATCGATGCTCACTTTACTGCGTACAATTTTAGGAGAATTCGATTATGCAGAAATTGAAAACGCAAATCCAGTGCTTGCCCCATTTTATTTTATATCGTACATATTCTTCGTCTTCTTTGTACTCTTGGTAAAAAAAGTTCCAAATGGCTTCTATTTATCTTTGTTAAAGAGTTCGTATCGTAGAACATGTTCCTAGCTATAATAAATGACACGTACTCCAATGTGAAAACGGAAATTGCCATTACTGCAGACGAGTTACAACTATCGGACATTTTAAAACAAAAATTTCATGCACTATTAACAAAATATGGATGTTCAAAGTGGATATCGAGCGAAAAGAAAATCTAAACGAAGGCAATGCAACAATCCAAGCAATTCGTGAAGCATTGGAAAAGTAAGAAAGTATTCTGATGATATCTACAAGTATTTAGAAATTGCTTAACACTTTAAATTACTAGATGCGGTTTTACCAATTTAGAAATAAAAATGTTCTTTGCCAAGTATAATATCGATCCCACAGCTTCAGTAGGAGAATACGATGTCAAAGAGCTTACGATGAATTTGGAAAAATATATTGTAAACAGATTTCAAAAAGATGTGTCCAATAGATCGGTCGATGAATTTATGATGTAAGTCCCTTTCTAATTTAGCCGTTTTAACAAATTTCAGGAATTTCGGCGACGGGACCCAGAGGAGCCCTTTTGTATTTTCTCCGATCTCGATCACTAGATCACGAAAATATAGGTTTATAAATAGTGATTTATAAATTAAGTGGGGTCAATCGGGGTAGTGGGAAACGCTTTTTGTAAAGCTGAAATTGAGTTTAAAAGAAAAAAGGGGCGAATTTTTAAATAATTTTAGATCATGTTTTCATTTACCCCGATTGACTTTTAAATTTTTTGATATTTTAACTTGCTAATTGTTAAAAATGTACGATAATGTACTTAATTTCTAATAAACCTACTTATTTTAGTCATCAGAAACGCTTTGAACAAATCGAGAAAGGGATACATGAATTGTTGACAAAAGTTGATGAATTATTGAAGAAGTTAGACGTTTTGGATAATGTTAAAAAAACTACTATAGAAAAATAAATATCTACAAGTCTTTAGATTTTTATAAAAATTTTAAATTTGATATCACAAATATTTACATGGTTAAGTTATATTTAGTACATATTAATATAATACATTAATTAAATTAAGTTATGTAAGTACAATATTAATTTACTGTATTCTTATGTTCATATTTTTGACAGATAGGTACTTACATAAAATAAATAATTAAATTTTAAAATTATTTAAATCAAAACGAAAAATAGTAATAGTAATCTTTCCACAGTCAACCAAGACCGAGACTTTTTATTTAACAAAGCATCCAGTGACGTTGACGCTTTGTTAACTGAAAGTATGAATATTGCAATGGAACTTACATAAATCAAAGGCAGGACAATAATGACTTACACCGATCGACTTCCGAGCCCCCTATTTAGTGGGTACAGATAAATATTAAAAACACTTAGGTAATTATTTTGTAAGAAAAACTCAATACGCATGTCTGGTATTTAAAAATAAAATATTTATTTTAATGTAGCAGTTTTATTTATAAACAAACAAATATATACAGCATTTATTATTTGTAATTGCAGTTATAAAACTATTTAAAAAGAAAAATCAGTCAATATTCATAATACTTATAAAAACAATTTATTATATTAATAATGGAAGAATTTACTAATAACTATAGTTTAATAGCAACGATCACATAAACAAAATTTTTAATTTAATAAAGGCGAATTATCAAAATATAGGTAAATAAAAAGAAATTTTTACATTTTCTAAATATAAATACAATTGCAGATGGTTGTATTAAAGAAGCAATAAAAAAACCACACAATAAATAATAAATACTACATTCTGCAGTGGGTAAATAAAAAATTAAGTTATGCGATCTCGAAAAATAGAACAAATTAATATCTTTTAAAAATTTTACTAGGTATTTGAGAGAAAATTAATATCATCTAAAAATAGCTACAATAAAATTTAAAGGCAATCTACTTCAACTGCTCATTATTCAATATTTAGCTACACAAGTGATGAGCATTCTAAGATATCACAATATCATTGTGGCTTAGTAAATGTTTATGGACTGACTGTAAGGCATTATTATAATGAATTTTAGAAGACCAGTCTTTAAAATGTTTAAAATAATTTTAACGTCTTGGTTTATTTATAAGGAAACATTTTTGTACACCGATTCTAAGGAACTTTTAACTATATCAGTCAAGAATACCGAAAATAATATGTAATCAAACTGAATTGTGGTGCCACACAAAGATTTCTAGTCTATCACAGTCCTATATGTCCTTGAGAAACAAATGCAAAATTAATTTAATCAAACATTTAAGCTGTTCTATTTTTAATAAGAGTCTTTTTAAATAATTAACATAGTAGTTATAGGAAGGTAATAAATTACTTTCAAAAACCGAACTACCGAAGTGTTACTTATCAATTGTACTTGAAATAAATTCAACTAAAATTTTAATATCAAAATTTTAACGTTCAATTTTTTGAATTAAAATGGAATAATAGATAAGTAACACCTGTGGGCTTTCTGCAACGATAGTTTTAAGAGTTTGATGTTTCAAAAATACTTACCTACCTAATATCTTACAATACACAATATTATTTACATTTTCATTACTTTACTAGATATGTATATACTGTATAAACATATGGAATAATGTGTGCTAATAGACACAGTATTTAAAAAGTCTACATGCACAAGCACCCCAAGCAAGTCATACAAATTTGTTGATTCAAATTTATCTCTTGAATAAGTACTTGTATTATCTACTGTTTTTGGACGGTCTAAATAATATCCTGAAAACAGAGTTTATCTTGGAAGGACATCTATGAGTATTGAAAAAAATCTTACTACCATGTATAAATTAATGTTAAATTCTAACAGTTACAATGTATCACAAAAAGTTCAATAATTCATGATGATTCACCTCCAAGACAATTTTCAATTTGAAATTAATATAATGAAACATACCCGATACAAAATAAAGCACACCAAATTTTAATTGAACTATTTTCTCATTGTCAGTTACATTAAAACATTAAAAAAACGATCTAAAATTAATTAGACTTCAACCAAAATAGCGTGGATTACTTTATTTTGATCATACTATCGGTAGGTACATAAATAGTAAACGTGGAAATAAATTCATTTAGACTTTTGGTAACCTGAAACATCTGAAAATTGCTTTTCGAGCGAGTCACAATCCGCCATATCTTCTCCATTTTGCTGATATAAACTAGATTCTAAATTAGAATCGATACTATCATAAAACTCATTACCGTTTTCTGTTTGCCACAGAAAATTATTAGCCGTTTGATATCGATGGCTACTAGACGTTTCGATCGTTACAGGCTGTATAGAATCACTACAATTTAAGGAATCAGGATACTGTTCTATAGAATCAGAATTAAATGATGAGAGACCCCATGGAGATTGAGATTTTTCTTTTGCAGGGTTTGAATCCATCTGCAAAGAATATGTTCAAATTTTAATTACGGTATAGGTAGGTACCCACTTAATTTAAATAAGATAGCGTATCATTTAACAGCTTAATTTAAGTATAAAGCTTATAATAAGTTAAATAACGGCAAATTACCTTATTTTTGGCTAAAGTACAGGCATATGTTATATTGAACATATATAAATGTTAATTGCAAAATGAAATAAGACAGCAAATAAGTATTTATATAACTAAAGATTGACAATTAGTTCAAAATGTTAATAACATGTTATCTTCAATATGTAACATGCAAAATAAACGGTGCAACATAAAATACTTACACTAGTTATTTCGGGTGTATTTTTATATAGGATATGTTGCGACTATAACATTCAGGTGGTTTACTACGTGTAGCAAATTTATCAGATTTAATATCTACCTACATAATACTTAATGTTATTATTTTTTCCAATACTTAACGAGTTATTCAATTTCATACAATTGACAATGGAAAAATATTGAAACTATGTCAAAATTAGCTGCTTTCAAAAAGTTTAAACTAGAAAAAGAATTATCGATTATGATTTTTCAAATATGCTTATCTGAAGAGAGCTTTCTCATTCTTTTACATTTTGAGAAATGGAAATAAGACGTCGTTTTAAATATAGATCAATACAGAATTTACCTACAGATTCCTGCCTATCCTAAAAATATCCTATCTTTCCTGCATTTTCAATGGAACGTTAATCATGGTTGTCACAAACAAAATTTAAATCATTTTTCCTGACTTTCGCCCATTACTATGCTAACATTTCCCTGACTCTCAGTATCCGAAGTAGGTGAGAATCAAAATATTCAATGGATACATTATGACTATTAAATAAACTCTTATAAAAACATTATAAATAATTTTTAATTAAAACAATCAGAAATATTTTTTATTAATTTTTAAGTGAAGCCTCCACCATCCGCATAGCCACCCGGCTCTTCCTATTATTTAACGCTTTTTTAAAATTTCGTTATTAAAAATCTCTGACTTTTCCTAATTGATTTCATTTTCTCTTGCTTTCATTGGTCGCATTCAGGGAATTGTAGCGTCGAAACGCTGCAGCGCTGTAACGCTTTATCTTGCCTGAATAAATATTTTTGGTACTAGTTATTTTTCAACTTTTAATTCTTAGGTTGGCAATTTTGTTTGTAAAACACTCAAATTTTTATGTAAAACTTACCTTGTAATATCTTCAACCTTTCTTCTTACGTTACTGCAAGGGAAATGACTTCGTTTCCGAATTGTAACGTTATAAGCCATCATTATTTTTTGCATAAACCAAAACATACACAAGCAACATAATTTGTTAGGTTAGAACGCATGGATGCGTCATTGCTTTATTTAGTTATAAAGCGTTAAAGCGGAATATTTATATGCTTTAATGCTTTACTAAAGCGCTGCAGCACTGCGAGTAAAGCAGACACCATTCAGAGCATTGCTTCGATAAAGCGCTACAGCGCTACCATTCCCTGAATGCGATCATTGACTTTCGAGTTTTTGGCAACCATGAATGTTTTAAACTAAAAAAAAATTGAAAATTTTATACAGAGTGTTTCATAAGTATATACACATACGTTAATTGTAAATAGACGACATCTAGGCGATTCCAAATAACCTATGGTTACTAGGTCTCACTGTCAGATGATTAATAACTGAGATACAGGGTGTTTTATAGATGTTGCCCATTTCTTTCATAAGCCCTAATGTCGAATCACTCTGAATATTTCTTTAATTTTGTTAAGTTTTAATTTTCAAGAGTTTTTGTTTTTTAAAGCAGGACCTGGATTTCAATTTTGGTTATTATAGTAGACGACTGCGCTATTGAAACAATACGCGCCTACCAAAAATTAAAAATATATTCAGAGTGGTGCGAAAATTAAGGCTTATGAAAGAAATGAGTAACATCGATCAAACATCCTGTATCTCGGTTATTAAGCATTTGAGACCTAGTAACTACAAGTTTCTTGGAATTGTTTAAGTGTTCTTTATTTGCAGTTAACGTATGTACATTTACCTATGAATCACCCTGTATGTAGTTAAATTGGTTTACTTTCACAACTAATATTGTAAGTCCAATGATAATTTAACAGTATAAATACCTACTTTTAACAGAAGGAAAATTTTGTAGAAATCAATAACAAAGTTTTCCATGATATGATGTAAAAAAATGTTTCATATTATACAATAGTAGGTAATATAAGCATAACTCGAGTAAACACGAACACTTACTAATGACATTAGTTAAGGTTCGTCATAATGCAATGCTTGTAGAAGCAGTTGTTAATAATAATAATCAATAATCATTCATTAAATGGTAGGTACTTACTAGAGAAGCCAAGTAATATTGCACTCGCCGATTTTAATAATTTTATAATGGTTAACGTGACTATTTTTTTGTGAGAATATTTAAAGAGCAAAGTGTACAAAACCACACACACAAAAACTAATTTTAGTAAAATTAAACCCCAATGCACGTCATTCATAAAAAGTTACTAAATTATATATTTGTAATATTCAGTTTAAAATTTTGAACGTGGCATATTCTACCGACACAATATGACATGGCAAAGAAAGACTATACTTTATTATTACTGTAAAAATGTAATTGATTTTATTGATGACGTGTGGAATTGAAACCTATCGTGAATAACGTATAGGTAAGCAGTTCGTAACAATTTTATTTAAACGTATAAAATGTTAAATTAAACTCAAACAATAACGCTTGAAAATTATAAGTACATAATCGCTTATAAGATCGTTTTCTTATTTCTTTACAAATCTTGTAGGTGCGATAAAAGTTCAACAAAATCTGATTCAGATTGACGATCTCGTAAAGTGCAAATAACGGAAACGCGGTTTCCTTATTAACACGTCGTTCATCGATCAAATCCAGTGACGTACGCGTTACATACATAACCGCATGGATGATTCAATTTGAAATTTACAAGAAGACATAAATACCTACTGAATGGAATAAAATACATTATCTACAATATCTAAATTTAATTACAGTTCCTGTTGGCTATTTTAATTGCTACATCAATATTAAAATAATGGAAAGTTTGATTTTCACGCAATAACCAGGAAAAATAACGGCATATTTCTAAATACTACGCAATTTTAGAATGTTTATTTTATAGAATAATTAGTAATTTGAATCACTTGCAAATATTCATGGAAAGATCTTGGGACCATTATTTGTTCATTACTAGTTCTGGTCAATTATTCTGGACCCTTTGCATGTTCAGTCTGACATACAATATTAATGGCAGTTTGGTAAGCGTTGAATAGCGATATGTAAATACATAGTTCCAAAATAATAACCACTACGAAATTTCTCTTATTAGTATAAGAGACTCGAGTTTAAACTCGAGTTTTTAGTTAACTAAACACTATTTTAATAAAAGTAGTACCTTTAACAATAAATTTAAAATGAAGAAAACACTTCATGTCAAACTACTTGTTTATTTATATGGTTTATTTGTATCCCAAAAGTCAATAAGCTTGATATATCTACGATACTATAAAAACTCGAACATCTATTTCAAACGAACAGAAAAATTACTGTACGAACGGAAATACAGCCGGATATAGCCTCTGACATGTGGTTAACTTAAAAGAACTTCAATTATTTGTAATAAATATTTATTCAAGCGTATTTCCCATCGAATGCTAGCCAAGTTCGTCCGAAAACAATTGGTCGATTATAAAGAAAACTGTCATCGTAAAAAAAGAATTATTAGGTGGTACCTGGTGCTTTTTTTTTAGATAATAACAATGTACTTAGTTAAATGTACATAATTTTTGATTAAGAAAAAAAACAACTTTTAATTAATTACCCCAATTACAACATGCTAGTCGTTAAACAAATTACCTAAATAAAATCTATTATACTACCAAAATAAAATAAAATATAACAATACCAAAAGCTCTACTTACTACTTTCGCAGAAACAACAGACATAAAATGAAGCCAAAAAGCCAAACAAAAATATAAACAAGCTCGACTTACTGCACGTTAGGCGATGGGGAGCAACTAAAGGCTAGGGGATTCCTACGACGGGCCGTTGTCGAGGATTTTCAGCCAGTTGCTCCAGAATGAGAGTTTTGGGCGTACCTTGGCGTCCGGTGTATCCCGAATACTGTTAGCCCTTCTCACTGGAGCAGTGGGTTTCCTGAGGGATATATCCCTTTTAGCGCTGCGATTTGAATTGAAACTGCTATTTACAGGCGAATCGCGAAGCTTCGACAACGACTCGACACTTCTTAGTTTACCAGTTAATGAATCTTTAGTGTTACTTAAAGATCCGTTTCTGGACTTGGGAAGAGAGGAATTGCCTTTGCTGCCCGACAAGCTGTTGCCCTCGCTTTTGTTTCGTACAGATTGTGCAGAGTGCGGTCTACCAGGTGATTCGCCGCTACGACTACGTGCACCGGGTGCAGGGCTATGTTTACCTCCGGGAGGTTTCGGTGCCGCGTAACTTTTCACTAAGGGAATTTTGCTAGGTTTCTTCTTCACGGTTTCGCCTTTCCTGGCAGATTCTGCTTGATCGTGTGCGGACTCGGTACTACTGGAATGATCGAACTGGAGATTCATAGGAAGAGGACTCATGGCTTTCATACTGGCGGTAGTGATTTCGGTACGGGATCGATCGTGGTGATCTGAAGGAACGGATTCTAGGTTAGGTATAACGTCAGGAGAACTAGTAGTTACCGGTCTTTGCAGTTGCTCCAGAATTCGAACTCTTGCCATCGTACCTTCTAATTCTATATTTTTATCTTCGAGCTATTGGAAAGCAAATGTAGTTTTAGATTGCTACGTACCGATATCGAATGCCGCACTAACCTGAAAGCGCAAATCCTCGTTTTCCTCCCTAGCTTTATCCAATTTGTCCACCAAACCAATTTCTAATCTAGCCGCTGTATCGAGCTGCTGTTGCAAAACCTGAACAAAGGAAATATTGTTGTAATGTATAAGCATTTTGTTTTCCGAAGAAATTCAAGTATTACTTCGTTATAACGCCATCCCGCATGTAACTACTGTATGTACTTCATCGTATAAAACAACCCGAATGAAACGTTCAAAGAAAAAAATATTACAGTAATAGATGATTTTCTGAAAATTGGGAGTTTAATTGGACAAAGCTCCAATTTTGAACAGTTAGAGATTTTCTAACAATAAGATCGTGATTTTTAACTATAAGTAAAATACAATGTTTTAAAAGATTATT
Source organism: Rhagophthalmus giganteus (assembly GCA_036326145.1). NCBI lineage: Eukaryota > Metazoa > Arthropoda > Insecta > Coleoptera > Rhagophthalmidae > Rhagophthalmus > Rhagophthalmus giganteus. Next base: position 27,925,363 of record JARFJA010000088.1, on the reverse strand, counting down.
TATATCTATCTATATGCGAAGGTAATTGAAAACTACTATATTTTTTATTCCCCGCTTAAAGCGCCCTTTTTGTATTTTACGAGCTCGTAAATACATTCAAAGAAGATTTCATAAATAACGTTCGTTTAATTTTTAGTTTGTTTACAACCAATTAAGCGTAAATATTACATAGAAAATTAATTTTATAATCATAGTTAATACAATATAATAGGTACCTAATAAAACTTGATAATAGAAATAAATTTAAAGAAAATAACTACAAAATGATAATGCAATTAGTTTTATTCACGTCCGGGAACTTTATGGGGGAACAACTCGTTAGAATATCTGTTTACATTTTATAGCTTGTTGTTTATGGTCTATTGTTTTAATTGTGTAATGAATGTGACACACTTAAACTTTTGTAGTAATTTTAATGTACAGATAAAGGCCGAATAGGGCGATATCATTTAAATTTTTCTATTTTAGTATAATGATTAAACAGTTTATTTTTGCAATAATTATTCATCACCAAACGTTGCGTGAAAACATTTTCTTGTCGGTCACGATAGTAATACATAATTTTCATTAAGTAATGAATTTCATAGGAAGCATACCTACCATATATTAAAATTGTATGTATATGGTGTTGTATGATCTAATCTAAATAAAGCCCTAAACAAACAAAAAACAGTAGTGATACAAACGCAACATCTGGAAAAATAATTTACGTGGGAAGTTTTTTTTTTATCGAGAACGTTAAAAGTTATAGTCAATATAAATTACTTTTGTAACACTCTGTATGTATAAGTTGGATGGACAAAACATTTTAAAGCATAAATTGTACAAAAATATATTTACCTAAGGTTTTAATATTTTATAATGTCTCGCAGTCGACAATATTGGATGACACAGTAAACTCTCGCTAATCCGGACTTGATGGAAACGGGCCCGGTCCGGATTACCCGGAGAAAATTTTATACTTCCACAATAGATTTGCTCACAGTCGGAATATCTGAGATTTCGACAAACATCTTTTTTCAAAACGCGTTGTTTGAATTTTCGTACGATCGGCTCGGATTAGCGAGAGTTTATTGTAGATAATGATTTTCCAGGACCCGATAAGATTTATATTGTTTGTAATTTCAATATAAGATACACCAGTTGATTAATTTGATAAATTAAAAAAAATCTCACCTGATTTTGAACTGTCGACGTCAGTAAATGCCTTTGCAACACTAAAGGATCGCATTCTTTTAAAATGGCAGATATTTTTCTTGAATCCGGCGTTTTAACTTTGGGTATCCGGTCACCTAACACACCATCCAGAACACCGCGATAATTTTTTTTTCGAGTTCGTTGACTAGCACTTGGTTGCTTATTCGCTCCAAACCCTCTACCACTACTTTTTTCGGTTTCGGGCGAACTAGGCGCACTTTTATTAGTCACGAACTGTAAATGTAAATCGTGAATGCGCGTGTTCACTTCACCACTTTGTGTCATCACAGCCCTCAATTGCTCTTCCAGATCTTGTTTAGCAGAGACGAGATTTTCTAGGTCCTCTTCTAGTCTCGAAGTATGCACGCGACTTGCAAGAAGTTCGGCTTCCATTTCGGCGACTCGATCTAAAAGTAGATCGCGTTCCCTTCGTAAATGGCGCACGTCATCGACCGATGCGTGCAAGAGAACTCTTTGAAAATCGCTATTATCACTACGTTGACCGTCATTTCCTTTTCCATCCCTTATTACGTCTTGCAGTGCTTCGAGTTCGTCTTTTAAACGAGTTCCTTTTCTGTGAATTACATCTAAAAGGTTCCATAGCTCGTCCTCTGTTTCGTCAGGTTCAGCGTTACTTGTCGAAGCAGATGGTGGAAGAGCAGTCGACGATGCACTATGGGTTTCTTTGCTAGAGGCCTCAGTGCTAAAACCGGAATCTTGCACTCCCGTTTCGCCACTCTTTTTGGCGTTGTTGCTTCCTCGAGAATCTTCTTTATTGCCGATTTTACGTCGTACTCGAACACCCGGTTCCCATTCACGTCTTACGGCTATGGGGATGTTAGATGGATGTGATGTCATAGTAGTAGGTGTAGAATTCGCCAGTTTGGTGCGCAGATTTGGAAATGTTTCGATGACAAGGTCCCGAAACTCGAGTAGGGCGCCCACCTCATGCTGAAGTTCTTGAAGTGCCACCAAAGATTTTGCTTGCTCGTTGATGAGATAGTGAAATGGCCCGGCGGATTGGCGAAGCTGCAGGCAATCCATGCCCGAGCCCGACTCGCCGCCCTAAAACGAGAAAGATGTTTTAAAAACGTTTTCTTTTTAATAATTGGTTGTAGGTATAATTTTTATCACGACGAAAGTTTAATTTTGTGAATTATTCTGTTCATCTACACCGACCGCGAATATCGAAATATATTGTTTCTCTGCATGAATCGAACCAGTAAAAGTAACAGTACCTACTTTATTTAAAGAAACGTTAGCAGTGGCAGTGAAACGCACGGCAAAAAGCAACAGTTAAATTTTAGAATAAAAAGATAAATCTAACATTAAAAGTCAAGAGGTATGGACAACCACCTACACCACCCACATCAAACGACGCCCACAGTACTAAGATGAACGTACTTTTTTTAATAGGTGTTTTTATTAATTATTCTACACTTCGTAGTTCTTGAAAATAACACGTACCTATATGAAAATTAATGTAGAAAGTTAATTTCATAAGTTTTTGTTAAACCAACCATAAACAGAAAAAAGATACTAATAAAATCACGACCACAACATTATTTGAAACTAATCGAAACGAAAACGTCAAAGATATTATGAAGGCATTAGAAATTATGGAGTTCAATTATAAAGTGATGTTAAAATTAAGAATAAAACCAGAAAAAAAATTAGAATAAACGACGTCGAATAGCCTAGATTTAAGCAGGTAGGTTAACATAATTCCGATTTCGTCGTAAAAAAAAACAAATCACGAAATGAGAGTATAAAAGTGCAAATGTCATTCTAGATAAAGTTATAGATATATTATATCGATGCAACTTGCATCGACAATATCATGGGTACCATTAAACTTTCTAGACTCTAGAGGTTATTTTTTTTTTAATAAACGGAAGATCGAAGTGATTTTAAAAATTAGTTATTAAGAAACAAAATATATGTATATACACACAGGGTGTCCCGAAATTCAACGTCAAGCCGACGAAGGGTAATCGGCCAGGGAATTAGTGGCCAGAAAAACTAAACTTTACTTTAGTCTTGGTTTTCGAGGTATTGGCACTTTTTTAAAATTCGGAAAAATCTATAATACCTTACGTCAATGTTTCGCATGCCACAAGTACAAAATTAGCTTTTTTATTATTTTGTTTTTTTTGCTAAATATTTGTGAGGCACTATTCTATCAAATGTAAAAAGTTTTTGTTATTCAAGTATTGGCTTTTCAAAAAAATATATATATTTTGTCCTTACAAATTTTTGATTTGGATGTTTATAGTGCAAAAAAAGAATTATGCAAATAGCAATATTACAAGATTATTATCCATCTTCAAAAAGATGGCATCTAAAGTAAAACCGTTTTATTTTATTTTTCTAACGGGAGTTCTAAGAGGGATTAAAAATACACCAATTGTAAATTGACATTAAAAGGCCTTAAAGTAAAAATTTATCAAAAAGTGTTATTTTTCTACAGGGTCGTTGATAAGTATGAAAACGGTCGATTATTTCCTAAAGTAAGATATCTGGCGAAAGATGTTAAACCCAAAAGTTTTAAGGTTCTTTAAAATCTATTACACTAAAGAAAAATTAATTATACAGCAGTGGTCACAAAGTCGTAGCAAAACAAAGTTGCTTTTTTTTTAACTTTGTATTTGTAATTTGTCTCGCTTGTCGTAAATACTTTTCGTAGATTTGTTCGCCACGCCATGCATTGCCCCCGCCCAAAACTAGCGATTCGACATTAATTTTGCATTCGACTGTACATATAACGACACTTGTCTGTAGCAATTTTTTTTTCAACATTTATCGATTTCGTTTAAGTATATAGAAATTTACCTGTACTGAACAAATTTTCAACAAAGTTTCCAAAAACAAAGTTTCTAAGTACAACCTAAGAGTCATATTATTGTAGTGTGCGAATTAATTAAGTAATTCCACTTACGATGATAACTAATCTCTTGATGTGAAGAAAAAATTGGCTTATAAATCAAATCCGTGTTCTAAAACCAGAGAAAGTCACACCCTGATAAAGTAAGTGATAGCGAGTTATTTACTTTCCTTATGATGCACTCAAAGAGCAAACGCGGTCATCATGTACAGGTCTTGTAGTAAGCTTGTAATAAACAATTCGTTGTCAAAAATGTTTCTTTTGAGTTATCTACTTTGCTAATCAATCTGTTTATGTTCTCACAAATAACTATACGAACTTAGATAAATTGGTATGAAGATTTGAGCATCAGTGACCTTGCTTACAATTTTTTTAACTGTATCACGTAACACTGTCATATGATTAACAATAGCTTTGCCGAATCTACATAAATCAATTAATTAACGAATTGGCATGAATATTTTATGGCTAATTTGGTGGCCATGACGTATGTACATATTAATTTAGATATTTTCTACAAATAATATCTTCAAGAATAATTTCTGTTAGTGTATTAGTAAATCTGATTTAAAACAAAATACGAGCCGCGCTTGCACAGGATGGTCCCCAATATATGGCTACTTTATGAAATAGTATGCACAAGTGTCGTAGTGGAGTTTTATAAAAAAAAATATGCAAATAATAACCAAACATTTTTAAAATATATACTTTTTAGGAAATTTATTCTAAAATTATGTATTTTTTATGCAGTAAAATTATTTGAATAGTCACTATCTACTGCCTTTATACCGCAAAATTATTTCGTCGCATTTTTATGCGACCAATAAAATACAAAGCAACTAATAAAACATGTGCGCCACCTACTCGTAAGATAACTTATCGGAGTACGGACAAAGAACTTAATGTTTTAAAAAAAAAACGGGATTTCCTAGTATCCACGTAACAATTCGAATACATTTATATATAGAATTCTGGCAAAACCGTTTCAAATTTTTTGTTTTCAGTAGTTCGAATTTTAAATTACGACGTCGTATTATTCGCGTGTGCGAGGAGTGCTCGTTCGGTTTATAAGGCCTTTTGCGTGTAAGTGCACGAGTGTTGTGTTATGTAAAAGGATTAGAAACAAAAAGGATTAATACGACGAGGAAAGGTATGACCTTTTTTGTCGACTAACTCTCCATGTATTTATAAAGTGTAAATACATGGACCTTTAAGCTCTAACACAAATTCTCTGAAAATCGAGCTTGGTTAGGTTCTTGGATAGGGATTTGGTTAGGGCTCCTCAAACATTCGACGGTCCAATTTCGCGAACGAAAGTTCCCCCAAGTTCCTGCGATTTAACGCCACTGAACTATTTTCTTTGGCGTTATGTTAAAACGCAAGTTTACAGGAACAAACCACAAACGCTAGATGATCTGGAAAAAACATCGAACACGATTCGTGGGATACAACCCGATAATGTGTGTTGCACCGAGTAATGTAAAATTGAGTTTTTCGAATGCACCAGTGCCAACGCAACCGTGGTAGTCGTTTGAATGGTATCGATGGCGTTTTACCAAAAGGGCGTAACCCACACTTTTTGTGAAAATGAGCTATTCTGACTATCTTATGCATCTAAAGGAAAGGCATCATCTGTTAAAATCTGGTATCAATGTTCCGATTTTTTCCACCAGAAAAATCGATTTGTATTTCCGCAAAACGTATCTTCTTACAGCTGCGCGGCGATATAAAATGTGCTCTCCTGTAAAATTTACTTTTTGTGGGTTACGCCTTCCTGGAAAAACTGCGTCGATATGTGTTGTTCAAAACATAACGTTATCGATTTGTACTTTAAAATAAAGCAAGAATTTTAGTTATTACTACATCTGACAATTAGCCTTTTCTACTTTATTTGATTTGAAAGTTTTATCATTCTTATTCGTAACACTTTATGTAGGTAAGTATACAGGATGTTTCAAAATTCGCATTTCGTATGTATTTCCATAGTAACAATCGTTTCTACGGAAAAATTGAAACTTAAGGGAAAGTTCAAGGCAAGGAATGACCATAAAATAATACGGTATTAATTAGCTCACATTAATATTGAACCACGAAATGCACTTCCATAGTTCACATTTTTGATTAAATGTGAATTAAAGTGAAACTTAATTTATTTAACTGTTGGATTAGTAAAAATTGGAATTTATAAGTAGAAAATTGCCAAAGCTCCTGTTATATCCATATAGGAAACGGCAACCTCCAATTTATAAATTAAAGTGGAATTGTTGAAATGTAAGTACATATAGGTACTAATGATCTCCGGCGATAAATTATACTATAATTTTGGTTCTGCAGGTTATAAAGGTCATCACTTTCGAATTTGACTTACGACTTTTTATTTGGTACGGTCTTAAAGTGTTATAAAAAAAATTATATAAATTACTAGTCAGTTTCGCATATCAAAAGGAAATTGTCTATTATTGTATTGCGCGCCATTTCAGATATAAACAATTACTTTTTTCGATTGCGAATAAAATTGAAAAATAAAACGTTTAGTATCTACATAATTACGAAAAACGAAAATCTATAGAGGACTTTAACACACAATTAAAACATTATAAATATTTTTAGAATGGAATATTTATGTCCACTAATTTTGTGTAATGTTGTTAGTAAAGGATATCCTGTTAGATGACAGTTGTTGAATTAATTCATTGACCAACATCACTACTTACTTATATAAACAACGCAAGTAGGCTGCATATTAGTTATTTCTAAATTCGAAATTGCTAATAAATGTCTAAATATATGTACTACTAGAAGTTATGAATAATGAATTGATTTTGGCGTGAATTTCCCGAAAAGTAAAAAGTCGAAAATCTTCGAATACGTTTAAAACGTCCAATTTCGAATTACTTACGATTAAAATCGACACTTTCACAAAATGGCAAATAACTATTTACCCACCTCGACAAAGAAATTCATTTAAATCTTTTGTTCGTGCAAATTACTTTCATAACATTAACAAACGAAATTCTACTATTTATTTATTTGTAACAAAATACAATTTCCTTTTATACGTTCATAATATACAATAAGTAGGCACTTTACTAACAGTATTTATTAATTGCTGGATTGTATGTATCTACGTCCACAGTAAATTTTTTCAATAATAGAATTGATGGTAATTAACTCACAGTTATTGAATAATACCTACCTACGTTAAGATTTGTGTGAAATAAATAGATACATATTAACTTGTGAAATCGACATGTTATACCTATTCGTGACCTTTTTAAAGGAAACGTTAACCTATCGAAATTTATTTAGTCATGTTTTGCTATTTTTAAGTTAATATTCCTATCTTTCTTTGCATATTAAATCCGTAGAATTTTTTGTTTTACCTCTTTTATGGAAAGTTTATGACAAACCGACTCTGCCTACAAGCTTCCAATAAATCAAATGTTAAATTTATATTTCGGGACTATCTTTTCAAATAAAATGAAAGGAAGTTTTATCTTCATTTCCTTTATTGTTCTCGAGTTTAATAATACAGGATTTACGGATATCTAGTTTTAATCTAGGCTTTCTAACTAATTTGTCGACAATTACAAGAGAAATCATTACTCAAAGCGAATTTTTTAATCTATAGTTTCAGACTTGTTTCTTCGAATTAACAGGGCTTCCAGCAAAATGCCTTTAAAATAATGCTGACTTCTTAGTTTAATAATTACTTATCCTGTGTAAAAATGACCAAAAAATAACGTTATACGAGAGTACAACATACAAAAATGAAATAAAAATTTATTTCAATCAAAATACTTAACGATACAACGATGTTAACGATACAAAAGTGAACAATTCAATGTAGGTAATATTCCTTCCTTACAATAATTTTTTATTGAAATGGATGATAGAACTGTTTTTTTTTTGAAAAAGGAAATACCGATGGGTAACAATAAATCCTAATAGGATAGATGAAAAACCCAGGATACGACCAGTCCTGAAGATATTTGACAAAAAATATTTTTAAAACAATGACGTGATATCAAAAGAGTTCAGCAGTTTCCTTTATGCTTAATTTGGTATTCTTACAAAATAGCGACTTATTTAAAATTTAAAGCAGAAAATCCGAAAGTGGAAATTTGTTTATATGAATAATGTAGGTCTAGGTTATTTAGTGAAAATAAATCTAAAATATTAACATTATCTACAAAATTTGAAAAATACAGGATGTATCTGTAGTGAGCGTACGAAATAATATACATTTTTGAGACCAAAATAGAACGATTCAACATAATTTACCTATATACAAAAGTTTACAGTTTCGGAGTTGTAGCCTGTTAAAAGTCAATTTTGAAATTTCCATTTTCTAAATTAAATAAAAGCGGTTAATAAAGTTGAAATTTGGAACGTAGATATTTTTCATTGCGCGTTATTCTCATATGGTAATAAAATTCGTTTCTTTGAATAATTAAAGTAGGGTTTTGGGGGAAAGTGGTTAGAAAATTTTCAAAAGTTTTTAATAATAACGTTCACAACGTTACCATTTTAAGTTTTGAAAAACAACAAAAGCCCATTGAAAAGCAAAACTATTTGCCCTGTTAATACATTTAATGTTTTCATACAATTTTCATACAAAAAATTATGTAAATGTCACTCGACGCGGCGCCTAATTGTCTTTACAAATTAATATACCTTTTAGGAGAACGGTAAAAACACAGTAATAACACACTAGCCGTTAATTGTTAGGTTTTAATTTTAAAAAATACTGTAACAAAATAAATAATACTACTAATAGATATCGGAAAAAAGTAATAATAAAAAATTATTTTAGCATTCGTTTAAAATGGTTACCATTTTTTTCGATGCATTTTATTTAGGTTATGCAATCTACGGCAAATTTATTTATTGAAATTCGTTTTTACAATTTATGATGTTACTGAAAATCCGCCTGCTGCTTCGATGACATTTTATTATTTTTTATTAAAGAGGCTATAACTCCGAAACCGTAAACTTTTGTATATGGGAAAATTTTATTAAATCGTTCTATTTTGGTCCTAAAACCAAAACCATTTTGGTCCATGATGTGGTATCATTTTGTACACTCATTACAGATACATCCTGTATATTAAATAGATGCACATGTATATAAAATATACTTTTGCAAGTATGCTACTCGAACTTCGTATAAATAACAAATCCTATCAGGTGCAACAGGTTTTCGTTTTCTACATCTATTGTATTTCAATATTTTTTATTAAAAACAAAATATTTTCAAGAGATATCTGTTATCAGGATAATTATATGAAAATATACATACACATTGAGATTAAAATGAAATAAGTTATCTAAGGAATGATAATTCGATAAAATACACAAAATGAATCACGTGTAAATATTTGTGAATGTGAATAAGTACTCAATAACAATTATTACCTAGAACTATTTAATTAGAAGAATTTAAAACAAATGCGTGAGAAACGTGTTCGAGTTTTGAATATTTTTATAATTCAGAAACCAACGTTTTATTTAATCGTAATACGATAGTTATTTTTTTAATAGTTGTTAAAAACAAAAACGGCAATTTGGTCTTTTCTATTAATTAAAACTTCCAACGAAACAACGATAATAAAGGTGCAAGCGATTAATACGTTTTGTAAATAATGTCACGAAAATCGAGTTCGAAGCACGTCAAATAAGCTCATTAAAATAATTATAATCAATAATATTTATATCATCAAAATTGTTAATCTAAAGAATTCTAAAAAATGATATTATGATATGTAAATTAGATGATAATAAATTTTAGATAAATTTGAATATTAAATATTTAAATTTGTACATTTATTAAATCATTGAAACATTGTTAATTTTAAGTTACATTAAGATTTAATATTAATAAGATTTAACATGTAATTAAGTTTTAAATACTACTAATGTAATTAAAATATAATAAGTCAATAGTATTTTAAACTAGAATTTGTCAAAAAATTCTATTAATCTAATACTAATATCAATATCAATGTATTTATATACGAATAATTTAGCTTAAAACAATATTAATAGATATTTAATATACTAATATTAATTAAAATTAATTAAATGTTATAAATTTAACAGTATTATATCTGAAGATTAGTAACTAATATTATAATTAAGTACATATTATACCAGAATGTTCTTAATTTATAAAATGTTATATGATATCAATATAATTATAACATAGATATGTCAATTTCATAAATTTAATATTATAAATCTAGAGTAATTTAAAATATATAATTAGTAATCAATTAATTACAATATACTGATATTACGTAAGATAGTTATAATCATTACTGAATATACATTAAACTATTGAATACCATTCAATACTTATACTCAGATTAATTGTATTATCATAATTACATAATTCGTAATTCAATGATTTAAACTAATACGATAGCTTATTGAACATGATTATACAATATGTGTGTTGAACAAATCATTTTAATGTACTTGAATAAATCATCTATTGTTTCGATATCAGAACAATTATTAAGTCATATTGCGATGTTGATATTAATGTAATTGTATACATAGGAACTATGTCATCTATCTAGACTAAATAATGTAATTTCTTTATACATATTCATGGTTAGACATCTAGAATCTGTAAGTTATAGATTAATGAGATTACATGATAACTATGTACATTACAGCTAAGTATTATTAGATTATGAATTAGAAGATTATATTAGATACGTAAACGTATTACTTCAATTTGAAGTGTAAAATTATTATGAATATCATTTAGTCTGCAATTTATAAGTATGAAATAATTCATAACTAACATACATTATAGCATAATTAGCAATATTCAATCTAATACATACGCAAAAATTATACTAATATGATTACATACATCAATGTAATTACATTACTAAGTAGAATTTAAATTATTAAATTAATCATGAATATGTATACTTGAAATTTTACATGTAAATATTATTTAATCACGCAATTATATATATGACATGAACTAATTCTGAATTATAAATCATGATTAATATTAAAATATTAGATATAAGTATCAATTAATATTAATATAATTATAATGATAATTATTACTATGATAATATGATTATATCTGATTTAGTAATCATAAATTATCTACAATTAAAATTAATTCTGAATTATATTAAAGAATTCAAGTTACAAAATTAATAATTATAAATAGCATTAAGAATTATAACATGACTATAAAGTTTAATAAATTCTCAGAATAATCATTTATATTACTTATACTATTGATATAATTGAATTATAAATTAAAGATTAATTTATATTTATCAATAATCTTTCTGATATTCAATATTAACAATTAATTTATTTATAATTACATGAATATTATAATTCATAAATTAGTATTAAGTTATTTTAATAAATTATTGCTATATAGTAATTACGAATTACAAATTAATTGCAGTACTAGTATTTTAAATTTTATATTAACATAAGTAATTTATAACATCTGAACTAGATAATTACAATATTATTTTACTATTATATGTAATCATGTTGACTTAATTTAAATATTACAGGTTTCTATTATATTACATTTCAAAATACATATTCAAGAATTATATAATTAGAGCTGGTCATTATTCTATTAACATTATTATCAATCAATTGTACACTGAATCTAATATAATTTAATGCAAATATGCTTAAAATTATAAGTTAAGCTAACCATTTAACGATTTGCTTTTAGTATAATGTTTTAACAAAATATTTATAATTAATGTATATTTAACTTATTATACATTATGCATGAATTATGAAATAATACGTGATTATCATTATATTTCACAGTCTATTTTTATAGACTTATACTTTATTGACTTATTAACTAATCGATTTTGAAATTATTGTACTAATATTAATTACATTTATTCTTTCAACACTGTTATCGTATATAAGTCTATTCATGAAGATCGTTACGATAGCATAACAATACATAATTTCAAGGTAACTCTGAACATTGACTGAATTTTGTAATAATTGATCATGTTTAAAATTAATCTTAAATACTACGTCTTATAGTATTAGATGCTTCTTATAACTGTACTTCCATACTTATTCATTCTATATCACTGCAATATTACGAATTACTTGATACATCATATGACGTTTCGATTTCATGTAATAAGTTTAAACAATCATAATTATTTTTACATTTACTAGTATCAATTTTGTAACATACAGATTGTAAGTCGTCATCTGTCAATATTTATCTTTACTAGTTTAACTTATAAGTTTCTCGATTAGTTAAAATGTATGAATCATGTCAATTACATTACAGTTTGCATATTAAAATGACATGACTATATTTGACATCTCTTATGTAACGATATGATGTATCTTAATTAAGTTATCATGTATAAGTCTAAGATCTAGTCATATGTTCATAATGTATTATCACTATGAGTAAGCTATCTATTAACATTTCGAACTAATTTTGAACAATTAATATATTATGTACAGATAATAGTACATAACAATGGACATAGAATATAAATTTATCAAATATATTAATGATTAACTATACATTTATTAAATACTACGTATATATCACTTAATCTAATTAGAATTCTAATATTTCTAATGATTATAATATACATTAAGATTATCATATGTACTATAACAATATTAAATGATATATTAGACTGTACTATTAAAGTATAAATCTTATAATAATCAACATATTAAGCTAATATATTAAGCATATAATTCATAGTTAAATTATTAAACATCTTATTAAACATTATTTACGTATATCAAATAATAACTAAAGATTAATATATGTTAATATGAATTTGCAGTTAACTATACATAACTAGTAAACTGATCATATTAATTACTTTAACGTAATATTAATCTAATTAATGATTTTAAATTAATGCTAATGTTGAACTAAATTTTTAAAATAGCATATCGAATATATTAATTCAAAGTCAAGTAAATCGTAAAGTCTATAAACTAAAGTATTATCAAAGCTTGTAAATTATAAGTAAATTTAAATGAATGTTATCGTATATTTATGTCGACAATTGTATCTAATTTAGCATATCTAACGTATCGTTGAATGATATATTATAAGTGTTTATTCAATATTGAAGTAAACGATACCATCATTTAGAATCATTAATTACGAATAACGCTATGATCCATTAACATTAAACTACAATATTGTAATTACAGCATTATTGTAATTTTAGCATCATATTCTGAGAATATGAATAATATTATCTGATAATTAATAGAATTAAATGTAAAATAATATTTTTATATGACATTGATCTTTATATTAATAACTGATTTGAATAAAGATATGTGACAATTACTATGAAACATAATTAAATTAAATAAACTTTAAAGTAATATTATAAAATATAATGCATATTATAACGTAATATATTAAATAAAATCTTAATGAAAGTTAAATAATATTACAGATTTACATCTATATGTGAATAATAATGGTTTTAAATTATAATAATTGATAGATATTAACTAGTCGATAACAAGTAACTATTTAGAAAACATTGACATTATATATGTTAAAATGAATTATAGTTCATGAATCTTTAAGTCTTGTATTATCATATATTATAATTCAAATATTTGCTAATCTATTAAAAAAGTACATTTCAAATATTACATTGATTACGCAATTGCATTATACAATGTTAAATATAAATCATTTTAGAAATATATGAAAATTATAACTATTATATAAGCCAGTAAATAATTATACATTCATAACATATCATAAAACTACAAAATTTAAATGCTTTATAGTAACTAATAGTATTTAAATAATTATTAAAAACTTTAATACTGCAATTAACTCACATAAATTATGTAACTGACTACATATAGACTACATTTAGTTACTTACGAAATTAATTTATATCTTACTACATAAGTTCAAATGTAAACAACTTGTCAACTACATGAGAATTATGGTTATATGTAACCGTAAATATAAGTTTAAGCTTTATAGAAGTTTTAAAATCATCTTACTCATAATTATATAGCTTACGGAAAACTGCTCGAGATACTTACTCGTTACTATGTTAAAGTTTGTTAACTAAAGATTCAAACTCAGATTCTATGACGTTGAAAATAATGCTATCATACTAAAGACTGTATGACTAGAAGATAAGTGTACTCAGTGCAAATTCTAAATGTACATGTTGAGGATCAGTGGCTATATGTAGATCGATATTGGTGCTAACCATGTAAATAGCTAGTCCTCTCATGATCATGAGAATTTGTACTATCAAGTCTAATTTACTCACATTCAAGAATTTGTAGTTCCTAAATTGCCATATATTTGAATGAATTGCATTACGCATTATGCCGAATTATAACGGAATGATTCTGACTTATGAATGAGACTATGTAACTTGATAATATTCTATAATGATTTCGAATTAGTTATCTGGAACTGCCATGTAATTGAATTTACGTACTATGTCTCAGCGTAATCAAAATCATAACATTAAACTTATTACTTCAAGACTATGGAAATCTGATGATATCATCGTAAATAGATACGATATTAGTATCACAAACTTTCAGATTTATATATCATTTAAGCATACACTATTGATACTACAGCTCTTGATTATAACGAGATTACTATCAAGAAATTCTATAACGCTTATGTATGGTATTCATATGCATACGATTATTAATCGATGCGTATCATAATAGATAAGAATGATATGATTATTAGGAATACTAATGAATAGTTGAAAGTTTACTCATCGATAAGCTTTGAATTACTGCTGATCGTATGTTTAATGCATTTACTTTAATGAATTCTAACTTGATTTGAAAAAATTATCGATTAGCGATATTACATTTGAACTACGTATAGTTCAACAAGAACTTGTTAATTAGTTTAAAATAGAACTATATCGATGAACATTTTATCACGATGCAATGTACGCTGAAAGTTAGTATTTTTTAATATTTAAGAATTACATTGTATAATTGTAGTATACTATGATACACTAACGAAATCTCAATTTACGTCATGAGTCTATATTACATATTCGAAATCATTTATGTAGTAACTTTTTAGAATTAATATAAGTTCTAATAACATTACATTTAATTGTTTATTTAATGTGTATTGAATAATTTCATATGAAGATAATGTCTCAAAAGTTGACATTATTGTTTATAGAGTCAGTAGAATCAAATTATAAGTCTGAATTAAGATTTAGAATTGAAAATTGTATGCGGTATTCAAGAAAATTATATCAATAGTTTGCAACAATGATTAATTTGATAATTGATGAAACGTTATATCGAATTAAAGATACTGATAAAACTAAGTTCTAAATTTATCGAATGATAGTCAATTTTAATTCGTATTAATCACTTGTATTTAACTAGAAAATCACTTATAGATGTAATTTAACTTCCTAGATGTTATGATCGATGATTCGAACTTCACTAAATTTTGATGTATATTAATCTAATCGCTAGGAATATCAGTAATAATGTTTTAAGTATCGTCAAACTCATTTGATCAATTAATGCATTCATTTATCAATTCGAAACTTAGCGAACATCGTTAGCAGTATTCATAGTACATCTCAGTAGATCAATCTTTTAGGTAAATTTTTTACGTTTTAGTATAAGATGACACTAAAAGTTTCATTAAGAATTCTTAATAAGTTCTTGATACTCGAGTTTACTTATCAGCTAAAATCTAACATTAATCTTATAATCTTTCCGATACTGATATTGGACATAAGATAATACAATATCTTGATACTATGATTTAATATAGCTAAATTTCATCAGCTATGATGATCGTGTTAATTGTTACACTTAGGATAATCTGACGAGATTGATTCGATTATATCAGAAGATTTGACGTCAATATTGCAGATTCATTCTACACATAATTTATTGCGTATGACGATTGACATCAGTTCTTTCACGTATGATCTTTGATTAGAATTTTAGTAGTATATGATTTCATGTCCAGTCCTATAGTTGCATGTTTAATTGCATGTTCAATCTTACGCGATTAATCTATATTCAAATACGATTCTCATAGTTCTCCAATTAATGCTTTAGTTAGTGAGTCCGACATTTGAGAATGCAGTAATATAGTTCATGCAACGATGCTACGAATCGCAACTGTTACTGATATCTTAACGTTTCTTGATAGCATTTTATGTATGATCGTTCCAACATCGATTTACGCATCATGTTTAACGGATTACGATTGAATGTCGTAGATTGATTCAGTGAGATGAAATTTGTAGATATCAGCGACAATTTACTTTGATAGTCTAATTTGATAGTGCCTCAGTATAGTTTCGTAAGTCATAAAGATTTCTGATTATTGAATAGTCAGCGTAAATCTGCCATAACGCATCACAGCATCGTAATGGAAGTTTAGTAGTAATTGTGTACTAATACTGATTGGTATTTTGAATAAACTATCATCTAATTGACCGATTTCAATTGTTCTAACTGACAGTATATTATACATAATTTACTCTAACTATGATTAGTATCAGACTATATTAAGCATTATTATGATTCAGTAAATTAAATTAAGATAAATACTTCTAAATCAAATAGTTACACTAATTACTAACGTAGCCTATACAATGCTTGAAACAAGATTCGTAAAGATGTATTTATCTAAGTCCGTCGTAAAAAGTATCGTAATATTAAATATTCTAATAATCCTCATTCATAATTGCAGTATGATGACTTAACTAGATGTAATTAATCATATTATTGAAATCGATAATACTGTTACAGAACTAGATATCTTAATGAGTTCTAATGTATAAGCTTACGAAGTGTATCGTCATTTGTAACAGCTAATTTAATTATTCAAAAGTTTAAGTATTAATTCATTTTATCAACAAATTGATTAGTAAGATACTGAAAGTTGAAATGAAACGCAAATATCTTTCATATTTAACAAGTTATTTTAATAATTAATTTGACTATTTTCGATAAATTTATCAATTAAATACTATTTAAAAATAAATTATAATCAGTATATTGGGACTTTGTCAAACATTAAAATTACTTGGTCAGATTGTTTATCTAAAATCAACTTATTGTAATTGTTACTCCAAACAACAATTTATTATGCAGTTATTTAGATTTGTATTTCATGGTTCTGAATTGGAAAACCATTTGGCCGAATTAAATTATTTGTTGAAAATGAAACTGTATATCAAATTTGATTGTTGTAAATCAAACAATTATAGAATTATCGAAACGAATACAAGGATATTCTTCTTAAAAGTTCATGCTAATTATTATAATTGTATAAATTTTCAAAACAATCCATTGTAAGTTAGGCAGTTTAAAAAGAAAATTATATCCAGAACTACATGATAATGAACTTCAACCAGTTAAAAAGGCCAATACTAAAAATTTTTTAAAAGATTTATTTAAACCTTCAAAGTTTTAAACCGTATAAGGATATTAAAAATTTATTTTTATTTTTAATTTAAAAGATAAACCAGTATTAATTCATTGAAAGTTAAAATTCAAATTTTAACTGTTATCGATGAAACTTTGCACATACGGTTTATGGTATTTGACGCATCTGATGAGCGTATTTTCGTTGTTACTAGACTTCCGGTTTCACCGGAAGTAAGTCAACTTTTTAAATTTACATGGGACACCCTGTATATTTGTGTAGCTTAATAAAAAAAATAATAGTTTGGTATTTTTATTCCTAAAAACAAACGAGATAAGCCTGATATGTGCGAGCCTTTATAATAAGTACTATTACACAAATTCGACGCTCATAAGCGCTTTTCGTCCATCTTGCGGATAGGCACTATTATGCAGTTGGAATTTGGCAAATCGATAATCGGTAATTCGGTAAATGTTAGTGGTTTAAAATCTTTCCAATTTTTAGAGATAAAACTACCAAACCCGATTTTGAAAATGCGAAAAAAAGTTCTATTCTAATGTGCACAAATACACAGTGTTCCATTTAACTTAAAAAAGTTGGAGGCACTTTCGGCTAAATCAGAAGTTCAGTACATATCGACGAAAATATGCTCATCGCATGCACAAAATGTAATTACATGTAAGCACAAAATTTCACCCAAATCAACATTTCCGTTTTGAAGATATTTGCTTGGTTCCATAATTTATCTCAACCTTGTGTACATATGTATACCTTTATATTTTGATGTTAATTTATAAAAATTGCCAATAGCAAGTATTTATTTGAAATTGAACAATGTATTTAGAATTAATTAATAATAATTATAATTTATACATATAATTAAAATTTGTTTTCCTGAAAAACTGGGCTGACCCCTTTCAATTTCACATAGAAACTATAAACTAGTTGTAACTGCCGAATACATTTATGTATCTGTATCAAAACAAAACATCAGTTTGTAGTATTTTAATCTCTCTTTAATAAAATTAATACAATGTTAGTTAAAACCGACTGTGAGTAAAATTATTAGAACACCCTAATTTAAGCGAGTGTTTTGTTCCCAAAACAATCTTTTTTTTTTAAATATAGAAATAATAAGTCGATAAATATATATATTAGTATACGAGCATTAATTACACAACCTACTTTTATAATTTATTCTTAATGTATCTTGGCACGGATTGCTAAAATTAATGGCTTGCTAAGCCGCGTTAATGGTTAAAGATAATGTTTTTAAATATGATAGCTACGACGTTTGCCAACAATAAAGTACTTGATTACACTATTGTCAAGAAATCGGAAAAAAATGCGATTTTCCGGAGGTCGATACGGTCGATTTCTTATGTTTTCGTTTGACGTTTCTATCGCCTTGAAAGCGCATTCGGTAAAAGTGAGCTTTGACGACGTTTTGACGGAAAGATAAATTATCTAAAACGTGCGTTTCCCGCTTCCGTTCGTGCTTTTAAAAGTGAGAAACTTTTGCGAGTTTCGCTCGACACGAACGAGCGCGATATCAAACCTTTATTCCGCGAAAAGTCAGCTGTCAATGTCATTGTTGAGATTAACGTGTTGCGTCAAACCGACCAATGCCAAAACTGCAATTTCGTACGAAAAATGGTTTTTGCGGCGATTTTATGCTTCGAAATTAAAGTTGCAAAAATTAGGCATGTAGAAAATAATAGCGAGTTACAAAATAGTAGGTAGATACATTTTATTCATTTATTCAGTGTTATGCCGTCAGTTGTTACCTCTAACGAATTCGATAGATGTCGTCGTTTATCGATTAATTATTAATTTAAATTAAAATTATGTACGGTGGGCGCCATAGAAAATGGGGCACCAAACTTTGTATAATGTAAAACTGACTTTGAAAGTTAAAGTAGCTAGTTAGTAAAGTAGTAAAGTTAAAGTAAATATTTAGAAAAGTGAAAGAGTAGATAAATAATAACAACTTTTAGAGATTATAGGGGTAAAAGTTGTAGTAGACAGCTGTTACACCATAAAGTATTACAGCCGTATGCATAGACGTTTGATTAGATTTAATAGCTACTAAATTGCGTTTATTTCTTTAGTAACAATTGTTGCAACAATGGTTTCTATGGAAATAAACATGATTTAGTAGCTACTAAATCTAACCAAATGTCTATGCATACGGTTGTTAAAGATTTGTTTTTTAATTTATCCTTCTAAAATACACTCGCATTTTCATAGAATTATATCAGGTACAAGTAATAGCTTTTTAGAAATCTTTCAAATTTTACACTTTTGCTGTATTACGCGAGATTTCTTACAGCTTGTTGCTCATGATTTCTATTTAAAGCCTAGAAATGCCATCACATATGTTTGATAGCTTTAGTCTAGATTTGTTTGTGTTTAATTATTATTTTTCTTTAAATAAAATAGTAAAATCAGTCCATTAAATGTTGCAAACAACAATTGCTCGATGAAAAATTTTCCATCTTACTCGTTTTATACATTATTTTTAATAAGTTACAAGGTAACTTAATAAGTAACTTAATAACTTTAATAAGTAACAATAAGTTAAAGTTTAATAAGGTTCAACAAGTTACCTCCAAGGAAAAAGGAATTTATGACATGAAAGGTTAGATAAGTATTTGCTCTTTACGCATTCGTTTAATTGCCATTTTTGATACTAAAATAGAAAGACAATCCGCAAAAGCAATTGACTAGGTACAAAAGCAAAAAAATTATAATCAAAAGATTTCATTGACCTCTAATTATTGTTTATTAACTAATTCCATTTAATTTGTTATAAGCAGATGTCTCATTCAATTTAATTTGTTTATCTTTATTTTTATCTTATATATTATTTTTATATTTATTTTACGTAAATTATAAATAAAATAAAAATAGGACTTGTTTGACTGGAGAAAATAAAAAAATATTGTAGGTAGGTATAGGTAAAAGTAGGGTCGTAAAACCACGTTCGAATTATGCAAATTAATTATTAGCCTGTCAAGTAAGTTCGTTTCGCACCACTTCGTTAAAATCTATTGTAAGACATGTCTTAGTTTCTGTGGCGGCCACTGTACCTATTTGACTTTCAAATTATAACTATTATTCTGTTATCTGTTCTGATGCCGACGAATTAATCGATTTTTATTAGGTAAATATCAACATGTTTTGATTCCGTTTAGAGTAATCTACCGTGGAAAGTGTTTCTATACCTAACTTCGGTAATATATTGAAATTTAAATTTTAAAATAGATATATAGGTATATACCTACAATAGTTATATTTCAATTTGTATCCAAACAAACATTTATTTAATGTACAATGTATCCTGACCTAGAAATAATAATTGTGACACTATTCGTTCGTTAATTCCCATCACGTTCTAGTTAACCAGTTTCTAATGGTGTAAATTTTAAATTGCAAGTTAAACTACCGATAGTTTTACACGTGTACCTATACACTTTCTAGTGTTTAAAAGGTACTTCGATAACGATTTATCGAATAATCAATCATGTGTTAAATGATAAATTATATCGTAAACGAGCCGTGCAGTACCAGTTGAAAATTAACATCTTAATATTTTCAATGTTCATTTTAATTGAAAGAGAGAGTTAAAGTTGTACATACTATACGATATACATTATAGTTTATTTTTTTCATAGGAAAACATGCGACTGTAAATGCTGTTTCTAAATCAATCTTAATTTCTCTTCTACTCACATGAAAGTAAAGACTATAATCGTGCAAAACTCGTTATTTTAAAATTTTAATATCTTCGATTTAAATCGGATTAAGGTTCTGTTTGAAATTAATTTAAGATGGGGAAATTTGGGGCAAAGTGTAATATATATTAATTTATTTAAATAACAATTAGTGAAAAATTCAAAATTAAATGTAGTAAAAGTAAATTCAAAAATGAAGTTATATACTGTTCATTCCTTGTCGTATAGCATAATTTTGTAATTTTTCACACTTTGTTATAAAAGAGCAAGCAAGTATTTAAAAAATTTGTTACATGACATATTTCGATTTTACATTTGTAGTAACACTGTTGTTTTTTTTTTTTGAGTTATAAATGTTAACGTAATAATTTTAGTAAACATACTTGATAATTTCGTCTCGATAATTAGTTTACTTTAATTAATTTTACTCGATAATTTTCGATAATAATTTAACTTTGATACATCGAAAAATATGGAATCCTACTTATGTACTATAATCCCTGTACAGTTATGTTAATTTATTTACGTAGATAAATTCTGTGGAAATTGGAAAGTGCAAATTCATGTATAGAACACCTACATCTCAGAACTTTTTCAGTATTTATTTCACGATACCTACACAAACTAATAATAAGTTAGTTCGAATTTTAATATATTTTTTAATGTTGTTTAAATGACCTGTAAATCGAACTCGAATCCAACATTTTTAAGACAGTAACGACGATAGATGATCTAGCTAGAGGTAATCATGTTAAAGACAATAGAATATAACAAGTAACAATTCCCTGAGTAGTAAATCACCTGATTACGTGTCGAGGACATTAACGATCCTGCGTGTTGATTGCGATGATATGGTAGGAGTGTAATTTTCTAATGCGTTGTTCCCTTTTATGGGATACTCATCCCGTCCTACAACTTCTGGCCTTGTTTGTCACTTAGCATGTTTGTTTTTTTTATATAGGAAATAGAATTTGTAATTTTACGTTTTGTAATAATTACAGCAATATTAAGAAAATCGTTAATTTTCAATTTAATGTTGAAGTTGTGAACATTTAAAAAAATTCAGAAACAAACTAAAATGTAATATAGGTAGATATGTGCCTTAACCTTATATGTATACATACATATGTTAACAAAAGCGTTTGAACACCTGTTATGTAAATTATAATTTCGCTGTCGTACGTTTTCGACTTATATGTTGGAAGCTATACCTACATTAAAAATCTGGGCCCACTTCAGATTAATTTTAATTAATAGGTATTTGTGGTTAATATAAATTATCTACGAAAGTAACTAATTAAAATTTATTAAGTAATTGTATACGACAATTTTCAATTTGTTCATTTTTATTATATAGGTATTCTTATAATATAGTTAATTATTTAACAAGAAGAAAAAAGAAATTTCATTTTTGCTAGTTTTCAAGTTACATTTTCCTTATCGCTATGGTATCTAACATTTCGTAGTTAGTTTTGAAAAACTAACGAAATTTTTGTTTACTTTTTTTATTTCAAAACGTCAATGTTGTACAATGAAAAATCAATTTGATACAAAATAATTAATCCGTTAAGTGCATAGTACGTTTTAGGGTGGAATTCGTTAGCCGTTCCTTATTTCGAGTATTTCTTTTAAGGTATTCATTTCCATAGTAACAACAATCGTTTCTAAGAAAAAAATAGCGACTTAGGCTCGGTTTTACAAACATGAATAGCTATTCCTAGAATAACTGCTATGGAAACGTTTGTCGAGGTTTCTATGAAAGTTATTTCAGGAATAGCTTATCTAACGTATATTTCATAATTGTAAAACCGGCCCTTAAGGAAATACTCAACATAGGGAACAACTATGAATATCACTTATACTTATATCACAGCTATAGCTTATCCAAACCTATATGATGTTCACGTCATCAATACAAGGTTACTAGATGATGACGTTTCACACAGTGCTGTCATCTCGTACCTCGTATTTTGACAGTTCCAATAAATTGTAGTCTTTCTTTATGCCATCTAATATGTGCGCAAGTAAATCATCTATAGAATATGTCACTTTCCAAACTTTAAACCGAATTACAAATAAACAATCTAGTAACTTTATGTTGATGACGTGAACATCGTATAGGTTTGGATAAGCTATATATATTTTAAGTTGTGGAACAATATCAATTATTATTAGATAGGTATAACAACAATAACAAATAATATCTATTGTTTATTTTTTCTAAGAAAAAGAATCATAATGTATCAAAAATATGGAAAAGCATACAGGGGTGTATTTACCCTTAAATTTTTATTAAATGAACTCAACATTTTTAGTTTATAAATAAGTAAAATATTTTCTGCAATTTCTGTTTCTTGTTATATGTACTACTTAACGAGTACACACGCCAGAAGACATTTATGCAAAGAAACTCGACCTATAATACCTTTTCACAATGGTTACCACACTTATATTTACTACACGCTTCTTACTGTAAATAAAAACGAAAAATGGTGTTGTAGACACGTTATTTAGATAGACATCTGTTCTCAAACTGACAAATTATTCTTATTTATTGTCATGTGAAACAGTAAACGTACAACACTTATTTAGAATTTTAATAAAGTAGTATTTAAAGAAGTTACTAATTTTAGTTAACTAATTAATATACGATAAGAAATTTACAAAAAAATTAATGTTTACACTAATTACGGCTCCTCGTGCGATTTATGCTATACTTATTTGAGATTTCGTAAAACAACCTTGACTGTTGCCTACAGTAAACATTAATTACTTAACAGCACGCAATTAAACAGTTAATAGTAGGCAAATGCGATGTAGGTTTCTATAAAATAGAAAATATTTTGATGGACTGTATTATTTTGTCATCCATTTATGTAAGTAATTGTATATGGGTTAAAGAAAAAAGGTTGCGTAAAAGACGGACGATATTTTGTTGTAAAGTTCATTGTCTGGAAAGAGCCGATCAACTGAAAGATATACAAATCCGATATACCGATGGGTACCTTCATTATGCGGGTCTATATTAGTCACCTGTCATTAATTTTTTTTAGTTAAATTAAACGTTTATTTTCTGTCAACATTGAATGTTTTGTGTTTCATGTGTCTGTTCTAGTAGAAATAAACTGACGATGCACACAACCTGTTATTTATCAGAAAATATTAAAATATTCCGGCTTTACCTATGTATATAATAACTCGATTTCGCACTTAAAATAAGTAGTTCTTGTTTTCATTACTTAATAATAGTTAGGTATTTTTGATGCTAGATTGAGAAATGCTTTTGCATTTCGCAATCGTGTATCAAACAATATTTTTTCGATAACTGTCTCAAAATTAATAAAAACGTGACGAGAAATTTTCTTCAAACGTTAAAAAATATGACATTTTAGAACGGCATAAAACAATTAGTTTAACTTTTCTGACAAATGAGCACGAACGGCGGTAGAAATACTTTCTATGTCGCTGCTCTGTGAGCGGCAGAAAAAATTAATCTTTTTGCCGCCGATGAACCAACGAAATCGCACTACATTCACTTCCCAAGGTACTCCAAATAAATCTCACTAGTTCATTTCGCAATCAAAAAATGATAAAACACAATGTACAAGAATGTGCCGTTTGAAGAAAAAATAGTATATTTTATGTGGCTCGTCTGTAGTTGTCGGACTCGATGACGTTCGACCGTCGAACGCCTACAGATTCACCACAAAAATGTCCATAACCTTTATCTTTATAAAATAATATACTATTACTGCCTACTTTATCTTTTATCTTCTCATATAGCATTAATGAAACTTTGAAAATCTTAAATTTATGCATTTTATATAGTCAAGTTCAAAATTAATGTCCTGGTCGCGAGTATTGCGTGAGCAATACATGGCACAACGAACAAATCTACAAAAAGTACTGGCGATGTGTAAGACGAATTACAAATACAACGTTACTGCTTTAAATATTCAGTTCATAATTTGTTTGTTGTATCGTGTGTGTCCGCGCAATGCTCGCGACCCGGGATATTAATTTTGAACTTGACTGTACCGTCTGTTTGATTTACTGTGTCACAACAGATATTTCGGCTATTGTAAAAATTTCAAAAACTGTTATATGCAAAAGTTGCTTAACTGTATAGTTTCAATTAATTACAAAATCAGAAAAACAATTGAGCATCAAATATTTTAGATGTGCTTAACAACACATTGGAAATTTAAAATGGAACATACCCGTTATTATTTAATATTCTAAAACTGCATAAAAATTTTTTTATAACGATATGTTACATAGCACAATGCCGTAACGAGGGTATGAAGCGCCCGTGGCCTGTTGTGCGCCCCTAAAGCAAAAATGACAAAATTTAAAAATACGCCTTTTACCCTCGTTACGGCGTTGACTATACATATAGATAGGTAGATGATAGCTATAGGTACGAATAACTAAATTACCTAAATAGACATTTATTTTTGACATGTAGTTCGTTAAGGACCAGTTGTACAATACAAGCTTAGCTATAACTTGTAGTTTAAACCATACATTTTTCTTAGATAGGTACTATTGTTGTTAATATGGAAATGAGGAGTTTAAACTTTAGTTTGACTTTAAATTGACATTGTACAGTTGACCCTAAATGATATTCGGCAACCTCTGTGTACCCAGATGAAAAGCAATGCAAATTTTGTAACGTTGATGTACAATTTTGTTTTTCGCAAGTGGAAGATAAACCGGTAGTGACACTTTCAAACGTGGGCGGAAATGTGGACATGACTTGTTTTTCAACGCTTATATTAGTTCAGTGTACGATTTGTTGTTATTAAAAATTAAAATATTTTCATATACGAAACCGATATGTTTGATATGTAAACCGAGTTGTTTTTGTAACGTTAATTAAAATCAAGTTAAAGATATGCACAAAAGCTCATTTTCTCAACATAATACTTAAAACTTAAATGCCTAAAAGGTGACGTTTTCACGCAGAAAATTTCAAATCAATATTTTCTGATCAATAAACGCTTTTATTTAGAACCGTTACCGTGGCAACATCGAAAGTTTTCGGAAATCTGTCATAGGTACCTAACTATCATAATATTATTTTCTATTTTTTATTAATAACTAGAAATGTTCGGTAATAATTCAAACACTAGGGAAATTATTAATGAAAATAAAATCAAAAGTCCAGAAGAAAAAATTTTTTCGCCAGTTAACCTTTCAAAATAAATGATTTTATTAAATAAAAGGGCAAGTGTCAGAAAACGTATGTTTCTGTGTGTGCTATATACAGTTCCCTTAATAAAAATGACGATAACTTAGAACATTCTACAAGTTTTAAATACAAAAAGTGACGACTTCTTGATCTAGGTACCGAGGAATCTTGGGGTTAAGTGCAGTTGCAAGGATCTGACCTACGACGAATGTTTTAACTATGACCTTACATTTTAATTTCTAATGAAAGTTGTTTTAATAAAATAAATATCCGACACATAGGAGTTAACTAGTGGTTTTTCACAAACCATTTTATAACATTCAAGAAACATGACTTCTCATAAAAGTAATTTAAAAAGTTATCTACTGGATGATGTTATTTAATTATATAGGTAGGTACCTACTTTTCCTCGTTATATCTTACTATATAAGAAACTAAATCGCTACCACAACTTTCGTTTATTAATTTTTATGTGGTAAACGCAAATTAAAAATGTTATTATTATTTTTACTTGAAATATGTGTGCACTAATTTGTTTTCCCGCAAATATGTGCCTTTAGTAAATATATATGTATACATACATAGGTATACAGAAATTTTCTTAAGTTTATTAAACACAGTCTTCTATAATAATTTTTACGAGACATGGGGTAGTGTACTTTGCCCTGAAGTTTCTAATTATAATTCATAAAGTTCTTGAACTGTATATAGTTTGTTCGCAAATGAGCTTCCTTTTCCAAGTTATTTTTTTAATTAGCTAATTATTTTTTAATTTAAAATTTTTAACTTATTAGTAATGTTACTTTCAACTAATAATTATCAATTAAAAGCGAAATTAAATTATTTTGTACCTATAAGTAAATAGGACCATGTCAGATAAACCATAACAATTTAAATAATTTCTTAAAATATGTAGGTAATTAATACATTATTAATAAAATGTTATTATTTGAACTTGTCGTTATCTTCATATTTATAAATCTACGTTTGACATTAAAGCAACGATTTCTAAGTGTATTAATCGGTGAGTCATTTTACCCATGGAACAAATTAATTTGATTAGTCACAGCCTTCTAGGTTTTCGCTTTCATTCACTACAATGAATAATTTCCTGCAACTACCTAACGATTGTAATACGTGAATTTATTTCATTATATGTAATAAGGGTAGGTATGTACGTAAACTCTAAAAACTGCATACCTACCTATAAATGGTAGGTACTTAAACTTATGAAACTTAAATGCATATCGAAGACATCCATCGATTAAATTTTCAACGTTTGGATTACTGAATAAATAAATTTGTTGCTTATTATTGTCTTCCATACGCGAACAGTCGGTTTTTGTTTTATATACCGGGTGGCCACGAGACCGCGCTAAGCTTATAACTCCTGTGTTTACGAACCGATTGTTTTGAAATTTGGTACATGCGTATAAGACAATTTCCGATTTATTGACGTGTAGAGTCAAAAATGACCGACTTTTACTTTTACTATTTTTGATTACGATTACGTTACTAAATTTTCGTTATTTTCAAAAATAATTTCAAAATTTTTAATTTTATTTATTCAATGCTCCTGCAGCGGGCTCCTAAATTAATAACACCACGCTCGAGTAGGTAAGTACGTATTTATACCTTCTCGAAGGGGCTGACAAGATTTAAAGGAGCCAACATACATACCAGTTACTCTAAGGTAAGTACATTAATGCATTTTTTTCAAGTCTACCTGTGGCGTTTTTTAAGTTAAAGGTATATTACATTTTTTATATTGTTGATCTTAATGATCTTAAGACAGATAATAAATAAAATTTAATACTAACAATAAGTAAGTAGTTAAAGTATTAAAACATAAAGTAACTTATTCGATATTTTTATATTGCTGTAGATAAATAATTGAGAGATTGTAGATGTTTTAAAAACATTTTTAAATATAAGTTTATTTGAAATATTTGTTTTTAATTAACTAACTACCTATAGAAATCGACTACTCGAATATATACTGGAATAGGTAGGTACATATTTTAATAAAGTTTTTTAATGACCTCGAGAGAACTGCCCATTAGTCACGACTTTTGTAATAGAAATATAAAATAAAATAAAAACTTAATATTGTATTATATATCTACAATTTTACGCATTTAACGAAATCACATAAAGCAGTATCCACAACAGTATCATCGTAGTTTAACAGAAAAGACACTCACAGGGAAAGTAGAAACAATAGTTTGTATATTTGACTACTGGAATATAAAGTCACGAATTCACAATATCATGCGTCACGATATTCAAACATCGTAGACGCCTTGATAACGAAAAATTCAATTACTTCAACTCATCGTTACTCATTTTTATTAAATAAAAGAAAATTAAAATGTAAATTAAATTGTAAATTAAAACGAATAAAACAAAATGTCGTGGTATTATAAAATTAACCAGAAAAAACTTATAATTTAGTTGCTATAACACAAATTAAATATATTTCTGCCAGAATATTGCAACATTTAAAGAATTAAGGTTAATATAGTTGGCAAATCGTTAATACGAATTAAAAAGATAAAATCGGATATTTAAGCAAAAATATGATTAAGATTACTTAAAACAATATCTGCATCATTGCCGACAATTACAACTCGAATTTCTAATTAAAATAAGAAATTATGTAAGTTAATAATTATTGTTATCGCTTCCTAGTAATTGTGTCGGCTTTAGCGGCTTGTTTCATAATAAAACAAAATGAAAATAGGTAACAATTTTCATAAAACAACAAATAGTAAGTAAAAATAAAATTGTCGTTTAAATGTTAAGTGAAAGTGAAAATAAAACACCTAAACCTACATAACTATCACACAATAGATTTAATTGTGAAATATATTAAAGGGAACTTTTCAACACCAACAGTGTAGGTAATCATGTTGTGTTATTACAAAAAAGCAATCATTTACTAATATTTTAATTTTTAGGCAATTTTAAATGAAAATTTACAACTTTCGTAAAATCGTTTTTTACGAGCAAACACGGAATTACTAAAAAGATGCCATTTCAAAAGTTGATTTAATTTTGATAATTAACCATCAATACAATTCTAGAATAGATACCTATGCGATACTAACTTATTTAGATTAATGAAAATTACAGAAGATGAGTTTAGGAAACAAAAAATTAAATAGCTCGTGAAAAAGGTTTACGAGAGTTAAACAACTGTCAGATTAAATTAGCTGTACGAATCTGAAAAAATTGTTTATACGGAAGTTTTAACGGAACTCGACTGTGCTTATATAAAACGACTACACTACAAAGCAACTATGTATATAGGATACTGATGTTGAACGGTCAATTGATTGCTTGTAACCATAATACTGTGAAAAACGTCTTAACGGTAGCTGAAATAGAAAGTAATTTATAATTTTTAGTTCTACATTATACTAGAAAAGTTACGACGATTTCATTGACATCTATAGTACCTACGTAAGCATTGTTTGATGCATTCGTTTATTTTTAAACGATCGACAATAATTGAATCGCTTATTGTTGAAACACCTTAAGTCACTTTTTTCCACGCAACAGGAAATGAAGCAAGCGGTTCTAAAACGTATATGATATAATTGCAATTATTAAATTAGGTACTCAAAATGGTTAAAAAATGACTTATTGTTAGGACGTTTCAGCAATGAGGGATTCAATTCAAAACTTTCTAAAGGTAAATAGAGTACTATTTCGAATAGGTATTTATAATTTTCGCTTAATTGATTTATTTACCTATTAGATATGTTTAAAGTTCTAAACATTTATCTATTGTCTAGTATACCTATTGTTAACTTAATCCGCGAATCACTACTGTTATACACCTTGTAGCTTTAATCTTTTGCCGAAAATTTATTAACAATTCGGGATTGTTCGTACACTTTAGACTTTATCGAAAAGTGGGACCTCGATTATCGAACGTGAAGGCTGTTCGGAAACCGATTTATTCGAAAACTAAAACCGTTTTCCCATAAGAATTAACGTAAAATGAATTAATCCGTTCCCGAATCCCGGATGATTACTTATCTCAACTTTTATAACGGTAAATATTTGATACATAAAATCGCATACAGAAACAATACAAAAGTTTTGTTTTTATACTTTTTTTTATGGAAAAGTGTTGTTACCACTATGGTCAATTTCGTGGTGACTTATTTAAATAATATAATAATTTATAAAAAAGAAAAGAAAATGCAAAGAGAAACCTTGAAAATGCATTGCAAATTCGAGCAGTAGTCCGCACTAAAATGTAAGCGAACACTGTGACGATGACGCTCTCCCGTCGATGTATGTAAGTACAGTGAAACTCCTCCGACCGACTACTCCAATAACCCACCAGTTTCTAAGAACGATTTGGCTGGTTAACGAACTCGTGCTTCGTTTTCGTAAAGACAATACGCTGTCAAAATTGCGGTCTTCTACCAGGTCCTACCATCCTTTCAGCCAGTCGATATGAAAGAAAAACCAAAAAGATACGTCTGGGTCCTGTCACCAGACAGGCTGCAATAGCTTTATTTTCTATGAAAATTTGCTAAACTCTGTTTAAAAACAGATATAATCACGTGATATTGTTAACTTTTTTCATAAATTCTTCCATTTAAATCTTTCGCAACCTGCATTAGTAGATATATGTCAATGTGTGCTCGTGAATAATCATTTTATTGAAGGATAATAATTGTATTTTGATTAATCAAATTACATTTACAAAAAAATCAGTAATAAATGCGTTTTCGCACTGGACACTGCACACTGAACTGCATTGCACTGTACACTGTACTGGAATGCAGAAAACACAACAATCTTAATTGACTATAGGGGGCCGTGTGGTCTAGATCAGGGACCGGCAACCTGCGGCTCGCGAGCCACATGCGGCTTTTTGGATGTGAAGCTGCGGCTCTAGTTATTTATGCGAGTACTATTTATTGTTGGCAAGAAAAAATTTTGTGGCTCTTTAAAAACTTTGAAATTTTGTAAATTGTAATTTTTGGCTCTTCCGACTCAAAAGGTTGCCGACCCCTGATCTAGATAGTCAACCTTTCGACTGATCTAGCGCACTCAGGACTGCGGGTTCGAATCCCGCTGTAACCATGGACGTATGTGATTGCTAATACAAACAAAATCTAGAAAGACACCAAAAATTAGACTAGCTAATTCGGTAACCCAAAGCCAATAAAAAAAAACTGACTATAAAGGGCATTTCTGTTTAGTATGGACCTGTTATATGAAAAATGCAAGTTAAAGGTATAAAAAAGTTATGACATTATACTTTTGGAAATGATTGTAAATACTATTCTATATATCATGTAAGCAATTGAATGGCTTATTATTGAAAGGTAAGGTTATTGAATTGTAAGTCATTTTTATTAGTTGTGAGAAAATCAGAAAAAAGTTACTAACTTCAAACTATAAAAATGTTTCATATAGTTCATATATTTAATTAAATAATGTAACAGAAATTCAAATATAATATATGAAACAGTGTTATATTTTGAAGTTAGTAACTGTTTTTTCTGATTTTGTCACAACTAGTAATGACTTATGTTAGTTCCTTTTCGATAAATTCGCGATTCGATAAATCACTAGTAACAGTTAACAGGACACTCGTTGGCATGGCGAAGGCGCACACAAAAAACATTTTGAGGATTCTAAAGTGTGACGGAACGATCATTGCTCGAGATCGAGGACCTTAATTTTATTAACTGGATGTTTTGACTACTTAAAATATCTATACTTCCAGATATTCGTTGACGATATTTGGGTGAATAGGGTTTTCGACCCTGTTGTTTATCAAGAAGTCACGTGTAATGATTTTCTAGCGAGCGCGCCAACAAGGGAATTGCAATTCCTATAATCCTCCGAATAATGGGACTGCGCGTATCGATTAAATCCCTACCGTTCAAATTGAAACATTTCTCACAATTAGTTAACAAATCTTTTACATATTTAATCGATAGCTGCTCTAGTAACGAGCTTTTAATATTAAAATAAAGGTTATCAAAATAACTTCATTTCAACCTTATAAAATTTTCAAAATAAATTTTTTATTTAAATATTATTAATGCGATCATTGCACTTGGTGCAGCATTTTAAAACTGTCAAATAAACATTCAAACTCATTCAAATATTTCGGATTTTGGCGAATTTTCTGACATCTTGCCTCGACTCTAATAATAAGTGGACAAGGCGAGGAACATTTTCATTTAAAATTCGGTTTAGTAAAATTATATTGGATTAAGGTTCCGAGAACGAGATGTAAACAATGCATCGAAAAATGTTGTTCAAATGAACTTTCTTTTAGTTTTTTACACCTTTTTATATCTGGCGATAAAGTATAGAATAAAAATTACTAGCTTAAACGTTAATTAGACTAAACGAACAAATAATTATAATGCGAATCAAAGTAGCAAATTTTATCAGAGCTTGTAATCAGCTCAACAAGAGATACGACAACTGGTTTATAATAAATAGTAGGCATTAGTAGCTTTTCGATTTAATAAAGGATTATTTTCCCACAGTTAACAGCTGTTATTGGCATAGCTAATAGTTTTAAGATCGATTGGATACGTAAATATTACATATTATTTATTATTTAGTGAGAGATATTCATTTTCATTTCAGCATGCAATTTAATTAGGTAATTAAAGATGATCAATATAATGTATTAGTAGTATAATAGGCGTTTTTAAGTTAATCAAGCGTCAAATATACAAGGCGTGTATAAATTAACGCAAAAGCTACACGTGGCGATATTCTTTGTTAAATTCTGAGTCGAAAATATTAATAATGAAATGTTGTACATCCGCACGAGGCCTCCAAAGTTCGGACTTTCAATCTTTAAATAAGCATCATTATTCAATATCTGTTGACAGAAAAAGCTGTAATTTAGAAAAAAGAAGAATTTTTAATATTTTTTCGTAAACGTTTCCTGTTTGATTCCAAACTTTGTTTTTAACATTTCTTCATTAACTAACTTTCATGAAAAGCACACTTGACAACGCACTATGGTTCCTGTGGAAGGTTTACGTGGCCATAATCCAATTTTTCGATTTCTAAAGAGTAAATTTGTTGCCTACTATAGAAAGTAAACACATGGAAGAATAATATTTTATACTTGTTTAAAATTGAATCAGCGTCTCGTTGCTTGATATAGAGCCTTTTATTAGCCTACTTAGTTGCAGAAATTGTTTCAGTTATCGTCATTCAGCGAACACAATGTTTAAAAGTGTGTCGTACTTGTGTTATTAGATTTTTTGTGTACAAAAATTTGTTTAATTATCCTAAAGGTATGCATTATTAATATATTTCGTTAAAAATCCATTAATTCATCTATAAGTTTAAAAACAAAACAAAAATGACATGTATGCGTTTTGGTTTTATAAAATTTAAATTCTAAAATTTGAATTGACTTATAAAAAATTGGCGGCGTTTGCCGGTAATAATTTTTGCATAAATCTATTCAGTATTTATCTCCCATTCCTTTTACGAACATTTTAGGTGCAACTATTTCCAACTTTGTTCAAATTAAATTTTTATTCCTAGTCATGCGTCGTTTCAAAAATAAAAATCTTTTAGGAATATGGTTAAAAAGAGGCGGAAAAGAGGAAAAATTTTCCGCAGTTTTTGATTATATCAAAAATAGTGTTGCAGAAAATATTAATGCAGCAAATGAGCAAAAAATAATAGATTCAATTCGTCGATTGTACAGTAATTTTTCTGAAAGATGGCGCTAAGCTTCCCAGCGCAAAGATTCTTTTAAACATAAAAACTTTATTTGACTAAAAGAAGAGTTTATTCTTGATGTAAATAAACCTATATCATCAACATCTTCTGGTAGGCCAAAACTTTATTTTGAGAAATCACATAAATCAAAAAAAGAGAAGCAGAGCAATTATTACGGGAAAAACACAACGAATCATGCTAGAAAAACTAGTAGAAAAAATAATTTGGATGACATTTTTATTAGAGCCACTGACAACTTCAGATCCGATTTTCAGATTTCAAGCATTAATTTACAAAAACGAATAAATCGCCAACGTAAATTAAAACTTCCTTCAGAAGTAATCGATAATATATGCTTTTAAAACCGCGACTAAATAAGAATTTAAAGAAAATAAAGGGTCTGAAGATGAACAAGCTGAAAATTATGAAGAAATTAATCTGGAAGAAGTACTTCCTGTTAATGAATTAGATCCAGTAGAATTAGAAAACGATGTATAATACTTGTATTGTAAATGTGCGTATATATTATGTAGGTATTTATATAAAATCTTTTCTAATATGTTTATTTTTGAAATTTTTAGACCAACTGATTCTGAAATTGTTTAATTATGTTATTAATCACTACAGTAGATATTAAAACTGCTTAATGTTTTTTATAATATAGTTTTATTGATTTTGGCCACAAAATCAGGGCCGGGAACCATAATGCAACGTTGTAAAACAATAAGTAGGCATTCTAATGTGATACCAATCATATTATTATTATTACTGTCCAATTTTGACACTTATGTACTTAATTAAACTTTCTTGTAGCCAAATCTGCGTTTCTTTCAACTGATTTCTGAGAATACAGGAAGCATGGTACAACATTTTAGAATTAAGATTTTCGATTCAGAATTTAATGAAGATGCTACGTGTAGCTTTTGCACCAATTCATACATATTACGATATAACGATACGATATGTAACTTGTATAAAATATGATTAAGCTTTATAAAGAATCTCCAACAATAAGTCGTAATACAATTTCTTTATCATCGTCATAAACAATAATAATAAAATTAGATAATCAACAAGTTGTATTTAATTAAAATATAAAGTACATTTTCATTTTCATTGTTGACACTTGATTTTTTACCATTTCGTAGAAACCTACTAACAATAAATGTTTACTTTCATATTTAAATAAATTTTCAGAACAAATAGACAATTTACAATTTACAAATAGACAAGTGAAAAATCGTAACTTCTAAATTCCAAATAAACAGAAAAATTCACATTGAATAATATACAAGTGGATTTGGTTTCCGTGATTTTGAACTAAATAAGCAACTGAATCAATTAAACAGTGATTCAAATAAGCGGAATCTAATATATGTTACAATAAAGAAATTTAACAAAGCTCCTTAATTTTAAAGACAAGAAAGCTATTTTCATTTACATTAGTATAAACGACACACCTTTCGCTGTCATCTGTTTTTAATGCACTTTCTTCAATATCATGTGTTTTGCGTAACCACCGATATTCAATACGATATAACCCACGATATAATTAATTAAATGGTTACGTAGCGATTTATTGTGAATTATAGTAAATGTTTCTAATTGTTACGCCATGTAGGATTTCCATTGTTATTTGTACTAATAAAGTTAAAAAATATTCGAGCATAGAGCAATTATTGCGTAATAAGATTGTCAGTAATGTTGAAATGCACTATAACTGATTAAACACAGGTTTACATAATAATATGTGTATGTGTGTATGTATGTATGTATGTATGTGTATATATATATATGTATGTGTTCACAACAAATATTTAAATTCAAGCAACAGTATAATCTTTGGTAGTTTAAAGACAAACATATTATATGTAATAGGTATGTAACTAATATATCTAATATGGAAAATTGAAATAATTAAATATCAGGGTTTTTTCAACTTATCAGTAGAATACACGGCAAATATGAATAATTTAAATTTCGTAATGTATAGTTTTATAAAATAAAATTTACCCAAACTTACATTATTATTTTCTAAAAAATATTACGAAATATTTAAAACATTTATTTATAGGAATTTACATTTTATCTAATCATAAAGCTCGATATGTGAGGAGTTTTATTGCTCTTATCAATAAAAGAAATAAAACTATGCATATGTAAATAAAACATATAGGTACTAATAAAGCTGTTACTTTAAGGCAAGCGTACATTATGCCGAGGCGCAGCGGGCCGCATCGCATCACGAAATTCCACAACCAATCGTTGTTACGCAACAGAAATCCCGGGATTGACTCATTTAAAATGCACCCCAACAATTGGTTGCGCTGCAATACGCACCGGTATAATGTACGTTTACCTTTATAGATATTTATACTAAGCAAAAGAAATCAAATAAAACAAGTGAAAAATTCAACAAATCGAATTCTAAGTTTGATAATGTCTTGTTTGATATCTAGAGGCGCTCAGAAGTTTTAGGTTATATAAATAATAACAGTAAAAAAGAAATACTGGGGTGTCCTGTAAATGCAAAATAAGTGAAATACACATCTACCATTACCTACATAGAAAAAAAATGATAACAATATATTTTGTTCACGCTACAGGGTGTCCAGAAAGTGGTGAAGGCTCTCAGGAGCGTATAAAGCACGTCAAAATCTTTTTTAACCCGAAAAATTGAAAAATATAAATCAATTTTATTAAATAACATTTTTATTTTTCGTTGGAATTTAATAATTTAATTAATTATCTACGTAATAAATGAAGGTCTTTAAAATTGTGTAATTGTATAAGTTTTTGATATAACAACAGACAGTCTATCACTATGCACTATCCCAAACCTTTCTAACCTCAAAATTTTTCAGAGGTTTAAGTTTTTAAACTTTTAAAGTCATTTGCGGATTTCCCAGACATTTCAGGATAATAAAGGCACTCTTGTTTAATTTCGGTAAAATGAAACATATTCGAGAAAATCATACATGAAGAATAAGGAATCCCGGATATTATTTTAATTATTATAGAGTAATTATTTTTTCCCGACGACTATATAAATTCACACGTCTAATTATTATCGAACGTTGGCCATTGCAAATAAGTAGCTCTCGACCTTGTGCGACAAGGCTCTGTTAGTTATTTCGAAAGCATAGAATATGTGAATCATTTTTATTTTGATTACCTTATTAATGACATTTTTCAGAGGTCTGCGGTAGTTGCATTTTCAAAAAAGAATCTTTTACATATTGACACGGATCCTTTATGTATCCCAGATATCGAAATTAAGCAAGAGTACCTTCATTATCCTGAAATGTCTGGGAAATCTAACGAAAAATAAAAATGTTATTTAAATATTTTTATTTTTCAACTTTGGGAGTGAATATTTCAAGTGGCAGGAGCGCCGTAGGAAACAAAAATTATAAGAACTTCTAGCATTATTTTGAAGTGATTTATAGGCTCGCGAGAAATTTTTCACCATTTCTTGGACACCCTTTATAAATAAATGTAAGTGTTTTTTCGGCTTATATATTTTCGTTGGGTTTTTATTAGAAAATTTTAGGTGGTCGTTGCAGTTAAAGAGAGATTATGTTAAACCTGCTCATTTTGTATTTTTCGGTTTTAATTAGCTAGGTATTTCCAATATTATTAACCTAAAAATGAATAATTTGTTACAGAATTTTAAGCACCGAGGTCAAGGAAACGGCCTGTAGCACGTGACAAAACGATAGGACAGATTCTTCCTGGAACACATGATATAAAAATACATCTAGCGAAATCGAAATAATATTTATAAAAATTTAATTAAAGCGATAAATAGTATATGGATAACCCAAGTTTATAATTATGTTAATTGACAACTAAAAATCGTTAAATGTAAATTAGTACTTTTTATTAATGTAAGGATGTTTTACTGTAGCAACTTTCAACATGTAGGTAACAAAAAATAAACGGTGGCTATATACATATTGCTATATTATTAAATATAGGTAGTAGGTATTTAAAATAAGAAATATATCAACTAGTTTTTGGTAGATATTAATAAAAAAACAATTAACTAAATCTGATAAGCTAGTTTAGACGTATATTAAAACATACGAAATATAAATTTCTCCTCTGTCCTACATTATGGTCATAAAAGATGAAAATCTTTAGAACAAATACAAACAAATTAAAGTGGAACGACCGACGCGACGGACGCAGCGACAATGAAACGGTACAATTTTCTATGTAGACAAATTAATTTTAAACCGATCGATTTATTAAACAATTTAAAATTAAGAAACATCGTACAAAAATCACTATTCGGTAGGTAGGTATAGTTAGTTATTAGTAGGTACTTAGCAAAATGCGATTTTAAAAAGAATCAATAAATTATTGAAACAAAGGTGATTTTTTGCTATCGATTTTATATGTTGATGATTCGACAATTAAATAGGAGAAATAAGTAAGCACTCGATTATACACAAAATAAATCATAGATATGTATTTTTTATATTTTTAAATTTAAGCGGAAATAATATGCGAACTTTTTTTAGCTTTTTGTTAGTAAACACAGATTAACTAAAAATGTAAAATTTCAATTTATAAAGAATAGTCATACAAAGAAGTTTTTCATCTTGAAACCTTAGGACACTTCACGTAAGTCGGTTGCGGTACCTACAGTTGATTATAGGGAAAAAGTAATTGAAAGAATACGTTATACCTATATCGTGCCACACTCGTAAATCATAAGTAATGCACTATGCACAATATAAGTTAATGCTCGTGGAATCCAGTTCGAATACATCCTTAACCTCAAATGTTTATTTTTATTATGTATAAATATACAATATACTCATTTTCTATGGTAATTTTAATTAAATAAGAGCTTGCATAGTGCATCATCACGAATATATGTAATTGTTTTGAAGGAATGTTCATATTTACATTTTCACGACCTTCTCCGTTTTTATGGAGCATGAAAAAAACTGTACAGCGACCGACTTACACATTGCATTTTTAGATTGCTCATTAAGTTTAATCCATAATGATAATTGCTGCCTTGCGTAAGTACAACTCCTACTTTTCATACTATGTACCTATGTAATAATTTCTGTAAAAGGTTATCGCATTTTATTCCGATTCGTTCGTTCTGGCGCACAATTTAGGACACCTTTAACTCGAATTGTTAAAACTTAAGTTGTATTATTTTAAATTATGGAACTAAAGGGAGATCGCATTGTTTAGTATTATGTACGTAACTATCAAATACAAGCATTGGCTATTTAAGTTTGCGGTTTTAAAATTATAATAAAAACAAAAGAACGAGCAGAACAAGAAAATGCTATTGTTCTAATGACTAGAAATACCGCGGTTTAATATCGATTTCTTTAAGATTTTCCGACGTAGTCGATGAATGTCATATAGGGATCTTACACGATCAGTATACTGTTAGTACTGTACGACAGTATTTTGTTATAATTACTCCATCAGTACTGACGCTCGAATATCCGAATATGCGGATCTATATCATTGCGTACCATCATTCCACTTGTATTGACCTTACACGTTCAATAATAGTCAGTATTTTGCTAGTAATGATAATAAAACTGATCCTCTAAGGTGCGTAATAGTATCTGAAGCTTTAACAGTCAGTCTGCACCCTTCCGATTTTTCATGTTCATGTTTGTTGGAAACAGTCGTGTTATAGGTACTAATTGTTTCTAACTTAATTGTTATTACTAATTTAATTCGTGGTGTCCAAAAGTAAATGGAATGGAAACTAAATCATAGACTCGAGTAGGAGAGTATCAAAATAATAATCATCAACAAAGTGTTTCAACTAAAACTTATGTTTACGAATTGTTTTCTTTAAAATTGTATAAATTAAGACTGTCGTCTTCCCATATAAAACTGGGTACCACATTTACGAAAAATCGACTCAATCAATTGTAACAAGATTTTGGGGATAGATTTATAAATTTTTTCTTTATTCAATGAAGTAATTTAAATTTAATTTTTTACTAAGTTTTACTGTTATTTACTAAATATAACAAAAAATTAAAATATTACTTCATTTTGTAAACATTGATGAGTTAATTAAAACTACACAAAGAAAATGAAATTCCGATTTATATGTTTTGAGCAAATGCGGAGTAAGTACCAAAATTCTGATATTTTAAGAATATTGGGAACGCGTTCTTGCCGCATACACGGCAAAATAGGCACCTACTTACGACGGTTTCCACGTACTTACGGAAATACAAATCGATTTTTCTGGTGGAAAAATCGAAATGTCAGATCTCGAATCAGATTTTACCAACGATGTGTTTGCCTTAAATTCACAAGATAGTTAGAACAATTCATTTTCAAAAAAAAAGTTATGTTTACGATGTTCTGCCAAAACGCCATCGATATTCAGAAAATTTTTACATTGCAAACATTGTTTTTTTTAATTGTTACAACTGTACAACGGAGATCAACTACCTATAAAATTATTCTATATCAAAAATTAATATTTCGCATTACTTAAAAATAAATTTGTCGAATTTGAACGAATTAAATTTTTAAAAAATTATCTTAGATTTCTCCATCACCTTTCATGCACTTTCAAGTGTTGAAATCAAAGACTTTCTTTATTGTAGCCCGCAAAATTAGTACCACTTTTTGTAAATGTAGGTACGTACCTACAGATGGCCATTAATATAAAAAAATAAGTTCGTATATTGATTTTACGCCGGGTTATTGTTTGGACAAAAAAGCATCGCCTAATAAAACCACTTTCTTTACATTAACGCTTTTATTGAAAAATGATCCTGTTATCCAATTAAGGCTTATACTTAATAGTAAAAGTTTAGTCATTATTAATAGATCGGTAAAGTTTCTCATAATCTCTAAAGAAAAAATTTCACCATTATATTTTTATGTTCTAACGTAGATTTAGGTTTAGTATATTATAACAATATACCTACCTATTTTAATATAGATAATATAAGTCAATAATTAAACTAACTTTTTAAATACACTAATACTTAAATACTAATATACAATTTGTAAATTTTAAAATATAAGTAGGTAGGTATCTAATAATCCGTACATTTTTTGCGAAAATAATTAAAAAGGTTTACTTAATATTTTCCTGGTAGATCGTAACCTTTCAGTGTCCCTAATAAAATGTTAAACATTTTACATAATTCATAACGTTGGCAATTACTAATTAAAATACTTAAAAGCTTGTTAATATTAGAGAAAATTTCCTAAAAAGCAATTTATGTTATGAATTGATTATAATCATCATACCAGAATGATGAATTAATTTTCACAATTAGTAAAGGTTAGTACACCCAGATTATAGATGGAGCCTTTGGCATTTCATAATTAATTTTACAATTTATATCATTACATAAATAATTATTATTACCTATCGTTTTAAATAATAAAATGATTCCTAAAACGACCAAAACCATTAATTACGATTTAGAATGTATACAAAGTTAAAACAAGTGCAAGTAAGTATTTGCTTTGTAGATATTTTTAATAATTTTTAATTTCAGTTATTCAAATCCCTTCGGTAGAATAATTTGTGCACAGTTGAGTTACGAATTTAATTAAATCTTACGATTAATTATCGCCGAAAGCCAAACTAATAAGGTATGTAAATTATTAGGTACTTATACAGAGTGTAACAAAAGCAATTTATGTATATTATCTAGTTATAACTTCTTAATTAAAATAATTTTAAGAGAATGTCAAATACAACAGTTTTCTGGTTTATTTCGACGCGTATGATAATGTATTTGATTCGTTTGTCTGTATATTGTTTTGTTTCGTTGATATGATAACGAACTTTGTTTGTTTAAATGGCATCCATATGCTTTTTTTGTGTCTTTGAAAAGAGCGTTTTTTCTTCAATTTGGTATTGTCATTATGTTGCAATGAAATATCAAAAAAAGATCATTGATGACCAAAAATAAGTCATAAATAATATTGTTATTGTAAAATATTGCCTCCTTATGTATCTAAAATATTTTGCTATTTTAAATCTTGTTTAAAAAAGATTTTCGAATAATAATTCTAGTGTTAGTTGAGACTTTTACTGACACTGACACCGCTGTAAATTCGTTTTCTTACGTTTTTTGGTTTCGCAGATATTGCGACCTGAAACTGTTCACTAGGCACTCCATAAATTATGTACCTACATATACAGTGTGTTCCAAATTGAGCAGTATACCATGGGTATCTTTGTTATTATTAAAGATAGAGATTTAGCTGCATGGGAAATATGGTACAGTTTTAAGTATTGATTCACATTCCGTTTAGAAAAATTTTAAATTCTGAACAGTTTAGAAGTTATTCCAAAAAATAATGAAAATTGCGATTTTTAAAACGACAAATATCTCCATAATTATAAGACATGAAAAAATGTTTAATACAAAAGTTACTTGATTTGATGAGGTCAAAACTTAAACTTAAAATGAGGTCAAAATAAAATGCAAGATGGCGATTTCTGAGATATTGATAGCAACTTTCTTATCTTAAATGAACGTCATATTAGATTTTTACATAATTAACCAGAACTTTTTCCCTCTTTTCAACGATGTAAAACAACATACGTTTGAGTAAAAAATTATTCGAAATATTGTTTTTATTTTAAATTAAATAGGCCTTAAATCAAATTCACGTGAATTTTATTTTGG
Source organism: Rhagophthalmus giganteus (assembly GCA_036326145.1). Classification (NCBI taxonomy): domain Eukaryota; kingdom Metazoa; phylum Arthropoda; class Insecta; order Coleoptera; family Rhagophthalmidae; genus Rhagophthalmus; species Rhagophthalmus giganteus. The sequence goes on along the minus strand of JARFJA010000088.1, from coordinate 27,882,495 downwards.
TAAGAAATGAATTAAAAACGAAACAATTAGATATTAGGTACCTACTATTTTACTTACATAATTTCTGGAATGCCCTATGAAACAAACGAAATTAACAATTTAAATCATCTAGCTAATAATAATTGTAGTTAATAATAATTCGTATTAAACAACATTTATTGTTTGATGTGTCTAGTAATGGTAAATAAGCAAAATTATTAGGTATATATAATTAGCATTTATCAATTTTTAAACAGAAACGTGCGTAAAACGATATAATATAAGGTACATTATTATTAATGTAGGTACATTACCTAATCTCTTTAATTAGTAGATAAAAGTAGTTAATTAAGAGAAATGAAAATGTCGCGTTTCCTATTAAATATAAGCAGGCAATCGATAGTTAATTCAAGTGTTTCAGAGCCCGTTACTTTTTTAAATAAATAAACATGATTTTCTTTTTACTGCTAAACTTAAAAACTTTTATTTTTATGTTGCTTTATTACCAAAACTAAAAAATGTGGACTTTTTAATTTGAGTTTTCAATAGTTTTGAAAAAGATTTATATTCTTAATTAATTTTATGAATTAAAATAAAACGACAGTACTTATATAAAAGTTGACCAGAATGCTGTGACGCGGGTGGGGGTGTGGCGAAACAAGTACATAGATACCTATATAAATGTTGAACAACAATCATTTTTATATCACACAAAAATAATAACTGTAGTTTGTGATTTTAAGCTATAAAAATGAATAGTCTATCGAAAAGTGAGAATTAAAATTTAACAACTTTTAATTTATCGAAAGATAAACAAACTATAATTTTTGTGACTGAATGGAAACGCAACTGATGTATTTCAAAATATTATATAAAATGTAGACTGTTTTTATGAACTTTACGCCGGTACTTCACTAACATTACTAAAAAATTAACGTGTTTGTAATAAATGAAAGTTTATTATACCTACATCATACGTATATAAATGAAATATATTTTTGTGTTCACATACGTATTTAAGGCATTTAACATCAAGTTAATACGTATTTTGTACGTTGTTGCGAAGTACGTGCGCTTAAAAAATAGTTTCTAAATCCCAATGTTCGCATTTATGGTCAGTGACCTAATGTCACTATAAATTGGTCGTAGCCACATAATGGGGATAATTGAAAAACATGATATGCCATTAACCGGTAAATTAATATTTAAAAATTTGATAGAGATAGAGCGGAAGCGACCGAACTCATATTATACATATAAGGTTTTAAGTAAATTATTGGTTTGTATGTTTAACATTTATACGAATATGATAACCTGGTACACCTGTAGGTATTACCTACAGTAGTAATTGTATAATATATGATTGGTGAATATATATATTTTTTTAACATTTGTTTAAATCGATTTATACACATCTATGTAAGTATGTATACATGTGTACATAGAATATTGTGCTTTCCAAAATACTAGCCGTAAAACTCTACATTTTTGCTGTAGACAAATAATACAAGAAGCCTTTTCATGTATGCATGTAGGTTACAAAAGAACATGTAGACGTAAGTGGGTCATGTTTTACAAATCTGTACACACTGTAAATATTTATAATAAAAAAGTTTACTTTCGTGAAATCTTCGTATTACAATATCGATGTAGGTACGGCCTATCCAAGCGTATAAACGATCACGTCATAAGTAAAAAGTTACTAGATTGTTTATTTGTAATTCGGTTTAAAGTTTAAAAAGTGAGATTTTCTATAGATGATTTACCTAGGCACATATTAGACGGTATATAAAAGACTACAATTCATTAGAAATGTAAAAATACGAGGTACGAAGTGAAACAGCACTGTATGAATCGTCATCATCTAGTAACCTTTTATTGATAACGTGGTGATCAAACGATCACCATATTATATGATAAAATAAAAAATATCAACAAATAATTCCTAACAATCTATTTACCTAGACAGGAAATTCAACAGGACAGGTACACCTGTAGGTATTACCTACAGTAGTAATTGTATAATATATGATTGGTGAATATATATATTTTTTAACATTTGTTTAAATCGATTTATACACATCTATGTAAGTATGTATACATGTGTACATAGAATATTGTGCTTTCAAAATACTAGCCGTAAAACTCTACATTTTGCTGTAGACAAATAATACAAGAAGCCTTTTCATGTATGCATGTAGGTTACAAAAGAACATGTAGACGTAAGTGGGTCATGTTTTACAAATCTGTACACACTGTAAATATTTATAATAAAAAGTTTACTTTCGTGAAATCTTCGTATTACAATATCGATGTAGGTACGGCCTATCCAAGCGTATAAACGATCACGTCATAAGTAAAAAGTTACTAGATTGTTTATTTGTAATTCGGTTTAAAGTTTAAAAGTGAGATTTTCTATAGATGATTTACCTAGGCACATATTAGACGGTATATAAAAGACTACAATTCATTAGAAATGTAAAAATACGAGGTACGAAGTGAAACAGCACTGTATGAATCGTCATCATCTAGTAACCTTTTATTGATAACGTGGTGATCAAACGATCACCATATTATATGATAAAATAAAAAATATCAACAAATAATTCCTAACAATCTATTTACCTAGACAGGAAATTCAACAGGACAGGTACACCTGTAGGTATTACCTACAGTAGTAATTGTATAATATATGATTGGTGAATATATATATTTTTTTAACATTTGTTTAAATCGATTTATACACATCTATGTAAGTATGTATACATGTGTACATAGAATATTGTGCTTTCAAAATACTAGCCGTAAAACTCTACATTTTGCTGTAGACAAATAATACAAGAAGCCTTTTCATGTATGCATGTAGGTTACAAAAGAACATGTAGACGTAAGTGGGTCATGTTTTACAAATCTGTACACACTGTAAATATTTATAATAAAAAAGTTTACTTTCGTGAAATCTTCGTATTACAATATCGATGTAGGTACGGCCTATCCAAGCGTATAAACGATCACGTCATAAGTAAAAAGTTACTAGATTGTTTATTTGTAATTCGGTTTAAAGTTTAAAAAGTGAGATTTTCTATAGATGATTTACCTAGGCACATATTAGACGGTATATAAAAAGACTACAATTCATTAGAAATGTAAAAATACGAGGTACGAAGTGAAACAGCACTGTATGAATCGTCATCATCTAGTAACCTTTTATTGATAACGTGGTGATCAAACGATCACCATATTATATGATAAAATAAAAAATATCAACAAATAATTCCTAACAATCTATTTACCTAGACAGGAAATTCAACAGGACAGGTACACCTGTAGGTATTACCTACAGTAGTAATTGTATAATATATGATTGGTGAATATATATATTTTTTTAACATTTGTTTAAATCGATTTATACACATCTATGTAAGTATGTATACATGTGTACATAGAATATTGTGCTTTCCAAAATACTAGCCGTAAAACTCTACATTTTTGCTGTAGACAAATAATACAAGAAGCCTTTTCATGTATGCATGTAGGTTACAAAAGAACATGTAGACGTAAGTGGGTCATGTTTTACAAATCTGTACACACTGTAAATATTTATAATAAAAAAGTTTACTTTCGTGAAATCTTCGTATTACAATATCGATGTAGGTACGGCCTATCCAAGCGTATAAACGATCACGTCATAAGTAAAAAGTTACTAGATTGTTTATTTGTAATTCGGTTTAAAGTTTAAAAAGTGAGATTTTCTATAGATGATTTACCTAGGCACATATTAGACGGTATATAAAAAGACTACAATTCATTAGAAATGTAAAAATACGAGGTACGAAGTGAAACAGCACTGTATGAATCGTCATCATCTAGTAACCTTTTATTGATAACGTGGTGATCAAACGATCACCATATTATATGATAAAATAAAAAATATCAACAAATAATTCCTAACAATCTATTTACCTAGACAGGAAATTCAACAGGACAGGTACACCTGTAGGTATTACCTACAGTAGTAATTGTATAATATATGATTGGTGAATATATATATATTTTTTTAATATTTCCGTGTAAACACGCTTGAATATGTCATATATACCTATGTAATTTCTTAATTTTATCAATCACGTTCCCAAATACCTTCTTTGCGATTAAATAAAATAATATTCACAAAAATGTAAAACTGCATTTTATAATAATATATTATGTACGTACTGATATTTTATACATACCTACCTAGTAGATAGTAGTTATTTAATGTGGTCTTTAAAAACTCGTCAGGTTATATAAAAATAGGACAAGGCGAATTCCTCTAAGCCTCAGCGTCCTCGAAGAAGGACGTTTAAACAGTAAATAACTGGACGAGTGGTGTTCTGTGTTGACCGCGAGATCTAGACAGTTCATCTCTTTATTCGCTTAAAAAGCACCTTTTGTTAAGATAAGGATTGAAACATGAAATTGTGTAGGAATGCGTAAGAAAATATTACCTACTGCAAAATATATATTTTTTAATGACTACAACGCTCGACTTACAAAATTTAAATATTTTAAATGAGAATTTGTACTAATAAAGATAATTTTAAAATATAAATAAACTTGGTGAATGTTTAAGTAAACGAATAACAAGCATTTAAAGTATTTGCTTATTTTCTTTATCGTCATTGCTTATTAAAAATTATTGTTTATTAAAAACCCATCTACGATACCTAATAAAGACGAAAATCTTTCATTTAATTGGGTCATTTAATTTAATTTTGTTGGGTCGTTTTAGTGTAAAAGAATGTTACAATTGAGTTTATGAGTTAAAAGATAGCTAGAAAATGGGTAAAACAGATTGAAAGACTATCGATTGAAAAATGTTTTACGATTTCAACTTTAATTAAAGCAGACTAGTCTACATATAAGAAACAATTGCCAAATAATTAAAAATTGCAAGAAATACGGTCTAAGATACAATTTTAATTCACGTAAGAATACCATCAGTTGCCAAGATAAGAAACGACTAGAAAGACCACATCTATGTACAACAAAAGCTGAAGATAACTCTTTAATATTGATAAGCAAAGGTAACAACAGACAACTTAGGGCGATTTCACACACACCTAAAAAACCGGATGCAATGTAATCAAATTAAAGCTGTCACACATAGCCCGGTCCGGCAGGTAATTTGATTAGATTGCATCTGATGCCGTCATCGTCACCGTCGCTCCGGTTTTTCAGGTGTGTAAAATACCCTTGTGTTTCCTGAAATTGCAGTCGGATTTAATAGAAGTCACCCAAATAAAATTTTATTAACAACGACAAAAAGACATCTTCGAGAAAGAGAACTTTTAAACGCGTTGCAGTAAAAAAAAAACACTGTTACGGGTAGTAAATAAGAAATAAAACTATACAATGGGCCAAATATCGTTAAAACTGGACACAAGAAAATCGGAAAAATTTGTTATGGACAGACGAATCGTTAACGACGCGATGTCGAGTTTACGTTCGAAGAACGACTTCAGAAAAAATCGCCCCAAGTTACGTAGGGTCGGCGATAAAATATGGCGGTGGTTCCGTGATAGCGTGGAGAATTTGTACGGGTGGACGATATTCTTAAGAAGGTTATAAATAAATGTTAGGAAAGAATGCAATTCTGTTTGCGTTAAAATTGATAGATCCGGGATTCGTACTTATATAATGATAATGACCCAAAGCACTCTGCGAAAATATGTACAAATTTATTATTTAAAAGACAAAGAAAAAATGGTATCTACCTCAAAAATTATGAATTGACCGACTCAAACACCGAATCTTATACTCGAGTTTAGGATAAAAATAATGTCGACTTCCGCACTTTGTGATACAATTATTTTGAAATTGCTCATTTATTAGGAATGTAAACCAAACAATTAAATTTTAATAAAAAATAAAAGTACTTCATATTTAAATAAATTGATTTTTCCCTTTCTACTTTGTGAGTGAATATCTCGGCAGGGGAGCGTCATAGGAAAAATGTTTGTAGAAACTTAAAGTTTTATTTTGATGACGTATTCTATACGTTCCCGGAAGGTTTCTCGTCATTTTCTAAACACCCTGTATTACAACACGTCCCAATTATTAAAAGAGGGTTATTTTGAGTTAGGGAGTGGCTCCGAAGTGGCTCTGACGGTTATTGTGGTTAGTGCCTAAAATAGTTAAAAAAAGTAATGGAAACGAAAGGACGATTTTTGATTTAAAAAAAGTGTTCAATTATATCTAATATTGCGAATTTTTGCTTTCGGTATGTTAATTAAATGTAAAATTTGTATGTTAACTCGTTATATTATATCATATTAACAGGTCGAAATGTTTTCTTTAATTATTTATTCATGTAGGTAAGTATTTTTTATTACTGCTCAAAATATTAGGTATAATTTATGGAGGTGTTCGAAAACTTTTAGCCTGCAGTGTGTATATGTAATTTGTATACTTTCTTATAATTAATTAGTACTGAAAACTTTCCTCCAGGTTAATTCTTAAAATTTAATTAGCAATCACACCTTTATTTATAAAAATATGGGCGAGTTATTTAATAACGTTACGCTTAATTTTTTTAAATTTTTAAATAAATCCTTTTTAGTCCTAATAATTTTCTATTAAAGTCGTACTTTGAAAAAGAAGATAATGAATTAATACTAATGATAAGAATACATATATCTAATTAATTATTTCTTTTTATATGACAATATCAAAATAAAATTTTCTATTTTATAATAGAAATAACAATAGTAGTCTAAGTGTATCAAAATACCTATAGTAACAATGTAAAACATCAATAAATTATTATATAGTTTAGATAAAATATAAATATGTACTACGTATATCATGACATATTTAAAACTTCAGTTTAAAATAACGAAAGTGGCTGAATTTCTACTAAATTAAGAAAATTAATAATATAACATTGCATTAATCTCTTAAAAGCACGATGTCAATACCTTTCATGGCGGTGACATGTAAAATTATCACTTAACCTCCATTACTACTCGTACGAAAGTAATTTTAAGTACAAGGCCGATTGTGAGGTTTAAAAACTGTCGCCTTTATTTCCATTTAAAAATAGTCTGCCGTTTTATAATATTATGTCGTTAATTACAAAATAAAACGACAACCTATGTAATCTAAAAGTCATTCAAATTTTATTGTTCGTGACGTCATGCACATTTTATTAAATATTATGATTTACTGAATGAAAGATTTGAATCGATATTTGTTTAATTATTGTTTTCATAATAAGTTTCATGATTGAAAACAGCATTAAAATTAACATATTTTTACAGAATAGACTCCCAATAGGTATAAGTATCATTTATAACGTGAGAGAACGAAAGTGAGTGCAGAATTTTGCAATAAAGTACATATATAACTATTTAAAAGTCACTATTTTAATTTATCTACATATTAACCTTGGCCATATGTTTATTTGTGAGAGTGTTTGAAACAAATTCCAAATTCCAAAAAGAAAACAACTAATATCTTATTTATAAATTTGGAACTACAGAGGTCACTTAGCAATTAAAACGAGAGGTTTTGATCAGCAACTGAGAAATTGTTAATGGAATCGATTAACCTATGGGTCAACGATATAGTAATCATTCAACCGCGGAATACAAACACGGTGTGCAGGTTTGCTTAGCGAATTTACGGTAGCTAATAAAATAAATATTAATACCTACATTTCCATTTTGGCAATTCTCTCATGTTTTAACTTAACAATCATTGGGAAATGCGCCCAATCGTATTAATTAAACTAACCGATTATTAAAAAAAAATAAATAAACAGGATGCATTTTAACAATAGATTAATTAGTAGCGCAATTCTTTTGTTAAAATTTACGAATTAATGTGACGGTTTATATTTCCTACAAAAACATCGATTATTATAGGTTAAACAAATGCACATCATTAATAAGCACCTATAAATTAATATGAAATATAACCAGGACCTACAAATACATAAGTAAAATGCGTAGCTAAAAAAATTTTCCATATCGTTCAATATCATTGGGAGCATAATACAGAGCTCAAAACGCATGTAAACGTGTAAAATAGGTAGTAAGTATAAAAATTAGGTAGGTAATTCAATATAAAAGCTATTTAATTACGAGACTATAAATACACTTAAGTCAATTATTTTTTTCTACATGTCCAACGTATATGTCATAGGTATAATTTAATTGCAAAAAAAATTATTATCTAAAGATAAATGATAAATTTTAATTACGATTTTAGAATTAAACTGCATATTTTACTATTTTTTAAGTAATGTATTTATTTGAAAATGCTCGTGCTTACATACTAGAGATCGTTCAATTTAAGATTGAGAATGCCAATCATAATAGTTAGATATTATACAACTATACAACATTTTGTAGGGAAAATACAAGAAAAAATAATATGTATCTGCATTTAAGTAGGTGTCTAAACCAGTTAAGGCACATTAATTGAGAATCGTTGAGACGTGATAAATTATTGCGATAAATACGATGCGTACCATACGTTGAATATTTAATTCGATATTGTTTGTATCGCAATAAATTGTTACAAGTAATAGTAGGTATAAGGTAATGCAATTTATAAGGACATGCCGTAAATTCGTAGAGTATCTACATAACTTTTATTGCTCGTACCTATACAATTGCGGAGGTGTAACAAATTATTACTCCTTTATTTGGATTAAAAATATATATTCAGTAAACTGTATGATTACATACCAGTCTGTAAGTACTAGATATTGATTCACCCTCACATAAATTAATAACATTCAATAGATTTCTCATGGGTTCCTCATTACATAACTAACTCCCCGAAATCACAACAGAGATTACCCGCACTATAATTTTCGATAGAAACATGGCTTCTATTTAACATAGAAATAAGATATTTATGTAGATATAGCTGCAGCAACTTTATGAATTCATTTCTAGAAACAAAAACATAACAAAATAATTATTGGGTAATAACGTTGCTAGTATCGTCCCTTCTAGACATATTTTTATGATAATGCAATAGAAAGTTTTCTAATATTTTTGAGATAGGTACTCTGTATATGTAAATGCAGATTTCAAAATAACAATCATTACATAATCAAGATATTGTAGGAGTATCTAATTATTATCTATAATATCTAATTGCTTCAATTGTCAACAATATTTCCGGATTCTACGTCCTAAAAGTGAATGGATTTTGCACAGCGATTCTAACATACAATTACTCTTCATTGTGTTAAACGTGTTGAGAAATAAACTTTCGATATTACAGATGATAAATAATAAGTTGACACGAAGTATCATTCTATGTAAACATACATACACTCGTAGGTACTTAAATAATAAAGCAAAGTAGGTACTTTGTTGTTTATTTCTCCTAATGCTTACAATTAGATATCTTAAAGGCAAATTGTTTATTCAAATATTAGTTATTAATTAGAAAAAAAGAAAATTAATTATTTATTAATAATGCTTAATATACTTATTAATAAATATTGGCAATTATAAATTTTACACTTTTATAGACTAACATAAGAAATTGGTTAAACGACGCTTTTGTCTATAAGAATATTTACATTCTTACGTACTCTATACTTATAAAATTATTTTGTATCTTTCTGTACCAGTACTTAACTCGCAAATACTATTTTATTCTTCTATACTTTCTATTTAATTTGTTCATTACCTATCATATATTTATTTGATAGCCTTTTAGAATCTTTATAATAAAATTTCAAACTATAAAAGCGCTCTCTATAGACGCTCAAAATTTTTGCGCAATAATATTTTACAATAATATTGAATGTCTGTAGGTGTTATTGAAAGATTGTACACTATTATTGAGTGTTTGTACAATAAATGGCCAAGATTGTGCCGCATTTAAATACTTTTGTATTTGTGTAAGAAAACAGTATAAAATTACTTAAGCGCAAAATACATGAGATTTTACTTGAAATTATCATTATTGCACAATAATATTAAGTGTCTGGGGACACCTTAATAAGAGGTGTTATAACTGATAGCAAGAATTTCTGCTTCTTTACTTTTAACGGTATACAAAAAATAAACAAGTTTTTCTACAGTAAATGCAAATAAGGAAATTTAAAATGTCGAGATTAAGAGATTCCATTGGTTGTCTCGCAGTTTTTGGTTCAAAAGCATTAAATTGCAAAAAAATATTTTTAAATTAAAAAAAACCTACACGGTGTACTTTATTATGCAATCATCTTGAACAACTACTTTAACACTTTCGCTACGATGGGCGTTAGGCGTATACGCTCGCAATTTGACGTATTGAACTAAAATTGATCTCCTCGATTGAAAATGCATTAGTAATTGAGTAAAAACATAATAAAGCATCGACTCATACCACGTCTCGAAAAAACAAACCCGTTTGATTCCTCGCTCGAGTTGGAAGTCGAGACTTCACTAGGAAAGGAGTGTATTTGAAACAATGTGTTTGTTTAGAGACCACAGTCGAGGCTTAAATCGTTGCTTGAGTCGATAATCCACAATGTTTGTACTTTTTTCTATGTGCCAGGCTTGAGTCGCTGCTCGAGTCGAGGCACGAGTCGATGCTCCAGATTTGCCGTAGAATTTAATAAAAATTTACCTATTTAATTACTTACTTAAATGTAATTTTTAATTTTTTGCATTATGATAAATACCTACACCGAAAAAAAAACGGAATCGCCGCCGATTAATCGTCGACCATTTCGACATCCGTTTTATCGATGGCCATTTCATCACCGATTATTTTATTATTATTACTATTATAAGTGCAACGGCGGACGATGAAACGCCGGCGATAAAACGACTACGATGAAATGGTCGACGATGAAACGACAGCACTAAATTGTTACAGAAGATTCCCAAAAAATGAAGTTAAGTTAGAGAAAAATAAAAATAATAAACTTCTTACATACAAAGATGGTGAAAATAAACAAAAAAAAACGTATACAAATCTAATTATAACCTGGGTTCACGTTCATTTATTACATTAAATTACAATTATGTGAATTGACGTACGTACCCACTCGTTAATAACTTTATTATTATAGTAAATTGTAAATGTTTGTTTATAATTGAAAATCATTATTATTACTGACGTGTAATGTTTGTGATAATAAATTAAATTTCATGGAATGTGATAATTTATAAGTAACGCGCATCAGTGTAAAATTCCACAATTTAAATTTCAATATACATGATGAGGAATCAATTAAAGACATGAGATTGCAATTGTTTAATTCATCTCTTGTTAAACAACCTTTAGTGTAGCTTCGTATTGTGCTTCTTGTTAAATCAAGGCATTAAATCGAGACAAATTCATTTTTATATTTCCTCAAACGAATAATACAATGGTCGTTAACTCCCCCATTTATTAGCTTTTTTTGCCATCGCGTAGATGTAAACATTATTCGGAAACGATTAACTAAACAAGACCAATTTCGTAAAATGCGTGGAAACAAATAATAGACAAGATAATAAACATATACTTACAACACAAGAATACCAAATAAAATAAATAACCAGGACAAAAAGTTTAACTTCGATATAACAAATACCATATGTAACACAATATACATACATACATCCAGCCTACTTGCCTAGATAAGATGTGCAGTTGAGACGCGAGAAAGTTGTAAGAGTGAACTGCTAAATCGATTAGCAGGATCAATACTCGTACTTACCTAAAACAGAAATTAATAATTAATATTGAAATTTATAAAATAACGTAAATTATAATTAGATAGATAGTCCTCGAATTAGTGACATGTTTAAGTTTATATAAGTACTTAAACTAATTTATATTTATTTATAGGTAGCTGTATTTATGTTATATTTAAACTTTATTCAAAATATGTTTGCTTATTTTATACAATATTGTTTCACAATAATATTGCGCAACAACGGCAACTTCATTTGCTTACCTAATTTTTATTATAAGATCGATAAGAAAACGTCGAATGTCATTTTTGATAAATCGATAAAAATACCAGTCACGAAATATATATAGGTAAGACAAGTAGGTAGCAATTTGTTTAGCAACAAGTCAATTTATGTTAGAACTACACAGAATAGTATGTTGATTGTACTACAACAATCTGAATTAAAAATCTATCGTTTTAATATTCTTCTTAAATTGCAAAATCTTGCAACACAAACCAAAAGGTAAACTCTTCGAGTGAAAAATATGTAATAGATTGTTTAAGAAAGTTAAACGACAAGAACTTTAAGAAAAAAATAACGAGAGGCGATATCGATAAATATTAAAATTTTAAACTTATAAACTACAAAATACGTGAAGCTAGACGATTAATAAATAATATTGTAAAATGGGTCGAGAATCGGTGTTATTAAATTGCATGGTTAATCAAGCAATTTACATTGAAAATGAAAGATTACGATAGGTGTTCATAGTTAAAATCGATGCTCTAATTTGGTTTTGTAGCAATTATGCGAGCACGTGGTAAGTTTTTGTTACTTCAATGAAAGTTACTACAAACTTTCAGATACCTAGGGCATCATTTAAGTAAGTGTACTTACCACCGTACAAAGTATATGTTTAGGGTGCATAATTATAAGTACCTACATAAAGCAGTGTTAAAATTTGACCATTATTTTAATCTTCACAAATTAACTTGATTTTAGAAGCGAACTTACGTCTGCTATACTTGATTTATTATAAAAATTTTAAATCTTTGAACATATTCACTTAATTTTTACAATAGAATTACAAAATTACTTAACCTATTTTTTAAACAACTGCATTACAGTTAATTACCTGCCATTTACCGTTTTCACAATTTTCTAATTACTCGAGTTTTGATTACAGGAGAGAAACTGTATCAGGTTTGTGTAATTTTGTACATAATTAATGTAATTTCGTTAGTAAGAATTTCACTTTTTTATTTAAAAAAATACTTATTTTCCCTAAAACGGTAACTAATACATAATATTGACCTTTATTATGTAGTATTTTAAAACAGTGTTATGATAACAACTCGCGATAAAAATATCTCTACCGACAATAAAACTATCACAGATAAATGTGTTGAACATCAACAAATAAGACGCATATTTTTTTGTATACAATAAAACATACTAACGATCTGTCAAACCAATCACAAAACCAAAAATTAACATAACTTCCCGTAATAAAGCCCGAATAACAAATTATATTAATGTTTACGAGTTAGAAGCAAATAATAATACATGCAATCTTCGAAATTAACATAATCGTACTCATTGTGATCATTTTTCTCCCTCTTATACATTATACACGGAATGCACGCCTGCATCAAATTATTAGTGAAATGTTAATTTCGAGGATTTAAAAGAAACTTTCGTTTCATCAACTTTAGTTATTGTTATTTAATCACATAAAATTCAATTCGTTTCTAAAACAAATTTAGATAAGTATATAGTAAAAGGGCCGTGGTAGACTAGTGAGTATTATGCTCTTCTATAGAAACCTACGGTCGGGAGTTCGAATCTGTCCGCTACCATGGATGTTTGTGAATGTTATTGAATTTAAAAAAAATATATGACAACGGTTAGATATAGACGCTACACCACCAGCACCGGTATGGTATGATAATCTAGAAAACAAGTGATGGACAAGAAGGTAACTCCTGGGGAATATCACACCTTACCACATAACAATGCCGTTACAAATAGTATAAGTCTGTGGCTAAAATGGACTAAATTCCCGAAGTCAAAAATAAAAAGATTTAAAGACTTTGGTATTTTTATTGTATCTATGAAAATAATGAAAATGCAGTGTCGTATTATTTGGGTATTTGGTTTACAAGTTATTAAGGTTCGAAAATACGAAAATTGGACAAAAGTTATGGCGTTTTTAAACCTTTGAACGGTTCTATCTCAAAAACTATTTGACATATAGAGCTGCATTTTGTGTCATTTTCTTCAGTTTTTTATAAGCTTTAATTTAATGCTGCAAGGTTATATTACTAAAACTTTTATTGTTTGAAACAATCAAAAGCAATATTTTTAAAAAAATCGAAAGCTTCGATTTTTTTAAGTAAACTAAAGCGTACTATGCACTTAACGGATTAATTATTTTGTATTAAATTGACTGAAAATTATATTTTTTACCTTACAGCATTTGACGTTTTGAAATCAAAGAGATAGTGTAATATTAGTAACATATACAGTGTATATAAGTGTATAGTGTACATAACAGTGTTTTATAATATAAGGGCGTACTATATTTTTCATGTAACTACTTCATTACGTGTACCAAAGAGAACGTGGTCAAATGTAATAATAAGTTGTTCAATATTACGAAATAATTTAATTTGTGAACTTGAAATTTCGTCATTATTATCCATGAATGATGTAAAGTATTATGCGCTATATAATAGCCAAGGCCCGACAATTATTTAACTTTCACTCTTTTACTCTTAATTTACATTAGCTGTTAAATTTAAATTACCCCTAACTAAAACTTTTCTGCTTTTGCAGCAAGGACCTGGAAATTCCAATATTTACTAAGTATAAGTAAGTAGGTGGATTAACAAATAGATGCATAACGGAAAAATTTACGTAATTTTATAGGTTTTAGCATTGTTATATGTATACTTAATTTGAATCGATTTATAAAATCAAGGAAAACTAATATTGCACATAATGTCCAGCTAATTCTAAGCTGTCTAATTGTAAGATCATAATAAAAAAAACCTATTTTTAAATTTTTCAATGGTGATTGTGTTTTATTCATATAAATGTTGGGGTACCCGATACGTAGCGCGAGATACCCTTTTAAATATTTAATAATATATAAAAATAAATAATATTTTATTTTTATTTGCAAACTATGTACCTACCTAATTTTTAAAATGGTTCAAGTTAGAAGTAGGACCACTTATCGTTACTTATTTCAGATATGTAGTTGATGTAGGTACTTACCTATTTACTTAATTAATATACAATACCGTAACGAATTTATTTAAATGTTTTAAATGTAAATGTTTTACTATCACATTTTAAATAGGGAATGAAGAACACGTAGGTAATAGTAGCTTTTTCAACCAAAATTATTTACAGTTATCTAAAGTATTCACTTTTAACTTACATTTAAGTACATATGTATTGTACATGGCTGACTAAAAAATATGTTAATGCAGCTATTGCATGACCAAGACGTAGGTAAGTGATTAAGAAGTATTAAGAAAGGCGTTATTAGCAGTTCGTGGTGTTTAAAATCTGAACTAAAATGAAAATTACCAGAAATATCGAAACGACAATTTCGTGAATACAAAATTTGAACAATGCCCGTTAAATTTTAAATGTTGAAATAGTGCAAAAACATTAATTCAAACCCACGCAATTACCTACAGAAAATTATTGGGTAAAGTAAAAAAAATAATAATGATTAGAAACTACAACGTAACTTAACACAATCTATTTTCCTGTGGCGATTGATTCGAGTTTACGTTTAAGGCAATTAAGTAACAAAATTATTAAAAACGGCTTCAAAACATTCACTGCTATCTTTCGATATTGTTAAATTACCCTATAATAGTCGACGAATTATAAATCAGCTAAAAAAATAATACTGTTGAGAAAGTTTTAAGTTTTATTATTACTATTCTTTGTAATTAAGAAATTCTAAAATATATAAAAGTGAAACAGCATAACCAATGTTCATAATCCTAACATGGCGTAATATAACAAATTTTCGATACCTAAGTATAATACATTGGTTTCAAGAGAAAGCGTGCTTTTTATTTTAAATAGATTAATACTGCGCTGTCCATAATCTTAAAATTTAGATGGCGTAGATATCTATTTTGTCGTTTTTTCTTTTCAGTTTTTAAATAACCGAAATGGGGAGCACACAGACTTTTATAGGCCGCAGTACAGGAAGACCAATCGGTGAACCAACCCTAAGGAAAAACAAAAACAACCGAAATAACCTAAAATTAGTTAACTTTAAACGACAGAAAATAATCTGTTCGGTATCGGTTATTGTTAACAATAATGGGATGTTCGATGTTAAAAATGTTTCCCGAGCAAAGAAAAATTACCTATCCAAGACTAATATCTACCTATTAGGTATGCCTATTTTGACTTTATATAAGAGCATCTTGTTTTAGAAGAAAGCAAATATGTATGTACTTCAAATCAAAGCCAAGGTCATTTCTTTGCATAAACTTTTATTATTTAAACCTGAGGCTTTTTGGATTCCATTAGGGACAGGAAACCGGCCGGTTCTTTGGCCGCAAATCCTAGTAACCCGTCGATTAACGGTCTTTGCTGGATATCTTGTCGAATACTGGTTAGTTTTACCTTGATCGCGGACCACATCTGTTAATAATATAGTAGGTCAATAGATGTAAAATATAGAAAAGGAAGCTTACGTTTACGTCCGGATTGCGTAAAAGTGAATTACGATCCGTTTAATTAATAAAACTTTTAACGCATCCAGGAAGCTTTTCTATTAATTCCGATATCCAAATCTAAATTTATGCGATCTACGAAATGATGCGACGATTGCATAATAATATACTACAGTTTTTATAAACATTAAACAATTATTTCGATAATGTTCTGTAAAATAATGCTATACGCAATTTTATCGTATCCAAAATCAACATTAATAAGTTGTATAGTGTTTACATAAAAGCGTATGTTAATTATAAACAAAATTAACAAAATTAGCTAAAAATGACTATTTTAAAACGATTTCTAAAACACTGTCTCTATCAAGGTTGTATATATGTGACGTCATTGGTCGTATGTATGACAGTTGCGTGGAGGTTTTGTTATAACCATTAATTTTAGTACACTGCCAGCATTTTCGTATGCATTTACACGTTCAAAAGAAACCATACGAAAAAAATCGCATTTTGGCATAGGTTATGAAATACAGCTACTAAATAAAATGATTTTTATTTAAATAATGTATGACATTTTAGAACAAACGTCGAAATAAACGTACAGTTGCCAACAATAGAGAGTTTTTGCACGATTACGGTAACTTTACCGTAATAGTTTACGGTATTTTGTTTGAAATGCGCATGCGCAATCCCGTTATTGGATACGGTAGCACGCTATCGTAAGGTGAATAACGGGCGGTTTACGGGAACTAAAATGTAGATATTTTTGCAATTCGGCATTGGCATTTGCATTATAGTTGTAGTGGCGCCCCTACGAAGGACGTCAGTAAAATTGTCTTTGACATAGTAAAATTATAACCTCTAAAACTATTCAAGTGTAGTTAATACTTAGATTGGAAGTAGCCGGCCTTCCGATGGCGACGCCCGGAAAATCACGGCTTCGTTTCTCTATTATGGATGATATAATGCTTCTGCGGGAAATTGTGGGGGTGAACCCTTTGAAGATTTTCACCTCTTCAGAACAATCAACATCCAACTTGGAATCTGAATTATTAGGAGATGATGCAGAAAATGAAAATTACAAAACTTTGACGTCCGAAGAAGATTTTGAAAATAATTCACAAGGTGCGCTAGAACATAAAAATGTATATGTGTATGTATATATGTATATGTAAATGTGTAGAACTTAATTCTAGTCATGCAATATTTGGACACCTGAAAGGAAGATATTAAAATGAATATGGAAAATTATGAAATCTAAAATATTCAAAAGATTTAGTTATATTAGATAATGTTCATTGTGATTTCGATATAGTCATGTTTCTGTTTATCTATTGTATATTTAATACTCTGGAAACCTTAGTCCAAACCTTGAAGATTTTCACGTCATCAACAAAAAGTTACTAGATTGTTTATTTGTAATTCGGTTTAAAGTTTAGAAAGTGACATATTTTATAGATAATTTACTTGCGCACATATTAGATGGTATAAAGAAAGACTACAATTTATTAAAACTGTAAAAATACGAGGTACGAGGTGACAGCACTGTGTGAAACATCATCATCTAGTAAACTTGTATTGATGACGTGAACATCATATAGGTTTGGATAAGCTATATATTATGAATTTTTAAAAACCACAAATTTTTAAAAATGTTACTTTTGTTCCAAGAAACCCCGCAATGAACTTAATTTGATATTTGTGTGCCTTTAAATAGCCTGTTTCAAGTGACCTCAACCGCGGGGTTACTTGAAACAATCATATTTTATATTTTTAACATTTTCTTGTTGAAAATTAAAAAATGTATTCGCATAAATGGATTCTACGCCCCATTTGACTTAGTATAACATTTTTTTTATTAACAATAATAATATTCTTTCGAAGATAAAGTAGAAAATTATCTCAAAGTCATCCTCGTCTCGCCTAATTTATCTCCGCTACTGACTAAAAATGTTTTCAAGTGATACCAATAGAAATCCGCCGCGAAATTTAAAAATTGTTAGCTGGGTAAGTATGTACTATAATATATAATGTTAAATATACATGTTAAAAGAAAGTTTTATGGTCTTCATAATTTAAATGGAGAGAATTTTTAATTAAATTTATATGTGATGATCTTTAAAGCTCTAATTAATCTTTACTTGGCCACTTTTTGACTCGCTGGCGTTTTCTCAGTTCATAATATTATAGCCGTATATATAACTTTGGGATAAGTAATTTATTAACAAAGATTGCAAAGAAATTGAACAAAAGGAAATTAAATTATTTATCAACTTTGCAATCACATAAGTGAGATAAATATTTTTGCAATGAAAATACGTTGTCAATGTTATACATGAAATGTATTATCAATGGTTTTGTATGGTTTTTATATTACCTACGAATTACTACTTTGCACTACTATTATTTAAATGTTTTTAGTGATGGAGATAACATATTTAAAGTGTAAATATGTAATATACAGGTAACCCCCATAAAATGTGGAGATTAGATTCGAGAAATATCACGCGTTATATAAAAATCGCGTTATGTGAGGTTCGGTTTCATACAAAATGTAGGGTTTGGTACTAGACTTTTTTAGTTTTATAAATAACAGTAACATTCAACATAAAGATATTTTATTCATACAAGAATGCGCGTAATTAAAAGAACCTATAAAAATGTTAATTACCTTAGATTAATTACAAAAAAATGTATCTGGTTATAAGCAGACTTATGATGAAACACGAGTTTTTTAAATTAAATTTGAAAATTAATTTGTCATAAAAAGTGTGACTGCAATAATCTAAAATTTAAATAATGATCAAAATTTGTATATGTTCATTGCATATAAATGATAGCTAATCAATAAAATTATTTAATATACAGAGTCCGCCAAATAGTCTGCCCCATATGGAACTTTTTTATTATTGATTTCTCAAAAAAAATTTTCTTGATAAAAGTTGACGCGTGGTCTAAAACCCAAAATGCAATAATTAAAAGTCAAAATTTATCAGTCGTATATGGGGTATGAAACGTGTAATACATTTACGTTCTGCATTTTTACATAGTAGTTTAAGAATTATGAGGAGATTCGACCCTGTGTAACATCCCAATGCACACATCATAGTATAAATAACGTTGAAAATACGTTAGTCGTTACAAAAATAACCAAAAATATAACGCTACATTCAACGTTTTATTGACTAACGTTATTTTAACGTTCATTACAACGATTTTTTATAAATTATTAATTTAAGTACATTTTTTAAACGTTACAAAAACGTATTAAAGAAACGTAACTAAATGGTTAATAGATATAATTTTAAAATACGTTAGTTTTTGGTTCATAAATTACTGGTTTGAAAGTAGTAGTTTTTTTAACGTTAAATTAACTTTATAATTTTATGTCGAATAAGCGTTAATTTTTATCATTATGTTATGCTCAACTGTTGTTTATTATTATATTTACGTTAAAATAACTCCTTAAATTACTTGAATTAAATTACAACGAAAGTATTTATAGTTAAAATTACCATAGGTGTAGTTACGTGTATACTACGATTATCAGCTACTCATTAACAACGTTATATTGTTGGTTATTTATAACATTAATCTCCGGGACATTTTTACTTTGAATTAAGTTATGTATATATGTAACAAAAAAAAAACATTTGGTTACTAGATAAAAAAATGTTAATATAACCATTGTGTGTTTATTGGGATGTTGTTACCGTAAAGGCGATTCCTTAATCACACATTCTCCGCTTACATTTGTTTATGTCTACTGCATAGGTTCATAGGTATTAAGTGCAGATATACATTTTCAGCGCTACAGAACGAGTTTGGAAAAACTAACAGAACACGATTTTTCAAGATCGATAGCTGTGACTGCATATTTAAATGTAACTTTTAATTCTCAACACTTTTCTTAATAACAATTTTCGATAGTGTTAAAAATAAGGGTACTTTACTCTTGAACCAAATTGATATTTTCTGACATAAGTATCCTGTATATGAATGATAAATTTTGGCTTTCAGATTATACATAGGCACTTATTCGGTAAATTCGGGGCAGGTTTGCTCATTTTCTTATAAAATTTCTCATTTAATACCTACCGTGTTTTCTTTTTGCATTATATTAGAGTTTATCGGAACTTATCGCTTAATATTAAGATTATAAAACAGTATAAATACCTTTTAAATAATAATAGCAATTTATCCTTCAAACCGTCTATTGCAAATTTATTAATAGATACTAGAAAAACATATTTTTATATTAAAAGTCTATATTTAACAATAACTTCATAAAAGCCAGTCATTTGTGAAATAAAAATATCCCATTGAAAACTAGACAAGTCCCTGAACACAAATAAATCTGGCTTACTTTCATGTCTATACAGTTAGTATTTCAAACTAAAAGAAAAACTTGCGGTTACATTCATTGCTAACTCAATAACCTTCATGTTTTATAATAATTGTCATAAAGTCCAAGCTTCATTTCCTTTTAATCTGCGAAATGACGCTAAATTTAATTTTTTCGAACGAGCATTATTGTAATTCTTGTGCTACTTAATCAAATGTTTCAGTGCTAAAATAAACAATACATAACTTTTGTTATCTCTTGGAACAAACCGTTACCTACTAAATTAGTAGGTAACAGTCGAATTAAACATAACCGAAAAGTAACTAATTTTGTAACGGATCATTTTAAAATTATGAATGCTAGATTAAGTTCTAATAAATAGCAATGAATTTTGCCTTAAGTTATACAATTATTTCTTTAATTAAAGGTACTAAACTCATAATTATACGTACGCATAACAAAAATAAATAGATGAATATTTTATAGTTTGTTTAATAGATAGATAATCATATATTTAGATAAGTTTATATCTAAAATCAGTAAATCACTTTTCTTGTTTCGCCTATAAAAAAATTAAAGTTTTAATTTAAAGGTTAAAGGTTTAATTTATGTTTTAAAGTTGTTTAAGTAATCATCTTTAAAGGAATATATACACCAAATACGAACAAAAATAATGACTGTCGATCAACTATAATAAGCTATGACCAAAAAAACGATATAAAAACAAATTACATAAATATCAATTATTGTTTAATTGCATTGTTATCTCGCGATTTATCTGTTCTAACTAGCCCTATGTGTTATACCTACGTCGTTAGAATCCATATTCAATGGACAAATTGGTCACATTTCTGTAGTACTGTTTTTCTGCCACAACCACTTAAAATTCAAATAATTTTGTTATTCAACGCACCTCGTTCACGAAACCATTGTTATTATTTGATTGACAATAACAGAGTTTACACAATGCTTTTATTCAAAAATTACAAATTGTCCGATCATACTTACAATAAAATATCGACCGAATAACTCATATTTTGTTTAAAATCATGTGTTAATGGCGTGTGATTAAAATCACTAGGCTATTTCGCAGAAAAACACAAATTTTGCAATAACTTTTGAACCATCAACAATGGGATAACCACATGTATAGTTATTTGGTTACAAATGACCTCTCCTATCTGAAGGTATTACAAAAATGTGTATAAAAACATAGGTAAATAATTTCTAAACAAAATACAATGAATATTCTCAACTAAACATAAGATTTAAAGAAAAGATCATGACTTATCTGTTCTACACAATTTTTCCTGCAAATACATAACTATAGAGTAATACTAAAGATAACACACTTGCAGCCTTTCACACCGAACAATGACGTAACCAAAATGCGATCCTGCACCTAGATCAAAGGAGAATTAGATTTCAATTGTATCACACCAGATTCTCATACACTTATCAGTATTTCATGTAACATTCGTGACAATATCAACGCATATGACGTATATGAAGTTTTGCATATCATTTCAAGTTTGCCATTGTGAACTACATAATACCGAATTCCCAGTGAAATAATATTCATTACAAATAATTATGTTGAATAACAATCGCTTTTACTACTTTTATATCTTTAAAGATTCAGAATATTTCATAATAAATTAAATGAAATACATTATAGATATTAGATAAGGCATGTAAATAAGGAATGCTTTCTCAAGAATAAAGACTAATTAATTACAAGAAATTCTAGAATAAATATATAATTACAAAAGTTTTCAAGTTTTCAATTCTAAAAGCAGTTGACTGAGAGTGACGACAGTTTACTTTATAAGCCCTGACAAACAATATAAACAATTGTATATATGCAAGTACATAGGTCAACACAGCGATAGTGAATAAGGGTAATTTCGAAAATGTGTCAACAGATTTTAACCATAAACTCAACGACTACATGCAAAACAGTTTTGTGTTTAACATGATGGGGTGGTTTCTAAAGAGGGAGAATTTAAAAATAAATCTTAATTAAATCGATGGAAAAACTAATTCTGATGATGAAATATGGTGAACATATTTCTTTATCGAATAATAATTTTTTTGCTTAATTTCAGCTTGAGCTGTGAAAAAAGTCAATAAATTGTGCCAACAAACGGTATACATTAAATGTTTTTCTTTAAAAATACATTATTATAAATATTTAATAAAAATTCGTCGATAATAAAAAAAAAGTTTCATTCTTTGAATGAAGATTTTCATTGTATGTATGCAAGAAGTTATTGAGTAAAAATAATGATTTTTTTGTAAATACTGTAATCTTTTTAATTATAATTAAGTACCATAAATGGGGGCGTAAAGGGGGAGGGGAATTATTTTTTCGACATTTTTGAGTGTAAATGAATATACGCGATTTTTTTATTATTTTATTAAATAATTACCTGCCGTTACGTGTGAACTATCGATTCTTACATTCTTTACACTTAAAAAGACCAAAGGAAAAATAAAAACAAAACTGATCGATGTAACCCCTCAATTGGGAGTCACTTTGATCACCTGGTTTTTATTATAGTAAATGACAATACATAAGCATTTACATTAAAATTCTTATTGTTAGATCACTTCATATTAATTTCAACGCATTTTTCATAAATAATGAAATAAAATCCTATGTAATAAGTCAATACAGAGCGAAACGGGTTGGGTTCATTTCCAATTACGATAAGGTCGTAGCACAAGCTCCCCCAGACACCGCCCTACCTACCTTAAGGTTAACAGATAACAGACCAAATTGCGTGTTCTGAAGAGTAAAATAGTTTTATTTCGCAGTGAGTAAAGATAACCGCAAATAATATGGAACATTTTTTTAATAATCGTCTAGATTCTTTTAATTTTTTTAAATAATGTTACGTCTTAGATATAGATAGATTATGATAATTTTTAGAACGTTATCCAATATGCATTAGTTCTGTACCCAAAGAAACCGTTGATTGAAAAGTATTACGACTTTTGTAAAATTGCTTTTAACTTAAAAGCAATCGGTGATGCGAGTTAAAACGCAATTTTTAATAGAGCTCATACACTATCAAACGCAACGTTTAACATGGTATTATCCACATAAGAATACTTCGGTAAAGTGCGTACCAACAAGTTGGGCAACGAATAATAGGGTACATTCGATTCGGGCACGAATCGATGCGCACATAAATATACGTGTCTATAGTAATTGTCGAAAAACATATTATTTTAATTTGTTTCGTTTCGAAAATACTGGTGCATTTAGATGATTGGAAGATCATTTTCGATATGACACGAACTATAATACTTTTCAATCAACAATTTTATTTGTTGGCTCCCAAAACAATACACTTCTTTGGGCGTGTGACCATAAGCAACAAGGGAATAAATCGGTTATTACAAAGTCACAAAATTATTGGGTTAGGGCACAGATAACACTTGTAAAGCCCTTAATTTAACCGTTTGTTTGATTCGTATATTTATATTCTTAAATATATATCGATATATTTGTATTCTTTTAATAAATCATGTTAAACAAATAATAATAAATTTGTTAATAATAGGCGTTTATTTTAAGATACGTTTCTATGTATTAGAAGTTGAAGTATTTAATTTAAAGCATTACATACCATTTACCTACAATATATTATATATATGTAATGTAAAACGGCCAAAAATTGCATTTACCAAGTTTTACATCAACAGGCTTCATATTGTTTTATAAGTTATAATTTTTTTATTCAAAATTTACAATCGAATACATTTGTTCAAGCACAAATTACATAAGTATCTACCTACTGTTGTTGAAATGATCTGCAGTTCTTTTGATATTAGATAAAGTTGTGTATTTTTGTTGATATGTGAATAACAACCTAATTATTCAAAATGAAAGTCAAGTATTTCTTTGGGCGTATACTTAGGTATATTTTAACTCGACGAGCCTCGCAGCCCCAGGACAGGACTTAACTTGGTAATCTAATTATTAAATACTACCTACTGAATAATAAAACTAATTCGCATATTAAGTATACAACCAATATTTAGAAAAGCCAATGTAGGTATCTATATGATAAAACGAAAATCCAAATTTTTATTAGGTAATAGTTGTATTAGTCATTATAATATATACATATAGTACATAATTACTGTTCAATTTAATTATTGTACTTGTATAATAAAAACCACGGAAGTTGATTTAATTTAATGCATGATATGTAGCTTTGCAGAATTAAAACAGTGCTAAACACCGTTTTCCGGGAAAATATAATGAAAATAGTATGAAATGATTACAATAGCCTATTTATTGCGGAAACGCTCCGTCAACTAAATTCACCTTTAAAAAAACACAATTCACTGATTATAGGTACGTCAACGACGACTAGAAATAAATTAATAAGTACATGACACCAATCTTAAATAATTATACATTAATAAAGCATTCGTCCATTTATAATAAATTAACCACGCGTAATCAATTTCAAGAAAAAAACGGTAATGAACTATGCATTGTGAATTTTAATCAATTGCTTTTGTATTTAACGAAATTATGTTGCGGAATTTAGAATGTGCGTTTAAATGGGAATCCCACAATTATTATTACATATTGGATTTCTCTAGTATGTATTTTATGCTGCATGGCGTGTTTGAAGTTTCGCCCCAAACTGGTACGGATTTTCACGATGCGTTCGTGATGTTTTCCATTATAATCTTTCTGAATTATCATAATTCAACTATACCTAAACCATACTTCTAAATTTCTTTAACTTCGCTTTTCCAACAAATACGTATTAAATAAAATTAGATATAACTTCTAACAATACATATAGAACACACACCGACTTTAACAGTAAGATAAATATTAGATAATAGATACCTATTAACATATTTTTGTTGAATACAAATACTTAATTTTCACAATTTCACATTTCACGCATTTTTTCGTTTTTATAGAATTATTTGAAATGAAAACGAGCATAATATCAAGGAAATTGGTATTAGTAGATGGGTATATACTTATAAGAGATGCGGCATTCGCTTTCATTCATTGCAAGTAGTCAGCCTAGTTGCTATGACGACAGACACCCACGGTCATAGGGGTGAATGTAGCAATCCCTTTCAAAATAAAACGTATTCAAGTTCAAGTCTACTTGGCGAAACGATGATGAGAACACAATAAACTCATTATAGCAGTGGTATTGTTCGTGTTCAAAAACTTAATACGTTCGATAAGTTACATTGTTTCGTATAAATTAATAATTCAAATTACGTATAAAAATAGTAAATATTTAAACCAATTTATGACCGGTTACCGAAACAATCTATAAATTTATCAAGAAATAAAATTTTCAACTTAACCAATCATGTGTTAATATTTCCATAATGATGTTGTTTCATTTTAGTCAATGAAATATCTACTGATATTTATTGAATCCGCGAAAAATCGTTTACTTACTGTAAAAAGTGAGCATTGTACTTCATGAAACATCACGTGTGTCAGAAATACTTAATTTCTTCATAAAAATTTGATTATGAAAAATACCGAATTTGAAAATTTTTGAGTATGATATAAAAAATACTTTAGTACATGTGAATACTTAAAAAAAATAAAACGAAGAAATTTAATTTTCGATCTCTTTTAAAGAAAAATCTCAATTGTGTCAAAAGTACAATTTTAAACACACGAGAAATATTATAAAAATGCGACAATTTTAGAAAAAAAATAACTTGATAGTCATAAATACTAAATAAAACATCCACGTACTATACATCCATAAATACTCCAAAAAATAATTTGCTTAATAATAATATTTTGGTCATAACTGTAATTAAATAAAATGGTCACTATTCCAAATACCTACTAATCAGTATCTAATAGAAATTTTTAAGGAATTTTATACAGCAATTAAAAGTGGTAATAAAAACTTCTTCGACTTGTAAGAAAGGCACTCGTAAGTCATGCCAATAGTACTTCATTACGTAAAAATAGGGATGAAATATATAAGGTATCCCAGAAAGTGTAGATAAAACCAAAGGCAGAAATAAAATAGTCAATTTCCAATAAAAATCTTATAAGATTTCTTCCGATTCTTCTCGATTACAAAGTTAAAGCCGTTAATGTCTAATTTTGAATGTCAATATTTTTTTCTTGCATTAGTCGCTCGTGTGATTTTATTTTTTACATTTATTAATACTCGACGTTTGTATCTAGTAAATTCTGTATACATTTTATGCTTATTACACTAAAAATATTTCAAAATTTGTGTCAGGTACCTACTTATCTGTAAAATAAGGTGTTACTATGCAGATCGACCCTTTATCTCCTTTATAAAAATGTGCTAGCGTAAAATAAACACTCTTGAAAAACTTTCTCGTTTTATATCGATTACTTAACTAAGTAGCAACTTAATTTCAGGAAAATACACGAAAATTTACCTAAACATCGAAATTTTCCAAAATTGAACGTTAAGTCTATAACTTTGTAACCGACCGGAATCAGATGAAACTTTATAAGATTTTTTGTTGAAAATGGCCTCTTTTATCTCCCCTTTCCGTTTTATCCACACTTTCTGGAATACCCGCACCTATATTTTAAAATAAACTATACTAAAGTTTTATTTTGAAGTTTTTGTTTTCAAGGTGATTTCAAGGTTATTCAGGTGAAAATATCGTCCCTCACATTTTAAGCTTTTATGTCGCTTAAATACTTACTTAAAATTCTAGTTCTAGTTGGGTAATTTACATGTGATCCAGTCATGCACACTATAAATCTTATACATATTTCAGCAAAACGTCGCATCAGCAAATAAAAAAAATCTCCGATTTATCAAAGGTAATATTTTCAAAAATTTACTAATAATGAATGTTATTTCTGGAGTAATCGATCAGGTTATTACTACGAGGCAGTTATGGTAAGTTACTCATTGATGTATGGGTTATATTTATTGTACGACCGGTAACAATGGGAGCATTGCAAGAAGCACATCCGCTTTGTGTATGTTACCGTGTCCGCACACGAAATAACGATAACTATAACGGTAATAAAACCAACGAATAAAATCATCTGGCTTCATATTTTTCTGTAATCGTGCTTACTTTTTATTTTATCTCTCATTGTCGGTAACGGTAAATTGAAAATACAATAAAATTGAAATAAATAATAAAAAAATGTATGGATATAAATGTACGGACGGCTGATAACCTTAAGAAGTTTGTTATAATTACCTACAGTGAAATTATAAAAGACCTTGACGAAAACAAAAAAGCGTACAGTAATTACCGGTTTAACGTATTAAATTCCAGGAATCGAGTCAGCCTTGAGTTCTGGGACGAATCTCACCATAATGGTCGTATCAACGATGTCCCAATAAAAATTGTTAAAATCTTAAAACGTCCACTAAAACATTTCTTTATAATAACAAACGAGCACGCCACTGATTAAAATTGTTATTTAACACATCGAAGTAATGTACATACGTCAGTCACACTCCATCACCTATCTACACGTACGTTCGAAACAACAACACGAATACGACTGACTTCTGTAGATAAACTTGCTACAGGTAGTTATTTTATCCAGTATAATTAAGTACATTTTCACGTGATTTTTTAAACAACTCTATCTAAACTTATAGTGAAATCGAATCAGACAACATAGGTAGTCGATTCGTATAATCGTTTAACGTTCGACTTAAAATCGTCTCAAGTATTGTAAAAGGTTATTGTTAGCCATAGAAATAGTAATAGATTTTAGGATGCGAATTAAACTGCAGACAACTGTTTAATTATTTTTATTATATTGTTGCGGTAACAATTTAATAGCGTCTAATTATGTGACAACCAAATCAACTTAATAATAATAATTCAACGCAGTTTTTGCAGAAGAGAGTAACCCACAAAAGTAAATTTTACAGGAGCGCATATTTTGTGTTGTTGCGTAGCTATAAACAGATACGTTTCACGGAAATACAAATCGATTTTTCCGGTGGAAAACATCGGAATATTACCAGATATTAACAGATAATGTCTTTACCCTAGATTTTTTTTTATTTATTATCCTATTGTATCTGCAATCTGTAACAAGTATACATTCAGCAAATTATGACAAGCTATATAACATATCGAAGAGTGTTTAGTAGCCATCTTCATATAATAGGTAGGTGTTCAAGACCTTGTATGACCTTAGGATTATTTACTTAAAAACTAAACCTTAATTCTAAAACTAAAACTAACTTATCTAAGTCAAAATCTAGTAGGTAATTCATTGGGCAGGTATCGTAAAAGTCTCTTATTGTTTCTTGGCTGGTTCATAAGGTTTGTTGCCAAATCGTTTGGGTGGGCACTGATTCGGGTACTATATTTTTTGCCATAGATGCATAGGATAATAAGAATAGCTCATTTTCGCAAACATGGGTTACGCCCTTCTGCCGAAACAGTCGATACGACGTTCCCCTGCTAAAATATTCACCTTCAAATTTGAAGAGTAAAAATCAATTTTCTTTAACATTTTGATTTTTTATTGGAATTTAATAATTTTTGGTATACCTGCGTAATAAATTACGGTCTTTAAAATAGGGCTGCACTACCCCTAACTTTTACAACCTCGAAATTGATTTTCATTCTTCAATAGTGCCGTAGAAAAAACATTTATAAGAACTTGTGGCATTATTTTGATGTGGTTTATACGCTTCCGAAAGATTCTCCATATTTCCAGGACACCTTTACGGGCCTGAATTTTATTGAGAAAGGGGTTTTGTTTTAAATTATTTTAACATTGAACGTTATCATCTCACTTTTAAACTTTGTAAATCATTTAACATTAGTATGAACTATTTTCTAGAATATTTGAAGTTTAGAAGATGCACTTTTTTGAGATGCACAATAACTTCCCCACAACCCCTATTATGTTACTTATTACACGACCAGCAAAAATGTTACAAAATGGCATTTATCCCACCCCTCTAGCTTAATTAGATTTTTAGGCTTTTTTAGAAACTTTATACCTAGTCGTATTTTCCAACCATTCCGAACGATCTTCCATTTTCGAACCATGAGATATAATCAATTATTTCCGCAATTTCCGCCAAATTATTGTTTTAAAGTATCTTATTTTGTTTATAACGAACTTCGGATTTAACATACTTATTTTGCAAGAAACTTGTGGTTCGTTATAACCGACTTTTATTGTTTAAAGGGACGGTATGCCCCTCAAACATTAATACTTACTTATGAATCGATTTTTTATCGTTGATAACGACTTTGAAAAGTTGACCACTCACGAAAACAGAAATATCGTGACAGCTATCAACACACAATATCGCAAACTATTACCGATATAATTTATCGTGTTAGCGCGATATGATAACAAAATCACGACGAAATTATCAAAATAATCCAAATGACTCTGTTTTGTTTGTTGCTATGACATATATGGTGTGCGAGATTGTCAAGTCGACAACTGTCGCGATATTTATATTTTCTTGAGTGGTCATCTAAAAAATAGTGTTCATAGCTCGTCGAAAGTGTTATATCGCGTTGCTGGTGAGATTTGCTCACTCAGCTCCGCTGCGCTTCGTGTCGACAGAGACGCACGATACATCACACTCGCACGATATTGATCACTTTCGACTCTCGTTATGAAAACTATATCGGTCTAGTACGATAACAAAGATAAGTTTTCACCTACTTACTTAAAATTTATGCGGAATTACAATACAATACAAACATTACAATAATTTTTGCATCTATAGAATCTTTTCTGATTTAATAATATCGACGGCGTTTTGGCAGTAACTTAACCCACACTTTTTGCAAAAATAAGTTATACTTACTATCTTATGCATCAAATAAGGCAAAGACATAATCTGTTAAAATCAGGTAACAATATTCCGATTTTTTCCATCGGAAAAAATCGATTTGTATTTCCGTAAAATGTATCTACTTATAGCTACGCAAAATGTGCGCTCCTATAAAATTTACTTTTTGTGAGTTAAGTCACTTTGCCAAGATTGCTCAATACAAACAGTATAATTGAATATTGAATAATTAGTAATTTTGTAAATATCAAGTAAATTATGCGATATCATAAAGTACACCTCTACTATGACAAACAACCTTCAGATCAATAATTACATATTATATTCAAAACTTAAATGATTAGGTACTTACTTACAGTTTACTATGGTTTACCTTTGTGACGTTTACTATTTGCGCTTACAGCATGTTTTGCATCATAACAATGCCATTTAATTAATTCAAAATTAATTATGCTGCATAAACCTAATTAATTTTCTAGATTCTAATCCATGAACGTAATAATCGAATACAAAATTACAAAAAATATAAATGCAAGTACCATCACATGTCTATATATAACCAGCTGTTATAGTTAGTACAATATGTTCATAACTGAACTTTGCTTGTAAAAAACCGTTTTAATCTCATAACGAATAAGATTAATAAACGTCTGGCTTTTGTAGACAAAAATGTGATCGATTAGTCTATCCATTGCCAACATATTACAACAATTAGGAAGGTGCGACAACGGGAAATCATTCGTCATACTACACATTAATTTTTTAATAATGTAAGGGACACTACATCACTTATAAGTAAATTCATTTTCGTTTCGCCTAACACTTATTATCTATAACTAGTTTCGCGATAGCACAAAATGCTCGCTCCTGCAAAGTTTGCTTTTTGCAGCTTAAGATACTTTAACAAAACGCTATCGATATACGAGGGTGAGATAATAATTGATTAGCACAGCTACGAAAAATTGGTTTTATGTTTTTAAAATCATTTAGATTGTTTAACATAGTCTTGTGAACGTACAATAATTTTATCAAGAGGTGGGGGTAAGCAGGTTTTATCCCATCATGAAAGGTGTTTTTCTCAAAACCTGCTAAATAGCCGTGTTTCTTCAAACGAAAATCTTTAACCACTTAGAAACATTTCGATCAATGTATGTCGGAACAACACTAATAAGTACTTTAGAATCAAATATAGTCGAACTCGCTTATAACGAGCTAGGATTTAACAAGGACCTGGATATAACGAGTATTTTACGCGTTTACGTTTGAAATTGTATTCACTCAATGTTAGAAATTCCTACTTACTACGAGCTCAGTTCCCGAATATAATGAGCAAAAAGTTTAAGAATGTTGCTTTGTTCCAACTATCTGGCAAGTGATTTACTACGTCTATAATAAAAATGTCGACGCACGACACATGAGATTAATGACTACAAATATGTTTTGCCTATATAACTATAACAACCCTGCAAGTTTTTATATCAACAATTCTCCGTATCAATTTCCATGACAAACAAATCCAACTACCTATAACCTATTAAGCTATTAATATAATACGTAAACCGGCCTGCTCGATCCGTAAAAGTGCGGGTTTTGCGCGGTTTTCGGAGGTATTTCACCACGGGCATCACGTCGAATCGGTAGGGCGCGAGGACTCGGGGCCGCGTTTTCTCGCGAGTTAAAGGACGAAAGACGGGAATAGGGCGGGTCCCGTTTCGATGTTCGAAAGGGAAACGTGCGAAAAAATCGATTCTTTCGGGCGTATTTTCGACCGTCCGCCGTCGTGTTTCGTTTGACGTTTCTCCGGTTCGAATTTGCGTTCGATAAAATAGCCGTTTTTGCGACGTTTTTCGGGGCGAAATCGGCGTCGAAAATTAGTAGGGGACCGGGAACGGCCGTCGCTCGAGTTTCCCGGCGCGTCTTGGTCGATTAACGAAGATCCGGACGAAAATAGGTCCCGCGGGAGAGAAGGCGGAAACAATTTTCGAAATACCAATCTTTTCTTCTGCCGCGTGCTAGGTTACGGTCGCTGTCAAAGTCAAAGTCGATTTTCTAATCGAGTTTTGTCATGTACGGGGACGTTTTATCGATTCGAAACGATCGGAATTGGGTTTGTGCACTTACGATTGTGTTTTGCGCGTTTTCGCCGACGTCGAAAGTGGATTTGTAAACGTTCGTAATTTCGAGGACGTCCAAGTTTCGACCTCCGTCAAATTGCAAGTTTTCTCGAAGAACGGCGATGCCGACGAAGCGATTTCGCTTCCGGACCCGCAGAACCGTCTATTTTTGTCGATCGGAAGACCCGGTAATCGACAAAACGTGTTTATTCGACGAGCAAGTTCTAACCTCAAAATTGAAGGTTAGATTTTTCGTTTGTCGAGGCTCCGAATTGGATTAGTGCCGCTAGGACGCGACGAATTACCGTTACATTACGCCAGGAACGATCGCGACCACGAGCGAGAGCGCCCCACGAATGCCCTTATTGGATCGGCAAGCTTTCGGTCCATCGAGTGCATGCAGTTCCTATATAAAGTTTTTGATTTTTTCCAGCGGGCCTCTTCGAATTTCGATAAAACCTTTCGACTCGCGCCTTTCGACGTCGACGTCGTCTCTTTCGTTGGCGTTTGGACACTATATCGATAATGCTTTCGGAGTGATTTGCATGTTGTAAATTTTATTTTTGCTCTCTTATAAATATTGTAAACTAAATCACGGTGCCGTTGAGTAGAACGAGAGCGCCCCACGAATGCGATTATTGGATCGACAAGCTTTCAGTCGCATAGCGACCCAACGTCGCGCAGCGACCTAACGTCGCGCAGCGACCTAACGTCGCGCAGCGACCTAACGTCGCGTAGCGACCCATCGTCGCGCAGCGACCCATTGTCGCGCAGCGACCCATTGTCGCGCAGCGACTCTCAGACTCGCAAAGCGAGTCAAAGGAGGGACGCGGCGGCCAGAGGCCGCCAAGGCCCGACTGGTAACTATATACGTAAACAAACAAACAGCTAAAACAACCTGATATTACATGGTTTTGTTTTAAACTGAATAAAAAAAAATGCACTTATTTTCCGTAATATGTTAATAAATTTGCAATTTTTCATTCCCGGTTACGCGTATCGGTTATAACGAGCAAAAAATGGCAAAAATAGTTTGACTGTACTTATGTTCGACTACAGTGAAAAGATGTAACGTTATCTATCGTACCACGATGTTTAAATTTAAAAGAAGCAGAGAAAATAAAAAGGACACTTAAAGTGTAAATTGACAGTAACAGTAAGATTTGATGACAATATACTAGTTGAACTAAAAATGTTTAAAATGTACTTATTTATGTATCTGTAACAATCAATAAAGAAAATGGATAATCTTAAGAAGTATATGACAATAAAGCTACCAAAAAATAACCAAAGGAATATCAAAAAATCACCGTTGGAAAATACAATTCGTCAAAATTTTGCAAACTCAAAAACTACTACAAATTTACAGACATAAAAAAGATTATGCATATAAACAAATGAATTTTTGTAAAAATCCCGAAACACATCGATATTATTTTTTAAAAATGCACATTTGTATGACAAAATCATCTTCAGATATTCATTTGTTTTTTAAGTTATGACTCGGACGAATTTTTTTAAATGGCAACCCCTGATTTTTTTGCGCGATTTGAATAGATCGTTCGATTGTCTAAATGACAGTATAAAAATGTTAATACCTTACATAGGAAAATTTTCGTGAAATAAATTATATTAAGATATTTTTAATAGAATGCAAAAAAAAGACTGAAAATCTAATTATTCGGTCATTCTTTCAATTTCCTGTCTAATACGTCTTTTCAGATCTTCAACATGATCTTTTGTGATCTAGTTGAATAAACTTGATTTTAAATAACACCATAAAAAATAATGGAGGGATGTAACATCACGTGACCTGATTATTGAACTCTGACTGACGTCATTGTCAGATGCGACCCTTGCCATTTATTTTAATTTTCAGGTTCTTTTTGCATTATAATAGAAATATTTTAATAATTTATTTCTTGAAAATTTTCCTATGTAAGGTATTAACATTGTTATACTGTCATTTAGACAATCGAAGGATCTATTCAAATCGCGCAAAACAATCAGGGGTTGCCATTTAAAAAAATATAATGACGTCATAACTTAAAAATTATTGAATATCGAAAGATGATTTTGACATACAAATATGCATTTTTAAAAATAAAATCGTTGTATTTCAGAATTTTTATAAAAATTCATTTGTTTCAGTTTTATTTCAAATAGATATTCCATACTTTTGACTCGCTCTGTAGATAGGTACAGTAAATAATTTATGAGAAAATGAAGACAAAACCTGTATTAATTTATAATTACCTGCTTAATTTTATTAACACTTAAGGTTGAAAATAAAATAATAACAATAATAATGAAAATTAAGAGCTAAACTTTTCCGTCGATATTTTATCATTGGATAATAATCTTCATGAAATTATCTTCGACTAATCACTGCCAATATCACAAACACGAATAAAACTATAACGTTCAATTACAGTTGTAAAAGCCAACTTTTACCGAGAAATTAATCTCGGAAGTGTAATACGAGAAGATAAATGTGTACACTTTTAATTTTAATTATTTCCCTGTTTTCCAACATGTCCCTACACATGTTGTTAAGCATCTAAAAGAAAGTAAAGTGTCATAAACACGATTTATTAAATATTTTACAATGTAAATTTCTCCAAAATATCAGTATGTTAACAAGTTTAACATGTCGAATGTCATTATTAGACGAAAATGACAAAAAAAAACACACAAAAGAATGAATTTCTCACGTTCCAAAGGCAAAATTCGCACATCTTCACACTAGTAGAGATTATTGTACCACACACAAATTACATTTTAATTATATAGATACAACTACGTTCTGTGTACACCCAAAATTACATTTTAATAAGAATTCAAAATTACGTCTATTATATGTTTAGAAATATTATATTTATTTATC
This sequence comes from Rhagophthalmus giganteus, assembly GCA_036326145.1. Lineage (NCBI taxonomy): Eukaryota > Metazoa > Arthropoda > Insecta > Coleoptera > Rhagophthalmidae > Rhagophthalmus > Rhagophthalmus giganteus. The sequence continues at coordinate 27,846,971 of JARFJA010000088.1, read as the reverse complement.
ACATTTTCACAAATTAATTACCTACATCTATATAAAATTTGATTAAAATAGACGCTTTCTATTAGTTTATAACGATCTTAACATTTATCACGCATATCAACTTGCACATTGGTAGAATTATTAAACAGGACAAATAAGGTCGTAACAAAAATAACAAAGAGTAGCGGATGTAGTCTCACGATTCGGATTTAATTCGCTTCGCTAAATTGTGATTGCGGTTGAAAGACACGGGTCAAACAGACAGATTGCATTTAATTTAACTGGTAGTTACAAATACGGCATCCTTGTAAATTAACTGTCTATAGATAGAAATAAATGTAACAATGATAACGTAATGCATAGTCGTGGGTCAGAATTTCAGTACTTATGGTTTAAACTAAAAATTTTTCTTGTATTAGTTACTGTACCAGTGTTACTGTAAAAATGATTAGTTTACTTAATTTAAATTAGTTTAATTTACTTCCCTATCTTTAACAGTTTTTGTGATATAGGAGGTTAAAGTTTGTTAAAATAAAATTCACTTTCTTAGGCTCCTTTTTTAGACTGCGCTGTATGTTGTAAAAATCATAACTCAACGGTTAATTGAAATTGTAGTTTTAAAAATTTGCACTAATGTTCACAAAAATATGTATAATCAGAAAAATATTTAGTTGATTCTGTCCCACCACATAACTCGTAAAAATTGATGAATTGCAAATCTTAAAAAATTATTGTCGATGAACAGAAATTAAATTTGTTCTATGTGATAGAGGAGTTACCTACATTATTGTTTTTTTTTTAATTAAACCTTACGAAATGCTCTAATAAGCTGCAAAAAATGTAATGCCTTTTTACCACGGAGCTTTTAAAAAATCATTTGTATACATTTAAAAATCTGAAACTTTCTTATTACAAACCGGAACTGTTTTAAACGTTTAATCGTATTTTTATGAGACTGATAAAATACAAAGCAACTAATACCTAGAACATAATATGTAGGTACCGTATTTCATAACTTATCAGAGTTTCAACAAAGAACAGAAACTTTCTAAAATAAAAACGGAGATTTTTGATATTTATGTAATGTCTTGGATGAATTTATAAACAGAATTTCGGCAAAACGACCTCAATTCTTTCGCGTTATTGGTACAGAGCGGTACTGTTTGTTACAGTACGAATGTTACATTTCGGCATCGCATTCGCGTGTGCGTGGAGTGTGCACAAAAAAGGATTACAAAAACGATTTATACAACGAAAAAGTACAAACGACGAGAAAAGGTAAAATTTTCTTTGTCGACTTACTCTCATGTATTTATAAAGTGTAAATACATGACCTTTGTCAAAATGTCAAAATTCTTTGAAAGTCGGATCGACTTGATTAGGCTCCCGAAAAGGAACTTGGTTAGGCCCTTCTTAAATATTTGGGTAATCAATTACGCTCGTTTTCGCGATTATATCTACACGTTCATAGTGATTAGTAAAACATAGTGAAATGTACCAGTAAAATGTGTGTAATATTACAAACCCATAATCAACAGAAAATGTTACTATAGCTTATCCAAACCTATATGATGTTTACGTCATCAACAAAAAGTTACTAGATTGTTTATTTGTAATTCGGTTTAAAGTTTGGAAAGTGACATATTCTATAGATGATTTACTTGCGCACGTATTAGATGGTATAAAGAAAGACTACAATTTATTAGAACTGTCAAAATACGAGGTACGAGGTGACGACACTGTGTGAAACGTCATCATCTAGTAACCTTGTATTGATGACGTGAACATCATATAGGTTTGGATAAACTATAGGTAATATTTGATACAATTAAGATCTCACCTTCCATCTCCGCTGTAAATTGGTGAGAGGAAAAGTGATGATAAGCAAAAACTAAGAAATTCATTTATAAAAAAATTTAGAAGTATTTATTTTTTTAAAGTCCTTAACTTGCATTTTATGTACCTATATATTACCTACTTAATTTTCTTTCAAAAAAAATTAATATTTTTTTTAATTATTAATTTCAAGATTTTCAATTTTTTACTACTTTTTACTTAAAGGACCACGCACACTTTATATGGAAAAATAAGGAACCACTCAAATCGATTTTTTTTTATATCAATCAACGCGTCTTAATGTGACGAATAATTATTATCATTGCGCCAAATCTGTAACTTCATTATTAAACCCGTTAAAGAACAATTCATTGAAAAAATTTGGGCTTTAAATTATCTCGGAAGTTTATAAATCTGTCGCTCGTTATTTATGGAGGGGTCGTGGTAAATACGTTTCTAAGAAACGACACAAATGTAAGTAGCAGGTAGAAAACAGTAAAATAGTGTTCATAGAGTATTATATTGTTCGATTCCTTGTTGCAATTAAGAATTTTAAACCCGTATTCATCATATTGAATTGACGTTAGCATTTAAATTCTGAATTCAATCCTACTATTTTAGAGTCGTTAGAATAGAATTAGGAAGGTACCTACTGTAAGCGAGCTTAAAACCTGGAATAAAAGAATTGCCTAAAAACTAATAGTTTTGTTAAAGCTTATCCAAACCTATATGACGTTCACGTCATCAACAAAAAGTTGCTAGATTGTTTATTTGTAATTCGGTTTAAAGTTTGGAAAGTGACATATTCCATAGATGATTTACCGGCGCACATGTTAGATGGTATAAAGCAAAACTACAATTTATTAGAACTGTCAAAATACGAGCGACGAGGTGACAGCACTGTGTAAAAAGTCATCATCTGGTAACCTTATATTGATGACGTGAACATCATATAGGTTTGGGTAAGCTATAGTTACATTTTATCCAAACTTATAGGCAATTTACGTCATCGATAAAGAGTTACTGGATGATGACGTTTCACATAGTGCTGTCACCTGTACCTCGTATTTTGACAGTTCTAATAAATTGTAGTCTTTCCTTTTACCATCTAATATATGCGCAAGTAAATCATCTATAGAGTATGTCACTTTAAACCGAATTACAAATAAACAATCTAGTGACTTTTTATTGATGACGTGAATTGCCTATAGGTTTGGATAGGCCGTAATTGTTATAATAGCCACAATTTTATGCGGAAGATTTCTTTTTTGGTACCGACCCGTCGATGTTAAGTACCCCGCAATAAATAACAAAGTTGATTTATGAACTCAAACAAATTTGATTTTAGTAGGTTCTCTTTTGCTCTCACGAAATTCTCATAAGAGCGTTAATTAAAGATTGCGGCTTTATTTATAAATTAAAAAAATTGACGCAATGATAATAATTATTCGTCACATTAGGATGAGTCGATTGATATAAAGAAAAATCGATTTGAGTGGTTCCTATTTTTACATATAAAGTGTGCGTGGTCCTTTGAAAAGTAAATCAATAAAATTCATTGTTCTATAAGTGATAAAAAATTAGTTTTTTATAATTACCGTTATTTTGAACCAATTCGCCTTTTCAACTTAATTTCTTTAGAGATGAAAAACAAATTGAATATATGTTATATGTTGATTAAATATAGCTATGACGAGTGACTGCTCGGAACTCATCTCGGAATGTATATTGACGCTATATTTAAATTAGTGATGAGAACAATACATTATAGTAGGTACACAGGGAAGCACTTGAAAATACTCTTATTGCCAAAAATTGATTTATATTACCTATACTTGACATATATTTTTATATGAGAAAATGTTCTTATATAATAACGTGTTGAAATTTCTAAATTATAGATAGGTAAGTAATATTAATTTTTCTGTTTAAACAAATTTTAATGTTAAATATTTGATTTAATATAGGTAAATACTTAAAGAATTAAAAATGTAAATGTAAAAAAATATTTATCTATGCAATCACAGCGAAATACTTAAAATTATTATTATCTTTTTAGCTTCCAATTTGAAATTTTTACATGCTATTTTTTCGATTAAAAAAGAATGAAGAACCCATATACATTAATCAATTTATATACCGGATACCGTAATCTCTTTAAATAAATAAATAATGTTTCCAAATTCTTAATTGAATGTAGCTGTATATTATTTTACTTTCACGAATTTCAATCCAGACAGATTACATATTATCATCATTACTGAAGATAATGAATGTTTTACTAATTATTAATAAAAATTAATTTCTGTCAAATCAAATACATAAATGAAAGTGAAATTATTCTATACAGATTAAAACGAAAAACTTTAACTGTATAACTTCTACATTAACTAGTTATTGTAGGAATTCTAGTGTCATTTTTAACGAGAAAAATATGTTCCTGTTTGAATCGTCTTACATACAAATAAATCTGGCTGTATGACTGGAGCCTGATTTCAAAAAAATACCGTTTTTAAAAATTGATACATGGTTATTCAACTTCAAATGAAGAAACTTCGAGAACCGATGCATCAGTAAAAAAATACGTAAAGCAAAATACATTTTCGTCTCGTAGCCTCGTACTTATTGTTAAGTACTTCTATTTAACAATAAGACACTACCAATACGTCAAATTAAAAAAAAAGTGACTTAATACACCTTACTTCTGACTATAAAATGTGTTCCAATACTGTCGTAAAATATACTAAAGGAAGATTTACAATTTAAAATCAATGTTAAAAATGAAGTTTAATGCACGTAATTAAAAATTTTTTACCAACGCTTTCTAAGTTTTTCTCGCATACTTTATACGATAGTCTTACTTATATTTAATTCCACAATGTAATACCCATCTTATGTAATATAATTCAAACAAAATTTCTTTGCGTAATGTTATGCATCATAAAATAAATAGATAAAACGTTTATTGTTCTAAATAAGGTTAATTAACATACATAGGTATATCTACGTGTGATCAATTAATGAACTTAAGGAAACCGAGACTACTGAGAGTTGGTTACGTCTAAACTATATATTAGATACAGAGAACATCGTTCATTATTTTTCAAACAGTAACTGTTGAGTAATTGCAACGATATTTTCCTGCAAAAATAACCGGAAGAAAATTATATAAGTAAAATTTATATCACTTTTTGTCATTTAATTGAATAACTGCGTCAACACTTACATTGTGATACATTGTTTCCCTACGTAAAATATATTGAGTAGGTATAGGTGGTTGTATTTCCAACACTTAACACTCGTGACCTTTGGCGGGATTTACTCGAAAGTATTGGTAAACATCATTGAAATGCGACGTTGATAAATTGTGTTTTGCAGGGGCAAGTTTTTAAGATAAAGAAATTATTTGTGGAATATTAAGTCACATTAAATACGTTGTCCCGCATTAAACATATTTTGAAGGAAATACATTTTAACCTGCAATACATCGAAAGCGCATAAATTTCGAACGGACTTTATGAAATACTTAATTAGATAAATGACAAGAATCACGCAAGCCTTCGAGAGTTAATATATCTAAATATAAAACACTTTCTTAATACTTAATTAATGTAACTAAATTTAAGTAGAACAAAATGCAAGATTAACTTCCGGAAAAGCGAACTACCTAGGTAATAGAAAATCATATGTTCGTTCCTATGTCTAAGCAGATCATTTCCGCTATAAATCACATTTCGTTTCTAAATTTTCAACTTAATATGATATTAAATTGAGATTCCTGTAGATATAGAGGTAAATATCAATTTCTAATAAAGAAAAATTAATTTGTCTATTGATTTTTTGTAGTATCGGGCAATGATCTTGAACATTTAACGCTTTGCTCGTACTTTACTTATTTTATTTGATTTAAAAAACTGATTTTGGATTTTAATTTTTTTTTACAAAAAGGTAAACGTACCTACTTATTGTTAGACAAATATTGAATGATTAATACCTCTAGTATTTATGCAGGGTGTCCAGGAAATGGTGGCGAACCTCTCGGAAGCGTATAAACCACGTCGAAATAATGGCGCAAGTTCCAATAAATTTTTCTCCTCTGTCGAGATATTCACCCACAAAGTTCAAAAAGAAAAATTAATTTTTTAAATTAAATTTTCATTTTTCGTTGATTTTTAATAATTTTTAGTATACATACGTAATAAATAAAAGTTTTTTGATATCATCTCGAAAGTTCTTCAGAGGTTTAAGTTTTTAAATTTTTAAGGTCATTTCCGGATTTTCCAGACATTTCAAGATAAAAACGGTACCTTATTTAATTTCGATAAAATGAAGCATATTCGAGAAAATCATACATAGGAGATCCCAGATATTATTTTAATTTTTATTATAATTATTTTTTTCCGACCAGCAATTAAATTCACAAGTATAATTATTACCGAACATTGGCCATTGCAAATAAATAGCTCTCGGCCTTGTGCGACAAAGCTCGGTTAGTTAATTCCAAAGCTTAAAGGATGTGTGAATCATTTTTGTTTTGGCTACCCTATTAATGTAATTTTCCTGAGGTCTGCGGTAGTTGCAGGTTCCGAAAAGAATCTTTTACATGTTAAATATTATATTGACACGGATCATACAGTTTTACTTCCTTTATCCGAGTAAAATAATTAAAATAATTATCTGAGAGACTTACTCTACATCTCTTATTCTTTATGTATGATTTTCTCGAATATGATTAATCTTATCGAAATTAAACAAGAGTGCCTTTTTTATCCTGAAATGTTTGGAGAATTCTGAAACGTTCTTAAAAAATTTAAATCTTATCTTTCGGACACGAGTCTATAGGAATTTATTTTGACGTGCAGAATACGCTCCATATGTCCAATCAATATAAATATAAAATATGTCCAATCAATTTAGAAACACCTTGTATTTACCTATTTGAATAACAGTTTTCCGTGCGTTAGTTGATAAGGAAATAATTATCTATAGATTTAATATCTTCACCGTATACCTGAGGAATAAAAAATAATAGGTATTATTTTAAAACCTGAAGTGTAATTAATTAACTAAAAAATGTCGCTTCTCTTTAAAAGAATGAAATCCGCAAACAAATATTTTTTAATACCTAAAGTGAATGTAAGTACCTATACGGAAATATTTAATGCCGTGAAGCTTTCGTTCCATTAAATACATTTATGGTCAAATTTAATGGAGTTTTCCAGTTAATTAATTTACTTTTTATGCATCGTACCTCACTTTTATTAAATATTCGTTGTGCTTTTGCATGAATCTTGGGCGCAATAATTATTTGGTTCAAATTAATTAAAAATACGAAGATATGTTGTCTAAAATTATTTATCACAACTGTTAATATCTTAACTGAACAAGAAAGTTTCACGACACTATTAGAACGTAAAATTCAATATTATTAATATTTTTAACCTTTAATTACATGCGCTGATGTATAATAATGGTGCTTTTTATACACCAGCATCAAAAAACTGTAATTTTTATTAACACTTTCCCGACGAAGCATTGATTTCTTAAAATTGGCTAAAAAAGTAAAAACTTAAAAAACTAGTTTCTTTGAGGGATTAAAGACATAAAAATCATTTTTTTCAGTATGGATATCTAAAGGCGTAATTTAAAAGTACCTTCGGCCTCTCCGGAAAGTAAGCTCGGTTGCCATAGGAATCAGTGAATTTACAAAAAAAATTAATTGACGTGGCATTAGTTTCATTAGCACAAAAGTGAAATATCAATTGCTACAAAGTATTTTGTCTTTTAAAACATTTTTTCGTGAAAATAAAAAATTAAAAAAAGCTGCCTCGTTACTTATTATTAGTGTCTGAGTTATTATCAAGAAGAAATTCATCAGGAAGCCGCTCAACGTCAACTTCACCTATGTAAAGCTCAGCTTTCGTTAAAACTAGAGCTGACTTAACAAAATACTAATTTTTGTTTTTTAATAAGTATGTATTTTTCTACATTTTCAATAATAAATATTTTACGACAGAATAACAATTTCTTCTGAGTATTTACACTATGATTTTGCTACTAATTAATAGTTCTATCAAGAAACCACTGCTATTTAACAAGTGAGTCTAATAATTTGGCGTGAGATTACTACACTAGTATTTATTCAAAGACACATATGTAGGTAATGTAATATTAAGTGCATATATCGATGGCGTTTTGGCAGATAAGTGTAAGCAACAAGAAACAAATTTTACAGGAGCGCACATTTTATGTTGTATCTTAACTATCAACAAATACCTCCTGGAAACTGCGCATACAGGTAATTCATAATACAGTCACGGGTTTGTATGAAAAACGGAGTTGTACGGAAGTTAGATACTATCCTTGAACGAGACCATGACAGGTCACCGTAAGTGCTATGGATTTGCAGAGGTTGTAGTGGAGATTGGTGAAAAAAATATGCAAGGTGACCGAAAATTTTTAAAATATGTACTTTTTAGTTATTATCGTTATAATCGGACGCTTAACGTGTCAGATACGTAATATGACAAACTTATAGCAAACTAAAAACTTTGCATTTGCTACTCGCTACTGCAATACAGAAATAATTTCGGTTAATCCGAAATCTGATAATCCGAATAGGTCTCGGTCCCAATTAGTTCGGATTAACGGGACTCTGCTGTGTTCTAAAACTTTTAATTTGTAATTATAAAAAAATAATAGCGTGATAAAAATAATGATACATATTTTGTTTTTAATAACGTCATAGCCAGCTGTTAAACCCATAAGAAAAAATGAAGTTAAGTATATGTTAAATATCTAAAGTTTATTTCGAGGATTTGATACAACTTCGCCTAAGAAATATTGACACCGAGGTGGACACACTATGAATGTAATATTCGAACAAATCAAAAATGTGTAATTATCAACTTACCCTTATTTACGACTTGGTACTTACAATAACCTAAGTACACCGTTATTTTAAGAATTCTTTAGTGTACATAGTTATTTTAAAATCAAATATATTTTACCATAAACAATGTGGAAGTATCTAAATTTCAAATCTAAAAGTATTTTCATGTTAACCATCAACAACGATTTATATTACACTACTGTAGATACTTTGAAAGCGAACACACTATTATTTTTCTCCATTAGAAAATCATAAGTTTCGTAAAAATATTATTTACTACAACACAACTAAATTGCCGGACGATTATTCACATTGTTCGTTATCGTTCCGAAGTGACGGTCCGGTTGATTCCGATCTAATTTAATATGCGGTGAACTGTGAAGGGTGTTGCGTTAATGGAACGACCGACTGTGCATAAAATTGTAGCATTTGCTTTAATCTTAAGTACTCACTGATCGCATTCATCCTGCCATTCAAAAGTATGCATTCGAATATTTATAAAATGTCGTTGAAAATACACAAGAGAGGATTTATTGAGTACTTAGATATTAACTATTTCCAATAGACAAATCCCTATTCCAGTGGCTTTCAACCTGTGGTGTTCGGACTCTAGGGGTTCACGTTAAAGATCTAAAGGGTCAGTGAAAGTACGTCAATCCTAACTTAATTCCTTTTCTCGTGTCGGTGACCGAGGGAGGGGGGACATGTAAGTACTACAGCAAAAGTAGGTATAAAGGGGGTAGTCATTTAAAAAAAGTTGATAACCACTGCCCTGTTCAACTGTTGAAGGAAGACTAATTGGTTCCCTATTTGAATTCCGCTTATTTATTTAATTAAAATACAAGTACCTAAACGATGAATGCATTCATTTAGTTATTTTTAAATTTAATATCTCCTGCATGGCCAAATATATTTTTAATAAACGTTTTAAAGTAATTGCGTATAACTGAATAAGCGCAGTTCATTTATTTAAAGGGAATCTTAATTTCACTTTGATTAATTTTTAATAAAATACTAATAGATAAGTACCTATACAAAATAAAAAACTTAGATAACTGTTCCGTTATACTGTTTCTTGATACTAATATTGTTGTTTAACACGATTTTATATTTTATATTTAAATTATGGCATAATTAAAAAATTTAATAAATGTATTGATGTTTATAAGGTGAAGTCGATAATACAACATAAAATTTGTTCCTGTCAAAAATTTATCTATATACAGTTTGGAAATTTATTAGGTACTTTGTTGTTATCATGGTAATTTAATTCAGGATGCCCTATAATAAGCATAAGCACCTACTTCTATATTCATTAAAATAATATTTACATACATAGGTATAACGACCTAGGTTTCTAACTAAGTCGTCTGCCCTTGAACGACCCATAATTTATTGATAATACAAACTAAACCCTTGAAAATAACAAGAATACCTGTTATTCAATTTCTTATGTTTGTTATATTAAACTTACTAATTTTGTTCCATTTTGAAATAGCAACTCTATATAAAAATGCCACATAATTATTTATACAATATATTTATAATAAAATTGTAATAGAAATACAAATGAATAGATTTTTTTTTATGTCAGCAATGTTAAATTCTCGACAATATGTTACTATCTAAAGCAATTAAAAATATGACGATATTATACATAATATAATATACATATGAACTATAATTATTAAATAATATTACCTATAGATTATAGACTGATTGTGAGCATATGTATATATTTTTACGTAATAATTGGCATGTAATATTTTTTATCCTTTTGGCATTGTTATACATTTTGTTATATATATATATATATATATATATATATATATATATATATTATTGTTATAATATGAGTAATTGAACTCAAATCGACATAAAATCATCTCTAAAATTCGACGTTTTCTTGGCAGGAGAATTTCTGAACACTTTGTATGGAAGAGAACCGCATTTTTTCAATTTTTCAAGTGAAGTTTTATTTACTTATAATAATTAAAAATTGTTGTAATATTTATTTTTATTAACCTCACAATCAGTCGCCAAGACTACCATCATAATATTATTATGATTTTCACACTGACCTATGCTACTAGGTTAAAATAATAATTATGTAAATCTATTACTTTCCGAAATACCTACCTACCTACAAAAATAATCAATATTTTACCTACATAAAAAGAACCCTTTCTGGTTTCTTTAAAGTTATTGAACAAACAAATACCTAATACCTACTTATAGGTATTCTAACCTAAGTTAAATCCTTCCAATGAATCGTTAAATTCCTTAAATAGAAACTTACCGTGTATAGAAACGGTGCTCCAGAGTTGCAATAACCTCTGCTCATCATCAAAGGGGTTAGAATTTCTCGCGAAAGTCATGCTTAAACAAACGGACCTTCGTAAGGTCAAGTTCGCATTCACTAAAATATCCTTTAACGAACGCGAAATTCATTTTTCATAAATCTGCAGCACAGTTTTGTTCTTTAAGCATCACCTCAATTAGCCAGGTCAACTCGTGCAAAAAAAATGATAGAAACCCCGCGTCTATCGTCACTGTATAACACTTTCTGTAATTAGTTTGTTTTATGAACGTATTTTCGATTAGAATAATATTTAATGAATAATTAATAACAAAAACGTTACATACACATAATTACCACGCAAAGAATGACTCACAACTGAATGCTAGAGATTTATCGGGAAGTAAGTGCAACAGCTGCTTCTAGTGATAAAGCGATCCTAGCGACAAGTAACTAAATTACTTACAGAACTCTACCTAGTTGAAATTTTTTGGTGGTTAATTTAAATATATTTCTAATGAATCTTACGTTTTAAAACGTCCTATCTGTAAAACTGTAGTTTTCAGATAAATTCGTTTTAATATATTAAATTTGTTAATACCGTTCACATTTTTACAACTAAAACTGTGGAAATTTAAAAGACATAAAGTAAAAGCATAATTTTTAAGCATAAGATTAATTTTTTTGAAAATTAAATTTGTAAAATAGGACATTTTGACTAATTATAAGAAAAAAACAGAGTACGAAACAGTCATTTAGACAAATTGAACGAATTCATTACGACTTAAAAATATTTTAATCGTTGTAATACGTATAAGCGTAAAAAAATTATTTCTTACTGACAATGACGCATATAATTATGTTGGTAGTTTAAAACCAAGACATTCAAAATTCTATCTTAACTCGTTTAAAAATGACGATCGTTTTTATTTCATGCTGCTCGCTAATGTTTGCGTTTCTAGAGATCTGCGGAAAACGCTGTATTTCAGTTATGATTTATTGCACAGCTCTGGAACAAAACTATTATTTTTGGCACACTTCGTACTATATTTTTATCACTATGTCATTTTTCATATCTAGTTTTTCTATGCTCAAAATTTTAAGCCAAACTTGACATTTGCGATTACAAGAAATTTAAACTTCAGAAGGGTGATTTTTAGAAAAGGATTCAAACATCAGGCTTCAATTTTTTTTTACAAATACCTGTTAGGTAATTGTGGAAATAGAGCGCCGATACTTGTCCCCGTTTTAGTATGCAACCCCATAAATATGCTATTTTGCTTTTTTTGTAATCTTTATATAGGTAAATATTTCTGATGGGCGACTTGCTAAATATTTACACTTTTTACACTTTAAAGTAGGTACTATATGAGAGTAAGTTGCAGTAAAAAGTTTGAGTTTGACATTCCACTTTAAGCAAAGTTATGCTAGGTTAAAATCTTTCAAAAATCGAGATATCGTTTATATTACTATACAGGGTGTCCAAGAAATGGTGGGAAATGTCTCGGGAGCGTATAGACCACATCAAAGTAATACTATAAGTTTCTATAAATGTTTTCATTCACCACCACAGTTGAGAAATAAAAATCTTTTTTTTTAAATTACTTAGCATTTTTATTTATTACCTTCTTTATTATACTTCATTTAATAACTAGGAGGAGTGATTCAAATTTATCGTGCTAAATTGATGCCATCACATAGGCTGAATTACAACCCGATTTATACAATCCCAAAAACTGTTGCTTGACAATTGCGCCATTTTGCTTTTCTACGTCATGTATAATTTTCGTGTTATTTTTGTTTTTCTAAATCTATTTCAACCGTATTCGGAGACAATGCATTAACACCGTGTTAAGTATGGTAATAACTAGTCTAGGGTTAAGTTGAGGTTTAATTTTGATATAGCTTATTCAAAGCTATATGATGTTCACGTCATCGATAAAAGGTTACTAGATGATGACGTTTCACACAGTGCTATCACCTCGTATCTCGTATTTTTATAGTTCTAATAAATTGTAGTCTTTCTTTATATCATATAATATGTGCGCAAGTAAATCATCTATAGAATATGTCACTTTCAAACTTTAAACCGAATTACAAATAAACAATCTAGTAACTTTTTGTTGATAACATTAACATCACATAGGTTTGGATAAGCTATATTTAGAAACATCGTTAACCCAACGTTAGCTAGAATTAACCCTAGTATAACCAATGCCTATATAGTATTAGGTTAACGTTATAAACAGCTTATCCAAACCTATATGATAATCACGTTATCAAAAAAAAGTTACTAGATTGTTTATTTGTAATTCGGTTTAAAGTTTGGAAAGAGATATATTCTATAGATGATTTACTTGCGCACATATTAGATGGTATAAAGAAAGACTACAATTTATTAGAACTGCCAAAATACGAGGTACGAGGTGACAGCACTGTGTGAAACGTCATCATTTAGTAACCTTGTATTGATGATGTGATATCTTATAGGTTTGGATAAGCTGTAGTCAATCATATAACTAATGAGTGGACAGACCGTCAGCTGTTGAAGTAGGGATGGGGGGGGGATATGAAACATGCAAAAAGAAATATTTCCTTCAAGTAATTTTACTTCGCCCGAAAATTGTTTCATGAATTACTGACACCATGATAATAAAAAAAAATAGTCGGTTGTACTGCATGTAAATTCCACACTTTAAATGAAAATCCTAGTTGCAAGTACGCATTACAGTTACCATTAGTTCCTGTCGTGAGCAACATCTCTTATTTCTTTAAGGTTGTCAAATCATGCAGTTTTATGCGTTTGCATAGAACTGACATAGATGTCTCTGACAAGAATCAACGCAGACGACGCGATGGTTGCATAAGATCAATTACCCATAATGCAATAAATATTAATTAGTAAGTTCGTCGTCTGCGTTGATTGTTTCGTGCTTATAAGGTCTGTGCATTCGCATAAAACAGCTGGCCTGACATCTTTCAAGAAATAACAGCTGTCGCTCGCTTCAGGAACTAATGGTAACTGTAATGTATATTTGCTACCATTTTATTAAATATTTTCAGAATAATTTCTTGTTTACTTTACGAAAAATACATTAATTGCAGTTTTAATACATGTAAAACGAAAACACAATTTTATTTTTCAATTTTAAAAAAGTTACAGCAAATAGTCAAATTCTAAACCATACATAATAGATTTCATTAGTCCCTGACGCAAGCGCCTCTAGTTATAAGTTAAAATCGATTGCACAGACCTTATAAGCACGAAACAATCAACGCAGACTACGAGTAAGTTATTATACCAGGTTAATTATCGTTATTGAAATTAGTTGTAAATAATTTCAATTTGTAACGATACATTCTGGGCTAACAGAAGTTCGAAAATATGATAAAACAAGTGACTTAGTGGCAAAGAAGTTTATGCTGTATAAGAGAAGAGCCAAGAATCCATCAGAAGATGAAAGACGACTAATAATCGTATATGCTGGTTCGGAGTAAGGTTTTGTTAATTTATGCATTGTTACTTTTTGAAGGCAATAAATCGGGAGGTTACCATCACAAGGTTACAATCGGAAGTGAATGCAGATATTTTTGAGACATGTTTTTCCGAATGTTTAACAAAACTACCTGATGGAGCTGTGATTGTAATTGTCAATGCATGGTACCACAGTCGAAAGGTAGAAAAAATTCCTACATCAGCATAAAACAAAATTTATATACAGAATTGATTGCGATCAAAAAATATGAAATTTGAAAGACATGATTCGGCCTGAGCTTTTGTACTTAATACGTCAACATAATTTGTATAAAATTGCTGAAATGGCAAAAGAAGGTAACAAAATTTTGTTGCGACTGTCACATCATTGTGAATTAAATCCAATCGAAATGATATGGGATCAAGTAAAGAAGGAGGTGGCAGCTAAAAATAAAACTCAAGTTTAAAGTAAAAAAATCTTTTACAAGAGGTTCTACGTAACGTTTCAAGTACCAATTGGAAAAATTGTGTGGAACACATTAAAGAAGAAGAAAATATGTGCAAATTAGTGAAATAGTGGACAATTGAATGGGTAATACGTTAATAATGACTGATGAAACTTCAGGTTCCAATCCGACGTTGAGTAGTCTAAAAGTTTCTGCTTTTACATTGTATTGTATTTAAAATTGTATGATTTCTTATTTAAAGTGATTTATCATTTTTGTATTTGTAACTCTTAAAATTGCCCACATGCACAAATAACATTTTACTTTTGCCAAATTTCTATTCGCTAATATAAAATTTGATAATTTGTGTTGCTGTTTTTTACTTCTAATATGATTTACCTTAATAAACATGTTTATTAAACTTCTGAATTTTACTCTGATCTATTGGAAGTATAGATATCTACAGCGTTGGTAAAAATAATGAAATAAATTTTGTTTATGTCTGTTTTTGATTTTTTCTCCTTTCGAAGAGTTAATAAGTCTTCTCTTCGTGTGTGTTGGTCTACCCATATTCAAAAAGATTGTAAGCACAATATATGAAAAGTATAGCTATACGAAATACAAAACAAGGAAAATACAATCAAGCTGCTTAATTAAAATATAAAATATTGTTTGGGGCTGTTTTTAAACTGTTAGAAATCTACTTTCTTTTTGTTTTATTAACAATACACCTAATTACAATCTTAATACTTTCAAATTTATCGCCTCAAATAGTTTTACTTATTTAGTGACTTTAACTATGTAAATCAAACTTTTTAATCACTCCTATGACCTATTCAAACCTATATGATATTTACGTCATCAAAAAAAAGTTACTACACTTCGTTCAAATCTATATGCAACACGTCATCAATAAAAGGTTACTAGATGATGACGTTTTACGCAGTGTTGTCATTTCGTATTTACCTCGTATTTTGACAGTTTTAGTAAATTGTAGTCTTTCTTTATACCACCTAATACGTGCAAGTAATTCATCTATAGAATATGTCACTTTCCGTATTTTAAACCGAATTACAAATAAACAATCTAGTAACTTTTTTTGATGACGTAAATTGCGTATAGGTTTGGATATGCCAGATTATTTATTTGTAATTCAATTTAAAGTTTGGAAAGTGACATTCTATAAATGATTTACTTGTGCATATATTAGATGGCATAAAGAAAGACTACAATTTATTAGAACTGTCAAAATACAAGATACGAGGTGACAGCACTGTGTGAAATGTCATCATCTAGTAACCTTTGATTGAAGACGTGTTGCATATAGGTTTGGACGAAGTGTAGTTTTTAAATGAGCTATAGAATTTAATAATTTTTGATATAAATTCGTAGTAAGTGAAGGTCTTTAAAATTGTGTAATAGATTTTTTGATATTACCAACTTAGAAGGACCGAGGATGCACTACCACTGATCATCTCAATCACAAACCGTTTTCGATGATCAAGTTTTTAAATTTTTAATGGCATTTTCGAAATTCTCAAACATTTTATGATAGAAATGTATTCTTTTCTAATTTCGATAAAATGAATCATATAAGATGGATTGACCCTGCTGCCTCTTTAAAGAAGGGTAAATTTAATCTTGTACTGCTGTTAAGAAAACACTTCAATACGTAATACATAGATACATTTATCTATGTAGAAAATTTTATTTTAGTTTGAATGTATTGTCACTTGCTGCCTCGACTCGGCGAACGTAATTTATACGATTATATATTGCCAATCCAGCTTTATTGTTCCACCCTGTATAAAAGGTAGTTTTGCGGAAGTTTGACTGTACGTATTTAGAAACAATAAATAGAGCAGTACTGTTAATCGTTTTCTTTAAATATTTAGAATATTTTTGTTATTTATGCTAGTACTTAACTACTTTCATTTAAAATCAATTTTTAATTGATTGATTGATACCACTAAGGGCCGATCTTTTCATCTTCCATTTAATTTAATTGACACATATTTACCATAGAAACGTTTGTTCAAACAATTGTTTCCGTGGTAAAAATTTGTCAAGTAAATTTATTGGGAGATGAAAAAACTGGCCCTTAGGGTAGGTTTTTTCATCTCCCAATAAATTTACTTGACAAATTTTTACCACGGAAACAATTGTTTGAACAAACGTTTCTATGGTAAATATGTGTCATTTAAATTAAATGGAAGATGAAAAGATCGGCCCTAAATGTATTTAAATTAATTGACGAGTTAAAAAAGTTAAAAACTAATGTCACTTTTTTGAATTGTAATTTGAAAAAAAATTATTTTATTTCGTTGTACGAAAAATACAATATACATTTTTATAATAAATAAAATAATAAACAACCTTTACTTTAAACATTCATCGTTACCATTTTTGTTAATTTACCTAAGTATTCGTCAATATATAGGAATTTTTTATTACCGTCTGAAAGATATTTTAAAAGCCTCTCTCGACTTCATAACTCCTGGCCGTTGAGGAATTTTTCTGCGCTCATTACCTAAAAATGTGCATTCTAAATGGGTCTACCGATGCAGAAATTCTAGTTTCTATCGAATGGTAAAGTGTAATTTCTCTATGTTAATTAATTAACATCGAATTACCTAGTAAAATCAACTTTGTGAAGCTGACACGCCGAAACTATTAACTTTATAGAAAAATCACAATAACATAAATTGTAGAAAATCTTCCCTAGTTTATTTTATTATATAAGTATTTTTGTCGTGAAATAAACCGCAAAGGAGATTCTGACGAAAAACTCATTTTCGACGTCTTTTCCTCACGATGCAATGGCGGCCGAAGCACAGCCAGGATTTATGGGGACTTTTGACATGTTAGTTAGCAAGGCCCAATTAACAACTGTGCCAAGTTCCTACTAATTACTTAGGTCGACTGAGCTTTTTATTCTTAAAATGCCTGGACTACTACATAATATCAATATGCTCATATTCTAAGTCCATTTTCGGAAAAACTATAACTTCTACCAAAAAATTGTATAATACATTTCTTGTATAACATTTAAAGGGCTATATTGTTTATAATAAACTCTATTTTGATATCTCTAAGCGTTTTAGAGTTAGAGCCAGAAAACCGTTTTCTCCTTCCACCACTCGAGCAACGCGCGCACGAACCTGAAAATCTAGCATGTTCTTTGGGACATTACACTAAACATATACACAAATTTCCAAAACTTGCCGGGCATGTCCGTTAATGGGTTATATGGGAAATTTGTGATTCGTGAATAGTTGAGTTACTTTGACGCAATAAAAATTCATATTGAAATCATTTTGTCCGTCACAAAAATTAGTAACGAAAACCATTTAACATTTATTGAAAATTTGGAATAGGTACATACGTTAGGTAATTGTAAGTACAATAGGGTAAACGAATATGATGCAAGATTTCATTTATGCATGGTCAAAATTATAATATATGTGTTAGACCTCATCGTTATTAATCATCGTGCTTTCTGGAAATATAGAATTTAATAATAACTCATTTTCAAAATTGTTTGAATCAAACGCGACTTCGTCCGGATCTGTTTTCAAGGCTGGTCCTGCTCTTAAAAATTCATTAAAAATGTCTTGACAGGATTCACAACTTGTAAAACTATTAAATCCGATTTTATTGCGAAAAGAACTTTCGCTTTTCGTTTTATTTACATTACAACTGACCTGTTTCACCTCCTGGGTATATAATTTATCTTCAATATTTGTTAACGTATTGTTGCGAGAACTTCGACTTAAAATTTCATCAGTCGAATAAATTGGACTAAAAATTTGGGCTTCGTCATTATCTTTGTAGATTTGAATAGCTCGTGATAATTCCGAAGATACGTTTTCGTACGGTGTAGATGGACCAGGAAAACAATTACGATATGTATTTCCATGACAATTAGGATACATTTCATACGTATTGCTTAACATTACAATATTGCTTTTCCCACATGGTTTACTGTAACATGAACATTCCGCTATACTAAGTTTTTTATGTTTTTTCTTATCATAATACGTTTGCGCATTACATTTGTTGCAGTGTTTTTGCGAATTATATACAGAATTGTTAGTAAGTTGTGATGGTAAAGGTGATTTTAATTTCACATTTTTAAAATATGAAATTGAATCGAAACTTTTAAAATCGTTTCCTCTACTTCCAGAGATTGTAGTGATCGACGTAAGCTGTCCTATAGGATCGGTACGTGACAAGTATTCGTTCATATCTGATAAATTGAGATTTTTAATTTTTTGTTGTAGTTGTCTGAGCGTATCCCTCAAGGGTCTCATTTCTGCTTCATAAGCTTCTAGTGCTGCCACAACCTGATCTGGTTTGGATCCATTTGGACAGCAACCGAATAAATTGACGAAACTTTTTTTTTGATTTTGCGGAACAGACATTTTTAACGTTACGTTTATTGGTTCATCTGGTACATTGATTATCAAAGGCTTTTCGCTCGAATTCAAAATAGCATTGTTGCAAACTTCTTCTGCCGGTTGATTTGCTCTTTCAATAAAGATTTTAAACTCGACATTATCGTTGTTATCGGTAATCGACGGCATGCTAGAAAAGTTTTTAATGCGAGTTTTGGAGGTAGTTTTCGTAATGTTAGTTGTGGTACAAGATTGGCTTTCGCACGGTATCGAAGATGGCACAGTATTCGGTTGCAAACAAACAGGTAACTGCTTTGACAAATCTGGACATTGCGTTACAGATTTTATGTTGATTACTATTGAAGACAGATTTTTTTGAAATTCTTGTTGTTCAGTAACTAGATTCGGTTCCGAAATTTTGGCGTTCTCTTCATTTTCGTCTAATATAAAAAATAATCGATGACATTGAATTAAAAATTAAATTTTAAATGTTAACGCTTGATCATTCCATAAACTGCGTTAATTTTTAGAAAATATTGTTTATAAAGCTGTTTATAAAAGTTTGACAATTTAGAAAATTTAAGAATTATTATGCAGTTTATACCTAGACAATATAATCGTAATAGGAATTTTAATTTAACACTTACATCTGGTGATCTTTTCTTTATCATTAACTTTTTCTTCCGTTCCTTTAATTTCGATAGCCAAATATATCTTATCGCAAAGCTAAAAAAAATTGAATTTATAATATTTAGAAAAAATTATCATTTTCATCACCTTGATATTATATGAACCGGGAGCTTGCAAAGTAATTGTTTGCCAAGGAATTTCCATTTTGGAGTTGTGCTCGCCTTTTTCATTATTTATAGAATTCAACGATTCGGACTGCAGTTTATTACCTAACGTCAAATCAGTCTGGATACCGGTAGATTTATCTTCATCGCTGTTCAACAATCGATGACAAACGTGCGGTATTTTTCTTGGTAGTATCGGTTTTGATCGACAGTTACTCTCTGTTATACTCTCAGGTTTAGAACTTGTAATATTAGTTTTTGTATGAGAAATCGACGACTTATCTGCAATAACCTGATTGCGATATTCTGAAATTATATACTCTTCAATTCGTTTTTCCGACTCTATCGGTTCACTTCTACGAATTCCAGCCGGTTTGATATCTTTTTGATTTAAATTCGAAAGACTGGCGACAGGTTGAATGTTTGGTTGTTTAACGGTTATACTCGTCGTTATATTCGGACAAGAAATAGAAATAGCGGTAACATTAGGAGTAAAGTCAGCATTGCTAATTTTTTTTTTAACATCTAATTGAGATATAATCTGTTCCGTAGATCCTGCACTATCGGTGGGCGTCTCGCTACTACATTCTGGTGAATCAAACGATAAAGATAGCATCGGTGGAGCAGCACCGACTTGTGAAGGATGACATTCACAAAGTATACAGGGATAATTTTTATTTTCAAAATTGTCGCCCATTAAGTTTTCTCCTGCCACATTTTCTGTTTGTCTGCTTGCTACCTCATTTATTTCTGTAGCACCAATTTCGACGCTTTCTACAACATTTTGTTGGATTTGTGCTTTACATCCGACACAAAAGCATGACAGTTTATTTTCTTCAACGCGGTATTCCATTTTTGGCATTTGTGTTTGTAATAAAGCAATAGTAGTATTTAAAATTTCTAGAAATGTTTCTTGGACGTTAATTTCGGGGGTAAAATCCTCCTGCGTAAATTTGAAACTAGACGTTTTTGTTCTTAATTTATTTACAATTATGTTTAATATTTTTTCTCCACAATCACAACAGTTAGGTCCTGAAATTATACTTTTTAGATAAGTTTCGTCATATACGTTTGTATCTATTTGCCGATCGATTTCGTCCATACCATCTCCCAATTGTTCGTCCGTTAGAACATTCGAATTATTTTTTTTGATCGATTCGACATCTTCAATTGCAATTTTGGGAGTATTTTCGGCTCGAAAATTGAATGCCGTTGATGCACTTTCTTGCATTCCGTGAGAATGAGATAAATTACCTTTTAATTGGTCTAATATGTTACTGATAGAGTCGTTAGGAAGACAGGTGATGGACGTCTGAACGGAAAGTTCGGTAAATACGTTTGCTAGCTCGTCATTATCTAAAATGTGCGGCGAAACGAAAAGAACGGTTTGCGTTTCTTTGTGACAAACTGATTTTTCCATTTTGTCGCGATATCTATTTCTATTTCTAAATGTAATGGATAAACTCGATGGTATTTTTTTTAAAACTCCTTTTTGTGGCAAACTATCCGATTCTTCGCAATTAAGTTGTTTGTCAGTTAATGATATTTTACTAGATGTAGAGGAATCGTTTAAATTCCATTGAAGTAATACTTTTCTTGGTAAATCCAATTGTTTTTTAGAATTCTCTAAGATAACCTGGTACGGAATAAATTCGAGCAGAGGGTATAAATTAATATTATCACTGGATGGTATTATACTGGTAACTGTTTGACAGCCTTGTACTGAACAAACTTTTGCTGTATCATTTACTGATAATAGTAAATGCGGAAAACAACGAATAATAGTTTGAACTTGTTTATCCTTTTTTTCGACGTTTTTTCTCATTAGGTATACAGGAAGAATGACATCCCTATTTTTTCCCGCACATATTCTACGAGGTCAGTATTAGAGTGATGTTGGCGTACCATATTTAACGAGATTAGAAATACATCTGATTAAAAGGCCTACGTATATTGATCAACGAACCTAAAATAATATTTTATGGATTTATAGCAGCTATGTAATTAATGAAAAAAAGTATTTATTACCCCGCAAGTAACAGGTCGAGTAGCAATACTTATACGTTTCCCATTTATTATATAAATTACCAAAACAAGAATTTAGCTAGCAGTTCTCAAAAAATTAATTTTAAATGTCCTATTATGACATTATTCAAATATTTTAAACATTCTAGATTGCTTGTTCTACATAACATGTATGTACTTTGACATTTATAGGTACCAAACTGCCTTAACCATGGAATATTTTTACGACAAAGATGTATCTGTACATAATTTATTATACAATTTATTCAAATAAGTAGCTAGGAACCAATTTTTATATAAAAAAATTAATAGATCTTTAAATTGTTTATAACTAAGGAGGAGAGCTTCGCTTGTGCGTTCGCCCAGATTCGTAATTTAGTTTTATATTGTTACAGCACAAGACCCGTGCAGTACAAACCTAGAAGGGTTTCGGGTTCCAGCCAGTGGAACCGGAAACGAGGCTTTTATAATCAAAATATGCGGACATACAGTGACCGACATAAACTTGGACACAAATGAAAAACTTTCTTATTTGAAATTTGTCAGAAAATTTTATTCTTTGCAAAAATCGCTGTCTAGCTTCAAATTCAAAATGCACATATTCGAATTTAAATATGACATTTAGCATAATAGGGAGGAAAAAGGTAGGCCAACAAGTAAAAAAATAATATTTTTAAACGACTGACTTTGTTTTTAACATCTTCCTGCAATTTAAAAAACTTTTTCAAATGATATTTTTGTGTATTTTTAAAACTAAGAGCACTATATACTTGAGCCGATTTCATATTTTTGAACGTCCCTTGTATACAAAAAGTTATACAACTTTTGATTTTGGAACTATACAGAGACTTTTAGGAAGAATAAAATTTTCTAACAAATTTCAAATAAAAAGGTTTTCTATTTGTGTCTAACTTTTGATTATAAAAATATTAAAATGATTATAAAAATCTCATATTTGCGGTTTCACTGACCGAAACCCGAAATCCTTCTACGTTTGTACTACACCGGCCTTGTGCTGTAACAATATAAAACTAAATTAGGAATATGGGTGAACGCACAAGTGAAGCTCTCCTCTTAAAAGAAAAGTACCTACTTGAAATAGTTCCTTTAAATGTCTTTATTTAACATAAAATGTGTTAAATTTATTTGTTTTACCTAGTTCTTTTTATCTGTATGGTTCCTAATCCAAATTGGCAATTCTTTTCTGTATAACGTATATTGTTGAAAACAAGTCGAAGAGTTTTTATCTATTGCTTCTAACTGATTTGTGAACATTTCCTCATCGGAATTTTGCTGGTAGTCGTTCTAAAAATTATCAACATAATACTATATTGATTTATACAATTTTTCATTATAAAAAGAACAATTTACGTTTTCAGAAATGCAATTGTATGAATAAGGCATTACAGTCCAAACATAGGGAGGATCGTCTACGAAAGATAATTTATGGTTTCTTAGTCTTCGTTGTGGAGTAATTTGTAAATGTTTCGGAAATTTATATAAATCTTTAAGTTTATGATGAGAAAAATTACATTTGCAAAAGGATAACAGCCTTTGATAATAAGCTAATAGGCCTTTCCCTGGTTTGACTTCATTTTCAACATTTTCAGTTTGGGTGATTTCGTTAACTAAAGAATTTGAAAAATTTTGATCGTTCCAATTGTTTGAAGACATTAAATTTTACATTAGAAATTTAGCACTGACAGGAGATTTTGAATAAAAACGTAATAAAGAATAGTATATTTTGGCGTAACTATGCAACATTTTTATTTTTATTTCTGTCAGTCTGTGTTAAATAAACATTCTTACGATTAACGATTGTAAAGTGTATTGTTTACATCCCAGCTTCAATAGTACTTATATTGTATAACTAGGTAGTGATGAAAGGCGGATATTACACGCGAGCGTGATAGTTTTAGTCACGAGCCGAAGGCGAGTAGACGATTGAAGTATAAATTTAAAACAATTAATAAACAAATTCGTAACGAAAGCGTTGAAAATAAATGTAGGTACGTTCACATTTCAAGAGACGCCAGTAGACGCTGATTGCCAATAAAGTAGAGATGTTTTTAAGATGGATACTAATTTTTTTTCGATGTATTTATTTTTAGCTAGAGTGTTGTAAAGCTAAGGAATAATTTTTGTTTTAATAAAATATTTAAAAGATACTTTTTTTGTCGAAATATCTTTAATTCGAATAAAAAAAAATTGTTTACGATCATAAAAAAATCATGGTGCTAGTACCTATAGTTTAGCCAGAATATCGAAAATTGTGGAGAAAACCGGAGTTTAATTAAAAATACATAAAATCTAAATAATTTCTAAACTAACAAATTTCGGATAACACATATGGGGGGTCCAATTGATGCGTATTAAGGTCCTTTATCATCCTTCGCCGGCTAGTCCGTCCTCAATAATACACCCGGTATATATGACCGACCGAAAATGAACAACTTATATTTCCGTGATCTAGGGGTCGAGATCGGAGAAAATCCAAAAGGGCACGTCTGAGTCCCGTCATCAGACAAGTTGCAATAGCTTTATTTTCTATGAAAATTCGCTAATAGTTCTTCTAAGATAATCACGAAAGGGCTAATCCGCTTACTTAACTGTAAAATCAACAAAAATTATTTTTTTCATTACATAATAATTTTTAAATGTAGATAATTAATAATCGACGACTGATAGATTACACATTATTCTCGTTTTATACTATAAACTTTATTTACACGATTTTGAAATAACATGCTTTAGAAAACAAAGGTATAGCTTATCCAAACCTATATGATGTTCACGTCATCAACAAAAAGTTACTAGATTGTTTATTTGTAATTCGATTTAAAGTTTTGAAAGTGACATATTCTATAGATGATTTATTTGCGCACATGTTAGATGATAGGAAGAAAGACTACAATTTATTAGAACTGTCAAAATACGAAGTACGAGGTGACAGCACTATGTGAAACGTCATCATCTAGTAACCTTGCATTGATGACGTGAACATCATATAGGTTTGGATAAGCTATAGTTCCATTTTTACGCGATATATTTTGATTTAATACGATTCAAATAGGGATCGTTTTTAAAATTCCTATTTGAATTTAGTTCCGTTAACGGTATTCGGTACAGATTTTTTTGTCTGTTTTTACATGAATTTTTACACGATTTTTTCTGAAACATCGTGTAAAAAAACAATAAGGTTCGAATACGTATTTAATATGGAAATGTTGCATGTGCAGTTGGAAGTTTGGAGTATTAGCTATTTATATCGCTACATCATGTGCTGTAGAATTTTTTACAGTAGACACGCATTAGGTAGAGTATATTTGATTAATTAAAATTATTAATTGTAAGTAAAAAATTCGCATTACGGAAATCGATGTGTTACTTTGTATCATTTAAATAAAGTAAGGTACTTATTTATTAACCGTCCTTTTATCGAACGTACGTACATACTTTACGCATTAATTTTTGTCATGTTAAATAAACTTTGTTATTTTAACTTCCGAAATGAAAAATATTGCAAATAATGCTTAGTTTTCGAGCAGGATTTATACAATTAGCTTCGTTAATAACAATACCTACCTATTATAAACACGCTTATTCGATAAGTTATTATTTTCCACTTTCTGCACATCACATTATACTGTAATCGAACTTATTAATACACGAAAGAAAGTTGTTTTTAATTAAATAATCACGCTTATTTATGCCACTGTATTAAATATATAGAAATCTAAAGATATCTAAAGATGTCAGGTGCCTCGATGGCAAGATCTTAAACCCAACGCACCCTTAAATATTATATACACTTTAAATTATTATCCACATTTGTATTAATATAGATACCTATGTAAGTGCGTACATCCGATTACTTTTTTAACTACTATATCTAATGTTTTTGCAAAAGTTTAATTTATATTTTACGACATAGATATACAGGGTGTTTACTAAACATACAGCAAAAATTGAACCGAACTGATGAATTTTCGTTTCGAAGATACCAGGTTGTAAAAATTTTCGAAAAACATAATAGTTTCTGAATTGCGTTTAAGTAATAAGATTAATAAGCTTTACGTGCAATATTTATGTAATAAAGATATTTGGGTTTATGTTTATAAATACATATTGCGATATTTGTATTATTTTTTATTAAAATTACATCGGAAATTATCTGACAACGGTGGAATTTATTGAATCTCTTACTTAAACGTAAATAGATATTCAAAAAATACTGTTTCTCGAAAATTATTATAACTCTTTAGTGACCTTTATGACTAATTTAGTACACAAATAAAACGGTAGCTACCTGTACCAACAAGAATAAATTTCTTTTAATATTAGGTAGGAAAATATTAATTTCACAAATTAAAAAAAAATAATTTTAATTAAAATTTTAACGCTAGTTATGACGAGTTCGAATTAATATATATTATATACCTACTTCGAACGTAAGTATATTGTGAAAAATTATTGTCCTTGTGCAAATACCTCGTTATATTTTCATATTTGTTGTTAATTATTTCCGGAAGTTGATAATTTTATCTCGACAAAAACATTTATTGTGTGTAAATACTATATCTACAACAAAAAAGTTTTTTGACGTCATATAAACATTCAACAATTAAAATTTAGAAGATGTAGTAAATGTTGGTTATCTATGTAGATATATTAGGGATTTAAGAAAGTATTTACCGTGCACGAGTACCTATGTACGGTCGAGCGTAAAATTAATGTTGGGGATCGCGACCATTGCGTGGACAATAGATGGCACAAGGAACAAATTGAGTGTTTTATTTATCTATAATCGGTTGTAAATGCTAAATTATACCATGTTTTAAGACAACATGACGGTATATAATATAAATAAAAGTGAAAGTCTTCGTTCACTTTTATGCATCTCGTCGCATGCGGTATGATTAATTAGTTTTTTCAACGATCTTCAACTGTTGTTCTTTTGCGACTCATATCTTGTGTAAGTGTCTGCAATAAAGGGTACCCAAACAGTTTTTTTCTTTTATGTTTAATGCGTTGTTTATTATTTATGTTGCTAAATGCAAAATAATTGTATTAAAAAGGTGTTTTTATTTTAATTTATAAATCTTCTCGTCCCCCTCTCAACACTTTATACGAGCGACCCACACTGTAAGAATCGTTGTTGGTGCATATGAATATGAAAATAAAATATTTTATTCGATTGTTATTCCGATTATAAGCATACGAACCGTAAATAATTAATTGATAATTCCAAATAGATATGCGTGCGTAGGTAGGTACTGCACGTATATGTACATATGTATGTAGATATCTAGGTAATTTCCCATCTTACAAAATATGTTAATATTATTTTTACAAAGGGAAGGCACGGGCTGGGAATCTTAGTTTCGAATCAGAGAAAATTAAAAAAGAACATTTTGCTCCATTTACCCCCACTTCCGGGACACTCTGGCAATCAATTTATTTAAAATTGATTTATTATTGGGTAACATGAAAGTGTACCTACTATCGAATTTAGCTTTCGATTATCTGTTAACTAAAAAATTATCACAATCGAAATTCACGCTAAACGCTAAAACAATCAAATGTTTGTGTCCGACTATTAAACAGGTCGTCTTTAACAGTATTTATAGAGTAATAAAAACAAAAACAAAGTAATTACATTCAAATGATACTAATAAACAACAAAGCCTGACAATTTTATTCTATTAGGTGTACAAAAAAGTTCTGAGCTTTTTTTTGTAAAATTCAATATTTATTTAAAAACAAACAAAAAGATATTAATCAACGATATAGTCCCCGTTTGCATCGATAACCTTTTGCCATCTTTCGGGCAGCTTGCGAATTCCCTGATGATAGAAGCTCCCTGGCTTCGAGGCGATAAAGTCATCAATGCATTTGCGTAGGTCTTCAAGTGCCACGAAGTGTGTATCAGCCAAGTGATGCTGCAGCGACCGGAATAGGTAGTAATCAGACGGTGCCATGTCTGGACTATACGCCGCATGCGGGAGAAGTTCCCAGCCTAACGCAAAGATATGATCCCAGGTCGCTTTTGCAACATGTGGTCGGGCATTGTCATGAAGCAGTATCACTTTACCACGTCCTTTGCCAGTAAATGGCCTCTTTTCTTCTACTGCATCGCTCAAATTAGTCAATTGTTGCTGATAGCGGTCTGCCGTAATTGTTTCACCCGGCTGTAACGGTTCATCTTCAAGACTGAAATTTCCTTGGCGAAATTTTGTATACCACCTTTTACACGTAGCGTGACTTACAGCGTTCTCTCCATATGCGGCACAAATCATTTCAGTGGCTTCAGCAGCATTTTTCTTGAGATGAAACGCGAAGTGGATAGAAAATCGAATATGCTCTTTGGTTATTGCCATCGTAAACACTACTGATTTTTTAGATTATGTGCATCAAACGTCAAACCGCATGGTATTTTCAAAGACCAAATGTCAACGTTGTAAACCCGCAAAAGGGCGGGAAACTTCATGAAATTTAAATTGTGGTTTCGGTTGTATGAAATCTAAAGCTCAGAACTTTTTTGTACACCTAATACATAGAAAAACAAATAGGTAAAAATGTAAAAAAAAATGATTTTTAAAACAGTGACTATGATTTCGTATCTGATATCTTCTTGTAATTCTAAGAAAATGTTCCAAATTACATTTTTGTGCCTTTTCAAAAATAAGGGTAGTTTACTCTTGAGCCGATTTCATATTTTTGAACGTCTCTCGTATAGGAAAGGCTATATTGAAAATTTGACATTCGTATTTTGAATTTGGAACTATGCAGAGATTTTTAAGAAGAATAAAATTTTCTGAAAAATTTCAAATAAAAAAGTTTTTCATTTGTGTTCAACTTTATACCGATCATTGTAAGAAACTTATATCAAATAATAAACTATTATAATTTTATTAGTGTGTATTAAGAGATATAAAACATATTATAGAAATATTTTTTTAAGTATATTTCACCATAATTATGTTTAGACTGTTATGTAATCGACGTATCAAGCCAGGAATTGTAAATATATGTATATGCAGATTATGATTACACAAAGCCTATAACTTTTTATTTAAGTAATTGTAGATAGATAAGTAAATTTAAATTTATAGAGTCGCACGATATCAAAATATATAACATAGCTACCCAATAAAAATATATTGATGTAGGTATAATAATGCATTGTATATAATTTAATTAGGTACTTCCGCATATATGTGAAATGAATATCGTTTTACGCAAAGTGATTACCTACTGTTTAATTTCTTTTATAAGACTGGAATAAATTCGTGAATTGTAATAATTTTGAATTGTTCGAAATTTCATCAAGTCTCTGATAAGTAAGTACGTGAATAGTGTTTGGACATTTATATTATTAGTTATGTTTTTATTGGTATTTAAATATATCGTTCTTAAAAAATTCTTACTGTTGCTAAACTTATTAAGGATTTATGCTCTGTTTGTGTTTACTGCAACGCCGCCATAGTTAACATGCGTTACAACCACATTTTGTTTAAAAGTGAAATTTGTAATTTATAAACTTCACGATGTTCATTAATAAAATCTACTAATTAGCTTTCTGTTAGTTGGCAATTGAAATTCGGGTAATAATACATATTCAAGTTCGGTTAAATTAACCATTTTTACAGTAAATTGCCTTACGGGAATATTGTACGGTTATCGCCTTACGAAAATCATAAAACTACGGCATCGGCATGCTTTTCATCTTTAAACTGTTTCATAACCGGAAGTAATTTTATCGGCACGCATTAAACTAATTTTATTTCGAGAAGTAAATCGAACAGTAAATTTTATCTTAAATTAATCCATATGTTCAGTAGTTATAATTTTTTTTTAGATTAAGGCAAATTTTATATCTATTAAAGCGGTTTAAAATTAAATGTAGGTATATATTTTTTAGAAATTCTTAATACTCGTATAATAATAGAGTACGTAGTAAAAATACGACAAAGTATTTATTATAAAACCACACTTTCGTGAGGTGTCAACCTGTTCAAGAACACAATTACCCACATTACTTAATTCAATTCACTATTTCTAAATTAAATAATTATGTATAATTTTATTGTATTAATTACCTTGACGTTTCCATTGTCCAACGTGCTGGTCGTCTCGAAAGAAATTCGAAAATTATTCGTAACGTCACTTAATTTTATATTTTCCGTAACGTTTCTTAAACTTATTTTTAAGGTTTCGTCGTTGTGGTTACTGTATGTCCATTTGGAACGTACACAATTGCCGCTTTTATTTAATAAATTTATTTCTGTGTTGTTTTCAAAGACCCCCCTTATTTACATTTTTTCTTTCTTCTACTAATAGTTGATCGTTGGATCGTTGATTAAGTTTAAATATTATATGGGCTATGAGATCCAGCACTATTATCGCGTTCCCTATTTGTTTTATAATTGATGAAATTAGTGTTTTGGGCATTTTATTTTTTAAACCTTCACATTCTATCGTAGGTGTAAGTACTTAAGTTAAAATAATAAATTAATTTTTAGTTCAATATTTGTAATCGCAAAAGTTCACGCCACACTTCCTATAGACACTAACGTTTTACTTAAAATAAAGAACCGATCCACCTTTCTAGGTTTTAAAAGTCTTTCGAAATATCCTTGATTGCGCAATATATTTCTAATTTTTAAAATATGCATTATACGTAAAATTGAAGTTTTTTCGTAGATAAATCTCGAAGCAATGTTTACGATTATAACGGTTTTAAATATTCAATTATTTTTTAACGTTCGATAATATCTATATATAAGATTTATAGAACTTACCCTCTTTTTAGCCGTAGTGGTGCCATTTATCATCCAGTTTTGATGTAAAATCCATTTGTTTTGACACAAACCAGCACGCTACCTAATAAAAATTACGAATTTTTAAACGAAACGATCTAAAAATGCGGAATTTCTGCAAATTGATGTTTGAAAACGTTAAAGTATACGTAATAACCACAAAACCAGCACACTTTCATCAACGGCTAACAAACAAAAAGTCAGTGGAAGCGCAAGCAAGTCATCATAGTTGCGAATTACCCAACCGAAACTATAATACGTTAGGAGCTAGATTATTTACAACCAACTTTTTAAATTGAATTTGCCCATAAAAGTTGTTACGCTCATAATTGAGGAAGAACATTTTTTAATACGCAGATTCGTTTTCATTTAAAACAGCATCAACAGCCGCCGTATCAACTCGCCGCAAGAGGCAAATTTTCGGTTTATTAAAATTATACAAACAGTTGTTTTAAATGTGTTTTTATGTATTAGCAGTGTACATCGATCACATAGAATATATGACGTAGGATAATTGTAAAATCAGCCTTTTTACAGAACGCCGTTTTATTATCGAAAAAACGTGTGTATCTCTAGCCATTTTGTAATGGAAGCATTTAAAACCAAAAAGTCTGCTGGCTATTAGCCGTTTTGTATGATATTCAATGAAAACGAAGAATCCCTTTTGGAATCAACTTTTTGGCAATAATAACCAAATTTTTAATTATTTTTGAAATCACTCGTTTTCATTGAATGGTCCTCCGCCTGGGATTCGAATCCTCCTGGAACCATGGATATTTGTGATCGCTTCGGCATCGCCCCGTTTGAGCGGTGCCCCGTTTCGACGTTCCAGATCGGCGCTCACGTATTCTTTATTATAAAAAATAATATGTATGAAAATACAGATCAAGTTTTTTAGCCAGTATTCTAAATAATAACGATATAGGTATGAATATTTTCAATTTGGGCCGGCTAAATTAATAATGGGTACTTTGCTGCGGTCAAAAGGCAACTAAAACAAAGTAACGAACGTTTTCTTATTAACTTTTATATTTTAATACAAAACAAAAGTGCAATGAAAGGATTACTGTAAATGAGGTTAGTTTAGGTTAGTGTAGATGAGGCAATTTTAGGTTAAAATATTTATATAACCACTGAAACGGGGTGAAACCAAAAATGTCCTTTTCTTTAGTTTTTTTAAAGTTGCCGGTGGCCTCATGGCACTCGATATCTTAATACATTTTTTGAAAAAACAAGAATCGAAGACGTCCTACCTATACTTATTTTACTTTATGTCAGTTAATTAGTTTACACGTCAAATCCAGAAAATTTTAAAATGCATTCACCAAAGGTGGTGACTGATCAGGACATACTTAATTCCTTGACTTCTACATCCATTGAGCAAAGTTTTGAACGTTTTAAGAATAACATAATTTTATCAAAAACGTCCCTAAGTTCTAATACATCGAGTAGTGAACAAGACTTTCGGGTATATTAATTTAATATGAAGTAAAAATATATGACTGTTCGTTATTTATTAATATTTTTAGAGTCTCTCTTCGCCATGTGCACCCACAGAAGCTGAAGATACGATCCATTATTTATCTCCCGCGACTGCATCAACGCCTTTATCCACTAGAACTGTAAATGAAGAAGATAGCGTGTACGAACCAAACTTTATGCATTTATTTCTTGATGTTTATGGAAAGGAAGCTGATGATAATTATTCATTTAGTACTGTGTCATGTGTAGAACCAGAACTACAACGAACTCTAGCTATTGTAAAACCAGCAGCTATGAAATATGAGGATGTTATATTGCGAGCAATTGGTGATGCCGGATTAACGATTATTCATGTAAGTGTTTTAATTTGCTTATAAATGTTTAAACTTATGCACAAATTAACATTTTTTCTTCAAACATGTCGTCGATAAAAGGTACCTGACTACTAATTGAAAAATGTTTAAAATTACTATCTTGTACCTTTTACCAAACGTATCTAATATACAAAGTCGAAATTTTACTGGACTTATCAGAAAATCAGTCCAACAACTCGTCGTAATTAAGAAAAATAAAAGAAAGTAACCGAAAATAGTTTTATTTTAAGACGCTAAAATATACAGTTTGGACGCCGACTATAATTCTATTTCTACTTTGATTTGATTCTGATTTGATTTGAAAGCTGCTTGATTCATCAATAAGTTTTATATGCAGCTAAAAGTGAAAAAAGAAAATAAAAACAAAATTAATATATAAATTTAACTGACCTATTCATGCGAGGCCATATTTCTTTAGTTTATCCTCCTCGATCATGATATGATCATAACGATCTTAGGCCTAGTTCAAATTAAATACAATGTTCCAGAACAATGTTTCCGAACAGTTTACCTATGTACAGTTGCAATACAGTTCGCATACTGTTCATATGTATACTTATTGTTAGATTGAAATAGTATACGAACAATATGTGCACAATGCAGATATACATTGTTGTGTGTCCAGATTATTATATACTAGTGCAACTCAGTAAGCACGTATTTGTCATTAAAATGTTGAGCGAAATTATGGTGGGAATTTGTGCGACCAGTTTATTTCTTTTACTTAAACGCCAAAAAGAAAAGGGGACATCGGTAGATGAGACTTATGGTACTTATGGAAGGTACAAGTTATGACAACAATATTATGGCAGATTTAAAACTGGAGGACGGAGCAGGCTTTAGAAATTTTACTAGAATGTCTTCAAGTAATTTCGAAATTCTGCTGTGCTTAATAGGGCTCTGTGAGTCGTAGTGAACTGACATAAACTAACACTGTGTTTCTGTATCTGCAGATGTCCAGATTCGCGTAAAAAGGTTTATGTTTTCCACTTCACCGGGAAACAAGAACATTCAAGAAACTACCTGTTTTTTGTTGCGCGGCTGTGCGTAACATTTATACAGTTCTTATAGTGTATACGTACAGTTCGTATACAAGTATACGAACAGTAAGTATGCAAGTTGCATCACAACTCTGCACATGGTACATCGTTCGCAAACATTGTTCTGGAACATTGTATCTAATTTGGACTAGGCTTTATAATTACTAAAATGGCATCTAATGTAATTACAAAGATGTTCCGTTACTAATTGCTGATCACTTTCCCTTAAAAATTAGATAAAAAAATTTAACAATTTTTTAATTAAATGAATAAAAATCGTGTTTGGGTTTTTAACTCGTACTTAGAGCGTTTTAAAGACAGCATTACATCCATACAAATTACGAATTTTAAGTAGATACGCATTTCTACGATGATACGTATTTTCTCCGCATTTAATTCAAATACGATGTGAATTATAGAAAGAGTTTGGAATATTATATGTATTTATAATTGTATTTACTTATTTCTTATAGTAAAAATAAAAAAGTGAAAATTACAACTTTTCAAGTCTTATGACAATACATATATTATTTTATGATAAGTATGATAAGAATGTAAGTATCTACTTATCTATGTTATAAGTGTTGAAGTTATTGTAGTAAATAGGTACCAGAAAAATATTCATGTTTTCAGAAAAGACGAATTCATTTAACACCGGAACAAGTATCTGAAATTTATGTCCAATACTACGGAACTCAATCTTTTCCTCATATGGTAGTAAAAATGAGTGTAGGACCTATTCTGGTTTTATGTTTAGCTGGAATAAATGCAGTATCTAAATGGAAAGAAATAGTGGGACCAGAACATACGTTAAGGGCTGATTGGTTTTACCCTATGAGCATGCGAGTGAGATTTGGATTACAAAATAGGGTTCCAGATACAATACACGCGTCTGAAAATTTAAGAAATGCAACAATAGAGAACATATATTTTAACCCTGATGGTACCTAATTATACTTATCATTTACCTAATAACATATATATAATTTATCATTATTCCAACAAACCTTTAGCTTTACCATACATTTACCTTAATTTTATAAAGTAAGTAGCATAGATCAGTATTTCTTTCTCACCCAATTATGCGCAGCCCCGAGTGGGTTTCGTGCTCTTTTTAATAAAACATTAACTGCGTATTAAAAAATTGTACTTTTACTATATAAAGTTAACAATAAGCGTATGCTAGTCCGCATTGTAACGCCGTAACGAGGGGGTGGTGAATAGGTGCTCATCACGGACGCAACTTTGGTTTGGGGCGCAAAAACGTAAAAATTGTAAAAACTAAAAATAAATAAATACTTAGATATAAAAGTGCACTATTTTACGTTGTATTTTTTAATTTTTATCATTTTTAGTCAGGGGGGCGCAAGTTGGAGACTTGCCACAGGCACTTCACACCCTCGTTATGGCGTTGCGCCGCACTAAACGGACGGCGCGCAGCAAACGAATTATTTTCTTTGTTATAATTGACGCTGCGTCCGATGTGCAATAACAGTCTATGCAGCCACACATTATGAAATACTGCTTATAGAACATTTCTTTCTGATTCGTCTGACGCGTACCGTCCGTCTGATGCGGACTGCTGTACGTTTATCTTAATTCCTTATCTTCCAAAAATATACAGATGCATATGTTCTACATATTATGATCATTAAAACACATAAAATGACACACGCACAAACACTTCGATAAGCATTAAACAAACACTACACGAATTCAACAACGAAATTTAAAATTTTTCACATTTATTGTAAAACAGCGCCACATAATTAACACAGTACAACTAGTCATTTTTCTGAATTATTTATAAATGCATTAAAGTTACTGCATAAAGACTAAATAAGCTCGTTTTTAATTTAAAAGTCTACATTCTTTATTAAGACACACACACACATATACACACATATATATAAACATCAAGGTTATACTCACATGTATACTACAAAGTATATTAATTTATCAATACTATTCTTTCACTATACTGTATGCATACGTTTTTCCAACAGTTTTCCAGAAGGTACACAAAAATCATGAAATAAATACCTATATTGTCCTATTTTGTAACACTGTAGTAGCCATGCAGTTTAAAAAATATATTATAACTCGCATGTAAATTTCTTACAACACCGATCCAAAAATAGTTATAGTGAAAAAAGAGCAATTTTTTAAATTGGTCTCAATCTGTCCTGAAAGTATTTTAAAAATACCTACTAAAATATAATGAAACTATAGGTATTTATATTTGACATCTTATTCTTTCATTGTAGGTATTATTGAACCAATAATAACAGAAGAAAACAAAGTCAGCGATTACTGCAACTTATATATAAATCCAACTTTATCAGATGGTTTAGCAGAAGTGGTTAAAGTGAAACCGAAAGATCCTGTGGTATATTTAGCAGATTGGTTATTAAGAAATAATCCATACCAACCACGATTTTCCCAAGATATTTCAATTTTACCTACTTAGTATTGCATTTGTAAGTACATATTCACCGATATAAAAATACTTTATTAGGTAATTACTATTTTTTTTATGATTGTATTTGTAATGTTCTTTGTAATATACTTTTTTGAAAACATCAAGTTTACTACCAACATACAATCAGAGAAGCATCACACAAGGAGCTGGGAGATAAAATACTGCCGCATATCCATTTGTTGGTACTGCATACATCGTAGTATTTTCCTTTACAAGGATCATACATATTTTAAATAGAGTACAATACTAACATTATTAATAAATGACAAATAGCTCTAGTGATGTAGCCATTAGCACGTAAATTGTTTTGAAAGTAATATAGAGAAACTATTGTTAAATTAGTCGCAACAAAAATAAATTGTACAATAACAAACACTGTATACCTATTATAACTTTATTAAAACACAACTCAATATCACAGTTTATATCCTTATGGCAATGGATATATATAGAAACAAGTTAATTTTATGCATAAACTGTGACTACAAACCTTACATCAACTAATAAAAACATACAATAAAATATCATAATTAAGATAACTTAATCCAAAAGCAGATCATATCAATATTCAGTTAACTTTGGTGAATTTTTGATCCTAAGAATATAAAATAACATATAATTTATAGGTACAGATCTACATTTTAATATTAAAATTACTGAATCGTTTTCTTATTCCACACGTGCCTTTGACAATGTTGTGTAGCCTGAAAATCATATTTGTTAAAATAAGATATATCCTGTATATAAATAAACTTACCCCGGTTCCACAATCAGCGGCATTTTCTTCACTAATACACCAATAGCCTGGTCCCCAACTGCATTTATTTGCACCTAACTTTTTATTTTTATAAGGTTCCATAATTTGAGTACTGCATATTCCTAGTATCTTACAAGCAGCATTCGGGTTAATATTTTGTTCGAGATATTTGAATATTTCACTTCCATACGTTTCCACAATATCGCGACACTGAAATTGTCAAAGAAATTACTCATATTTTTATTTATTATAATTATTTAACCCGCAACATAAAATACAACTTACCATTTGCTGTTGTTTAGTGGGTAAAGCACGACAAGTTTTTTCAAGAACATGCTCTGCTCTATGATTAACAGATGGATTATCTAAAATCTCCTTCATTATGTGGATCATGACTTCACAAACGGAGCATTTATTAATTTCCACTAAAAAATAATATTGGCTTTAATCGTACTAATGCGTTTAATTAAAAACGTACATTTCATCAAGTTCAATTCCGACGAGCAAAAGAACAGTAAAGAACATACTTCAGATGGTTGCACAGCCATTTTCAAGAAATCTATTATTTGATCACCATGTTTATTTATAAAATCATTACATTCTCTACTTTCTTTTTTTGGAAGAACATTACAAACACCATGCACCGCTTTTATAATTTTATCCTGAAATTAACGTCGATTAAATTGCCGGTTGCTAATACGATAGAAATAAGTTACCTCGGTTATTGATCCATTTAAAAGTTTCTCGATTTGTGTCATGATCATCTTGCAAAAATAACATTGTGGAGAATGTAAATTTTCTACAGATTGTTCAATTTTTGTCGCTAAATGACTGGCACCTAACAAAATAGTTTTAGTTAGGTATATCGAAATATATTAGTTAAAAATGTACCTGTAAGAATAATCTTATACCCTGGCTTATACTGAGAACATAGTTGAAGTTCTGTGCAAACTTGATTCGGGTCGAGAGTTTGAATTAGCAACTCGATTATCATATCTTCATATTGCTTTGTAAAAGTATCACATTCGCCACTAACAGATTTTGGTAAATGCTTGCAAATGTTATGAACGATGTCCTTTATTTCTTCCTAAAATAAAACATGCCGAACATGACAAATAACAAAATTTGTACAACATACCTCAGTCGAATTGTCTTTCAATTCAGTTTTTATTTGTGAAATGACAAATTCGCAAAGAACACACAAATTAGAATTGTCGTTAGTTATAAGTTTACCATTAGTTGTACGATCGGGAATTTCGTTAGTTTCTAAAACAATATCATTTAACTGCTTGATAATGAATAAATTTAAAGTTACCGATGTGCCCTCCAAATTCAACGTTATGCAATAAAAGGTTAGGAGCCGGTTTATTATCTTCGCACAATTTCAAATAGACACATACTTGCTGGGCATCGAGTTCTGCAAGCAATGCTTCTACAATTTCGTCGGTGTATGTTTGAACAAAATCATCACATTCACTTGCCAAGTTACGACTGAGGTGAGAACACAGGCCAGTTAAAGCATTTCGAATGTTTTCCTATAAAATTTCACACAACCTTGTTTGAGGAAGAATGCAATTTATAATGGACAGGTTTATTGCAGGAAAAAGTACATATTCAAGTTATTTCGAAAAAATCGAATATTTTTAATTTCGACCTTCTCTTAAAAATACTTACCTCCGATCTTTTATTCTTTATTAGATTTTCGAGACTGGTGACGGCAAATAAGCACATTGGACAGTTGGAGTTCTCGTCATTATTTTTATGCATGAAAATTTCGATATCGTGTATTTTATGCATATCCAATGAAGGACAAAGACTTAATTTTGGACATAAAACTGATGGGTCGATATCTTGAGCTAATAAAGCTATAAATGCAGGGCCGTATGTGTCCACAAATTGACGACAAGTTTCATTTATGGTACTAGGTAGCCTATCGCATGCCCCATCTACAATATACTTAAGTTTTTCCTAAAAGTAGACTCATTTAAAATTGTACGGAAGAGTAATATAACAAAACATACTTCTGTAGCAGGATCTGTAATTGCCTTTTGTACAAAGTTTAAGAAATATTCACAAAACACACACAAATCAGAATTGCCTATGAGGGTAAGAGTATGAGGCATCAAACGTTCAATAGGTAGTTGTGGAATTTCTAAATTCTCAAGAGAGGAAGCAGATTTATTTATAGAACCATGTCCGATAGGTACAACAGGTCGAGCTGTAAGTAATGGATTCTGTACCGTTTCGGCAGGCAGAAGAGGAATTATAGGTGTATTCTATAACAAATATTAGAATTTTACCGATTATAGGTAATATAATATTGGGATTTCTCTGCTTTTTAACAGTATATTCCATGTTACTATTATAAATAATAGGTTTTATCAATTAATAAGCGTTTGCACTGATAAAATCTAATAATTTAGCCCTTCAACATAATCGTATCTCGAAAAAATCAACAATTCAAACAAGATTTAAATATTTAATCACTGATAATGCAAATGATTATAAGTATTTAAATAATAACTTACATCGTCAAAATCAAGTAAACCAGGTCCCGGACAAATACCAACCATAGAACACATTATAGTTCCATTTAATTCGTTTACTATGAAATTGTAAATTTGCGGATAATATTCATTAACAATATTTGTACATTCTTCTTTAAAGGATTTAGTTTGATGACAAATTCCTAGGAGAACTTTGTGAAATTCATCTTCAGTAGTATTGGCTATTAAAATGTCTTGCAAGTGTTTAACCAGCTGTTTACAAAGATCACAAGGTAAGTCATCGTGTTCCCTAAAAAAAAAATAGGATTCCGTTGAATTTTATAAAGCTATCATATTGGATACTTACCCTACAGATACGTATCCGACATGAGATAAGTGAGTAATTTCTACATTTGCATGAACATGAAACATAGCGCTACATTCTCCAGACAAAAGACAGAATTCATTTGCATTTAAATTGTCTTCTAAATGTTTATAAATTTCATTGAAATATGTAATGATAACGTTACTGCAAGCATCAGATAAACTTCCCATACGACCACAGACCTACAAAAAAGAACCTATCATTTTCAAATTATTTTATAATTTAATATTGGAATATTTTTAATAAAATTAGAAAAAAAGGATCACTGTAAGATAGATAAAGGTCGTGCTTTACGTAAAAAATCGATTGCATCATAATTGAAGACAACCATACTTATAACTAAAAAAATTACCTGCAAAAAATTTTGCAAAACTTGGTCACGGCTAGTTTTATGGAATTTCTTTTCCACCAAATCGAGAACAGTGTGACAACCTTCGCAGCGATTATTTCCACCTTGCGATTTCGATGTTACGGCACGTTTACTTTTTTCCGCTTCCAAAAGATCTTGTACACGTTCGTTGTTACACAATCCTGACACTGAACATACAATTTGAGGATTCATTTGAGAAGCGAGAGTATCGACGAGTTCTGGAATAAACTCGTCCGCCAATTTGCAACATTCGTCGGCAACTATTTTAACTGGAAGAAGCTTGCAAGAACCTTCGAAGACTTCTTCTATTTCTTCCTATTACATAAC
This sequence comes from Rhagophthalmus giganteus, assembly GCA_036326145.1. NCBI lineage: Eukaryota > Metazoa > Arthropoda > Insecta > Coleoptera > Rhagophthalmidae > Rhagophthalmus > Rhagophthalmus giganteus. The sequence continues at coordinate 27,806,303 of JARFJA010000088.1, read as the reverse complement.
ATGTTTTGTTAGTTTCATATAATTGAAATTTAATTCGTAACTAATATAAAGTGTGTTAAAATGTGCAGTAGCACTCGAAAAGATTTCACACCCTTGAATTTTAAGATATTTTAACATCTCCTTTGTTATGTGATCAATAAGTTTTCTCAGTTAATTACTCAGTTTTTATGAGTAATAGTTTTAGGAAAACACGATAAAGCAACATTTGCTTGTTTATTTTTAGCAAAATAAATTCGTTATGATATTATGAATAAAATGTCGATATCGTTTAAGAACAAAACTTGATAGAAAGTTAATTTTGAGGAATTTTAAAGTACATATTTTTAATTACTACAAGTATAAAAATTTTTTTCCATGGGTCCATCTACCACTAGGTTCGGAGGCACTGCAGCTTAAAAGGCTTATTGTGCGCGGTTTAGTCCATCCATTCCGTAATTTCCACACCAAGGCGTAATTAAGGATTGCCATGTGAAAAAATTATACATCGATTGGACGTATTTGTAAGGGTAAGGGCCGATCTTCCCGTTTTCCGACAAATTTATCTGATAGATATCTACCATAAAAACAATTGTTTAAAAAAACGTTAATATCTGTCTGATAAATTTATCGGAAGATGGAAAAGTCTACCCCAAGGATAGTCTACTTTACTGCGAACCTCAGTTTCGTTGCTTAGTAACTGATCTCTGGCTTCCTTAACCATCTTCAAACAAAGCTCGCATATGCTGCTATGGTCTGGAGGTAAAGTTTGATAAATCCAAACGGTTTGGATGCAATGTTTGGTAGCTTTACAACTACTGGCAGTCCTAAAAATGATAATTAATATTAATTATGTAAATGTTAGCACCGTGATATCGTTTTTATAATTTCTATCTGTTCTTATAATTTAACTAATAAGTTTAAAAAACAAAAAGTTAAATATCTATCATTATATCATTAAACTTCTTTGTGAATCAAGAGATTTATTATGCATTTCTCGTAAAAAAAAATCTAGGAGAAATATTAGAACATTTTAATGAAACCAAGATACTTTAAATAATAGCATTTACACATATATTGATAGGAAGTAAAGAAACAAAAAAAATACAATTTGATTTTTTCATGTGTAGCAATGTTTTGAAATTAATTTTCCATACAAAAGTAATTCGGTATATGTCCTAATCAATGAGAATTATATTTTAATAATTTATAGAAAGGAAGATGGTTCTTATAAATGTCCTTGTAGAACAAGATGAGTAATTATACACATTTAATATTCAATGAAATATGCTTTATTAAGTTTATCTTAATAAGTAGGTACTCGTATCTTTTGCTATGAAAATACTATAACTGTGCCAATGTTTATAACGACAAGTATTTTGGCAATAATTCATCATTTATAATTTATTGGTGTTAAGAAATTGCATTTGTAAACTTTCAGAAATATTTCTTAATACATCATTTAAAAAGAATATAGACAAACATTATAACTTAAGCAATTTAAAGTCACTTTGAATCATTAAATAAATTAAGCCATTAATATTTTGAAGATAATACGTAGAAATTATTCAAATCAATCAAGTAATTTAGTATATTTCATAAAAATAATGTGTCTGCTTTAAATTACGAATAATAAAGTAAATATTACCATCAAATAATGATACACATAGTTTCTATAATAATATTACAAATTAGCCTTTATATTAATATTTGCTTTATAACAAGAACTAACAAATTATTTTATCGTGGTATCAGTAGAAATAATTCTTTCCATAAAATCATCCAAAATAAACTCTAATAGTTACTAATTTGGAATATTGAAAACAATTTTGTAAAATTTCTATAATTAGGTACCTATATAGGAATTTTTTAGGTCGACATAAATAGAAAAAAATACATTAAACTTACGTGATATTTTGACACCAGTATGATGGCCCCCATGTACATTCTTTAGCTCCTAATAAATGCGATGATTTTGCAACGTGCAATGGTTCGAGTGTTGGTATTGAACTGCATATTTCTATAAGCACATTTGCCCATTAATTAAGACATGTTACAATTAGATGTTTTAGTAATTGGATATTATTTACATCAATGTATTTCTACAATTATAATTCAGTCATGTGGCGTATTTTAACAAAGGATGGAAAGGTGCCAAATTTATTATTTACATTTTGAACTCTTGACTTGCTTATCAGTTTAGTTTGAGTGGATTTTAAACTTTTGTCATTCCAATAATATGCAAAATATGTGTTATTTGGAAATAAGCACTACGTTATTGTGTCGTACTTAATATAAATGTTATTTTTAACAAAGTTAATGAACTTTTCTAAGTATTTTCAGTACAAAAATTGCTTATTCTAATCATATTTTAACTACCTAATCAAGTTAAATGTATCTAATCAAAGTTACTGACTAAGAATGTGTGAATCATTCTTGCATCCTGCTTCAAAACAATTGTAGATAATATTATGATAACGTGTGTGATAATACCTTACTAATGCAGTTTTGAAAATACGCCCTATAAAAAATTTATTTAAATGCCACTAATTTTAGTCAAAAGTAATTAAATTGATTATTGAACGTTTTATGTACATTTAAATAAAACTAAACAATAGCTTACCAGGATAGAAAAATCACTCCAAGGACGAGAATTAATTTCATCGTTGTGGCAAATACGAATTAACTACGATTTAGCTTTCACAAGTTAGAGTATTATTGGATAACTAAAAATACAATATTATTGACGTTTTACTTATTATGGAACAATCAATACAACATACACCTCACTTCGCAGATTATTCTACGCTTTTCTGTTCGTATTAAACGTCATTATTCGGTTACATTCGATTATTCTCGGTTATACTACGTAATTCAAAACGTCTAATGTTCCGGAAATGTTCATTATATAGTTTTTAAATATAAATAAGATAGCGGGATAATATCCAACAGTTTTTGTAGAGTAATTTAAATCACAAAAAGTAAATTTTACAGGAGAGAAGATTTTAATATGTTGTCGCGTAGCTATAAACAGATACGTTTGCGGAAATGCAAATCGATTTTACCGGCGGAAAAAATCGTAATATTGTTACCAGATTTTAACAGATGATGTTTTTGCCTTAAGTGGGATTCACACCTGTGCAATTAATTGCTTGCGATTTTGAGTCTCTAAAAATTAATTGTCACTTGATATACATTAACAAATGTATCTTTAGGTATAATTGGCAATAAGAAAATTACTAAAATTGCATGCAATTATCGCACAAATTTAGAACGTATCGAAATTCGTGCGATTCTATTTCATGTAATAAAATTGCACAACTATGAACCCCACTTTAGATGCATAAGATAGTCAGAATAACTCATTTTCGCAAAAATCACTCTGCCAAAAGGTCATCGATATATTTACTTAAACATGTGCAATATTAAAATATTGAAATAATTTTAAACCTATAAAATATAGTTCAATTCACATTTATATCATCTTTGAAGAAATTGTACTTTTATATAATTATACTAATCGGAAGAAATTATGAATATGTATGTACTTTAATTGTAAGAAGTACGATATAAAATATATAAATAGTTTGACCTTTAATATTTATGTACATTGTAGATAATATTATTTCAATCATAAATTGATAATTTAGAAAAATATTTACGGTTTATCACAATACGTAGTTGCTGGTTTTGTTTTACGTAATGAATCATATTGGGTAAGGGCCGGTTTTTTCATCTCCCAATAAATGTATTTGACAAATTTTTACTATGGAAACGTTTGTTACAACAATTGTTTCTATGGTAAATATCTGTCAAATAAATTAAATGGAAAATGAAAAAATTGACTCTAAATCATGTAGTTATTGGACACAAAGAAATTTTTTGAAAAAATTTACATTAATCGTTATTATAACGTTAAATTATCATTATATCATCGTTAATTCATCTAAAAAAACTGATCAAATCGCAAATATGTATACGTGTATGTGTACGTGTATATGTATACGGCTTACAGGAAGTGTACTTATGATGTTGAAAATTATGTATATTACTGCTAATCCTAAATATTTTTGGAATTTTATCAACAGTAAACGTAATTCTTCTCGTGTTCCTGGCAAGGTTCATTGCGCTGGTATTACTTTTGCTGAACTTTTAGAAATTGTAAATGCTTTTTGACGGTTTCACTGGATTGCGTTACCAGACAAACGACAAAATTGTGTACCTACTAAAATATGAATTTTCAGTATAGTCACTACTAAAAGTAGTTCAGATTTACGTATTGTTAATTACGAAATTTATGCAAAAATTACTACCTACCTAATCTTTATATTTGTCTTCATGGAACTGTAATTACATTTAACAAAACACATGAATTTAAATTTTCTTCACATAGCATTGCTTATAATATACTCCCTCGTTTATGCAAATTAAATATAAAGGGTTATAATAGCCTAAATACAACTTTAGGCAGTTAGAAGCGAGTATCTTTATAATAACTCATAATTAACTTATGCAAAATGTATATTACCCCTATTCATTTTGACTTGAATGCCATGTTTGTTTAATAGGCATATTTCGCATTTAGGACAATTTAAACAGAATATAATTAGACGACATATGCGATTAGTAAAGTTAAACCCAGTTGTATATATATATATATATAACTTCATACATTGTAATGTGATAAATAAATTATTAAAAAAATATATTTATATTTATTTAAATAAATAAATACTTAATTATTGATAAAATATTGATATTATAATTTTTATTTGTATGTTCATACAAATAAATTCGTTATTCGTTATTAAAGATCTTTATTTTCGGAAACTGAACAAACCCGATTCTTCATCATCATGAATAAAATAATGAAGTCAAATTCGTGTTATCTTACTTTTTTTATGTATTACTGCATTGCTTATTTCGTGACTAATTTTCAAGATGATATCAGGTTTAATAATATATCAGTGTTTCTCGCATCTTTTGGTTTATATAGGGACTTCATTAATTATTGACACCCACGTGACCAACATGTTTTTAACAGGCCAGGGAATTTAATACTTTGGTATTGTCGATTAACGTCAAACAACAATTGACAGCTTCATATTTTATTAGTGTACGTCAAATATAAATTTATATTACGATTTATTGGAATTTCTCCTATTTTTTTTACTTTATCAATTATTTTACACTTTAGTTATATAGCAAAAGCTCCACAGAAACTATTTAAAAAATGTACCTTTGGTTATTTGTTGGTTATTCGGTTGGATGTTTGGTTGCCTATCTACTAAGGTCACGTAGTTTCAATCATTGTTGAAGTCCCTGTATAAGGAAATGAAGCACGAAAGAAACCTTGATAATGAAACGTAGAAATAGATGTTTTCAAATTAATTATAGGTATCTGTTCAATGACTAATTCATTTAAACTGGCCTGTTTTAAACGGGTCATTCCAAAACTCGTATTATCCATCTTGTTAAAATTTTCTCTACATATAAAAAACGATTTATTTTTCCCTTTTCATCCCCTTAGTGTGCCCTTGTGATTCCTATGTCGTTCCAACAAACATTGGCCATCAGTTCCTGTTTTTTGATGAGAACGCACCTCCCCATAGAAGGGCCATCGTGAGAAACACCCTCGCTGCTAATGGTATTTTACATTTGGCGGTGCCAGCACGTTCACTGGACCTAAACCCGGTGGAACCTGCACGTGATCAGCTGCAGCGGGCTTTGTAATCATCAAACCCCACCAAGATCGAGGCAAGAATTAACAAATAATTTACCACAACTATGGAACTATATTTCGAGCAAGTATTGACAATTTAATTTTAATAGAATATTACGTTTCAAACTAACAATAAGCTATTTGTGTTGCCTAATTTACATACCCATTTATTTTTTTAAATTAAAAGCATTCGCAAAACATATTTCTGTTTCTATTATAAATTAGAAATGTATAGGATCAATGTTTTTTTAAATATTTTCATTAATTTTCTAAGTTTGTTAATATGTATTTAAATATATTTTTTTTAATGAAACCGGCATTCAATTCGGAATTGTTTTTTTTTACTAACAATACCTAGTTATGCGAGCTTAATAAATGTTAAAAGATTATTAGATGCCTAACCTTTGTTTAAAGCACCTTTAAAGACGTAATTAAAATTCATATGGTATATCCAAACCTACACTTCGTCCAAACCTATATGCAATCTACGTCATCGATACAAGGTTACTAGATGATGACGTTTCATACAGTGCTGTCACCTCGTACCTCGTATTTTGACAGTTCTAATAAGTTGTAGTCTTTCTTTATACCATCTAATATGTGCGCAAGTAAATCATCTATAGAATATGTTACTTTCTAAACATTAAACCGAATTACAAATAAACAATCTAGTAACTTTTTGTTGATCACGTGAACATCATATAGGTTTGGATAAGCTATATGTGCAATTCACGTCATCAAAAAAAAGTTACTAGATTGTTTATTTGTAATTCGGTTTAAAGTTAGGAAAGTGATTTACTTGCGCACATATTAGACGGCACAAAGAAAGACTACAATTTATTACAACTGTCAAAATACGGGTACGAGGTGACAGCACTGTGTGAAACGTCATCATCTAGTAACCTTTCATTGATCACATGATTGCATATAGGTTTGGACGAAGTGTACCTACCTATCTGCTTGTACCTTGGGGTATATGATTGTCGAAGTTCGGTTATATTATGGGTTGCATAACGTACAAGTCTTATTAGCAATTTTATATTCATAGGAGTAGTCGGAGAAATTAGTAATGTTCTGCAAATACTACATAATTTTCCAAAGGTTTAACTACGTTGCTTCGAATTCGACTGCGATATCCACAATCTTTCGAAATTTAAAGCGTAAATGTTATATAAAAATTTATTTAAAAAATGGATTTAACAACGTATATTTTTATAATGATAGATTACAAAATTTAAGTAATTGTAGGTATGTACCTACCTACTTGCATAGTTTAACTGACTACGTAAAATTAGTTTTAAAAGTTATTCTCATTCGAAATTCAGCTCTCGTTTTGTAATAATACGAGTTGTATTTAATATAATACGCGACCGGGTGTACTTCATGCATATTCATCAAACTGTAATTAATCATCAAGACTGGCTAGGCTAACACCCTCCGGAATATTATGCAAGTGTTGTCACTTGCTATTCAAGTTGTAAATGATATTCAATTTTATTTTTCAGAATGAAAAATGTTTATCATCTAAACTTTCGTAAATTTTAACTTGGCAAAATGACAAAAATTGCATCTTTGCAAATTTTTAAAATATCTAAATAACAGTTAACGAAAAATAACAGTCCCGATAATAGTATATTATTCTTCTATTCAACGAACGAATAATAACCATTACACGCGAGTAGAAGACTACGCTTTCTCCACTACTAATAAAAATTCATTCTACGTATTTCATGGCACACTCAAATTATCTAGGTTTGCGTATTGCGGATTGGACATTCAGGTGACGTATTAACCTGTGATTGGCGAATTTCATTATTAGGTACACATTGTGGAATAATGAATACAACTGAAAATGCTTTAAAAATATAATTATTATTTATTACCAAAACGTACTGGTCTCGATGTGGTCCGATTAAGCGTAATCCACTGTACATGCATCTACGCCGCGCAAACATTTGCCGCACGGTTCCGTGTTAAATTATACAAAGTTTAAAGTTAAAGTTGTTTCTCATTTTATTTATTCATTATAATAAAATGTAGGTATCTTGTATTTTGAAAATAAAATACTCGAAGTCTTTATTTATTAAGGAACAAAAAGTAGTTCTTATTACAAGATTTTAGTTTTTATGTTTAGTTAAAATAATAATATTTAATAAACGATTCGTACAATAAATAATATACGAGTAAAAAATATAATATCTAACGAGAACGGATAAAATATAAATACATAGAAGCAAGTATTCCTGTGCGCTTTTGGTTCTTAAAACACATAAATCACGACCCCTCTTCGTTAAACCAACAGATAATAATATAAATAGCTAAACAACAAATACAATTTCCCGCCACATTACGTGTTACAAAGCGGCGGTTTTATAGCCGTTTTGTAATAAGGACCATCTGTTGATAAAAAGGACAGTTTGTTTGACATCCTAGCAGAGGGATGCGTTACGCCCCCAGGGACAGGTCGAATTCGCTTGGGAGAAGCATTAGCTGGTTCGTATGAGTTATAGTAATTACCAATAACGAGTTATTAAATCAGGATAATGTTATAAGTAACCGGTTTTAATTAAAATGGAAAGACGTTTCTTTTAAAGTCGATTAGTATCTAAGAAAAAAATTAATATGTGATAATTAATTATGTAGCTTTTAATTTTACCATTCTATTTCCTACTACCCTGAAATTGTTTCGAGTATAGAATAATTAACTTCTATTCTTTTTAATTAATTTTGTTTTATAGTTAAAATTAGGGCATTGTCAGTAGGCGCTGTATTGAATTGCGCCAAATATTCCTAAGTAAATATTTAAAAACACGGGGTTTTATTATTTCTAAATTAACTTATCTATGTATATCGTTTAAGCCCTTTTTATTTATAATTTTAATCTGTGGTTATACAAGGTGTTTTTTTTAATAAACACTTTTTTAATAAAGTAATGCTCGGAAGCGCTTTGTTTCTGACATACGGGGCGATAAAAATTGTAAAAAAATGCATTTTTTATTATCTCAGAAACGAATTATTTCAATCATTTGAAATTTGTTATGTTGTTTACACTCTACATATGTGATATGCTGGAAATAACACTGATAAGCCATTTCGTCCAATGGCTAAGATCTATAGACGTACGTTACAGTTTTTCAGTTAGAACTTCTATGTCACTTAGTTTATTGCAGAGTTTTCGGTATTTTTAAATTTTTCAGTGCGTTTTACTAAAACAAGATTGTTTGCACTCTTATCGTGCAATGCAGCGTTTTACCCAAGGCAATACCCGTTTAAACGGTCAATTGAAAAATTTATTTCATAATACCGTTTCCAAACTTTGGGAAGTAACAGTAAAAGCATCGTGATAAGATAAGTTTGAAAATGCTTTGTTTCCGAGATGTAGGGTGTTAAAATTTACAAAAAACTTTAATAAAACCTTTAACACCGCGTATCTCAGAAACTAAGCGTTTTTGGACATTATTTTAATTTATTACAAAAAAGTGTTTAATTACATGTTTTCCATCTCATCTGAATCAAGTATGAATAGTTATTCTAAAACACGTTATTCTAAAGCAACAAGCCTGTATGTATACAGAACGAATCAAAAATATGGAATATATATCAAATTTAATTGAAACAAATGAATTTTTGTAAAAATCCTGAAAACCTCGATTTTATTTTTTATAAATGCACATTTCGCACTATCAATACAATACCAACGCAAGTGGAAAATTGGCGTTTTGAGAAAATTGCCATTGAAGTTTTTGATCGATGAAAATACCACTGTATCTTTGTAAATAATGCAGTTATCTATATATTTGTAGATAATTTTTATTATAGTATCTTCATAAATATCATGCGCAATATTTTTAGGTCTACTAAAATTTGTAAAAGTATTATACAAAAAGAATTAAGGTTGTTTTGAGTTACGTTAGTTTTGCAAGATATTAATTAATTATAGTCTAAATTTTGAATAGAATACAATATGTATGTAAAATTGTGTTGTAACTAAATTTTGTGTACTTTTAATAACTGTTTTGCGTCTTAACTCAAAATCACGATTTTTCGAGTTGCGCGTTGGTATTGTATTGATAGTACGATTTGTATGTCAAAATCATCTTCAGATATTCGTTTGTTTTTAAGTTATGACGTCAACGTCACTTTATTAAATGGCATACTCTGATTTTTGCACGATTTGGATAGATCTTTAGATTGTCTAAATGACAGGATGGAAATGTTAATAACTTACTTAAGAAAATTTTTCGAAAAATAAATTATTATGATATTTTCATTAGAAAACAGAAAAGAAATTGAAAATCAAAATAAACAGTAAATAACATATCAATAACAATATCTAACAAATAAATGGCAAGAGCCGCAGCTAAAAATGACGTCAATCGGAGTTCAGGTTATCATCAGGTTAGAATCAGGTTACCGAGAGGGAATCTGATGTTACACCCCTTTATTATTTTTTACGGGATTATTAATCAAAAGTTTATTCTCTTAGATCACAAAAGATCACGTCAAAGATCTGAAAAGACGTATTAAAATTCAAAAAATTACTGACAAATTAGATTTTCAGTCTCTTTTTTGCATTCTAATAAAATATTTTAATAATTTATTTCTCGAAACTTTTCTTACGTGTCTTACCTTGAAAATGAGCCATTTGTACATTTCACCTACTTCTTTAGCAGTATGAATTTAATTTCAATTAAGTAAGGACAGGGTCGTACTTAAGATTTGAAATGCAATTGCCACGGAAACTATCAATAAGTGACCATTGATTTTATGTTAAAAAAATGTTTTAAATCATTATAGTTATTCACACTTTAGATTTATGAAAAGATTTTACTTTAGAAAATGTAGAGTAACTAACTAACTGACATATCAACGTTCAGTTTTAACCATTGGACCTAGAAACACGACATTTGGAGGATACGTTTCTTTTAAACGCCCACTGAGAAATGATTTTTTCAAATTCAATTTTTGAAGGTGTGAAATGAAAAAAGTATATGTTTTAAAAATTCGATCTACAGCTTATCCGTATTATGTTTAAAATATGAACCTTCGAAGATTTAGAAACCTACGTGGTCGAAGTCGCGAGTAAAAGCTAATTCTTTATATTATGTGTTATATGAATACCGAAAAGTGGCGACATATATTTTTAAGTCAGAAAAAATTTCTGACAAAATTAGTCAATTACTCAACAATTTCAAAAATAAAACTCAACTTGCTTTACGGTAAACCTTGTTAATAATATTAACGTTCTTCATAAAATTTGACGAAAAGGTTTCGGAATGTGCGTGTAATAAGTTTTGCATTGATTATTATGAAAGTTTTCAAGGGATCAATTAAGAATAGTGTGCTATGCAGAGGAAAACGTATTACGCGACAGCGTTTTAACGAGCTTCTACTGTATTTTGATTAAATAAAGAGTTCTGTTACATAAAACAAATTAAGACCTAAAAATGTATAATATGAACAAATTATATTGAATATACCAAACTATTTGAAATGTCGATTGTTTTGATTCAGGAATAGTACTAACACTATAAAATTGAATAAAAGCATTCGTATGAAATTACAATTGCAACAATTCATCTTATATTTTCTTTTTCACCTAGGGTGCTAGCAGTATGGAGTTGGGGTTCAATAATACATCACTAAACGAGAATTGTGTGAGGTGCGATATTGGAGCACAAAGAGCTTCTTTGTAATGGAAATGTGGACTCGGGCCAGGATACCCACGATCGGAGTCTTCCCATTGTCCAACTCGGTTTGCTGGAACGCCTAGGATTATATCTGTTATAACTTCTCGCGTATTGTTCCTTTGGGCCATTACTATGTCTTTCTATTTTCATGCTAATATATTATCTGTTAGTTATTGCGTAATATTGCTACATTTAGAAATTATATTGTGTTACTATTTTCCGCATTGTTTTTAAGGCTTAGTTGGTCGAAGAGTGAAATATAAATTTGTAATTTTTAGTCTTGACTATTTTTCTTACACATTTATTATAATACTCTTAATAATTAATAATCTTATTAAGTTAAGGTTAAGTTCTTCTTAAGTTCAATTAAGTTCTATTAATTGATAAAAGCATTCTTATTCATTATGATTTGATTAAAAAGAAGTAAACTGAATTTTTTTTATTTAAAGTTTCGTTCTTTTGTATAGAGCACTCGCATCCTCGTTTTCTAGAAGCCAAGTTAGCCTTGCAGGTGCCGGAGCTCCTAAACAAATCCGGGTAATCCTGGCCGGCAATTTACCTCAGCCGCGGCTTTGTTCGGTCGGGTTTAAGCACTGAGTTTTATTATGTTATAGGAGCGGGTAAACTGACCACCGAGCCTGTGTGAGCACTAAAGTTGTCTAGGGAAGTTTATTGCGAAATAAAGAACAATTATTTCTAATTTAAAATATATTGGTTCGTGGCATGGGAACATTTTACAGTTGCGGTTTGTTAAATTAAGGAGATGTATCTAATTTAGATTCCTGTAGCAGTATGATATTCTTTGTAATATTCTCTACGTATGCACCCTGCTGGCACGTGCAAAAGGCAAAGGCGCGTGTCATCGGGGAGGGTTGTGAGGACTTTGTCGTACGCGTCCTTTTAGTATTTGTTTAAAGCCTCACGCCGCTCATTGAATTAACTGGATGATGGCAAAGTGGCCGTCGGATATTGTATGCGTCTCATCCGTCATTTGTTCGGATTTGAAAAACATTCTCAATTTTCGTTTAAACACACTTAACGTTTCGTATTTCTAAAATCTTATCTATTGAAGTATAATTAACGATGTTGTATCTAATGTCTTTTAAAGATATGTAATCCTTTTTTATGTTTATTACGATTGTTTTATAACTGTTCGGTTTAGTAATATATGTACAGTCGAGTGCAAAATTAATGTCACGAATCAGGAGCATTATACGGAAAATACACGGCGCAATGAACAAATCTACAAAAAGTATTTACGACAAATGAGACAAATTACAAATATAAAGTTGAACTTTAAATATTCTGATCGTTCGTTTGTTATGTCGCGTGTGCTCGCGATTAACGGCATTAATTCTACACCCGACTGTACATGTAGAACGTTTATGTAGAAAGTTTATGAGTTATTTTTCATCTTTTATAATAGTCATACTTGGTATAATAGGTACTGATTAACATTTTCGAGTACTTTGTTTTATTTATTTTTAACGTATTTACGATAAACAATATCCTATTTAAATTTTATTATAACGCGTCGTGATTAGGTGGGTACACATTTCAGGAAACTTTACTATTTTTTGCAAATAGTGATGAGTATAGGTAGTTAGCGGAATATAATAAAACTTCTATCGATCCTATTCCATAAAGCTCACAAAAAATTAAACTTAAACATAACCTAAATAATTAAATTACAATATTAGTGAATACAATAAAAAATTGAATAAAGCGAACAGCTTTCTATATCAAATTCTAAAAAAGAAAATAAATAATTATAAATAATTAATAATAAATAAATAATTTTTAGGTTTTGTTCAAAAGTTCTTTGAAGGATATCTATTGTTCGAATAGTTGAATAATATTTTCAATGAAAAATGTTATAGATGTAGCAAAACTTGTAATATTCGTATATATTTTTTTAATCAAGGCGAAAAATAAAAATTCGTATTCAGAATTAAATTTTAAGGGAAAAATGTGAAATAACTTTTTTCCGATCTACCTTTGTTTTGGAAATATCGAGGTTCAAGTTCAACTTGTTGCTTTATGTTGTACTATGTTGTTTTATGTGGCCCTAATGGATTTACATCTGGGAACATAGCAGGCCACTGAACTGGACCGCGTCTATCAATCCATCTTTAATTAAAATGGTTGTTTAACCATTCTACAACATTCTTTGTAGCATGCGACGACACACTATCGTAATGATGCAAATTCGCAGTCAACAGAAAAATAGAGGGAAAACGATGACGAAAAAAAGGTAGAAATACAAAGAAAAATTCAGAAATTTATAATTTTTTCTTATAGTTTGTTACAAATAAGTGGTTTATCGCAGCGGCAGCAGAGTTAATCTGCATTTTACGTAAGTATTACAATAATTTATTTCAGGATTTGAATTTTTTGATTTTTTTTTAATTTCTTTTATTTTGAGAGATTTTACCTTTTCAATAGGTACATTCATTTACGGATAAAAAAACGGAATTCAAATTTTTAATTATCGCAACAATTTTTAAACAATTTAGGCTGACAACGAGATAAAATTTGATCTATTAACTTTTTATTTTGCCACCTCTTTACTTAAAAAAATATTCTGATAATTCCAGTTTTTTGTGGAATTCTTTTAGTTCTCCTTGTTCTAAATTTCCCCTTTTTTTTACTAAACATTATAATGCTTTAATGCAATTGTTGTAGTTATTTTACTAACAAAGTAAAAATAAAGTAACGTGTGGATACGTAAGACGGATACGTTCGGTTAATTTCCTGATTACTTATCTACTCAAAAATAAGGAAATTTTCGGAACTTATCGCCAATACTGCAGTAAGCGCTTCCGATGTTAGTTTTTATGAGGTTTAGTTGATGCAAGTTGGTCTTTAGTCTTACGATTTATTGTTAAACTAGGCTTAATCCAAGTTAAGTCAGATATAAGGATATCAATTTTTTTTGGAAATTGATTTTTAAAGAAGGCACGTCAACTACTGGGTTGTTTCGATGCAAGTTGATGTAAATGAGATATTCAGGAGGAAACGAAGATATGGAAGGGTTAGGAGAGCGCTATAGAAAATCTTAGTAGACTCACGCCATACAATAATTCATGAAATATAATCAGTTCGAGAGTTGTAAACAATTACATTGAGTGTGTTGTGAAGGTCAAGATCTTGAATTGACCTTGACTTGTTTGCCGTGGGTTGCCATGTAGGAAAGTTTGAAGATACGGTAGTCCTGTAGAAGAAGTTTCAACCTTACAGAGACAACGCACCTAGGGGTGTACCACGAAGGTGGTGTGGATAACTCCGCAACAATTTAATGTTTGTTATAGGCACATTTAGAGAATTTTTATAGAAAATATAGCTATTGCAGCTTGTCTGATGACGAGACCCAGACGTGCCATTTTAGATTTTCTCCGATCTCCCTTCTCGACCCCTGGATCACGAAATGCCCAGAATTTTGACAAAGCCGTTTCAGATCTTTCGAGGAACGCCGTAGAAAAAGTTTGTTTTAGGAACTTGTGGCATTATTTTGACGTGATTTATACGTTCCCGAGAGATTCGCCATCATTTAGTGGACACCCTGTTTATACGAGAATACTTGTATTGATGTTCGAATTTTAATTTTGAAATTCAACATTAATTCTACCAATATTTCTTTAAAACCCTGTTTAAACACTGAACCGGCGTTATATTTATTTAAATGCGCGGCCACGTGTCCGTGTTCCTTTTGTTCGATTTTTTAAAAACATAATTTCGAGCACTTAATCCCACGGTGGATAGACACGTTTACATTTGCATAAATATCTTTATTTGCGTGTACATATAAAGTAAAAGCGGAGTTAAATTAATTTATTATAAATTTGGAATTCTGCTACAATGTTTAATTTATTGGTCATAATATTACTTATTGTTGATGAAAAATTTTGGTGCAAAACATATTTGTTATGACGCGTTGCATATTTATATGTGTTTATTTAAACGTTAACTTTCCTTTTGTTATATTTTTACGTGCCGTGTAATCAGAGTCGAAAAATTTAAATAAAAACTGTTGAGTGGAACGTTATAAAAATAAGGGGTATCAAATCCAATTTCAATAGTAGGGAACATATTGTTGTTTAAAATATAACACCCTACTTTAAAATTTCTACCCTGAAGTACATACACATTCAATCAGATTAAAATCGAACGAATAGTGTTATTTTAATTGTTGTTTCTTAAGACATTAAAAACTAAATTTTTATCACGTAGTTCCCACATATCACATATTGCAACAGCAGATACCTACATATTGCTTAAACTTTTATCAGTGAGTGATTGGTTATAAAAGTATCATTTTATTATCATCTTATCGGCTGTATTACTTATAAAGTTAAATCGTGTCAAGTATTTAAATTTCAATCTACAGATTTTGTTACGATAAAAGTTGTCGTTCAACATAAAAATTTATAGGTCTATAATAAAATTGTAATTACGTTCAATCAACAAATTTTTTTAAACGATCGCAATCTTTTCAATATGTAATTTTGTTGAATAAATACTACGGTACAAAATTCACGAGCGAATGAGAGAAATAAAAATGCGAATGAGCATTTCCCATTCCCTAATAAATTACGAGTATTTCAATATCGGTTTTGCAGATTTACATTGCTGATTAACTAAATACAACCAGATTTAAAAGCCGAATGCAAAGTTGGGTTTTTAGGTTCTATTACAGACAATAATCCTCCCATTTAAAATCAATTTCCCAAACAGGATCACTGATTTTTAATTTTGAAAATAATTAATGCGACAATTTAAATAAAGAATCGAATTAAAGGACTTTGAAAACTTTCATACGTTTTGGTACTTATTTAGGTACCTATATCTAAAAAAATAATGCGCTATACGAAAGTTTATTTTTGTAAATGTGTAATAAATTAAAATTATCTATGTTAGGAATTATTTATGATATTTGCATTCGATTTTAATTAAGAATAATGTATAATAAGTAGATCCTTCAGAAAAATTAAAAAAATTTTGTTATCAAAAATTTTTGATTTTATAAGTATGAATGATAGCGACGAAAGTGGATTTTCACAATTCTAACTATGTATTTAACTTATCAAACAACGAAATTATAAAATATCGTTCATCTTGTAATCATGCATCTGTAATCTAACACCCTTCAATTTTGAAAGGGCTGGTGCATGTTCGTATGCATCAAGAACATCCAGTTATCCACGAGGATTTAATATAATCCTTATCTCAAAACGAAAAGCACGACCGAGCCTTAGTGCAGCTGATTGAGGTGTTTGGTCTATGCACTACATGTTTATTTACATGGTACGAGTTGACTTAGCAAATACTACTTACATAGTAGGTATCTGGTTAGCTAACATAATAAGTATAAAAGTAGCTATTTTCCGCTTCTTCATAATTTTCTAGTAATAAAGTTTAAATTGTTTATTTGCGACTGTTATAATAACGACGCTAGGTATATTAAACTATGTTAAAAAGTAACATTTGGTATATGCAAAAAATATAGTATGTAGATATATGAATAGTACAGTTGGCTCCTTTAATTTTGACACCCCATTCGAGACGATATAGATACGTATAGTTTATCCAAACCTATATGATGTTCACGTCATCAATATAAGGTTACTAAATGATGACGTTTCATACAGTGCTGTCACCTCGTACCTCGTATTTTGACAGTTCTAATAAACTGTAGTCTTTCTTTATACCATCTAATATGTGTACTAGTAAATCATTTATAGAGTATGTCACTTTCCAAACCTTAAACCGAATTACAAATAAACGATCTAGTAACTTTTTGTTGATGACGTGAACATCATATAGGTTTGGATAAGCTATAATCTGCGATAACGTAACTTTACCGACTCGAGCGGGTGTCATTAATTTACGAGCCCACTGTACAGTCGGGTGCAAAATTTTTGTTGTTGATAACCACATTGCGTGGGCACACACGATACAACGAACAAATTATGATCAGATTATTTAAAAAGTTCAACTTTTAATTCGTCTCACTCGTCGTAAATACTTTTTCTAGATTTGTCCATTTAGTCGAGTCAGGGAAAGGAAAAATAGACAATTCAATATTCAAAAATTATTATTACAAGCCCATAATAAATAAGTAGGTTATAGTCTATCCAAGCGGTCTGTCAATTCGATTACACGATTACATATCGTGTCAATAGCATTTTATTTCATTTTTATTATCCCTTATTGCTTTGTTTAAAATTGTGTTTGTAATAACTCTACAATTTCTTTAAAAATGCGAACAGCAAGCCCTACAGCAGTAAACATTAATAAGGATTACGTTTATTTTTAACTTTTCACTTGACGCTTTAAATTTACTATCGTGTGCGAGTTGTCACTATTTTTTCCTATAACTATAGGATTTATAAAATCACATTTGGTATTGTTTAAGAACTTTTACTATGTTTTTTTTAAAATTAATAACGTGTTAAAGTGTACTTTTATAAAGTGATTTGTAGGTAATATCTTTTATTTAGGTAAATAATTTTAGATAAGTATTGACATTTTCAAATTTTCAACATTTAAATTAATTTTAAGATAAGTAGCGAAATATTTTAACAAATTGATTAAAATTCATATTATATATACAAGGTGACAGAAAAGTAATACTTATAACACATATTTACTATCTATATAATATTTTATTTTGTAGTTTAATGAAAAACTTTCCTTATTAAAGGTGTTTTGGTATATTATAGTAAATACACTGGGCGCATTCAGCCGAGAAAGCGCTGCCTTGTTTCTCTTAATCCCTGTTGTTATTTAGAAAAAATTGTATAATGCTGAATTTACTTATTTGTTATGGTTTCTAGGAAATGGAGAAACAATACGTTATATTTTTCTCAGTAATTTTCTTACGCAACGTAATAAAAAAAATAATCACCGTAATCGACAAAATAGAATAAAAAGTAGCAATATTTTTAAATAAATAGATCGGTTGTCATAATAACTAAACCGCAAGTAACTATTTTCTTGATACTGTATATACAAAATTTATTCATATAAAATCCACGTTGACTACTATAAGAAAACTTAATTATGTACTTATAAGGAAGTGATTATAGTGAAGTGATAGAGATTATATTTCTATAAATAGATAATTCACACAATTCTCCTTTAACATTTATTTTTCTTTAACAAAACAATTTTAAAATATTACAGACTATTTTGCATTCAGATTCACCCCATTGGTTTCCGCTTATGTGGCAATAATAGTGTGTTTGGGTGCGATACTAGGGTGAAATGTTTTATTTTACAATCATTTATCTTAACCTCGCAACAATGGGCTGTCACAAAGGGGATGACACTTCAACCCCCAGTGGGGTGGATCACGGTCCCAGTCAGGCGGACATACGTTTATTAAATGACGAAGGTCTGATTGCTACATTTTCATAATTTGTTAATATAAAACCCTTTTTTCTAAATGTTCTAATTATAATAGATTTGTATAGGTATTATTTATAACGAGTATCAATGAGAATATGATCATCTTCTCATTTTCATAATTATTTACTAAATTAAATTGTAAAAAAAATATAAATTGTAAATCAGGACTGGGGTATGTAGATAAATAAGGTTATGTGAAGAAACTTTGAAATACTTATACAAATGTATAAATACCTATTCTTACGCACAAATATTTAATAAAACTATATATTTGGTTTAAGCAAATTTAACCAATAATTTTTATAACCACTACTCCGTGGAAACCTGTGCTTGGTGCAACGTTAATGTAGTACATAAAGATTAAAGTGTTACTTACTAATATATTTTATTTGAGTAAAATATTCAATAAAATAAGATTGTTTCCGCCCGGGATCGAACCGGGGGCCTTCCGCGTGTAAAGCGGATGTGATAACCACTACACCACGGAAACCTGTGCTAGGTTTAACTTTGATATACTACACAAAAAGTAACGTGTTACTTATTAATATTTTTATGTGACTAAAACAATTAATAAAATAACATTGTTTCCGCCCGGGATCGAACCGGGGGCCTTCCGCGTGTTAGGCGGATGTGATAACCACTACACCACGGAAACCCGTGCTAGGTTTAACTTTGATATAGTACACAAACAGTAACGTGTTACTTATTAATATTTGTATGTAACTAAAACAATCAATAAAATAACCCTGTTTCCGCCCGGGATCGAACCGGGGGCCTTCCGCGTGTAAAGCGGATGTGATAACCACTACACCACGGAAACCCGTGCTAGGTTCAACTTTGATATACTACACAAAAAGTAACGTGATAGTTATTAATATATTTTATGTGAGTAAAACAATTAATAAAATAACATTGTTTCCGCCCGGGATCGAACCGGGGGCCTTCCGCGTGTAAAGCGGATGTGATAACCACTACACCACGGAAACCTGAGCTAGGTTCAACTTTGATATAGTACACAAACAGTAACGTGTTACTTATTAATATTTTTATGTGACTAAAACAATCAATAAAATAACACTGTTTCCGCCCGGGATCGAACCGGGGGCCTTCCGCGTGTAAAGCGGATGTGATAACCACTACACCACGGAAACCTGTGCTAGGTTGAACTTTGATATACTACACAAAAAGCGAGTGGTCGGTAACTAAAGTAAATTTTATACACAGTAATACTAATTCAAAGTAATTCAAAAGTAATTCAAGTAATTCAAGTAATTCAAAAGTAATTCAAGTAATTCAAAAGTAATTCAAGTAATTCAAAAGTAATTCAAGTAATTCAAAAGTAATTCAAGTAATTCAAAAGTAATTCAAGTAATTCAAAAGTAATTCAAGGTAATTCAATGTAATACAAACTAATTCAGTCCAATTCAAACTAATACTTATTATGAATGTTACATATAAAATAAGTAATACATAGAAATAGATATGTATATAGATATGTATATGTAAATGCAAACGTAGGTATATACATATAAATACTTATGTGTTCTTTGCACTAAGGTACAGTTGATTTTAAAAAGATATTTTAAAATATAAAAAATAAACTCTTAATTTTTAAGATATACTGGATTGTTTTAAAATTAACAGTATTATATAAATTAGGGTGACGATTCCGTTGAATAAAATAAAGAGCACATTTTTTTGTTCATAGATCAAAAATATACATTTATAGAAACATGCAACGAGATCGTATTCCTAAACGGTTATCGAGACGCTGTCTAAACATAAACAAATGAAACATATTTTTAGCGTTATCTATACATGTTCCGATTTTGTAGGAGCTCGCCTACGTTTGTTACATTTTTCAGCAGATTCCTTATTAAAAATTTAAAAAAAATAATGTACAAAGAGCTATAGGCCATTCAAATTTTATTTCAATGTACGACGTTAATAAAAATTACACAAAAATAACATTTTATCTATGATTTACCTGCACACATGGCAAAGATAGACTACCATTTATTCATACTGTAAAACTACAAGGTGGTACGGCATCATCTCCTAACTTATAGTGATAATATACATCGGAATAAAATTTGAATGGCCTAGATTACACCGAGTTGCACAGACGCATTACCAACCAAATCGGACGTTCTGGAGAACGCTAATATATTTTATCAAATGTTTAGTCTAGATACGTTATTCACGAAAGATTCCAATATACGTCGTGCATAAAAAGTTATTGAATTGTATATTTGTAATATTCAGTTTAAAGTTTGGAACGTGGCATATTCTACCACTGATTTACCTGAACACATGGCATGGCAAAGAAAGACGTAAATGCACCGGCGATAGTTAATGGTCGCCATTTCTCGGATTTCGGTAACGAATCGTAACGGATTTCTTTAACGGAAAATTTACTCGTTTCTGATTTCGCTTATTTTTTAATATAAATTTTTCAATTTTTCAACAATTTTTCTACAATTTTTCTCGATCAGTCTCCGAATTTTCATCATATTTTACAATTTCTAAACTGACCTCACATTGCTTGAAGATTTTGACTACTTTATATTAACCCTTGTGTTCCGGCACATTTTTCGATAATTAATTAAGTGCCGATACTTATAATATAATATTTAAATTTATATTTACTCCATATTTATATTTTTTTATTAAAAAATTAATTTTAAATTTTTTTAAAAAAATTTTTAAACTTAAATTAATATTGTAATTCAAGCAATTCAAAAGTAATTCAAAAGTAACACTACAATTATATAAGTATACTATATTTTTTGATAATTAAATGCCGATCCATATATCCATATACTCCATATGGTACCTCCATACTTATATATTTTATTAAATACTTTTTAAACTTAAATAATTTTTGTAATTTGTGATTAATACCATTTACAATAAATAATAGGAGTACATAGTAATTCAGACCAATTTAGCACTAACTTATACTAATTCATATTAATTTTTAGCAGTTGACTCTAATTCAGACTTAATTTATAGTAATTCAAAGTAATTCGGACCTAATACAAAGTAATTCAAAAGTAATTCAAAGTAATTCAACGTAATTCAAAGTAATTCAAAAGTAATTCAAGGTAATTCAAAAGTAATTCAAAGTAATACAAAGTAATTCAATGTAATTCACAAGTAATTCAAGTAATTTAAGGTAATTCAAAGTAATTCAACGTAATTCTGTATTACATTCTAGAAATAAATACTCACTAATACATAAGTTACCGACCCCTCGACAAAAAGTAACGTGATAGTTATTAATACATTTTATGTGAGTAAAACAATTAATAAAATAACATTGTTTCCGCCCGGGATCGAACCGGGGGCCTTCCGCGTGTAAAGCGGATGTGATAACCACTACACCACGGAAACCTGTGCTAGGTTCAACTTTGATATAGTACATACAAAATAACATGTTAGTTATTAATATATTTTATGTGAGTAAAACAATCAATAAAATAAAACTGTTTCCGCCCGGGATCGAACCGGGGGCCTTCCGCGTGTTAGGCGGATGTGATAACCACTACACCACGGAAACCTCTGCTAGGTTCAACTTTGATATAGTACACAAACAGTAACATGTTAGTTATTAATATATTTTATGTGAGTATATCAATCAATAAAATAAAACTGTTTCCGCCCGGGATCGAACCGGGGGCCTTCCGCGTGTTAGGCGGATGTGATAACCACTACACCACGGAAACCTGTGCTAGGTTCAACTTTGATATAGTACACAAAAAGTAACGTGATCGTTATTAATATATTTTATGTGAGTAAAACAATTAATAAAATAACATTGTTTCCGCCCGGGATCGAACCGGGGGCCTTCCGCGTGTAAAGCGGATGTGATAACCACTACACCACGGAAACCTGTGCTAGGTTCAACTTTGATATACTACACAAAAAGTAACGTGATCGTTATTAATATTTTTATGTGACTAAAACAATCAATAAAATAACATTGTTTCCGCCCGGGATCGAACCGGGGGCCTTCCGCGTGTAAAGCGGATGTGATAACCACTACACCACGGAAACCTGTGCTAGGTTCAACTTTGATATAGTACATAAAGATTAAAGTGTTACTTACTAATATATTTTATTTGAGTAAAATATTCAATAAAATAACATTGTTTCCGCCCGGGATCGAACCGGGGGCCTTCCGCGTGTAAAGCGGATGTGATAACCACTACACCACGGAAACCTGTGCTAGGTTCAACTTTGATATAGTACATACAAAATAACATGTTAGTTATTAATATATTTTATGTGAGTAAAACAATCAATAAAATAAAACTGTTTCCGCCCGGGATCGAACCGGGGGCCTTCCGCGTGTTAGGCGGATGTGATAACCACTACACCACGGAAACCTCTGCTAGGTTCAACTTTGATATAGTACACAAACAGTAACATGTTAGTTATTAATATATTTTATGTGAGTATATCAATCAATAAAATAAAACTGTTTCCGCCCGGGATCGAACCGGGGGCCTTCCGCGTGTAAAGCGGATGTGATAACCACTACACCACGGAAACCTGTGCTAGGTTTAACTTTGATATACTACACAAAAAGTAACGTGTTTCTTATTAATATTTTTATGTGACTAAAACAATCAATAAAATTACACTGTTTCCGCCCGGGATCGAACCGGGGGCCTTCCGCGTGTTAGGCGGATGTGATAACCACTACACCACGGAAACCTGTGCTAGGTTCAACTTTGATATAGTACACAAACAGTAACGTGTTACTTATTAATATTTTTATGTGACTAAAATAATTAATAAAATAACACTGTTTCCGCCCGGGATCGAACCGGGGGGGCCTTCCGCGTGTGAAGCGGATGTGATAACACTACACTACGGAAACTTGAATTATTCGAATTTTGTTGCAGTTTTGAATACAGTTTTTTTCTGTCCCTGTTCTGTTTGTTTCATCCCCACTACAGTGCACTGATTTAAAAGTTTCCTATAGCAACAATACTGATTCATCTTCGTTTCCGTTTAACGATTTTCTCGATATTTTAGTAATTTTCTCTCTGAAGGTCATAGTTTCCAAGCTACAAAATGCATTGATTAAAAATTGTTTACTTAGTGAGATACTCTCAATGCTTCTCATTAAAAAAAAGTAAATTCAACTCGAATTAGCGATTGCTGTGGTATACCAGTAAAAAGTTTAAGTAGTTTATGACTTTTTAACACCTGTCCTCGGAGAATTTTTGCATTCCTTAATAGAAAATGTATATTCTAGATGGTTGTAACAATGTAGAAATTTTCTTATTTGTATCGAAAGGTAAAGTGTAATTTCTCTATATTAATTACTTAACGTCGAGTTACCAGGTGGAGTAAATTTTATGAAGTTGGCACACGAATACTATCGACTTTACAGAAAACTGATTAGAAAATATTTGTGTGGTAAATTTTCTTCAGTTTATTTTATCATATAAGTATTTTTATCGTTCAACCGATAGAAAACGATATGTTTGCGAAAAAACCGATTTTCGTAACCTTTGACCTGCTGAAACTTATTTAGCTGACTTTTGACACTTTATTTATAACGACTAAATAAGGTGTATACAAAAATCCTACTTGCTGAAACTTAGTCAGCAGATAACCTGTTTTTATCACTTAAATGACTGAACTATTAGATATATCTATTGTATAACCAGTACATAATATGTGCATATTGTATAACAGGCGGATATTTCACGCGAATGTGATACCCTAGTTGGAAATGAAATGAGAAATTAAAGATAAAATCGTATCGGCGAAATAGGTATTTATAGTTTATCCAAACCTCTTGATGACACCCCGCTCGAGTCGGTAAGAGTTACGTTATCGCAGATTATAGCTTATCCAAACCTATATGATGTTCACGTCATCAACAAAAAGTTACTAGATTGTTTATTTGTAATTCGGTTTAAAGTTTGGAAAGTGACATATTCTATAGATGATTTACCTGCGCACATATTAGATGGCATAAAGAAAGTACTACAACTTATTACAACTGTCAAAATACGAGGTACGAGGTGACAACACTGTGAAACGTCATCATCTAGTAACGTTTCATTGATGACGTGAATATCATATAGGTTTGGATAAGCTATATTAGACTGTAATATGGCAAACTGCAACTTTGCTGTGGTATTAGGTATTTTATGTCAAAAATGTTTAAAATTTAGGAAGTTATCATGTACGGATGCTAATCACACACAGTAATTAGTAATTAAAAACATACATTTTCCATAATATAAAAAATAAATTGTTTCCGCCCGGGATCGAACCGGGGACCTTCCGCGTGTTAGGCGGATGTGATAACCACTACACCACGGAAACTTATTGTATAGAAATAGTGATGTACAAGTAGATATATTAAAATTTACTTCGATTTTTACTATTAACATTTTAAATACGTGGGGAATAAGTGCAATGAAATGCACGTATTGAACACAATTTTTAACTAACTTGATTGCATAAGTTTAGAACGTCGAATGTATTGGTAGGTACTAACTCAAATTCGAATGTTAATTCTTACCTTACTTTTACATAATAATAAATTATTATCAGATTCACATTTTTATTTAGTTTTAATGGTGTTCAATATAAATGGAATTTGCATAATAAAAAATTAGAGCAACATTTTTATATAAATTAATAAATTTAATAAAATATGCATTTACCTGCATACGTTAGTGAACTGATAAGAGTAGAAAACTTAAGTGGGTACCTGACCTTTTACATAAGATGCTCAGCTGGAGCCCATTGTTTCGATTACCTATCACAATTTGTAAAAACTATTACTTGATAAAACAAACTTTCTAAAATTGAAACAAATCAGTTGGATATTTATGTAATAAAGGGTGGCGCATTTGAATAAAAGGTTTCTAAAAATTACATTCAATTCTTTGTTGCTTGTATTCAGATGTGCGTGAAATGCGAAATGCTGTGAATCGTGATTTTGTGTGTAGGTATATTGTTGTCGTTGCAATCGATTTCACGAATAACTGCGACTTTATACGACAGAAAAATCAAAAATTTTATTCATTTTATTGATTTTATATGAGCGTTCAAATTACATACTTACAAACAAAGGCGGATTTTTACTAATAATTAAAGAAATAGTCAAAATATTGTGTTCTGTTGGAACAAATATTGAAGTAGTGACATGACAGTCCTCATGCACAATAAATATCACAATATCAGCCCCAATAAACAAGGAGAAAAAAAACCGGATCTCTGTAAGTTTAATGGAAATTTCGTCCCGGCCGAAAACTGCAACAAGCGGCTGGAAGCGTAAAGGCGAAGATATCCAAAGAGCAGTTATAATCACAAGAAGCCCATACAAAGATGATCTTCAGGAGTACATTGTTATCTGCAAAATCTCATTAAGTATCTGGTTCAATTTGAGTAATAACATTAATAATAATAATTTAAGAAATAACGTTCTTCTATTATTATTGTTTTTAGCTATCAACCTTTTACTCTGAACCTCCACTTGTTTCAAGGACTATTTTTAAAAACTTTCAACAATTAATTTCTAGCAGAACCCCACGAATTGAGGTTGCACTTGGTAGGTATCATATTCGTGTCTGTCGATAGGTTACTTTTGTAATTTTGTGTTTGTGTTTTTGGACACACCGTCACTGTGCGCCAAATAATCTGGATTCTAGAAAAGTATTTGTTTCAGTATTTGTATCAGTTTCATCAGTACCTACTTGCAAATCGTCCAAGAATCTTTCTACATACAACACTTGGCTTCAACGTTCTGATTATTACTTATTCACCTTAATATTGCCTGAAAAACTTGAAATACTCTTCCTATCTCAAGCTAACCAATTTTGTATAAAAATATATTATATTTGACAGTGAGATTAACTGCGTTCATTGCATGATTAGAACTTTACAACCAGTTTTACCCACACTTATAGTTCTGTGATCTCATACATCTACTAGCCGATGGATAGCGTATTTATAGTTTACGAAATACGAGATGTGTGTCATTTTAGATACTGTATGTTATTTCAGGACGCTTTCCCGTACTTATAAGGTTCACAACTTAAGCAACCAGTTTGGGGCCAGTATTATAATAAATTAATATTTTGTAACAGCTTTGTTTTAATCATTTTATATTAACTACTTGTAATAAATAGTCAAAAGTTTTTGTCTTGCCTCTTTCCATGCACTATTACCTATTATTGATTCTTTTATTGTTAGTAGATGTGGATGCACTCTCTTCAGGTACTTCGCCCCTCAACCAATTTTGATTTTTTTGGCTTGTTTGTTATGTTTCGGTTTGATGAAAAAAAAATAGTTCAAATGAGGCAACCTTGCCTCATAGGTAAATAAAATTCTTAAACAATTTTCACAACAAACGTTTTGAAAAATGTAAAACTGATGGTAAACGTTCCCGAGATAAGAATGAAACATTCACTATTAAATCTACATCATTCGAGAAATTCCCCATTCGAACAATTGTGTTTAGAGCAATTTTCATGGAACCAATTCGGTAGATCAACGTTTAAATGATCGCAAACACGAATGCAGTGGACTATTGGTTCCATAATAAGATTTGTAACAAAAAAGAGAATTTTACATTCCATTGGTAGAGTAGAAGAATTACTTGGAAATGACAATTATCTGACCAAGTTTCTCATAAAGGCTAACAATTATTTCATTTACGACCAATGAATGATATTTCTATGGTTGCGAGGCAAGATGTCGTCTTAAAACTACCTGTATTCACAACCATGTTAGGAACTTCCAGAATAACCTGCTTTTTAACATTTCATGTTTCATAATTATTATATTTATTCGCTGTCTATCTAATGTATCTTTTTACAATCGGTCGATCAGTTTTGAAATTTAAATACTTGTTCGGACCTATCACGTGCGGTATACGAACCTACCCACCATGGGGCAGATCCGGATAAACGCAAGGCTTCAAAAAATATTGTTATCTAAAACACCATTTGATATTCTACTTTAAATAACTCACATAATGGTTAGGAAAATGACATGGGCATATTTTGACATTGAATTTAAATATTAGATAATACTTCGTTGTTTAAGAAATATGAGAATTTGAAAAAACGTGTCCTAACCTACCCTACATTCTCCTACCTATCTACGTTTAATTAAAGTAAGCTTTTTTGTTCGAGTATAAAAACATTTATTCAACGGTACTTTTATGTTTAATTCATATTTTAAGTGTTCCCTTGCATATGTTACAAAGTCGTTGGTAGGTAATTAGAGACGGGAGCTTTTCAATGAACTCCCTTGGTACTAAAAAATCTATCATCGAGTCATCAGGTGCGTGTTAAATAAAAAACATTTAGTGAGACGATCAATCTTCCACGACCTAGGGGGCAATCACTACCCTTAATTGATCGTCGTTTTCAGTTTTGCTACCGAATTGATACTAACGTCTATACCTATCTCTGCAAAGATTTAATTTTGATGTCTAACCTAGTCGTAAGTTTTTAAAAACTTTTACTTTGTTATAGTTGAAGTAAATGATGAAAATGGAATCGTATAAGTACCCACGTAATATTTACAGTTTTTAAATAAATTATAGGCACATTTGATATTTTACATTTTAAATTGTCTTTAATCTATAGGTACTTCAATAAAAGAAAGTTAAAAGTTTATAATAGGCACTTTTATTGCATGTGTTTGAACTTTGAAAATGAAATTTTACGAAAAGTTCATGTTTATAAAATGATATGTAAGTATGTCGGTGATAAGAAACGTCGCTAATAAAATATTACCTGCAGTCTTTGTAGGACAAAATCTAGCAATAAACAAATTAGATACTTATGCTGAATCAATTTCAATAATTGTCGATTGTTTTAAATCGTTTAATTGGAGATTTGTATTTATAAAAATAAGAAATTTAACGTATCAGTGTTAAATAGGTACTTACAAATCTTATAGGTAGGTTTTGAGATCACGGAATGAATAAAATCGATAAATGTAAATTCACTCATCTAACAATAAGTAGGTAATTACCGCAAGAATATGTATAGATTATTAGGAAAGTAAGAACCTACTAATTATAATTATGTAGGTACCTACACACCTACAATCACAAACTAAAAAAATATTAAGACGGAGTATAGTACACGATTTTTTACGTAGGTACGTACAAAAAAAGAGATCCATTAAAAATCGAAAGTTGTTCAAGCGTCGGAAAACTGCAGTGTTCGGGCATCGGCATGTGTATCTGCGCGTCACTGTGCGTCCTGAGCGTCAGACAACGCCATGTTGGACGCCAGCCCCACCTCTATCTCGTACTGGCTGATATACAGTTATCTGGATAGGCGGGGTTTCCCTATTATTCTCTTTTGATTGACAGCTCCTGATAACATACTACTTGTTCAAGAGTGTTTTTCCTGATGTTAGATTTTCTGTTGCAGACAATTTCTTGGTTGATTTGTTTCATATATTGAATTATTTTTTATTATAAAAACGATAAAATTGGAATGAAAACGACAGTCAAGAAATGTGTAATGTACGAACATCGACAGATTTTTATAAAAAAAAAGTCGATTCATCTGTATGGAGATTTTAAAAATAGAAAATCGTGTAGATTTCAATTTTTTATCGAAATATATTTTTAATTCGTTTTTTTGTAAGTAGTAGCTAATTGTTTTACACACATTTCAAATAATTAAGTTATTTTCATACCTATAAGTAGAAGTAGATAGTTTAATAACCACTATTTCCTTGGATTGAGGTGTCAATTTTTTTTATTTTCATATATTTTAAGTTTTAATAAACTTATAAATCACGTTTGTTAGATTTTATTAGACATTTATCTATTATTTTTCTGACGTAGGTAACAATAGTTTTGATTGAAAAGTATATATCTACTGTTTATTACATTTGGTTTAAAAATATTTGTGTTTAACTTAAAAGCAATACTGTTGAGCTAGAAGCAAATGTTTTGAACTCGATTGTATCGCTTTTAAGTTAAAAACAAATGTTATTAATTTAAAATCAAAAGCGTTAATGTTGGTGCTTAAAGCAAAATTTCTTTGAGTGTTGGCACGTTGTTTTATATATATATATATATATATATATATATATATATATATATATATATATATTGTAAATATTTATGTAAATAAAAGCTTTGTTTTCCGGCGGAAAAACTGTCATTTGCTGCATAAGCAGGTAGATGTAAAAACCCACAATTTTAAAAGTTAACTTTTCAGTAGTTTCGTAAAATGCGAAATAACTTTGACCTGAAGGTCTTTTATTTACTTTTTGAAACCTACTTTTTTCAGTCAGAATTGATAAACGATAGTAATTTGAGTTGTTGCTAACTAGATAATAAACAAGTACCTACAGCAATAAAGTTTGAAAGCAGTTAGTCGTTCTAAACCGATGATGTTCAAATTGTGGAAGTTTCCTATAAAATATTAGAGTATAAAATAGGTTAACATAATAATATTAATAGGTAGGTAATCAACTAAAAATCTTTCAGTTGCACCAGTTATGCCAATTTGCAGTCAAACGTCAGAAATTGTTTACATAAAAATTGATTGGTGGTTGTGTTAATGGTTGATTATACCCCCAATAGGTCAAACTCACAGTCAGTTTTGATATCAACAGCATTAAAAAAATAATAAAACCTAACCAAATTACATTAATAATGTAAATTACTGATAAAAAGCTCGTCAGATCTTCAAATTCGTTTATGTAAGTACAGTCGAATCTCCCTAACAATAAGTCAGCATCTCCTTAACTTGAATTTCTCCATAACTCGAATTATTTCATTGTCAAAAACATTTAAATTAAAATATCATCCTCTATTTTGGCACATTTTTGTTTGGCATTTGCAATATAAATGCGTGCAAATTTATTTACATAAGTCGAACTACGGTTGAATGCTCCTTATAATTAACCTTTAAAAGTAAACACATTTAAGAAATTATTACGGCGACGGGCGAAAATTGTTTCAAGAACGTTATCTAATTGTAAGAATTTCGCTGCATCAACAAGCGCAGCACATTTAAATATTCTGTAGCTAGGTTTTCAGTTAAAAATTAAATGTCGTACCTATATATTTGTCAGTGCATATAAGTATTTAGTCATTATTGAATAATTTTTATTAGTATGTACATTTCGGTAACTTGAACTTTCTTTAAGTCGAACGTTTTTGTAGGTGGCAAGTGGCTATCGACTTGGAGAGATTTGACTGTACCACCTAGTACACATGTTTACAAAAAACATGTAGGTTCGTGTTACTAAAATAAATGTTTACCTTTTCTAGAACATGTTAAAGTAGCCTCTTTTTACGATCATTTACATTAAACGGGCGACCTGTTGCACCGAAATTAAAATCAATAAGTATTAATATTAATAGGTGCAGGTATTTAAAATTGCTTAATAAAGATCTAACAATAAGTATCTAGAACAATAATTTTGCATCGAGTTGTAAAAAAATTGGTAAAATAATATTTATTTAAATCGTAAGGGCTATTTACTTACCTACATATTGTAGATTAATCCTTTGTGATCCACATACAATGTGTAGTTTAATTAATCAAACTAAATAAAATATTATAAGTTAACGTAATATTTCTAATCTGAAACAGATACCCACATTTGTTGGTAATTTTTAATTTTAATGCGATTTTATGTCATTCTATGCAATTATCGTACGTATCTCGAATATTAGACTTCCCAACTAATCTTTATCTATTTTAATACAAGTAATAATATCTATGAGAAAATACGATTATAAATCAATTTTGATCGGATTTTAAATAAAACATTAAACGGCGTTAATTAAATAAATCGCAAGGAAACGGAATTGTAACTTGCGCCGTTTCGTACTTCAAAGCAAACGTGATAAATCATTTCGGGAATAGCACGAAAATTAACATATCGTAAATTAGAAATAAACATGCCGATCCTATATCAATATGAAACGTGTAAACCGTAAGCACAGTCATATTCCTTTGACTTAACGCCTTCAGGAACTCCTCCCACCATCAATAGATCCTGAAATATGACAGGGAAAGCGGCATGTGTGTCGCACGTGTTCAAGAGAGATGATAAAGCGGAAAACATGACATATGCACGCATGCCCTTTGAATTACATGCGGGGGCGTGAACGTGAACCGCCAAATTTTCAGTGTTTCAGTTAAGAGAATGAAGTCGGCTTCCGAGCGAGAGAGTGGGAAAATAGGGATTTTCTAAGCGTACGTTCGAAATAGCAGCAACGAAAACTTGCGAGTGCCACCGAAAGGACAATGGGAGTCTCACAAGGGTCGTCCCGCGGCCCTATGATGATATATAGAGTAAGCGACTTATGGTTAAACCGCGCTGGGAAGTGGCCCAGATTACAGGGACTTTACAGTATCAAGTCCTAACCCGATATCTGTACGGCCGCTAAGCGCTTAAGACTTTTTAATACTTTCATAGGATTTCGTGTAAAACCGCCTGATGCTCCCGTATTTGCACTGGCAGTGATTTGTAAGATATTAACGGCGCGGACACGGAACGGTTTTGTTGACAACGCGGAATTTGAAGTGGATGAATGGTGGATTTAGATACTTTTTGGATTCCTGCATTGGATTTTCTGTGCTTCTATTGTTGTCTCATAGACTGTGATACATATGTGATTTGTTTTAAAACGACTTTTCTAACTTTGGAACACTAAACACGTTGTCCTGCATGATGGTACGTTAATCCGAATTAATATTTGTAGATATTAAGGAACCCCGAAACGTCGCGTCGCGTCGCTTTATTAACCGCAAACAACCTTTTCCGCGTAGGTAGTTTATAAAACAAACGTTTTAACCTTTCGACGCGTTTTTCGCAAATATGCAAAAATTGTTACGGTTGAAATTGTTTGTTTACTTATTGTTAGTAAATCGCCTTTATTGCTCACAATCCGGTATATTATGTTAGAACTAAAGTTTCATAATAATATTCGTATGTCAATTTTGAAACGTATTCAATTTTACAGTTATAAATTTCGATTAGGTATCGGTAGTCTATACTCTACGTATAGGTGTAATAAAATCAGGTCTACAAATATTTTACGCAGTCACATTATCGATGATAGCTATTTATCTCTAGAGAAATATTTACTTTGTTTATGACGCGGCAGTATTCCCAATAAAAATATTTTATTTTGTATCTTTCACCAAATTACCGTTCCACCGAAAATATTTTGAAAATTACGCGTCGGCTTCGATCGCCTAAGAATTTTATAATTCACTTCAACATTAAAACTCAAATGGAATTTACGCAATAACATTATTTAATAATTATTAGTATAGGTAATATGCCGTAGAATAATTTAAAACTTCCAAGATCTTTACGCAAACGTATACCTACTTATTGATTATTCAAGTTTTAAAATTATACTTTTTTTATGAACGAGAGACTGCCGTAATAATTACCTAATAGAAATTATTGTCCATAAATATTCTTTAGCAAAGTTAAAATCGAGCAGTCAATTCAGAAAATCTCTAGGATATGTAGAAAAGCTTATAAGCTTTGAGCAAGTCCAGAAATCCTACGCGATCCGAACACTTCATTTCAAAGCTCCCCCGACTTACCGAGCGATTCTGCGAGTTATATTACTTAAGTCCCTTTAGCGAAATTACTAATACTTGTTTATGTTAACGGAACCAAAAGTTATCGTGCCTATATAGTATCGAATAAATTGGTGGCAAGTTTAAATTATAAATGTATAAATGAGAAAATAAATATCGCGAAGTGATTGGATGAGAGTCGTGTCAAATTAGTAGGTGGGAGACGAGGAGGGGATGAAAAGCTCAGGCTTAGTACTCGCAAAGCTCTCATACCGACGCCGGCTCCGTCGCGACGCTCTTTATCCGGTCTAAACCTGGCCAAAGCTGTTTTTAAGCTCCGTACCTTTTTTTCATGGACTTAACCGACTTTTGCTCTTTGTTCACGTCGCACCTGGATTTACTTACGATCTTTTAAGTGATCCGGACACTGAGTGATTTTGTAACTGATTTGTGCATCTTTAGAAAGATTTTCCGGATTATTCAAGACGGTTTGGGACGTTAATTTCAATTTGTTAAAATGTCGATAGATATCTGAATTGATTCCGGCGATAAAGAATTTCGATTTAACCGTATTCGAATGACACTTGAAAATCTAAATAATGTCCTTAAAAATTCATCAGGTACCTTATAATAATAAAGTTTATTTATGCGATTTATAATTAGGTATGTGCACTATACCTATAGGTGCATAAAAATGTTTGCGTATTTATCATTATCAATTCCATTACTTATTTCAACGTCGATTGAAATAATCTAAACTACTATATTTCTGATGCAGGTATTTACCGTATTTGATTACTTTAAGTTTTATCGACCTTATTTTGTTTTAGGAACTTAAAGATAAAACACGTTAAAATATGAATTACGAAGTCATCGATCGACGGAAAATAAATTAAATCGACTCCGAATAATCGGAATTGCTTCCTCGCACGTTCACTAAAAGACGCAAACTGTATAAATATTTTGGAATGGAACGCATGGAATCGTTGTCAGATTCGGCACTGTGTCTCCAAGACCTGGTGACTGGCGTAACAACATCGTCAGCAGGTAGTGATCTACACAATGTCCATCATCTGCACGATTCCGTGGCGACGGCATCGGTTAGTTCTGCAATCTCTGGTATAATGAGTGGAGCGTCGGCTTCTGTGTTAGGGCATCATGTTACTTCCCACGATCCGCATCACCACGGCGTCGTTCATCCGCCCGGTTTACATCACGAACCGTTAGAGAAACTGAAACGTGGTGAGTTCGATTTTTTTACGTTTGGTAAATAAATGTCTTTGTAAGTGAAATTTAAAGCTGTTCGATATTTTCTATTTTTCACACTTTTTCATAATATAAATGTACATTATCATCGTGACCTTGTAACAGATAAGAAATAGAAGTGTGTTAAAGATTAAATTATAACCTATCGATAAGGTATTTATTCAATTTGGCTATATTCGGATGTAATAAGTATTATATTTAATTCGTTAATGATTTTAGTATTTATATGTTTGTTTTTATATGTTCTATCAATAAGTAAGAATATAATGATTGTTGAAAAGCATTAAATATAGGTAGATATTAAAATTCATTATAAAAATTAATAACATTCGTCGTCATATTAAAAAAACATATCGAGGTACATTTAAAATTTATTTTAGTTGAGTAATTTTACCATAAATAAGTAACTTACGGTAGTGTAGGTACTTATATTTTATAAACTAGGATTTATAATTTGATATGTCGGTCGCCTAGAATCGTTTTTATTTTAATCGACCAAATACTGTTTTTAGTGTCTGGAAAAGCAGAAATAACTTACGATTAACGTTCGGTCATTTTTCGAGTTAAAAAAGAAGCAACGATAATATAAATACATATTATAATACACAAACCAGATACTTTTTATTGCAATATTTAAGCTGGTATGATAAATCAGAAATCTTTGATCTTTGAAGTATTGAGAAGTTGTTCAAAACTGGTTCCATTTTTTTTTATAAGAGAGAAAAAGTTAATTTCTCGTCTTTTATTTATATTTTATAACGTATACTTACAAGCTATTTAAAAATTCCTGTCTTTTAAAAAATAACAATAGGTACCTAATAAGTAGATTAAAGATGACCTATGTAAAAGATAAAACTTTTCTTGAACACTTCGATTATTTCAAGTTCAATATGGATACCTACCTATCGAAAATATCTTGAATTTTATTAGATCAGATTTGCGTCGTAAATAGTTGCAATGATCATAAAAAAAGTCACTGTAAATCGATTCTACTGATAATATTTTTAGTCGTGTTAAATTTTCCTAGAAGTTTCGGGGATTTGGTGGAGGGATGACGGAGAGTTGAATCGTGGCAAAGTTAACATAACATTAATAATTATTAATTCCACAATTTTTTTGCTTTTCTTCTTTCTTCATTTCTTTTGAACTGTTATAATTGATTTTCTACATAACATATTTTCGGACTCTGGAGGAAGTTATAGCCCCCAAAACTCTCCCTCGGTGCGCCAGTGCTTAACTCATTATTTGACGACGTTGCGTGTACTAAAATCTTTTATAGGTTTTTGTATTTTTTTGACTACAAAAACTTGTAAAACAATTAATTTAAAGCAAGTATTGTATATCAATGTATACCTACACAACGTTGGCAGGTAATTATGGTTATTAAAGAGGTAAATTAACCTGTTATCTAAGTACTTATAGATAATTGCGTTTCGGAATCATTATTATATCGATATAACAAACGAAAACTAAATTCCATTTTGCATATCTGGTGGTTTTGATGCTTTGGTGTTATTATAAGTAGGTAATCGGGACTATTATCTATTCAGAACGTCAAATATAAGATGTACGTTATGAAACTCAAATGCTCTATTATTAAGATCATCATGTTATATCAAATAAGTACCTATTATTTATCAGAAAATAACACCTTGTGCTTATATTACTTTATATTTATCGTTTTGGATCGGGTTGAATATCTATACTTAGGTGGGTACCTATGGGTTAATTACGTTTTTTTCGTATATTATGTAAATTAAACGATCTTAATTGATATGTAGATACGATAAAAATAAATGAAATTAATAAATAATTAAACTACCTCTATCGTCTATAGCAAAAATTTTAAGTTCCTCTTAAATTATCATTCCAGTATAATGAAAATTACGTATTTAAAACTGAACGAGTGCAAATATTAACGAACAAACGCAAACGTTTGGAGCTCAATAAAAAATGTTGTTGATAAGCTTGAGCTACGTTCGCGTTCATTTTATTGTGACAATTACGACACAAATTAGATATTCAGTTCGATTAGCCTTTTTAAAAGCGTAATACCCGTAAACTGAAATCTGTAGTACCTACTTATTTAATAAGATTTATTTTAATTCAAATTATATTTAAGTATCTAATTTTTAATGATTATAATTACCTACATTTCGTACATAAACATTAACCGATTAGCAACGGTAGAATGAAGTGTCGATTTAAAAAGTAGATATTTAATCGGAAACAACATACGTTCAATCAATTTCTGGGAATGATCAACACTTTTCGCTCCAATAATTAGTTTTGAATTTGGTTCGGTAAATGTTTAACCGGTTTAATTGCACCTGTAAAATTTTGGCTTCGGTGTTAGGTAACGGTTCCATTAAAAATCAGTTAACAATTAAAATCCGTTTATCGAAAGTAAAAAATTCCAATGGCACTCTACAGGTCATAAAAATTCATTTTTCTATAGGGATAAAAGCAATAATTGATAATAACTTATCTTTAATTGCTTACCATAAATTTTTATAGCGTCAAGAATATGACGTAGTTTAAAAGATAAGTATAGGTAGGTATATA
This sequence comes from Rhagophthalmus giganteus, assembly GCA_036326145.1. NCBI lineage: Eukaryota > Metazoa > Arthropoda > Insecta > Coleoptera > Rhagophthalmidae > Rhagophthalmus > Rhagophthalmus giganteus. The sequence continues at coordinate 27,769,101 of JARFJA010000088.1, read as the reverse complement.
GATGTGTTTGTTATCTTATTTCTTTAAATTGAAACGAGTAGGTAAATTAGTTAGGAAAATATTAAACTAACGCAAAGTAATTTGGGGTAGCACCCCTTCGTCTATAACTTCAAGGCATTCAAGGGTGATTGTTGCAATCACATGGGACAATGTATTGAGTGTAATTAGCTGTAACTTTATCGCCCACGTGGGGTGCCTCATTTAGTAAATATTGTTATAAACTGTATTTAATCACCACAAAACGATTAACGAATGAATGTAAAATACCTATCTTTTAATACGTATATTATTAAATTAAAAAAAGGAAAAGCGTATATTTAAATACATTTTGTTTAATATTATATCAACCAAAGTTACACAGAATTTGGGTATTATGAATTGGAAATTGAATTGTATTATGAATTATAAATTTGAGAATTTGGGAATTGGGCAGAATTTTATCGAATTTAAACACTTGAACCATCTGAAAACTTTTGAGGTTAGAAAGATTAGAAGTAGTGCCCTGGCTCGTCTGAGGTAACATCAAAAAACTTATTACACAGTTTTAAAGACCTTAATTTATTACGTAGGTATATCAAAATTATTAAATTCCAACAAAGAATAAAAATGTTATTAAAAAAAATTGACTTTTATTTCTCAACTTTGAAGGTGAATATCTCAACAGAGAAGCGCCGTAGGAAAAACGTTTAAGGGAACTTGTGGCATTATTTTGACATGGTTTATACGCTACCAAAAGATTCGCGACCATTTCCCGGACACCCTGTATAAAAGACTATCAGTAAAAATGGCAAAAAAGAGTAATAGGAATAGTTTTCATTCAGAATCTGTTTTATTAGTGCAATCCGAGGTAGTAATGGAAGAATTGTTTTTTTCTTCGTCCAATTCTTCACCACTTCCAGCACTAGCAGTCAGATCATCAGATTCAATTTCAAGCTCACGATTGTTTTCAAGAATAGTTTGAAATTTTGTACTTGGTCGCTAGTCCTTGTCCATTTACAGCAATGCTGCAACATTCAAATGCTCTTTGTATTACAAACAAAAAGAACCATATCGAATATTTTCCGGTAAGAAGATCGTTTTTGTATCCTTTAGGAATCAATTCTGCCGTTCAATTCTTCTCTTACCCGATTCTTCCAGTCCTTTCTCCTAGCAACTTTGAAACTGAAATTTATGGCAACATCTAAGGAGTGCGTGTCGTGTATTGTCTTTTCTAAAATTATCACTGCCTTCGAGTCATATTTTTTGGCAAGTTATTTCAAAATTTCTTCTTTTTTATGAGTTCCATAAGAATCCCAGATAAAAACTGATGAATTGTTATTGAAATAAGCAACTCTCTTGCAGAATACTGCATCCATCCGCATCTTCATTAAATTGTTATTTGGGGAGCTTTCTTCGGTCTACAAAAAATAATCATAGGTGGGAGCATGTGTCCATCCAATGATATTTTCAAACAGACAGTGTGTTAATGTTTTCTGAACCCTGTATCCGCACCGCGTTGTTTCCGCAAATGCGATTGATCCATTGGTTTCTATTTGAAAACAAAAATCTTAATATAAGTCCATCTGGGGTTATATTTGGGTGGGCCTTTTAACGGAAAAATCCAGTACGTACGTCATTTTAATAAATTTATAAAATGTATATAGTAAACTTTTGATTATCTGGGAATCGTATGGTATAGATAGTTTTTCGAAAATACTTTAGATGCCTACTATTTAATCTACGATAATCAACTAATAAATCGAGCGTCTTATTAAAGTTGAGCATTTAGATGTACAGTCAAGTTCAAAATTAATGTCCCGAATCTCGAACACTGGGCGGGCAATACATGGCACAACGAACAAATCTACAAAAAGTGCTTACACGAATTATAAATACAATTTTACTGCTTTAAATATTCAGTTCATAATTTGTTTGTTGTATCGTGCGTATCCGCGCAATACTCACGACCCAGAATATTAATTTTGAACTTGACTGTACCTACTGTAGTTATTTTAATGTAGGTGAATTTATCTTGTTATAAAAATAACGTCAATGAAAGTATTACAAAAAGTAGTTCTAATCGATTTTATAACGTTGTGATTGTAGGTATGTATTTAAGTAAATGCTTCAATAAAATTATCCAAAATTGTACATAGTTGGGTACTTATAGATATTTTTCATAGATATATTTCTGTAAACAATTTTTTCGAGTGACTAATAATTATTTTTAATTTTAAGGTTGTAAATGTAATGCTTTTTAAATCTTATATTGTAAAATAAATTAAAATTAAAATTAAAAAATTAGACTTACCTATAGGTACTCCTACAAAATATTAACTCATTCGAAAATAAGAACCAAATAATTAGGTACATTTAAAAAATTTTTAAAATTGCTCGAACGGTAATAACTGAATTAGACTAACAAATTTTTGTTTATTAAAACAGAATTCATAACACTGATATTCATAAAAATGCAAATTTTTATGTTTCCACGTATTAGTTTTATTTTGTTCTTTGCAAATGTTTAATAACAACAATTTGTTTTGGACGCTGCAGGCGTATACAAAACAATAAATTAGTCAATTTTATTTTGTATTAAATCCATTCATAATCCGAAGGCATGCAAATAAAATTTTTATTTTAACTCGAACAACAAAGTAACTTGTAACAAAGTGAGCGTCTTGCGCGACGGCAGTCAGCGACGGCTGTAACAGCCGCCTGGATAATTCGCATTAGGTGGCCATTACCGCGATACTGGGATCAGCCGGTCTTACCGGTAAGCCTCCAGTTAATGAATCAGCCATCTTCCCTTCATTCATCTAACACGGTTGCTGTTTACCGATTGATTTAACTCGACCTTATTATTTCACTATTTTCTTTAAAGTTATTACTTAACTATTTTAAGGACCAATTTTTTTAATTATTAGTTATTGCTAAACGTTGAACAATTGTTATAAAAATGATTGCTGAAAGGGTTGTTTCCTTAGTGATTGACTGATGAATGAAAAACCGGCCCTTACTGTTAGTCAGTTACTCAAATATTTTTGTTAGCTATTCTAGTCAGTAGATAATTAACACATTCTTAAAAATATTTGATTTGTTGATGTAGGTATCTACTTACCTACACGGTGTCAAAACAGTAACTCTATGGATCAGTTTTTCAATCACGAGTTAACTCCAATTAAGAGTCGATTGCCTACCTATGCGGCCGCGGTGGTCTACAGAACTTATCACTCTTCTAGGTCACCAAGGTTGCGGGCTCGAATCCCGCTCCAACCGTGAACACAGTGTTGTCCTACTAACAAGGTTTAGTAAACAATTGTCAAAGTTATGTGCAGATGGTTAATGACGACAAGCTACAACCAACGACAACAAAAAAAAAATTGTCTGATGATTGAAATTGTTCTTCTTATAAAGATTTTGTGGCTCTTTATAACAAGCTATTAAGTCGAGTCAAATTAGGTTTTTTACTTCGGAACCCACAACAACAGAACTGATTTCGATGAAACCTTTATTTTAAATATTTGTATAAAATCTGAAACATTCCGGTTGGCGCACTCAAGCATTTTTATTTGTTTAAACAACTTATTAAAACAAAATACGGTTGTTCGGGAAATGGTAAAAATCTCTCAAGAACGTATAAACCACGTCAAAATAATGCTACAAGTTCCTATAAATGTTTTTCCTACGATGATTTTTCCTCGTCTGTTGAGATATTCACCCCCAAAGTTGAAAAGTAAAATCAATTTTTTTAAATAACATTTTCCGTTGAAATTTAATAATTTTTGGGACACATACGTAATAGATAAAGGTCTTTAAAATGGTTGAATAAGTTTTTGATATCAGCTCAGGAGTGTCAGATTGCACTATTCCTAATCTTTCTAACCTCAACATTTTTCAGAAGTTTAGGTTTTTAAATTTTTAAGGTCATTTTCGGATTTCCCATACTTTTCAGAATAAAAAAGGTACTCTTGTTTAATTTCGATAAAATAAATCATACATAAAGCATAAGAGATGCAGAGTATTCTAGATAGGAGTAGATATTATTTGAACTCATTTGAAAACACAAGTTACACAAAATCTTAGGTAATATAAATTGTACCAAAATAATATATTAAGTACCTACGTATTTAATTTTTTAAATACCTATTTAGAATTAGTATAAAAATTCAAATTTGTTAAACTAGATACGTACTTAAATGCTTCAGTTGCAATACTTGTAATATGTATCTTTAAAATTGAATAAATATAAATAGGTAACTCGAAAAACTTACTTGAAAACGATATGTATCTACTGATATAGCACGGCTAAATTTTTTGGAGGGCTTCAAAAAAAGATACAAATCATTGTGTTAAAGGGATAACGAAAAACACTATCTATTTTTGTTTAAAAGTCGTTGTAGTAATAGATGCATGATTAATATCCAGTATCATTGGCCTTTAGTTTTATAATTCCTTTTAAATTTAAAAATATGTTTATATAGAGCGAGTCAAAAATATGGAATATATCAAATAAAATTGAAACAAATACATTTTTGTAAAAATACTGAAACACGTCGATTTTATGTATTGAAAATGCACATTTGTACAGTTGCGCCGCTCTAAGTTTACTTGTGCCCCCACCACTATATGTTTGAAAAATAAATGTGGAATAACAACTCCTGCATTTTTTGTCTTTGTCTTTCACACAGTTTAGTAACAAGGAGCGACAACGAGTTTGTCGTGTTATATTGATATAAATGTGTAATCATAGAACGGCGCGATTGTTTGTCGAAATCATCTTTAAATATTCCTTTGTTTTTAACCCCTGATTTTTTTGCACGATTTGGATAGATCATTCGCCGTGTTCCTAGTTGTGGTATAGAAATTTTTAGTTATTAAATGTTCGATTGAGTGTTGAACTGAGGTAATTAAGACGGTATTGTAATTCTAAAGTAAATATTAATAGCTACCATTTTTACACTATTACTTAAGAGTATCCTACTAAAATTTGAACTTTCTAATAATTACTGGACACTAGATAACAAGGACAACTTTGGACAACTGGACTGGACGATTGTTATATTACCAATTATAAATGGTGGTGCTATATGGGACTGGTAAATGGAGTTATTTGGAAATCCTAATATATGTTATTTTGTGCTCAGATTGCATCAAAATGATGAAAACTTATCATCGCAGGGACCAACATTGTAGAACTGGGAAGAATGTTATTTGTTACCGCACACATAAAAATGAAGTCTTCAATCAAAAAAATATGCGTTTGTTTGCCACGAGTAAACATTAATTTCAAAGAAGAATTTTATTTACTTGCTAACATTGTTCCAAAAAAATAAATATATTTTCTCGCTTGAAATAATATTACAAGTTTTAAAACAAGAATATCATGGTTTTAGAAAAAGTGATGACCTACGTACTTGATTGGAATGAATTTTTTTTTTTGTATTTATAAAATCATTTACCGCAATTAGGGCCGATCTTTTCATCTCTTGGTAAATTTATCTGACAGGTATTTATCATAGAAACTTTTGTTCGAACAATTTATTGTTTCCATAAATACCTATCAAATAAATTTACCAAGAGATGGAAAGATCGGCTCGTATTAATTCTTTTATTGTATGAAGAAGTTGATGCGCTATCCCTTTAGTCGCAGGTTATTATTATACGTAAGTGCATACAATAGAATAAAACAAAGAATATGACGTGCTGGCGCTGTTTGTTCCCTATGTTGCGTTGGTGGGCCTCTCTTTGATATAGTCTTGGTTGAAACGTATAAGATGATTTCGTTCAAGAATACTTTCTATTTTATGTGAAAAACATGGTTTCCTTATTTGTAAGGTATATTCTTGCAACGAGGTAATTAAATAAGAAAATATTATTATTGGTAGGTACCTATCAAGCAATTCAGGTTTTTTATTTGTAACATTTCTAATCAATTCAAATAAATGTAATAACAAAGCAACAAATGTAAGTTGAGAAAATATATGTTCTTGTTTTAAGAAACCTGTTTTATGTGTGCGCTATTATAGTGAATCAGCATCCCAGCAGCGATTCGACAAGGTGGTTCCAATTTAACAATACATTGATAAAATACTTTTTTAAATATCGCCATGGCTGAGGCCTATTTGGTTTATAAAAATATTTAACATTCCTCGATAGGTGAAAATGATAACTATTGCTTCAAATCATTGACTATTCTTATAACTTTCCCAAATGTATAAAAGGTCCATCTCAATTTTTTTAATCCAAAATTGCGTTCTGCAATATATGGAATGGACTAAATAGTCCCACTTTACGAGGTTTTATAGAAACCATGCAAGATATTAAATTTTGCCAAGAGTAATAATAGTTTCTAAATTAAACTGTCTATCGAAACCATTTAACAAACTCCAAAAGTCAGTAGTGTACGTATAAAAAAATTGTTGATAAAACACTGAGTCTATGACCCCTAAAAATAAACACCCTGTATGTTAATTTGAATAAGGCAGCATGTGTTTGTTAGCAATACTTGTACCAAATTTAAAGTTTTTAAGTTAAGTCGTTAATAAGTTATTTTGAAGAAAGTATGTAATAATACGTCCTTTCAAGGATCTGTATCTCGAAAAGGATGCAATTTGAGATATAGATAAGTTGTGGGAAATCTGCATATTTTCAATTCAGGAATCTGTGGTCAAGCCTTGTATAGACATTTCAGAGACACCCTGTATATGTATAAAAATGTAGTGTGACTGACTGACTGACATATCAACGCCCCAACCTCGAACACTGATCCTAGAAACGTGAGACTTGGAGAATATGTTCCTTTTACGATATAGGCCACTAAGAAAAGATTTTTCCAAATTTCACTCTTAAGGGGACGAAAAGAGAAAGGTTTTTTCTTTAAGTTTGATCGGTTCGTCCGTACTTGCTTACTAACTTTGAATTATAAAATTTGTAGGATACGTTTCTTCAAGTATTTCTAATCCTTCGCAGACGAAGTCGCGAGTAAAAGCTATTCGATTATATTTACATAACAAGAAGGTAAACATTTCGTTTGACTTTATCAACGTTGTTAAAACGGCGACTCTGACGTTGCCATCTTATTTTTACGATTTACCTATAAATTTTTAATTACTAACAATAAATACCGATCATGGGACATATTTCTAACAATTACTCGTAAAAAGCAGCTATTATTAGAAGATAGAATTCAGCGACGGAAATTTACTGCATATTGAAAAACTAAACAACAAAAATGTATACATTTACTTTACGTATAGGTACCTATATTACCCTAACGTACATAAATATTTATGGAAGAGCGTCGCTGTAAAACACTCCCCGCTAAATTAGTAATTACTACCGAGGGAATATAAGTGACATTACAAAAGACATCGTTTGCCTTCTCAGTGACTGTGGCTTCCACATGTGCTACCCATTATAGAATTTTATTCTACGAAAGGATTTCTATCCCATTCGTGCTCCTTGTAGTTTGAGAGCATAAGGAGGACAGCTAACAGAGAAACTCCGATAAAAGGGCGAAATGATTGCAACCCTTGCTTATCGCGAATGGTAATACCGTTCCGAATTCACTCGCATATGGCTGGTTTAGTTGGGATTACAGCGAGTTTCTTATCCCCAGAGATGCTCTTTTATAGTCACATATGAACTCTTCTTGTTAATGGAATCGGTGTAATTTCGAGAAGTTTGTGGTTATTAGAAACAAGAGCTTTCTTGTATAAACATTTTTAAAATCGACACGATCGGATTGCGAATAAAAGTGATCAATTTTTAAATTTTAACAATGACAATTAAACTATTGTCTTAAACAATAAATTGATAATAAAAATTTGTTAAATGCGATATTTTTAACACTGATTTACATAATTTACCGTGCGGATTAGTACGTATAATTTCCAAAGTTTCTTTCGTTTTAAAGAGAGTGATGATAAGAAACGATAATTATTATTTGTAAATTAAATGTTATAAACTGACGCGAAGCGCTGACTATTATAAATGAAAGATGATGAATAATGTTTAAATAATTTTGATTGTTAAAAATTATATCTAAGTATAGTACATAAACCTATTAAAGATTTTTTATAAGAGAAATGGGATAACGTTGAGAAGTGGCCGACTTTCTGAATGCTCCGACACATCCTCGTTTCGGTCGTTTTTGATAGGGCTCGAAACAGACCACCCTACGTAAATTATTTGACAAATTCAAATAGTATTTCTAAAAGTGTTTAAAAATAATACTATTCGTATTATGTACTATATAATATATAATATACATACATATTACATACATGTAATATTATGAAGAACTTTTTAAAATCATTTAGCTTGTCATTCAAAAATTAGTAAAAATGGGTTTTATTATGTTTTACGTTATACGTAAGTAGTTGTTACATGCAATGACTACAGTATTTGATTTACTTATAACATTGAAACAAAATTATTTGAACGGCAATATCTATACAATTTTAAGTTAGACATTTACAGTGATTTACTAGTTTCATCTAAATTCGGGTCACGTATCCACAGGAAACAACCCTATTGTTTGAAGACATATCCAAATCAAAGTTATTGAACGATCCCATCGACAGATGTGACTTATTTTGGCTTATACGAGGTTTTATGGAAGGGTTGCTCGGGTCTATTATTTCGCACTATTATTAAGGGAAGTTAATGACATTTTCATTAGTTTATTTTATGCATCTACGTATGTGCCGCGTCAAGTTGATGTTTAAAATGGGCGTCTCGTTTTAAAACGTTTCCAATTTGATTTATTGTTGGTCTGGAAACATTCTGTTTAAGAAGTGGGAAATGGGACGCTTGACCTGAGCTGTAATTCATCCGAAACAGTGTCAGATCTGCATACGCCTGTATAAATCCTAAAAGGGAAACAAAATGCAATAGGATACCTTTACAATTTCGTCCATCGAAAAAGTTTCTTATAATATAGATATAATATACCAGATTTCGAAATTGTACGATTGTCTATTTATAAAACTAGAGGCGGGAACATTTCGATCATTGATAATTTTGCAATTTCATTTTAATAGCAATATATAATTCTTGAACTATATACCTATTAGATATTTATAACATTTTATCTATACAAGGTGTTTTTGAATTAATGTGTTGTAATAGATATTTTCATTTATTTGAAACATTTTGAGTACCTATTCGACTGATTGCTAAGGATAGACAATTTATCAAAATGATTGCAAAAATATTTATTACGTCAGCCCCTAGAAACGTTTTTTTTTTATTATCGTAGTAACCTTGAATGTCAGCAGAGATAACGGTTCTTTCTTACAATGTCACTTGCTGAAGTTTAAAGAAGAACTGCCTGTTTAATTTTGAGGATAAACTAACCCCCTTCCCCTCCCCCGATCCTCAAAATTAAACTTATTTTTACAATTTTTTGTTTATATTAGTTTCATTGTCACCTACATGTAGCTTTCTTCCGTGACATTAATTCAATAACACTCTGTACATGTGGTTTGTATGTATAACATGTATGTGAAGTTATATATGTATCGTTTTAAAGAGAATTTAATACAATATTAGAATACTAAATAATAAATAGGTACGTTCCATTTAAAACTTTAAATGTGTTCGCTACATCTAAAATATTTGATGCTTTATTGTTTTCCTGATTTTGAAAAATAATCAGTTGAACAACTTTCGTATAGGTATTTATATATATATATATATATATATATATATATATATATATATATATATATATATTTTTGATATTCTTACAATAGCCGAGATATCTGACGTGACAATAAATTAAACAGAGTTGGCAATTAACGTTTAAACAATTACCTATTTATTGCAATGATTTAGTTCGCGTGTATCATAATATAATTATCTATTAATATCTATTTCCTGCGCTTTAATTGTTCCTCGTAGATACATACATTAGATATCCTTTGATAGATAGATAGATGTTTGAAGATATTTTTCAAGTGACACAATAAAAACATCTATTTATTTAATTGATTACGCGATAAGCTGCCAAACCCGTTTTTATTTTTCAATTAAAGTGTAATAAACTGTTTTCAAAGTGAGGACCTCTTATCGATATGTTATCTAAAAATTGTAATAACTTGAGTTTAGTTATTCGCGAAATTATTCAGATGACAACGTTTTGAAGGCGTGACAAGAAATTTGCCAAGTATTAATTCCTCTTAGATCGCAGTAATACTTAGGATTAAAGGATCATTAAAATTATGCTCTGGAATTATGGTATAAAACTTGATAGCGCATCCAAGATTATCCAGGATCAGGCTCTTAAAGAAAGTACTCCGGATTTACTCCAGGAACTAACGTTTTTTCTCTAAAATGTATTTCCCGACATCAAATGGTAGCTTGATTTACCGCATTGTCAAAGATTAAGAAAATTATTTTAAATTCTTCATAAGCCTTTTAAAAGTAATCTCCGAATAAAGGTGCTTATATATATTTTTTCCCTTTCGAAAGTTGTTTTGTATAAATATGTAAACTATTATAGTTGCTATTAATTCACGGATTTTCACTTCTCATGCTTTAATGTTTATATTTATGTGCATACCACCTGGCGGTGTAATATGCGACTGATAAATGACTTCCTAAAATCCAAAAGGAAGCCTAGATTAAGGGCTTAGTGGACGTGTCGCGAGCCTGGTGGCGAGAATCATCCCCTCTCGTAGCGATCACCCCCAAAGTCTGAACGGAGTCAGGTGCGCCGCCGTCGCTTGTAAAACGTGACGTTATTAGTGTTTTAAAGCCCCGCGTGTGAGTGTTTAAAAATCCCGGAAAAAATTGGATGGATGATGGTGGAATGATGCTGTCTCGATCCTCTTAGCATAGCAAAATTCGTTAGCACGAGAGCAGCATACCAAATCTTTATACTTTCAGGCAACTCAAATTTGTGTAGGTAGCTGGAGAATAGATATAATCGTTCAAAAAATTCTTAAAGTCCACTTTTTAAAGTACAAAATAAGTTGTTCTACTTATAAGTATCTAATTATACTTATGTATAGGAGTAACTTCATTAAAATATGCAGTTATACAGACTGTCCACAGGGCGGGCGTTCAATAGGTAATTTTTTGGCAATTCATACTGAGATTGTTTTTTGTTGTATACAGGGTAGCTGTTATGTATAAAATCAAAGCGCTGTTGCCAAACCTACCTAGGTGTGAAATTTTTAACATTTGAATTCTAGATTATTCTGCATACTTAAAAAAACATTTATGCACAGTTTTTGAGCATGACTATCATCATAAATATTTTTAAATGGCAAATAAAAAAATGTGTTTCTATTTTTTCTTATGTAATCCCATATAAATTTAAGATGGTTAGATAAAAAATAAGCTTTCTAATGACGAATCGTATAGTCCATGTTGCCATTTAAAAATATTCAAGACGGCTGTCGTGCTCAAAAACTATACAAGAAAAAAATGTTTATGCGCAAATGTGTGAAATAAACTCTAATTTATATCTAAAACCGTAACAGCAATTATGTATGCAACTATGATATCTTGATTATTTTATAAAGATACAAGAAATTAAAATAATCACAATTATAATGTTATCGACTCTGCTTTAATTTTTATCTATCAATCTTTCTGTGTAAAAAATAACGATTATTTGTTTAAAATCTATAAATTTTCAGATAATCGTAATGTATACCTACAAAAAGTAACTATTGTATAAAAAAATTATTAAAAAATAATAAGAAACATTTCAATATCATTATATTAATTTTATTCTTTGGCGAGTAACACTGTTAATAGGAACCTGATACTATGAAAACATTTCTATAGGAGAAATTCTAACTTTCCTTGAATAAATAGAAGGAGTGACTTTATAAGCACACTTATAGCGGAGATACAATAAGCCTTTATAGGTCGCAGTACGGGGAGACCAATCGGTGAACCAAGCGAAGTCAAACAAAAACATTGTTAATATGTATTGTTTATGCGAAGTATGCACATACGTAAAATTGAATAACCATAATATATTCAATTATAATTTAATGTACCTAACCTCTTTGTTTTTTTAGAAAAATCATGATTAAATTATTCTTTATGTATATGTTAAACACCGTAATTTATTAGTTCAATAATTTCATTTTATTTAATTTTTTATTTTAATGTTTTTATATATTTTTTACAGTTTTTTTTTCGATAGCGTGTTGTTTGGTGCGCGTTAATAAATAGTTTGTTCATATTATTAGTTTAGCTTTATTTCTTTTAAAGTAAAGATTATAATGTATTTTATAAGAGTCCCCCCCCTATAAATATTTCTAGATGATATATCTACTAGTTATTTTAGAAAAAAACAAAAAATAGTATACAATTAATTCTTTAAAAATTCTTATTGAAAATACTTATTGAAATTGTACCATTAAATAAATTTCGTATGGAATAACTTTTCATCAACGTTTTATCTTTAGGAAGGAGTATTCTAAGGTTTTAGATCTTATAAATATTTTGATCCATAAATTCTGACGTGCAGACATCACTACAATAGCTACCTATGTACCATTACAAATTTTATAAATCCTTACTTACAATAAAATTAGATCTAAAGTGGATTATAGACAGTTGTCTAGCTATTTCGTATATAAATAGTTCTATTTTAAAGTTAAACGGATCCTACTAAACAAAAAGTTTAAAATCTTGAAATAGCTTAAATTATAATGCAAGTAAAGATTTAACTATTAACGAAAAGATGTCGAATAACATTTGTAATGCAATAAAATTGCCATAAGTAAGTAATATCGACAATTTCCGGTTTAGCGGGATTTAAAAAAATTAAGTTTCAATTTAAGGTTTATTGAAAAGTACCTACCTATGCCAAAATATCGCGTTTTTGAAACTTTAAAACCGTTTTCAACATCTTTATAATACGAACGATCATATGATTTCTTCGATTATTGTATTATTATTGTGACTCGTTTTATGTCTATTTATTTGAACTTACTCTGAAGCGTAACTACAATAAATGCACTATCTACTGAACATCTTGCATATAATAAATTATATTAATTTTAATAAAATGATATTTAAATATTCATCCTGCAATTATAATATTAATATAAACAAGAATTGAAATTAAACAAACATTTAAATAGATATATGTACTACATACTTATTGTTAGTTAGTTTTAAACTTTAATCTATATTTATAAATAAAACATATTTGCTAAAGAGTTTATAATATGAAGCAATATTTGTTGATTAGGTATTTGCATATTTAAAAAATAAAATAACAACAGTTTAATTTTCTTTAAACTTCCTAAATGGTATAATAATTAATTGTGCGTGGCGGGGACATTTTTATGTGGTTCAATAAAATTGCGTTTATCTATGCACGAAGTTTAAATAAAGAGCATTGAAAATAATGAAAAATTGTGAGAATTTCAGAAATTGTATGAGAATGTAGCAAGTGTCAGATCTCGCATATACCTATGACAGCGCCCCTATAGCTATAGATTAACGAATTATTCCATCTCGCTGGCCCCATTTTAGTCACTACCCTATAATACACGTTTCCATTCTGTTATTCTCAAGTTTTAACTCGTAAACGGTTATGGAAAGTTTGATTGATCGACTAAACTTATAAAAGAGCTATCAATGTAGTATTGAATAAATGTTTTGTACGTAACACGCATGAATTAGCTGCCAAAATGACACACTGATATCATCAATGCGTTAAGAGGAATTAATTGCATTGTTTAACGGCGACCGTATTTTATTAATTGTTGTTGTCGAGAGAACTATTGACGATTTTAACATTTCTATATTTAAATTCTGTTCTTCTGCTAAATCTAAGCAGGTAGTGGATGTTTCGTTTAGAATACTACGCTTTGTTGTTACAGTTGCTTTTAAAGAAAAGAAAAAACGTAAAACACTACAATCTAATTCGGGGAACACCAAATTTATTTTTAACTTTCTAGATCATCTTGAATACGTTAGTCGAATTTGGGTGGAATACTTGTTAGTAATTATAAGTAGTATACAGGGCGTTTCGAAATTCGCGCATACGGAAAATAGAATGATAATATTTAAGGACCGCCAATCGGTGGCGGTTGTTTTGAATATTTGTTAGTGCTCGTCAAGATTTAAGTCGTAATGGCTTATTTTCCCTTAAACCAATGCATCTTCGCTGTGTAGAGAAATCGATTGAAACCAAAAAGCATTGTAGAGACGCAAAGACACTTTAGACGTGAATTTCAAGTACCTAGACATGATAAATGCTAAAACAAGAAACAAAAATCTCGAATTGCCTCAATCACTCTCATGTAATGGAAAATTTCATCGAAAGGTGTCGAGAATGTTTGAATTGTAATGGCGGTTATTTAAAAGATATGTAATTTTCAAAAAATAATTAAATGTATAAATAGTTAAATTTATTAAAAATTATCGCAACATTTTGTTCAAAACGTCCACCGTCTGCTGCTAAACGTTATTGCATTGTTCGAACCGAGTTTTAAGATTTGATTTACGTAGCCTTACTAAATTTATACATTTAAAATTGAAGATAAATATTTGTAATGGCCCTATTTGACCTACTTTCTAAATTTTCAAAGTCACGATAATTAGAAACGCATTGGTCTAATCGAAAAATCGTAAAGAAACTTTTTATTCAGTTTTTATTGTATAATATCATTCTACTTTACCGCATTATTTAATCAAAAATATTTTCAAGGAACAAAGAACAAGAATCATAATATTGGTATTATTTACTATTCGCTGTTAAAAAGTAACATTCGACCGTAATACGTAATGTAAAATTTTACAAAAAAGTATTAAATAAGTAATAAAATGCTTTACCGGTTGCATATAAATGACATCTATTTTTTAGGAAATACTTATCTAAATTAACAGTTTTAATAAGGGCAATACAGAACCTTGGTATACATTTCTTTAATGGTAATTTCGTTATTTAAATATATTACGATGTGTGCACAGACGCACGACATTTCATTGTTGTTTTATTTGCCTATCTTTATGAGTTCGTGTGTTACTGAATAAATATAATTTGAGAAATATACCCACAATTCCACAAATACTGCATATTTGAGACCTATAAATACTGTGAATTGTGTAATTTTTATATATCTTTCCCTGGTAATGTAATTTGATTTAGTACCTCAGACGACGAATTTTCAATTTAAAATTATCAAATTAACTAATAACTACAATTATTTTTCAGACAAATAAATTAACCATTTTCTATGAAAACAAAATTTAAAACGAAAAATAAATGATTTGATGACCTGATGTAGATTTTTAGGTAAACAAGTTTGTGTTTTACAATCGAAAGAGCGCAAAAAATAAAAATTTGATATTAATTTATTGATTTCGTCCATTGGGTTCGTGAGTTACACAGCACAAAGTTGGTATTTTATACGTGAAATTGCAAAATTAGTAAAGATTAAAAATAGTACTCGTACTATTACCAGATTCATAGTCAAGACACCTTCAAATGCATAAAATAAAACTTATAGATTTTTTTGTTGATGGTTTCTGATTTGAGTTAGTGGAGATTTATAAATAGGGTTTATGGCATTCACAAACATGCATGATTGTAGCAGGATTCGAACCCGCAGCCGATGGAAAGTTAAGCGAGTGATTAGCTCTCGAGATATGTCTTAAACAAGTTATTTTTTAAATAGATGAATGTACTTATAAGGGACGTTTTAGCCATTTTTAGTAATTATTGCTTAAATAAGAAAAATATGTTTGCACGAGAATAAAACAATATTTTTATTTAAAATCGTTAATATATTTAATAATATTATTAAAGTAGAAATCATTAGAACGATAACAATGGGAAATCTTTTAATACCCTCTCTATACGTAGGCATAAAGGGTAATTATTTAACTGGATCTTTTCCTTTTTTTTGGCATAGTCTCTCTCTCTTTGTTTTTTCACATCATAGTGGATGATACCTTCCTCATCCAATATGTTCCCGCTAGTTGCACTATATCATTCTACCACTTCGTTATTCTGTGGACAATTAACCGACATTTCGCTTTCCCATCCTTGGTTTCCAGGTTAATTATTTTTCTCCATCTCTCATCATTGCGCCTCGTTAGATGATATGTTCTGTTGTGAATTTTACTATTTTGCTAATAAGTAGACTGTATTTAAAAAAAAACTACTTACCCTCTTTTCATTACACGACACTTTGTCAAGTGGACGTAGGAAGTTAGGGATAGCAAGGATCTTGACTATTTTTACAATAAACTTTTGGAACTACCACTGTGAAATTACCTATCAAATTACTATGAACAATTATAATGCCCGATTACTAGACATCAATTTCACAACTCAACTTTCTGTTTATTTAAAAACCATTTTAAGGTCGTTTAGTGCTTTGCGAGCGACTTGCGACCTCTATTGTTATACCTATTAATATAAATTTAGTGCCAGAGCACGATTAGCCATTTCAATTTCGGTATGGTCATTGTTGCAAAAGTTTGCCCCAGTGTTTCATAAAAAAATAACAACCAAAATTGTTATTGCTTTTGATCTTTATTAGAATTCATTTAAAGTCGTAATTTAAAGTTTTGTTTACCGTAAAGATAACTAAAGGATGTACTAGAAAATTATCTCATGCACGACACTGTTGTACTCATAAACAAAAAGATAAAGTTTTAAAATATATGACTGCTGTAAATGCTACGTGTGATGCTTTTAACTTTCTTCGTAATGTTCACTTAGTAACCACAAAATATTAGTAACAGTTAATATATCTATATTTAAACGATTCAAAAACATTTAGGTAAAATTAATTTCTTCAGTTAGCATTTAAATAATATTCGTACAGACTGCTGGTAAGTTTACGTAAAATGTAATTAACCTTCTTACATAGTAAGTACTTAAAATTCGTTATTCTTTTATAATTTAGGTGTGATTATTGTTTGCTTATCTTAAACATTATTATTACCCACTATTTCTAGACTTATATTGCATTAAATTACGAAATTTGTATTGACTCCCTTTAGGAAATGAGATATTTAGATTATTCGATGTGAATGTTAGTGTTCAGTTTTTTTAATTAGGTAAAACAGTGACTAGTTAAGGCCGCTCGAGAATTTTTGCGGCGACCGTCGATTCTATCGCATAAGTATCGAAATATAAACATAGTAGAAGGCACTTAAGCGATTTCATTTTCACTTCTCTTAGCACGTTACGAGTAAGAAAAATATGTTGCACAAAAACGACTTTCCTTCTATTTACAATTAGTTGTTTTTAACTACAACGCAGGTACCTACAGATTCATTTATTTTTAAAGAGTCTTGTCGTGGGCACTCTACTGAATTTCGAAATATTGCGCCGCAAATTAAACTTGCTATTGTCTGGTTTTCCTCGTAATTAATTAAACTTCAAGCCCGCATAACTCATTTATTTATTAAATTGGAAACGTTTGCAAAAAATATCTTGTTTCTACTACGAAATAGAAATTTATTTTTAATATCTTCATTAATTTGATAATTTCGTCAATAGGTGCTTTAAATAATTTAAAGTTTAACTTGTTTAGAGCGGCCTTAATATCAAAATAGCGCGCTAGTTAAAAAATAAACGTAAATTTATTAACAAAATTATTCAAAATAACCTATAAATAAACGCATATCCTAGTACACTCTGCTTATTTGCAGACAGAATCCATACTGTGTGTAAAGATTAGAGAGCGATTAACTAATGATTGTTTTAGCTTACAGTTAATGCTCTTATATATCATTAATCATGACAAAAGGATCCCAAAATGTTTTATAATACTTGTTTCTCAACAATGAAACTCGTTAAAAGACGTATTAACTGATGAAAATCGATTAATTCATGCACACCGTACCAAATAGAACTGAATTAACTTTAATGAATCACTACTTAACAGAAAAGATAATAAAATATTAAATTTAGTAAATAAACTTAATAACTTTTAATACGTAGTACCTCAGTATAAAATATTACACCGGGATAAAGTGAATTAGGTATAGCAAACAATAGTAATGAATTATATATAAATATAAAATAAAAACAGTTTGTCACGCTTATAATTAAGAATATTGAAATATTCATTCCTGTTATACAAAAAAATGATAACGATTATCAACGTGTTTACTTTAATTTTTTACCTAATACGTTTTCTTAAGGCGAAACGGAACTCACTAAATAAAAAACTTAAAAACTTGAAATAGTTTAAAATTATAATGTAGATAATAATTTATCTACTAACAAAAAGGCGATTGATAACATTTTGCAGTACAATAAACTGCCGCGAATAGAGAAAATCGATAATTTTCGGGTTGGCGCGATTTTAAATATTTAATCAATTTACAATTTATTAAAAAGTATGCAAAAAAAATGTCGCGTTTTTAACAGAAAAGGTTTGATAATGCATTATTCTAATACCATAATATCGGTGGACGATTTGGCAGAACATCGTAAGCGACAAAAAAGCAAATTTTACAGGAACGCACATTTTGTGTTGTAGCTTAACTATAATTATAATTTGGGGCACGTTTGTATCAAATAACGTATTTATATTACGATGCAGTCGCTGGTTTTTGTTTTGTACGGAGGTTAGATACTATCCTTGAACGAGATATCATGACAGAGTGTCGTAAGTGCTATACATTTCTTGTTTTACGTCGTCACAAACGTAACTTCTGCACAGAGAACTTAATGTACCGCAACCACGTTTCGTAATTACATCTCAGGCAGTGGTTATTTTGTTGTTTTTCCATGATTATCGCACTATGTTTTTTGTGATGATGGCGATTGAACGTATGGCAACGTGTCACAGTTCATTGCTATATGTAAGTCTGCGCGGTGGCAACGCGTGCTGAATACGAGCTGGTGGGACGCGTTGTTGCCCGTTTACACGGCAAAACACGCAATTACGGAAATAAAAATTTGATTTTTCTGGTTAAAAAAATCGAATTGTTGCTACTAAATTTTACTAAACTATACGCATAAAATTGTAAGAACAACAAATTTTCGAAAAAAGTGCGAATGCCATCGATATATGCTTTTTGTAGTATTTTGTATTCACATAAAGGGAAAAATGTGGTAAAGAATTTTGTGGCATATAGGTTTAATGACATTTTTATAAATTGACGCCTATAGAAAACAGTTAGATATTGTACTAAACTTGCATACGCGGCGAAGCGTTAGCTATTTCTAATTATGTTTTTTGAAAATTAACTGTCAAAAATATTTACGACTATTTGAATATTTTTATTATCTCTTATTTAGATAATGAGAAGTAGTGACCTTATTTTTCTATAAACAAAAAAAATGCTAAAAGTATTTAAAATTTCTAAACTTTTTTACATACCTACACATAGATAAGTAGGTATTTATATCTTCGACTTAAAAATAATTTATTAGACAAGGAAGCGCCACTTCAATACTGTGTCATTCATTAAAGTGTTAATATGTTGCTTCACAAAAGAGATTTATTACTGACGAATTGTTTGCAAGTTAAAATTTCATACATAAATCGTGAATTTCACATATAAGTATGTGCGACGTGTTTCACACTAGAAACAATATTGTCTCGTTTCAATTACGTTTCTCCTTATCACGACCTCGATTTCTTTAAATTTAAAATAATAGATATTTATAAGATGAGAAATTGCTAAACTTCTTAATGAAAAACTCACAGATTAAAAAAATTCTATAAATATGCACGTTTTATTTATTTTTTGTCTTTACGTTAATGAGTAGATACTTGCTAAAACTCAAACTTACATATAACAAAGTTGATAAATTAACCTTAATATGCTACACAGACTGGAGCATTTATTGTAAAAAAAATAAACTTCAAAAGAAGTTTTTACTATGTATTTTTATTTTAAATTAATGTTTGTTTAAAGAATAACATCAGATTATCATGTTCTTAAATTGCATTTTAAAATTTTCTAATTGTAATCTTTAAAACTCGATGTCTATAAAAGTTGGCACACCCGGTATATATACCTAACGATAAATCAAAATGCAGGATTTCCATTTTACGTTTTACTTCGTTAAAGGAGTTTTCGTAGACCATAAACGAAAGGAATATTTTATAAGAGTTTTTGTAAAGGATCGATAAAGGACTGTACTAATATTTTTGAAAAAAAGCGTTCGTAATAATTTACTAACTTTACGAATACCCTTAAGTAAGTACCTATTCGAAAATGTAAAAAAATGTCCATCGACCTTTGGGATATTATAACGTGCTATTTGATAAAGACACTAAAGAAGTATAAAAAAAAGTACCTAACTTCTGCTGTATATTTTTTAATTTCACTTTTCAGATTAATGTAAGCATTTAATTTCGTAATTTTCAAAAACTGCCCTCAGGGGGAAAATAGTGAACAAACAATTTCTGGGAAAAAACTTGAATTTGAATATTTGTTATTGAAATCAGCAAATGTTTATTTGTACCTTTTTGAGGCATGTATTAAAGATAACAAGTCCAATTAATAACAAGTAATTTGAACTCATGGTTTTGTAGATATTTGATGGTCTTGTCCACTATTAGTAGGTTAGTCCATTATTTTTGTCACCTCCCCTAATAGATGTTTAGAATAATTGTATTATAATAATTGTATTTTATTGTTTACGACAAAAATTCTATGTAAATACCTATATATGTACCTATATGTTGAATTTATATACAGAGTGTCTCTGGATCTAGTGTACCATGAGTTTAGGAGAAAAATAAAATTATTGTGCTAGGAAATCGGAAATGGTTTAATTGAGACTTAAAATTAACCGTAAATGTTAGGTTATATTTAATATTCAAGTATTAATTCACTTTTAGAACAGTTTAATAAGATCAAATAGTGTTTTAAACACCTTGTAGGGCAGAGAGACACTTTTGAATAATCAACCATTTTCTCTCTAGAAAGGGTATAAGTAGGTAAATTTTTACACTATAAACATCATTATAATGTTTAATAAGTGACCTTCAATGTGAGTGAATATTCCAGTATTTTGGTCAACTTTGGTCACTTTTGTCTACTTACGTCACTTCTTTTCGCACACACCTGGACTATTATCCGATATAATTTTGTAATAGTGGTGGTGGCGTTAAAATAGATATATTCTCAATTTCGGTAAATGAATCATTTTATTCAAAATTTCTAAATATTCACCAAACCTCCTGTGTCGACATCGTTGTTTATTGTCAACATAAAACAAATTACCAGTATTCCCGGTAACATATTTTGTAAATTATTCGAACAATACTGTACATGTACTATATGGCTTATTTAATTTCTCAATTAATTAATAAAAACGAATAACTACTTACTAAGTTTTGGTAGAAAATAAGTTAAATTGTAAATACATAGTAAGGAACATTTCTTTTTTTATTATACTTTTATTAACACTTACGTATAAAAATGGTTATTCTGCATATTCTATATTTATCTACCTTGCAAAAGCACATTTAAGTAATTTACATCTGTCTTAAACACATGTTAAACACCTTAATGGAGATACACATTCTTGGAAGAATCATGTAAATTTCTCCTTATACTATTCTTGTTGACGAATTGCTTTATGATAGAGATTTAAAATGAAATATTTGCTACAAATGAAAATTTAACATCGACTGTGTCGAAAATTGTGGTTATCACTCTGTATTTAGTAGCTATATATAAATCATGCTCGTAAAACCGTCAACCACCATAAGGTAGTCGATGCATCTTCCAGCATGTGTTCATTTTAGAATGTTCGGAAAAATTGTCTGGTGACAAGCTCGGTTAACACCAATTAGCGTAGGAGGGACCGTCAGGATAATGTGTGAACTAATTTTAAGCGCCTAATTCTTATTTATGTGAAATAATTAAGAACTAGATGATTATAATCTATAATTTAGAAATTTTTAGTGCACCTATACATTTCGAGAAATACCTATATTTAACGCAATTTATTACTAAATATTGATTTATTTATAGTTTTTAATCAAAAAATTTAATTACGCAATTGTCGATAAATAAAATACAGAGTATTTTGAACTCCTACTAATGCTTACTTATGTTTGGTTTAAAAGTAGGTGTAACGTAGTGCTTGTATTATATGTAACTATGTAGGTACCTATATCATTACCATCTTTTAACGTTCTGAAATTTCACCTGAATTACTTTTATACATGTTTGTGTAGTAACTAAGGGATCTGAAAAGGCGGCGAGCAATGTACCGTATTATATTACAGTTTGGGCAGAGACCGGAGATTTCCGCGACGCTCACTCCGGAATGTCAGGGTCCGGGACAATGGACCATTCTCAGCTGCCTTTTCCTGCTACTCCTAGAAGTCGAACCCGAGATCGAAAAGGTGATAAATTTCTCATAACGTTTGTTTAGTTCTAAATAATAACTATGGTTAATAAGGTGTTGAAAGGTGGGTACGTTTTCCGGATAAATAATTTTGAAGTAAATCCACATAATCCTAACAAATCTCGTTGAATTTATAACTTAACTAAATTTTAGCACCTACTGCAACGTGGTGCACCTAAGTTGTAAATATGTTTCTTGGCAGATTTAAATCGCATTCGAATTTCTTAAGTAGCGTACCTATATCTAATACGTGTAGGTAGTGTAAAACGTACCTATCCTTTCTTAAAAAGTAAATTTCCGTAGCATTTCGAATTAATAAGAATATCGAATAAATTTATCTGACTATATTCAGACACGGTATTTGTTGATACAAGAAATTTTCCTTATAATTTATTAGTGGACATGTGGTGGCTTAATAAATAAAGATTAGCTGCTGTAAAGCTCGTGGATACAAAAATAAGCTTTGTTTATAAAGTTCTTGAAATTAAGTGAGTACAACTGACACTTAAACATTTTTTATTTTTGTGGTATACTCTGTGATTGTTAAATCCGCGATGCATTTTTTAGTTTAAAGTAAAAAAATATTGCAATAACAAAAACGATTTAATTTATGTACCAAGGCTACTGCTTATTATTTGACGAAATATGTGTATTTTTATTCTCAATTATATCCAGTTTAATAAATATTTACAAACACAAAGAAAATATCTATCTAACGATTTATTATCGTTATGAAACTTTTAATTATCTATATAGTTAAGATAGCAGCATCCCCCTATTAGTTCGTTAATTTTTCATATTCGAAAAATATTTTCTTAACAAAAAGTGTTCAGAATTACATGTATTATTGTAATTATTGTACATTTATTTTATTTCAGGGGCTATTAAGATTTGAACAGTAATATGTAACTTTTTATTTTTAAGTGATACCCTGTATATTTTTTACATTTATTTGGAAGAATTATCTTTTTTATACAGGGGATGTCACGCCGAGTTTTGGTTAAAAGAATATGGGAAAGTAATAAGAGTTGCGATTTGAAATTTTGCAAGTAATGGTTTCGGGTAACGTCCTTTCGATTTAAAATAATTTTAGATTTCCGCTTCTTCCGGTTACATCGGAAATATATATCAACTTCCTTATTTCAAACGAAATACCCTAAATTTTATTATTGATTCGTATTGTCGAGACTTTTTGTTTCAATAAATATTGCCTCTAAAATTAGTCCTTTTGGAATTATTTAATGTTCCATAAAACAATTGACAGCTGCAGGCCATTACAAACAGTTACGTTTGTAAGACATCTATACATGAACAGATTAAACATTTTAGGTAAATATATTGGAAAGTATGCTGCATCGAATGTTGTATTATAAACTTAACAAAATAATACTGGATGTTCAGAAAAAAATTCCAAACTTGTTATTCGAAAAACATTCGTTTATCGAAAAATGACAAATGTTGGCATTTCTGGTACCGAAGGGATCCAGTTTTCAATTTTTTCAATTTTAATCGTGTTTAATAGTGTAATTTTCTCACCTAACTCCACAATATTTTTATAACAGCGTATATAGAAAAGATAGTTTTCCAAAAACAATGTAAAACATTTTCATTTAAAAATAAAAAGTTGCATATTACTGCTCAAATCTCATTAGGTCCCGAAATAAAATAAATGTACAATAATGTACAACATATCATTCTGAATATCTTTTCTTTATAAAATATTTTTCTAATATGAGTAATCAACACACTAATAAGGTGTACTACTATCTTAACTTATCCTATAAAAATTACATATTCTATACAGTGTGGCAGAAATGTATGGAATATGCTAGATTCCTCAGAAAATAATTTTGTTCGCGAAAAATGTTTTAAATAAAAGTTGTTTAGTATTTTAATCTGCATCATCATTATGACAAAAATTCTAATTGTTTCGAAAAACAAAAGCACAACAATAGGCACTTTAATTTTTTTAAATGACAAGATACCCATACTTATTTGATAGAGTTTTTTTTCTTCTCTTTTTAATGATGCAAAGCTTTAACACCCTTACATCAGTAATATTTTTAAACAAACGCAAAAATGTACCTACTGTTTAATTTATTTTGACTGTCAATATTAAGAATAAATTCAAATTTTTGCACGAAAACTACAGTAATGTTCAAATTGTGTATCATTTACAACTTGGCAATAACGATAAATTCGTCTTCAAATCTTCGATATTCCCAGGTCTGTTAATTACACTCTTCATCGGTTAGGTATCTATAGCTAGGTATCTTTATCCGTTTATTCCAAATCTTTAACGCAACCAGAATTTTACTTACAGTAGACTGAGAAATGTAAAATTCGAAATTCCTGTTTTCTCCCATTTTTTCGTTTTTCAGATAAATGAGCCATTGCAAATTTTATTACACTATTAAAAGGTTGAATGTACAGTTGAATGCAAAATTACACACAGATTTACACACGGCACAACGAACAAATTATAAGATGTCTTACTACTACCTGCTACGTACCTACTTTTGATAGATTTATTCGTTGTGCCGTATATTACCTGAGCAACGTTCGTGATTCGAATATTAATTTTGCATTCGATTGTAGATACTCACGTAAATAAAAATTTTGTAAATTAATTAATAATTAATTAATTAATTAATTATTGCATTGGCATTTGTAAAATGCATTCAAGGCAATTGTTTCAGTAATTAAAAGCGATCACAGATGTCTAGGTGCTCGCAATTAGTTAACTAAATTTGAAATTACATCTTTGCGTGGTTTCTTTTTTTGAAGAAATTACTGATGGAATGGTATATTACAGTTTTGTATCGTTGCATTGAAAAGAAAAAATCTCTATCAAACGAGTAGGGGTATTTTGTCATTTAGAAAACTTAAAGTGTTTTTAGTTTCGCTTTTACTTTTCAAAAGAATTAGAATAAATCTTGTCTTCCGATGGAAACCTAAATACTAAACAATTTTTATTTAAAATATTTTTCGCCAACGTGGCATCTTTCTAAGGCAGGTACCTATATAACATATTTCATACTTTTCGGACACACTGTATGTTGCCAAAAATTTCCATCAAAAGTTACAACAATAATTTTGTAAAACACTTCATACAGATGAGTTACGTACGTGAATCATATAATCGCAGATATATATATATATAATATATATATAGAACCAACGATATGTAAGCAAAAAAGACAGTAAAAATAATTGTAAAATCTTCCGATCAGAGTTCCAGCCACTTTCCAAGGCTTAGCGGCTGAATTTTTAATCAGTTCCTCAAACAAGTACGGCAGATCGTGGCGGCGTTAGAAGAACGGGGATGTTTTCCTTTTATTTTTAAAGCTTATCGTTAGAGTTTTTCGTTTATTTTGTTTTAGTGAGGTCAGATTGAATTTAATTTGGAGCTTACTTAGATCACGTATTCTTAATTGTTTTATAACGCGAGGATTATCAAAATTCACGTTGATACGCTTTCCGAAATTATTTTTGTATTAGAACGACAAATTTACACGTATAAGCTTGAATCTCAATTTTAAACGAGAACCCGACTAACGATACAAAATTACGGGAAAAACTAGTTTTCGTACAAAGAAAATATTATGTACACTTATCTGGCTTATCGATACTTGATAAGACTGCTCCTCGACGAAAGATGATAGCGTTTGATAGGGTTTCTTTGAGACGCGGCCGCCTTCGATCAATCATGGCGATTTTGACAGCTTTTACGATTGGTGTTTGCCGACATCTTCACCTGTGAAATATGAAATGGTCGGTCCTTTGAATTTTCACACCTTTCACAGATAAAATTAATCTAGGAATGTACGTCGCTTTTATTTCAATAACTTTCTATGCCACGACTATAATTGTAATTATAAGAAGTGTAGTACTTAATTAGTTGATAGGTAACGAAAAATTACCCAAAAAAATAATATAAATTCTTCAGTACGTCATAATTAAGTTACTTAGATACATTTATTTAAATAATTTCGAATTGAAAATAACGCTACTAATAATTATTATTTAAGCTGAAATAAAAGTTTTTAAATTAATAGTTAATAAACATTTTAAGCATTCAATTTGTGGAATTTTTGCGATAACCAGAGAATGAAAAATAAATTATGACATAAAAGAATACAAAAAATTTTAATAAATGGTGATACGGATTTTTGTAACATAAGCCTATGAAATGTAAAGCCGTCACATGCTAGCTTGACAATAAGAGACAACATCAAAATATTAAATTCCCTAGTCCGTTAAAAAGTACTGATCTCATAAATTACAATCATTAATAAAAGTACCGGGTTAGGTACCCACTTTAGGGTCGGTTTTTTCATCTCCCAATAAATTTACTTGACAAATTTTTACCACGGAAACAATTGTTTGAACAAACGTTTCTATGGTAAATATGTGTCAATTAGTTTAATAGCCTTTAACAATATTACAACATATACGTAAATTGTTTTCTTTTTTGTTAACAGGTAGTCGAAATTTAACCGAAGTTAAAACGGAGGCCGTCGTAGGCGTAGAAGGAAACGAAACTGACGAAAGTAAAAATGATAAAAAGAGTAAACGGCAACGAAGACAAAGAACGCATTTTACTTCGCAACAATTACAGGAATTAGAAGCAACGTTCGCTAGAAATAGGTATCCGGATATGAGCACGAGAGAAGAAATAGCGATGTGGACAAATCTCACAGAAGCTCGTGTTAGGGTGAGCGCAATGTTTATCAGATATTTTATTATTTTACTGTACTTTTATGCATAAAGACAAACAGCAAAAATCTATTCCAGTGAAAAGATAGTTTCATTTTTCGGGATCATTTTTATTTAAATATCTTTCAATCATCATTTCTTTGAAAATATATAATTTATAGGTGTAGCAGATAGACATTTAAAATACTTTCACTTTACATTTCTCGATGATTTATTTAGCAGATTTTTAATTATTTGTTCGTTTTCGAGACGAGCGAGTTTAATTTGTTAACGTCTACAGATCGAGTTAAAAGGAGGGAATGTATCAAATAAAATTGAAACAAATGAATTTTTATAAAAATCCTAAGTCACTTCGATTTTATTTTTTAAAAAAGGACATTTGTATGTCAAAATCATCTTGAGATTCATTTGTTTTTAAGTTATAACGTCAACAGAATGACATGACATTAAATTAAATGACATTAAATGACATCCCCTGATTTTTATGCGCGATTTGAATAGATCCTTCGATTGTCTAAACGACAGTGTAGAAGGTGTCATTTTTGCCTAACTTCGGAAAAATAAAGAATCTAATGGAAACACATAGAATGTATGTGTTGCATTTTCTGTGGAACAATAAGTAAATAGTTAAATGTAATTCATTAGTTCGCCCGATCAATATCCGATTCCACTCAAAAGTGAAAATGAACAGATTTGTATAAAACTTAAAGAGGTGCGGTTATATTTCTTTTGGTCGGCGTATTTGTAATGAGAAAAACGCTGGTAGTTCGGTATCGAAAATATGTACCCATTCATAATAAGTAGCACTTCACATACTTTTAAAAGCTTTTTATTTATATACTTATACATTTTAATCATTGAATATTGAAGATATCTAAAAGTGTTGTTTTCTTCTTTGTGTAATATTATAATTGGGTGCGGTTTTATTATTGTCGGTATGGAACTGAGAGATGCGAACAGAAAACTTAAATAAGGGTGTAAGTAGATGTACGAGAACAGGACTGCAAAAACTTTCGACTTTAATGACAAATTGAAATTTATATTTTTAAAAATATCTTAAATTCTACACTTACCTACAATTAATCGTTCAAAAAAAATAAGTATTTCTCAAAATATAATTTTTTGTAAATATTTTCTAAATATGAATGAGTTTTTTTATCTACTAATTTAAATCTTTGAATAAATTGTAAATTTGCAATAGAAAAGGATAACGTAAGACAATCAATATCTAATGCAATAATTGTTAAAATAATCTGAGAACTGTTTGAAATAAGCATAAATTATATACTGTTTCTATTTTAAAGCTCGAGTGGTTTAAAATAATACCTATGTTGAACACAAATTGGTCCAAAATTAATTGTGTAAAACGCCTTCCCAGAAAGCTACCGATTTACAAATTAGAACTTTAAGACGACTATTTATTATTTAATAAGTATGAAAAACAAATTACATATTATTTATTTATTTCAACTTCAACCCTCCTTCTTAATTCTATACATTTTTCAATTTTCGTTTTGAGTTGTTCGTATGGGATGTGATAATTTCAATCTCAATATTTCCTTCAAAATATTTTCGTTGATATAGAGAGAGGCTGAGACTTTTTGTTTTAGGTAGCACCGTATAACGAAAAGTTCACGATAATCGTACTGACCAAGGTGCCTATAAAAGCCATTCCACTTATTTAATCTTACTTATCTATTAATAAATACATAGATATTAAAAATATGCCTTTTTTAATAACTACACCCAATCTCGGTTATAACGAGATACCACCACTTTTTGCTTGTTATAACCGATACTCGTTATAAGCGAAAATGAAAAATTGCAGCTGAAAAGAAACCAACGTCGGTATTAAAAATCAATTGCTTTTTGCTTTAAAAATATTACCGGACGTTATTGGGCGGTATTTCAATTACCGAGTTTCTAACTCAACTTTTAAAATTATGGTGGATGAAAAGAAGCAAGACAAAAAGATGAAATAATTCCAAAAGGACCAATTTTAGAGGAAATGTTTATTGAAACGAAAAGCCGTATAATTGTCTTTGGAATGCAAATCAATAATAAAAATTAGGGTGTTTCATTTGAAATAAGGAAGTTCGTATCCAATTCCGGTAACCGAAAGAAATGGAAATGTAAAATTATTTTAAATCGAAAAAGCGTAACCAGTTACCATTATTTTCGAAATTTTAAATCGTAACTATTATTACTTTACTATATTCTTCTAACCAAAACTAATCGTGACATTCCCTACATATCGCGCCTGTTTTTACTTTAAACGCGTTTTCTTGTGTTTATAATCCACAACGACAAAAACGAATAGAATCGCTTTTCCAGGCCCGAATTCCATAAGGATAGAATGATGATTAGCATCTTTTAAGAAAAGTGGTAGTTACGCATTCTTGGTTATAAAAAACTTGATATACCTATACATTATCCAAGCGGCCTGGCGATGCACGTCATCAGTACTAGATTGTTTACTTGTAATTCGATTTTAAGTTTGGAATGTGACATATTCTACAGATGATTTACCTGCGCACATATTAGATGATGTAAAAAAAGACTACAATTTATTAGAACTGTAAAAATACGATGTACCAGGTGACAGCACTGTGTGAAACGTCGGTCGTCATCTAGTAACCTTTTATTGATGATGTGATGGTCAGGCCGCTTGGACAAACCATATATGCGATTATTTTCTTGCGAAATTCATGCGCCACTGTGTATTTTAAATGAATTATCATTTACGTACCTTAAAAAAACAGTAGGTATATTAATAGCAAACTTCAATAAACTGAAAATATATGTAGTTATTTAAATTTATATTTAACTACTTAATACGTCAAATTAAAAAGCACAATATACTATGTACGAATAAACAGATAATAACAAAATATAAAATATGTGGTCGTATAATCTAAACGTATATGAAAACCGGTAGGTATTAAGATTTTTGTAGCGTAAGTATAGGACTTTACTTCACTATGCTATGCATTAAAATGCTATATTTTAATAAAAGAAAATTAAGGTATATTTGCTAAATTACCTATTTCGAATAGACAGTAGAATTGGGTGGAATTTATCTACCTACTTCTTGTAACGGAAAGGTCGAATCCCATAATAAGATGCTTCTGTATGTATGTTATTGTATAATATGGAAGTAATAGTTTAGTATAAGTGTACACGGCAGTCCACAATGGCGATCGCGATAATCCGCGGTAGATTTATGGTGTTAATCATGCACGGATTAACGTTCCCGTTCGGGCACTAATGTATATACGTAACAGTTGCTGCTGTGTTGGTGTACCTGGGAAAACTGGCCCCATTGAATTATAGCCACTATATATCACTCACCGGTGTGTTGTAACCGACACACTATCTCATTAATATGCTCTAACGAATTGACAGCATCGGCGAAGTCTCTGCAGATAATAATGAATCGAACCAAAACAAGACAATCGCACCTCGTACAAACAATATTTTAATTACGTAATATACGTTTATTAATAGGTACAGTTGGGTCCTTTAATTTTGACACTTCATTCGAGACGGTAGCTCGTACGGCTCG
Organism: Rhagophthalmus giganteus; assembly: GCA_036326145.1. Lineage (NCBI taxonomy): Eukaryota > Metazoa > Arthropoda > Insecta > Coleoptera > Rhagophthalmidae > Rhagophthalmus > Rhagophthalmus giganteus. The sequence goes on along the minus strand of JARFJA010000088.1, from coordinate 27,738,508 downwards.
TTCAGACGATGTGATTTTTTGACCGAATTTTGCAGAATCGGTACTATTGTATGTGGGTCAATAATAAAACCGAATTAAACCATTGCATTTTTGTCAGAAAGTTTTTTTTCCATCTCCAACGACCGGGGCGCTAGGAAAGACCGACCGACGTACTGTTGCAGAACCCTGTATACGGTTGAAAAAAAAACGATTTGGTGTCCTGTGAACGGGCTGTAACATACCGATCCAAGCGGGGTGCCATTAATTTAGAAGCACACTGTACCTACCTATACATTCAATTTTTACTGTTCTTAAATCGATTACTATACACTTTAATGAAACATAAACACTAAGAAGTAAGATTATTTAATTCTCAAGATTTGGTCCTTATTGATTAACCAAGAACAATATTACACTTATTTTCATTATTATCAAAGATTTGCACGGTTTAGTTACCTATAGATATATTTTTTCTCACATTATTATATTTTAATGTTCCTTTTACATTTTGTTTCTACTTCTTTTGACTTGTAATTTACCAAAACTAATATAGTACGTAAAACATATTTTCTGTTGTTTTTCTGATACTATCATTTAGTAAGAATTTTTCTTTCATTGTACCTATTCTTAATTAACGTTTCCCTTTATAAAACCGCTTTAATCTAAATTAATTTCGAGTTAAATAAAGTTGAATTTATATTTTAAAATTTATGGTACATGTAATAATCGTAATTAAGGGTATTAAAGATGTAAATACAACGTAATGAGACTTTCTCCTGCACCCCCAACATCGGCTATTTAATTGTGCAGCTTTAATGCAAAATAAACTATATTCAAGCCGAAAGTCTTACACAACGAAGTAAAATAAATAAGAAGTAAAAGTGTGCGTTTAAATCTAGCTTAATATCTTAATTAGTAAATTGGCCGCGAGCGCTGCGGGTTACGAGCTTCGTATTGATCCGGGCATTTCTGCCTGCCCTGCAACAACCATGGCCGACAACACAACACGGCAGTGACAGAAATAGAAAACAGAGATAAGAACTAATAAAACAAAAACTAAAATAGAAATTGTAAATGCTCGTACCTTTTATATAACAAAAAACATTATTTTAACAAAACTATATCGAACAGCTGCTATCGAAATTATTTCGAAATACGTAATTTCGTTCGCGTAACTACGACATTATTGACTACATACCTACAATTTCCTTTCAAAGAAAACTGGTTTTTGTTCAAAACGTGCACACTTTTATTTCGAAAAACTCGATTTGGTACCTAGTAGGTACATGTCTGTCCAATTAAGTAATCATAAAGTTATATTTGTGTGAGTCTATAAATGGAAATAAACGTAGGCTTGTTTAGTAGATTTCGCAACTCGAACATGTTCGAACAGAAGTTTTATGTTTTTGACGTGCCTACGATTAGATAACGATTAAAATTTATAGCACATTTTCGCTAAATTTCAGTTATACGAAGATAAGCTTTATATTTGATGGTGAAACGTTCCAAATACGTGTGTGTGTGTATGTGTGACAAGAAATGATAAAGATTCGGTATTTAAACAACGCAACGATTCTGTGGGTTTTCTTGTTTATCCAGGTATCTACTCGAAAGCGGCAATTTTCAAAGGAACAACAACGATGAACACATGTAAACATGTAGTATAACAAGACGATAAGCACTTCACGTTTGATATATATGTATAACAAAACAAACAATAGAATGCATTTAGATATGGAAACTTGTCAGTTTTTTAAAGCGGATTAAATATCGATCTCTTGGTAGTGATTTAATCGTTGATCACAGACGAATATATGTAAAACACGTGTTGAACGAATCAAAATTCCATATTCAGATGTTTGCGGTCGGTTTCGAAACCGAACGAAAAAGATACAGGAAAACCGGGCCATAAATCAGATAGCCGGTGGATGGGAGTGGATCTGTTCTGTCCCAGCTGAGAAGATGATGGCCATTTGGAGGCTTACCGGCTTCGACTTCCACATTCTACTAGATGCTATTTGTGTGGTCCGTATTTATACTTTATGGTATAGACACACAAAGTGCACTTTTAAAAATTAGAGCGCGAATTTTACGATTACCTTCATTATCTTTACAAGCTCACAATTACGAACATTTTTACAATATCTACAAAGAAAAAACTTATCGTTTTACTTTATCGCGACGCCGCCGCCGACCGACATATTCGAGTGCTTACAAAATATTAATTGTTTTACACGTATTACGTTTTGATAAATTTTAATACCACATTTCAATTTTCTTTTTAATAAATCAGTAAAATAAATATAGGAATTTATACGTTTCGTTCGCAATCGATGAAACAAAGCAAACGCATCGGGAATGCCTATATTTCATAATATTCCGAGCAATGACAACACAATCTGCAATGATCTGTGGCGGACACAAATCCGGGTATTGTAATACTAATTCTCCTTCACATACCTACTATTATTTACGGGCTTTTGTAGCCTAAGCGTCGGGTTCAACAGAAGCTCTCTAAAAGATAAACACCGTCATTATTAATAATTTCTCCAATACAACTTGAACGACGTATTTTAAATGCCATACTAGCGGAAAAGCTATACTAATTACCGAAAGTTAATCCAAAACGGTTACGCCGTAGTTTATTTAGGACTCTTTAATATATGTGGAATCCTATTTAAAAGTAACGCGAGGAACAGTAGAATAAAATAACGCGCTGTTTATTAAACTCTCCCCAACTTAATGCTCGGAAAATCAACACGGAGGTGATTTATGTCAGTAGTTTAACTAAAATGATTGTATAAATAGTGTAATGTATGCGGCCGCGGTGGACGCCGGTTATTGAGACCGCAGGGTGCCGCAATATATGAGAAACCCTGGGGTGCAACAATGGAACGACTCCATATGACTTGTTAATCAGTCTACCATGTGATTGTTCAATTATAATCCGAACTTTGCCCTGTTATTGTTTTTGAACGCTATATAGCTACCAATAAAGGGCGTTATTGCGATTCCGATTTAAAAATTTTAGAAAACCAAGGGTCAATATTCGTATAAATTATACCATAACCATATATATACCATAACATTAATAAATTACAACATTGTCATAAATAATACTTATTTACAAAAAGACATCAATTTATTAGGTGTATGGAGACAGTATGATAATTACTCATGTTTGACGACTGAAGGTGCTAATGATTCAAAATCTGTATACCATCGTTCGATAACAACCTTCAAACGACACCTGTCAAAATTTAAGATAGACTTATTTAGTACTTTTGTATTTCGATGGATACCATCAGATATTGGTTCAATTAATTCAAGCCTGACCGAACATCCATCTTTGATGAAAAGCGCTCGGGACTACGGGGATATAGTCAACAAAACCGCCGGATGAAGATCAGAGCGATTGGTGACGTTGTAAACATCTCAATAGAATATGTACAAAATAACCTTCACGAAAAATTAGGCATGAAAAAGCCATCGACGAAATGGGTACCACAATTGCTAACCGTTGACCAAAAACGGAAGCGCGTGACAACTTCGAAACAATACTTTTGCACATGTTTAAACGCACTCCGAGTGAATTTCTGCGACGTTATGCGACAGTTAATGAGACATGAGTTCATCACGGCACGCCAGAAATGAGAGTTCAGTCAGTACGCTGGGTTTCTATCGGCAAATGTGCACTAAAGAAAGAGAGAACGGTCCCATCGACTAGGGAGGTAATGGCCATACAAGGCATAATCTTTATTGACTATTTGAAAAAGGAAAGGTCAATTACGAGGCAGTACTATGCCGAATTGAAAAGAAAACGGCTTTATTTGGCAAAGAACATTGCTCTTCCACCAACGCCCAATGCACCAGCTCACTCATCCGCAATCGCTACAGCAAAACAGGGCCGAATTACACATTGTTGTCTCATCTATTGCATTCTCCATCAGATTTGGTCTCCTGTGATTTCGTTTTGTTTCCAAACGTGATAAAATGGATCCAGTTCATTGCAGCCGTTTCATCGTCGACCATTCATTTCTTCGTCGGCCGTTTCATCGCCGGAAATTTTATTCTCAACTATTTTATCGCCGATAAATAGATAAAGATATTTATTTAATAATAATTGGTTGTAAATATAAAAACCGTATGTTTATGTGTAAAACATTAATTACCTACCAACTAACCATTTGCACTAACCTAAGCTCGCCTCATCTGCACTATATCCTAAATTGACCTTTTTATTGCACTTATGATAAGATAATCGGTGTTGAAATGGGTCGTCTACGAAACGGCCGACGATGAATTGTCACCTACGATGAATCGGCGGCGATGAAACGGCCGCGATGAATTGGCGGCTATGAATTGTCCCAATCCGTGATAAAATGGCTTGGCGAAAAGTGGTTCACGTCAAACGATGAGGCAATCGCCGAAACAGAGACCTGCTTTACACAATTCGACAAATCATATTTTTGGCCGACTTAAAGAAAATTGGAAACTCGCCGAACTGATTTTACGCCCGAGTCCTTCAGTTGTCAATTTTTTATCCATTTGAATTGTTTTATTTAAGTGGAACATTTATTCTTGACAACGACACAAATGTATCGAAATATCGAAGAATGTAATATGATACAATTAGCAATTATTTCAATTATTAACCCGTTAAATTTAACTAATAATTTATTTGACTATTGTTCAATTATACATATAGTTAACGCCATATAGAAATGACCTGCCAATCATTCTCAAGTTCAAAAAGCTCGCGGTTTGTTGAATAATGAGGACAAAATTTAACGAAATCGAACGGCGCATTATGATATTTAGTAGTTTTCGAAAAGTATATCAAATTAATTTGTTCCGCTTCAAAGAGTTTAGATGATTGACAGATGCTTTCCTATATGGCACGATTATAACTGATAGATAAAATATTGCCACAATAGATGGACTGCGCCAACTGCGATAAGATACATCTTTCATTAAATTTAAAGAACGCTCTGGTAATCTTGTTAAGATGCACCCAATTGAAAAGCAACGAGCAAATTAACCTGATTTGTATGAAAGACCGAGTATATTAGTTCGAGGTGGTGAGCTAAACGCACGACGCCGGTATTGCTCTGCTAGATCCGGGAAATCCTCGCAGATCCGGGGCCTCCGTTAACTGCCGCGCGCTCTTCACTGGAATTTATTTTTAATGAAGTGCGGTTGCCGGATACGAACATGTAGTACGTGTAGAAGTATTGTTTTAAACAGTCGTTCTTTTCGAATCGTTTCGTTTTAAAACGATTACTTTTATTAATTACACCTATCGAAATCTACGATATACACTTATTTAAGCAACAACTATCCGAAGTGTTCGAAATCGAAATATTTTTGGACAAATTTAAAAATTAATCGAACAAACGCTTCCAGTTGAATTTTTCCACGTTTTGGTATTTTTTCCGAACTTTAAAATTACCGTAACGTTTTTGATTACGTCAACACATAATATACGTCTCAATTAGCGAAAGCAGAAAAAAAAAGTAAATTAGTGTTTAATAAGCAGATCGGCACGCGCTGAGCAACCCTCGCAGAATTTCTAACCGTGTTAATCAGATTAGTTTCGCCACACAGTTGCACGCCTCATCTACTTGCGTCGTTCAAAAACTTTGGGGTTTCTCATCAATCTTCATCTCTTTCGTATTCGCCTATAGAAGCGAGATGACAAAACAGTTTACGGGAATACAGTGAGTGGACACACGATGGGAGAATTCTAATGTTTCGATGAGACACAAGGCAATCAGTAACTAGGGACCATTTATTTGCCATTTGGACTTGTACGTTCTGTGATTGAACGGTCAAGCGTGCTAACCAATGAGCTGTGCCTAACAGTTTATAAATTAAGATATTTGTCATGCCTGTATCTTGTTTATTTCGCATTTATTGCTCAGAAAAATGATCACCTTTCAAATGGTCCACGTAAAATTAATATTTTATTTGAAAATTATTAATTAAATAATAATAAAATAATCTAAGAAAATTTAATCTTTTTTTTTCGAGGAGAAAATTTTTATTCTATTGCGTCGGATCAGTTTAAACTTTTATGGCATGATAGTGCTACTGGCAAACATAAGTCGACTTTTATACATTTTTCGCCTGCCCATACTGAAAATTTAATTTTCCGCTCTCGACTGCGGGCGGAAAATTCCATTTTCCGAAAATTAAACATTCACATTTATTACCGGAACGTAATATAACAGCAACTAAAGGTATTTATGGGAAATTTTTATAATAATTGATATTTATTACTCCTTGTTTACTTCTGCCAGCTGGGTAGGTTACTAGATTAATTTTTACTTTAATAAATCAAAGTGACAGCAGTGGAGTTATTACATGACCACTATTTTTTTAACCAAAAACTTAATCAGAAAACCGAAACCCCTAAAAATAGGGGTTAGGCGAAAAACTATTGTAAGCATCGCGGGCGTGAAGACACTTGCAGCCTTTCATTGCCAGCCTTCCGTGCTACGCTCGGCGGACTGCAATATATGTCTTCCCACCCTTGTTACTTAATACACTATTTATTTATTACTGTAGTAAAAGAAATTAATAATGGACGTTTGACCATCTAAAATCGTCATTTGACCGTTTCATTGTAGAGAAATTGCTGTTAAACGCTTAAAAAACGTGTGTTCGACGAAACTGGGAGTTGATGAAAATCTGATTAATTACCTATTTGTTAATGCCGCGTTTACAGATAAATACTTCAATTAAATCTCAACACATTAGTTTAAAAATTAGCTAGTGAGACATGAAACATCCATATCGCATATTGCAAGACTGATATCAAATTATCATATTCGCAAATATTCATTCTTTTAATCTTTATTGATAAGTCTTACAACTCGATGGCCATCGTCCGGTATTTATCGTAGGAGCTATTGTGTCTTTCAAAGTAAAAAGTTGATCGACTACTTTCAGAGTTTTTTTACACACGTTTTTTAAACTTGTAACAGCAATTTCTCTATAACGAAACCGCATAAGCTAGGTAAAATGTGAGGATTCCATCGGAAAGCTTATTAAATTTTTAAGATTTTCTAAGATTTGCTGCCTCCTAGTCTTCAAATTAAACACAATAAATAAACATGAGCTTTTTAGAAAATCTTGCCCCAACTTCAAAATAAAACTAAAGTGACTTTAAGCTTTAAAACCTGTTATTACTATGACAATACATTGTTTTAATAATTATTTAAAGTCCTTTTAAATTCAAAGTAACTTTAGTTTCGATTATATTGTAAAACTGGCCCCTTAACTTTTAAACTTTTTAAACTTTAAGTGAAGTAAAACCACGTTGAAATCGACATTTGATCAACGAAAAACATGTAGTCTCATAGGAAATTTTCTGCTCTTTCCAACGACGACGTCGGATTTTTTGTGGCGCTCGCCAGTTAAGCGCTAGATCTGTTTTTAATGCGAAAACAATCATGATATTTTATTATGAAAAATCAAAAAATGTGAGATATATCCGTAACGGTTGAGAATCAGACATTGATAGATAGGAACCTTTTGTTGCCTTTGAAGTGTAGAATCGCCCCGGAGTTTTTCAGTTTTATGAGCAAACGCCATGTATTTAAAAATTTTAACAATAGATTGAATTTACACTTTTAAGTACCTACATTTAATTTGTGAATTATTTAGAAAAGAAATTTCAAACTAATTTATTTATAGATGTATCTATTACTGTAAATATGTAAAATTTGTATTATTTCGAAGTAAATATTTAGATGCCCCAAGATTAGTTGTTCTTATTAGAATAAAAATTTAGTTTTATGTAATTGATTAGTTACCTAATAGAAATATTATAATAAATTACGAAGACATTTTGCTGTCGAAATTGCTTACCTATACCTAAATGTATCATTAGTTATAAGTATATGATGCCTAGTATATTTTAAAGTAGTAAAAAACGTTAGATAAAATTTTGCTATCAGTCCTAAAACTTCCCCTAACATAACTTCGCGCCGTCGCGGCCAATCGCACCGCTCGTCGATCTTCATTCTGCCGCCGCAATTAGATGGGTCGTTGGCCACGGGTCGGGGGAGTCTCGATGAACCCTTGGGTGTACAAGGAGAGTAGAAGGGAAAGTGTAGATGGAAGACGGGCGTAATGGAAGATGACGGCGAAAATGGTAGCTCGTTTTATAAAGACCAATTTACCGAGCTTGAATTCATATATCTTAAAAACAAAGGAGAGCTTCCTGCTCGCATTTATATCCTCCGAGAAATGGCACTTCACGAAAAACAACGGGAATGAAAACCATGCAGTTTCCGTCTTGTAAAACGACGATATTTATCTTTGATACAAAATCATATTTTCACGGTTACTTACTTTGAAACTTTGCATAGAATTCCCCCAAATTTAAATCACCTACATACTTGCATAAATTGATGTGCTTAATTAAAAAAAAAACAAATTGTTACGCTAATATAAATTAAACTAATAACGGTACATATTGGTGTTTTATGAATTTTTTGTCTCATTACCTTAACAACCTAAACGTAAATAGCATATTGTAAATAATTTACTCATATTTATCGATCTTATGTATTATTATTAGTAGGTAGAGCTCGTCCAGTTTAAGATTGGGAATGTGAATCATAATAGTTACCTACTATAGTTGAGCTCTGCGCTGTATCATTTCTGTTATATTTAACGCCGCCGTTAAGAATTTAATAACCAATCATAATCGACAGTTTCATATGTTTACGGGGTAATAACATGTTAACGACTGCTTTGAAAATAACAGAAATGCTACAACATAGGACTGAATGTCTATTTCTTTCGTGAGAGAAATCTCACGATTCTATCTCTTTCGTGATAATTTCGTGAGAGAAAACTATAGTAAGTATTATGATTGACATTCTCAATCTTAAACTGAACGAACTCTATCTATTATAATTCGTAAATAGTACCTATCTAATTGCAATAAGCGATCAAAAACACAAAATTTAAATTTAAAATCAAACAGATTTGGGAATAATTACGAAAAGAAAGATTGAAATAATTTTACTGAAAATCACCTTTAACACGACAATTTTTAGGAAAGTTTTTATTATTTATTATCCACAACAACAAAAAATGATCTGATGTTCGAATTCTTTTAATTCACGGACGTTAGCGAATATTATTAGGATTAAGATATTTTTTAAATTTTGTGGCTGATGAACATAAAAGTTCAAATTCATTAATTAAATAACTTACTAAAACGGAATGGAACGTTTCGACGCCGAAACATTCCGATGCAAAGATGTTCGCAAGCAAGTATAAAAACTGTTACAATTATTTAATAAGGGTTTCAATCTAATATTAAAAGCTACGTCTTGATCTGTACAATGATAAAAATTAAAGCAAACATTATCAATCTAGTAACACGAATAAGCATACATTTCGCGTAGATTTGTTTTGTGCTAAAACCTCTTCGTGCCGAAAAGTTCCTGGGCCGAATGGCTGGAGCCGAAATGTTCCAGACCCACACCAGAAAGTATATAACTTTCAACGTTATTCGACTTGAAACCAAAGCAATTGATTTGATCAGTTTTCAACAAGAAAAATATTATTTAAATTTCGAAGTTTCCTAGCAGCAAAAAATTAGTTTTTTTCATCTCGTTAAATTGATTGATCTGATAAAAAGCGAGATATATATATATACATGAGATACTGACTAACGATTATTTTTGTTGCAGGTTTGGTTTAAAAATCGACGAGCAAAATGGAGGAAACGCGAACGTAATGCAATGAACGCTATGAACGCAGCGGCAGAGTTTAAAACAGGATTTGGAACGCAATTCAACGGTCTCATGCCAACTTTTGGCGATGAAACCTTATATTCATCTTATAGTTATAATAATTGGGCAAGCAAAGTGCCCAGCCCGTTAGGTACGAAACCATTTTGGCCAGTAGTTCCTTCGAATCATCATCAAAGTCCAGTTAATTGTTTTAACTCCGCTACTTCGGTGGCGTCGATGACGGGCGCGGCGAGCTCGATGCTTCCTGGCGCAATGGGCACGGGATTGACTACTACACCTGGAGCGGTAGCTGCTCAGCCTTGTCCGTACACAACTCCTTCGAATCCGTATTCAATGTATCATCACAGGGCCGCTGCAGAACCGTGTTCGGCGATGTCATCTAGTATCGCTTCTTTGAGATTAAAAGCTAAGCAACATTCAGGATTTGTCGGTTACTTCGAGCGTAAGTCCGGTAAGGACAAGTTCAGCAGGACTATCGGCATGCCAGTATGCGGGAAGCGGAATTGGGGTAGGCGAAAGATCCGGCTGAGAACACGAACAGCCCTTAGGGGCCGCACTGAAACACGAAGACCAAGACGATTGATAATTTACCGATAAAGAATTCTATTGCTCTATACGTTTGAAATGTTAGTGCAAAATATTTCGTGCTCCAATCAATACATCCGTGATAATAATTAATGGTTGGTTAATCACGCCGATCGTTTATATATTTGAATAGCAATAGGTTGCGTTTTTAAATTTTAAAAAAATTATGTGAAATAGTCTGGTCGTAGGTGTACATTTGTATATAAATTTAAAGTAGCGATGTAAGTGTCGATTTGCTAGGTACCCACTAGTAAAATAATTGACATCCAAATAATAAATCATGTTGTAAACGAGAAAACCGTAAAAAAAAACCAATGAAAATGAACGGCAAAGTGAATTATATCGACGATATATTTTAACTTCATCTCCGATCATTAAATTACCTAAATATAAAATTAGTTAAATGCGTTATAAATTCGGTGATATCAATATTGAATTTTGGTCATTATTGATTGTTATAGAAATGTTTAGTTATCACGCGTTTCTGTGCCAAATATAATACTATATAGTTACCATGTGCCAATTTCAACCAAAGAGTTTATTAATTTTATAGTTAATTTTTGTAATAAGTCTGACCGCGGTAGGTCTATTGCGACCTTAGTAAAAGGCTGCGCAGTGCAATGTAAATATACGTAGATTATGTACCAAAGTACCTACACATCTGCTGTAAGATATTTCTTAGGATACCATACTAGAAACCAAATAATGTACCTAATTAATTCTATTATACTCTATGCATATCGTTTGTAATTGTTCGACCATTTTCAGTCATCTAGTCACAATAAAATAAATCCATAACAGTATTGAGTTTCTTTGTTACAAGTGTATGTACTGAAAAATATTTTCATTAAAAATTGGAGATCGAGAACGCTATAAACAATTATTAAAGTCGGTGGGTCGTTTTAAACCTAAAATTAACGATTGTTCATTTTTTCGCGTTAATGACGAAATATAATAGCGCTCTATTTGGGAATAGTTCCTTCACGACATTCTTTAGAATCGAAAATGCGGTTAGTTCTTTGACAATTTAATCTGGATTGATTTACTACTAAATATATGGTATTTTTGTTGATTTAGGTAGACTGACGACTTAAGACTCATGACTTTTTCTCCTTTTTTGAGTTATGTAGTTTGCGTGTTTCGGATTTGCTCCGTTTCGTTTTTGGCTTCGTTTAACTTTTATATTTTGTTAAAGGTTTCGAAAACATTTCACCTATAGATACACATGTCAGATTATAATGTATTTTATTGGTTCTAAATTGATTTACAACCTGTTTTGTGGCAATAATAAAAAATATGGTAACTCTTTTAGATAACGAACTGACTATGACGTAATTAATCAGATGTTTTATTTTATTGGGTGCCTATTCTTTTTTTTGATTAATATTTATTTTATTATTGTTAATATTTTAGGAATGATTAAGGATAATTCAAGGTAAGCGTTTTACTTTTCATGATTATGTTGTGGACGCTTGCAGGCATGTAACACCACAGATACTTCTCCACGGTTAATTTTGCAGTTTCTAACCCATAGGTACTCCTTGAATGCAATGGCATTAATACCATGGCCAGAAAACAAAACAACTGTAAGTTTATTGACTTCAAGTCGACAAAGTCACTTTCAGTTATACTTACATAGACGTCGACTTTCTCGAGATAGGTACGAAAAAAGTATAAATAAGCTAAAAACTATTAATAATTACAAAGGGGACGTGTGTCCTAGAAGGTCAGCCTCTCAGCTATTCGCACTCACCGCTGCGGGTTCGAATCCCACTGCAACCATGGACGTTTATGACTGTTAATACTAACCAGATTTAGAAAATCACACCAAATTGATTGGCCGATTAGTGGCCAATAAAAAAGCCATTAAAAAATAAATTAATTAAATTTAAAAATATATATTATTTTGTCAAACTGCGGGGGTACGTGGAACGAATATAAGTATTTTTTCTGAAAATTACAAGTTCGAAATAAAAATACAAAAAAATTATATCATTTTTCAACATAATCTATTGCTTTTTTTGATGCCGTCACTGTAATTACAAGAAGAGCACGTTATGATCCTATTGCGCACAAAGATTTCTACTCCTACGTTGTCCACAAAACGAATTGCAATTGTTTGAAATAAATGACCGACAATTTCATTATAAAAATATAAATATAGGTACATAAATTTACCTACACTAATAAATGTTATAAGTATTTATACATTCTTATACCGTTCCCCGTAAATGATTTCAGTTGTGTACATTAAAATTTTAAACTTTTTATCGCTATTCGTAACCAATTAAATAGATATTTAAGCGCATTTATGGATTGATAAAATGCTTAGCAAGTAATAAAACATGATAGGCAGGTATTATTTCGTAACTATTATCTAGGTAGATACTTATTAGAATCCGAACAATGAATAGAAAACTTTCTAAAATAAAACGGGTTTTCAGCCTTTATGCAATAACTAATGCATTTTATAAACGTAAATAATTCTGACAAAATGATTTCAGTTCTGTCGGATTATTAGTAAAGAGCGGCAGTGTTATTTGTTCAGTGCGTATTTAAAATTTCGGCGTCGTGTCGGCGTCGTTTGCGAGTGCTTGCGTGTGTTATTGTGTATGTTTCGAGGATCATCAATTTATCGTGGAATATAAGGATTATTTACGGATAAGATTTACACAACGAAAAGATAAATAAAACCAAATACAATGAAGAAAAAAAGGTATGTACCTAGGATATTTTTAATTTTCGATTCATTGCCCATTACAAAAACAATCAATTAGGTAATTGTTAAAGGTATTTGGCAGCTTAATGTTTACTTAATCTCAAATTAGTCCAATGTCATCATCGCATCGGTCGTACTTTTAAAACTAGCCCTTATTACCCAGTTTAAAATGAGAATTCACTAATTGCAAGACAAAAGTTAGTATAAGTACCTACATTTACTTTCTTATAAAAGTACCTACGTATTTAAGTCCAAGCTCTGAATTATTAACAAGGAAGGTATCCTAGATGTCCTCCGATTTTGTTTATTTTCTCATACATTATTAACAGTAGACCAAAAGCTAACGATAACTGACACGTGTTTTTCATCTGCTGACGTAGACTTTTAAGCGACGAAGCTACCGCCTGAAGATGGGAATGTCAAGCGAATGAATTTTTGGGATGTCAAGGTTCGGATCATTGCTTTGGCATTGTTTGATTTGACATAGAATGACTCGTATATTAGTTTTTTTCTTCAGACGCGTCCCTATGTTTTTTTCGGGTGCCAGTTTAGCCCATTAACAGCCGAAACTCAAACATGATGTTTATTTGAAAAATGTTGATTGTTCCCGACTTCTACGGTCACTAGCAGGACGCTGTATGAATTTAAGTTTAATCGTAGGTAATTATATTTGTGCTAGAAAACAATCGTCTCATTACATAAGAAATTTTATAGGCACGTTTGACTTTTCTTTATATCTATTGATGATTTTTGAAGCTAATTCACTAACAAACCCATCAATATTCGCTGCCAGATTGATACTGAAAACGATCACGTGAATCACGCTGAAATGCACATTTGAAGTCCTAGCCTCAAAATTTGTTAACGCTTTGCATCTATTTTTATATTCTAGTTAGAATATTACGTAGTAATACATAATAAATAATCGCCGAGTAAAAGAATAATAACTTATTTATAATTATCATAGTTTTAAAGCCGTATAAATATGCGTTCCAAAAATGGGGCGTTGGCCTTTAATGGGTTAACCCTCAACTTAAATCACGGTTTTCTACTAACATAAGGTATGAAAGCAATAAATTCGAAACTAAGGCAATAAATTAGCAAATAATTAGCACCTAATTATAGGATAGGTATTTTAAAATTTAATTTTTGAAGGTGGGACACTAGATTAACGGATATTAACTACCTACTATTAACTACCATTTCCACACATTTCGCAAAAAACGCATACCTACTAATGGCTGGAAATTTTTACATAAGTACCTATAATTAAGACGAAAAAATTATACGAATTTGCATTTCTAAATTAAGAGGTGATCATCGACAATGATTATTATCGATGTAAGGCTACCAAGATTAAAATTTGTTTAAATTAACTTAAAGGGTGTCTAATTTTTATGGCTTTACAATGATATTATTGTAATTGGATGTTTTAATTTATTCGACGCTATTTATTTAAAAATAAAAACGAATACAGGATATTTGATTGTATTAAAAAATTAATAGAAAACGTAAGACCTTTGATTAAAATATTGCGGATGTAAGTTCAATTGCGTAAAGTAATATAATCCGCAATTTAAATTTGTAATTTACAAAATGCGTGATGTAATTAATACGGTATTAGTTTATCACAATACCGCTGCAATAATGAATGTTTTATTTCGCCAATTTAAATGTTTCCACAAGAAAATTTATGCAATTAAAGAATATAGAAGAAACTTTCTTTTCATTTCTTTATTCAACTAGGTACTTTATCTGCGAAAGTATTATTTAAAGCTGAAAGTGACATTAAAATGGGTAGGTAATATTCTATTAGATGGTACTTTATCAAGTGGCGATGTATTGAAATGTAAATGCAGTTCGTGTAATTTTCAGCAACGAATTCAGTCCATCAATCACTGCACCTAAATAATGCAATTTGCTTTAAGTTTATGGATCTAGTTATCTTACTCGCACTGGGTAGTTAATAACCTGAAAGAAAGAGAAGGGAGAACTGAATGTAATTAATGTAATGAAGAGAAGCCGTTAATCACGGAGAGACTGATTAGTGCTTGTACTGTTTTAGCTTTCCAAGCAGCAACATTATTGCCAAGTTTGATCAATTGCGACGGTACTTATCATCGTAATCGATGACTATATTACATAGTCAATAGATATTATTATTTACACGAGTATAAATACAATATGTTCTCGCGATGATAATAATCGATATCAATTTATTTAATTTTTAAAATGTGGAATAAGTAGGTAGCTAATTGTTTATAAATTTCTATCTAAAGCATACAATTTTACGCACCTTCATAATATCGTTTTACCAAATTTTATGTTTGCGTCAAAATTTTGTATCGCAATTAATTATTATATTAGTAACAAGAATAATATCAAATTGAAATCTCGGCTATCTTAGTATACAGGGTGTATACAAAACGGCCAATAAGATCTCCATTGTGCTGCAGGTGACCCTTCAAGAAACCTCAAAAAAATTATTAAAACATTCCTCTCTAACTATTCTTATCGATATGAAAAGGTAAAGTTGAAAGTTCGACTTCTTAATTTCTGAGAATTTTTACAAAACTACAATATTTGCTACAAAGGGCTAAACTACTTTAAAACTTTAAACTTACTTATTGTTTCATCCGAAATAAATCATAATAATGTTGATGATTAATTTTTAAATCGTTTTTTATAAATTGTTAAATTTTTATCATGATATCCAAAAAATAAATCTGGCAACGATGATCTGTCAACCTGTTACTAATAATAGTTTCATTTGCCAAACTTACATACTTTCACATCTCGATTATCAACTTAATAATTTATTATTATCTTAGATTAATTAAATAATTATTAATCTTAGATAATTAGTAAATGACGCTAAAAATGTTTAAATAAAAACTAAAAATTAGTTTCGTTCTATTGACATTTTAAGAGTTTGAGGAATTTGTTTGAAGTGTGAATAAAACGCTCACTGCTATATATAATATACATAATTCGAGAAACTATATTCAAGCAATATTTACCGTATTTGAGATGTTTCCATTTTTAACGTATAGTTTTTTACTAATAATTTTGTTAAAAATTACGCTAGATTTCTTAAGTTATTTTTTCCATATCCTCTGAAGAGTCCAACGTTACAACGTACTGGAGAGCTTATGGGCCATTTTGCATACACCCCGTATAAAATATCGCCCTTGTATTCATATTTAAACAGTTTTATAATTTTGAAATGTTTTGGCAACAAATATGTAATAATTTAGTTTATAAATATTAAAATAACTGAAATTGCCAATAAAATATACTTCAACATAAATATTATTCGCGAGCTTCCTAAGAGACTAGAAAACCCAGATGTTTAGGGGTCGCATTTAACTATTATTACTTATGTTGATCGAGTAATGATATCAGGATTACACTTGCAATAAAAGCTAGCCTGATAAATATCAATGCAGCCTCAATATGCTTCGGGCGTTTATTTATGACTGTAACTGGTGACATGCTTCTCCACCCACAAGGGGCGAAACACAATAATATATACAAATGTACAATATTACCATAATGGAAATTTTAATCTGTAACAAATTCTCGAAACACGTCTAATGTATAATTTAAGTGTATATGCATATGTTACGTTTAATTAAAGTAACACGGTTAAAGGGATGATATAATTTTTGTGACGAGTTAACTATAATACAATAGATACTTAATCATTTTTAAATAATAAAATATACAGAGTTGGAATAGTATTCTGGAACTTCTCAATAACTTTAAAAGTGCCTGCTTTACGTTTTTTGACATGAGAATTACAAATTTGAAATTTATTTTGACGTTTTTTATAGAGGGCGCTAGTTATACCCTATTACTTTAGTAAATCGAGGCATGATTTGTTTGTCTGTTGAACTATTGCTAAAACAAATCGCAAATCTAACAGAACGTTTTTTTACATAAAAAAGTAACTTGTTTAATTTTAATAACTCTATCGGTTTTCGAGATATTTGCTATTAAAAGGTTCCGTCTAGTAATAATATCTCCCCATCGCATCGGTGATAAGAATTTTATCAAGAAAGTTTGGGTGTGCGTTTTGTTTATCTTATAAAAAATGGGCAAATCGAAGGCGCGCAAATAAATCTTGAGGTAATAAATGTTTTACAACAGCGACATAAAACCAACTTTATTATATTAGAAGAATTAAAAATTACATAAAAATGAATTGCATTGAACCTTTTAATGAGTTATCGAAATTAAACAAGATTTAAGATCTCTTTTAGATTTTCAATTCGCTTTGACCATAAGTTAAAAGACAAAAAATTAATGTCTCGATTTACTATAAAGTAGTAGGATATAACTAGCGCTCTCAAGTTTCAAATTCGTAATTCTCAAGTCAAAAAATGTAAAGCTATCAATTTTCAAGTTCATACTATGAAAATTTTCAAAATTATTGCGAAATTTCAAAATAAAATTCCAACTTTGAATTTAATCTCTTAAACTAATATCTCTAGTTTCGAGATTGCCCGTACTTAATGAACTATCACGTATAAACAATTTCTGAACGTCGTTTTATTAAAACTTTTTCTAGTAAATTTTCTATAATTGACCATTAATGTAATTAAAAGTCGTTAACGATAATGTTAATTATTATTGGATAATAATCAATGGATTTAATATTATTAGTGTTATTTTAGAAGTAAAAAATTTAATTTTAAAATAGTTTTATTTCGAAACACGAAGTTCAAAACGATTTATTTATTTATAAACTTACCAATATACCTACAGTATACATATATAGAGGTGTACATATTCAGGGAACTGTTTGCCCAAACTTCTTAGGGAATCAAAAAATAAAAATCCGACCGCGTACAAGCTTAGGTATCGAATTTTCATGTCGCATGTCAGAAACTTTGTTTTTTAATTTTTCTCGAAATAAATAGATTTTTTGAAAAATAATATTTAGAAATTTATAAGAATTAAAAAATAAATTATCACTTTGTTTCGATTATTTCGAAAATGGTGTATTTTATCGAAAATTATAAATAGACATGATCGGTAGAGAATTTTATGCCGATTCCAAAACATATTTCACATTACCGATCTGATGAGTAATAACGGGGATTAGAATTTTTTTCATTATTTTTTTGAACAGCCGCTATTTTGAAACGGGTCAGTCGATTTGGCTGGTTGATGAACTTGTCGTTCGTTTTTGTAAATACAATATGCTGTCCAAATTTCAGCCTCCTACGATCAAAATTACGACCGGAATAATGTCTACAAGGAATTGATTATATATATATATATATATATATATATATATATATTTATTTAATAAATTTAATTAAAATTATAAAAAATTACATAAAACTATTTAAATATTAATAAAATTAACTTAATTTATAAATATTAATCATTAATTTAATGTTTATTTAAATTTAAACTTTAATATATTTTTAAAAATTAACTTTAATATTAATTATATTATTTAAATTATTGATTATTATTAATTCTAAATAATTTATAAATTAAAATGTTTTATATTTATTTTTAAATAGATTTTAATTTATTTTAAATTAAAAAACTTTTAAACAAACTTTTAACTATTTCATTTAAATTTATTTTAATTATTTTTATTAATAATAACTATTTATTAATATTATATTCTAGAATTGTTTAATCAAATTTTTAATTTAGGAATAAATTAAATTTATTAAGATTTAAATTTAATAAATTTATAAAGTATATTTAATTAAGTTATTAAAATTTTAATAATAATTTTAATTTATAAATATAATATTTTTATAACATTATTAAAATTAAATATTTTCATAATTAGTATTTTAATAAATTATGGTTATTAATTTTATTAATTTAATTTAATTTTTAATTTTAAATTAAATTAATTAATTAATTTACTTATATTTAAAAGAATTTTTAATTAAAATTTTAATAAATTATTAAAGTTTTATTATTAAATAAAATTTTAATAATTATTATTTAGAATTCAATAAAATTTATTATTTTTATATTTTAATTAATTAAAATTAATATATTCTTAAATTATTAATTAAATTTCTAATTTATATAATATTTAAATTGAAACTTTTAAAACAATTCTTATAATTTATTATATTATTAATTAAAATATAATCTATTATTTAAATTTAAATTACATTAAAACTTCTAAAGTTTAATAATTTATAATTATATTTAGAATATATTTTACTTTAATAATAAATGTTTATTTTAAATATAATAAATCACTTTATTAATTTAATAATAATTTTAAATAATTATATTCTTAACTGAAATTGAAATATTAATATTTAAATTTTATATATATAATACTTAATATAAATAAATCTATATTTATTTAAAATTATATATATTTTTAAATTATTAGAATAAAATTTATAACAGATAATTTAAATTATTCTATTTTAAAAATATTAATATTAAATATTTGAAATTCTTAAATTTAAATTAATTAATAATTTAAATAAAATTACGATTTTTATTAATTAAAATTTAAATTTTAATTTATAATAATAATAATAAGTATATTAATTAAAAGTTAAACTTATTTTAATTTAAAAATTAATGTTTAAAAAAATTATAAATTATAATTATAATTAAATAATATTTAAAATATATAATTGTTTATAACACAGGTTTATTATTAAAATTAAAGTTTATTTAGAAATTTTAATTTAAATTTTAATAATATTTAAAAATTTATTATAATAAATTTAATTAAATGTAATTTATTTTTAAAATAATTTAAGTATAAATTTTAAATATTTATATTATTGATTTTATTAATTAATTTAAATATAAATTTTTTATTATTATTTTTAAATTTTATTTAATTAAATAATTATTAACAATTATTTTTAATATTAAATTTATTAATTATATTTAAAATATAAATAATTAACATTTAATTTAATCTATTAAATATAAATTAAACATATTAAATTTATATAATTAAAAATACATTTTATAAATTTAATATTTATGTTTAAATTTATTAATTAAGCATATTAATTATAAGTAAACAGCGTTAAATATTATATATTGTAAAATAGTTAGAAATATTAAACTATATATATTATTATTATGATTAGATTATAATAATTTATTAAAATCCTAATATTATCATAGAAATTTTATATCATATATTGAATAAATAATTAAATATAAATCATAAACTTAATTATTATTACATTATAATTGATATATTAAATAATTCTAATATAATTATAATACAATAAATTTATATCATGATAATCTGTAATATACAGTATTTATATATAAATATAATTATATTGAATTATAATTCATTATTATTCATATAGAAATATAATTAATAATATTAATTATATAGTTCATCATTTATATTCTATATAATATTTTAATATAATCATTAATTATAATTACATACATAGATTTATAACATATTCAGATATAAAAATATAAATATTTTATTGTTATTTTAATAACTTAATTATTATATTTATATGAAATCTTACATGTAATAATACATATTAAGATATATTTAATCATTAATTAATATATATATTTAATTATATTAAACTTCAATTATTATACATTTAATATTAAATACATTATTATGTAACTATTAATGTAATTTAGAAACTATATAAATTAAATATCGTAATTCTATTCAATTTCGATTATAATTATGCATATAACTTATATAATATATAAATATTACTATCAATTAATATAAATAGTTTAAATTTAATAAATTATAAATATAATATTTAACAAGTTCAATATTAATTAATAATATAATATCATGTAAACAAATATTAAATATATATAAATTATTAAATATTTAATAATAAATGATGAAATAAGTAATAATAGTATTCATTAAATTAATATATTAATACTATAATAATAATATTCAAATACTTTTATAAGCTATGTATTAAATAAATTAATTATGAATTAATAAATATTATTAAATATTATTATAATTAAATTAATTTCATTCTATATAATTTTAATTTTAAATAATTTCAATGAATATCAAACTTAGATATACGAAAATTAATAAATTGTAAATTAATATTATTTAAAATCTTTAAATACTATAAACTTAAATTATAGTAATTAATAGTATATAATATTAATTATATAATTAAAAATTTCTAATACGTTAAATTTAAGTAATATATTTCAGTACAAGTTTATATTACTATACTTTTCAATACAACTATTAAAATACTAATATATAGTAATCATTAATTAATAGTATATAACTTTATATTAATTAATATTATATAAATAATTTTTAAGTTCTAAAAATATATAATTTTAATCTAATAATATTAAATATATGTAAATTATACATGATTATAATTTATTATTAAATCTATATTAAATAATATAGCATAATAATATTTATATAAAATATTACATAAGTCATAGTTAAGATACATGAAAAATAAGTTTATACAATAAAATTAATATTATATTTAAAATAAATATAATTATAATTATCAATTAATATAATAATTATAGTAAATTATTAAAATTATATTATACTATTAAATATTTATATAATATTATTAATATAATATTTAATTTAATATCTAAATAAATAATGTACAATATATAAATAATTAACTATTAAGTTACTATATATTAATTACTAAATAAATATTTAAAATTCTATTATAGATTATAGTAATAATAATTATAATAATTAAATAAAATTATTAATTATAAATAATTATAATGATATATAACTAATAATTCAATTATATATAATTATAATTATTTAATGTAAAAAAATTAATAAATACTTTTTACATTTATAATATGTTAAATTGATAATATGTAAAATTAAATTAATATTATATATTTAGTATAATTTAATTAATCTGTTAATATCAAATTAAATTTTATTATAATGATAATAAAAATTGTATTAATACAATTTTATTAATATCACTAGATTAATCATATAATTTAATATAGAATTAAAAGACTTTAATAGAATATATAAATAATTGATGTATAATTGATTTATAAAGTTTTATATATAAATATAAATTTCAATAAAATAAAATAAATATAATGATGATAACTGAAAATATAAATCTTATTTATAATTTAAATATTAATTATACTTATAAGTAAAATTGTAATATAATGTTAATATTTAAAAATTGTCAATCTAATACTAAAGTATTAAATTCAAATATTAACGTAAAATCTTAATATAAATATAGTCTTAATACTAAATCTAATGTAATTTAATTTTATAAATGTGATTAACTCATTTTATACATTGTAATATACAATAAATAAATTCTTAAAATTTAATATAATTGCAATAATTATATTTATAATATGTATTATCTAAATAAGTACTGATATATATTAAAATATAAAACTGTAATATTCAAATAAATTAATAATATATAATTATTAAACAAATCAGTAAATATATGTAATGATTAATAATATAAATACATAATTATCTAGAAATACTAATTATGAAATTATACATATAGTATTTTATTTAAGTATAATTAAAAATATAATAATAATCAAATTTCAGATAATTCTAAATACTGTAAAATTTATTAAATTACAAACATGTAATATAAATATAAATAATTAATAACATAATTTATAATACAATTAACTAATATACTAAGATACAATTATATTCATTATATTAAAAAATTATGTGTATTTGATTAAAAATTAAAATTTATTGTAATAACTTTATAATATTTATTCAAAAAATCATAAGTCAAAATAATTCAATATAATTCATAATATCTAAAACGTATATAACATAGATAATTTTATAATTTATATAAATATATTACAATATCATAATAAATTCTTTAAATAATTCTTTCTATTCTCAATATTCAATTATCATATTCGATTATTATTTTATACAATTTTACGATCTTCTATTATTTAAATTCGTTATCGTTTATTCTGTATTATTTTATACAATTGTAATTTGTACTTTATCATTTAATTTCATTCTAACATTATTTCAAATTTCAATCTACATAATTTTATTTATTACTAAAATATATTTTGTAAATTTATTATTCAGAGTAGTTGGACTTAGTTTAGTTAGTCAAAAGGGAAGTCAGGGATGCTCCTCACTAGCCTTGATTGGCTCCAGTTCCACTAATCCCACTTTAGCCCTAGCGGCCGCTTCGGACCCCGGAGCATCCGGAACTTGGGTTATGTACTTGCCGGTTTTCGTACTTCCCCGTATTATTTAGGAAACCGTTATAAATGAATAATTATTATTCCTCAACTTTATCAATTTGCAGGACGCAGTCGATGTTTTCGGTAATCACAAAATTTAGTTTGAACCGAAAGAAATAAATTATCGAAAAGAAATCTCCAGTTTCTTTATTTTAGAGCGCAGTTCGAAAGATTTATGCGTTACCGCATCGACGGGGACAAATGGACCGAATAATCGATACCGATAGTGGAACAAAGAAAGATTTATAACTAACACACGAACCAGAGAAAGAGGTTTGCATACGTGGATGAACTTAAAGTTAATTCCGAGATTTAAAAGACTAAATTTGGAAAATGGTCTTCAAATTAATAACGATTAGTCGTTTTTTCACTCAAAAATTAATAATTGAAAACATAACTCGACGTCGAATTTTAATATTTCGCGTACGTCTCGACTTAAAACTTTAATACTAATAAACGAAGGAAATAAAAAATTTTTGTAGTGCTTCGGGAATGTTTTTCATGCCGCTAAAATAATCCCTTTCAAGTATCTAGTTCAAATAAGCGAAAGATGTGTGCGAGTAAAAATAGTGAAGTTTAAGGGATGGTCAAATAAAATAATAGATGCACACCTTTACTTCAACCTTTATTAAAGATTATAAAAAATTAATGTATATGTAAATAACATTTGATTATGTTAAAATATACGTTTCGCAATTTTTCAGTTTTAACGAATTTTCATAGAAAAAAAAGCTATTGCAACCTGTCTGATGACGGGACCCAGAGGCCCCGCTTTGAATTTTCTTCGATCTCGTTCCTTAGATCACGAAAATACAGGTCGTTCATTTTGGATCGATCATATACATATACCGGGTGTCCCAGACCACTCGGACCACCAAATTATTTCGTAAATGCGACGTTTTAGAGAAAAATATTTCGAATAAAAGTTATAAGGTTTTAAATAATTCACCAGATAGTGGTATTAGCATGATATTTAACTACGTTATTAAGGTCACGCCAAGGTCACTTACAACATTTTAAACCGAATCCCTATTTTTAATTGCATATTCTTATAGCTTATTTCGAGAGCTTTTCAAAACACTATAACAAAATATTTTTCCATGGAGTTACGAGGCCTAAAATTTCGAATACCGCCACCATTGTGATTACCCAATCTGTATTGTGTGGAGGTTGCCGCTCAGATTTATACCACTATTGTGCGCGTGTGTGGGCGCGCATGCGCGCGTACAGTGGTGTACATATATCAAAATGTGCTCAACATTGTAGTATTACATATTAAAATGTCTGAAATTGGATTTTCTGATTCGTTCGGCGAATTAGATTTAAAAAATTCATTTTAAAAGATGAAATTTTCAAGAGACGTGGCTTAATTCTTATTACATTCACTCACACGCGCACACACAGATGTATAAATCCGACCATGCAACCTCCAGTCGCTGTAAACCTTGGGTAATGCTAATACCGGCGCGGCGGTACTCGAAATTTCAAGCCTCATAACTCAAAAAATACTTTATTATAGTGTCATAAAAAGCTCTTGAGATAAGGTATAAGAATATGCAAGAAATAATAGCAAAGGTCCATTTAAAATATTGAAGATGACCTTCACACGATCTTGCTAACGCTGTTCAAGGTCATGTATCATTTGAAACATTATAACTTTCGTTCGAAACATTTTTCTCTAAAATGTCGCCTTTACAAAATAATTGGGTGGTCCGGGTGGTCTGGAACGCCCGGTATGTGAATATAATATATAATCAAATCTTGTAGAGACGATTACGGTCGCAATTTTCATCGTAAAGGACTGAAGTTTGGGCAGAGTATTGTCTTTACGAATACAAAGGACGAATTCGTTAACCAACGAATCAAAATGGCGGCCAATCAAAAATTTTAAACTGATTGTAAGTTATCTCCATTATTAATTATTGGATCGGTAATATGAAATATGTTTTGGAATCGTCATACAATTCTCTACCAAACATCTCGCTTTATAATTTTTGATAGAATGCACCGTTTTCGAGATAATCTGGAGACAGTAATAAAAACATTTTAATTCTTATAAAAATACTCTTGAGAATATTTCTCTAGTAAATGTAATTTTTCAAAAGATGAGAAAAATGACAAAAAAAGGAGTTTTAATACATTAGATGGAAATTCGATACCGAGGCTTGCGCGCGGTCGGATCTTTATTAGGTATGTAGACACTAAAACTATCACGTACTTCGTGTTTGACTTTTGCAACTACTTTTTCGGTTTTTGTAATGCATAGAAGACGTTTTAATTAATTAAAATCACAATTTATTTTCCACAAACTTTCCTTCATATTTTTTTCATTCGACATGATAATTATGATAATCAAGTTATAAAGTACAGTAAAAATTATCGAACTGATGCCTATGTATAAATTATTAAACTTGGGCACGTTGCCATCTTAAATGCTGTCTAGTTTTTCCGGTAGCGCGAAGCACGAAGCATTTATCATTTTATATTATTGCTACAATAAAACGCGGCCGCCGAACGATTATTCATTTTGACTAGAACAAACAGCGGTGATTTACGCTAGGACGCTCACTGGATTTCAAATTCACAAAGAAAAGAGTTAAGTTCTTATTCTGACTGAAGTTTTATCTTACAAAACTGTTCGTCTTTTATCATTTCGAGAGGACGGTTGCGCTCGTTCAAAAATTTAACAATCGAAGGACTCGCGTTTCCGTTTTACACAGCACCGGTGCTTAAAAAATATTTTGCGAGTGATTTTACGTTTTGATACAAAAACAGTTGACATTTCAATTATTTCGGGAGATTTGCTAATCGCATCTTACGGGTGTGTTACTTCAATTGAGGATTGCGTAATTATGTACCCCAATATGCCTTTAGTACAACCCCTAGGCATAGGCTACCCTCTGGGGATTACTGTTCTAAACAAGATTATAGCGTAATCACAATGTAGACAAGAGCTGAAGATATGTGATCTCATTAACTTTATTCTGTCTGGTTACTTGATACCGTTGTGCTTTCGGCGGTCGCGTCCTGACGTTAGAGAGATGTTAATTACGAGTTTATCGTGAATAGTTTAAAAATGCATAACGATAAAATTAAATTAAATACCTAAAACACGTTCAATGTAACAATGTTATTATACATGCTGTTTCTAAACTATTTGACCAAATTGTAAAGGGTGGTAGAGGGGCCCAAAATAAGCCAAGGACTTTGTGTCGAAAATGATGCGAAATGCCGCGTTTAGGTCATTTTGTTTTGAAATTCTTGCTTTAGGTGTCAGCGCTTATACGCGGCATTTTCGAAAAATGCTTATTTTGGGTCTTTCAACTGCCCTTTATAATTTAACTAGATTTCAGAAACACCCGTTTGACCTAAACAGAGCCATCGAGCACCTAAACGCGAAATTTCCGGGTCCACATTATTTGATAAAAAATTGTTATTTTAGGCCTTCCAACCGCCTTTTACAATTTAGCCAGATATTTTAGAAACACCCTGTATTTCCAATTTAAACATTATCCGAACTCGACATATGTTTATTACAACTTACGCGAAACTTAATATAATAATTATTAATTACCTTCCGTTCAATTGTGAGTAAGTAAACTGTTAGTTTCGAACTTGAAATTCAAATACTAGGAGGACGTTGAATCGTGATTAACCAACGTATTTATTACTGATGCACTAATTAAATTGCCTTTGTTAATCTACACAATCAGGTTTATATAGGTATATCTAATGTTGTATAGGTACATATTTGCGAATCAATTGAAACGTTTTTCTCTTATTTTACGACATATGTAAAACATTTTCATTACGAGTTTTAAGAGTTCTGTCAATTTTTATTTGCTGCCAAATGTTATAACAAGAGCATACTTATCCTTATCACCTATTGTTTGTTCGTTCCTCGTATTTACCGAAATATTTCCAGAAGTGAGACCGACCTAAATCAGAATAAATATCATGCCCTTTGTAATTACTGCTCATATTTTTATGTAGATATACTATGTACATAAGTAGTTGTGCACAAAGAAGTAATTTTATTTTATTAATGTAATTTACAAAAAGAAATTCTAGGTATTATCTATATAATAAGTTTTAGATAATTTTCTGTTTTCTATATCAAGATGTATACGTAGCATACATAAGTAGGGTGATTAAATGTATTTATTTATAAATGATCGTGCAAAAATTCCGTATAACCCTGTACATCCATACTTTATCGTTACATTAAACAAGTTTTTGAAATAGTAAACAATAAACGGTATTTAGAAGCTACTCGTACTCTATTCCAATTAACCGCTTCAATTAAAAATAAACGTGAAGCTCATTTAATAAACATTAAGCATTGGATAATAACAGATATTCGTTTAACTGAAAAATCATTCAACGATATTTAGATAGGTATGTGAATCCCTTTTTAAAAACGAATAAGTCTA
This sequence comes from Rhagophthalmus giganteus, assembly GCA_036326145.1. NCBI lineage: Eukaryota > Metazoa > Arthropoda > Insecta > Coleoptera > Rhagophthalmidae > Rhagophthalmus > Rhagophthalmus giganteus. Next base: position 27,710,750 of record JARFJA010000088.1, on the reverse strand, counting down.
TTTTCGGTTTAAAGTGTTTATTTTTAGTTTAAACATAATTTGTTTTTGTTATTGTCGAAGTATTAAAATTCATCCGGGCAATTCGGATTTCGCTAATCGGGACCGAGTCCGGTTTCGTCAACTCCGGGTTAACGATAGTTTACTGTATTATTTAATGTAAAACGAAAAAAAACTCCATTGGTGACTTCTAGATTTTATTCTACTGTATTGTAGTACTGACCATTTGGTATGGTTAATTTGTAATTAAGTTGTTTATAAACTATTGTGTGTGTACAAAAAAAACGTCAGTGAGATAAATCAATAAATGTAAATGTCAATACGAACTTTAGTAATTCAAATACTAAATTAAAATTAAAATTAAAAAAGGAAGGAAAAAATGAAAATTTTGTAGGAAAGATTTTCCTTTAAGAAGGAAAATTTTGATTAAAATTTTCAAATTTTTCTAGTTTTCTCAGTAGTTTAAAAAAAAGAGCTTTTATAGATAATATCTACTATTCTTTTATAAATTCGAAAATAACTTATTTTGCCCATATTTAATCTACGTGGAGACACTCTGTATTGTAAAATTTTTAAAAAAGGTTCTGAACTGGACTGTCCTTATTCAGATCAACATTTAAATAGTGTGGATTATATTATTTTTGATTATCTTCTATATTAATGAAAACTTTCTTTTATCTACTTATTAATCATAGAAATTTGTTATTGATAGCTGGTCTTTGAATTGTCACGAATAATACATAGTAATATTTCGAATAAGTTTATAACTAAAATATATAATTACATACAATAGAAGTCATTATTTCAACAAACGGATCTAAGAAAATTATTTGAACGTGATTTTATAATTAAAAAGCTAGTCCTAAGAGCAATTTTAAAAATTGACTCTCCGTCTCTCGTAAAACGCATCAAATATTTATTTCTTTTTGTCGGTTCCATTTAACTATAGCGCGACGATAATTTATTGTTCTTTTAGTTTAGTTGTCCACGTGCTAGACAACTTCGAAACGAAATATTTAAATTGTTTATAACTCTAAACTCTATACCTATTATATGTATAATGAAGTAAATTAATTAAGCCGCAAGCGTTAAACTTTGTTTTAGCCATACATTGTTACCGTTCTTTATTCACTAAACTTCTGCTAAAATTCATCAATCAGAAGACTGAGGCAGAAAATATCTGCATAAGCTGACACGACTCGTTGCCCCTAATTATGCACGCAAAGATTTCTCGCTTAATTTAGTCCTACCGGTTCCAGAGTTCCCGTTCTCTCGTCCCATTCCACTCGGAAACTTCCTTTTGCGACGCCTCGGTGACTGTGACAGTTCCGGGCAGTTTAGAGGTGCCGGAATCACATTCCGGAGCGCAAGGAAGAGGTCTCCATGGAAACCCGCTTCAGAAGGGAACCGCCATTTTGTCCCCGACTCCGGAGTTAGCGAAAACGCCACAAATTTATATCTGCCTCATCCAGGGCTCAAAGGAGATCATTACCAAAGCTTTCTACTCAATTGCGGATCGCCTGGAGTTTGATCTATTTGTCGACGCTCTTTACCTGAGCTTTTATCTTCATCAAATTGTTTTCATGGATTTTTTTTCAGCTACCTACGTATTACCTTACGTAATACGTTCTATTATTAATTTAAGGAAACTTCTTTTTTACGAATTCGTTCGCCGATTCGGCTCGTTACTATCCCCGTTATCGTAGAATTTCGTTAACAAGACACCTCAATTTTCTTAAATCGTGATTTTGATTTTGAGCTTTTAGTTAATACGGAGACGCGCGCTGTTTTAGATGCTACTTTTTTTTAATAATAATTATGACAAATTTTAATTGATTTTAAACGGCGTTTATTAGTTTAACACGAATAGCATTTTTGTTGTAAAATGGTGATGAAAATATAACGTTTTGTTAAATAAATTTAAAAGTAAATTACCATTCAATCGGCTTTGGAAGATACATTAGATGTGAAAATAGGTATCGTCTTTAAAGAGAGCAACTTATTGATAATATAATATAATCATTTAAGTAAGCACGACTTGATTATATTTTCTTTTATTAACTAGGTAGGTAGGTACTTATTATTTCTTCAAATTTAAATCGTTCGAATTTAAAAGATTTTAGTAGGCAGGTACGTATCGAGATCAACATTAATTAAATATAAAAATTAAAAATACATCTATCTCCTGAACAAAAAGTAACGTTTTCCACCAAATCTTTTCGAAAAGTTTTATTTAATAATATCGCATGAAAGGGTTATTAAGTAAAGTAGGTAGTCGGTCGAAACCGTGAGCGTGGCAATAAAGAAGAATTATTAAGGAAACCCGTGAGCTGGCAAATCCAGTCAAACTTAACAGCACAAGTTGGGGATCAATGGATCAGGAAACGGCATGCTGTCGTTTCTTTTCTTTTTGTTTATTCGTAATTTATTATTAAATTGTTTTTTTTTGCAGTTTTAACCGATTGACACAAAATTACTTAAGAATCAGATGAAAATTGTTAATTAAGAATAATTTGTCATAAATTATCTACTAAGAATTCTATTTTACCTAATGCACAAAATAAATGGACATGTTAACTCTAAAATACTATACTTAATGTATATCTAAGTATTTTTTTATTTATAGTTACGAGTCGCCGAAATTAAGAAATTAACGTCACGGGCAGTACACTCATAAATAGTATAATTAGTAACATTAAAAAACTGATATAAATTTCAAAAAATCGGGACAGTTCTAATAATAAAATTTATCTGTGTAAATTCCTCGATAAAATTAGATCAAAATAATATAGTAACCATTTATTTGTAAAAATCTTTTAAATTAATTGAACGCCGTTTAAAAAATAACTACATATTACCTATTTAAAAAAATACGTTAATGTTTTATTTGAATAAAAATAACCAGTGTTACCACGGATATAGGTAAACATTTTTATTTTAATAGTTTAGCTTAGTTTGGTAAGTGCTTAGCCATAGTCAGAATGTCGATGTAAATTACAGGGTTGTTTAAAAATAATGAAACATTAAATTGTTCAAGAGTAAAGTACCAATTATTCGAGTAAAAATGAAAAATATTAGAGGAAAACCACCTAACCATTCGAACCATCCATCAGTTTATTTATTAGAAAATTTTCTATCTAGCCAGTATCTCACTCGAACATTCCCTTCAAAGCAAACTTGCACACTTTGAGATCAAGTTTTGAAATTTCATATTTGAACTTGTATTGACATTAGGAGTAATTCTTTCCTCAATACATTTTTCATTTTTACTCAAATATATGGTACTTTACTTTTGAACAATTTAATGCTTCATCATTTTTAAGCAACCCTGTGCGTTACATCAACATTCTGACTATGCTTAAGAACTTTTCGTATACTAAGCAAAACTTTATAAACATGAGCTTTTTTCTAAAAACGAGAAATAAAAACGTTTACAAGTAGAATGAGATCCATCCGTGGACACACTGTAAAAAACAAACGAAATACAAACTTAAAATCATGTAAAATTTTCGTATTACCAAATAATGTTGTTGATTTACGGACACCATATAAATTAAAATACAAAACATTCAATTTTCGTACGTGTGCCGCGTTTTGTACTCGATTTGCTGCATCACAGTGCTCTCTGTTGGTTAGTATTGCACAACAAGTTACTGACAATAGGTTTCTTTAGTAAAAATATTGCTGTTTGTAAAATCAATACAATTGTACTATAGTGAAACCTCTCTAATGTGGACACCATCACGAC